>CM028755.1:8645599-9981032 GCA_016801395.1 Leptodermis oblonga
AAAATTTTATTAAGGAAATTACACAAACTAATGGTGCAGTATAGTCTGAAAAAATGACAGCATGGGCTTTTCTTCAAAATAACCATTACTTGAACACTCGCAACTGCTAGCGGGATTGGAATCCCCAACAAGAATTCTTGATCTGCATGAAACAGATCCAGTGAATTATGTCCCAAGAAGTATTAAAAAGTATCCAGAAAATCCATCATTGCTCAGTGCACTTGTGGAATCCATTCCAAATATCATCGACTTCAATTCTTCCAATGTAGGGAGCCATAATAGCTGATCATTATCCCGGTCAGTCCGTACCAACGACAGGCAATTAAGAAACCAGTCCGCCGCTGTGCCATCCATGTCTTATTTCTCAGTTGTCAACAACTCCTTAAAAAACCTTTCTCCCTCTAGCCCTATCTCCTTTGGATCCTCCAACCAAGTCCCCTGAGCATTATTTATTTTATAAATCCCTTGATTTGAGTGTTTTGCTTGGACGGACATGTGAAAATAGGCCGTGTTTGCATCCCCTTCTTGCCAACGTATTCTATACTTCTGCCGCCAAAAGCTCTCCTCCTCCGCTAGCCTCAAAATTAACTTTTCCCTAGCCTTATTCAGAGCCACTTTATCAATCTTGGAATCTAAGGCATCAAACAATTCCTCACACATCTGAACCCGCTCTTCTGCTCGGCACACATTTTGATGTACATCCCCAAGCTTTTCTTTATTCCAGATCTTCAAACATCCTTTCAGCCGTCGCAATTTTATAGAAAATCTAAGCATAACATACCCTTCACATGGAGGTCCCATTTCTCCTTCACTACCTGAAGAAAGTCCCACCTCTTTATTCACATTTCCTGGAACTTAATGGCCTGGGAGTCGTTGGAATTGACATTTTTAGATTCAGCATCAGGGGTAGATGGTCCAAAGTATTCCGATTCCGCACTTGAATAGTGCTTCCCTGAAGGCTTTGTAACCAATTGATATCAGCCAAAGCCCGATCCAGTGTCTTCCACACTCTCCCCCGCTGGCGCACCCCCCTCCAAATAAACAAACTTCCCACCGTCGGCACTTCTAATAACTCTGCATTCTGAATATAATACCTGAAATCCCCATTGCTACTTGGTGCACAAGTTAGAACAATTAATTAGTTTAAAGTAATTAAAACTTTAACGTTTGACTAATAGAGAAAACAAAAATCATGAAGTAAGTTAATTTAGAGAATTGGTATAAGTTTTAAAACCTTGTGTTCTACAAACAGATACGAGGATATTTTGGACTAAATATGGAAAACGGTAATAAAATGTGTAATAGCACTTTATATATTTTTATCTGTTAAGGTTTTCTATTCTATTATTGTTATTAAAAGCAAACTCGAAAGATAGTGAGAATATTAAAATGAAAATTAACATCCTGGTATAAAATTACCATCTTTATATAAAAATTAATTTGGGCTTAAAATAAAAATTTTATACACTAAAATTACTTGGGCATAAAGCTAAAATTTTTATAAACTAAATCTAATACTCCATAACAAGACAGTAAAACCTCGACATGCATATCCTTGGGACTGGAAAAAAAATATTCATTTAGTGAGATTATTTATTTATCGGTAAATAATCAATTATTCATTTATTGATAAACAATTTATTATTTTATAGATAATTTTTCATTGTAAAATGCATACATTGTATGTGGGAAGAAAAATTAAAAGAAACCAATTAAAGTATTACTTGAATCTAGAGAAGTTCAATTTGTTTGTGAAACTTAATGCATTGAAAACTAAGTTCATGTACATAGAAAATGAGAAGGTTAAGTGTTTAGCTATAAAAGGTAGAAGATATATTCCAAGTACACATTATTTTCTCCTCCAATGACTTCTGATCATTTGAAAGGAGTAAATAAATCAACTTTAACTGACAAAATTTAACAAGAAGTTGTGTCTACACTACAAAAAAGTTAAGGATGGTGTTCTTTTTGGTTTAGGTGGAAAGAAAAAACAATCAGCTATAGATGCATTTTTTTTTTCAGAAAAAATGAATTCTTGTACGAGTATTATTTATTGATTGAAAGGTTTTGGTCTCTCTCTCTCTCTATAGATATTGTATGAAATTCAGTAATCAATAATTTATATTTTCAGTGGGTCCTTATTAAGGATTTAAATATTTTTATTACCTAATGCATTTAGCGATGTTATTACTTTAATCCACTGGCTTAAGTCGGGACAGAAAGAATTTATTATATGAATGAGGTTATTACTTTATCGATATTTAATTGTATAGTATAATCATCTTGGGCCTTGGACTGTCGCGTGTGCCTTTCGGCCGGGCCTGATTGCACCTCTACGGCTACTATGAGCTAAGGAGTGAATGATACATTTTTCCTCACATGTGCTGGATCAAATTCATCCTTTGTGTGGAAGAGTATCGTGGTGGGAGGGAGGTTCTTAGAAAGGGTATTAATTAAGTGGGGAGTTGGTAATCGGAATTGCATCGTCGGACTACCCCGATGGAGCAAAAGCTAATCCGAACTGGCAAGATTGTTCCGGTGGAAGGAATCCCATTCGATTTCCGGGGACCTAGCTAGGGCCATCAGCAGCCGGTTCAAGAAGGTTTTGGGTAGATATGCTGCCATTTACATGATTGATTATAACCACAAATAATAAGCACACCCACCCACTCCAAATCAGCTGTCGGGAGGAGGACACTATCCCTCCTCACAATTCAATGGGGCCTCTCGGATCTTTTGTTTTTTGGTTACATCCTTATTCAAAAGTTTCCCTTTAAATAAATGAACAAAGGAATTTTATGAGAGCGGGTTTGGAGGAGTGTTCCTCTTTTAATTGGATTGAGTTTGATAGGTGTCCTTTATCTGCTGAATTTTAGAGCATATTTGTGTCAAATCTCACGGGTATGTGCAAGTTTTTGTAAGATAAATGCAGGTTTTAGGAAGAAGAACAATTAGAGGAAGTGAGATGCAAAAGAGGAAGAAAAGAGCAGTCCAGCCCAAAGAAGAGAAGGAAGCCCAATAAAGAAGAGAGCAGTCCAGCCCACAAAGAGAAATTGGAAGGGAATTCGGATTCTTTAATTATCAGCATTAGCGATGCGCATGGAATTATTTCCTAATATATTTATCCTTCTTTGTTTTGGGAGATTATTTTTTGTAGTATCCTACATGGAAAAGAATTTTAGTAGTTTACTAATTGTGCATTAGTTTCTACTCTCCATTCTACACCTATTTATAGGGATAGAAGGGAGAGGGGAAACACACGTTTTTCTTAGTAGACTTTTTATCCCATATTTTCATAGCTAGTGCAAGGAAAATAGCTGTAGGTTTCGTTTTCTGCAATTGGAGAATTTCTGCCCAGAAGAGGTCCCGTTTACCCTAACGGGCGGTAGCTTACTCTGAGATTATTTTCAGATCGTAAATCAAGTATTTCTTTCTTATTTATTTTATTCTTTTCAACTATTTTCAGTATGAATCATATAATAATTATGTGCGTAGTTAGTTTGATTATGAGTAGCTAAATTATATATTCCAGCATAATGTAATAGCAATTAATCCGGGCATGTTATGAAACTGAATTGTTCTTAAATTAAATTGAATGTGTTCCTTCTTATTCTCTGCTCAGAACGTTGATTACTGATATTTAATTGAGACTGATCACCTTAATTGAATTAGGTAGAGCCAATTAATTCCCGATTAAATAACATAATATTTATTGGGCAAGATTAATTAGTGGTAAAGTTACCTTCAGGTAATAGAGAATAAGGGGTTAGTAATTCTTAGATGTTAATTCAATAAGAATAACTAAAATCGGGTTTCCCTAAATCTTAAGGCTGTTAACTTGGTTAATAGGTGTCGATGCCTTATGGCATGTTCCTTGTTAATTAGAGTAGCAATTATGTCTGTGCGGATTCACGGTAATTGTCGATAAAGTAAGGGGAGATTGTGTTATGTCTGTGCGGATTCATGGTAATCTATAACTGATTAATGACATGCTATTTAATATATTATTGAGTTAATGATTAACATGCACATGATTTTTGTGATTTACATATTGCTGGAATACTTTATTATATTGATTAAACTCTCTTTCTTGCTTTAAGTTTGTTATTTAGTTTTCACTAATATTTTACAAAGTCTCTCTGAGCACAAAAGGTGGTTGCAAACCAAAACTGTTTGGGATTTAATAGGTTTTGTGATTTTAAGCAGTCCATTCCCTGTGGGATCGACCCTGTTATCATTGTGCTACTTATAGCTATTTGTTGCAAGTTTATACAGTACTTTTACTGTATTTGATAGGGCTAACGACGGTCTTATCAAATTGGCGCCGTTGCCGGGGAACTGTTTTTTGTTTTAAATCATCTTTTCCTATTAATTTATGCTTTTGTATGTGTTATGAGCAGATCATCGCAACATGAACTGTTGTACGATCCAGAGATTGAGAAAACTGCAAGGAGACTCGCAAAAGAAGCACGTCACAGGCGAGAAGCTGCTATTTCAGATTCTGACAAGGTCCCGTTTGCCCTAACGGAAGGTAGAACAGAAACCGAGTCTGAACAAAAATCTTTCCCCAAGCCTGATTCTAAGATGGGAGACAGACGGGAAGAAAGAAGAGATGAGCGACAAGTGGAAGCTCCTGCGGCTGAACCAACTCTGAAGGAACTAAGCAACCACGACACCGAAGATGAGCCTTCAGCAATTGTAATGCCTGATGTCACGAGCCACTTCCAACTCAAATCTAGTTGGCTGAGTATGCTACCAAGGTACCGTGGTAGACCAGGAGAGGATCCCCATAGCTTTTTGCATGAGTATGTCAAGGGGTGCAAGGTGGGCAAAGTACCAGCAGGAGCCACTGTGGAGCAGCTCTGACTCGTGGCATTCCCCTTTGTCCTGACAGACGAAGCCAATAGGTGTTCTCTTCCCTAGAGCCAAACTCCATCACTACATGGGGGGAGATGAAGGAGGCATTCCTTAAAAATTACTTCCCAGCCACGAAGACTAATACAGTGAAGAAGGAGATAAGTGGGATCCAACAAGATTATGATGAGTCCCTCCACACCTATTGGCTCATATTTAAGCGATTGTGCGATAGTTGCCCAAACCATAGGTACTCGGATGGGGAGTTGCTACAGTTCTTCTACCATGGAATGACGGAAGCCGAGAGGGTGCATATGGATTCCGCCAGTGGTGGTGCATTTCTGAATAATACTGCCACATCTGCTCATAAAATAATAAAGGAGACACTGGAAGCACGTAATGACTTTGCTGAACCTAGTATCCGTCTTGCCAAACGGACCGCCGAAGTGCGCATTATTGATGATGTGGGACCCCGTGAGCAGGATGACATAACACAGAACAACTCCCAGCTGGTAGCCAAAATGAGAAAGATGACTGAGATGATGACTAAAATGGTAGCTGGAACGAATAAGGTGCAGACAGAGGAAGTTTGTGGAATCTGCGGCAATATGGGACATTTTACCCATAAGTGTAACCTTGCACCCAGTGACCCCCTGACCCAAGCAAATGCTGCTGGAAACTGGAATGGTCCACATCAAAGAAGGGACCCTTACTCTAACACATACAATCAAGGGTGGAAAGATCATCCTAGTTTCAGATGGACTGAACCAGGTAGCCAGGATCAAAGTCAACAGCCCCAGTATCAGGGTAACCAAAACCAGTACCAGAATCAGTATCAGAATCAGGCATACCGACCACCACAGCAGAGAGGGTTCCAGCAAGGCCAGAATTCATACCAACCACAGCGAAATGGTAAAGATTCTAGTGATATAATTGCATCTCTAATTGATCAACAAAAAGAGCAGAAAGCCAGTATTGATAGTCTGGCAAATATGGTGTCCCAATTGGCTGCTTCGCTCAAAGAATTGAAGGGTGACCAGGGCAGACTGCCCTCACAGGTCCAAATACAGTAGAAAGAGAATGTCAGTGCGATAACTCTGAGATGTGGGAAGGTTCTGCAGCCAGAAGTACAAAAGAATTCTACTCTGAGGTCCCGTTTACCCAAACGGGCCATCGACCCTAAATCTGATATTGTGGAAACAGAACTAGAGGGTACTCTAAAAACAGGGGAATCAGAGAGACTTGAACCCTTTTTAAGTTTAAAAGGTGGGAACCCTTACGAAGAACCTCCTTCTCCAAATAGATTGATTAGTAGGAACAAAGTGGAGGCAAAATCTGAGCAAGGCGAAGAAAATTCCAGGGAATATGTCAAGTTACCGCAGCCACAAGAGCAAGAGAGTTCTACTCCGAGGTCCCATTTGCCCAAACGGGCCATTGACCCTGAACCTGAAATTGCAAAAACAGAGCCACGGGTACTCTAAAAACAAGGAAAACAGAGAGACCTGAACCTTTTTTAAGCTTAAAAGGTGGAAACCCTTATGAAGATCCACCTTTTCCAAACCGACTGATCGGGAAGGCAAAAAAACCAAAAGAGGATCCTGTGGATTATTTGGCAGCTTTTGAGAAGATGGAAGTAAATATTTCTTTCCTTAAGGCAATAAAAATCCCCCCAATTGGGAAGTTCTTGAAAGAATTTATGGCTGGGAAGCAAAGAGGAGCACGCAAGGTAATCATAGGCGAGAACGTGTCTGCCGTAATTCAAAAGAAATTGCCACCTAAGTACAAGGACCCAGGTATGTTTTCTTTACCTTGTGTAATTGGAGATAAACAGATTAACCATGCTATGTGTGATTTAGGTGCTTCAATTAATGTAATGCCTCTTTCTGTGTATCAAACTTTGACTGGTGTTGAATTAGTAGACACTAGTGTTATAATTCAATTGGCTGATAGATCATGTGTATATCCTGTGGGTCTTTTGGAAAATGTGTTGGTAAGAGTTCATTCTTTTGTATACCCTGCTGATTTTTATGTGGTTGAGATGAGTAGTGATCCATCAAAAGAGTCTGCCGGAGTCTTGTTAGGCCGACCTTTCTTGAAAACATCTAGAGCCCTAATTGATGTGTACAATGGATCTATTTGCCTGGACTACTGTGGTGAAAAGGTCACATTTAGTATGGATGATGCCATAAAAAGTTCAATGCCTATGGAAAATGTTTATAGTGTTGATATGATTGACCCTTGTGTCCAAGAACATCTTGAGACTGATTTTTTTGCAGGAAGTGAGTCAAAGTTCAAGAACTACCGCCTATTTGCCCAAACGGACCGCCGCCGAGAAACTGCTTCTATCATTTGTTCCAGCTTCAGAGCCAGATTTCAAACCACTTCCATGCTATGGTACGAAGAATGACCTGAAATCTGCCAAAGGGTATAGCAAAGCCATGGTGAAAAAAAGAAATAATGAACAAACATGGCTGCAAACTCTCACACAATGTGCTACTGGCCAGCAGATCAGTCAAGGAAAAAGAGGTGAGTTTGTGAATTTTGAGATCAAGGGTCTACCTGGTGAGAAGAAGAAGAAGGTAAGACCACTGGATGTAGTGTCCGTCTGTTCAAGTGGAGCTGTGCAAGTTCAAACTCCCAAGATTGGAAAGAAATTCACAGTCAACAGGAAACATCTTAAACTTTTCTGTGGTCCTACCCAGGTCCAAACAGTGGAAGAAATTCCATTGTTATGTTGTCTGAATCATTGATGGAGACATACTGCGTCTGGCCGAAGACGTAAAAGAGAGGCGCTAATGGGAGGCAACCCACGTTTTTTATTTTTATTTTTATTTTGTTTCCATTATTTCTATTTTTCTGTATTTTATTCCTTAAAAAAAAAATTTAGCATTTAATTTTTGTTGTAGTTAGTCGTTCCTACAGTCCGGGAGATGATTGTTGGCCAACAAAGAGCAGGGATCAAAGCTGCCAAGTCAGCACTTAGGGGGAGCAATTGCAACACTCAGGCAAGGGAGGACCATATTCCAAAATTCAAGGAAAGTAAGTGAGAGGGGTCGACCTTGCAGTTCCCAAATCCTTTGCCCTAATACCCAAATCTGCACGCCACTCTTTCCTCTCCACCTACCCGCCACCAATCGGCCAACACCACTGCCGCCGCGGGTTCCTCTCGACCGCCGCCACGTCTCATGCTCGACCGCCGCTAGTGCCGTCCGGTCATGGCCATTGATGAAGAATCCGAATCCCGCCTCTATGAGATTTGATAAGTCTTTCTCTAGTATCCCTTTTTGTTTTGTTTCATGTGTTGTTTTTTATTTTTGTTTAGTGCTGTTTTGTTTTTATTTTCCATAGTTGTGTTGTCTCTGTATGCTTGAGGGCAAGCTTTATTTTAAGTGTGGGGATGTTTGTGATTTTTTTCCTGTGTCTTGTTTTGGTTTTTGGAACCTTGTTATGTCAAGAGTGTGTATGTGAAGTCCAGGATTCTGCCCAAAATTTGAATGTTAATCTGAAATAAGCAACATAGATATCCTGTTAATCAATTACTATACTTATTCTTGTGGATGTGGTTTGGGAAAGATCAGTTATTTTAATACAAGTTATGCATGAATTCCCTCTTCTAAAACCTACTAAATAATTCTGAGCCGCACTGGATGTTTTGCATGAGAATCTCTTTGGTTTGCCTGCTTGACTGTCAAAATGGTTTATTGAGTAATGCATGGTTGGATGATGGGGGACCTTTTCTAGGATAAACTCTTTTTGGCTTGAGTTTCTAAACCTTCCCACACAAAAAATAACCCTTAGTCAGCAAGTTGAAGCCTTAACCTTCCAATTCTGAGTCAGTAAAAAGTAGCCAAGGCCCGTTTGTGATTAACTCCTTTTCTTACCCTTGGTGTGCATGCTGTATGGTAATTATGTGTTGATGCTGCGACAGAGAAGAGGTCATGAGGTACAATTTGTGGAGTACAGTTCTGTTTCCTTTTTGTATCTGCTGAAATTATATGAAAAATCAGTTCTGCTATAGAAAGAAAATGAGTCCACATTTGAGAAAGAAAAGAAAAAAGAGATAATGAAATAAAGAATAAGAGCTGGTTATGTTTTGAATACGATTGCAGAATAAGTTCAAAGGACTGGATTTCATGTGCTGAATTTTAATCAAGTTCTGGAAAAGTTTTTAGCGACTGTCACTGCTTAAATATTTAAAGAAAGAGCTGAATGTTATGGCTCTAGATCAGGAAAAGCAGGAAGTGGAGTTGATGTCCAAATAAAAGGAGCAGCAGGTTCTATATGCATGCACACTATTTGTTGAATTCTACAGGTGACCTAGAACCCCATAGGGCCCAACCAAATAAATAAAAATCCCTTGGCCCCATTGCGTCCCTGTGAATAAAAGGTTGTTCTTAACATCTGTGCATTACTCAAATCTTTACTGTGGAGATGGTCAGTTATCAAGCTTTTGAGTTCTGACTAGACTAGGGATGAATCACTTGTCCTAATTTTCTGAATTGTGAGTTGTGTGTTTTACTACCCATAAGAGTGCCTGCTTGGGAATTTATGCATAAACTGTGTTAAACTGACTTGGTATGGTTTGTTTGGTGGAATGGTAAAGTTTGCATAGTCTGTGATTAAAAGGTGAATCTTGTGGTGCAAGTACAATTGACATGAGGAATTTGGACAGAGTAATCCTGTGTTTATGTGGTGTCATTGTGTCGTGTGAGTCATGTCTTGGGTCCTTTGGGTCATTGTTTGTTTTTCTATTATGTGTCTTTTGGGTCTGTTCAAGTTTTTTTTTTGTCTTTTCTGTTCTTGTGTTTGTGTCTTTGTGTTTTTGTTAAGTAAAAAAAAAAGGGAAAGAAAAAGGGACTGAGTTTAATTCTTCACTTCACGCTTGAGGACAAGCGTCATTCAAGTGTGGGGATATTTGATAGGTGTCCTTTAGCTGCTGAATTTTAGAGCATATTTGTGTCAAATCTCACGGGTATGTGCAAGTTTTTGTAAGATAAATGCAGGTTTTAGGAAGAAGAACAATTAGAGGAAGTGAGATGCAAAAGAGGAAGAAAAGAGCAGTCCAGCCCAAAGAAGAGAAGGAAGCCCAATAAAGAAGAGAGCAGTCCAGCCCGCAAAGAGAAATTGGAAGGGAATTCGGATTCTTTAATTATCAGCATTAGCGATGCGCATGGAATTATTTCCTAATATATTTATCCTTCTTTGTTTTGGGAGATTATTTTTTGTAGTATCCTACATGGAAAAGAATTTTAGTAGTTTACTAATTGTGCATTAGTTTCTACTCTCCATTCTACACCTATTTATAGGGATAGAAGGGAGAGGGGAAACACACGTTTTTTTTAGTAGACTTTTTATCCCATATTTTCATAGCTAGTGCAAGGAAAATAGCTGTAGGTTTCGTTTTCTGCAATTGGAGAATTCCTGCCCAGAAGAGATCCCGTTTGCCCTAACGGGCGGTAGCTTACTCTGAGATTATTTTCAGATCGTAAATCAAGTATTTCTTTCTTATTTATTTTATTCTTTTCAACTATTTTCAGTATGAATCATATAATAATTTTGTGCGTAGTTAGTTTGATTATGAGTAGCTAAATTATATATTCCAGCAAAATGTAATAGCAATTAATCCGGGCATGTTATGAAACTGAATTGTTCTTAAATTAAATTGCATGTGTTCCTTCTTATTCTCTACTCAGAACGTTGATTACTGATATTTAATTGAGACTGATCACCTTAATTGAATTAGGTAGAGCCAATTAATTCCCGATTAAATAACATAATATTTATTGGGCAAGATTAATTAGTGGTAAAGTTACCTTCAGGTAATAGAGAATAAGGGGTTAGTAATTCTTAGATGTTAATTCAATAAGAATAACTAAAATTGGGTTTCCCTAAATCTTAAGGCTGTTAACTTGGTTAATAGGTGTCGATGCCTTACGGCCTGTTCCTTGTTAATTAGAGTAGTAATTATGTCTGTGTGGATTCACGGTAATTGTCGATAAAGTAAGGGGAGATTGGGTTATGTCTGTGCGGATTCACGGAATCTATAACTGATTGATGACATGCTATTTAATATATTATTGAGTTAATGATTAACATGCACGTGATTTTTGTGATTTACATATTGCTGGAATACTTTATTATATTGATTAAACTCTCTTTCTTGCTTTAAGTTTGTTATTTAGTTTTCACTAATATTTTACAAAGTCTCTCTGAGCACAAAAGGTGGTTGTAAACCAAAACTGTTTGGGATTTAATAGGTTTTGTGATTTTAAGCAGTCCGTTCCCTGTGGGATCGACCCTGTTATCATTGTGCTACTTATAGCTATTTGTTGCAAGTTTATACAGTACTTTTACTGTATTTGATAGGGCTAACGATGGTCTTATCAGAGTTCATGGACATTTTTTTTAAAAATGAACATGGCCAAGGCCCTTTTATTATATTGAAAAGAGGATTGCAAAAAAATTACGTCAATTAAGGACGAATGAAAGGAACTTGGGAAAGATCAAAAGCCACTAGTTTCACCAGATCTGCAGGTTGGAAGGAAAACTCCAACTGCATTGTTGAAGCGAGCTTGGCAAGAAAGTCCGCAGGGCCATTTCTCTCCTGGAAGTTATGGTGCACCTCCCATGTCAAAGACGACAGAAGCTGGGTGCACCTCCCATGTCAAAGACGACAGAAGCTGCTGAATTCCACCGAAGATATACACCTATTTACCGCCTCTGTCAAATATTTGGAATATATCTCGACAAGGACGGTAGTGAAACCCCGTGTCCAACAAACCCATAGTCTGTAGTATAGTTCATTAATTCAGCCATGGAGTTTGTCGTAAACCCCAGATGCTTTCCCGATGCATGAAGAACTTGCTCCGCATAGTCCCGAATAATCATCCCACAACGGATTAGAGTTCATGGATGTAAAATTCATAGAAATGCTCATATTAACTATATCTTAAGGTTTGATCATTCATAGTTCATTTGTTCAAAATTATGTCTCTCCTACTAACAATAATATTAGAAAACGACTCTTATAATATACACGACATTTAAACTCATATTTTTAAATGAAGAGTTTTATTTAGAAAGTAGCCCTTATACTTTTTAACTTACTAGTGACGCTTTTGATCATTAAACTTATACTTTGAAACGAAGAGTTATTTTAGAAAGTAGTACTTGTACTTTTGAACCTAAAAGTGGTATTTGATAGTTAAACATATACATTTGAAGTGAAAATTTTATTTTAGAAAGTAGCACTTATACTTAATAATTAGGGCAAACTACATTCCCCCCCCCCCCCCCCCCCCCCCCGCCCCCCCAGGTTTGGCTTAGTTACAAAATCACCCATGTACTTTTGTAGAATAACAAATTCCCCGTTTGGCCGGCAAAACTTAGATAATTGACCCCTTCTTGAACGGAAATATGACATAAGCATGTGATGTAGACTAAAATTAGATTTGGGCAGATAATATTGCCCTTCACTTAATCTCTCATTTGAGACTAAAAAATCCCTCAACACCAGACTTGTTCTTCAATCAGGATTTTAAAAAATGTTTTTCTATTAGTTAAACAAAATTACCCTATGAGAAGCCGTAGAAACACTACATCTTCTCACAAATTTGCCACAAAACAAACCAATAATGCATTGAAAGGTTTGCTCGGTTAGTGGAATTATGATTCCCCTATTATTACAATTGGCATTTCGCATCTACTTGAGTGGAATGGCGCCATCAATCTACAGAAACATCATGGATAATACGTGATACGTACCAGAGAGTTGTCTGCTGTAAACGTGGAAGGAATTAGGTGGTTATGGTGTCAAAATATTTTTAAAAAAATCATGGATGGTTGTATCATGAGTGTTCTCAACATGCCTTTTTGAGATGGGTTGTTTCAATGGCGGGTGAACCCAATGGCGCCTTTCGGCAAGGAAGAACGAGGTATGAATTCTCTCATTCTGTAATGGGCACGAACTAATAGAAGAAAACAGGCCAAAAACAGACGTGCAAATGTGGAAGCATCCTGTGGTACTCATTAGTTGTTCTGAAATTTGGTTTATTGGCTGGTATCCTAATTGGAGTATTTACCAAATTTCTTTTGCTTTCAATGGAAATGGTGAATGAAATGCAATTTTTTTCTTTGTGTTGTCAGCTAACGATGAAATCTTTTTCTGTTCATATCTGGTATATTGAATGAAATGGAAAAAAATTCGAGTATTTATGGCTGCTTGTGAGATCAAAGCTAACTGCTATATCCCAGAATTGTGGTTTTAAAGCTCTAACTTTGTTCATGTTAATTCCTTAACTATTTGGCCATCAGTCTTGGCCTCGATTGAAGTAGCTGTTAGTTTAATTTTATCCTTCATTTACCCTGTGTTGCTTTTACAATATCACCTTCATGGTGTGCTAGTGCAACATACCTATCGAGAAGCAAAGGCAGTTTTCCTTATTTACGCTTATAATTTTTTTTTCCCTTTTTCTTCTGCTTCATGATGTATCCAGGGTACACTTTTTGGCTCCTAAGAAATTTTGAGCTTAAATGAAAGGGTCACCAAGCCTCAACTATACTGTGGCTATTGATCTAAAAAAGAAAAAAAATTATCACCTAAAATAGAGAATGTATTTATTAATATAAATTTAGAACATGTTGTAAAAAGGGTCTGAAAAGGGTATGATTGGTTAGGATCAAACATCATTAATATAAGTGTTGGAGCTAAATTCAGTTGCATATTCATTTCTTCTGAGACAACAACGCTGAGAAACTGGTTACGATTCTCCCCCAGTAGAAATAGAAACTCAGCTCCATGTAATATGACACAAAGATCATTGCTTCTTAAAACCAGAAACCTTTTCAAGCTGAATACAGAAGAAGAATCCAACACAAGCAATTAGGAAGATCATTCTGTAGGAGGGATTGCACATTTTGTCCTATTTTTTGCTGTTTGATATCTCTTGTTTTAGGCAATAATTATAGGATATAGGTTCTTTGTTTGAAGAGTATAGATTTCACTACTGCCTACGTAGTTCTTTATTCCTCATTTTTGCAACACATAAACTTACTGTAGAATTTTCTTTTCTATTGAATTTGAAGACTAAAGATTTAGAATCTTTGTGTTGCTGGTTCCTCACATCCCTATCATTGCCATTGCTCTTTTGGACCAAACATAGTGTGAGTGGCTCCTTAATTTGCTGGGACAAAAGCAAAGTTGATGTTGCAGAAACAATGAAAATCCAGCCTAAAATTGTGTATGTGCTGTATGTTTTCTTTTAGTTTTTGTTCTTCATATGAACAGAAGCAATGTAAATAAACTTCAGCAACTGACAACAACAATTAGTTTTACCTATTCATTCCACAAGTCACGATACTTTTACAGAGACAGTAAACTAGACTTGAGAGTCGTAGATTCTCGGTATTAATTCCTTCCAGTAATCACATGAGAAGTACATCTAATATAAGCATCATCCCACATAACCAGCTTGATATTTAATAGAAGTGCAGAATATTGAAAGATGGTAAATATGTGAATTCTAGGGTGTCCAGTGCAACAGCTTTGAAACTATGAAGACCAAACCAAACAAGTTTTATCTCTGCATTTTGGAGCCTTCTTTGTTGTTCTTTCCTGACTAAACTTCAGACAAACTAATTAATCTCTTCAGTCTGCACAGCGTCCACATTTTCTTTATTCTCTTGGAGTTCTTTAGCATAGGTGCAGGAAATTTTGCCCTCAGATTGCTTAATATATTGCGACAACACTTCCTGTGTATGGCATGGGGGACTTCAATAGAGATAGCCTCAATCAATCCCTACTACAAAGAAAACAGTTAAAAACATGTTAAATTAGAAGTTTAATAAATTCATACTAACAATTTCGCACAATATAATAAGTATTTAAAGCTTTACCTTCTGTCTATTGGTCATAAAGGTCCATTCTTTAGTTGGTGGGAAGCTTCCATGAAAATTAGACAACAACTCAAAAAAGAAAAGCCAACTGTCTTTTTTTTAACTTTCAACAGTGACAGCAATAGGAAAAAGACCATTATTCCCATCTAAACCAATGGCACTCAAGAGAACTCCCCCGTACGGACTCTTCAAGTGACACCCATCGAACCCAAGAAATGGTTTACAACTATCAAGGAAGGCCTTTTTTTTTAATGCATCATATCCTATGAAACATCGCTTAATGGATGATATTCATTGTGAGCAATACTACCAGGGTTAGTCCTCATCACCATCAAGCAAGACTTAGGTAGAAGTTTGTATGAATCAAAATCACTTCCATCCATGAGTTCTAGTTCCATATTTTTTGCCCAATACAACTGCATGTGAGTTGGATGCACGCCATAACTTAACATCTTTTTTCGAAGCACCGGGAGTTTGACACTTCTATCAGCTCTAACACAATCAACAATCTTTTCAAGAATCCACTTTGTTATTGCTTTCAATTTATCCTTAGCTTGGCATGTGTGCTCAAGTGTTCATGACTTAATGCAAAAAGTTATCTCATATGACAACAAAGATGCATGCAACCTCCAATGGCATTTTTCATCCTTACACAAAGCAGTCACCCTTGTCCTTTCATTTTTTTGCTTATGTAGTTTGACACCCCACTGGATTGAGTATTCTTCTAGTGCGTTCCTAAATGTTTGAATGTTCTCAAAAATCATTCCCTCTTCCAACGTAATTTTCTTATCATTATGAATATGGAATTCGTGCCTATTTAAGCAGTAAGCCATAACATCTTTTTGTTATTTCCATGTCAGAATCATCATTCACCAGTTCTTCATTGTCGGACTCATAGCTAGAGAGCTCACTGTCATATTCATTTTCTTTTTCAGACTCTGGAGTGCAATACTTAGCAATCAATTGATTATCATCATCAAGATGTTCTTTCATCCCCACTCCTTTGTTTTTCTATCCGCACACTTTTCCTAACTTCACATGTCTTTTTTCCACTGGATAGAACCACATAAAATCCAAACTTGAAAAAAATTTTAGAAGTCCGTTGCATAAAAAGTATGACATCATTGCACAGAAGCATACTTCAATAGTATATATAAACATAGTTCACATATATACAACCACACATCACTTCAAATAGTCAAGAAATTACAATCACAATCAGAGCTTGATCACTACAGAAAACAACGACTCGGGAATAATTCAAAAATAGGGCAAATGACGTCAATGATCACCCAACTATCACCATTGTTAAATTTTAGCCACTCATCTGTTTTTTGTGCCATTTTACCCACTAAACTTTTAAAGGTGAAGATTTTTGCCCATTCTGTTAATTTTTTGTGGTAAATCAAACTGAATTGAAATTAGTACAACCACAGGCCGCGCAGCCACCATCTCCACCACCAACTCCAAACGAAGGCCAAACTAAAATATCAAATATCATCTGTAGTTTGTTTTTTCAGCCGAAAATGCTAAAAGTAATGAACACAGTCCCACCATAGCTCTTCAGTAATCAGATTCAGAAAGTAGTAGTCAAACAACAAAGGTTCAAGCATCAATGTTTGATAACCAATAATCAAAAAAAGAAAGGAAATTACCAAATTTATGGGATACTTGGTCTTCCTATTAACTTGGGGTTTATTTATTCGTATCAGCAAAGACCCAACTTCGGCATCCCATTTATGCTTCAGTCAATTCCACAGTCCATAATCCTATAATCTTTGCTCACCGAGTAGAAAAAAATAGGAATAAATTTCTTTGATTCCTCAGTTGGTACTTTTTCACTCGAAAACACCGTATGGGGTAGTGCAGATGTTGGCTTCGGTGGTAATGCGTGCTAGGTTTGAAAGATAATGTAAAAGAACAAATAAAAATAGACAAATTTGCCCTTTAAAAACAAGGTGAAAGGTATAAGAGCTCAACTCCGTTTGATTTAACACCCAAAATAACGGAATGGGCAAAAGTCTTCACTTTGATAAGTTCAGTGGGTAAAGTGGCTCAAAAAATAGATGAGTGACCAAAAGTTAACAATGATGATAGTTTGATGACCACTGGGGTCATTTCCAAACACATATAAAACAAGAGTTTAATTGTAAAATAAAAAATAAAAAATGGTCTTCTAAGTTTTGTATGGTAAGTTGAAAACAAAGCGTCAATCTTTGTACCCTTTTAGTGGTTTTTAATATTTGACTTCGTTCAAAGACCGATCAAAGGGGGAATTTGTTATTTTACCAAACTACACGGGTGATTTTGTAATTAAGCCAAACTTCAGGGGAGAAAATGTAATTCGCCCTAATAATTAAGCTTATACTTTTGAAATGAAGAGTTAATTTTGGAAAGTAACACTATACTTTTGAACCTAAAAGTGATACTTTTGATAATTAAAATTAGGGTGAAATGTTGATCACTTAACTATGGACTTTTGCAAAAAATGACATTTTTATTTAAAATACTCTTTTTTCGATACTTAACTTTCATTATCGCTCAAAATGTGCAACTCTATCAGTCAACTCCGTTAAGTGGATAACAATCTAAAACTTTGAGGGGTAAAATCGTCAATCCTCTCGTTAATTTAGGTTTTTTTTTCTTTCTTTCTTAATTTTTTTAAAAGAATGCGCCATTATTTGTAATTAACTACCGTAGGTTATTTTCATCTTCCATTACTTCTCCATCTGCATCCCACTAAACTAGGGGTGAGCAAAAGGAAAACCGATCAGAATCCGCTCCAAACAGATCCGAATCTGAAGTTTCGGATTTTAATCCGATGGCGCGGTTTCGGATCGGTTTTTATCCGAAACTGGGTTTTATCCGAAATCCGCGGTTTTCGATCCGAAATCCGTGGTTCTTTTTGTTTGTTTTTTTTATAAAAATTTTCATTTTAGCTTTTTTTTTGTGAATTTTTGTTTTGGATCGGTTTCGGATTATCCGGAAAAAAAATCCGAAACCGAACATTATCCGGGAAAAAAAATTTTGATCGGATCGGATCAACGGTTCGTACGGTTTTTGGATTATTTTGCTCACCCCTAAACTAAACAGTAGGCACCATAGTTGTTAAACTCGTACGATACACGATACGTATCGTACGATACGTATCATAAATCAAAGATTTCGATACGAATCGGATAAACGTATCGCATGTAGTAGTGAATCGCACAATTAATTAAACTTTTGTGCGATTCAAAGCGATTCGTATCGTAATTTTAAAAAAAAAAAATTTCTCACTTCAAAATTTACAACTAAACCACTCTAAATCAAGCTTAGCTCGGCTTAATTTTCCTAAGCTCAAGCCCAAGCTATCGTGGCTTCCAAGCCGAGCTCAGCTCAAGCTTGATTGTGTGGGAAGTGAGCAGCCCGCCTCCCCTTTTTATAAGCATTCAACATACACAACAATTCACAAAATTTCGATGTGGGACAAACAAAGTTGGCTGTTCCTGTTCCCATCCGTTGCTCCCTATATATATAATATGCTCAGACTTATTAAACAAAACATGCGGTTGGCTAATTGGTTAGTGCTCAACCTCCCCATACAATCCACATGGGTTCGAATCCCATTAGCATCAAATTTGGAGATTTTTTTTAATATGCTCAAATTAGTATCTTTCAGTTAATTTCCTTTCTAATTTTTTTTTAATTCATTGTTTTCATTTTATTCTTTTTATACTTATTTATATACAATCAAAAAATATAATTATGACAATCAATTATAATTTTTATACTTATATATGTATAACTAATATATATATATAATTATGATATGTTTTTTAATATATATTCAATATCTATAAATTTTATATTATATTATTATATACAAACGTATCTTACGATACGATACGATACACGATACGTTTTCGTAAAATCGCATTTTCGATACACGATACGTATCTCGATTCGACAACTATGGTAGGCACTCATCACCATCGCACCATCATCATCACCAATTTCTTTCTACTAAATTGGGTGCTTCTTCTCCAAAGCCTGTGCGGCGCCTAATTTCTTGGGGTCCAAAGCCAAAGCACAACTGATCGTTCTAGTGAATTTCAGCTTCACCAATTTCCCCAACACATAAGGAATCAAAGCCCCCACATTCTTAGGAAAATCTTCAAACTTGGAAATGTACCAATTCCTTGTAGAATTACTCTTTGCGCTCAGAAATAAAGCAACACCAACGGAAAAAGAATACGAAAACAACGTCCTAGAGATGAAAGAAAAACCCAAGAAACCAATCATCTCAAAAGATAATGCGGGCAGATAACCAGATCGAAGAGACCCCCGGTTGGTATTTTGTAGCCCTTTTCATTGTTCCACCGGAGTCCGGCGAGCATAAGATGATGACAGAAGTTTCCGGTCATGCCCACAAAAAACATAAACACACCCAAGTACTTGAGATCAATTAAGGGCTCTGCAACCCTCAGAGTCATTCTATGGATATAGATCATCATCGCAGCAATAAAGAAATAGGCCACCCAAATAAGAACAGCAGAACCCAGATTCATCCCGTCGCTGTATTTGTGGATGAACAGAGTATGAAAAACAGAGAAACCCTCTTGGTGAAGTGGATGGAAACGGCCGATTTGAGCAACAAGAACCTAATTCCACCGCCGGGGAAGATCAGAAAGGAAATTAGACCGGTGAGGGCAGCCTCGATGTACGCTAAAAGCATCCCTGTTATGCTAAACAGATTGATTCCTCCTCCGGCGGCGAATTTGGAGTATTTAACAGGGTAACCAATTTGGACGATTTTACCCCTCAAAGTTTTTGTCTGTTAGCCATTTAACGGATTTGACTAATGGAGTGGTACATTTTGAGTCAAAATGGAAGTTTGGTGTTCAAAAAAGAGCATTTTAAAGAAAAGTGTCAATTTTTGCAAACGTTCACAGTTAAGTGATCAACTGCGTATTTCACCCTTAAAATTATAATTTTAAATTAAAGTTTATTTTAAAAAGTAACATTTATACTTTTAAAATAAAGTGATATTTTTGAGAAATAAACTTATAATTTCAAAATGAATATTTTATTTTTAAGGGCATGTTTGGTTGACGGGAAAGTAAAATTTCTGAGGAATATGATTTCTTAAAATTTAATAATAAGGAAAGTAAAGTAAAAGAAAATATTTTGCTGTGTTTGGATTGGTTAAAAAATGTATTTGGGAATTTAAATGTGAACTAAACTAAATGTCAAAACTACCCTCAAATTAAACTTAATCACTTTCTCATAAAAATATTATTAAGCTAAATAATATTTAATTAAAAATTAAACTACAGCTTTAAAAATTAAATAACATGCCAATTAAACTCATCCAAAATTAAATAAACTATAGATTTGATTATTGGCTATAATGTAGTTATTAGCTTAGCGAAAATCTGGACGAGTAAGAAAATAACTGAAAAAACAAATAAATTCTTGTTGTAAAATGAAATATAAATTTCTCAATCTATTTTTTCAAATTTTAAAAGGTCAAAATTAGAATGTTTAAATATGATACAATAATTTTCATTAAAATATTATTTAATTTCATAGCTAATAAAATTTAACTATAAAGAATATAATATATAGAAAGTATATATGTTATTTTAAGTATATATATTTAGACATAAAATTAAAATAAACAAAGTTTAATTAGATACAACATATACTAAAGTAAGTTGTGATATTGTGGACGATTAGTTGCAAGTTGCAACCATAAATAATCTTTTACTTTTTTCACGAAAATAAATATATATATATATATACATATATATAAATCCTTATTTTCATTTAATTTTTTTTCATTTCATGGTTGATATCACAAAAATATAAAATATTTGAAAATAAATAAGAGTAAGGGTAGTGAATGTCTTTTCTGAAAATTTATTACCCAGGGAAAAAGAATACCAGATTAGAACAAAGATTCTTTTTTTAGGAAAATAACACTTATTTTCCTTGCAGCGCGGAATTGTTTTCATTTCTCAACAATTTAAAATAAGTTCCAAACGAAGGAATTTAAAAATGAGGAATCATATTACTTTCCCTGACTAGATTCCTTGTAAACGAAACAGGCCCAAAAAAGTAAATGTAGTTTGAATCTAAAAGTGATACTTTTGTTTATTAAACTTAAACTTGTGAAATAAAGAGTTAATTTTAGAAAGTAAAACTTATAATTTTTGCCCTAAAACTATTACTCTTGATATTAAAATATACTTTTAAAATGAAGAGTAAATTTAAAAAATTACCTCTTACAGCTTTGAACCTGAAGGTGATCTTTTTTTTTTTATTTAAAATTATTAAAAATTCTTATGAAGAGTGTAATAGGATTTAAAAGTGCTGAGAAGACTATTAAATTTTTAAAATTCATTTTAAGGGCATAAAAATATTTTAATATTTTAAATCATTATTCAAACTTTATCTTTTTCAAAATGAATGGTCATATATTATTTTATAAAATAAGTATTTTAATCTCTTCAGAATTCAAACATCAATGAAACAATTTATCATTTGTTTCTATTATAGATTTTTCTAAACACTTGAACTCATTACAACTTATTTAAAAATGTGTGTAGATTTGTATCTGTATCAATAAATAAGGTTGCAAGGTTTCATGTTAAAGATGGAATATGTGAGCTTTATCATTAATAAGGTTATAATTATCACACAACTCATGATATCTTTGGATAATAACATAAATTTAATAAGGTTAATCAACAAGGTAATTTAATTAATTTTCTTAATACATGTGCAACAAGTTAAAACATTATATAATTTGGAACAAATAGAGTATTTGTGAGAAAGTTGTGCTATTATATGTTTTTAATTGACATTTTATTTATTTTTTCATTTTCCTCAAATCAAGAGAGTACTTATTGATCATTCATTACAAATTTTACTTGCTAGTATTTTTTTTGTTCTTCTAAATATTCACGCATATTATTGATAAGCTTGAAATCAGACTCATTGTATAAGATTTGTTAAATTTACAGTTATACAAAAATTATTCATGCAATGTTTGTTTTGATCTCATAAATGAATCATTATTATCTCTAACTGCTTCAAATATACGAACAATTTATTTTAATAATAAAATATGCATAGTATACTTCTAGTTCAAATGTGAAGTTTAGTGACAGAGCAATGTTACTGTTTTAGTTTTAGGCTCCAATATAGAGGTGTAAACAAGACGAGTCGCTCGCAAGCACATCACAAGCGATTTTGTAAAAACTTGTTTCGAGCTCGGTCAATCGCCGACTTGATTTCCAATTGAGCAAAGTTTGAGCCCAATTAATATTGGCTTGGTAAGAATTGAGCTAACTGAATCATACAAATATATTTTATTGTATTATATATTTATTTTAAATTTTTATTAAAAATAAAACCTGAGCTCGTGCCAAACTCGACTTCGTTATTAATTAAATACTCGAGCTCAATTTTTTTTGCTCGAAACAAGTTTTTTTTTTTCTTATTTTTTAAAGTTGAATTCGAACTAGGGGCAGCAATGGGGAGTCTTGGGACAAGGGGTGAAAGCCCTATCCAGTAATATCGCATGAGTGATAGAAAGACAATGTCGCTTGTAAAGATGTTTCGTTGATTACCCGATCATGCCATGACTCGAGGAATAAGTACTGAGTAACTCCGTACCAGCCGCCACATGGTAAGACCGGGTGAGTGTTCTTCGGAATGATTGGGCATAAATGGCATAGGCGATGAATCGGGTTGAGAGTGAAAGTCGCAAGCCTATTCGAGTTCAGCTTGTTTACATCCCACTCCAACTTAAAATGCATGATTTTATATTTATTCTTATTATACAAATTATCCTATTTTTCTATAAAAACATATGAATATGAGTTATAGGTTAAGTATTCTCATGTGAAATTACCATTTTATTTTTATTTTGTGGTAATAGAGGCATTTACCTCGTTTAGCTTAGAACTATTTTATTACACACGAAATTGTTTTTGTAAACTTCATCTAGTTCAGTAATAGTACCCCTATAATGGAGCTAATTGCTATGTAAGTATCCAGCAAGGCACTTGAGCACACTTTTTTCAAATGTGGGAGCCATTAGTGAATAATTCCAAATTTTCGGGGAGTAGATGCAACTTATCCTAAAAAACAAAACATTGTATTTTTATTGTTGTTGTGTTTACGTATTTTTTTCCTCCCTTTCTCTCCTCTCTCCATCGCCCCCTCTCATCTCCCCTTCCTTTCTCTCCTCTCTTTCATTGTTCTAATCTGACAGTCATCTTTTTTGGCAAAATCTAAAGAAAAGGTGAGTTCTCTCGGACATTATTCTATATATGTATTTATCGCATAAGATTGGATTTTGCATTTTTTATATTTTTGGTGACAAAATTAAATTATTTGGGATGAAGGACTGGGTCAAATTTCCTCTCCCCGTCTTTATTTTATGTATTCATCGCATAAGATTGGATTGTGCATCTTTATAATTTTAGTGGCCAAATTTAGCAAATTTACCATTCTTTATCTTGCTTGGTTTGTTGAATCGTAAATTTTAGTTTACATTCACATTAAATGTATAAATTTTAGTTTACATTCATTTCACTACATTTTCTATAAAAAACTACTTCTTATACACTTATTCCAATTGAGAAAAAAAAAAAAAAAAAACTCCTGATTATGCTGTGATAGCCAATCATTGCTTAAGTAATATAATAGTTTTATATCATACTAGTTGTGTGTTACAATTTTTATTTTTTTTGATTAATTTTTTTTCCGCAAATTCCCCAAGTTTTTCAGTCTGATGTCTTATTAGTCAATGAGACTAAAGACTAAAGTAGGCCATTTAAGGGTTAGAAATTTAACTACATATATTCAATTTTTATTTCTTTTTTAAGTATCATTGTTAGAATTCGGTCACATACTCGTACGATGAGATTGAAATTTCATCTAAAATTAATTGATATATACCAAAACTAGAGTGTTAGAATTTACTGCTTTAAAACTCTTTTTTTCCTTTTTTTTTCTTTTTGCCTTTGTGATTTTGTGAGTTTGTAACAATGATGTTGCACTTGCAGAATTAATGAGAAACTATTTATTCCAGCTGTGAAATATGCACCTTATTTATTGTATATGCTATGCAGACTACCATTTTGTTTTTATTTTCTTGTAATGAACCAAAAGCATTAAAGAAACAAGGTATTGTATGTTATATATTTCTAATATATTTTTTGACGTGTTTGCATCATACTATACATCTAATATTTGACACTATTTTTCAACAAATTATCTTTGCTCACTCATTTAGTTATGTAACAATATGAGTTTAAAGGGGTTTATTGTAATGTAAGTAGCCTGTTAAAGTTTTTCTATGTAAATATTATGTAATGTTTTTAAATTTTGAAATAACATTTTATAGTTTTTATCAATATTTTTATATTTCTAATATAATTTTTGACATGTTTGTGTCCTTATGCATTTAGTATGAGACAAATATTTTTTGATGAATCACCTTGATTTCTAACGCTACGAGTTTGAAGAGACTAATTCTAACTTAAGTAGCCAGCCAACATGTTTTACCATAATTATTTTGTTAGGTTTTTAAATTTTATAATAACTTTTTACAGCTTTGAATAAATCTTTTGATGTGTTCGCATCATCATATACATTGAATTTTAGTGTGCTAATTGTAAGGTAACTTTTTACAGCTTTGAATAAATCTTTTTAATTTTATAAGGGTTAGATACACTTTTTAAACAAATTTTTTTCTTTTCGTTGACTCATTTTGTTCCGCTGCAGTGCAAATTTTAGTGTGCTAATTGTAATAACTTTTGATTGTTTGTAATAAATATTTCTGATACTTCTAATATACATTTTTCAATGAAATATTTAACATCCAGTACAACTTCCAAAGCACAGCGTACAAGAATATCTTATTTTGGTTTTAATCAATAGATACATTAGAATCTAACTCCAGAAGAAAAGAAAAAAATAGAAAGATACATTTGTATAAGTTAAGACACAAGAAAATCACTCTTTTTCTTTTGGTTGGTTTGTAAAGCCTTCGTTCAGAATTGTTAGAATGGCTCCTGAGATTGCCGCCATCCACAAAAATAGATAATCTTCCCTTTCCAAACTGTTTTTTTCCAGGCTCCTCACCTTCTTGCCTCTTCAGGATTTTGGTTACATCATCAACATTCGGCAACAGGTTTGTATCTCCAGTTTGTACAGTGAAAAAAATCATGATTTTCCGTTCTGTTTTCCATGGATGAACTAGCTTTTGTAGCTCATTGCAGTCTTCTCATTTGCTATTTTTTCCTTTCTTTTATTTGATTTGCTGTCCTTTTTGATAGATTTGGTGTCTGGGTTCCATCTAAAATTTCCGAACATGGCGTCATCTTCCGGCAATGGCCGGAGATTGAAGGAAAGAAAGCGGTCCCGGGAAGAGCTCACAGCAGGCAGAAAACCTAAGTTCGTGAAAAAAAGTGATGAATCCGAAACAGAAACAGAAACAGAGTGGGTGCAAGAAAAGAAGAAGAGAAAGGTCGGAGGAGGAAGAAGGTCTCCCGTTAGAAAAATCAGGCCATTGAACATTGATGGTAACCTTTTCTTTTCGAGTTCTTATTATTTTCAGGGATTAGAACATTATCGTTTTTGATTTGGCATGTTCAGTTGTTTTTAAGTTTTTGCAAAATTGCTCCTGAAAAACAATAAATTTAAATTTGGCCTCCAAAACTATCTTTCTTTGTATCACAACTGGTATAGATGGTTCGAACTCCCTTTGGTTTTTGATTCAGCGTTTATGAATTCCTTCACGCCATTCGGCGATTGCCAACGGGTCATCAGCAACACCTTCTTCTTTTTTTCAAGTTGATCTTTGGTGAGGATCGAGTATGTTGTGATTAAACCTCCAGATAAAAGTTCCTTAACTTCCCTTTCAATTCCAACTTCCAAGTCTTTTCTCGGCCTCATTCTGTTTTTTTCCGGTAATCAACTTATAGTTGACATGACATAGACTGGTAAGGCATTGATTACAGCTCTTATCAGTACTTGCTTGCCTGCTGTACATAAGAACTTTGATTTCAAAACATAGGTGAACACCTCTTTTTTTGATTTGTCAATAACCTTTGGGAGACCTGACCCTGTTCGGTATCATATTCCAAGATACATTTTGAAATGTATTTTAAATTATGTTTTGAGATTTGTATGGTATCTCAAATCACCCCCTTCCCTTACAAAGTTACCTCTTCCTTCTAGCAGCCACCCTACGCCACCACGGGATTTCCAGGCCCCACGCCGCCGCCGGAAAATTCAATATTTTAAAAAAAGATCCAGCCCGGATCTGGGCATTGGACATCCAGGAACTTTAAAAGAAAGAAAGATAATTTTGAATTTTCAGGCGGCGACGGGTGGTGTCCGGCTGTGGTAGCATGGTTTTGGGCAATTTATGAGAGACATCTCAAAACCATTCCAAACAAAATTTCAAAACACATTTGACGTTGAAATTTTTTAAAAGCTATTCCAAACACATTTTGGGCGTTGGCCCCCAATTTTCCTCTCAAAACGCATCTCAAAAGTAGATGCCAACTATAGTGTTTTGGAAACTTGTGCTTTTCCAGTTTTATTTCCTCAACATATTGCAAATGCATCTCAATATTTCCTCCACTTGGCTAATCGGTAAGCTTAAAACTGACTATATGTGATTAGTAACCTTAATAGTTTGAGTTTCTATGAATATGGATGTTCCACTTGCAAAATATATTCTTTATTACTGTAAATGCAAACTCTTACTTTTGCAGGGCCTCGGGATGATTATGACCCTCATATAAGGGAAGTTCTTAAATTGTATTACAATAAAAATAATAAGCAGAAATCTTCAGATGATGATGATTGCCAAGTTCTGAAGAATCCATGTGCAGCCGGAATCAGGAAGCTCACTGATAAAATGGCATATAGAAACTCTAAAGAACCTAGTGGACAAGGTATGACCCTTTTTGACTGTAAAGACAATGCTTAGTATTATGAAGACATTCTTCTGTCTCTGAATTTGCTTGATTGAGTAATTTCCTGTAAGTTGACTATGAAAACAATGCTTAGTATGAAGCATGGCCAATTGATAAAGTTTAAAACTGACTATTATGCCATGTTATTATATCCTTATTTCCCAGTTGGTTATTGGAAACACATTATAAACTGATGCAAACTCTTACTTTTGCAGTGTCCAGCAATGCTGACAGTGAGTCTGAAATGAAGGTTAGCATAAGGAAATCAAAATCAAAAGGCAAAGAAAATTATGGAACATTCATTCCTAAGAGCTTTCATAAACGAGGTAAAACCCTTCTTGCCTCAACAACATTCATCCCTCAAGAATTGTCACTCTGAACCTTAACTTGAACCAGCATCAGTTTTTGAAAACAAACAGTGACACATATATTTTTGCAGGGTACAGTGATGAACCTGAAAGGAATGTTTGCAGTACATCAAAATCAAAAGGCGGCAAAAAAAATGGAAAATTAATCATCCCTAAACATATTGATAAACAAGGTAGGACCCTTAGAATACCTTAACAATTTGAGATTGATTCACTTTAAGTTCAGCTAGTGGTTGAGGATCTTGGTTACTGTACTTGCAAAATGTGTCATGGAAATTCATTGTAAACTGATACAAACTCTTACTTTTACAGTGTCCAGCGATGATGACAGCGGGTCTGGAATGAAGGTTAGCAGAAGGAAACAAAAATCAAAAGGCAAAGAAAAAGATGGAACCTTTGGTAAACAAGGTAAAACCCTTCTTGCCGGAAATAATAGGCTTTAATTTAAGAAACTTTTGATACAAGAATTGTCATTCTCCTCAACAAGATTCAAATTCAAGCCATTCACTGCATCTTCTCCTTCTTCAGTCTCATTTCTTTACATGAATTCAACCAAAAAAACCATTAATAACATAGCTTAAACACAACCTACACATAAGCCAAGAAAAGAGTTCAGACATTCTCTGAACCTCAAGAACCAGCCTCGCCTTTTTTTTTTTTTTTTTTTTTCAAGTATTCTCCGTAGGCAGAAACCGGCAAAAAAAAAAAACTAATCTTTAAAACTTGTTGCCTCCTTTAAAATAAGAGTTGTCTTGGAATAAAAAGATTAATTACAATTGTAGCCTGATTACACATTCTCTCTCTATGGTGCTTTTAGTGAAGTCCATATCTCATTTTGTGATTGATTTGCTTGATGGGTTCACTTCTCCTTTCTCCATATCCTGAGATCCTTATGTTACATGCATATCTTGAAATTCCTACTACTCTTCTTCTGCTTAGCACAGGATGATATTGATTATTGCTTGCGTATATGTTATCACAGTTTGGTTTGAAACTTAACACATCCCCAAGCATCTAAGTAGTTCGTAGTAAGCAGAATTATGATACCTTTGCACTGATTCTTGAAGATAAGTAGCATGCCTTATGCACTGGTTCCATTTTCTAATGTAGCAAATCGAATTTGGAGATGCATTTAATAGTATATAGATATTGGATTTTGCAAAATGTATTCTGGTAGTCATGGAAATTCCTTATATATATAAACTTTCACTTTTGCAGGGGCCGGGGATGATTCTGGTTTTGATATAAGGACATTTATTAAAACGTTTTACACTAAAGGTGATCATAAGAAGTCTTTAGACGATCACGGCTTGCAAATTGCGGTGGCTCACCCTCGCAACACTTGGGCTCCATCTTCATCCAGAATTGGTAAGATCACTGATAAAATAACATTTCGAAACTCTAAAGAACCTGGTGGACAAGGTAACATTTTGGAAACAGAATCATGCTTACGAAGTTTAGCATGTCCTTCAAATATAAGTCGTGGATCTATATTTTTATTTTTGTAGGCATGGACTACAGAGAAAGAAGACTACAAATTTGTGCCGGTGCACATTCAACCCAGCCTGTTGTTGTAGGAAAGAAGATTAAAAATTCATGGGATGAGGTTCCCAGTTACGGACGGGTGGCGAAAACTTCCCAGTCAGGGAAGGAGCTTGAGGGAGCAAGAAGAAAACATCAGAACAGCAGTGCATTTGATGGGAGGGCTAAGATGAAGTTTTCCACTCCGATTACTAAGTCGAAAGTGGGAAAAACTTTGAAAGTTACTGTGAATGATTCTTCTTCAGAAGACTCTCCTTCTGCTGATGATTCTTCTTCAGAAGACTCTCCTTCTCCTGATGATTCTTCTTCAGAAGACTCTGCGTCTGCTGATGATTCATCTTCAAAAGACTCTCCTTCTGCTGATGATTCTTCTTCAGCATTTGATTTTCCTTACAGTGATGATTCAGCAAAGATTCCTGAAGAAAGGAGGGACAAGAAAGCTAGTGATAGGCAAAACTCTAGCTCCTCTGTTAGTGAAGGTGATGAAGATTCGCTAGAGATTCTTGAAGAAAGCAGTGCCGACATGTGGGAAGGAAATCAACCTGAAAATCATCATGAAATCAACAGAAGCATGGAAAATTTGAGGGGAGAAGAACAGAAGAAAGAGAAATTTTCTGCGCCAAAGCCGAAGAAGAACAACTTTGTCAATGTTCTGATCAACTCTATAATAGGAGAAGGTGAAATGTTTGAAGAACAGACTAAGGAAACTGATCAGAAGGGACCAGAAGAGGCAGAGTTATTTGGGAAGAAGGTCTGCACTCTGCCTAGAAAATTCTGGTTCCACGATGAGGATGACAAACCAGAAGAGAAATCAGACACCGAAAAATCGGTTGACGATCTGTTCGATGAGTTGAATATGGTATACATGATGGATGAGTCTAATACTATTCAGGTTTGTTTCTTCACACCCTTGTCAAAATATTGAAAATCACTCTATCATAATAACTCTATTCCTGCTTTTGGCATTGTGATTTAACTTATTTATACTACAGGATGACAGCCAAACAGAAGATGCTTCGAACATGAAGGAGAAGGAAGTGGATCCTTGTTCCAAAGGAATCCATGATCTGCGCATTGATGAAGAAATAGGATTAATATGCCACATTTGCAATCATGTGGAGCGGGAAATCAAATATGTGGATCTCGAATTTGTAAGTAGTTTAAGCTTTTCTCTTTACTTGTACAATTCTGTGATGATGTCTTGTATTTCAAATTTTAGTCTGTAAAAGTGTTTATCCTATCATATTGTTAAACTGTTTGCACATTTTTCAATATGGTATGAGTTTGATTGAGCAGGACTTGTATCCAGCAAGCATTAGAATTTAGAATTTCTTGACTGCCCTCTTTACTTTTTGTGGTACATAAACGCATAGCATTTTCCTTTTTGTATATTGATTAGGCACCAAGGGTTCGGAGGGAAACATTGGCAGCACGGCTTGGTGATCGCGAGAAACCTTCAGGGTTCAATGTGGATTTCTCAGCTGGGGAGGGAGACTTTGGAAATGTTTTCGGTGCTTCAGAAGGAACAGTCTGGGACACCATTCCAGGTGCCAAAAGCAAGATGTACCACCACCAGCAAGAAGGGTTCGAGTTCTTGTGGAAGAATCTCGAAGGAAGTACTGATCTTGCTGAAGTGAGGAATTCTGATTCTCGTCAGATTGGGGGATGCATCATTTGTCATGCTCCTGGAACAGGGAAGACTCTCTTAACTATAATTTTCCTACATTCATACTTAAGGATGTTTCCTAGTTCCAGGCCAATCATAATAGCCCCTGCTGCAATGCTCCTTACTTGGGAAGAGGAGTTCAAGAAATGGAATGTTGGTGTTCCCTTCCACAACGTCAACACTTTGGAATTCTCAGGCAATGGTCATAAGAAGCTCCTTGACAGTGCTGCAGCAAGTGGAAGCCTAGATAAAGACGTGATTCGGCTGATAAAGATTTATCTTTGGAGCAAAGAGAGAAGCGTTTTGGGCATCAGCTACAGCTTGTTTGAGAGTCTTGTTGGAGAAGAGTACCGGGGAAAGAAAGGGAAGAAGAAGGGGCCGAAAGAAAGTGAACAATCCGAGGATTTCAGGAAGATACTTCTTGAATTGCCTAGACTGGTTGTTATGGATGAAGGGCACACCCCACGGAGCAGCAAAAGTTTGATTTGGAACACTCTCCTAAAACTTCAAACAAGGAGAAAAATCATCCTGACTGGGACGCCCTTTCAGAATAATTTTGAAGAGCTTTTCAACACTCTTCGTTTGGTCAGGCCGGCAACAGCTGAACTTCTTGCAAAAGAGAAGGCATTTGCGGACATGATCACAGCGAGGGGGGTGTATTCACAGAGGAGAGAACACAAAGGGACGGAGACTGGCAATCACTCGTTGGACGAAGCTGTTGACAAAGACATTCAGAAACTACAAGCTGCCATTGCCCCATTTGTCCACATTCACAAAGGTCACATTCTTAAAAGTAATCTCCCTGGTTTGAAAGATGTAGTCATACTTTTAAATCCCCAACCAGAGCAGAAGCGTCTCATTGACTTGGTTGAAATCCGCAATGCAAATTTCAAGGATGACCACAGAGTTGCATTGGTCTCTACTCATCCATACTTGGTGAAGTATTGCAAACTGGATGAGAAGGAAAGGGCTGAGATCGATCTGGATGGTTTGGAGAAGCTCAGCCTTGACTATACAGCGGGTGTGAAAACCACCTTTGTAATGGAGCTCGTTAGCCGCTGCCATATGGTCGGGGAGAAAGTTCTGATATTCGGGCAGTTCATTCACATCCACAACCTGATGGCAGAACTATTGAAAGCCCATTTTGGTTGGGAAGAAGGAAGGCAAATAGTCCAGATGCACGGGAGGCAAGGACAGAAGCAGAGGCAGAACATCATCAACAAATTCAATGATCCAACCAGTGATGCCATGGTCTTGCTTGCCTCCACCAGATGCTGCTCCGAGGGAATAAACTTAGTGGGGGCTTCAAGGGTTGTGCTCCTTGATGTTGTCTGGAATCCATCAGTGGAAAGGCAAGCGATAAGCCGGGCATACCGGCTTGGTCAGCAGAAAATTGTCTATACTTACCATCTGATGACAGCAGGAACAACCGAGGATGCTAAGTATCGTAGGCAAACCGAAAAAGACCGGGTGTCAGAGATGGTTTTCTCCTCCGCAACTGAGAAGAATGTGAAGCAGCTGAATCCAGCTTCAGGTGGTGATGATATGGTTCTAGAGAGTATGCTGGCTAATTCCGTTCTCAAGGAAAAGGGTCTGTTTGAGAAGGTTATTTACCAGCCTAAGGACTCCTACTTTGAATTCTCAGTTTAGTTAAATCTTGCTAAGGATTTAGAGATTCTGCATTTTCTTTTTCTAGAGAAACTGTTGTTTTTTACTATTGTAAGGGTCATGAACAGTTTATTACATGTTGTGTGGTTGATACTTTTATGAATTTGGCTTTAGACTTAGTTGTGAACTTGTGATCAAAAACAGTTGATTTCCTTTGTGTCTGTAGCAGGAGGGAAATGAATACTATTTACAATCCCAACTGAAAATCTGTTAAGGATGTACATTTCTCAAGTTTGAGTACATTTCTTGCAATCTATTAAGGATTGCATAGATTGATGAATAAACATTCAATCTGCAGAACTGTCTTTTACAACATTTGGTTGGATAGTTCCTGCCAGAATCGTATCTGAAGACTTTCTTGTGGCATTAGCATTTAGGGGGGCGTTTGGTTGGAGAGTTTGGGAATCAGGGAGTGAAATGATAGCCTTTAGTTCTCTGTCTTTTACTTATTATGAAAGATTTGATGGGGTGATAAAAATGGGAGGAAGTGTGGAGTTTCAGTTCAAGACCTCTTGACTTTTAAGAATGAAGTTAAGGAAATAAAGCAAGCAAAATATGCATGAGACATTTAACTTTTGACCTTGTTTTCAACAGTAGTCATTCCGAAGCCGACTAAAGCCGTCTGCAAAATGAAAACCACCTGCAAAATGTAAATTTTCCCCAGTCTAAAAATATCAAAAGCAGTCCAACACTACAAAAGCTTTATCAATTGCCATTGTACTTCAAATTCAAGCAAATTTGTAAGGCACTCAATAGCCTTTCATCTACTAAATCAGTCTGTAACCTTATTCAATCATGCTTTCATCATTTATCAATATAAAATAAAGTCATCATCCATGAAATCAAACATGTCATTTAAACATCAATCTTCAGTTCATCCACATAGGCTTTCAAGCCATTTATCACACTCATGACTCAAATTAAAGTGCATTAAACATGCATTCATCATAAACACTTAGAATCATAAATATCATTTAAGTCTCAAAACAAAATATCAAAACATCCATAATTCAAAGGACATAAAAATAAGACATAAAAATCATCCAAGATAAAATCCAAACATTACAATACAAGGATCAAAAATGCCATGCAGGGCATAACTCCCAAAATTTAACACATCAAAGACATCAACTCCTACTTGCGCTTCCGCTTTGGCGAGTTGACCTCTTTTTCTCTCTTTCATCCTTCAATTGTTGCCTCATGGTCTCAAGTTCGGCTAACTCATCGTCATCATATCGCATTTGTTGACCTTTAGCGACAATCGTTAGTTCATCCTCAAGCTCCTCATGCTTATCCAATAGTGCATCAACCTTTGCTTCCAATTTGTCAAATCTAGTATTTATAGTAGCAAAGTGTGCATTCATAGAGGCTAAAATGGCATCCTCCGTCGACTGAGATGAGCTACCTCCCCCCTCATTTTGGCTTTGAACTTGATTTCTACTATAGGATCTCTTTCCATAAACCCATCTCCCGCTAAGAAAACTCATTCTCTTTCTGGAAAATACTTAACATCATACTTGAGTGGCCAAGTAGAGTTTTCATTGGCCTTACTCAAGGGAACATTATTGAATTTGAAATTTTTTGTCAAATAATGTCCAAAAGCCACAGATCTACTTGACTTGAACTGAGTCAAATATCCCAAACATACTACCAAAATCTATGAGGATATGCTCGGCCATCAAATAAAACAAAATAATCTCGGTTATGAATTTTTGGCTCGGATGCATGACCAGCCGTAGGCACAAAAGTGTGGCATGTGATCTCATAGAGCAATTTAAAGACTGGATCTAGACGCCTGGTTTGTAATCTTTAGAAGATGAGCCATAACCCATTGCATTATCATGCAAACTCTTGGCCTACTGAATTTCCACTTTTTACTCAATTCAACCAAAGGAAGTGGAAATTCAGTAGGCCAAGAGTTTGCATGATAAACCCTATACCTAGAATTGACTGTGGGATCATTTTCATTTGGAGGATTTTCAGGCAGTCCTAAAGCTCTATTAATCATGCTTAAACTGCGTTCCATTAACTCTAGAATAATGCACTCCTTCATCATCAGCTTTAAAGTTCGCATAAAAATCTCTCACAGCTTCTTCATAGACAAGCTCATTAACTTTCAACAAAGGCATAAATCCTTGAAATTCAAAGTAAGCTAATACTTCATCAATATTAACTTTTGCTAAACTTTCTAAATCAAGAGCATAGCAATCAGTGAGCTTACATTCTTGCATCTTTTCGTAGATGCTCCGAGCTTCATCATTCAAGAACCGTGGCAAGGATTTTAATGATGGGCCATCAGTTCTACTCCTCTTGTTAGTAGTTTTCTTTGAAAGAACTGCCTTCTGAGGAGCCATTTTCACAGGTCAGTTTCGAACCAATTGTTGTTTTCGGATTCAACTACCTATGAAAAACACTAGTGAGGATCTTAGGAAGCTCAAAGGAATAAAAAACCAAGCCTAAAACAGGTCCGAATTTGGCAAACAGTTGAGCTAAAAACCAGTTTTTTGCATGAACTGGGGGATGGAATTGGAGTGAAACTCTTTGAAAAGTGAAGTAATTGGATGAAAAACCATGCCCTAAGGAAGCTTTTGATGTAAATATTCGATCACAAAACTCAAAATTAGACCACGAACCGGTAAATTTTCAGTTCGGGTTTTAAAGTGAAAAATCGGAGTTGAAATCAATTCTTTGTGTGTTTTGATGCAATAGTTGGATGTAATTGTTCTCTAAGATTCTAGGATTATTTTTCATTGGGCCCTTAATATTTAAATATTATTACTTAATGCATTTAGCGAGGTTATTACTTTAATCCATTTGCCCAAGTCGGGACCAAAAAAATTTATTATATGAACGAGGTTATTACTTTATCGATATTTAATTGTATATTATTATAATTTTGGGCCCTGTACTGTCGATTTTGCATATTTTGTTTTGCTTATTTCATATTTCTACAAATTCAAGGTCTCGAGGAGACACAAAAGGTGACTGCTAGTCAAGTTTGGTTAAACTACATGTTAATTTGGAAATTGTGTTGAAATTGCCGTCTCTGTGGATCGACCCTGTACTCTGCTGTGCTACATTCCATTTAGCTAAATTGGTGCAGGTTTTTAACAGTATTTTTACTGCATTTGATAGTCCTACGGCGGGTTTATCAAATTGGCGCCGTTGCCGGGGACGGTTACAATTTTTTATTTCTTTTTCCTATTAATGTGCTTGGTGTTTTCTTGTGTTGTGTATGAGCAGGTCTTCAATACCTGTAATACTGAGTGATTCAGAGATTGAAAAGACTTGTAAACGCTTAGCCAAGGATGCACGGTTACGTAAGCTCGTAGTATCAGAATCTGTCAACCGACTGAGAGAACAAACGGTCAACCGACCGGGTGAGCAAACAGACGGTAGCTCTGAGGCAGAGTCTGTCAACCGACCGATTGAACAAATGGTCGACGGTAGTTCTGAAGCAGAATATTCAAGTTCTGAACTTGAATTTGATATCATGGGAGATAGACAAGAAGACAGACAAAGGAATGGGGGTGAACAACAACAAAGAGGGCCACCACTAGAACCCACATTGAAGGAATTGAGCAATCAAGACATTGACGACAGAGCCTCTGCGGTAGTCACTCCAGAACTGCCCAATGGCTTTCCACTCAAGAATGGCTGGCTTAATGGCATCCCAAAATTCCATGGGGGTGCTAGAGATGATCCTCACAATTTCCTTGCCGAGTATGTGAAGAACTGTAAGGTGGGGCGCTTACCAACTGGAGCCACCATCGATCAACTAAAGTTGGTGGCTTTTCCCTATGTCCTGACAGGTCCAGCAAATCGGTGGTTTTCCTCACTACCACCAAATTCCATTACCACTTGGAAGCAGATGAAGGAGCTGTTCCTGAAGAAGTATTTTCCTTCGACCAAAAGCAATCTGGTCATGAAGGAAATAAGCAGCATTCAACAAGAAGCTGATGAGTCCCTTGGCAATTACTGGATACGATTCAACGAACTGGTGGAGAGTTGCCCAAATCACAAGTACTCAGAAGCACAACTACTTCAGTATTTTTACCATGGGATGACCACCAATGACCGGAACCATATGGACTCAGCCAGCAATGGAGCATTCCAGAATAACACAGTAACCAAGGCCAAGAAACTGATCGAGGATACTATTGAGTCAAGGAGTCAGTTTGGGGAACTCTCCCGATCGACCAGACGGCAGGCCGAAGTGAGATTTGTTGATGATTCGAGTGACGAGAAGCTGAACCAGATTGCTTCCACTGTGGAGAAATTGACGGCTTTTGTAGTCCAACAATCTGCTCTGGTAGCACAACTTGCAACCCCATCCAGTAGCAGCCAGGAAGAAACTGTTTGTGGGTGCTGTGGTAATCAAGGGCATTTTTCACAAAATTGCAACCTTGTGCAGGAGGAGTCCGTCAATGCTACCGGAAGTTGGAATAACAATGGGAATTGGAATCGAAATCAGCCAAGGAGGGGCCCCTACTCTAACACCTACAATTCAGGATGGAAGGACAATCCAGCTTTTGGTTGGAAGAATCCAGAGGGAGGAGTTCAGGTGCCTTTCAAGTCAGAAGCCAATCAGCAAGCTTCATTTCCGAATGCGGGGAAGAATCAGAATGTCAGAAATACTAGACCAGTTTACAGGCCACCCCAACAAAGGAATTTTCAGAATCAGAATAATCAACCAAGAGGTGGCAGAACCATAGAGGAAGCAGTGGGAGATCGTTTTGAGCAACAGAAGGTACAGTCAACTACCCTCGACGGAATTGCAGGAATTCTATCTCAACTGTCAAGTTCCATACAAGAGTTGAAGGGAAACCAAGGGAAATTACCTTCTCAAGTGCAGGTTTCGCGTATGGAGAATATAAGTGCAATAAGTTTAGGAATAACAAAGGTACGGGAACCAGAACTGGAAAATTCAGTTTCTAGACTGAGTTTGAATCAAGGTGCACCATACCAACCACCCCAGCAGCGAAATTTTCAGAATCCAAGTCAGAATCAGCCACAAAGGAGTGGCAGGATGGTGGAAGATGCCATCAGAGAGTTGTTTGAGCAACAGAAGGAGCAAAGAACTCCTATGGAAAGGATAACAGGAATTTTGTCCCAACTATCGGCATCCATACAGGAGTTGAAGGGGAACCAAGGTCATTTGCCTTTCCCAGTACAGGTTCCTCCCAAAGAGAACGTGAATGAAATCCAGTTGAGAAGTGGAAAAATTCTGGAGCCTGTAATTAAAAAATCACAGTTAGCAGGGGCCGGTTTTCCCAAACCGATAGGTGTTCAGGATGCTGGAAACTCAAATGCAGTAGAATCTGAGGAGCCGATCATTGTAGACTCCGATCCTGAACCTGAAAAGAGCCCCGCTCCAGTTACAATGAGCAAGGATGTGTATAAACCTGTGCTGCCATTCCCAAATAGCTTGCGACCCAAGGCAAGGAAAATAAAGGAGGACCCGATTGACTACTTGGAGGTTTTTGAAAAAATGGAGGTCAACCTACCATTCCTTAAGGCAATTAAGCTTCCCACAGTTAGGAAATTTCTGAAGGAATTTATGGCAGAGAAGCCAAGAGGGGCGAGCAAGGTGGTGTTAGGAGAGAATGTCTCGGCAGTGATTCAGAAAAAGCTCCCCCCGAAATGCAAGGATCCAGGTATGTTCTCTTTACCTTGCATCATTGGAAATAGAAAAATAAAGCATGCTATGTGTGACCTTGGTGCTGCCATTAATGTTATGCCTTTGTCAATTTATGAGACTTTATCTGGTGTTAAGCTTGTGGATACAAAGGTAGGAATACAACTAGCAGATAGGTCATGTGTGCACCCTGAAGGTGTACTTGAGAATGTTTTGGTGAGCGTAAATTCCTGCTGACTTTTATGTGATTAAGATGCATAATGATCCAGCCAAAGAATCTGCTGGTGTATTGTTGGGTCGCCCATTTTTGAAAATTGCTAAGGCAGTAATTGATGTTTATAATGGCTCTATCCATTTGGATCATTGTGGTGAAAAACATACTTTTAGCATCGATGATACCATGAAAAGTCCACAAACGGTTGTGAATAGTGTTGAGCTGTATAACCCTCTTGTCCAAGAATCTCTTGAGACCAATTTTTTGCAGGACAAGGAAGAGAAGATTCTCCCTTGGGGTTTGACTGATTTCAAGAGACAGAATATAAGTGATGGAAAGGCCTTAACGCTTAACTTGGAGGAACCTCCAGGTTATCAAAAGGACCAAAATTCTGCAAAAGGTTGTGTCAAAGCCAAGGTGCGAAAAAGAAGCAATACAAAGACATGGCTTAGTACACCCACCAAAGTTGATAAAGTGAAGTTACTAGGCGAGGGGCCAGATTCGAACAGTGGAAGAAACTTCACTGTGGAGCTGTCCTAATTAATAATGAGAAGCTGAGCTGAGTCTAGCCAAAGACTTAAAAGAAAGGCGCTAGTGGGAGGCAACCCAATTTGTTTTTCTTTTCATTTTTATTTCGGTTTTCTTTTGTTTTTTTTATTTTATTATTATTATTATTATTATTATTATTTATTTATTTATTTATTTATTTTCATTAGTTTGTTTTCTAGTCACACTTTTCTGGCTAAATTATTTTGCAGAATGTGCAGGTACTTGTCGGAATTTTTTTTGCTTTCTGGACAATGTTGGACTACCTAGTCCAATAATCTGCCCAGGTAAGTTTTAGTTCCCCTGCATCATCTTTGACAGTTTGATTGTGTTTGATATATGTGTCAGTCGGTCTGTCAGTCCTTTTCCCTGCTCTTATTGTAGTTGCTTGAGGACAAGCAATTGTTTAAGTGTGGGGATGTTTTGTGTGTTTTTGAAATTTTATTTTCTTATTTTTATTTTTATTTTTTGAATATGAATTTGGTGAGAGTCTCTGCCTTGTGACTGAACTGGATCTGAAATAAGCAACATAAGTGAGGTGTTACATGAGGTGTGCATGCTGAATTTTGAAGTGTTAAATTGAGAAATCCTTCGCTAGCTAATCAAATTATGCATGTATTCCCTTTTTCTTAAGCCACTGTATTGAGCCTGAATGTTCTGTGAGAATCATTTGTTTGCCGGCCTGACTGTCAAAATGGTATGAATAGTGCATGGCGGGAGGATGGGGGACCTTCTTAGGATTAACCTTTTTTTGGCTTAAATTCTGAACCTACCAGTTTATATTCTTAGAAGTCAAGTTGAAGCCTTGTTTACAAGTTTGTTTGAAGTCACTAAAAGAGCCTAGCCAATTTGTGATTAAGCTTCTTTTTCACCCCCCCCCCCCCCCCAGTGTGTATGCCTTGCTGTGATGTTTAAGTGTTTGTTATTAAAGAAGGTGACATGTTCTGTATTGTGAAGTCATGGAAGTCATTTGAAGAGTATAAATATGTACTGGAACTTGAAAAGAAGCTCTGAAAAAAAAAACTAAAAAAAAAAAAAAAAATGAAAGAAAAAATGCAATTTCTCAGTTCTGAAGTTTAAAAGCAAAAATGCATGAAACTGAGAGGAATTAAGTGGAAAGAGCTGAATAAAGGGTTCTAGTCTTTGTTATTGTGAGCTGTTTGATTGAGAAGCAGGATATGCCATGAAGTAGTGAAATTCTGAGAACAGGGTAGGCAACCAAATCCCCAAACAGAGACGGGGCAGTAATCTGGAAAAGAGTGCAGCAGTAATTGTTCTTTTTTGTTAAACACACTGGGTTTAATATTTTTTTTACAGGTGGCTTAGAACCCTTAGGATCTATCCAAGTGTTCGAACCCTAGCTTTACATTGCGTCCCATGATTTGAAGGTTGTTTCTTAACTGTCGTGTGTCTATTCCTCTTATACTGTGGCGATGGTCGGCTGTCAAGCATGTATGATTCTGGCTAGATTAGGATTTAATTTTATCCTGAATTTTTTTCTTGTAAAAAAGTGAGGGTGTGAATTACAGACCATAGAGTGCAGTTGTGGGAATTATTACATATTTTGTGTTGGGCTTCTGAAGGATGGTTTTTTGGAAAGTGTTAAATTGCGTGCACCTGAATGTGATACTGAATTTTGTGATGTGAGTAGGATCCAGCAGAAGGAATAAGGCAGAAGTTTTTGTGTCAAGTCATAGAGTCAGTTTGTCTTTTATTCTGTTCTTGTTCTTTGTGAGTCGTGTTGGCTGTTTTGTTTTTTTTTCTTTCTTTCGTGGAACTATTGTGAGATGAATGCTTAAGGGAGGAGCTATGTTCTATTCTTCACTTCACACTTGAGGGCAAGTGTCATTCAAGTGTGGGGATATGATCTGACCAGTTTTGGACTATTATTTTAGCATCTTTGAAGGCAGTTCTCACGGGTTTTTGCCCAAGTTGTTAGTGTTTTATGGCAGGTTTAGAGAACAGCCCAAATAAGGAGGAAAGACTCTAAAACAAGGATTTTGGAGCAAGAGATGTTCGGGTAGAATGTCACACGGGTTGTGGCCCAAAAAGAAGGAGAAACTGAAGCCCAGTAGAGCAGCTAAAGTTCTAGAAGGTTTCAGAAATTACTGCAGTAGAAGTAAAAGCTAAATTTCTAGAAGGTTTCAGAAATTACTGCAGTGAAAGTTAAAAGCAGAAGCTCCTGAAGAATCTCCAGAAAATCAACCGGTTGTTTCCTTCATCTGAGTGATGTGCTGACTTTGTCAAAGATTGCTTTACTCCTTAACCGATGGGATATTTTTACTGAGATATGATTGTTTTCCTCTCTATAAATAGGGGTACTCTCTAGGTAGAAGTCATTCAGATTTGCATTCAGTATTCATTTTAATTCCCTATTCTTTATTCACGTAGAGTTCTTTCTTTAGTTCTGATAGAGTTAGAATTTCACGATACATTATTCTACCAGTAGTTCTATTTTATTTGAGAGTTCCTTCCGGCAGGCTACCCATTGCCCAAACGGGAAGAGTCTCCAATAGCAATATTCAGTAAAGTATCTCTTTTTCATATTCCATCCTTGCCTTCATTTCATGGCTGCTTTAATCTTATTTCGTGAGATGTTTAATTCTATGAGTAGCTAAATTCTCTTATTCTAGTATTATGTGAGAAACCTTAACCATTGCATGTATGAAACCAAAGCATGAATTCCAGTCTAATTAACTAGTTCCATAATTGCCTGTGTTTATATGTTTAAAAACTAAGGTCGTATTAAGTCTGATCACCTTAATATAGATCTGGTAGGGCCAGTGAGTGGCACGACTACCGGCCAAGTAGTACAGGTTTAATTGGGTAGTAATCTCTTGAGCATCGTCGAGGGGGGTTACTGGTTTTGGGTTCTTCTTATACTTAATGCTTCTAGCTTAGTTAATACGGTGATTGCGGGGACTCGCAGCCTGTTAATTAAACTAGATAGGGAAATAACCTTGACTGTGGGGACTCACGGGGGTTATCGATTCATTAAGGGAGAATTGGATTATGATTGCGGGGACTCGCGGTAATCTATAACTGAAACGACATAGGATAATTAGACAGAAAAAGGGGTTTATGATTACATGCATACGGTTAAGGTGGATTGTATAATGCTAGGATATTCTTCTTAATTGATTCTTAATCGATTTTGCATATTTTGTTTTGCTTATTTCATATTTCTACAAATTCAAGGTCTCGAGGAGACACAAAAGGTGACTGCTAGTCAAGTTTGGTTAAACTGCATGTTAATTTGGAAATTGTGTTGAAATTGCCGTCTCTGTGGATCGACCTTGTACTCTGCTGTGCTACATTCCATTTAGCTAAATTGGTGCAGGTTTTTAACAGTATTTTTACTGCATTTGATAGTCTTACGATGGGTTTATCAACGAGCATCAGTGTAGGGGGCCGAGGTCTTTAAGAGAGAAGCGATGGGCAAGAGTAGAGGTGAAGGCCTGAACTTGGGCTTGATTGTTGCCTATAATGATAATGTCATCCACATTGAAAAAGAGCAAGAGGGTGGTACTGTTGTCCTTAAAGATGAACAGAGAGGTCTCGGCAACAGAGTTCTTGAAGCAGGATGCAAAGAGGAAGTGGCGAAGTTCATTGTACCATGCCCGAGGAGCTTGCTTGAGCCCATATATCGCTTTGCACAACATGTAGACATGGTGAGGGTTGTCGGCATCCACAAAACCTTGGGGCTGAGCCATGTAGACTGCCTCCGTAAGGGTACCTTAGAGAAAGGCATTGTTAAAATCAAGATGGCGTAAGTCCTATCCCCAGCTAATGGCAAGGGATATAACTAGGCAAATGGTGGTTGGTTTGACCTCTGGGATGAACGTCTCATGATAGTCCACACCTGGCCGTTGATGGAAGCCTTTGGCTACCAAGCGAGCCTTGTACCAGCTGTCAATAGAACCATCAGATAACCTTTTGAGACAAAAAATCCATTTGCACCCAACAATATTTTGCTCAGCTGAGGAAGGGACCAGCTCCCAAGTCCCATTTTGAACTAAGACATTAAACTCCTAGGACATTGCTTATCGCCAGCGGATATCTTTGAGAGCTTGGGTCACACAGGTGGTCTCAAGATAGGGGACAAGATGGGCCGAGAGGGTCAGTTTACTGTTGGGTTTGTGAAAGTTGTTTTGAGAGTGAATGATTATCATGGAGGCGTGAGCTGGAGGAGGTGGTAGTGTCAGTGGGCGAGGGGTGGTGATGAGGGCTTGAGGCATAGGATGAGGACGAGGCTGAGGGAGAGGCCGAGATCGAGTTAGGTCAAGGCTGGGGACGAGGTTGAGGCTGGGGACTGAGGTCGAGGTCGGGGGAGAGGCCGAGACTGAGGTCGAAGCCAAGGTTACTGGGGGTCGAACAGCTGGTGTAGTAGAATCTACTGTCAATGAGCCACTGGAACAACCTGCAGATGATGTGTATGAAGTCGGCAGGTGGGCAAGGGATAGGAGCTAGGCAGCAGTAGTTGATTTTGTAGAACGGGCGAGGTTCCGGTGGACTTTGGACATGGGAAACTCAGACTCAATGAAATGGACATAAAGAGAGGAAAAGAGCCGCTGGGTGCTAGGGTCAAAGCACAAGCAAGCACTTTGAGTGAGGGAGTAGCCCAGAAATACACAAGGGGTGGAGCGAGATACGAGTTTGTGAGCGGAGTAAGGGCGAAGCCAAGGGTAGCATAAACAACCAATGGCGGGGTGTGTGGTGGGGGGTGGTGAGGTGCGAGGTGCCATTTGTGGATAAGTAGTGTGCAAAACCAGTGGTCTTACTGAAGCTTATGTATTCCCCCCCCCCCCCCCCAAATTGTCTGAATATAGGCTGATTATTTTACTGGAGAAAAAGTTTTAGACAAGAGCTTTGTAGCGAAGGAAAATGGGGGCGACATCGGATTTGTGTTTGAGGGGGTACAGCCAAATGTAGTGGGCGAAGTGATCCACAAAGATGACATAGTATTTGTAGCCATCAACAGACTAGGTGGGGGAGGTTCAGACATCAGAATAAATAAGTTGGAGAGGAGATGTAGACACAACTGATGAGACAAAAAATGGTAATTTGTGACTTTTATTGCTTAGACAGTCATGACAGTAAGTGGGGCTAGACTGAGACCTATCTACATCTAGACCAAATTTAGAAGTGATGCGTTTCTGAGTTAACTCGAATGGATGACCAAGGTGGTGATGCCATGTACTGGCCAAAGATTTGCTGCTGGTGTAGGTAGAGGGAGATTGGGATGAGGTCATAGGCTAGGATTTGGAGTGGGGTAAGGCTGAAGTGCCGGTCGGCCATTCATACACACCATCTTTAGTTTGTCCTCCCAGCAACGGGGTTCCTATCAGTAGATCCTTCACACAAAAAGAAGATGGTAAGAATTCAATGGAAGTATTATTGGTTTTGCAGAATTGAGATATGGAGATTAGATTTCGTTTCATGTTAGAAACAAAGAAAACATCATGTAAGTGAAAAGTATGAGAGGAGGTGGGAAGGGAAGATGAGCCAGTTTTGGAGATGTGGAGCCTAGTACTTTCACCAATCACGATGTCGTCACACTCATCATACGGGGAGTGAAGAAAGAGGTTGCCGAGGTCCGATGTGACATGGTGGGATGCTCCACTGTCAAGAATCCAGGTGGGAGTCCCGACACCTGATGTCTGAGCGGCATAGGCCTGTGGTGGCCTTTAGGGTCCACGGGGTAAGGGGCGGGTTCCCCCTTGAGTGGTAACTAGGACTAGGTTGAAGAGGGGACATTGGGAAACTGAGTGACCTGGTTGTTTGCAGCCTTGGCACTTGCCCAGATACTTGGAGGGCCTAGTTGCAGGATGAGGAGACTGGGCTGAAGTCGAGTGATGAGGCCGAGACCCGAGGACTAGGGTGGAAACTGCCATGGTTAGTTGGGCCGAGGTGATGGAGACCATGACTAATGTCGAGGAGTTGAGTGCCGAGAAGGACCAGTGTGACAAGGCAAAGTTGCATTGGTTATGGTAGGGTGTGCGAATGAGGTAGTTGAAGACTGCCTCAGAGCTAGTTCGAGGTTGATGAGTTTTTCATGGAGTTCGTCAAATGAGATAGGGGTGTCTCGTCCATCGACGCTGTCAGCTATGTGGCGATTGTCCTCATTGAGACCCCTAAAGATTCATTCGATGAGGTCCTCATGGTCTAGAGGTTTGCCGAGTGCCGCAAGTTCATCGTATTTGCCTTTGATGAAGTGCATGAAATCCGAAATCGACTGGGAGCCTTTCTTCGCGAGCTTGATCTGCTTGATGCGACCTTGAGTCGGGCGAGCGTATGTGTTGGCAAGTGTTTGCCATGCCGCACAGGACGAGGTGGAATTCTGGATCAGAGAAATGAATTTGGACAAGATGGAACCAACAAGGGTGCTAAACAACAGTTTGTCTTGTTGGATCCATGGCAAGAAGCCCGGGTTGGGTGTTTCACCATCAACTGTGCGGACAGTGGGCGGTGGGTAGGGATGCGAGCCATCAATGTACTTATAAAGGTCATAGCCAATGAGGATGGCATAAACTTGAAGTTTCCATGCAATGTAATTGGTGGAAGTGAGTTTTATGATGTTGGTATGGGAGAGGTTTACGAGGTGAAGGGATTCGATTGAAGAGGGGACATTGGCAACTGTGTGGAACTGTTTTTGTTGGGGATGTCAATGATCTGACGATCATCGGCCATAGTAGCGATGATGGCAAAAAAAATAGGGGGGGGAGAGGTATGGTGGGAGAGGTTTAGGATCGATGAGGCTCTATTACCATATAGAAATATATTCAGTTGAGTTTGAATAATGACATACCTTTTCATTGAGTGTAATCTCCTATTTATAGCTAACCTTTAAACATATGATGTGAACAAATTAATTACAGGAATAATTCTAGGGATACAACATTAATATAAGAAGGATTGTATGGAAAGGATAATGGGATAAGAGTTTGACTGATAAGGCTAACTTCAGGGGACGACCTGGGGTCTGACCTCCGCCTCACTGACTCTTATCTCTAATAGTTCCTATCACATGTGTCCCAACAAGGATTGGTTCACAACTTATCAATCCATTGACGGGGTAAAGTCCTTATGGGGAACAATGTGGCTTGTAAGGTGATGGGCATTGGCACGATCAGAATCAAGATGTTCGACGGAATCATGAGAACCCTGATAGATGTCAGACATACTTTAGAATTGAGGAAGAACTTAATTTTCTTGAGTACGCTTGATTCCATCAGTTGTAGCCTTAAAGCTGAAGGTGGAGCTATGCGGGTCTTGAAAGGGGCCCTGGTGGTGATGAAAGGAAAGAAGAAAAGTGGCCTCTATATTTTGCAGGGAAGCACAGTTACAGGTGCTGCTACAATATCATCAATGGTGGATTCAGACACTACAAAGTTGTGGCATATGTGATTAGGGCATATCCGCGAGAGGGGGTTGTCCGAGTTGAGTAAGCAAGATTTTCTTTGCGGACAGAGAACAGGAAAATTAGACTTTTGTGGGCACTGTGTTCGGGAAGCAGTGTAGGGTAAAGTTTAATGTGGCTATTCACAAAACCAAAGGCACAGTGGATTATATCCATTCAGATCTGTGGGGTCCCTCTCGGGTTGCTTCTCATGGAGGAGAAAGATACATGTTAACTTCATTGATGATTATTCAAGGAAGGTTTGGGTGTTTATTCTTAAACTCAAAGATGAAGTCTTTGTCAAGTTCAAACAATGGAAGGCTTTGATAGAAAAGCAGAGTACTGACAATGGTTTGGAATTCTGTGGAGGTGAATTCATTGCATTCTGTAAGGATCACGGTATCGTGAGGCATCGTATAGTGAGAGACACTCTATAGCAAAATGGGCTTGCAAAACCGATGAACACAACTCTTTTGGAGAAAGCTAGGTGTATGCTTTCAAATGCTGGGTTGTCAAGAGAGTTCTGGGCAGAAGCTATTAACACGGCTTGTTACTTGGTCAACATATGTCCTTCTACAGCTATTGGTTTCAAAACTCCTGAAGAAAGGTGGTTAGGTGCCCCTGCCAAATATGATAATCTGAGAATATTTGGCTGTCCAGCCTATGCTCATGTAAATGAAGGCAAGCTTGAGCCAAGGGCAAAGAAGTGCATATTTCTTGGTTATCCCAAAGGAGTCAAAGGGTACAAACTTTGGTGTCCTGAAACAAGAAAATGCATCACAAGTAGGGACGTGACCTTCAATGAAGCCGAAATGCTGAAAAAGGAGTTTGGTAAAAGAAACAGAAGATAATAGTGTCGGTGAGAAGGTGGAGCTTGAAGGGGGCCTTCTAATAAAACCTCAGCAGACCAAGATGGCATGGAACAAGAAGATGGACATTCTACTGAGGAGAATAATACACAACAATTGCAGCACTCTACCTTGGCGAGAGACTAGCAGAGGAGAGAGATCAGACCTCCTCAATGGTATGGGCATGCGGACTTAGTGTCATACACACTGAGTGTTGCAGATGATATTGATAGTCACCAGCCACAAACGTATCGTGAAGCTATCAATGGTGAAGAATCTGCACAGTGGATTGCTGCAATGGGAGAAGAGATTGAATCTCTTCAGAAGAATCATACTTGGGTGCTTGTTAAAAAGCCAAAAAATCAAAGGATTGTCAGGAGCAAATGGGTCTTCAAGAAGAAGGAAGGAATCCCTGGTACTGAAAATGCAAGGTTTAAGGCACGACTTGTTACCGAGGGCTTTACATAGCGGGAAGGTATTGATTTCAGTGAAATCTTTTCTCCTGTGGTACAGCTCTATTCGTGTGCTACTTGCAATCGTAGCTCGTTTGAATTTGGAACTTGAGCAGTTGGATGTCAAGACAGCATTCTAGAGGAACAAATCTATATGAAACAACAAGAGGAATTTGAAATTCCTGGCAAAGAATATCATGTGTGCTTGTTAAAGAAATCCTTGTATGGTCTGAAGCAATCTCCGAGACAATGGTACAAGCGGTTTGATACTTTTATGCTTGGGAAAGGCTATTATTGGAGCGAGTATGACAGTTGTGTTTATTTCAAAAAGCTCGAGGGTAGGTCCTTCATTTATTTGCTCTTGTATGTTGATGACATGTTGATTGCCTGTAAAAACATATCGGAGATCAACATTTTAAAGGCCCAGTTAAGTGCAGAGTTCGAGATGAAAGATTTGGGTGCTGCGAAGAAAATTCTTGGAATGGAGATACATTGGGACCGTAAAGGTGGCAAACCTTTCTTATATATCGAGAAGGTGTTGGAACGCTTTGGCATGCAAAGCACAAAGCCTGTAAGTACTCCATTGGCAGCACTTTTCAAACTTTTGATAGACTTATCTCCTAAGAATGAGGAAGAGATAGAGCAAATGTCTCATGTTCCATATGCTAGTGCGGTTGGCAGTATTATGTATGCCATGATTTGCACTAGGCCTGATATCGCTCATGCTGTCAATGTGGTGAGTCGATACATGGGTAACCCAGGAAAGGTCCATTGGAATGTAGTAAAATGGATCTTGCGATACTTGAAGAGTACTACTGATGTTCGTTTAGATTATGGAAAACACATAGACACCACTGAAGGTGTTGTCAGATATGTGGACTCGGATTATGCTGGAGATCTCGACAAGAGAAGATCCTCGACGGGTTATGCTTTCACACTTAACAGGTGTACTGTCAATTAGAAAGGAACGTTGCAATCAATTGTTGCTTTGTCGACAACTGAGGCGGAGTACGTGGCAGCCACTGAAGCAGTGAAAGAAGCTATGTGGCTACGGGGTTTGGTTGGCGAGCTGGGTATACTATTGGACAAGATAATAGTTCACTACACCAAAATAGCTTAGGGGAGGCGGGTGCATGGGGGATTAGGAGGCAGGTGCACGCTGTGTGCACTTGCCTGCATAAGGAGGGGCCCGCACCCGTATCCCTTGTGAGGGGTTAACATGCACCCGCCTCCAATAAACATTACTGGAGGTGGGTGCACAATGACCATTATGAGGCAGGTGCATGTCCAATAACCCCTCCAATTAATCGTTTAAACAGTACAAAAATTAATTTCTCTTTCTTCAATTTATGGCTTCAGTAGGAATCGAACTTGCCGGCATAATCACTTGACTCTTGCACATTAAATTTACCACTGGGCTACATATACTCATGTATATAAAGTTAAAATCTATAGTATATATTTATATATTTTCTTCTAAAACTTGTGGTTTTTATTACCTAGTAATTTATCACCTTTTTTCAAAATTATTTTTAACTTTCAAAATTATACTAGTAAATTATTTTCAAATTTATTTTCAACTTTCAACAGTCCAAAACAAAGAGAATTTTTGAAACACTATTGATTAAATTTTGCAAAAAAGCACCCACCTCCAATAAACACAAAATTGGAGGCGGGTGCACTCTAATAGATAAACTATTGGAGGTTTGGAGGTGGGTGCATCTCCAATAGGTGAACTAGCATGCACCCGCCTCCAAAGGCTTTGCTGGCCCACCGTCTCCAAAGGGGCGCCTCCTTTAATCATTTATGTAGTAGTGGTTTACTGTGATAGTCAAAGTGCGATATATTTGACAAAGAATCAAATGTTCCATGAACGGACCAAACACATCGACATCAGGATGCACTTCATTAGAGATGTAGTAGCTGAGGGTGCTATTACGGTTGAGAAGATTCACACAGCGAATAATCCTGCAGACATGATGACTAAGCCGGTTCCAACGGAGTAGTTCAGGCATTGCCTGGACTTGTTTGGTGTTGCCAGTAGTTGAAGCTTCAAGTTGGGGGACAGCGGAAGAAAACACTATATGTCTATCATTTGTCCAAGGTGGAGAATTGTAGAAATAATGGGTGGACAAATGTTGTTTGTTAACATGGAGCCAAATGTTGTTTCTTAACAGGGAGTAAAAGATGCAGCCATCTTGGAGGATCCTTGGACCTTGGATGAAATCAATTTCATCCATTGGATCTCCTTGAACCTTGCCTATAAAAGGAGTTGCCATTCATTCATTTGAGAATCACCAACCGAAAACCAAAGCAAGCAAAGCTTTGAGTTCTCCTTCTTTCTTTGTTGTAGTCTTCTTCAGCTTCTTTTGGAGTGGTGAAAATGGAGGGAAGAAAGGGATTTCTTAGAGAGATAGAAATTCATCTCTTGGGTAGAAAAGGAGTGTTGCTCAAAGGGGCTTTGGGGTTGAGTGTTCTTTGTGGTGCTATAAGGTTTGGGTTGTAAGTGTTATTGTTGTAATACTCTGTTTTGATATTGTGAAATTTTCTCGGTGCTCCCCGACTATGGATGTAGGCAAATTGGCGAACCATGTTAAATCTTTGTGTGTTTATTGTCTGTTGTTATTTCCGCAATCATTTTATGTTAACCATTATTACCCATATCACATTCACGCATTTGTTTGCTCCAACAGAGCTCTTTGCAACATTTATCTTCTGCCCGCTTGCCCTTTCATAAGCATGCAAAAATACCATAAAGCCCTGCAAAATTTTCTTCATAGCACGCATGAAGACCACATCCCTATAGAAAAGGGATAAAAGGACCTTTAAAAAAACCTCTGAAACTAAAACAAAGAGGAAGGCCAGAGGAGATCCCTCTGCTTTATCCCCCTTGAAGCCTTGCAAACACCCCCGAAGTCCCATTCACTAATACAGAAAACTAGCTTGCTGTCAAATTGCCTATAATCAAGTGAACCACTGAACAATGAAACGCCAACTTAAGAAGCAGGCTGTTCAAGAACCACTATGAGACTGTCTGAAGCCTTCATCATATCAAGCTTAAAGATAGTATTTTGCCCTGCAACTTTTTCCCCTAAGAGGTGAAGCACCTCTTGCATGAGTAGGACATCGTCCGACAAATCCCTTCATGCGACAAACGCTGACTGCTCTTCAAAAATCAGCCGGGCATAAATGGCTTCAACCTTTCCATCAAAAGTTTTGGTAAAATTTTATTAAGGAAATTACACAAACTAATGGTGCGGTATAGTCTGAGAAAAATGACAGCGTGGGCTTTTCTTCAAAATAACCGTTACTTGAACACACGCAACTGCTAGTGGGATTGGAATCCCCAACAAGAATTCTTGATCTGCATGAAACAGATCCAAGTGAATTATGTCCCAACAAGTATTAAAAAAGTATCCAGAAAATCCATCATTGCTTAGTGCACTTGTGGAATCCATTCCAAATATCAGCAACTTCAATTCTTCCAATGTAGGGAGCCATAATAGTTGATCATTATCCCAGTCAGTCCGTACCAACGACAGGCAATTAAGAAACCAGTCCGCCACTGTGCCATCCATGTCTTATTTCTCAGTTGTCAACAACTCCTTAAAAAACCTTTCTCCCTCTAGCCCTATCTCCTTTGGATCCTCCAACCAAGTCCCCTAAGCATTATTTATTTTATAAATCCCTTGATTTGAGTGTTTTGCTTGGACGGACATATGAAAATAGGCCGTGTTTGCATCCCCTTCTTGCCAACGTATTCTATACTTCTGCCGCCAAAAGCTCTCCTCCTCCGCTAACCTCAAAATTAACTCTGCCCTAGCCTTATTCAGAGCCACTTTATCAATCTCGGAATCTAAGGCATCAAACAATTCCTCACACATCTGAACCCGCTCTTCTTCTCGGCACACATTTTGATGTACATCCCCAAGCTTTTCTTTATTCCAGATCTTCAAACATCCTTTCAGCCGTTGCAATTTTATAGAAAATCTAAGCATAACATACCCTTCACATGGAGGTCCCAGTTCTCCTTCACTACCTGAAGAAAGTCCCACCTCTTTATTCACATTTCCTGGAACTTAAATGGCCTGGGAGTCGTTGGAATTGACATTTTTAGATTCAGCATCAAGGGAGTATGGTCCAAAGTATTCCGATTCCGCACTAGAATAGTGCTTCCCGTGAAGGCTTTGTAACCAATTGATATCAGCCAAAGCCCGATCCAGTGTCTTCCACACTCTCCCCCGCTGGCGCACCCCCCTCCAAGTAAACAAACTTCCCACCGTCGGCACTTCTAATAACTCTGCATTCTGAATATAATACCTGAAATCCCCATTGCTACTTGGTGCACAAGTTAGAATAATTAATTAGTTTAAAGTACTTAAAACTTTAACGTTTGAGTAACAGAGAAAAAAAAATGTTGGAAAATATTATTTAAACCAAACTTGTATTAATTAGGTAATTATAATTGTAGTAGTATTTGTTATTCGTCTGTTTCCTATTTAGTTTAGTGTTTGTTTTGGGTAACCTAGTTGTTTTAGGAAATAGTTCTGAATCAGATTAATGGTAGGATTCAGGGATGGTTTAGCCTATAAATAGAGGCATTGGGTGATCATTGTAATCACAAAGAAAAACAGAGAAACACAGAGAAAATTACAAAGATTAAATATAAGCCTTTCGGCTGGTTTTCTTCGGACGCTAAAGTTTGTGTGCGTCTGATTATTGTGTAAGGCATAAAGCCTTGATTTGGAAACTTGTGTTGAGTTGCGTGTGTGATTACTTTGCATGCAGTGGGATTAATTTAGATTCCATCAAGTTGCTTACATTCGTGATCGATCAGATTAAAAGCCTTGATCGATTTTCATTGTTTTGCTTCATTCGACAATTGCAGTTTCCACGTTTGTTTGTTTGTTGTGTGGGTTTGTTTATTTTGGGTTCGTGATCAGCTTTGTGCATGTAGCTTCCTATCGAATTTGAGAAAATTGAGCAGACGTGAACTTCCATTAATTGAACTAGGGTCGTAGCAGTGAGTTGCACGGGTTCAATTTAGAATAAAAGTTTTGCTGCTAAACGTGGGACTGCCAGGAGGTAGAGCCTTTTCGGCTGATTAGAGCTCACGTAAAAGTGATTGTTGGTTTGGTTGCGTCAGATTTTCTGGAGTTTGAAGCAGGCAAGAATCAAGTTTGGGAAGGTTTAATTAAGTGTTGGATTGAAGGCTTAATACACTGATTTCTTCCCTTGATTAACTTGGTGTCAAATTTCCACCGCCACCAGTTTGTTGGTTTTGATTTTGGTGGCAGCAAGTGTAGGTTGATCAAACAAATTTTGATCTTGTTCCTTCGTGCTCAATTGTTGGGCTGACTTGAGCTGGAAAATTATTAGAAAATTGGTGAGCTTTGTTTGGCCACATCAATTGGAATCTTTGGTATGTTTTGGCCAAGGAAGTATTGAAAAATAAAAGAGAGAGAGAGAAGATATTGTAGTCTTAATTATGGATTGGAGTGCTCATATTAGCAATATTCCAAAGTTAGTTGGAAGACAAAATTACCCTATTTGGATAACGCTGATGGATAGTTTTCTCAGAGTATTTGGTTTGCTACCATTCATTCAAAAGGAGGTGACAGATGATGCAGACGATGAAACAAAGGAGAAGGTACATTTGACATTATCTCTCATTCGTCAATCTGTTGATAGTTCAATTTCTGAAAAAATTTGTCGTGCTAAAACGGCCAAACAAGCATAGGATATTTTGGCAAAAAGTTATAGAGGAATGGATAAAGCTCAGAAAAATAATGTCTTAAAATTGAAAAAGACATTTAGAGATAGCAAGATGAGAAAATGTGAGACAATTGAAGATTATATTAATAGATTGGAGAAAATCCAAGATGAGATGAGATCAAACAGGTATTTTCTCGATGAAGAAACTTTTGTGAATCATGTTCTCAATACATTGCCTAGGAATTTTGATTACTTTGTGGTGTTAATAATTGAGACAAGAGATATTTCAAAGTTGTGTCATGAAGAATTGTTAAGTATATTGTTCGTTGATGAAATAAGGATTAATATCAAGCAGTTAGTGATCAATGAGTTACAAGAGCATGTATTCAAAAAAATTGCTTCAAGAGTTGTGAATGAAGAAAGTGAAAGAATCAATGAACTAGATTGTGTCAAGAATGTGGATGAAGGCACTGAAGGTATTAATTTGGTCAAAGAAGAAGAGATTGTTTGTCTCACTGAACAAGAGCGAAATATTGAAATTGATGATCACATAGATCATGGGATGGTTGAAAGCTCTGTTGAATTGAAGAAGATCAACTGCAGTAAAGTCGACTTCTTATTTGGTGGAGTGTCCGACCAGGTTAAAAATGTGACAATGGAGCCTTAGGGTTTGCAAGGACATTGTTAGGTTTGACGGCATTGATAAGATTAGTAATGTCGACGGAAAGCTCTATTCTAAAGATGAATGGATAGATATCAGTGAATTCTTTGATCAAGCTGAGAAATTTGACAAGATGTGCTCAAAATACAAGTTTATATTCAAATCAAATTTGAAGGAAATACCTCGAATTTGCGAGGTTGTTATTGAAATTTGCAAGGATGATTACAAGGTTGACGAGAAGCCTAGTTTAGATGAAGAATGGGTGGACATGACTAAATTCTTTGATAAGGATGAGTTTCCACAGAAGATCCATGGAACATACAAATATGTCTCTACGAAGAGTTTGAAAGTATAGCTGAAAAACTACTACAAGGTGGTTTCTCATGTTGTCTACACTGCAAAAGAAATGACGATGGAGATTCAAGCCCGTGATGGCGATGGACCTGCAGTGATCCAAGTTTGGTTTAAGGGAGGCTATGTTGGAAAATATTATTTAAACCAAACTTGTATTAATTAGGTAATTATAATTGTAGTAGGATTTGTTATTTGTCTATTTCCTATTTAGTTTAGTGTTTGTTTTGGGTAACCTAGTTGTTTTAGGAAATAGTTCTGAATCAGATTAATGGTAGGATTCAGGGATGGTTTAGCCTATAAATAGAGGCATTGGGTGATCATTGTAATCACAAAGAAAAACAAAGAGATCACAGAGATTTACAGAGATTGTTAGGGAGAAACTGAATAGCCTTCGGGTTGTTTCTCGACCAAGCTTCGGCTTAGGTGCGCCGCACAGATTGTGTGCGTGCGGGTTTCTTTATTGTTCATTATTACAAAGAAGTTTTATTCCGCTGTGCGTTAAATGTCTTTAATATTATTTTAGATATATATTATTTTTATATCCTACAAAAAATCATGAAGTATGTTAATTTAAAGAATTGGTATAAGTTTTAAAACCTTGTGTTCTACAAACAGATACGAGGATATTTTGGACTAAATATGGAAAACGGTAATAAAATGTGTAATAGCACTTTATATATTTTTATCTGCTAAGGTTTTCTATTCTATTATTGGTATTAAAAGCAAACTCGAAAGATAGTGAGAAATATTAAAATGCAAATGTAACATCCTGGTATAAAAATTACCTTTTCATATAAAAATTAATTTGGGCTTAAAATAAAAATTTTATACACTAAAATTACTTGGGCATAAAGCTAAAATTTTTATAAACTAAATCTAATACTCCATAACAAGACAGTAAAACCTCGACAAATGCATATCCTTGGGACTGGAAAAAAAATATTCATTTAGTGAGATTATTTATTTATCGGTAAATAATCAATTATTCATTTATCGATAAACCAATATTTATTATTTTATAGATAATTTTTCATTGTAAAATGCATACATTGTATGTGGGAAGAAAAATTAAAAGAAACCAATTAAAGTATTACTTGAATCTAGAGAAGTTCAATTTGTTTGGTGAAACTTAATGCATTGAAAACTAAGTTCATGTACATAGAAAATGAGAAGGTTAAGTGTTTAGCTATAAAAGGTAGAAGATATATTCCAAGTACACATTATTTTCTCCTCCAATGACTTCTGATCATTTGAAAGGAGTAAATAAATCAACTTTAACTGACAAAATTTAACAAGAAGCTGTGTCTACACTACAAAAAGTTAAGGATGGTGTTCTTTTTGGTTTAGGTGGAAAGAAAAAATAATCAGCTATCGATGCATTTTTTTTTTCGGAAAAAATGACTTCTTGTACGAGTATTATTTATTGATTGAAAGGTTTTGGTCTCTCTCTCTCTCTACAGATATTGTATGAAATTCAGTAATCAATACTTTATATTTTCAGTGGGTCCTTATTAAGGATTTAAATATTTTTATTACCTAATGCATTTAGCGATGTTATTACTTTAATCCACTGGCTCAAGTCGGGACAGAAAGAATTTATTATATGAATGAGGTTATTACTTTATCGATATTTAATTGTATAGTATAATACTCTTGGGCCTTGGAATGTCGCGTGTGCCTTTCAGCCGGGCCTGATTGCACCTCTACGGCTACTATGAGTTAAGGATTGAATGATACATTTTTCCTCACATGTGCTGGATCAAATTCATCCTTTGTGTGGAAGAGTATCGTGGTGGGAGGGAGGTTCTTAGAAAGGGTATTAATTAAGTGGGGAGTTGGCAATCGGAATTGCATCGTCGGACTACCCCGATGGAGCAAAAGCTAATCCGAACTGGCAAGATTGTTCCGGTGGAAGGAATCCCATTCGATTTCCGGGGACCTAGCTAGGGCCATCAGCAGCCGGTTCAAGGAGGTTTTGGGTAGATATGCTGCCATTTACATGATTGATTATAACCACAAATAATAAGCACACCCACCCACTCCAAATCAGCTGTCGGGAGGAGGACACTATCCCTCCTCACAATTCAATGGGGCCTCTCGGATCTTTTCTTTTTTGGTTACATCCTTATTCAAAAGTTTCCCTTTAAATAAATGAATAAAGGAATTTTATGAGAGCGGGTTTGGAGGAGTGTTCCTCTTTTAATTGGATTGAGTTCATGGACGTTTTTTTTTAAAATGAACATGGCCAAGGCCCTTTTATTATATTGAAAAGAGGATTGCAAAAAAATTACGTCAATTAAGGACGAATGAAAGGAACTTGGGAAAGATCAAAAGCCACTAGTTTCACCAGATCTGCAGGTTGGAAGGAAAACTCCAACTGCATTGTTGAAGTGAGCTTGGCAAGAAAGTCTGCAGGGCCATTTCTCTCCTGGAAGTTACGGTGCACCTCCCATGTCAAAGACGACAGAAGCTGCTGAATTCCACCGAAGATATACACCTATTTACCGCCTCTGTGAAATATTTGGAATATATCTCGACAAGGACGGTAGTGAAACCCCGTGTCCAACAAACCCATAGTCTGTAGTATAGTTCATTAATTCAGCCATGGAGTTTGTCGTAAACCCCAGATGCTTTCCCGATGCATGAAGAACTTGCTCATATTAACTATATCTTAAGGTTTGATCATTCATAGTTCATTTGTTCAAAATTATGTCTCTCCTACTAACAATAATATTAGAAACACGACTCTTATAATATACACGACATTTAAACTCATATTTTTAAATGAAGAGTTTTATTTAGAAAGTAGCCCTTATACTTTTTAACTTACTAGTGACGCTTTTGATCATTAAACTTATACTTTGAAACGAAGAGTTACTTTAGAAAGTAGTACTTGTACTTTTGAACCTAAAAGTGGTATTTGATAGTTAAACATATACATTTGAAGTGAAAATTTTATTTTAGAAAGTAGCACTTATACTTAATAATTAGGGCAAACTACATTCGCACCCCCCCCCCCCCCTCCCTCCGCGCCCCCCCAGGTTTGGCTTAGTTACAAAATCACCCATGTACTTTTGTAGAATAACAAATTCCCCGTTTGGCCGGCAAAACTTAGATAATTGACCCCTTCTTGAACGGAAATATGACATAAGCATGTGATGTAGACTAAAATTAGATTTGGGCAGATAATATTGCCCTTCACTAATTAATCTCTCATTTGAGACTAAAATATCCCTCAACACCAGACTTGTTCTTCAATCAGGATTTTAAAAAATGTTTTTCTATTAGTTAAACAAAATTACCCTATATGAGAAGCCGTAGAAACACTACATCTTCTCACAAATTTGCCACAAAACAAACCAATAATGCATTGAAAGGTTTGCTCGGTTAGTGGAATTATGATTGCCCTATTAATACAATTGGAATTTAGCATCTACTTGAGTAGAATGGGGCCATCAATCTGCAGAAACATCATTGATAATACGTGATACGTACCAGAGGGTTGTCTGCTGTAAACTTGGAAGGAATTAGGTGGTTATGGTGTCAAAATATTTTTAAAAAAATCATGGATGGTTGTATCATGAGTGTTCTCAACATGCTTTTTGAGATGGGTTGTTTCAATGGCGGGTGAACCCAATGGCGCCTTTCGGCAAGGAAGAACGAGGTATGAATTCTCTCATTCTGTAATGGGCACGAACTAATAGAAGAAAACAGGCCAAAAACAGACGTGCAAATGTGGAAGCGTCCTGTGGTACTCATTAGTTGTTCTGAAATTTGGTTTATTGGCTGGTATCCTAATTGGAGTATTTACCAAATTTCTTTTGCTTTCAATGGAAATGGTGAATGAAATGCAATTTTTTTCTTTCTTTTTGTGTTGTCAGCTAACGATGAAATATTTTTCTGTTCATATCTGGTATATTGAATGAAATGGAAAAAAATTCGAGTATTTATGGCTGCTTGTGAGATCAAAGCTAACTGCTATATCCCAGAATTGTGGTTTTAAAGCTCTAACTTTGTTCATGTTAATTCCTTAACTATTTGGCCATCAGTCTTGGCCTCGATTGAAGTAGCTGTTAGTTTAATTTTATGCTTCATTAACCCTGTGTTGCTTTTACAATATCACCTGCATGGTGTGCTAGTGCAACATACCTATCGAGAAGCAAAGGCAGTTTTCCTTATTTACGCTTATAATTTTTTTTTTCCCTTTTTCTTCTGCTTCATGATGTATCCAGGGTACACTTTAATTTTTGCCTCCTAAGAAATTTTGAGCTTAAATGAAAGGGTCACCAAGCCTCAACTATACCGTGGCTATTCATCTAAAAAAGAAAAAAAATTATCATCTAAAATAGAGAATGTATTTATTAATATAAATTTAGAACATGTTGTAAAAAGGGTCTGAAAAGGGTATGATTGGTTAGGATCAAACATCATTAATATATGTAGGTGTTGGAGCTAAATTCAGTTGCATATTCATTTCTTCTGAGACAAAAACGCTGAGAAACTGGCTACGATTCTCCCCCAGTAGAAATAGAAACTCAGCTCCATGTAATATGACACAAAGATCAGTGCTTCTTAAAACCAGAAACCTTTTCAAGCTGAATACAGAAGAAGAATCCAACACAAGCAATTAGGAAGATCATTCTGTAGGAGGGATTGCACATTTTGTCCTATTTTTTGCTGTTTGATATCTCTTGTTTTAGGCAATAATTATAGGATATAGGTTCTTTGTTTGAAGAGTATAGATTTCACTACTGCCTACGTAGTTCTTTATGCCTCATTTTTGCAACACATAAACTTACTGTAGAATTTTCTTTTCTATTGAATTTGAAGACTAAAGATTTAGAATCTTTGTGTTGCTGGTTCCTCACATCCCTATCATTGCCATTGCTCTTTTGGACCAAACATAGTGTGAGTGGCTCCTTAATTTGCTGGGACAAAAGCAAAGTTGATGTTGCAGAAACAATGAAAATCCAGCCTAAAATTGTGTATGTGCTGTATGTTTTCTTTTAGTTTTTGTTCTTCATATGAACAGAAGCAATGTAAATAAACTTCAGCAACTGACAACAACAATTAGTTTTACCTATTCATTCCACAAGTCACGATACTTTTACAGAGACAGTAAACTAGACTTGAGAGTCGTAGATTCTCGGTATTAATTCCTTCCAGTATACACATGAGAAGTACATCTAATATAAGCATCATCCCACATAACCAGCTTGATATTAATAGAAGTGCAGAATATTGAAAGGTGGTAAATATGTGAATTCTAGGGTGTCCAGTGCAACAGCTTTGAAACTATGAAGACCAAACCAAACAAGTTTTATCTCTGCATTTTGGAGCCTTCTTTGTTGTTCTTTCCTGACTAAACTTCAGACAAACTAATTAATCTCTTCAGTCTGCACAGCGTCCACATTTTCTTTATTCTCTTGGAGTTCTTTAGCATAGGTGCAGGAAATTTTGCCCTCAGATTGCTTAATATATTGCGACAACACTTCCTGTGTACGGCATGGGGGACTTCAATAGAGATAGCCTCAATCAATCCCTACTACAAAGAAAACAGTTAAAAACATGTTAAATTAGAAGTTTAATAAATTCATACTAACAATTTCGCACAATATAATAAGTATTTAAAGCTTTACCTTCTGTCTATCGGTCATAAAGGTCCATTCTTTAGTTGGTGGGAAGCTTCCATGAAAATTAGACAACAACTCAAAAAAGAAAAGCCAACTGTCTTTTTTTTAACTTTCAACAGTAGCGACAGCAATAGGAAAAAGACCATTATTCCCGTCTAAACCAATGGCACTCAAGAGAACTCCCCCGTACGGACTCTTCAAGTGACACCCATCGAACCCAAGAAATGGTTTACAACTATCAAGGAAGGCTTTTTTTTTTTAATGCATCATATCCTATGAAACATCGCTTAATGGATGATATTCATTGTGAGCAATACTACCAGGGTTAGTCCTCATCACCATCAAGCAAGACTTAGGTAGAAGTTTGTATGAATCAAAATCACTTCCATCCATGAGTTCTAGTTCCATATTTTTTGCCCAATACAACTGCATGTGAGTTGGATGCACGCCATAACTTAACAGCTTTTTTCGAAGCACCGGGAGTTTGACACTTCTATCGATCAGCTCTAACACAGTCAACAATCTTTTCAAGAATCCACTTTGTTATTGCTTTCAATTTATCCTTAGCTTGGCATGTGTGCTCAGGTGTTCATGACTTAATGCAAAAAGTTATCTCATATGACAACAAAGATGCATGCAACCTCCAATGGCGTTTTTCATCCTTACACAAAGCAGTCACCCTTGTCCTTTCATTTTTTTGCTTATGTAGTTTGACACCCCACTGGATTGAGTATTCTTCTAGTGCGTTCCTAAATGTTTGAATGTTCTCAAAAATCATTCCCTCTTCCAACGTAATTTTCTTATCATTATGAATATGGAATCCGTGCCTATTTAAGCAGTTAGCCATAACATCTTTTTGTTATTTCCATGTCAGAATCATCATTCACCAGTTCTTCATTGTCGGACTCATAGCTAGAGAGCTCACTGTCATATTCATTTTCTTTTTCAGACTCTGGAGTGCAATACTTAGCAATCAATTGATTATCATCATCAAGATGTTCTTCCTCATCCCCACTCCTTTGTTTTTCTATCCGCACACTTTTCCTAACTTCACATGTCTTTTTTCCACTGGATAGAACCACATAAAATCCAAACTTGAAAAAAATTTTAGAAGTCCATTGCACAAAAAATATGACATCATGGCACAGAAGCATACATCAATAGTATATATAAACATAGTTCACATATATACAACCACACATCACTTCAAATAGTCAAGAAATTACAATTACAATCACAATCAGAGCTTGACCACTACAGAAAACAACGACTCGGGAATAATTAAAAAATAGGGCAAATGACGTCAATGATCACCCAACTATCACCATTGTTAAATTTTAACCACTCATCTGTTTTTTGTGCCATTTTACCCACTAAACTTTTAAAGGTGAAGATTTTTGCCCATTCTGTTAATTTTTTGTGGTAAATCAAACTGAATTGAAATTAGTACAACCACAGGCCGCGCAGCCACCATCTCCACCACCAACTCCAAACGAAGGCCAAACTAAAATATCAAATATCATCTGTAGTTTGTTTTTTCAGCCGAAAATGCTAAAAGTAATGAACACAGTCCCACCATAGCTCTTCAGTAATCAGATTCAGAAAGTAGTAGTCAAACAACAAAGTTTCAAGCATCAATGTTTGATAACCAATAATCAAAAAAAGAAAGGAAATTACCAAATTTATGGGATACTTGGTCTTCCTATTAACTTGGGGTCTATTTATTCGTATCAGCAAAGACCCAACTTCGGCATCCCATTTATGCTTCAGTCAATTCCACAGTCCATAATCCTATAATCTTTGCTCACTGAGTAGAAAAAAATAGGAATAAATTTCTTAGATTCCTCAGTTGTTACTTTTTCACTCGAAAACACCACATGGGGTAGTGCAGATGTTGGCTGCGGTGGTAATGCGTGCTAGGTTTGCAAGATAATGTAAAAGAACAAATAAAAATAGATATATTTGCCCTTTAAAAACAAGGTGAATGGTATAAGAGCTCAACTCCGTTTGATTTAACACCCAAAATAACGGAATGGGCAAAAGTCTTCACTTTGATAAGTTCAGTGGGTAAAGTGGCTCAAAAAATAAATGAGTGACCAAAAGTTAACAGTGATGATAGTTTGATGACCACTGGGGTCATTTCCAAACACATATAAAACAAGAGTTTAATTGTAAAATAAAAAATAAAAAATGGTCTTCTAAGTTTTGTATGGTAAGTTGAAAACAAAGCGTCAATCTTTGTACCCTTTTAGTGGTTTTTAATATTTGACTTTGTTCAAAGACCGATCAAAGGGGCAATTTGTTATTTTACCAAACTACACGGGTGATTTTGTAATTAAGCTTATACTTTTGAAATGAAGAGTTAATTTTGGAAAGTAACACTATACTTTTGTAATTAATTCGCCCTAATAATTAAGCTTATACTTTTGAAATGAAGAGTTAATTTTGGAAAGTAACACTATACTTTTGAACCTAAAAGTAATACTTTTGATAATTAAAATTAGGGTGAAATGTTGATCACTTAACTATGGACTTTTGCAAAAAATGACATTTTTATTTAAAATGCTCTTTTTTCGATACTTAACTTTCATTTTCGCTCAAAATGTGCAACTCTGTCAGTCAACTCCGTTAAGTGGATAACAATCTAAAACTTTGAGGGGTAAAATCGTCAATCCTCTCGTTAATTTAGGTTTTTTTTTCTTTCTTTCTTAATTTTTTTTAAAAGAATGCGCCATTATTTGTAATTAACTACCGTAGGTTATTTTCATCTTCCATTACTTCTCCATCTGCATCCCACTAAACTAGGGGTGAGCAAAAGGAAAACCGATCCGAATCCGCTAAAAACATATCCGAATCCGAAGTTTCGGATTTTAATCCGATGGCGCGGTTTCGGATCTGTTTTTATCCGAAACTAGGTTTTATCCGAAATCCGCGGTTTTCGATCCGAAATCCGTGGTTCTTTTTGTTTTTTTTTTTAAATTTTCATTTTAGCTTTTTTTTTTGTGAATTTTTGTTTTGGATCGGTTTCGGATTATCCGAAAAAAAATCCAAAACCGAACATTATCCGGAAAAAAAATTTTGATCGGATCGGATCAACGGTTCGTACGGTTTTTGGATTATTTTGCTCACCCCTACACTAAACAGCATGCACTCATCACCATCGCACCATCATCATCACCAATTTCTTTCTACTAAATTGGGTGCTTCTTCTCCAAAACCTGTGCGGCGCCTAATTTCTTGGGGTCCAAAACCAAAGCACAACTGATCGTTCTAGTGAATTTCAGCTTCACCAATTTCCCCAACACATAAGGAATCAAAGCCCCCACATTCTTAGGAAAATCTTCAAACTTGGAAATGTACCAATTCCTTGTAGAATAACTCTTTGCGCTCAGAAATAAAGCAACACCAGCGGCAAAAGAATACGAAAACAACGTCCTAGAGATGAAAGAAAAACCCAAGAAACCAATCATCTCAAAAGATAATGCGGCCAGATAACCAGATCAAAGAGACCCCCGGTTGGTATTTTGTAGCCCTTTTCATTGTTCCACTGGAGTCCGGCGAGCATAAGATGATGACAGAAGTTTCCGGTCATGCCCACAAAAAACATAAACACACCCAAGTACTTGAGATCAATTAAGGGCTCTGCAACCCTCAGAGTCATTCTATGGATATAGATCATCATCGCAGCAATAAAGAAATAGGCCACCCAAATAAGAACAGCAGAACCCAGATTCATCCCGTCGCTGTATTTGTGGATGAACAGAGTCTGAAAAACAGAGAAAAAATTGTCGCCACAGCTAAAAACAGAGTAAAAAGAGAGCCACTTCATTAATTATGCAGTGCACACGAAGCGAAATTTCATTACCTCGAGAACCCTCTTGGTGAAGTGGATGGAAACGGCCGATTTGAGCAGCAAGAACCTAATTCCACCACCGGGGAAGATCATAAAGGAAATTAGACTGGTGAGGGCAGCCTCGATGTACGCTAAAAGCATCCCTGTTATGCTAAACAGTTTGATTCCTCCTCCGGCGGCGAATTTGGAGTATTTAACGTGGTAACCAATTTGGACGACTTTACCCCTCAAAGTTTTTGTCTGTTAGCCATTTAACGGATTTGACTAACGGAGTGGTACATTTTGAGCGAAAATGGAAGTTTGGTGTCCAAAAAAGAGCATTTTAAAGAGAAGTGTCAATTTTTGCAAACGTTCACAGTTAAGTGATCAATTGTGTATTTCACCCTTAAAATTATAATTTTAAATTAAAGTTTATTTTAAAAAGTAACATTTATACTTTTAAAATAAAGTGATATTTTTGAGAAATAAACTTATAATTTCAAAATGAATATTTTATTTTTAAGGGCCTGTTTGGTTGACGGGAAAGTAAAATTTCTGAGGAATATGATTTCTGGAAATTTAATAATAAGGAAAGTAAAGTAAAAGAAAATATTTTGCTGTGTTTGGATTGGTTAAGAAATGTATTTGGGAATTTAAATGTGAACTAAACTAAATGTCAAAACTACCCTCAAATTCAACTTAATCACTTTCTCATAAAAATATTATTAAGCTAAATGATATTTAATTAAAAATTAAACTACAGCTTTAAAAATTAAATAACATGCCAATTAAACTCATCCAAAATTAAATAAACTATAGATTTGATTATTGGCTATAATGTAGTTATTAGTTTAGCGAAAATCTGGACGAGTAAGAAAATAACTGAAAAAACAAATAAATTCTTGTTGTAAAATGAAATATAAATTTGTCAATCTATTTTTTCAAAATTTAAAAGGTCAAAATTAGAATGTTTAAATATGATACAATAATTTTCATTACAATATTATTTAATTTCATAGCTAATAAAATTTAACTATAAAGAATATAATATATAGAAAGTATATATGTTATTTTAAGTATATATATTTAGACATAAAATTAAAATAAACAAAGTGTAATTAGATACAACATATACTAAAGTAAGTTGTGATATTGTGGACGATTAGTTGCAAGTTGCAACCATAAATAATCTTTTACTTTTTTCACGAAAATAATATATATATATATATATACATATATATAAATCCTTATTTTCATTTTTTTTTTTTTTTCATTTCATGGTTGATATCACAAAAATATAAAATATTTGAAAATAAATAAGAGTAAGGGTAGTGAATGTCTTTTCTGAAAATTTATTACCCAGGGAAAAAGAATACCAGATTAGAACAAAGATTGTTTTTTTAGGAAAATAACACTTATTTTCCTTGCAGCGCGGAATTATTTTCATTTCTCAACAATTTAAAATAAGTTCCAAACGAAGGAATTTAAAAATGAGGAATCATATTACTTTCCCTGACCAGATTCCTTGTAAACCAAACAGGCCCTAAAAAGTAAATGTAGTTTGAATCTAAAAGTGATACTTTGATTTTTTTACCTTAATATTCATTTTGGGGGAAAAAATTACCAAAATAAGCAAAACAAATCTGAAATTCCCAAACTATTGAAAACGAATTTTGAAAACGAATCTCCCAACTTCGTTTTCAACCGAACAAACCAAAAAAAAAAAAGAAAATTTCTTCTGAAAACGAATTCCGTGAATTCGTTTTCAGAAGAAATTTTCTTTTTTTTTTTTTTTAATAATCGAATTCCATAATTAATTTTTTCCTTTTTTGTTTTTTATTAATTTCATTAAGAAACTAATTCCAGTACAATGGTTTTTAAAATGAATAAAAATAATTATATGTAAACGAATTTTATAAAAATTAAATAATTAATTTAATTGAAGATTTATTCCGAAAATTAGTATTCATGGAAAACAAATGTGGGGAATGCGAGGTGTACTTATGGGAAAAAAAAACCGTAAGAAAAATTGAAAATATGGGAAGGAACAGAATTATAGCATATGCCCTGGAACACCACAAACGAGTGGCCGAATAAGCGGCGATGCCTGGACGCCCTGCAATTCAAAGAAGTGCTTAAGACAAGGTTATTTACACATAAGTTGCAGCTCCCTAGTTAGCCGCGAGAATATACACGTGGAAAAAAACCGAAGCAGTGAAATAAAAACAGTGGGGGGAAAATATTATATGGAAAACAACGAAATCAGGGAATAAAATAGACCTGCAATTTTAGTAGAAAATCAATTCAATGAAATATGATTATGTATAAAATAAGCGATATACTGTTAGTTAATAATTTAGTAGTAGAAACCAAGTTTCACTACACTGCGGTGCATTTGTAGAAGTGTGTTCATGAAATTCAGGGAATCAGCGAAATAGTTTTCCCTAATAACGATTTCGGGATTCACTGTTTTGTCACGAACAAGAGAAGGCGAAACCAACGAAGGCATGTCCCGAACTCGTTTTGTAAGAAGGCGATTACAGCAGTTTAGTTTTCTGGAAAAAACATTCGGCATCCTCGTTTTAATGAGAAAACAAATTCGTTAATTTTGTAGATTCCAGAAAGAATTCCGGGAATTCGTTTTCAATGGAAAACGAATTCGCCGAATTCGTTTTCTAGAGAAACCGAATTCAGCGAATTCGTTTTCTCGAGAAAACGAATTCGCCGAATTAGTTTTCTCGTTTTCTAGAGAAAACGAATTAAAGATTATTTATATATTAAGTGCTCAAAACTGGGGAAAGAGTATTTTGAATTTTCAAGATTAGAAATTTATAGCTTTCGTATCATTTGACCAAATGCAATCTCGTGATTTGAATATTTGAAGGATTTAGAAAAAAAAAAAAGGGACATATAAAATTTAATTATAAGAGTTAAGTTAGTGGAATTCGTTTTCTCCAGAAACCGAATTGAGGATGAAACGAAATCGCTGAAAACGGCAGCACTCCAGAAAAACAAATTCAATTCCAGAAGGGAAAAATGCGGTGCATTCGGAAAACGAATTCCCCATGTTGGAGTGAGGGTTTCCCATAAAACGAATGTAGGGAATTCGTCTTCTGAAAAAAACCAATTCATTGAATTAGTCTTTTGGAGAATTCGAATTCTCCAAATGCGTTTTTTGAGAAAACGAATTTGATTTCTACTTGATTTCGATTGAAAATTCGAACTCAAAATTCATCAAATCATGTTTGTTTTCGTTTTTTTTTTTTTATAACTTTTATTGAGTTTAGTAGTTGACTTAATTAATAATTTATAAATAAAATATTAATATCTACCTAAGCTATGGGGCCACATATTAAAATACAAAATATATTACATGATATATAAACTATAAATTGAGTGATGCAGTGGAGGGGCCCCCAGTGTAGCTCTGCCACTGTCCACATATCCGGGGTCTGACAACCTTACTTTGTATTTCTATAAGAGGCTATTAGCCCGGTTACGTAGCAACAAACTTTTACCACTGCTGAGACTCCCCTTCAAAGTCCGACTAACAAAATAAAATAGGAATCCTACTGGATACAGAGGAACAAGGTTCAAGGTCAAGAGAAAACAATTTTGTTACAAAACAATCAACATTGTCATGCTTCAGTAGTAATATTCCTTTAGACATGTACAGCTCAACGGTATCTGTGGGAAAACTGCATCCTGAGTGATCATATTTGCACCAGCCTAAACTGTCATTATGCTGTCAAATCCCTTGTTGCAGAGAGTTATAGAATAGGATCAACAATACCGATATTCCGATTATGATTGGGAATGCTGTGACCAAGTAAAGAGCTCCATATCCCTGCACAAGACAATGGTCTCAGCACTTGGGTTCAAAAACCAGCAAATCATGGGGTGGGGGTTCATTCCAGCTTTAGGAACAAAAATTTTAGGGAAACTTTGAGTTCAATTTCTACAATTGAATCAATAAGTTTTCAATCTTCATCAACAAATCCATGCAGTTAAAAGATGAAAAACCAACCACACAAATATGAGAACCCCAATCTTCAGTTAGATTTTCTATCAATTAATGGTTGTGTTCCATGTTTACTTTTCTTTTGCACCATAAATTGAGCCTGAAATATAATATCAGTATGTCCTTCTTCTACCGCAAACTGACAAAGAGCTCACCTAAAACAGAGGCAACATGGCAGTTGGCTCATCAGTTATAAAGGGGCAACATGGCAAGTAATATACTCTCATTGATGCTAATAATTCTTATGCCTTATGAGTAGATTATCATGATGCACAGCAAAGAAATTTTGAATAGTTATCACGGACTCTGTTTAAAATGGGCATGACAGCTTAAAGAGAACATTGACGTCCTAATTTTTACCACCAAGAAACTGAAATTCAAAGTTTTCAGCAAGGAAAATGAGACATCACCGGGGTGGAAAAAATATTTAAATGAGTATGATGCAATAACCGTAACTTGCTGAATAAGAAGCTGAGATTTGATAATTTGGATAGCAATTGTTCAACAATCAATCCATCTTCCTACCATCCCCATTTTTTCAAAATCAAGGAAAAAAGGCAAAAATCAATAAGATATAATAAAGGCAAGCAAAAATAATAAATAATATTATTCAACTGAAGGGAAGAAACTAAAAGAACTGAAAAAAGACAACAGAAAAGATGCAGTGAAGCATATCAAACCACTGCAGGAGGAACATCCGCGTCATCACTATCATCGTCATCTTCAATCTATGCAGATGCATCCCAGTCCATGTTGAGTCGCTTAGCAGCCTCTTTCGGATCAATACCAGTATCTGTAGCTTTAGCGTATAGGGATTTCCCAGGTCTTTTCTTCCTTGGTAATTCTACCTATGTAAGAGGCATTCAAATTGATTAAGTTCTACCACATAAACCTCTGACAAAAAGGTTAGTCAACACCCATGTTGAAATTCACTGAGGCAAAAAAGGTTGAATGCAAGCTTCCCACATAAAAGAGAACATAATAAGTCAAATAATGAAATCTAAAGAATATTCATATAGTACCTCAGACACTTTTATCAAGTGTAGCAGGGAAAAGCAAGAGTGGATTAACACAGAATAGATAGCTTTTACAGCCACAACGACCATCAAACTACAGGTAATCTGATACAAAAACTTAATGCAGTCATTCAAGTCAAAGACAAGCAACTTTTCTCAGTGATTTATAAAAGATCAGACTTTCTTCCCTACAATTATCACATTCCCTTGTGTAATAAAACAAGAAAAGAAGATATTTCATAGTATCCAGCAAACATATCAATCTACTTTCTCTATACTTTTTAATTGGCTTGAATTTGTTCACAAAAGTAATAGTATGTCAGCACATGCAAGGTAGTTGAATAGATTTTTCCCAGCTAATCCCATAAAGGTACACAACAAATGTATCAAATTTCCCAAAGACAAACTCAGCAATCAAAAAATTAGACATGATCATACAAGTAGACCAAACCCACAGAATATAAATGCCCCATCATTATTAGGCTACGGGGTAGCATTGAGATTCCACAATGTCTACAAAAGGTGAGAAATATAGTGGCATTAATCGTCTATGAGAATAATTCTGCAGTACACAGAGACATTAACAAATTGAACAATTCAAAAATTCACTTCATGTTTTGACGAGTACCTCCAACTTTGGCCATGACATTAGTTCATCAGCCAGTAGCTGCAGAGCAAGACGATCCTCAGGAATTTTACCTTTATTCACCTAAAAGTGGGATGAATAAAATATAATGTCTTTCACACAGAAAATGTCACTTGCACCTAATTTAAGCAATTTAACGCCATTATATTTGGCGTCTTAGCTGTGAGAATGATTGATTAAGCAACCATAATCATGTAGAAATATTTTTAAGCTCTTTCAATCTTGCTGGAACCTCTGCTGCTTGAGGTGTAAGGAATTCAACATGAAGAAAGCAAAATTCTAGGTAGTAATTTACGATTCCTCCAGCATAATACTTGTAAAAACATTTATTTCAAAAATAGAAATTCACGGTTATAAGCTTTTACGTCAAAACAAAGAATCAAAGTACCTATTTCATTGAACAGGAGCACACACACAGCTATAAATCTCCTAATGTTGGTATTAACATAACATATAGAACCGATTCAAATGTCTTCTTGCATACTCTAAGATGTTCTTCCACCTGTAGCAGCACATATATATACATGTCCAGAAGGACGACTTTGAAAATATTATCTCATAACTGCTATCTGTATGCTAAGATGTTTAAGCATTGCTGTCACACATTTGTAAATAGTCTTGGATTTCACGGTACAAGCCCTCTATAAAACACATGCCTGGTGGTTCCCAAAAAATCTGATTGCATGTAAGAATATGACTACGAGATTGGAGAATGTTTATCTTAGGATGAATTACAGTCCATTCATGCGTCTGTTGTTAAGAAAAGAAAGCTAAGCCATAGAACAGAAGTTAGATGGATTACATAGCTCAACATTGAGCAGACAGCATTTTATTTATCATATATAATAGGTAAAATCTGTTAGTTCAGTTCATTCTTGGCACAGTTTCTCCTGGATTTGAGAGTATTATTTTCTAACATAAACATTGTTAACTGTCCCAAGGAGTTTTGGTCATTGAACATCTGTGACAACTATATGATTGCGAAATTAGCAAGAAGCATAATAACTGAAAAGAAAACCAAGGAAATGAGCTATAAAGAATTGCAATTACTTCATCTAAATGAGAATCTAAGTCAACCCTAGTTGGAGCATTTTCATCATCAATACCAAGCAGCCCCTTCCGTGCAACGTCCTTGGGATCTTCTATCATTATAGTTAACTTGATCTGGAAAGCAAGAAATAAAGCTACATAACAAAAAACACCTTTAAATAGTACAAATACGGGAGCTAACTGAACGGATGACAAATTTCAACAATTGAGCTACTCCTATCCATTATACCTTCACAGTTCCTAACCCAGATAAGTGCTATTTCTGTGCTGACAGTACCATTAGGTAAATAGTGCAATAAAACAACCAGGAATCAAAACACCAATTCAAGAATTATACTTCAATACAATTACTAATGCAAGGCACTCCAAACCATTTCACACAAACCGAAAAGATCATACAACCAGAAAAATTTCAAGAATACAAGAGAACACAACTGTTCCCACGAAAAATGAACTAAAATTAATAACCTTTGTCATATCCTAAAGGTACCCACAACCACAAAAAAAAAAATAAAGAAAAGAAAAGAAAAAACGAGAAGGAATAAGAATGAGGATACACACCTCGTTAAATGTCATATCTCAGTTTCTTTTAAGGAGCTCCAACACCTATGGAAAAAAAAAAATTTGGCTTGAGCTTGGTCATACAATTATTTATCTTATCAGAACAAATGGTTCAAAGGATAATCCCAGAACCTAGATTATATAAGCAAACGTAAACAGATTGAAAGCTTTAGTTACCCTTTTAATCGGAGAGACATATTCAAGGTCTTGAGGATCTGCTCCCTCTGCCTCATCCTTTTCTTCCGTAGGGGAAGTATATAACGAAGCAGCACTGGTAGTACTCACTTCAGTGTCTTCCTTATTACTCACAAACACAACCCTTCCACTTTTCCTTCTTCTATTGCTTCTAACTATTCTCCATCTCTCCCTCACATCATAGTAGTAGTGTACATTGAAAAAAGAGGAAGTCTTTCTTTGATCCTTGAATCTTACTAGTAAAATTTCGGCTGAAAAAGGTCAAACCTATTGAACTTCTGAACAATTGCTCTAAATCATGAGAAGCTTTTTTAATGTTACCTCAAAATTAACCAATAAAATCTGAAACTGTTTTACTGTCTCCTTCATCTGACTGACTTGACTGGTGTTTGAAGAAGCACGAGATGTACTGACTTGCTCAGGGCAAGACCCGATTCCATTTTGCACAACCTGCAGCATCAACCAATTTAAAATGTAACACCTAACAAATTTTGCACTGTAACACTTAACATACAAGCAAAATCAGAACTGAAAAACTGAATGCAGCTTACAGAATGAAAGAAATCCGAGGATGCGCGAAAGAACTTCAGCAGCCAAAACCTTCCAACAAGAGACTGAACATAATCCACATACCTCGTCCCTCATTTTCTTCACCCAGACCCAACAACACCAATCCACCAGCATTCCAAACCAGCCACATTCCAGCAATAGACTACCGCGAGCAAACAGAAACAGCAGCAATGGTGTCTCCAAGTCCGAAATTCAGACTATACAAAATGTTAGCAATCAACGCCTCTCTATGTTCCACACGGAGGAGGACGCGTATGCCTACGCGGTCTACGCGGGGGATGCTGGCCCGGTGGAGGATGGCCATGCGTCTCGGTCGTGGGCTCGCTACGCATGGAAAGGTTCCGGGCTTCTTCACCGAACTCGTGATGGGGCTTACGCCGCTTATGCAAATCATCCTGTGCACCGCGTACATGACGGCTGGAGGTGCTGGGTCTAGCGAACGTGTCAAATGTATTGCTGTCAGGCGTTCCACGTTTATGATGCGAGGTTTGCTGATATGACCAATCGTCGCCGGAGTCTTGAGAACCAACTTCTCCCCCCTCTCGCTGTCTGGACGTGGATGAGCGATGTCGGCCCTGAGTGGAACCCGATTTGTGTTCATGGGTAGATCTTCCACTCATCCATCCTCCATGCGTCGATGCCGAGGAGGACCAAGTGAGAGTAGCATGTATCTGGTCACGAACATAACCTAACTTCTCCTCCATAGGGTACCCTCCCACATGCAGGTTGTCAAGCATCTCTCCCACAACATGATACATCGACTCCATAGACTGATTCTGAATGTATTTTAATAAAGTAAGTTATATTTGATCCGGTGTTGAATTGAATGTAGAAGAAGTGCTGGGTATAAAGGTCGAAACTTACATAATATTCAGTCAGAGCTCCGTACGGGCGCATCGATCTATCTGGAGGTTTAGCCGGATTACCCACCAGAAGCCAAGTGATGTTGCGATACCACGTCATGTAGGGAGAAAAGTAATCAATTGCTGCATTACTAATATTCCCTACAATGACGGAACGATCAGCTTGTTCCCACAGAGCTATATGGTCTCTGTGTTTTAGGGCCCATTTTTCAGTATTTCGCCCTCTGAAATCCAAACTATGAAGCCTTTCGCCTGTGTCGATGCTTGGAGGAATAACCTGCTCAAACCCAAATTGGCGCATAACCCGCTCGGGAGCATGTAGTTCGACCGCGCAGAAGTTAACGAGCGGTACATGTGAGCGCCAAATGGCTCTACCCGTTAAGCAATAATCGGGCAATTTCTGCAATTCATCCTCCTGGTATGGGTTCCAAATAAACTACGAGAATAAAATTAAATTGCAATTAGTAAGCAATATTGGACTATCAAATTTTCAGCAACCATTGGCGGATACATAAATACTCACATCTCCCTCGACAAGATGATCTAACTGGTCCCGAAATAGATATATTAAATGTGATCCCACATTCACGAAACTGCGGCGCTTGTTCCATCTACATAATGAACATAACATTGGAAAATGGTTAGAAAACAATGAACCAACTGGAGGATGCAAGTAAATACATATAACGATACATGACTTACGCGGCACCACGAGGGAGGGGGGCTACATCCATGAAATTCTGCTCATTGACTGTTGGTCGAACAGTCGGCGTGAGTTTAGGGATTCTTTCCCATACCCACAGTTGTGGCAGTAGTTGGGGGCCACCTATCTCTTTCGTGGCCATACGCGTAGCCCGGCATAAATTGTGATATAGCGAAGCCAATGTTGCACTGCTCCAGCTATAATTTCTTATGGCATGCACGTTGGCCAGAAAAGGTAAGTACATAAGTTTGGCCCCGGAAGCAGATTTATCACTGGATAAGCCAGCAATCAACTGCAAAATTCTGCCTCTTGTGTGCTGCACAACATCATCATCCGTGGAGTCATCACTCACGGGGAGAAACTCATTCAAGTGCGTATTTAGACTCACCAAATTCAGCTGCCCATTCCTAATGTCAGTGGCTTCCGGCCGGTAACCCAACAAATGCGCACATAAATCCTGCCACTCATCAACCGTCCGCGAGGCGCCGTCTGAAATAAGAGGTAACCCAATTATGGGCAACCCCTATATAACTGCAACATTTGCAGCGTCACCGTCGCTTCACCAACGGGAAGGTGAAATGTGTGAGTCTCTTGTCGCCACCTCTCAGCCAATGCATTTATTAAATGCTTGTCTAATTTTATATCACCTCCTCTGAATACCCCATAAAATCCTGTATATTGCAGGAGCGCAGTGACGCGAGGATGCAAGGAACCAAAATTCCATATATCGTGACTACTAGACTTGAAAGATAGGAGAGGAGTGGCCGAGTCCGCCCATATCAATTCCGATTGATGATTGGGTTGCAATGTCAGTACACTGCGGTCCTTAGGGCCTGGGTCCAAATATGCCAACGGGTTGCTTGCATTTCTCATTTCCATCGTAGCCGGCCTGCGAATGGAAAACAGAAAAAAATGGGAACATGAGACCCGCCGCAGGTTGAAGTATGAAAATGAACATTGAGATTTTAGGCAAAGTAAGCGATATGTATCAATTTATTGAATATGAGGACAGTTTTTGTAGATCAGCCAATATGTGTTACCTGAACAGTATGTTGACATATGAATGCAAGCCTTTCATTCATATCAAGTAAATGCATTATGTTTTGAGATACAAGTGCCAAATAAATGATTCGGTTCTTTTCCATTGAATACTGTGATTTAAATTTAGAGCATCCAAAATAAAGGATTCGGTTTTCGTATATCAGCCAATATGTGTTACCTTAACAGTATGTTGTCATATGAATGCAAGCCTTTAATTATATCAAGTAAATGCATTCTGTTTGTGCAATTATGTTTATACAGCTGTTTCTGTTTGGTTACGTCATTCTCCTTCGCTGTTTCTTTTTAAAAAAATATATATACAAACTGAAAGAGGGATAATATAAGCAATGTGAAAGGAGCTGAATGTGAATTAAGTTGGAGCTTCGCCATGGGGAAAGGTTTATGGATCTGTTGGAGTTTGGAAAATCTGATATGTTATCTATTTTCGCTACTGAATATCAAAGGTTCTTAGAATAGAGACATTTTTAGGTGGTTTGCCTCAGACCTGAAGATATTAGGCTGCAATTTTACACTATAAAATTTGCTTCACAAGGTGAACATATGACCTATTGCCCGTCTAAACAAATGCTGCTATGTGATTGTTGCAGAAGGAAAAATGCAATCATTGCATTTTTTGCATTTGCAACTTCATATATCCATTAAGAAGAAGATAGGTACCAATTAACGGAAGTTATCTTATAACGGCTCAGTATATAACTTTAAGTCCCAAAGTCAGCCAGGAAACAGAAATTGAAGGCTATGAACTGAAGAGATTGCGAGCAAGTCACAACATGCTTCATGTCGTGATCCATAAAGTCTGATATCCGTATGTTTTCTCATAAGATCCAACTACCCTACAAAATGCGACAAAAGATGTGGCTGTTCATATGGAGGCATATCGATGGTCCCCGATACTGCATATTATACTCTTAACCCGTCCATTCTAAATAAGACAATAAGAACTGTTTTACTTAGTTATTAGTTTAAAACTTCTTTAGTCACTTGTCTAAATGATGGTTCCTGTGCCGTAAGAATCCCCTCCTTCTCTGATGGTTATTGATCAGAAACAAAAAAAAAGCTTGGAATGTTACTAATTTTCACCATCGAGGTGATACAACAAACTGGTCATACCATATGACGTTACAAGGACCTGCAAACTGCAAGACGCCACCAAACTATAAACTGAATTTTCTTGTGCAGGGAGAAGGCATTTTCAGAGTAAATGCATGGTGGTTGAAGAATACCACAGTCTTTAGACTACAAAACAAATTCGCCCTTACATTCATCTTTGGTTTTGAATAAATCATGACCTGAAAAAATCATCTTATTCATAACTTATATTAAGAGAGTTGGAATTATTGTGGCACAAAAAATATACTTCTGAATTTGTTGTTTTGACTGTAGTTCAATAGTGTATCAGAAAGTAGTTGTTGCATAATACATAACCTATAGTTGTTGTATCAGAAACTGCATTTGATGAGGCTGCTATCTTGTTTTTCTTATGCCACGGTACACAAATTAGTAGCACTACAACGACGCAGATGCAGCAAAGAGGCTTGGAACTATAGGAAATTCAGGACTACTCATTTATAGGCCGACTGGGAGCATGCCCAACTGATGCAAAAATATATGCAAAAATCTATGGAAAATAATAGTATAATAATAATAATAAGAGCATGAATGCAGGTAAAATAAGCAGAGTTACACATAACAGAAGAAAAAAATGCTCAATAATTATCCAAATAAAATAAAAACACCTTTTACTTATGTTGGTCTAACATCTATGAGGTCTCAAGCAAAAAGAGGCAGCACAAAAAAAACCTCCTATGTTATGGACATGTGAGAAAGAAAATATAATCCCAAACTTAAAACAAAGGTAGTACCGCTAACTTTAAAATTTGCATAAATGTATGGTAGTTAATCTATCTTATGTCCTCATAATTCCATGAATGTTATTGTTACTTTCAGTTTTAAAATTCAGGAGATCCAGAAAGGGGGAAAATGGGAAGCCAGTGGAAAAACAATGCAAACACTTATAAGGAGAGGAACACAACTACAAGACTAGAAATGGCAAGCCATGATTCTGAATCTCTTCTTTTTGGGGAATGATTCTGAAAAAGCTCCAAGTAGGCCCTTAAAATGTTGAGCTACATTTAGGCCAATTTCAATTAACTGAAACTGAAATAAAATTATTTACTTTTCAAATGGTCGCAATTTTTCCAACCATACAGATACATCAAATCATTTTATTTCGCATACCATTTGGGATTAACACAAGCAGCCACAGCCTATCAAATAAGCAATATCCACAAAACACCCAACACAATCACAATGGTAAGGGTAATAAACAAAAAGTTCTATCCATAACATCCTGAAACCACATAACCATTGACGAGTACATTCGGACAAGTATTCTTTGTCAACGGTTTACAGTTCAGCGCTGGAAAAACTAAAAGCAGCAGAAAATTTCGAAACCAAGATTACTTGTTTATCTCAACTACATAGCAAATAACACCTTTTAACTAAGAAGAACAGAACAAACAAAGAATCACGCGATTGGGTCAGTTATATGGATTATATTTAAAATAAAATATAACAAAAAAATTAAGGAAATGAGGTAAAACGATAAAGCTAGCAATTATTCGAAATAATATCTAACCCCCCTCCTCTTCCCACCCCCAGAACACACAAAAAAGGTGGGCAGTCAAACTATCAGATGCTGCTAAAAATTCAAATCATCTATTTCCATGGAGAGATACATAACATCGGCATCTGCTACGGACAATGGCAAGAATCTTTTTCAACGATATGCAGAAATAGCTAATGGAACTCTAATATGCTAACCCTAAACTAGCGAATAAACGATGAAAACTACGGCTCAGTAAATACCTAAAGAAATGTTAAAGAATTTGGTAAGTTGGCCTAATTTTTATGTGGATCAAGAACAAAGAGCAGGATGTGAAGACAAGGACATTTAAGTACCGAAGAGAGGACAAAAAGTACCGAAAGCAATTAGGCAATTCTGGAAACCAGCAGCAATTTTCCAGTGCGGGACTCTGCTGGAAAACTGCTGCAATTTTACAGAAAATGGCTACATACACAGCTCATAATCCATTTTTCCTTTCTTTTCCAAGCATCCTCATACAGTTAAAATGTTAATTTCTGTACTCTTTTGCTACTGAAGCTTCAGACTAATATAACATCCTAATTAAGTCATTGATACAGGTTACTTGAGATCCAGCACAAAATGGTGTTGTTCAACATACCTTAAGAAAATATGGGATTGTAGAAATGGCTCTAAATGGAAAGGTATTTTCAACCGAAATTGTTTGCTCCTGTTGAAATGCTGCACCAGCCAACCCAACACTTTTCACAAGCGAAATTCGTTATCCATGTCTCCCAGTTTGATCCACTCACAGACCTGAGCACAATGCCTCAATCCCTCCGTGACTGCAAACAGGCAATACAGATTTTTTTTTAGCAGTGGATGGTAGCACAAATTTTATCAGAGAATTAGTAAATTACTGAATTATACAAATTTTCCAAAATTTCTACAAAAAAAAAGTTATGCATGATACCATGAGCACAAGAACTATGATTTGGTATGTGACTAGAGGGTACATCATGTAGAAAGTCACGTGTGTTTCTCTCTTCCACAAATATACAAAAATTCCAAAGTAGCTAAAAACTAATATAGTGTTGCTCCCAAAAAAAACACGAACAAAAGTTACATTTGGAATAACCACCATTGATGTTAAACTAATCATTAAAAACATGGATCTGGAACAGAGAGGGAGCAAGCAGTTTCAAACACTTCCACACACCTAATGGGCTTTAACATGAGTGGGAAAAAAAAAACCTCCGGGGAAGAGCAATGTATCATCACCATGCAATGTTTATCCTTCATACCGATCCGGAAATTCCAAAATAATACGTCTACATAGCAAAGCATGAGTTTCCAGCACTTTATGACACGATATTGATGCGATTCAAAATCATCTTTGTTTCAATGCACAAAAATTGAAGATGTTTGCAATGATGTTTTGGTTTTAAAGGAACTCTTTGTGCAATATGGCAATTGCACAGCACTTAAGATAGGACAGCAGATTATGTGGTTTACGAAGACAGAAAGCAATAAATCAAAACTTTTCTTAATGGAGCTGATGATGCAGCAAGAGTCAGTCCTGAAAATTGAAATAGCATCTATTGGAAACAAGAAAAGCAGGAAATGAGATATATGAGGGTCTTAATTAGGCAAAGAGAATGATGAAGAGGTGACAAAAATAGTATGTAATGTATGTTACATACATTACAGCAACACAATCACGGCCATAGCAGAAAAGCACCAGCATAAACTTCTAAATTTTGCAACCAACTTTATCCCCATCACCAACAAAAATAGAACAGATTGGGAATTTACTGAGAATGGATAAATGGTTTTCTGAAACTGCTTGGATGAAGTTCAACTAATGGAGAACTGGAGGATACATAAAATGGCAATATAAGATTGTCCAACCATATAAACATATCACTTCTGAGGGAAATATAAATAACATCAAGCGTTTGCGTTGGCCCTCTCGCGTAGTTGCGCAATGCGTGGACATTGTTTCCTACTGTGCCCGTGTTGGTGACAAGCACGGCACTGCCTCATTGGCTGACTGTCCATAGCATTTGTAATTCTCTTTCTGCGGGGCCTTCCCCTTTTATCATTCACCCTTGATGGATTTGGCACTAGCATAAAGGGAGACGCAGGCCAATAATCTTCATGCATTATAGGGAAGAAATGTGATGAATATGTGTCAACCATTGTACGTGAGGAATAAAATTCTGAAACCAAATCCAAGTCATCCCTTTTCAAATCTTCACATACTTTGATTATGTGGGAACATGGAATCTTGTAGATATTTATTTTACCACAGCTGCATGTTTTCTCCCGTAAGTTAACCGTGTGTGAATTGTCACCTCTCCCATCTGGACGAACGCCAGTGCGAACTTGGTATAACCCATCCTCCCGATAAAATTGTGTTATTCTGTGATACTTTGACCTCCGCTGATTGTTCAAGTACTTCTCCGTGACCTTTGTAGGCCAATGATCATTCTCTTTCAAGTAGTTAAGTCCCTCTGCATGGTACCTTTCAAAGTACTTAACCAGGCAGAAGAAAATAAACCGCACACAAGCGGTTACCGGTAGTTGTCTGACCTCCAGCAGTACACCATTGAATGACTCACTGTTATTGGTGGTCATTATCCCATACCGGTATCCGCCATCGTGACAAAGAGTCCACTGATGAAATAGGATGTCAGCCAACCACTTATACGCAGTCTCGTCAACCGAACGAATTGTCCTCATTATTGCAGTGAACTTCCGAATTTGACGCGCACTAGATGCCCCTGCCATGAGGTTATTCAAATCGGCATCCTTGAACTGCTTACTGAAATTGGCTTTAACATGTCGGGAGCAGAATCTGTGATGGACATATGGGGGCTGCAACAATGGGTTGTTCTTAACTGCCGCCAAGATAGCCCTGTGCCTATCAGAAATTAGACAAACGTCAAGGCGGCCTCCGACTACATGTCGTACAAGATTGGACAGAAACCAAGACCAATTAGCCAAGTTTTCCTCGTCGCATAGAGCACAGGCCAATGGAAATATATGGCCCGCTGCATCAACGCCACACGTAATCAGCAGCTTCTCATTGTACTTCCCACACATATGGGTCCCATCTATGGTAATAACTGGCCTACAATGCTTGAATCCCTCTATGCTTGGCCTAAAAGACCAAAAAAGTGAATGAAATATACTCTTTTCTTCTGTGGTACCATCGGCGTGTCTCCAATCAACAATTGTGCCTGGATTTGTCTGTTGCACAGCCTGCATAAATTTAGGCAACTCCCTATAAGATTCATCCCACCCTCCATAAACCATTTCGACGGCCTTCTTCTTCCCCAACCACGCCTTCTTGTATGAAATATCCACCCCAAGCTTCCTAGCATCCTCCTGCACATCCCGAACGTTGTAAGATGCATTTTCCTCCACATTTCCCCTAACAAGCTTCCCAATGGTATTGCAATCCACATTTGGATGATCATGGCCTGTTCGCTTCGGAGAGCATGAGTGGTCAAAGATACGGTGGGTAATCTTAAAGTGACGTTCACTTTTACATGTTGCGTGGACGCTCCATGGACACTTCTGTTCATCTTTGTATGCGCAGATAACTGTCCAACGCGTCGGCGTAGAATACAGTACTCTGTAGTATCGGTTGGCCTGAACCGACCATAGCCTAACGGCATTCTGAAGAATCTCCTTCGTCCCAAAGACCATTCCCTTCTCCAAATTTGTAGACAAGTCATCTTTCCATACTGGGCATGACCCGTCGTGGAACTGATCGATCGTGTGCTGCGCCTCATCCCCAATGGAGTTGAAAAATTTTATACTTGCACCGACGTTTACACGCCTCCTTACATGAACTGCAGACTTTGACAATTGAATAGGCATGTCTCCCAATTCACAATGACCCACGACGTGTTCCCGGACTCCACATACTGACGCATTACCCCCCGGCACGACATCAAGAACATCCTCCTCACGAGGGGTTTGAAGGGGGGTTGGGTTATCCTGTACTAAATACTCGGAAGTGCTCAATCCATGAACTGCTTCTAGGTGAGGTTTCGTATCGAGGGGTGGTTGTGGGGAAGGGCAACCGAAGGGGGTTCGATCGGCCAAAGAATTGAGGTTAACAGTTGCCGGAATTTCCTCTCCTTGTCCACTATTCAATAGTTCTGTGAATGACATTACGGATGAGCCGATAATGTCAAAGTCATATTCGTCATCAGGGTGGGGTGCAATAGGAAGTCGCTCCTTAATTAAATAAACCTGTACGGCAGCAACAAATGGGTAGTCTTTTGGTATATGGAGCATATCACGGAGGCTTTCTTCATCATCTATGAGAATGTGCTCAAACACACTCCGTTCGGGAGCATTAGCAGGGACGAGAACTGGAGTTCTACAATAAATCTGCAGCTTGTGGTGGAGAGGCGATGTTTTGATGACTTCGTAAAACCTCCGGGAAATGACCTCGAAATTCACAGTCTCAGCAACTGAAATAGTTCGCCGTGGAGGAGAACTGTACTCTGAACCATTGGGACCCCGCACAATTCTCCCATCCCAATATAACATAAGTCTAACGGATTTCCCTGCCATTGCAGTGCAGCAGTGATGTACCACAAAGCACAATATACCTAAACCAGCTGAAGCTCTTGTTCAACTGTTTACCGGACTACTTCAGTTACAGAAAATATTGATATAAATAACAACAGCAACATTTCTACAAGGGAACACGGAAAAAATAGGGCATATTCCTAAAATATGAAACAACCACTATAAGAATATACGCATAATCAAATGTAATCTATTTATGAAGCATATATCATAGTCCATGAATCTTAAATGCCCCGAATGAAGAAAGTTAAGAAATTCCATTATTGATTTGAAACCTATAACATTCATAGATCAAGAAAACAGATACAAAGCCTAGATAGCAAAGCAATCCAAACTATAGGGCAAAGAGAAAGATTTCTGGAAATATAAAAAAAAAAAAAAAACGTATGAAAAAGTAAGACGCATCTCCACAAGATGAAGGAACAGAGAAGACAGAACAGCTAAATAAGTGAACTGCATACATGTACTAGACAGAAGAAAAAATATACATTTCTGTCAATGAGAGTGTGTTTGTAAAACTGAAATGAAAAAACTAGCGAAGAAACGATGAAACTGTTATCTATTTTTGCTACTGAATATCAAAGGTTCTTTGAATAGAGAATTTTTTATGTGGTTTACTTCAGAACTGAAGATATTAGGCTGCTTCTCTACACTATTATATTTGCTTCACAAGGTGAACATATGACCGACTGCACGTCTAAACTAATGCTTCTATGTGAGTTCGAAGTTTCAACCCTATTGTTACTCAATGTTGGATGTAGAGGGCATTTTGGTTGGAGATAAATGTAAAGAATGATTATGAAATCATCATTTATAGCAGCAAAAATAGCAGTCAAACTATCAGCTTGTGCTAAAAAGTCATCAATTCATCTATTTCCATGCGGAGAGACAGCAATAAAATAGAGTTTCTAACAATAACATCGGCATCTCCTACGGCCTTTGTAAGAATCTTTTGCTACAATATGCAGAAATAGCTACTGGAACTGTAATATGCTAACCCTAAACTAGCGAAGAAACGATGAGCCCGGCGATTTGCATCAAGGCAGTTCAACCAGAGAAGTTTCCCAGTCCCTTTAACCACCCTCAAGGTTATATTTTGTAAGTTATAGCAAGCAAGTACATAAGCTAGACCTTGTAAAAATCAGCCCTAAAATCATCACAAAATAAACACACTCGTCAATCCATCTCAATCAAGAAGTGTTCACCATGCAAGCGATAGCAACACTATCGTCAAGTATAATATAGTCATTACTTGAAATATCACTGACTGATGTATGTAGGCAAAGAATCACTGTTATTGAGACGTTATCCACAAAACAAAATGCTACATATGATAAGGCAAAGAAAAGCAATGGAAATCACACTCACAGAAAGGTCATTTCATGCTATCACATACATTTTAAACTATTGTTACGCATAATACTGATTATTCCATTTGTGGTGGCAATGGTATATGTATTCACTTGTTAGAACAAACCAAACTTTTGCAGTGAGGGGGTGTCTCTTTTGTTTCCTTAGATCTATATTCAGTTTATTTTATGCCCACAAAGTCGTAACCCTAAAAAATGGTTTCAGCTATCAAGTCGCGCACCAAATAACAAGGTAATATTATGCGTAACCTTCACCAGTGTACAAGCAGATACAGGTGCATAATTCATCTTTATTTTTTACCTTTTATTTTTATCGCAAACTTCAGTATCATACCACAAAGTAAGGCAAAAAATGAATTTTTTACTGTGGTAGTTAGCAAACAATAATTAAGATATGTACAGATTGAGAGGTAAACAGGTCTTATGGTCATTTTCATGTCATCAAGTCTTCATATCATAACTGAAACATAATTCAGAAGCATTATATAATTTCAGAAACTGCTTACCGGCTTTCTTCACTTCACACCCTATTTTCACTGGAAATTTCCTCCTTGCCAAATTCCTCAGTTATTGAACGATGGCACTCATGTGAATCACTGTAAATGGAAATTAGAGCAAATAGAGCAGATTTAGACCATTTGTATGATACATAAACCCCATTTCTAACCACACAAGATTTCCAGGAAAAATTGAGGTATGCAGAAATGTCTAACTCTAATCACCCATAGAATTCTCTTTACACTTTCGTTGAGTACTACGAAAGAGAAAGAATATGGGGATTTAGTCATCTCTATTTCCTCAAAGAAGCAACTTTTTTACACAGCCTATTAGGAACTTAAAGATGCATGTCTGATGTCATGTTTTATGTGTCCATGGACCTCAAATAACAAAGCAGGCTTATGTGAACTGAAATGCAAATTTGTGGTCATTAGTATCTTCATAAAAACATAAGTATCGGCTATTCTACCTCTCGCAAATACGCAAAAGTAGAAGATATTTCAGAAACCGTGGCTTCCGTCTCTAAAAAAAACAGCTAAGTTTTTGGATTTAGCTGTATCCTAAAATACTTACGAAACCATTTCAGCATTCATATGCAAACACATGCTTCACTTGTCATTCTTATTTAGTAATTAATCACTATTCAGACATCTTTTTCGTAAGGAAGCATTACCAGTTTAAACAGCACACGCAGGAAAACCTTAGGCTGCATCTTCATATAGTGATTAATTTGTAAGCCATAATTTCCAAATATCAACCTACCTACGAATACTTAAGAGTCCTAACATGATTGATGTTTTTAAAAGTCCTAACTTGCATTTTCATTTTTAAATAGTTCTTTACTTAACTTATCACCAAAAAAACTGCATTTAACAAGGGCATAGACTGGAAGAAACAGAAATTGTGGAACCCGTATGGCAAATTGGAAGTCAAACCCGTATGGCAAGGAATTTCTTGATTACTATTCATAAAATTTCCTGATTTTTAAGCCCAACCCAGCAAATGTGAACTGATTCCTATTTCTTGCTTACTATTCATAAATATATATCACCCAAAAAATGTTAACTTACAAATACAAAACAAATTATACGCAAATTTATAACCCTAAGACAAACCTCAAGCAATTTCAAAGCAAAATGAGCTTCTAATGGCGGAATTTTGGTACCCTTCGAGAAATCCCCAAATTCTAGGGTTTCTTCTACACTCTTCTTCGTTTTCCGGTCAAATGGCCGTCGGTCCGGCGAGGTCGCGAGAGGCGGCGACGTGGCGCGGGTTCGGCTGGAACGGGAAGGGGCTCGCCGGTTAGTTGGTCGTGGTCGGAGGGTGGGGGGTCGCCGTTTAGTCGAGCGGGTTCGGTTGCTCTGTTTTTCTGCTGCGTGAAATTTTCACGCAGCTTTTTATACCTTTGCAAATTTTTTTTTTTCATGGAAAACGAATCTGTGAAATTCGTTTTCCATGTTTTTCAATTTTTTAGAAAACGAATTCGTTGAATTCGTTTTCGATAGGAAACGAATTCGGCGAATTCGTTTCCTTTTTTAAAAAATCCAAACTAAAAACGAATCTCGGAATTTCGTTTTCTCTGAAAACGAATTTCCGAGATTCGTTTTCAGCCTTTTTATTATTATTTTTTTTTATTTTCCTGCGCCTCCCGGATCTTACCGAAAACGAATCTGCCAAATTCGTTTTTCGGGAAAAACGAATTTGGCAGATTCGTTTTCTATAGATCCGGAAAAAAAAAAAATTTTGCTCATTTTGGTAATTTTGTGCTCCTATTTGTTTATTGGCGGAAAAAATCCGTGATACTTTTGTTTATTAAACTTAAACTTGTGAAATAAAGAGTTAATTTTAGAAAGTAAAACTTATTTTTTTTGCCCTAAAACTATTACTCTTGATATTAAAATATACTTTTAAAATGAAGAGTAAATTAAAAAAATTACCTCTTACAGCTTTGAACCTGAAGGTGATCTTTTTTTTTTATTTATTTAAAATTATTAAAAATTCTTATGAAGAGTGTAATAGGATTTAAAAGTGCTGAGAAGACTATTAAATTTTTAAAATTCATTTTAAGGGCATAAAAATATTTTAATATTTTAAATCATTATTCAAACTTTATCTTTTTTAAAATGAATGGTCATATATTATTTTATAAAATAAGTATTTTAATCTCTTCAGAATTCAAACATCAATGAAACAATTTATCATTCATTTCTATTATAGATTTTTCTAAACACTTGAACTCATTACAACTTATTTAAAAATGTGTGTAGATTTGTATCTGTATCAATAAATAAGGTTGCAAGGTTTCATGTTAAAGATGGAATATGTGAGCTTTATCATTAATAAGGTTATAATTATCACACAACTCATGATATCTTTGGATAATAACATAAATTTAATAAGGTTAATCAACAAGGTAATTTAATTAATTTTCTTAATACATGTGCAACAAGTTAAAACATTATATAATTTGGAACAAATAGAGTATTTCTGAGAAAGTTGTGCTATTATATGTTTTTAATTGACATTTTATTTATTTTTTCATTTTCCTCAAATCAAGAGAGTACTTATTGATCATTCATTACAAATTTTACTTGCTAGTATTTTTTTTGTTCTTCTAAATATTCACGCATATTATTGATAAGCTTGAAATCAGACTCATTGTATAAGATTTGTTAAATGAATCATTATTATCTCTAACTGCATCAATTATACAAACAATTTATTTTAATAATAAAATATGCATAGTATACTTCTAGTTCAAATGTGAAGTTTAGTGACAGAGCAATGTCACTGTTTTAGTTTTAGGCTCCAACATAGGGGTGTAAACAAGACGAGTCGCTCGCAAGCACATCACAAGCGATTTTGTAAAAACTTGTTTCGAGCTCGGTCAATCGCCGACTTGATTTCCAATTGAGCAAAGTTTGAGCCCAATTAATATTGGCTTGGTAAGAATTGAGCTAACTGAATCATACAAATATATTTTATTGTATTATATATTTATTTTAAATTTTTATTAAAAATAAAACCTGAGCTCGTGCCAAACTCGACTTCGTTATTAATTAAATACTCGAGCTCAATTTTTTTTGCTCGAAACAAGTTTTTTTTTCTTATTTTTTAAAGTTGAATTCGAACTAGGGGCAGCAATGGGGAGTCTTGGGACAAGGGGTGAAAGCCCTATCCAGTAATATCGCATGAGTGATAGAAAGACAATGTCGCTTGTAAAGATGTTTCGTTGATTACCCGATCATGCCATGACTCGAGGAATAAGTACTGAGTAACTCCGTACCAGCCGCCACATGGTAAGACCGGGTGAGTGTTCTTCGGAATGATTGGGCATAAATGGCATAGGCGATGAATCGGGTTGAGAGTGAAAGTCGCAAGCCTATTCGAGTTCAGCTTGTTTACATCCCACTCCAACTTAAAATGCATGATTTTATATTTATTCTTATTATACAAATTATCCTATTTTTCTATAAAAACATATGAATATGAGTTATAGGTTAAGTATTCTCATGTGAAATTACCATTTTATTTTTATTTTGTGGTAATAGAGGCATTTACCTCGTTTAGCTTAGAACTATTTTATTACACACGAAATTGTTTTTGTAAACTTCATCTAGTTCAGTAATAGTACCCCTATAATGGAGCTAATTGCTATGTAAGTATCCAGCAAGGCACTTGAGCACACTTTTTTCAAATGTGGGAGCCATTAGTGAATAATTCCAAATTTTCGGGGAGTAGATGCAACTTATCCTAAAAAACAAAACATTGTATTTTTATTGTTGTTGTGTTTACGTATTTTTTTTCCTCCCTTTCTCTCCTCTCTCCATCGCCCCCTCTCATCTCCCCTTCCTTTCTCTCCTCTCTTTCATTGTTCTAATCTGACAGTCATCTTTTTTGGCAAAATCTAAAGAAAAGGTGAGTTCTCTCGGACATTATTCTATATATGTATTTATCGCATAAGATTGGATTTTGCATTTTTTATATTTTTGGTGACAAAATTAAATTATTTGGGATGAAGGACTGGGTCAAATTTCCTCTCCCCGTCATTATTTTATGTATTCATCGCATAAGATTGGATTGTGCATCTTTATAATTTTAGTGGCCAAATTTAGTCAAATTTACCATTCTTTATCTTGCTTGGTTTGTTGAATCGTAAATTTTAGTTTACATTCACATTAAATGTATAAATTTTAGTTTACATTCATTTCACTACATTTTCTATGAAAACTACTTCTTATACACTTATTCCAATTGAGAAAAAAAAAAAAAAAAAACTCCTGATTATGCTGTGATAGCCAATCATTGCTTAAGTAATATAATAGTTTTATATCATACTAGTTGTGTGTTACAATTTTTTTTTTTTTTTTGATTAATTTTTTTCCCTCAAATTCCCCAAGTTTTTCAGTCTGATGTCTTATTAGTCAATGAGACTAAAGACTAAAGTAGGCCATTTAAGGGTTAGAAATTTAACTACAGATATTCAATTTTTATTTCTTTTTTAAGTATCATTTTTAGAATTCGGTCACATACTCGTACGATGAGATTGAAATTTCATCTAAAATTAATTGATATATACCAAAACTAGAGTGTTAGAATTTACTGCTTTAAAACTCTTTTTTTCCTTTTTTTTTTTTTTGCCTTTGTGATTTTGTGAGTTTGTAACAATGATGTTGCACTTGCAGAATTAATGAGAAACTATTTATTCCAGCTGTGAAATATGCACCTTATTTATTGTATATGCTATGCAGACTACCATTTTGTTTTTATTTTCTTGTAATGAACCAAAAGCATTAAAGAAACAAGGTATTGTATGTTATATATTTCTAATATATTTTTTGACGTGTTTGCATCATACTATACATCTAATATTTGACACTATTTTTCAACAAATTATCTTTGCTCACTCATTTAGTTATGTAACAATATGAGTTTAAAGGGGTTTATTGTAATGTAAGTAGCCTGTTAAAGTTTTTCTATGTAAATATTATGTAATGTTTTTAAATTTTGAAATAACATTTTATAGTTTTTATCAATATTTTTATATTTCTAATATAATTTTTGACATGTTTGTGTCCTTATGCATTTAGTATGAGACAAATATTTTTTGATGAATCACCTTGATTTCTAACGCTACGAGTTTGAAGAGACTAATTCTAACTTAAGTAGCCAGCCAACATGTTTTACCATAATTATTTTGTTAGGTTTTTAAATTTTATAATAACTTTTTACAGCTTTGAATAAATCTTTTGATGTGTTCGCATCATCATATACATTGAATTTTAGTGTGCTAATTGTAAGGTAACTTTTTACAGCTTTGAATAAATCTTTTTAATTTTATAAGGGTTAGATACACTTTTTAAACAAATTTTTTTCTTTTCGTTGACTCATTTTGTTCCGCTGCAGTGCAAATTTTAGTGTGCTAATTGTAATAACTTTTGATTGTTTGTAATAAATATTTCTGATACTTCTAATATACATTTTTCAATGAAATATTTAACATCCAGTACAACTTCCAAAGCACAGCGTACAAGAATATCTTATTTTTGGTTTTAATCAATAGATACATTAGAATCTAACTCCAGAAGAAAAGAAAAAAATAGAAAGATACATTTGTATAAGTTAAGACACAAGAAAATCACTCTTTTTCTTTTGGTTGGTTTGTAAAGCCTTCGTTCAGAATTGTTAGAATGGCTCCTGAGATTGCCGCCATCCACAAAAATAGATAATCTTCCCTTTCCAAACTGTTTTTTTCCAGGCTCCTCACCTTCTTGCCTCTTCAGGATTTTGGTTACATCATCAACATTCGGCAACAGGTTTGTATCTCCAGTTTGTACAGTGAAAAAAATCATGATTTTCCGTTCTGTTTTCCATGGATGAACTAGCTTTTGTAGCTCATTGCAGTCTTCTCATTTGCTATTTTTTCCTTTCTTTTATTTGATTTGCTGTCCTTTTTGATAGATTTGGTGTCTGGGTTCCATCTAAAATTTCCGAACATGGCGTCATCTTCCGGCAATGGCCGGAGATTGAAGGAAAGAAAGCGGTCCCGGGAAGAGCTCACAGCAGGCAGAAAACCTAAGTTCGTGAAACAAAGTGATGAATCCGAAACAGAAACAGAAACAGAGTGGGTGCAAGAAAAGAAGAAGAGAAAGGTCGGAGGAGGAAGAAGGTCTCCCGTTAGAAAAATCAGGCCATTGAACATTGATGGTAACCTTTTCTTTTCGAGTTCTTATTATTTTCACGGATTAGAACATTATCGTTTTTGATTTGGCATGTTCAGTTGTTTTTAAGTTTTTGCAAAATTGCTCCTGAAAACAATAAATTTAAATTTGGCCTCCAAAACTATCTTTCTTTGTATCACAACTGGTATAGATGGTTCGAACTCCCTTTGGTTTTTGATTCAGCGTTTATGAATTCCTTCACGCCATTCGGCGATTGCCAACGGGTCATCAGCAACACCTTCTTCTTTTTTTCAAGTTGATCTTTGGTAAGGATCGAGTATGTTGTGATTAAACCTCCAGATAAAAGTTCCTTAACTTCCCTTTCAATTCCAACTTCCAAGTCTTTTCTCGGCCTCATTCTGTTTTTTTCCGGTAATCAACTTATAGTTGACATGACATAGACTGGTAAGGCATTGATTACAGCTCTTATCAGTACTTGTTTGCCTGCTGTACATAAGAACTTTGATTTCAAAACATAGGTGAACACCTCTTTTTTTGATTTGTCAATAACCTTTGGGAGACCTGACCCTGTTCGGTATCATATTCCAAGATACATTTTGAAATGTATTTTAAATTATGTTTTGAGATTTGTATGGTATCTCAAATCACCCCCTTCCCTTACAAAGTTACCTCTTCCTTCTAGCAGCCACCCTACGCCACCACGGGATTTCCAGGCCCCACGCCGCCGCCGGAAAATTCAATATTTTAAAAAAAGATCCAGCCCGGATCTGGGCATTGGACATCCCGGAACTTTAAAAGAAAGAAAGATAATTTTGAATTTTCAGGCGGCGACGGGTGGTGTCCGGCTGTGGTAGCATGGTTTTGGGCAATTTATGAGAGACATCTCAAAACCATTCCAAACAAAATTTCAAAACACATTTGACGTTGAAATTTTTTAAAAGCTATTCCAAACACATTTTGGGCGTTGGCCCCCAATTTTCCTCTCAAAACGCATCTCAAAAGTAGATGCCAACTATAGTGTTTTGGAAACTTGTGCTTTTCCAGTTTTATTTCCTCAACATATTGCAAATGCATCTCAATATTTCCTCCACTTGGCTAATCGGTAAGCTTAAAACTGACTATATGTGATTAGTAACCTTAATAGTTTGAGTTTCTATGAATATGGATGTTCCACTTGCAAAATATATTCTTTATTACTGTAAATGCAAACTCTTACTTTTGCAGGGCCTCGGGATGATTATGACCCTCATATAAGGGAAGTTCTTAAATTGTATTACAATAAAAATAATAAGCAGAAATCTTCAGATGATGATGATTGCCAAGTTCTGAAGAATCCATGTGCAGCCGGAATCAGGAAGCTCACTGATAAAATGGCATATAGAAACTCTAAAGAACCTAGTGGACAAGGTATGACCCTTTTTGACTGTAAAGACAATGCTTAGTATTATGAAGACATTCTTCTGTCTCTGAATTTGCTTGATTGAGTAATTTCCTGTAAGTTGACTATGAAAACAATGCTTAATATGAAGCATGGCCAATTGATAAAGTTTAAAACTGACTATTATGCCATGTTATTATATCCTTATTTCCCAGTTGGTTATTGGAAACACATTATAAACTGATGCAAACTCTTACTTTTGCAGTGTCCAGCAATGCTGACAGTGAGTCTGAAATGAAGGTTAGCATAAGGAAATCAAAATCAAAAGGCAAAGGAAATTATGGAACATTCATTCCTAAGAGCTTTCATAAACGAGGTAAAACCCTTCTTGCCTCAACAACATTCATCCCTCAAGAATTGTCACTCTGAACCTTAACTTGAACCAGCATCAGTTTTTGAAAACAAACAGTGACACATATATTTTTGCAGGGTACAGTGATGAACCTGAAAGGAATGTTTGCAGTACATCAAAATCAAAAGGCGGCAAAAAAAATGGAAAATTAATCATCCCTAAACATATTGATAAACAAGGTAGGACCCTTAGAATACCTTAACAATTTGAGATTGATTCACTTTAAGTTCAGCTAGTGGTTGAGGATCTTGGTTACTGTACTTGCAAAATGTGTCATGGAAATTCATTGTAAACTGATACAAACTCTTACTTTTACAGTGTCCAGCGATGATGACAGCGGGTCTGGAATGAAGGTTAGCAGAAGGAAACAAAAATCAAAAGGCAAAGAAAAAGATGGAACCTTTGGTAAACAAGGTAAAACCCTTCTTGCCGGAAATAATAGGCTTTAATTTAAGAAACTTTAGATACAAGAATTGTCATTCTCCTCAACAAGATTCAAATTCAAGCCATTCACTGCATCTTCTCCTTCTTCAGTCTCATTTCTTTACATGAATTCAACCAAAAAAACCATTAAGCCAAGAAAAGAGTTCAGACATTCTCTGAACCTCAAGAACCAGCCTCGCCTTTTTTTTTTTTTTTTTTTTTCAAGTATTCTCCGTAGGCAGAAACAGGCTAAAAAAAAAAAACTAATCTTTAAAACTTGTTGCCTCCTTTAAAATAAGAGTTGTCTTGGAATAAAAAGATTAATTACAATTGTAGCCTGATTACACATTCTCTCTCTATGGTGCTTTTAGTGAAATCCATATCTCATTTTGTGATTGATTTGCTTGATGGGTTCACTTCTCCTTTCTCCATATCCTGAGATCCTTATGTTACATGCATATCTTGAAATTCCTACTACTCTTCTTCTGCTTAGCACAGGATGATATTGATTATTGCTTGCGTATATGTTATCACAGTTTGGTTTGAAACTTAACACATCCCCAAGCATCTAAGTAGTTCGTAGTAAGCAGAATTATGATACCTTTGCACTGATTCTTGAAGATAAGTAGCATGCCTTATGCACTGGTTCCATTTTCTAATGTAGCAAATCGAATTTGGAGATGCATTTAATAGTATATAGATATTGGACTTTGCAAAATGTATTCTGGTAGTCATGGAAATTCCTTATATATATAAACTTTTACTTTTGTAGGGGCCGGGGATGATTCTGGTTTTGATATAAGGACATTTATTAAAACGTTTTACACTAAAGGTGATCATAAGAAGTCTTTAGACGATCACGACTTGCAAGTTGCGGTGGCTCACCCTCGCAACACTTGGGCTCCATCTTCATCCAGAATTGGTAAGATCACTGATAAAATAACATTTCGAAACTCTAAAGAACCTGGTGGACAAGGTAACATTTTGGAAACAGAATCATGCTTACGAAGTTTAGCATGTCCTTCAAATATAAGTCGTGGATCTATATTTTTATTTTTGTAGGCATGGACTACAGAGAAAGAAGACTACAAATTTGTGCCGGTGCACATTCAACCCAGCCTGTTGTTGTAGGAAAGAAGATTAAAAATTCATGGGATGAGGTTCCCAGTTACGGACGGGTGGCGAAAACTTCCCAGTCAGGGAAGGAGCTTGAGGGAGCAAGAAGAAAACATCAGAACAGCAGTGCATTTGATGGGAGGGCTAAGATGAAGTTTTCCACTCCGATTACTAAGTCGAAAGTGGGAAAAACTTTGAAAGTTACTGTGAATGATTCTTCTTCAGAAGACTCTCCTTCTGCTGATGATTCGTCTTCAGAAGACTCTGCGTCTGCTGATGATTCATCTTCAAAAGACTCTCCTTCTGCTGATGATTCTTCTTCAGCATTTGATTTTCCTTACAGTGATGATTCAGCAAAGATTCCTGAAGAAAGGAGGGACAAGAAAGCTAGTGATAGGCAAAACTCTAGCTCCTCTGTTAGTGAAGGTGATGAAGATTCGCTAGAGATTCTTGAAGAAAGCAGTGCCGACATGTGGGAAGGAAATCAACCTGAAAATCATCATGAAATCAACAGCAGCATGGAAAATTTGAGGGGAGAAGAACAGAAGAAAGAGAAATTTTCTACTCCAAAGCCGAAGAAGAACAACTTTGTCAATGTTCTGATCAACTCTATAATAGGAGACGGTGAAATGTTTGAAGAACAGACTAAGGAAACTGATCAGAAGGGACCAGAAGAGGCAGAGTTATTTGGGAAGAAGGTCTGCACTCTGCCTAGAAAATTCTGGTTCCACGATGAGGATGACAAACCAGAAGAGAAATCAGACACCGAAAAATCGGTTGACGATCTGTTCGATGAGTTGAATATGGTATACATGATGGATGAGTCTAATACTATTCAGGTTTGTTTCTTCACACCCTTGTCAAAATATAGAAAAATCACTCTATCATAATAACTCTATTCCTGCTTTTGGCATTGTGATTTAACTTATTTATACTACAGGATGACAGCCAAACAGAAGATGCTTCGAACATGAAGGAGAAGGAAGTGGATCCTTGTTCCAAAGGAATCCATGATCTGCGCATTGATGAAGAAATAGGATTAATATGCCACATTTGCAATCATGTAGAGCGGGAAATCAAATATGTGGATCTCGAATTTGTAAGTAGTTTAAGCTTTTCTCTTGTACAATTCTGTGATGATGTCTTGTATTTCAAATTTTAGTCTGTAAAAGTGTTTATCCTATCATATTGTTAAACCATTTACTCATTTTTCAATATGGTATGAGTTTGATTGAGCAGGACTTGTACCCAGCAAGCATTAGAATTTAGAATTTCTTGACTGCCCTTTTTACTTTTTGTGGTACATAAACGCATAGCATTTTCCTTTTTGTATATTGATTAGGCACCAAGGGTTCGGAGGGAAACATTGGCAGCACGGCTTGGTGATCGCGAGAAACCTTCAGGGTTCAATGTGGATTTCTCAGCTGGGGAGGGAGACTTCGGAAATGCTTTCGGTGCTTCAGAAGGAACAGTCTGGGACACTATTCCAGGTGCCAAAAGCAAGATGTACCAACACCAGCAAGAAGGGTTCGAGTTCTTGTGGAAGAATCTCGAAGGAAGTACTGATCTTGCTGAAGTGAGGAATTCCTATTCTCGTCAGATTGGGGGATGCATCATTTGTCACGCTCCTGGAACAGGGAAGACTCTCTTAACTATAGTTTTCCTACATTCATACTTAAGGATGTTTCCTAGTTCCAGGCCAATCATAATAGCCCCTGCTGCAATGCTCCTTACTTGGGAAGAGGAGTTCAAGAAATGGAATGTTGGTGTTCCCTTCTACAACGTCAACACTTTGGAATTCTCAGGCAATGGTCATAAGAAGCTTCTTGACAGTGCTGCAGCAAGTGGAAGCCTAGAGAAAGACGTGATTCGGCTGATAAAAATTTATCTTTGGAGCAAAGAGAGAAGCGTTTTGGGCATCAGCTACAGCTTGTTTGAGAGTCTTGTTGGAGAAGAGTACCGGGGAAAGAAAGGGAAGAAGAAGGGGCCGAAAGAAAGTGAACAATCCGAGGATTTCAGGAAGATACTTCTTGAATTGCCTAGACTGGTTGTTATGGATGAAGGGCACACCCCACGGAGCAGCAAAAGTTGCATTTGGAACACTCTCCTAAAACTTCAAACAAGGAGAAAAATCATCCTGACTGGAACGCCCTTTCAGAATAATTTTGAAGAGCTTTTCAACACTCTTCGTTTGGTCAGGCCGGCAACAGCTGAACTTCTTGCAAAAGAGAAGACATTTGCGGACATGATCACAGCGAGGGGGATGTATTCACAGAGGAGAGAACACAAAGGGACGGAGACTGGCAATCACTCGTTGGACGAAGCTGTTGACAAAGACATTCAGAAACTACAAGCTGCCATTGCCCCATTTGTCCACATTCACAAAGGTCACATTCTTAAAAGTAATCTCCCTGGTTTGAAAGATGTAGTCATACTTTTAAATCCCCAACCAGAGCAGAAGCGTCTCATAGACTTGGTTGAAATCCGCAATGCAAATTTCAAGGATGACCACAGAGTTGCATTGGTCTCTACTCATCCATCCTTGGTGAAGTATTGCAAACTGGATGAGAAGGAAAGAGCTGAGATCGATCTGGATGGTTTGGAGAAGCTCAGGCTTGACTATACAGCGGGTGTGAAAACCACATTTGTAATGGAGCTCGTTAGCCGCTGCCATATGGTCGGGGAGAAAGTTCTGATATTTGGCTAGTTCATTCACATCCACAACCTGATGGCAGAACTATTGAAAGCCCATTTTGGTTGGGAAGAAGGAAGGCAAATAGTCCAGATGCACAGGAGGCAAGGACAGAAGCAGAGGCAGAACATCATCAACAAATTCAATGATCCAACCAGTGATGCCATGGTCTTGCTTGCCTCCACCAAATGCTGCTCCGAGGGAATAAACTTAGTGGGGGCTTCAAGGGTTGTGCTCCTTGATGTTGTCTGGAATCCATCAGTCGAAAGGCAAGCGATAAGCAGGGCATACCGGCTTGGTCAGCAGAAAATTGTCTATACTTACCATCTGATGACAGCAGGAACAACCGAGGATGCTAAGTATCGTAGGCAAACCGAAAAAGACCGGGTGTCAGAGATGGTTTTCTCCTCCGCAACTGAGAAGAATGTGAAGCAGCTGAATCCAGCTTCAGGTGGTGATGATATGGTTCTAGAGAGTATGCTGGCTAATTCCGTTCTCAAGGAAAAGGGTCTGTTTGAGAAGGTTATTTACCAGCCTAAGGACTCCTACTTTGACTTCTCAGTTTAGTTAAATCTTGCTAAGGATTTAGAGATTCTGTATTTTCTTTTTCTAGAGAAACTGTTGTTTTTTACTATTGTAAGGGTCATGAACAGTTTATTTCATTCTGTGTGTTTGATACTTTTATTAATTTGGCTTTAGACTTAGTTGTGAACTTGTGATCAAAAACAGTTGATTTCCTTTGTGCCTGTAGCAGGAGGGAAATGAATACTATTTACAATCCCAAGTGAAAATCTGTCAAGGATGTACATTTCTCAAGTTTGAGTACATTTCTTGCAATCTGTTAAGGATTGCATAGATTGATGAATAAACATTCAATCCGCAGAACTGTCTTTTACAACATTTGGTTGGATAGTTCCTGCCAGAATCGTATCTGAAGACTTTCTTGTGTCATTAGCATTTAGGGGGGCGTTTGGTTGGAGGGTTTGGGAATCAGGGAGTGAAATGATAGCGTTTAGTTCTCTGTCTTTTACTTATTATGAAAGATTTGATGGGGTGATAAAAATGGGAGGAAGTGTGGAGTTTCAGTTCAAGACCTCTTGACTTTTAAGAATGAAGTTAAGGAAATAAAGCGAGCAAAATATGCATGAGACATTTAACTTTTGACCTTGTTTTCAACATTAGTCATTCTGAAGCCGACTAAAGCCGCCTGCAAAATGAAAACCGCCTGCAAAATGTAAATTTTCCCCAGTCTACAAATTATCAAAAGCAGTCCAACACTACAAAAGCTTTATCAATTGCCATTGTACTTCAAATTCAAGCAAATTTCTAAGACACTCAATAGCCTTTCATCTACACTACTACAAAAATGACTTTTAATGGCGGTTTTTTAGGACTTTTAACGGCGGTTTTTGGTATTTTTGAACCGCCATCTATCCGGCAGCCGTAGAAAGTTTACGGACTTTCTACGGCGATTGTGAACCGCCATAGAAAGTTCGGACTTTCTACGGCGGTTATCTTCAAAACCGCCGTAGCCGTAGAAAGTTCGGACTTTCTACGGCGGTTTTGAAGATAACCGCCGTAGAAAGTACCAACTTTGTAAAAAAAATTAATATTTTATTTTTTTCTCTACATTCAAAAAATATATATCAAAAACAGCAGGAACGGCCTTAGAAAGGTTTTGATATATATATATATATATATTTCAACTTTATTCAAAATATATATATCAAAAACTTCCATGCTAATAAACCGAACAACCACCAAACTTCACAAAATTTTTGCGTGCATCCATCAAATTCTAATTAATTTAATCATTAACAGTAAGAACAATACAATAATCACCGATAGAACACTAATCAAACCCAAATTTAATCATTCATCATCTCACCAAACCCGAATTTAACACTAATAATAAACCCTAGGCCAATCACAATAATCAAGTAACAATAAAATTTGTAAAGCTTAAATAAAGTTGAAACTATTCTATATTACCTTTTTTATGATTTGAAGCCCACAACAAGGATTGATTGTGGTGAAATTATGATGGGGGATTAACTCCAAGTGGTGGGTGATGGCCGATTAAGAAACCATATCCGGAGTTGGGTAATGGCGGATCTTGTTATCAACGCTACCGGAAGAACGACTTTAGGGGAAGACAAGAGAAAAAACCAACGGAAAGAGGATGGGCGTCGGCAACAAGAGAATGCTTCGGTTTGTTGGAGATGGAAACAGGGGGAAGCTAGCCGCGGCCGGTTGGAGATGGAAACAAAGGGAAACCCTTAAAATTCAAAAAAAATCAAGTTTCTACGGCGGTTGTAATTAAAACCGCCATAGAACTTTCTATGGCGGTTTTAATTACAACCGCCATAGAAAGTTACTTTCTATGGCGGTTTCAATTACTTGCAATTGAAAGCTTACTTTCAACGGCGGTTCAACATTGAACCGCAGTTGAAAGTGTACCTTCAACTGCGGTTCGCGGTTCATGGTTCAACCGCAGTTGAAAGTATACTTTCAACTGCGGTTCTAGTTTGAACCGCAGTTGATTGTTAGGTTCAACGGCGGTTCGCGGTTGAACCGCCGTTGAACCGAGACCGGTTATTAATTATAATTCAAATTTTTACCTTTTTCATTTCCTCCCTCATTCTCTTCCTTTCTTCTTCCTTCTTTTCCCCTTCACTTCCCCTGTTTCCAGAAGCTTCTTCCCGCGGCCGTTCGTCTTCTTCGCCGCTTCTCCCATCGCTGGCGACCTCCTCCACCTTCCGATCATCCGTCGGCTGCCCAAGCATTCACCGATTGTTCGGCTGCCCAATCATTCACCGTCGGTCGGCTCTCCATTTCCACCCTCCCATATAAACTTGAAGCTTGGATTTTTTTTTGAGTTCTCCCAAAAGGTTCCACCTTCTATGCTTTCATTTTAAACTTTTGTGTATTTAACCTTACATTTTGCAAATGCTTACCATTGCACTAGGATTTTGTTGGTTGATATTTATGGTTGATTTCGGTTTTAACCCTTGTGATGAAAGCTTGGAAAGTTTTTGGATTTATTGATTGTTTGTAGCATTTGGTTTGGTTGTTGAATTGAGTGTTTTGTCCTACATAAGTTGAGAACCTAGGGTTTGATTAATGTTCCATTAGGTACCCTTTGAAATTCGGGTTTTTTTTTGAAAATGAGAAACTCAAATGATTATTTCGGTTTTGCTTGATTAATTTTAGAACATTGGTGTTTGATTTCGGTTTTTATTCGATTTAGTGTTCCTCCTTTAGTGATAATGAGGAAAATGCTTTGTTGTTGATTCCACTTTGTGAAATGGTATTCCTTTAGTAGAAATGAATGAATGTTCTCATTAGTTGTTGGTGGTGAAATGTGAAGTACTTTATCAATGGTACCCTTGAGAAGTCCACTTTTTTTTTGCCCTCATTTTGTTTAATTTGGATAATGGTAATTGTGGATTTTTAGGAGTGAATTTTGCGAATGTACGTTGCCTTTTTTCCACATTAGTTGTTGGTTGTGAAATGTGAATACTTTATCAATGGTACCCTTTATAAACGGACTTTTTTTTGGCCCTCATTTGGTTTAATTTGGATAATGGTAATTGTGTATTTTTAGGAGTGAATTTTGCGAATGTACATTGACTTTTTTTTCAACATTACAAGCATTCTTGTATTTGACATTAAAGCTTTTGTTTAATTGCATATATGTTATATTGAATTCTCTTTCTATGTAAATGAAGTTTAAGGTACTTTCAATGGCCCGAAAAAGAAAAAGCAATACGGAGCATGGAGATGGTTCTTCTACTACATCTAGTAGAGTTAGAGGGCCCACAAATTGCAATGGTCTATTGGAAATGAGAAAGAATGGGGAAACTCTTAACATTTCTTTTGATTCCGGGCTCGAGCCTAGAGTACATCATGTACAGTGGATTACCTTTGTGGCATATACGGCCCGGAGCAAAGTGGACTTAGTGGAATATGAATCATGGCCAAAAGTTCCCGCGGAGCTCAAGAAGAGAGTTTGGATGGAAATACGGGTATTTTCTTTAATTATAATGCATTGTTTGTTTCTTAATTCTTCCATACACTTTAACTCAAATTCCTCACTAAATTTTTGCTCCTAATTTTCATTGTAGGCATTATTTGTTTTCGAGTCCACCGAAGAACTCGAAGAAAAGTGGATTAGTTATGCCGGTAAACGGTGGAAAGATTTCAAATCCTATTTAGGGAAATATGTACATGGTCCCATGAAGGGTAGGGACCCATGTTTGGAATATAAATTTATCCCTAGGGAGACATGGATTAAGTTCAAGGCTAGCCGCGAGACAGAAGAATGGCAGGTATATTTTTTTAAAATTGATTTCATTCTTTTTTTTGGATATTTGAAATTGCTCAGTTTAGGGATAATAATTTTTCATTATATTTCTCTCTAGGCAATTCGTGGAAAAGCCCAAAAGAATGCCAATTTAAATGCTTTCTACCATAATCTATCTCGCGGTGGCTACCGACTGCTGAAGCAGCAGTTGCATGACGAGGAGGTGAGTGCCTCCGGAAAGAAGCCTTCAGAGGAGGGTCAGTCCGATGAAGAAGGCGAAGGTTCTTATTCAGGGCCAGGCTGTCATGACCTTTGGAGACATGCCCATACGAACAAAAAAGGGGAATACTTCACGCCAGAGGCTGGGCGTGTAGCGATGGAAATTGTAAGTTTTGCACCATACATTTTCTTATGTTTCAATTATTTTAATATTTAAAGTCTATGTGTATAGAATTTTTATTATAACTGAATATTTATTACTAGATATCTATGATGGAATGCTAATTAATAATTTGGTTGTCATTAAATGTTTATATCGCAATTATAATTATCTAGTTGTCACTGTAAAGTAAATAAATGACTAATTTGTATATATGTGTATTTATTTATATTTTATAATTATGGTTATCAATTTTATATTTAAAATTTATATACATAAATGAATAATCTCTGTATATATGTATTTATTTATATTTAATTGATCTATTTACATTTACTATATTTGGCAAAATGTGTAGGAAAGTCTATGTTCCCGCGAGTCCCAAGGGGAGACCGTTGCAGAGGGTAGGAATGACATTCTTGTCATTGCAACGGGAAAGCGCGATCACCCCGGTCGTTATCGCTGCCATTCTACCAGGGCACGTATCACAGAGGTTTTCCCACAGAAAACAAAGCCGTCGCTTAAAGAGGAACTTGATTTAACTAAGCGACAGCTTCAGAAAACCACTGCCCAACTAGATGAATGTCAGACACAGCTGAAGATGATGATTGGGGTTATATGTGGTAAGATGGGAACCGATTATGATACATTAAAAGCCACCGTCATGAATAATGCCCCGGATGAGAGCTTGCACCCAGAGACCTCCGGAGCGGTCCCTGTATCCCCTGTGAGCCATGTTTCTCCTCTGATACCTACAAGGTTGCCTGATTTGGAGATGCTACATGTTGCACCTACGGACCCGATCAAAGCCTCTGACGGTGGTGCTTTAGGCGAATACAAGGTAAATAAAATTAGACGGCTTCTTTTAATACTTCAAAAAAAAAAATTTCTTTATTACAGTGCTTTGTTAAGTTATTCTTAATAGTTGACTAATGTTCATTCGCTTGGCTATTATCTTAGGACGGGTGTGAATGCCATTGAGGATTCGCAAACGCGGCGTAAGCTTGTGGCAAAAGGAAATATTTTTAAGCAAAGCAAGCACCACGGGCGCGAGGTTAGGAAAGGTTGCGCGAGGGTCACAATTAAAATTTCCTATGATGACTGTGCCCCGCTGCCATTTCCTGAGGAAGAGGCTGCAACAGTGGGAATGGCCAAGTCCTTTTTCGTGGAATGGCCTAAAGAGTTGATTGAAATTATTCAGCCGGCTCCGGTAACAAAGGTATATTCTTTCATTTATTTGTGTATTACTTAATACCGTTTTGTATATTTAATGTTATTTCAAATGATGTTAGGTGGATAAAAGTGCCCAAAAGAAAAAAGGCCGGATGAGTTCTATGGATGACAAGACATCTCCTTCGGCGACGGTTCCGACTGAGGAGTCATCCTCATCGACAGCTGATCCATTGCAAGAGTTACAGCTCCGATGGGATAATGATTCGGGCTTCGATGGCTTCTACTTTCAAATGACAAAAGAAGTCATAGGTTTGGACCAGCCTAATTTCATGGATCGAGGGGATGTCAAAGAGTTATTGACCAGAGAAAGCCAGGCCTCAAACAGTTTGATGCAGTTGTTCACCCAGTGAGTTTCCACTTAATTTTATAACCTATTTCTGATTATTGTTATATATTATGCATTCCATGTGCATAGGCTAACCAATGAAGCCCTTTTTGTAAATTCTTTAGAGCTTTACATGAGTTAGCTGAAAGGAATGGGAGAAAGGGGATAGGTTTCCTTTCGGCTGATCATGTCACACCCACACAAACTACGCTTGAAGCTAGGGTGAACTACATTGCGCGAATCTTGAAGGATAGGAATAAAGAAATGTATCTGGTGCCTTATCTTCAGAGGTAAGTGACACTGTAAGCGATTCTCTAATATTTAAGCAACACTGATATAAAGATCTGACGTACGTCATTAAATTTTTTGTTGGCAGTGAACATTATATGCTAATGGCCATTAGACCAGTAGATAAGGTTGTATACTGGTTTGATTCTTTACAAAATCCACAGAAGGAGGAGGCGGTGGAGCTTATGGATGAGTGAGTTATATATATTAACAACTGTTAGAATGCCTATATATCCATATATTGCTAATTATTTTCGTGCCGCTTTCATTTTTATAGGGTGATGTTTAACTATCAAGCTTTCTTGGGATTGCCCAGAAATGTGCATATGCCACCTTCGTGGATAGTAGTTAAGGTAAATTAAATTGGTTCTTATTAAAATTTTTAATTACATCCGTGGGTCTAGTAGCCTAAGCAATTAGTAGTGTTAGTTGTTTTAATTAAATCCGTGAGTCTAGTAGCCTATGTTAGTATAGTGTTAGTCAATTAATTTATTAGTTAGTCAAGTTATTTATTGAGGTATTTGATTATGCATGCAATCCATGGGTCCAGTGCTCCCAGAAGTTAATATAAGCATGCTTCTGTGAACATAGTAGGAAGATGAGTAGAAATTAATTAGTGATGAATATTCGTAGAAATGTTTTACTCACCGTTGTGTTGTATACAATTAATTATATGATCTTCTAACTCGTATATATTAATTCATTAGCATAAAAGGCAAACGAGCAATTGGGAGTGTGGGTACTATGTAATGCACTACATGTACCAAATAGCAATGAAATCATCCACATTTGCACTTGAAAAGGTAAATATATATTTCTCATTACATATTTAAAAATGACTGTATTTCATTTTGCTTACTCGGGTACTTATAAATTTCAAAAAACTGTTGCAGCACTTCAAGATCGACCGCACTCCATTAAGCAATGTGGAGATAGATGCAGTGCGAAAAATATGCGCTCGTTATATTTTGGAGCATCCTCCGTAGTTGTAGGCCTATACTAATTAGCTTGTTCATATTAGAGTTGTACAAATATTTTTTGGATACGCTGTATTATAAAAGCGATTTCAATTTGTATATTGGTGATATTTGTATTAAATTTCAAGTTCTAGCAGCAGGTTTTGCTTTAAACCAGGTTTTAGCAGCAGGTTTTTAATGATTTTAATGCGGTTCGGGTGTAAAAAGTGTACACTTTCTACGGCGGTTCAAGGTTGAACCGCCGTCAAAAGGGTATTCTTTCTACGGCGGTTCGACCTTGAACCGCCGTAGAAAGTGTACCCTTTCTACGGCGGTTCAAGGCTGAACCGCCGTAGAAAGAATACCCTTTCGACGGCGGTTCAACCTTGAACCGCCGTAGAAAGGGTACACTTTCTACGGCGGTTCACCGTAGAAAGTCTGCTAACTTACAACGGCTGCCAGATAGATGGCGGTTCAAAAATGCTAAACCCCGCCGTTAAAAGCCCTTTATAACCGCCATTAAAGCTCCGTTTTGTAGTAGTGCCCTCCAATTTTTTTACCATTTTATTTTAATAAAAGGTCTCCAAACTCCCTAACCACTTAATCGGTTGTTACCTAAAAATATATATATATATTCACACATATTATTGAAAAGTTGAAATCATATTCTCACTGTATAAGATTTGTTAAATTTACTACATAAAAATTATTCATACAATGTTGTTTTGATCTCATAAATGAATTGTTATTATCTCTAACTAACATCAATTATACAAACAATTTATTTCAATAATAAAATATGCATGGTATATATACTTCTAGCCCAAATGTGAAGTTTAATGACAAAACAATGTCACTACTTTAATTTTAGGCTCCAACATTGGGGTGTGAACAAGACGAGTCGCTCACAACTCACAAGCGATTTGGTCAAAACTTGATTCGAGCTTGGTCAATCGCCAACTTGATTTCTTAACAAACCAAGTTCAAGCCCAACTAATGTTGGCTTAGAGGCAATTGATCTTACCGAGTCATACTAATATCTATTATTGTATTATACATTTATTTTAAATTTTTATTAAAGATACTAAAAAGCTTGGGCTTGTGCCAAACTCGGGCCCATTGTTAAGTACTTGAGCTCAATTTTTTTCCTCGAGACAACTTTTTCTCGATTTGAATTCGAACTAGGGGCAACAGTGGGGAATCTTGGACAATGGGCGAAAGCCCGATCCAGCAATATAGTGTGAGATGCAACTTATCCTAAAAAGAAATATTGTATTCTTATGTTGTTACCTAATTTCTTTTTCCTCCCTTTCTCTCCTCTCTTGCCTCCTCTCATTTCCCCTCCCCTAATCTTTCATTCTACTCCACTTGCAATCCATCTTTTTTTGGGAAAAATCTAAGGAAAATCTCAGTTCTGTTATACATCTATGTATTCATCACATTAGATTGGATTGTACATTTTTTATAATCTTAGTAACAAAATTGAATTTTTTGGCTGTTGTGTGTGCAGGATGAAGGACTGAGTCAAATTTCCTCTGCCCTAATTGCAATCCATCCCTTCTCGGCAGAATCTAAGGAAAAGGTCAATTCTTTTAGGTATTATTCTATGTATTCATGGCATAAGATTGGATTGTGCTTCTTCTATAATTTTAGAGGTAAATTTGAATTATTTGGCTGATGTGTGTGTTGTGTGCAAATGAATTGAATGAGTCAAATTTACCATTCTTTATCTTGGTGGGTTTTTTGAATCAAAAGTATAAGTTTAACATCACATTAAATCATTTTCGGTATAAAAATTTGAGAAAGATTCCAGATCTCGAATTCAATTTTGTGGAAAATTCATCTCACAACACTTTGAATTGAGAAAAACAAATCTCCTGATTACACCATGATAGTCAATCATTGCGCAAGTAAGATAATAGTTTTATTTCATACTAGTTGTGTATTACACAATATTTTCCTTTTTGATTTTTTTTTTTTTTAAATTCACCAAGCTTTTTCCAAATGATGTCTTATTAGGCAATGAGACCAAAGTAGGCCATCTAAGGGGTTAAGAAATTAACTACAAATAAAAAATTTAACTACAAATTCCATCCTTCAATTTTTTATTTCTTCTTTTAGTATCACTGTTAGAATTTGATCACATACTCATATGATTGAGATAGAAATTTCAACTAAAATTAATACCAAAACAAGAGTTTCAGAATTTTACTGGTCTTAAACTCCTTTTTTTCATGATTTTGTGAGTTTTTTTCTAATATACTTTTTGACGGGCATATTTGCATCATCATATACTTAAATATTTGACACAATTTTTCAACAAATTATCTTTGGTCACTCATTTAGTTCTGTAACAATAACAGTTTAAAAGGACTAACAGTAACGTAAGTAGCTAGTTAAAGTTTTTGCCCATAAATATTATGGAATGTTGTTAAATTATGAAATTTTTTTTTATAGTTCTTAATATATATTTTATATTTCTAACATACTTTTTGACTTGTTTGCATACTTATGCATTTAATATTAGACATAATATTCAAACAATATTTTTTGATGAATCGTCTTGATTTGTAACGGTACCCGTTTAAAGAGGCAAACTGTATCGTAAGTAGTCAGCAAATATGTTTGACCATAATTATTATGTGAGATTCTTAAATTTTATAATAACTTTTAAAAGCTCATAATATATTTTTTACTTGTTTGCATCATTATATACATTTAATATTGGACACGATTTTAAAAATAATCCTTTTACTGACTCATTTGGTTCTGTAACATTATCGGCCTAAAGGGGCTAATTGTAACGTAAGTAGCAAGTTAAAGTGTTCGACTATTAGATTTATGTAATTTTTTCTAATTTTTAAATAACTTTTTACAGTTCTTAATATATATATTTATTTATTTATTTATTTATTTATTTTCAATTAAACGTTTTTATGAATCATCTAGATTTGTAATGGTATCAGTCGGTATAAAGATGTAATTGTAACGTACCTACTTAGCCAATATGTTTGACCATAATTATTATGTGAGGTTTTTAACGGTTAAACCAGTTAAATTGGTTAACCGACCGCTAGACCTATTAACCAAAACCTTTTAACTAATAGCTTTATCGGTCGGTTAACCGGTTTTCTTATATTTCTCATTGAAGTCTTTTCATATGCTGTTTTTTTTCCTTTCTTTTATCTGATTTCCTGTCCTTCTCGATAGATTTGGTATCTGGGTTCTATCTCAAATTTCCGATCATGGCGTCTTCTTCCAGCATCGGTCAGAGATTAAAGGAAAGAAAGTGGTCTCAGGAAGAGCTAAAAGCAAGTAGAAAACCTAAGTTGGTGGAGCTAAGTGATCATTCTGAAACAGAAACAGAGAGTGACCAAGAAGAGAAGAAGAGAAAAGTCGAAGGAGGAAGAAGCTCTCCCATCACAAAAATCAGGCCGTGTAACATTTATGGTAACCTTTTCTTTCCGAGTTCTTATTGTTTTCAGGCTTTGATAATGCTTCCCTTCTCATTCATCACGCGGCCTCCATATTGCAAATGCATCACTCTATATATTTGCTTAATTTTTATTATATCCTTATTTCCCACTGTGCTAATTGGTAAGCTTAAAACTGACCACATATGATTGGTAACCTTAACAGTCTGAGTTTCAATGAATATGGATGTTCCACTTTTGCAGGGCCTCGGGATGATTATGACCCTTATATAAGGGAAGCTCTTAAATTGTATTACAATAAAGATAATAAGAAGAAATCTGCTGCCAGAATCGAGAAGCTCGCTGATAAAATGACATGTAGAAACTCTAAAGAACCTAGTGGACAAGGTATGACCCTTTTTTACTGTGAAGACAATGCTTAGTATTATGAAGACATTCTTCCCTCTTTGAATTTGCTTGATTGAGTAATTTCCTGTAAGTTGATTGGATTGTGAAATGGCATGGCCTGGTTATTGTTATATCCTTATTTCCCAGTTGGTTATTGGACTACAAAATGTGTCATGGAAATTCATTGTAATCTGATGTAAACTCTTACTTTTGCAGTGTCCAGCGATGATGACAGTGAGTATGAACTGAAGGTTCGCAACAGGAAATCAAAATCAAAAGGAAAAGAAAAAGATGAACCATTCATTCCTAAACGCTTTCGTAAACAAGGTAAAACCCTTCTTGCCTCAACAACATTCATCCCTAAATGCTAGGCTTAATTTCAGAAAGTTTAGATACAAGAATTGTCATTCTCCTCAACACTCATCCCTATGGTTCTATTCAGTCATTTGAAATCCATATCTCATTTTATGAATGATTTGCTTGATGGGTTCACTTCCCCTTTCTCCATATCCTGAAATCCTTGAAGCTGAAACTTCGTATTACTCTTCTTCTGCTTAATTAGCACAGGATGGTATTGATTATTTCTTGCTTATATGTTGTCACAGTTTGGTTTGAAACTTAACACATCTCAAGCTTTCCCCTCCCCCGTCATCATTCATCTTAGTAGTTCGTAGTAAGTAGAATTATGATATCTTTTTTGAGTGCACTGTTGTAGATAAGGAGCATGCCTTATGCACTGATTTTCCATTTTCTAATTTAGAAAATCGAATTTGGACTTACAAAATGTATTCTGGTTGTCATGGAAATTCCTTATACAAACTGATGCAAAATTTATACTCTTGCAGGGTCCAGTGATGATGAAGGAGGTAGGACCCTTTTTACCTTAACTACTCTGAATTCAAGTCCTTAGTTTCCCCTTAGATTAGCTTGAAAGTAACATGTCTTAATAGTCTTGTGTATCTAAATGTATTCTTTATAACAGTAGCGGCAAACTTTTACTTTTGCAGGGGCTGGGGATGATTCTGGTCTTGATATAAGGACATTTATTAAAATGTTTTACACTAAAGCTGATGATGACTTGCAAACTGCGGTGGTTCACCCTCGCAACAGAATCAAGAAGCTCACTGGTAAAAGAAACATTTAGAAACTCTAAAGAACCTGGTGGACGAGGTAAGATAATTAAGAAAGGTATGACCCTTCTTGCCCCAACTGTTGTGATGACTAAGAACTAAAACTCTTGAAAGAGTTCAAATGCAGTAATGATCTCTATTTGATTTTTGTAGGCATATGGACTAGAGAGAAAATCTTGCTGGAGAACAGAACAAGCTGGAAAGAAGACTAATAGCTGGTGGGAGGGAGTACTGGACTTGGGAGATGGGAATTTGGATTTATGAGTTTAAAGGAAGTTATTTTTTCTATTTACTTTAAAACAAGTCTAATGGTATCCATTTGGGGCTTTTGTAATATGGAAAAGTCAAATATTTTAAAAATATAATAGCTCGAAGATAAATTTTAAAGACAGTAATATTTATCGTATGATTTTGATTTGCTACAATGTCCGATGCGTTTATACGATACGTATCAAAATTTTTATTTTTTATACGTATCGTACGATTTTAACAACGATGATAAGGAAGTAGATAGACTCGGGAGCTTAGACAAAAAAGGAGCGAGTGGAAAAGCAATACAAACGTGAAAAAATAACTATGCAACCTGTAAACACCTAAAACTTTGAAAATATAGAGTTTCAACATGAAAATTATCCGTAAAAGCTATTAAATTGTAATCTTGTAGTTCTTTTTAGAGTGCCTTGTTTAGATTACTCATAATAATGTTGGAGAATGACAAGTAAGGACTTTTTAGATTGTAACAAGCATAAAATAGGAAACTGAAAACTCATGTTATGATTGGGTGGAGATGGAATGTCATGATAAGGAAAATGAAAATTGGTAGGTTTAGCCCATTTTGATTGTTTGTGGCGATTTTAGTACGTTACGTTTGAGCTTGTGGCAGTTTTAATCCATTTTACTTGTAATTGCAGGTTGAACATGTCATTTGGAGCCTTTTTACAAAATTTATAAATTATAATTAAGACATGAACTATAAAACTGCACTTTTGATATCCTAATTTGACCCATTTTCTTTTGAGATTTAGATTTTTGCCTTATGAATTTACAATTTATAACATTTTATATCATTTTACTGAAAGTCCAAACTCAAGTGTCTTAATCTAAACTACAAACTCATAAGGTAAAATTCTCAATTTCAAAAGAAAAAAGATTAAAACTTTAACATGGTTACATATAGGGTATCAAAAGTGAAATTTTTTAATTTTACAGTTCATATCTTAATCCATAATTTATAAATTTTGCTAAAATGCCCAAGTGACATGTTCAATCTTCAATTACAGGTAGAAGGGAATAAAATTGTCACAAAAACGTTTGTGAAGAGAAGAACAAGAACGGTTGTGAAGAAAAGAAATTCGTGATTGGTTTACAGCGCATATTTATTGCAATTCTTGAAACAAAATGTATAATTGGAAATAGAACTTGCATCTAGATAGAAAAGACCATTAGGAGCAGTACCTAGACCAATCATCATGTTCTTTGTTCGGTCCTGACATCTACACTAAGAAGGTAAAAAGTAAGAGCAGTAACTGAACCAATAATTCAACAAGAATGTAAACAAGTAAGAGCAATCTTCTTTAGTCAAAAGAGAAATAAGTGTTATATTGTTCATATGTCAATTGGTCAGCAAAATTCGCAGAAGTTGATGGCGGTAGTCCATGTTTCTTCACGTTTGTCTGAAAAGGCGGAAAAGCCATGGATTTGGTAGCATGTGGCAAGAGTATGCCCATGTTAATTTATTGCAGTGTTCACAGAAAGGTCGGTGGCATTTCCCCGAAGGACGAGAAGGTAGCTTGGACGCCTGAACATCAACAAAGTCAAGGGTTCGAAAATTACTTTCTTGTTGTTTTCTTCTTGAAGCACTAAATTATAGATGGCTTGGATTGAAGAAAATGACTCCATTAGAAGGATTTGGCTTCGGACAGCAGACAAACGACCATGAAGCCCTTGAAGAAACTCCATGGCACGATCTTGATTCTTTTGTTTGATAATGCTTTTAGCATTACAAAGTAATGAAAGTGATGGAATTGTGTTCATCCCATAAAGTTTTGAGGTGTGTGTAATACGATGACACAAATAAGCGTTCATGTTTGAGGACAGATTTTTGAAGCATTGGATTGAGAGAAACGGTCCTTGAAATCTTTCCAGATTTGTGCTGCAGTTTCAGCATATAGGATACTTGGACAAATCTTAGGTGATATAGAATTGAGAATCCAATTTCCAACCAAATCATTGTGTTGCTTTCAATTGGGATTATCGTTCCCAGTTGGTTCGAAAATGATCCATCTATCACATCCAAGTTTATTTTTCGCACGAAGACCCATTGTTACGGCACGAACTATAATTATCTCTTATACCATGTGAAACTTGAAGAGCAGCTAAAAAAATGAATTGATTACTATAATTTATTCAGTCTGGTGCTAAGGGATTTACAATTAAACTATATAACTGTCACATTTAGAAAGAAACCATAACATAAGAATTCTAAACTGAATATATATCAATACATAACATAAGTTTTGGAACATCAATTGAAGAGCCAATACGACCCAATGGTGAGAATTCTCGGTATATGAATCAAGATGGAAAAGAAGAGGCTTGATAGCTTAAAATGAAAAGGTCCAATAAGAAAATAAATTAAAATCAAATCAAATTATAATTAAATAAATACTTCCTCTGTTTCATTAGAAAAATCTACTTTGAAAAAAAAAAATTTTTTTTTGACATCAAGGGTATTTTTGGACTAAGATAATGTCGAGAACAATATTAACCCTAGCGAAGAACATTCGAGGTTAAAGTGCACATTTGCTCCCCTAAATTACATGTATAGGATACAGTAATTAGAGAGTATATATGAAGTGTACTGTTATTATTGTGGATATATAATATATACATAGGACTGAGGATACAGTTATCCTCTTAACCTAAAAAAAAAATTATATACATATCCTTATTCCTATCAAAAGACCCTGATTTGATTTTACAAAATAAATGGGATCATATCAAAGATGTTTTCAACATTTAAAGCACATCTTACTTAAATGTAGAAAGTGAAAAGTTGGGAAGCCAATTGTGCCGAGTTACATAAAAAGAACAAAGTACCAACAACCTATGAGAACCAGACAAAGTAGTCACTGAAATTGTGAAATGTACAACAAATGGCAACAGAAAAAGGAACTAGGAAACACATTGAATCTCTCCTTGTGACAGACACACATTGCAAAGAATTAATAGCCAAGAATTGGATGCTCCATTAGAAGTTTAGAAATTGGAAGTTAATTTCTAGACAAAAAAAATAATATGAAAGCAAACCCCTTTTTTAATCATCATCCCCATCAGCCAGCCCTCAATAAGAAACCATCAATATATATGCTCTATATATATATATATATATATATATATATATAGTTGTATCTATCTGCAAACAGAGGTAAACCTAATAGAAACTAGATAAGAAAAAGGAATTCCACTACCATCAGTGAGCATCACTATCCACTATATGAACTTATCTAGTCTCATTGGTTTCTTGGAACCTGGCGGCCTGAACATTTCCCACCTTAGATTGGAGCCTGACCGGTACTCCTTCAACCCTGAATCACCCTTTTCGGCTGCAATTACTTCCAGGGTGGCTCCAAGTACTTCGGCCGCAAGTCCAATCTCCACAAGTCGCCCTTGCTCCTCTCCACCTTCATGTATTATGCGCTCAATTTGATGAAGTGGTACCACACTCTCCAGAATCACTCGAGCAAAAATGCGGCCGAGAAATTCACCAGCCCTGGGAGCGTCATTTACAGCATCTTCCAGGTTCATCAGTACAGAGTCAAACCTACCAAATCAAAGTTAGCACACATGTAATCCAAATTGCAATAACCACCAAATCAGTAATGTTCATCTCAGTATGATGATTTGCCTACCCTTTTAAGAGCTGATCCTGACTTATAATGTTCTCTCGATGCTTTGCGAGTGTGATGAGAAGCTTTGCCAAGTTTTCCCTCTCCATGTCCTTCCTCTCGAAAGAATCAGTTACCCATAGAGAGATCATTGACGGGTAGAAACTAGGGTTGTTCAAATCCTTGATGCACAAAGCAACTTCATTTTCATCTTTGGCACTGCAAACACAAGCTTTTGAATGAGCATTTGCAAAAATAACAGCAAGGTCTTAGACATATAGATTTCTACCCACTAGCCATAGACTACTTTCTGTTCAGATAGTAATTAAGATGAAGAGTCATCATCTCATTACCTAATTGAAATAAAGCTGCAAAACTTAAAACACTGAAGACGATAAGTTTAAACATCAATCAGACATAAATTCCCTAATTAAAACCCACCCACTGAGAACACAACCTCAACCAACAATCCTTACAATCATCCCAATCATAAGTTCTTTCTACACCTAATTTCTATGAATCTAAAAATTAATGGAAATGCTCAGGGAAATTTTTCATGCTAAAAAGATAACATTTCATGTCATCTACCAACAGAACAAAGTAAATCATAAACCTCTCACAAGGTGAATCATTAATGTACCCAGCAGATTATTTCCTGTCCAACTCCTCTATCCCCAGCAGTGAATATAGAGAACTGGAGACCTATTCCATAGAAGCTATTAAGCTCATAGATTTTGTGCAACCCATAACTAGTAATCTTAGTTGCAAATTTCAGAAGGAATTACTCTCATAACATAAAAGGTGCTCAGACATGGAAAACATTAACAAGAAAATCATTGACCCATGAGATTGAATCATACCAGTAAAACTCTTTGATTGTTGACATGGACATCTCCCGCAAGCGTTCTTCAGGTAATGCCTTGTCAGAAGTAGCATCCTGTGTGGATGCACTGCCACTTCGTGCAGGAGGAGACACAGGGTGAGATCTATCAAAACCGTGATCCATACTCCTAGGATCTCTGTTCCCATAATGACTGTTCCTTTCTTGCATGCTTGATTGGTCATAAGCAGATGGACCAACTGACCGGTCTGTCATGTATCTCAGAGTGGGATCCTCTCTAGATGAGTGAAGAGCCCGTTCGGAAATAGGATTGTAACCATTAAGCCCAGGTCCCACTCTCCTAGACTCTCCAGTACTTGGAAGATCAGGTGACTGAATTCCTGAAGAAGCTGAATGCCCTCTAAATGACATCCCCCGTGCAAGACCTCCTTGGGGTCCGAGAAATGGGGCATCATCACCAACAGGTCTTTGTGGGAGAGGAATAGACGATGTTCTACTGTCCAGAGTATGTCTCTCATCCATCCGAACATCTTGACCAACATAACCCCGGAGCTGTGGAGGGGTAGGACGGAGACCGCCCATCTGGGAGCTCGGGGAAACTAAAATATTGGATCCTCTCGGAGAAAAATCAGTGGGCTGGCCCCTTCTGACAGAGCTGCCCATACTAGGAGTACGAGCCAGACCCCTAGCTACTGCCTGACGTTCTTGAGCAGCATCTCTGTGTACTTCCTCAATCTTTTTTGGCCCCTCAACTTTCCTCCTCTGCTGCCACTTATTCCTTCTCAGATCAATAGAGTCTTTCAGCATGAACCTCACTCTAGAAGACAGTTTCATGTTATTTGATAACTTCTTCATCATGTCAAAATAGACATCCATATGCTCTTTGGCTTTAGGATGGTCAATCATTTCTCCAATGGTACTCATCAATTTGCATAATGCTTCAACATCTTCCTCATCAGGATTCTGATACTGCGAACCCTCACCCAGCAATTTCTGTATGCACTCATGCATTATTCTCTCAGTCAACATTCTCTTTTTGTAAAGCTCCCCAATAAGTCTGATGTTGCCCAACATTCTTCTTCGTGCCTGTAGTCGCTTCTCCTCTCTTTCCTCAGCAGACTGTTCAGCTACACCTTTGTTAGCTTCCTCCTGCTCTTTTTCTCCTCGCTCAAATTCTTCTTGGCACTTGTTCAACAGTAATCTCTTAAACGTAATTCTTTCATTATCCACAGTCAGCTCGGGCAACTTGTCAGCAAGTTGATGGCAGAAATTGGCATACATCTCACAGAAAGTTGGTTCCATCAGAGCTTTATCAAATATTTGCGAAATCACACCAGTTAAGGTAACAGCATTGTCAATATTGACTTGCTTAACTTGCTCAAATAATTTGTCAAAATTCTGAGGAGTTAGCTTGTTCAATATAGCTTTTAATTGCCTCTGTTTGGCTTGTTCCTCATCTGTAACCTTACCAATTTCATATTTCCTCTCTGCTTTGTGCATTATCTGCATGGGAGTTTGAGGGGAAGGCATTAAACCCTTCTGAAAATTAGTTCCACGTTGCCACCTCTCAGAATCAGGAGTATTTCTTGGCACACCCATCTGCGGGACGAGAGATTGCATTTGCCCAGGAAGGAGGCCGCCTCCTGGATACGTAAGAGGTGGTTGCATTCGTGGATTCCTTAGCACACCATGATTAGTCACTTGACCAGGTCGAAACATAACCATATTAGTCCCATAATTCATATCCATCCGCATATCACGCCCAGTCATAAGAGGCCCAGGAACCTTATTCCATTTATCTTCTTCACTTAAGGCACTTCCACGCCGATCTAAACGAGGCCTATCAACAATTCTTCCAGAACTTGCATATTGGTCACGTGAAACACCAATATTAGAAGCAATCAATGCCTCTGCTATATCAGGTACTATTTCAAAACCCTCAGGAAGTTCAGGAAATTGATCTGCAAATTTAAGCAAGAAATCCCTTGAATACTTTTTAGTCATGAGTCCATTACTATCTTCAGCACTCTTATCAACTTGCTTCCCATCTTCTGAATTTTCCAATTTTGGAGTAGATATATCAGCAGCATCTTCCCAGTCATCAGGTTCCATTTTACTCTGGCCAGTTTTCTCCTTCATGATATCAATTTGAGAAGCATCAGCAGATGGTGGTTCCAAATTATTGCTGGAGTTGCTTTCTGGTATATCTGCAGAAATAATAGTTTCTTTCTTTTCCTCCGGTCCCTTGTATGCCAAGTACAAATCAGAAGTTGGCCCACAACTGTCTAATTTTTTGAAAAACTCTTTCTTTTTCTTCTTACCTCTGGGTGCAGTACTTTTAGCAACATTAGGCTCGGGCAAGAGTTTCTCTTTAGTGCCAGACACAGAAGCAGAAACAACAGTACTATTGTCCTCAACAACATTGTGTTCCTGTTCCAAATTTTCTTCAGATGATTGAACTAAAACAGGCGTTGGGTCCTTATCTGAGGTAGAAGATCCTGTAACAACATTATCCACAGTATCTACACTCTCAGATCTACCTAAAGATAATGCTTTATCATCTTGAGTAACGACATCAAATGTTGAAGGGCCTCCCTCAGCCTCTCCAATACCTTGGTTGGAAGATCTTGTTACCAAATGACCAACACCCTCATCATTCTCTGAGGTACTAGATTCTTCAAGCTGTCTCTGCGAACTTCCTACAAAATCCTCTGAGGTGGCCTCATTGCTAGTAGATGTTCCCTTCCATGCAGAGCTCTCCACAGTTTGATTAGACATTTTAGCAGGTTCTGAAGCACTAGACATTAAAGATGTCTCAACAACCTTGGGGTGCTCAGTAGAGGCTACTTCCTCTTGTTTCTTTTCCCCAGAGATCTCAGCCGCTGCTTGGTCATCTTCCATAGTAGTAGCTCCAACTCTTTTTGAAGGCTCTGAGATGTTCTTGTCCTCAGAATACTCGTGTTTTAAATCAACAGCATCTGGTTCACCTACTGAAACCATTGAAGCCATCTTACTGGGATTTTCAATAACCACGCTAGTTGAAGTAGAAATAGTTGATTCTACAACAACCTCTGGTTCCAGAAGTGATGAAACTGAAACAGAGGTAGATTGTCCATCAACCTGCATAAAAGTCAAGTAAAAAGGGGATAAAATAATACAATGAATTATGCCGTGGCCACAAGGTACCAAATAAACACAAGCAATACCCCTAATTCAGTACCATGGTTTATACCCTATACAACGTACCTTTTCTTGTTCATCTTTAACGACATCAAGCGTAGCAGCAAAATCAGACCCAGACCTTAAGCCTTCGACAATTGAAGGTGCACCAGAAGGCTTCTCAGGGGGAACCAGAGAACTAGGAGCACATGCATTTGAAACCAGGCTCTGGCCAGAATCAGAACTTGGTGGTGCAAGAGACTTAGTTGTCTCTGTTATGGTTACAGCTGCTGGTCCAACAGCAGGTTTTGATGGTAGCAAAGAACTCAGAGATGAAGAGTCAGCATCTCTTTGGGATGGCTTTGAAGGTTTCTGAGAATCACCTTTTGAAGCACGAGGTGAACTCACTATAGATGTTGCATCTTTCTCTCCATGAGAACTAGTCGCAGGCTTCACTGTTACCTGCAATGATATCAAAGCTTATTAGATTAGACTACATTACAAAGCAATATTAGCTTCCACGTTTCAGAAGGAAATTTAATAAAACAAAGTCAAAAGTAGGAAACCTTTAAACTGATTGGGGGAGAAAAATTCTTTACCTGATTATAATATCTAGGTGGTTGCGGAGTAGGATGGGTACTACTCAAGGGAAGAGAACTAGCAGCTTGGAAGAATAGCGAATTAGCATTATAAGAACCAGGATAGTAACTAGAGGGATGTGCAGGGGGAAATGAAGAAATAGGTTGTGACTGAGGCACATTAGGATGTGATCTTGGAGCAGCAGAACCATCAAGCCTTAATTCTTCATGAGTTTCTGGATGAGTAATTTTTACAGCCTTACGGTGACCCCCAAACTTTCCACCCTGTTGCTGTGCAAACTGTGGAGCCATATTAATTCCAATGCTGCCCACTTGTGGAGGGATCTGAGGACCCATCTGAGATGGAAAACCTAAGTTCTGACTCTGATGCAGGATGCCTTGTGGCTGCATAGGATGGGGTGGGAGACCTGGAACAAAAACCTGCTGTTGCACAGATGGACTCCCTATTTGTAAGGGCATTGGCATATGCACAGGCATCGGCAATGATGTAGCTGACATGGCCTGAGACTGAATCTGTGGATTTTTTGGGCCACCAAATTGAACAGGAACCTGAGGCTGGTGGAAGGGCATTTGGATAGGCACCCCAGGAATAGGATGCACAGACGGTTTCTGTGTTTGAGACACAGGAGGAACCACTGAAGCTTGTGCATCCCCCCTTTTGGGCTTGCCAGAAGGATAACCCTCAGCAGTGTTAGACTGATCAAGTGGACCAGTGTCCTTCTTTGGCAACTGCTGCCTAGGAGCAGATGGGAATGGTACGGCTGTTGGAGCTCTTAAAGAGTCATGCCGAGCCTGGAGAACAAAACCAGATAAAGGGTGGGAACTCATTAGATGTTCAACTACTGCCCAAATCTAAAGAACAAATGGAAAATCATCCAAAGCACTATGAAAACCCCCAATACATCCATAAGAAGTACTACAACCTAAAACTTTACTGGGTCAATCTCGGGAAAAGTAAATTGTAGCCACAAGAAGTAATGAAGAAATTGACTAAATTTTGCACAATGTTAGCAGAAGCTTTCAACATCAGCCAACATTACTTTCTTCTCCTGATTATGTAAGCACCAAATTTATCAATGACAACAAAAAGCAGATACTCCTGCCATAACAAGAACAGATTGATATCTCCCCATTACTGGACAAATTCTCTTAAGAAGGAAGAACGGAGGCAGAGAGTGAACAGACCATCATCAAATGTTACAACCTTCGTTACCAAGTTAAGAGAGCTAACCAGACCATTGAGAAATATATCAACTTTGACAACCCCATGCACAAGCAGCAGGAAGAAATGCATGCAAAATTACAACAGCGTTTACCATCGATGCTTACAAAGCATGTATCAGAAAAACAAATCTTAAGCAGGTAATCAAAAACTAAGCAAGTCTTCCTTCATTCCATCAAGGTATTGACATAAAACTTCTTCTCCATTATTAAAAGCCATAAAGAAATAATATCCACAAACCTGGTCGCGTTTCTGCTCATCCAAATTTGGAGGGGCTGAGCTTGTTCGAGCAGGAATCTACAACATATCATAACAAACAGTAAGCACGCCAAGAAAGAGAGAAAAGAAGAGGGTGGCACAAATCTAAAAAGGCTATCTTCCTTAATGACTGCAATGTTTACCTGCATTCCATTCATGAAGCCAGGGCTGATGGACCCAAACTGAAGAGTGTACTGAGATGCCTCAGCTGAAAGTAAACACCAGACAAACAGTTAAAGATTCACATATCACAAGTTTTAATTTCTAAAAATTTTGAAAGAGCCACTGAACCCCGATCAACCAACCACATCAAAGGACAAAAATGGCAGACCTTTAGCTGGAGTTGCAGGTGCTGGAGAATTCTTGGAGTCAGAACTTGCAGCAGAAACATTAGAAGATGGAGCTCTTGGGGCTCTAGAGGCTTTTGGAGTAACCACATCCGGGGGTTTGACAGCACTAACTGTGGCTGCTGCACTTGGTACTCCTGTATCATAGGCAAAAAAAACATAAATATTCAGATTTTGATCCACAACTAAATATCAATGCCGTGGAAGAGTTAGCATCATAAAGGTCAAAACTTCCCATTGATTTAGTCACTCTAGCACCCAATGCGCAATAAAACCTAACAATTGAAACCCGAGATACAACCACATTCTTATCAAATGATTCATTCAACCCAAGAACTTGAAGTCTTAAACTCCAACCCCCCAAAACCCTTCCCGTCACATACCGTGAGGAGGCTGCTGTGGTGGATGAGAGCCATTCTGTACGGCACGCAGAGCTGGAGGAGCAGTAGAATCAGGATTCACAGCGTGAGCACTTCCCCTAGGTTGCCCTCCTTGCACATTATTATTATGCTTCTTAGAGCTACCAACACAATAACAGAACCCAAATGACTAAACTTTCAACGAACGGCAAATGCGGCAAGAAAAAATCACAAACCCTAAATCCAAGGCCATGCACCCTACCGAAACCCTAACATTTATTTACCTTCTGTTGGAAGGAACCGCCTGCTGATTGCTATTATTGCTAGTGTTGGTGGTGGAGGGAGGAGGGGCGGTGGCGCCGCCGCCGCTGCCGCTATTGCCCTTACTGCCGCCGCCCGAGAAGTTACGATGGTTATTCGATCGTCCGTATCTCCTGTATTGCGCAGACTCGGTCCTTTCACCCCTTGATTGATTATGGGACATAAATTCGAACCCTCAAAAACCGCCTGTAGAAATTGTCCTGCAGATCCACCGATCAAATCAAAATCAAAATCAAAATCAAAAAAAATTTTAAAAAAATCAAATTTCAGTTCAAAAGCACAATCTTTTCGACCTTAAAACTCACCTGGAGTGAAGTGTACGCTACAGAAAAGGGGGAAAACGAAATTAGGGTTTTTATTGTGTGCGGTCGATGGCGGGAACCATGACGACACTGAGAGAAAGTGAAAGAGAGGAGAGAAGGGGGAACGGAGAGAAGAAGGAAGAGGTGAAAACTGCGTTTCAGTGTGTTGTGAAATTTTATGTATTACTGTTTTGGTTTGGTGTAGAGAGAGACAGAGACAGTGAATATTAGGAAGGCAGTAATACATATATATATATATAATAATATTATATAAAAATATTATATAAAAATATTATATGTAATTTTTTTTTTTTTCAATTTCGAATTGAAAATTTGAGAATATAAAGAGTTATACGCACTAATTACGAATACAACCTTGTTATTTTGTTAAATTACAAATCAACTTTGTTATGATCACGGAGTCTGTTTAATCTTTTCACATCTTACATGTTTCGTTTTGAAAATTTTTGAACCTTATTCACGCGTTTAATTCTAGAGTATTGCAAAATAACATGATCATCGATTTCATAACTATACCCAAATTTCGTAGCGTAAATGTAATTTGCCCTGTTTTATTTTACAATTTTATGCTCATTTTCCTGTCGCATAAATATGCAAATTGATAAAGTTAATTGTTTAATTACACTATTTTAAATATCATACACTGTGTCTCTTTATTTTAACATAATATTGTTTATTTTTTGGACCATTTTACCTTTATAAAACCCCGAGGATATCGGCAATAGTAGTAATAAAATCGTTTAGAGTTGAAGTAAATAGTGAATTTTTAGAGTAGTAAGGGGCAAATTGTAAAAGCAATTAAGCTTACTTTCTATTTTTATCGGCCCAAAAAAAAATATGTTGAAGAGGAAGAATCACACGCGCCGCCGTGAGGATGAAGGGCGCCACCACCCAAAGAAAGGGAAATTGAGATTTTGGTCTTTGTGAGTTAAAAAATTTGTTAATGGAATTGATATATTTTTTGGATTCTCCTGAAAATATGGGAACAGGGATTTGACCAAATTATTGTGGCCATTTTTTGAGGGATTAATCCTAACTGTTTAGTTTACTGTTTGACGATTTGGTTTTGAGAAATATATATATATATATTTACCTCTTGTGTTTTACCAAATACCACTAAAAAGTGAAATTTACTTTGTCAAAGTCATAAATTTTGACACTATTTTTATAAATTCATTATTTTCATTAGAGTAATGATACACTACTCAAGTAATTTTCTCAACTTTTTTAACTCAAGTGAGGTGTCTTGTACTCATTGGATACACTTTTATAAAATAATTATTAATATTACATTATTAACCAATGAATGCATGACACCTCATTGAGAAGATTATTTGAGTAATATATCATTACTCTTTTCATTATTATACTTAATATGTGAGGACCCGGATTTTGACCCGAATTAAAACCGTAAATAGTGACAAATTTAAAACTTATAAATATTGGTAGACACGTAAAATTTAATACGATTAAAATAAGTTTAATTATAATAGTTATAAAAGTAATAAAAGAGTAAACTCTTAACTTAAGAATTAAGTAGAATTATTAAGTATAAAAATAAAAATAATATGAAGCTAATAATACATATGTATATATATACATATATTGAATTAACAATATATATATATATAAAACAATAATAACAAATTAATAAAATAAGAGAAAATAAAAATAAAAACAATAGAAAAAGGGAAACTTAATGCAATGGGTAAGTAGCAGTAGTGAAAGGCAGAAATAAAAGCAAGAACAAAAGGAAAGGGAGAAAGTTTGGCCAATGAGCAAGTTACACTAGTGAAAGAAAATTTTAAACGGAAAGGAGATGAAAAAAAAAAAAGAAAAAGAAAAGGGGGGGTGATGTGGGTGAGTGCAAAGAAAAAGAAGGGGCATGTTATTTACAAGATACTTTTTACTATATGCATGACACTTTTTTAAATTTTAGTAGTGAAAACACAAAAATACCCTTACCTCTATTTATATAAAAAAAATACCAACATTAATCCAAACAGTAGCAAAAAGGAAAAAATTTCAGTTCCAGTAGACTTTCCCTGTCTCAGGCGAAAGTCTAAGAAACTTCCCCTTGAATCAACTTTCGCCTGAGACAGCGAAAGTATAAGAAACTTTCGCCTGATTCAGGCGAAAGTGTTGGGGCGAAAGTATTCAATACTTTGTGCGTCTCGTGACGAAACTCTTGCAAACTTTCGCCCAAACCAGGCGAAAGTATCCAAAACTTTGTGCGTCCTGTGGCGGAATTCTTGGAAACTTTCGCCCATCCAGGCGAAAGTTTCCAAGAATTTCGACTGGAATTCGACGGTAAAATGTCTATTGAACTACTAAAGGGTATTTTAGTAATTTCACAATAAAAATTTTTGAAAATATCCTACGAATAGTAAATTCCGTTCTGCAGATAACATTTTCAAAAAAGAGGGGAAAGAAAAGGAGGAAACGGTAGGAACAAGAAAAGAAAAGGGAAGATAAATTCTAGAAATGAAAGCTTAGGCCAGAAAAGGAGACAGGGGAATGTAGGACCCAAAATAAATCAAACCCACAAGATTAAACACGAAAGCTACAATCAAATAAACTTGAAGCTAGTTGTTGCCGAAAGCTCCTTTCTCTTAGTAACTTTGTTAGAAAATTTTTTTGTTAGGAAAGAAATTTATTTTGGAGGGAATTTCTTTTAGATATTTGTGTAGAAAAGAAAAGATGAACAGTAAGGGAAGAAGGCAAAAAGAATTATTATTTTATTAAAAATAGTAAAAAGACAAAATGCCCTTGACTTATTGCACATAAAGGCCATTCCGTCAAACATAACGACACGAACACCAAAATGACATTTCTTACCACTTTTTTGAAAGTATGGTAATATTTTGGGGGAAAAAAAAGTTTAGTAACCAAACGGGAGATTATGAAAAAGTAAAGTGATATTTTTGGCAGTTCACTCTTTAAATATTATTTGATAATTATAAATATATATTAATTATTAATTTTTTCCTTTATTTTCATCTTTATTTTTAGGATTAATTATCACATTCCTTGTACCATATTTCTTTTTTTTTTTAATGGTAATTAAAAAAAAATACAACACTAGTTAAGGGTAAAGATGGAAAAAGAAATTTAATCGATTTGTTTTTCACTTTTTCGCTCTGATAATTTTAGAAGAGGGAGTACACGTTAATTTTCCAAAACTATGCTGATTATATCAGGGAATTTATGCACATATATAATTTCTCACTTATATCGTTACTAGGGATGTCAAACGGGCGGATTGAAAAGGTATTAAATGGGTAATCATTACCCATTCAATTAATGGTCTTAATTCAAATGGGTAATGGGTATCCATAATACCCATTTATAAATGTAATAGTTATTTAATGGGTACCCAACGAATACCCATAATGGGTAGCCATAATAAATCGTCTATAATATTTAAAATTATTTATTAATAATTTTTTTATTTCATTTTAATTATTTTAATCTATTTTAATATTATATATTGTATACTTTTATATTTAATTGTAAATAGTTTTTTTTGTCCAAACACAAATTTAATTTTTTTATACTTATATAAAACTCGTGCCTCGCTCCTGCCTCGACCCTCGACGGCGACCAAGCCCCCGACCCCGACCCAGACGCGACCCCCAACCCCGACCCAGACGCGACCCCTGACCCGGGGACCCAAACCCCGACACCGGTTTAGACCCCGACCCATGACCTGAAACCCGACCAAAGACTCGAACCTCGACTTGGGCCCGAAACCCGACCCGAGGCAGGAAACTCGACCCGTGCTCGAAACCAGACCCGAGGCCCAAAACCTGACCTGAGTCCCGAAACTTGACCTGGGCTTGAAACCCGACTACAGGCCCAAAACCCGACTCGAGGCCCGAACTGCAACTCGGGCCCGAAACCCGAGGCCCGAACCTCGATCAGAGCCAAAACTCAAGGCCAGAATCTCGACCCGGGCCTGAGACCAGACATGAGGCCTGAACCGCGACCAGGGCCCAAAACCTGAGCTGATGCCCAAACCGCGACACGGGCCCAAAACCCAACCAGAGGCCCGAAACGAGGCCTGAACCCCAAAACGAGGCCCGAACCCCTACTAGAGGTCCGAACCCTAAACAGAGGCCAAGACCCGAACCCCGAGCCCGACTGTGGACCTAAAACCGAATCCCCAAACGAGGCCTGAGCCCTGACTTGAGGCTCGAACCCTTAACCAAGGCCCGGACCCAAACCCCGAGCCCGACCCAAACTTGAACCGAGGCACGACCGGACCAATCTTGAATTAGTATTTATAAATGGGTAATTTAAAATCATTATAAAAGAATAAATGAGAAAAAAAAAAAAGGCAAAGTAAGTAAAAATAAAAAAAGAAAAAAGTTTTTTTTTTAAGTTGAACAAAACAGGGCCCAATGAAATATGTGAGCTGTTGGGTTTTTGTTTATACTGTTGAGGGTAATTTTGGTACACATGATGAGTGTCAGGATATAGGGTCTAAACGATGTCGTTTTAGTTTTAATGTAGGAAATTTATATATACAGTGTAAAACATCAAAAAGAGGATGTTGATTATGAATGAAAATTCTTTTCGTCTGATTTCTCTCTTCCTCTCCGGGTCTTCTTCTTTTCCCGTTCTTTGCTCTCCCTCCGTTCTTCTGCGTTTCTCCCATTTCTTTCTTCTGCTTCTCCCTAATTTACAATTCTGATTTGGTAATTTGGGTCGAAGGGCATGACAATGGGCGGGTTTTAAAGTACCCAATGAGCTACCCTAAACCCACCCATTATTTTTTTAAGCCATACTCACCCAAATTCAACATGTTTATGAATGGGTATTTTGGGGTTAAAACCCAATGAGTTTGGGTGGATTTTAGGCTTATGGGTTTTCTTGATACCCCTAATCGTTACATATCATTATCAAATCAAAGTTATTTTCCCAATTATCAAATAAAAGTTATCAACATTAATAATTGAGACAAAATTTGTCACTTCAACCTAAAACAATTGTCTTTCAAAAAAAAAAAAAAAAAAAAAAAACTAAAACAATAGGCCAAAGGGTCTTTTCTTAACTTTTAATTCAATTAAATAGTAGTATTTTCATTTTACTTTTAGAATGCATATGAAGTGAAAAAAAATCAAATGTAAAACTGAAGCGACTTGTATGAAACGATTTGCCTATTTTAGTTTTTGTTACGAAGAATCTAAAAAAATAAAATAAATCTTTCCAAGTTTTATTTTTTCAACCTACTCTCAATTTTAAGTTTCTATTTTCCTTTTAATTATATATGCATCAAATGAAATAGAAAAAAAAATAATGCTAATTTATAGAACTGAAAAGATAATATGGGACTCACTTGACCTATTGTTTCATTTCCGTGAGACTAAAAAGTGTTGTAGTGCAAAATTTAAGAACTAATTTTGTCATTAAACCTAAGTTTAGAGAACAAAATGCAAATTTATCTTCACTAAGGGCCTCTCGGTAATGAAATCATTTTGAAAACATGTTTTTCAAAAAAATATATAAAATATAAAATATGTATTAAAAATGTAAAAATATATAATTGAATAGTAAAAAATTGTATTATAAACAATTATACATATGTATATATATATATATCACGTCCAATGTATTAAGTTTATTGTAAAAAATCAAAACAAAAACAATGAAAGGAACATGCCTCAAATAATCTCAATCTCAAGTAAATCTTACTTGTTGCAATATTAAGCTTCTCTATCATCAGAGAATTGGAAAGCAATTCACAACAATACAACAATAACTACTCCTATGTCCCTTTACGTAGGATCGGTTATATGAATCATATAGCGTTATCGTTCACCAAGCAATTCATAAACTCAAATTAAAACTTACAGCAGTTGTTAACCTTGCTGCAATCTGCGTATCCCTTACACAAGACAAGAATGTAATCAACAAAAACAACCAAATAGCACCTTGGATCATATATTTACAGAGTTTACAAATGGACACAGTTCTCAGTTCATGTAAAAGAATCAGTGATATCCAATTTCCATGCAAGCATAGCATCCTATCAAATGTTAAAAACCTGATGATAAATAAACTGGGTAGCCCTAACCACCTCCACAGCCTTCCAACACTTCAGAAATCTTACAAGAAGAACGGCTTTGAGTAAACATCAAACGTCGAGCAGGCTGTTAATTGTGGCTCCTGTCACCACCAGAATGAATAAGGAATGTAAGATATTCTTAGTTCCTAAGGATCGAAAATCAATCTATATCGATACTGTCAATAGGGATTCAAGATAAAGTTATTTCGATGTCAGACAGAAACCACAAAAGAGTACCTGTTGGAACCCGGTGCTGAGACTACCACCGGTTAGAAGCATTGTGAGAACAGTTGTGACAGCACCCCCACCGCCTGAACTTCCAGCCTCTCTAATGGCAGTTCGCATAGCAGTTAACATACTCCCATATGTAGCAGCATGTCCCCGCTCGATAGCTTGAATGAAACAAAAAGTCATTGCTCCTGTTGATGTGATCTTAGAGAGAGCCTAATAACAGAAAGTATACAATATTAGTCTTTTAAAGCAAATATAAATCTTCAGATCCCCGTCACAGTTTGCTCAAATCATCACTTACAGATGTATCAGCAGAAGTCTGATCATCATCACAACCGCTAAAGGAAAAGGCTTCACCACCACTTGTTCCTTTCCATATTCCCGATCTAGGACGATGGTCCTCCCAGATATACTGTCCACTCCTATTCAAACAGAAAAAAGAACATGTAAATGCATAAAGCCAATTTGATTCCAAAATTGTACAAGAGAAGAACAATTAGTTGATGAATCCTTTCCCATGCAAGGGGAGAGGATTGTCATTAAAACTAGACCAGTCAGTCTGACCAATTTGGCCATGAATTTGGTCAAATCCCTACAAAAACCATTCAATGATGTTTGACCTTGTTCATTAGTTGAATATTCAAAATTTTTGAAATTAAATACTGGCCTCAAAACTTTTCCTTTCAACTTCCTAGTTTCATACTTTAGCTTCAAAAGTTCTGTAAACTTCATATTTAAGTTTAAACTTTTTAGCGCCATAAGAGTATGTATTTAGAATTTGTAAGTGTTCAGTTTTTGGATGAATGCATCATAGTAAGTTTTAAACATTTTATTAATTTCAGAATTGTTTATATCACTCAGCTATAGCCCAACCATTTACCCTCTAACCAGGACGTACAAAAACTCAGAACACACAGAAAGAATTTAGAAAATCCTTTGCTTGAGAAAAATTCACATATTTTACCAGACAAACAACTCTCCACAAATAGAATCATATCAATTAAGAGAGCGCGGAAACCAATGTACCCATAGATTTACTGACCTGTTCATTCTGCAAAGGAATGGCAAGTCTAGGACAGTTCCGCTGTGGCAAGCATCAATTATAGCATGAAGCCTGACACCTTGAGGAAGAGGCCTAACAATTGTTGCATTAATTTCATCATCAACAAGCATACCCTGTGTCTCAAAGTCCAGGGGACATAAGGTTTCATCATAACCGTCAACTTCATCACCATTGTAGTTTCTTTGTCGTGAGCCATGCCCAGAGTAATGAAATACCAAGGAGTCTCCAGGTTGACAGCCTTGCATAAGCCAAAATAATGCCATCCTAATGTTGGCTTTTGTAGGAATTCTGTAGGGGTCAGTTTCTTCTTCTGCACATTGTTTCGTTATGGATAGAAAATAAAATGTTAAGACAGAAGCCTGAAAGAAAACCAAACTTCCAAAGGCATCTCAAAGAATATAATCACACATTTCACATTGCATGGTTAAAAATCCTTGAGGCCAAACAATTAACGTTAGCAGGGCAAATGGAGTCAAGAGGCTGCAAATGAAGTGACAATAAAAAATGATTGCTATAACTTAGAAAAAAAAATCCTATCAGCCAACTAGTTAACAATCAAAATTTAAAAGAACATATATTAGAACACGTATCCACGCAAACAGTTACATAGGATCTTACCCTCTCCCCATCCATTCTCTCTTAGGGATGATAAAATAAAGTTTAAGGTTTAAAACTGAACCCAGAGAATAGAAAGATTCTCCTGATTATGAAGTTGAGGACACTGCCGGCAGAATCGAACATCTAATTAAGCATTACCATCACTGAGAAATCTATTTCTTAAATTTCTTGGGCTTAATAATTTCTAGTGGATAATGGTAATAGACAACAACAAGAAGTACTAAACAGAGACAGAAGTAAAAGGAAAATGAACATTCCACTGAATCCCACGAATGATCCGCAAGTTGCAATATAAAATTTAACAACTTGAAACAGACCACTTGTCACGTGTTTCTTTGATCACTATAGTTTTACTTTCATCCAATCATCACAAATTTTGATACGCAGATAAAGCAGGGTCAAGAAACGTAAGAACAGATATGCTGAAGATATAATACCCAGAAGATTTGTGACTGCAGTAGTCCGAAGCCTAATATACCCTATTCAGAGATGGTATTAAATTATATAAACCTCACCATGGTACAAAAAGTTGTAGTGTTACCCTTATTTAGCCAACTTGTGAGCCTACATACCTGTTGCTAACTTTCATTTTATGGTCAGAACTAGTGAATCAGAACCAGCAAGTGTAGAAACTATTATCAACCTTTTTTGCTAACATAACAAGCATAAGAAAAGGCCACCATCATTTTTACCCTTCCAATTCCACAGACACGTGCATGAAGAGAATGAACAATTAAATTCCACCATTTCCAAACATAAAACAGAGGTTCTATTTCATGGTTCAACAAACATGCCTTGCCAAGATCCAGAACTTCTGACTATAAATATGATTCTAAATCCCTCCTTTTCTTTACCCAAAAAGAAGAAACATTATGAAGATCAATCTGCCTGCCAAGAAAAGGAGTGAAAACCTATTCTATCCATCCTCATCCACTCGGTTATTGTCATCATATGAATCACTTCCAACACCTAAAGAGACAAAAGAAAAAAGAATTCTTTGCTTTCCTCCTCTCTCATAAATCAAACAACCTAATCAAACTCAAAAATTAATGATATGTAAAGAGGAAGGGGGGCAAAAGAAAAGAAAGAAAAGAATAAAAAACTGCAGCCTTCAGTGGGAATAAACTCAGACCAAAACAATCGTACAACTAATTTACTAAACCAAAATTCCAACTTTAAGGTTATTCAATAAAAGTAAAACTTTATCAAAATCCAAGTCTCTAAAAGCTCCGGATGTAACATATATTCCAGAATCCACACACAAACATAAAGATGACTGAAACAGTATAAAGTTGTGAACAAAATTCCCTTCACGTAACCCAAAGTAAATAACACAGAGAGAGAGAGAGAGATTTAAGCCTTTACCGGTCAGAGAAATGATGGATGATTCGGGGAAATGGAACTTCTTAATCAGGAGATACTTCATGCACTTGGCATCATTGATGCATCCTTTAAGCTCGTGGCGGGAGTACCGATACGAAATCCCGACGATCACAGCTTTTTTTCGGCCGTGGGCGTTGGGGGGAGGTCCGTGATTGTAAGGGGAGAGTGCAGGTGGAGGGGTGTGGCTGTACGGAGCAGGGGCGGAAGAGGAGGTCGAGGGAGGAGGGGCGGCGCGTGGATCGGCGAGGTTCGTAATTGCCCCGCAAATTACACAGCGGATGGATCGAGCTCCATCTGGGAGCTGCAAAGGCGTGCGGCACTGCGAGCAGTTCACGAGCATCATCATTTTGGACGGCTTTGACGGATGCAGACGACGGCGGCAACGACGATCAAATGGTGGATCAAAAACGGGAGTTGTAATGATGCAATTGCAATCTGAAGTTTGATTTGTGTAGGATTGGGTGAAGTTGGGATATGAGGGTTTAAGCCGACAGGCGACGGAGGGAGGGAGGAAGAATCAACGAACGCGGAAACGCGCCGACGCGGACGGCGGGGGAGAGGTTGGATGGAAAAAATGGCGACAAGAAAGGATGTGAAGGTAGTCGGGGGTCAATAGATATTAAATAAGGGATTATGTGAATCTTCCAAATTAATTAATCACGGATTCAGCCAATTGCCATTTAAAAAAAAAAATCAAATAAAAATGAATAACCCCATTTGCCATTTGGTACGGCTGACTACCTCCAACACGTTTTTGAATCCAACGTCCGTCAAATTCAATTACAGCAGGATGAAAATTACAATTTTTAACCTCTCGAATTTGTGACACTAGCCGTGCTATGTAGCACATGTGATCACCCCGCATCTTAGACCTATTCCTGCTTGGATGGCCGCTCAAGATTATTAAGATAAAAAGGGGGAATTTCCAAAACATTAGAAACGAACACTAAAAGAACAAGAAGAGTTCTGTATATAGAATGGAAGGTAAATGTATCAAAGCAGTCTAAGTCGCGTAGAAACACTTTCCTTAAAATGTTTAATGCCCCCACTATTCTTGCTAACCGGAAATATGGCAAGATCACTTCTAGGATATGATAGATTGATCGTAAATAACAAAGTAGCAGATTCTTTGATTGTTTAGACAAGAAAGGAAAGGAAAAAGTTAATTTAATATATGGCCAATCACTCTCTATTTATATAGTTGAAAGGTTGCATACATGGGATATACTTACATCCATTCATCTGTTAAGATGCAACACTTCAACCAAAAGACACATCTTTCAAAAGAATCAAGGAGTTGCAGCTCTTAGTAGCTACCGGAGTTCCGGCGAAGAGTCGTGCGAGTCGCACAAAGGCTCGCACGGCACACAACTCCATTCAGTAGCATACTGGAGCTTGTGCGAGAGGAGTGCGACTCGCACATGCTACTGGAGGACATGCGAGCTGTTGTGCGACTCGCACAGCTACTGAAGCTAGCTTGTTCATCTTTCCTTGATCTTTGTTCCAATGACTTTGCTTTATTTCTATACTATAAACTACAAGAATTTTCAACATATTAGCCTCATGAAAACCTGATATTCCTTTAGGAGGTTATACAACGTGGAAACGCTCTTTAATGGATCTTTAGCTTTAGCAGGTCGTGATAAAGAAATCACTTGCAGCAGCATTGTTCATCGCTTGGTGAGTAGTTCAAAAAAGCGATTCATGACACGTGGTCAATTAACGTGGATATACCTGTCATAAAAATGGATCTCCGCTTTGCGACAACCATAAAACACCCACATGGTCGAAGGATTTGTCATTCAGCCCATGCTCTGGCTTGTAGGTGGAAAATGAGGTGTTAGTGATGTCTCTTCGGTCACTTAGGCGGTGGAAAATGAGGTGTTAGTGATGTCTCTTCGGTCACTTAGGCATGTTCTTTTAAGTTTTTATTTTGGTTTCAACAGTAAATGTAATATATTATAATTAATTTTTATTATTTTTAATACAACTTTTTACTATTCAGTTATACTTTTTTACACTATAAAACTATTTTTCCAAAACCAAAACTCAAACTTTCCTAAAAAAAATAGGCCCTTAATTAAATGAGATAGTGCGAACAAACGTCTCAAGATATTAGTTTACAATTATTATCATGTTGTATGTATATCTCTTGTAACTCAACATAGTCCGTGTATAATGACGATTCGTTAAAATATGTAACTTAAAATAGGCTCAGGATACTCTGTTACAATTTTCTATTACACCCCCTATCACACATCTTAATAACTCAACGTAAATATTATTTTTTTATTTTAATTTTTTCACCAATAATATTAATTGGCATTATATTAAAATTTTTGACTAAGGATTCACCCATTTCGGTGTAGGGTAGATTTATTTTAATTTATTGAAATAAAAAATAAAAAAAATGCTATAAAATTACATTATTAAAATACAAGATTAATGTAAAAAATAAAAAATATTATTAAAATTACCTAAAAGGCCAATGAATATTATTGGTAAAAAATTAATATAAAACATAATATTACGATGAGTCATTAAGATGTGTAACAGGAAAGTGTAAGTAATGATCCTGAACCCTTAAAAAATAGGACAGAGGCAACAATGAACAATGATGAAACAAATGTCCAAAGTTCATACTTAGTATTTGGAATTTTTTTTTTTTGGGGGAGGTGGCTTTAATAATTTACAATGTTGTAGGTTTTAATATAAGGATTAATTTGAGTTACTTTTGAAAGTTTGAGAGGCATATTGAAAGGAAGAAATACTTTAAGAACTTAATTGACTCATTCAAAAAACTCCAATGGTGCGTTTGGCATGCGAGAATGAAAATGGAGCGAATCCTGAGAATCTAATAATTTGAACTATTATATTATCTAAAAGATAATCTAAGACTTCTTTAATAAAATATTTATCTATACCCGGATATGAGATGCGCCATATCCGGATCTTGGGCCAATTGTCAGGAACTGAAGTATAAGAACCAAGAAAGAATTATAATGAGGGAGAAAATAGATTAGGAAGATAGAAGAAAAGAAATGGGAGAAGAAGCAGAAGGAAGGAACAGAAGAACGATGGAGGAAGAAACCCAGAACATATCATAAAACTGCCATTCTCAACTCTATTACACGATATATATACTTCTACTAATTACCTCTAATACATAATATAATTATTAATTAATAGTAATACTAAACGATGTCGTTTTACTATTAATCCTGACAATCCTCACCCTTAAAGAAAAGCTTGTCCTCAAGCTTTTGGTAGAAAATAATAATAATGAAATTAGGATTCCTCCGTGACTCCTTTAAATCTCACCACAAACTCATCCAAAATGTTCTGAAGCTTTTTGTCTCACAGTCAGATTCAACACCTTAATGTTCCAGTAAACATGTGCAGCTCCCCATGGACTCAAGTGCTTCCAACTTACAATGTATCAAGCAATTCTCCCAACTTTTTCAAAAAGCTATTGTGCCTCCCTTAAATGTGGTTACCAGTTCATCCCAAGCTACTGTTGCATTCCTCCATCTTTTCTGCTGAACATCACATTTCTCATAGCCTTTGAGTAGTCCAAAACACCCCAACCCTTCAATTACAAAACCAGAAAAATTCTTCACAGCATGGGACAATTTTAAGTCATCAAATTCTTGTAATTGCAAGAATTCATCCCTTCCAATACCTCTTTTATGGACCTGCTGGAATATACTCTCACTGTCTTCAGTAACAAACTGCAACCCATGTTTATTTTGAGGTTCAACACTTTCCTTCTTTCCACCAATACCCTCCAATTTATATGCACCAATTTCATCAACAATACTGAAGCTTATAGTTCCCATTTCATGTTCCAAACTTTTCGAGACTTGGAGTTGATTAGGAGTAGGTATCTTCATCATTAACCAAACTAAACCCATAAACATAAAATTTGGAAAATCAATCCTTTGATAGTTCAGCTTGATCAACATCAATCTAACTGGCATATTTTCAGTTCCACCTCTAAATGTTGACACTAGTTTATCCCATGCTTTTGGAAGATTCTTGGGCTGACTGCAAAATTTCAAGTTTCCCTTCAATTCTTTGTATATATCAGCAAGTACTTTCAACTCCACATCACCATCAACCACAAAGTTTGCAGTAATTGCCATAGGACTCATAGCATTGCTAGTGCAGAAGGTGTGTTCCTGAAATCTTTTGTCAAAGCAGGGCTGATGCAAGAGTTTAGTTTTCAGAATAACAGCATCCTCATATGAACTATCAGAATATTTGAATCCTTCGAGGTCCCTTCCAACTCTTTGAAATGTATCAGCACCATTAGAATTAATTGCTCTTGATCCTTTCATCACAAGAAGTTTCTTAATTCTTGCATTAAAATCTGTCTCACTCAACCTCATATTTTGAACTCTAAGATGCAAAACTAAAAAATGCACCACAAAACACCCATATTTGTCTGATGACAAAAGAAACCATAATTTCTTGAAAACTTTTAAAGGTAACTCTTCAAATAAGGTACCAAGGGTCACTTCCATGACATCTGCTAATAAAGGCATGAATGCAGTATCAACACTTGAACCTAGAAGATTATGTGCTGCAACTAACAACTTTAGTGATGAGTAACAAAATATAACTGCATGTAGCTCTCCAACTGCTAAAACATATACAGCTTGCAGCTTGGAACTAATTGTCTTGCATCCTTGAACTCCAACTCTCAGGACCCTTGGCTCACCATAATTCACACCTTTACTGGGGACGTTATAGAAAGTATCAGTCCCCCTTCTCTGCAACTTGATTACCTGGTTTATAGAATCCTCAAATCCCACTACAAGTACCCGATAAACTTGCTTTGCAGACACACAAATACCCTCCAAATAATTCTTGCAAAATTCTCTAGTCTTCTCAATTAAATAACTACGTAATCTCTTGGACTTGCTAACCAATTCTTTCCCCTGATCATTGGTCATTTCTATTCTTTTCCAGAGAATCTCTCCATCTACTGCTCTTAATTCCAATACTCCATTATCTATCTCCAGGACAGAAAAATTGAGTGTGCCACCCCCTGGGTCAAAAACTGCAAAACTCCCAACATTTTTGACATCTTTAATACCATTAATCCATTTATCCCATGATCCCTTGCTTCTAATTTCAAGCATATACTTAAGCAAACTAAATTTTCTATAAAAACTCAGCCCCTTCAAGAATCCATTAGTCACCATCACATGGTAGTTAATATCTAATTCTCCTGGAATCAAATATTTCACAGCAAAATTTCTAACATCAAGGAAAAGCTCATACTCAATCCAGTCGAATACTTGGCTACTGAGAACTGAATTCATTTCTTCACAAATGTTAAATGCTTCCTCAACACCAACAGTAACATTTCTCACATTCAATTGAAAATCCCTTGAATGAACTCGCAACAATTTATCAACAATCATCACCGAGAAAAAATACAATTTCCTAGGTGTTTCCAAACCAATTTTAGTGCCCCCTTTGAAACAAGTAACCAAATTAATCCATGAATTCACTTTCAACCTATTAGTCCCTTTAAATACTAGTTCAAACCCCAAATGTTGAGTATTCCCTTCAGAGTTCAACACGAATTCCGCATTCCTGAAATTATGTTCCATTCCACCTACACCCTTCGCCATTTCATCATGCTCAACATTCATTACCATCAAAGAAATTTCAACTAACACAAAATTGCATGACAGATTCAAGAAAAACCTAGAATCACTAGGTAAGCTCACAATTTCACCAATATCATTCTCAGCCATCATTTCATCGCCACAAAAATATTCATGAGGGTTAGGATTGTATTTACCTTTCTCTTGCTCCTTAAAATTGCATGGCTTATATGTATCGTCCTTAGAAATCTCAACCGAAATCGACTCCGCCTCCGGTTTTCCTTCTGGAATCACCAATGCTTCGGCTTCAATATCACCCTTTGCCATTTGAATTTCAAGTTCATCTAACTCGTCAATTCCTTCCGATTGTTCCAATTTCAGATCCTCATCAACAGCTACCCAAACTTCTGAAATTTCCACAGTTCCCGTTGGTTTCTGTTCATCACCACAAAATCGGTCCAAGAAGCTGCCAAACTGATCGATGAGGAGCTCTGCAAAATTATCCCAAGAAATTTGTTCTATCATCTCTGCGGCTTCAAACCAGAGTTCCGCCCTACCCTTCAAATATGGTTTAACCAATCTGATTTTGCAAGTCTCGGGAACTGAATTAATGGAGAATAAATTGTCAAATTTCAGAAGCCATGCCAGAGGATTTTTCCCACTGAAGTAGGGAAACTCCATTATCGCATCCACAGAACACCACCGATATGAGCCTGAAAAATATGGTTCAAATTACAGTCCAAGGAAAGACTGCTCTGATACCATTTGTCAGGAACTGAAGTATAAGAACCAAGAAAGAATTATAATGAGGGAGAAAATAGATTAGGAAGATAGAAGAAAAGAAATGGGAGAAGAAGCAGAAGGAAGGAACAGAAGAACGATGGAGGAAGAAACCCAGAACATATCATAAAACTGCCATTCTCAACTCTATTACACGATATATATACTTCTACTAATTACCTCTAATACATAATATAATTATTAATTAATAGTAATACTAAACGATGTCGTTTTACTATTAATCCTGACACCAATGCGATCGTAGCCCAGACCCAAAAGCACGCTTACGTTTGTACAATAAGAATTTGGGCCAACAATTATGGCCCAATATGTTATATCGATAGCCTATATATTCCGATTGAAAATAAGTAGGGTTTCCTCTTAGCAGGAAAATCTAGGGTTTTTGCCGCTGCTCCACCTTCGACCGTCGTCTCTACGCAGAATCTCACCGGCACATCAAAATGGTTAGCATTCTCCCCGTCGATCTATCTCTCTTTCTCGCGCAGTTGCGTTCTTGATTAAGAAACCACGACTGAAGATTATATATCTTCTGTTGGAGATTATTTGCTTCATGCAGTGAGAATTTGGTTCTCTTTCGAATTTATTTGCTTCATGATTTCGGATGGGATTTGTTTATTGGCTAGAAAGAATCACTTTTTCATTTTTAAATTTCTTTATCCAATTTAGCATATTTGGGTGAGAAGCTTATTATTGTAGCTGTGTTTGAGTAATGTCAATCTGTACTAGTTCAAGGTTCTGTTTTCTTTTAGGAAGAACGTCGGAACTAGTCTTTTAGGTACTCTAGGGGATCCAGAGAGATGATAACGAAATTTGGTTTGTTGAATTTGAATAATTTGGAATTATGTAAAGTTTGAACTTCAGTTATGATTCAGGAATCTGGAGCTAAGTAATAGCCAAAGTTTGTTGCTTTGATGTGTTCTTTTTTATTTTTTCCGGTTTAGTCTATTGATTTATGGTCATAGTTATGTTGAAGATTATAGTTTTCCAGGAATTTGGGTATATATTTCCGGCAGGATCATGTTTAAGGGGCGGGGCTGGGCTGGGCTTTGATTGTGAAAGAAATTTTAGCCCTCGTTCCTGCTCTGAATCTGGTAGACGGGTTGATTCATTCAGTGTCACTTGTGCACATCATTGAAGTCTATGCAAATCCTTGTACCATTTAGTATCTGTATTCTACCATGTGTTTCCTTTAGACTTCAGTTTTTAGATGGTGCTGGATTTGATATGTTTATTGGTAAACCTTCTAATTTTGCCGTTTGTTTTTTCATTTTGCAGACTAAGAGAACCAAGAAGGCGGGTATTGTAGGGAAATATGGTATGTTTCTCTACACCTTCATTAATCTGAAGTATAAGTTATAGAAGTTTATAACTTAGTTGACTTGTGAGAAAGTAGCTGTTTCATGTTTGCCATTTATGATAGATATCAGGGCCTCAATGGTTTAGTATAAACTCAAGTTGGTTCTGGTGCGTCTTCAAAGTTTTGAATGTCTGAACAATCATATTTTGTTGACTTTCTGTATTATAGGCACCCGATATGGTGCTAGTCTGCGGAAGCAGATTAAGAAGATGGAAGTCAGTCAGCACAACAAATACCTCTGTGACTTCTGTGGCAAGGTATTGTTTCTTCCCCCCCATGTGCTTTTTATTCTACTAACATTCGGCGCTGTTTTACTAAATGTTTATGTGAAATGGTGTTCTTGCAGTACGCCGTAAAGAGAAAGGCTGTTGGAATCTGGGGATGCAAGGACTGCGGCAAAGTGAAAGCCGGCGGTGCCTACACGATGAACACTGCTGCAGCTGTGACCGTTAGGAGCACCATCAGGAGGTTGAGGGAGCAGACTGAGAGTTAGAGAATATATTCTCAATTTGGGGACAAAGTTGGATTATTTTTGTTTTTCTTAATGAAGTTTGATATTTGAAACCCTTTTTAGATGCAGAAATTTTGGAACTCTCTACATGTAATGTCCCAATATTTGCATTCCATCTTAATCAAGTCAAACTCGTCTCCTTTTATATTCCTGTCTGAAAAGCATAATTCTGCAAATCGATACTATATTTTTGTGCCGGATAATATACTGAGATGGAGGAAACGACGAATATAGAGTGTTCGTTCTTTATGTGATTTTAGATATATTTTTTTATTAATATTACATAATTGACTAATGAAAGCATATCGCATGAGATATAAAAAAGTTGTTATAATTTATTGCTGAGTATATTATTACTCAATTTAATACATGATAATAGTTTTTCATGGTTATCAATGGCTCCAAATCCATGGTCGCACTTGGAACTTCACTGTTTGTATTAGTGTTTCAACTGTTGCACCCGGGACAGTGAATTTTTACTCGTTATCAATACTTAATTTTACCGTTCACCTATCCCTTTCATAAATTTTCAATCCCGCAACATTACGAAAAGCCTGTTTGCGGGCTACCTGAACCTTGTGCAAGGAGGATGTGTGTTTTTCAACTATTTTCATACTGTGGCCCCCACTCTCTACGTTACAACTTTCTTTTATGCCTCGGTGAGTTTCAATCCCGCAACATTATGGAAAGCCTGTTTGCGGGCTACCCCGAACCTAGTAGGATGGGTTTTAAATTAATGGAGAATTATTGGGTTGGATGCAAAAACAGTAGGAAGTAGTAACTAGTAAAGCTAACATTTTGTGTATAACCGTTCCAAGATTTCTCGATAGTTGATTAACCATAACATACAAAGGCCAACTGGATCATTGAGATACTTTTCCTCATGTCCAGTGCTCGTTTTAAACTAGCTAATACTTTACAAACAAAAAATTACATTAAAAAGAACAACAGAAACAAACCCATAGAAGAGGCAGAGGGGATCGCATTTCTCTCTCTCAGCCACAGCTAAAACGAAAGCTAGGGGGAGGCCGTTCTGCCACCAGGTCAGCGCTCATCGTTGCACCGGCAAAAGGGTGCGCCAAGATCTCGGTAATCCTCACTCTCAGTAGAAGCAAAAGACACGACATTATTCACTTTAGTAGTTAGTAACAAAAGAGGCAAACAAGGAAACCAACATCAGCAGACGTTCTTCTTCTTCTCCACCTGGGGGGCTTAATGCATGTAGTTAGATCGAGTCATCATCATCCGGGAAACTTCTTAGCCGATATGTATTGGAAGCTCATCGCTGTTTCTTCGGTGATGCATTTGCTTCTGTACAGCCCTTACAGCTGCAACTCTAGCTGCGTTGGCCGCTTTGTTAGCCGCTGCCACTGCCCTGTTCACTCTCTCATCCACCTTGGACACGTCATAAGCTTTCTCGGCTGCTCGTCGTGCTTCCTGGAGTAGATATGACAAAATAAACAATCTCTTATTTCAAATTCCCATATTATGTTTCATCTTATTTAAACTTTTGAAGCATTTGAAGAGCACACAACCCTCTCAATATGCTCAACAATGGCATTGAGGTTGCAAGAATCCTAGGGAAAATTAACAAATGACAAGGGGCAAATTAAAATCTAACAAATGCGCATCAGGATGTCAACAAGCAGTTCTAACATGTAAGGATCTGTAATTGTAACTTTATCTCGAAAACAAGAGAATGAGAAACCAAATCCTATTCAAAAGAAAACTCATCAGAAACAGGGATACTAGACTGGACAGGTTCTGCAAGAGTATTGCTGACATTAAAATGCCTCTAATCTTTGTGGAAAATACAGGGTAAGAGTCTAGAAGGTTTAGTTACCTGAACAGCGTTGAGCACCTTAGAATGGTAAACTGCAACAGGAGACACGGGGTAGGATGAATTCTGCGTGCTAGGAACATTGAGAATCCCATTCTGCCAATGACCAGACTGGGTTTCCCCATTCCTGAAAGTGTACATTCCAAGTCCTTGCCTTCTGCCCTCATGCCAGGATCCTTCATACCGATGACCATTTGCAAATGAATAAACTCCAAATCCATGCATCTTATCAGCAAAGTATTCTCCAGCATATGTATCTCCATTCCTTTAAGATGGAATGCAAATATTAAGCATCCAAATCTAGAATAATTATGGAATAATTTAAGGTCACGAGAAAAATTAAGTTGGAGGACATTGTTATCTAGAATATCTGCAACTTATAGTGCGCATATTAGACGAAACATGTAGAACTACGTGAAACTGTGTCTTACACCTTCTAGAAACCATTAAGCTTGGAGTAACTACCATCTATCCAATGTCTTTGCCGAAACTTCAGAACATGGGGATTATGGCATATAACAAAGGAAAAACATTATAAAAGATATGTAAATTAGAGGAAGAGCTCACATTAGAAGGAAGAAAACACTTTCAATAAGAAAATGTTTCGCAACTCAAATCTTGAAAAGAGAAACTATGAATCGACTTTAGTCCCTTGAAATTGGCACAAGGAAGAAATTTCATTAGAGGAAATGATCCACTAGTTCAGTTACTTGATAATTACTAAAATGGTTGGGAACATCTTTCCATGCAAAAAAATTTCACTAATAACATACCCAATTTACCTACATGTGTCATTACCATTTAGTACAAGGTATGTTCTTTTCTTTTATATCTTCATAATTCAACAAAAAACATGAAAAAAAAAAATCACTGGTAACTTGTTCTTGTGAATCGGAGCATAAATATACCAAACACTGGCCCTAGACTAACTTAGCAGTAAATCATATAAACTTACTACATCCAAGGACGCAGTGATAATGCTATAGCTGCTCTAAAGCAAAGTACCATTTTGTCGCACATCCCATATATGACATGATGCATACTATCAAAGAAGAGAACATATGCAATGTGTATCCATAGGCAGACAATAAATTTTCTCATCCAAATGAGACATTAAATACTGATTCTAAATCTTATTACGCACAGAGTAAATATACATATCCAAGGATCAACCATTTATAACAAGTTTACAGGTGTCGAAGTGAAAAAGTAAGCCTAACTATACAACCCTTGATGACAGCAAATGCATAATTAATAACACATATTAATAACTGTTCCAGAAACAGTTAAATTTAAAACTCAATCAAAGCCATAATGACAAAAACAATAAAAACAGTGAAAGAACCACAGATAGGGAAGTAAATTTGAATCTCCAATGACAATTCACCTGAAGTGGTAGTGACCGAGGCCATGCTTCACACCCCATTTGAACTCGCCCACGTATCGACTACCGTCATCACAAGTATGAACACCACACCCATGGCTCTGCCCATTTGACCACTCCCCAGCATAAACATCCCCTGTATAAAATCTGTACACCCCGAAACCATGTCTAAGACCCTGCCTATACTGCCCCCTATACCGGCTCCCCCTCGCCCATGTCTCAACCCCGTAACCATCATATTTCCCATCTACCCAATCTCCTTCATACCTCCCACTCATGTAATAATAATATACCCCACTACCACTACTTTTCCCCTTATGAAATTCACCCTCGTACACATCGCCATTACTATAGGCCTGCACATAACACCCTGAACTAGCCCTTTTTTCGGTCTTTGTACGCGAGCCAATGGACCAAAACACAGGCAAATGTGGCCGGTTAGTACCAGACACTTGTTTAGACAATGAGAGGTTAATGGGAAGCGATCGGGCCAAGAATAGCCTGATCGAAGGAAGCCTAGGGAGTGCTAAATTGAGGGAAAATAACAAAGCAGCTGAGAAAGCAAAGGCGGAGAGAAAATCAAGAATGAACGAATGGCTGGGGTGGGACACAAGGAAATAGAAGAACGGCAGGGATAGAAGGAGAACCAGACGGAGGTGGACACGGAGTCGCCGGAGCTGAATATGGCGGAGGAGGCGGCGGTGGTGGAAATTGCTCAAGAATTTGTACAAAGGTTGAGACTTGGCACCTGGGGTCGAAGCAAAATGATATTTATGCAGGGAATTCGACAAAGTCGGAGACTTTATGAGGGAACTAGGAACCTTTGTCGGAAATTGAGAATGGCCCAGATGGGGTCTCTTGTGAGGGGTGGTCTTTGTGGTCGGAGAAGCAACGGAACCAATTGGGTCATTTTCATTGATGATTATATGAAGGCTGGAGCTATTGCTATTGTTTTCAGAGACGGCGGAAGACGGCGAAGGCGGCGGGGCGGGGGTCGAAGGAGTCGAACCAAAATTGGGGCTGAAATTCAAATAACCCTGCGGATTATGCTGTTTATGATGAAGCGAAGGCGGAACCAACGGAGGGGTCGGATTGAAATCGGAAGAGATGCCAATGCTTTCCTTTCCGATCTGAACTTCAGATTTCTTCTGATGCATTACATATCACACAGAAACACCATCCAGAACAAACAAAAGAGGAACCAAAAAAAGCAAACACAACTATTATATCAACAAAAAACCGCAAACCCACAAAATTATCACTCGAATTGAAGGATATGAATGAATCCCTTTACGGAAAAAAAATGAAAAGCTTGCTTTTCGATTCGGATTCGCCCTGTTCCTTCTTTCTTTGTGCGGAAGTTTCTTCGTTTGTGGAAATGGAATGGCGGTGAATCGTTGCTGTTGGGAGAGATGTGGGAAAGACAAATGAACAATTATTTTGTTGGAAGAATTGTGTGATTGGTTTTTTAGATAAATTTGTGTGGGAAGTTGGTTCGTTCGTTGGGAGGAAAAAGGAGAGAGCGGAGAGTGCGAGGAGTGAATGGTGTCCGAAAAAGGATGAATTTGAAACCAGAGAGGCTACCGGCAGCCAAGGCTGAGTTTTTTGTGGGGAAAAGGGGGATTTGCCAACTTGCCCCTTGTAAGGTTTCATTATTCCTAAAAGGCCATTTTAGAAAAAAGAAAAGAAAAAAAGGAGATAAATTAATATTACTCCCTCCGTTTAGTATGGGTGACCACGGTTCCAGTTAAAGCCAGAACCAAACCGAAATTGAACCGGTGGTTTCGGTTCAGAAAATGTAATTGTGGGAGATGGTTTTTGGAACTGTAACCAAAATCTTTCTTGATGAATCGGTTTAAGTTCTTAATTTTTAGGATCCGGAATCGGCGGTTTGGAACCGTTCAAATATTTATTTATTTATAAATATAATTAATTTTCTTATTTTTCAATATTTTTATTATATTATTTTGTTTTTATAATGTTTTTATTGTATGTGTTAATATTTACTAGTTCAATGAATTATTATTAGTGTAATTTATTTTTAAAATGATAATATTGTGAGCATGAATATTATTTTATCTTTAACTTTATTTGTAATTAAAATTTATATAAAAAAATTTCAAGTATTAAATTTTTTTATTGTAGATATAATTTATTAATGATCTACTTGAGTGTTATTACTAATATTGAAATTTGAATCGAAACTGTTTGGAGCCAGAACCATCCTATAAAAGGTTGAGTTTCGGTTCTATCTATCTTTGAATAAAAAATTGACAGTTCTAGACCGTAACTGGCAGTTTTAAAACCGTGGTTACTCCTCCATCTCATACAAATTTTATAAAAAATGAAAAATTGTTCCACTAAAATAGTATAGTTTGAATTTATTTACATTGCATATTTTTACTAATATAATAATATGGAATCCAATATTAACCATTGTTTAGAAAGTAATATAATATAATGTCAAATTACCTGTTTTACGTGTTGTACGTCACCATTCATAATAAATTTTATATTTTTCAAACTGAACGCTTTTAATGTGACGGAGATAATGCGATATTAAGTTCTTTATCGCAAAAACAAATGAAATTTCATTTGTGTGTTGTGTTTTTTGCTTCCAAGCTGAATAAATTGGTTATAATTATAGTTTATTGTCATTACACTCGATTTTTGAGACAGGTGAAGAGTTTATTATGGTTACCGCTGTTTTGAAAATAAAATTTTCGAGTATATAATATGTTGACCATATAATAATACGTATATGAAAAGTAACAAAATTGTATTAATAAAAAAATAATAAATTATTATAAAATATAAGGTTCACGATTAAACTAAAAATGAAAATAATTTTGCAATGACATATTTAGAATCATTCAATGATCGAATAATTTCACGAAACTATAAGTTTTTTAATAAAATATTCAAAATTCTGAAGCTAGCTTGTTCCTTGGATATTTTCTTGGATCCATGTGTAAGGATAAAGTATAGGGCTTCTGGATGTTTAACCTTTTTTTCTTTTTTTTACCCCTCAATAGACATTGATTATTACACAAAGTACATACCTCTCTTTTCGTACCCTTTTTCCTTTTCCCTTTCTAGGACCAACCAATTTTAAGTAACCTAAACTTTAAAGATAAAAAATTTGCAATTGTCCCTAACTTTGTTTTTTAATCGTGGGCGATTTTCAATGCCGTTGATATATTTTCCTTAAAATAAATCCGAAGGAAAAAAAAGAAGCATACACTTTTTCTTTTGTAAGCTTAATTCAAAGAGTTTCTAAGAAGTAAATTCAAGAATTGATGGAGGATTAATAATGGTCAAAATTTCATGTTTTAGAGCATTATACTTTGATTAGCTTTTCACATGATTGCTCATAAATAGATTTTACGTGGTACCACTGACATTAATAATGAATCGTAGACCATTATCTAATGATTGAACAGCTTTGTAACGTAACTATAGCGTTTCTTATATGGTGCTTTTGACACGCGAGAATGAGAATAGAGAAATGGTAAGTGCGCCAATGCAAATTCACATGTTTGATTCATAAAGAAATACGATAACTTAAAATTTATTTAATAAAAGATTTATCAGCTATCAAATATGAAATGTCCTTCATTCTCATTCGTATTTATGTGCGCCAAACACACTCATAAGGTAAGACTATATAATATTGGTACTATATTTTATGTTAATAGCAATAAATACAAGAAAAGAGTGATTAATTTAATTTGTAGACAGAATATTTGAAAAAAAAAATTTCAAGTTTGAAGAGGTTCTTCTCCCCGTTCAACCAACTCGGCTAGCAGACGATAATTTATTGATGGATCTTAATTTATTATAACTGGAATGAAATTAAATTCAAATTTGAATACTTCTCTAATTCATGGCGCACACGAACATAGAAAACAAAAGTAAACTATTTATAAGATTTGCATAAATTACTGAACAATTTTCGTAATTTAATAAAACTATATCCAATGAATCATCGTATCACTGACAAGATTTACGAATTTATAAGTAAATATTTGTTCGAACTTTAGATCGAAGTCATTAATTTTTGAAATCCCCAGTACTAATATGTCATTTTGATGTACCGTAGAGACGTATCTATGTAAATTAATATAGTACTGATAATGGTAGAAATATTTTCTTAGTGTACATATAATGTTCAAACGTAAGTTGTATTATTCTATCATGTTAAAAAAAATTAACATGATATTTTATCCGTCTCATTCAAAGAGTCAATTTTATATTATTAGTTTTAGTAATACAAACTGAACTTTTTAAATGAGACGAATGGATGATAAAAATATGGGTACATACATGATATTTATAAAAAAATTTGACAAGACTTGGCGCACAGAATATGATATCAAGAGTTCGAATCGCATATTTGACAAGAGTTGTAAATTTTAAAACAAACTATTAACAGGATTTTAGGGACTATTCATCGGTAGTGGTGTGTTTTTGTATGATGTACAGGTCGTGTTTTCGGGTCGTATAAAAAATGGTCAACCTTAATATTTATTCGGACGCAAGTACATCGTTTGACTAATTTGTGTAGATAGTCAAAGTTTTGACAAATTCACCCCAGGCCCCAACTACTTCAACAATTCGTGTCGAGAAAATCAAACTTGGGATTGGGGGCATTAAAGCCATGTTTGGTATCATAACTCAAATCATGGAATTGGGGGCATCAAATCATGGGATTGGGGGCATTAAAGCCATGTTTGGTATCATAACTCAAATCATGATTTGAGTCTCATTTTAATTTTATAATAATTTTTTATCATTTTTATTAAGTTTTTTTATATTTTCAATAAATCTTTTTACATTTTCAACACAGTTTTTTACATTACAAAATTAAACGAGACTCAAATTATGGTTTGAGTTGTGATACCAAACATGGCCTAATAGTACATTACTTGCTCCAAACTCCAAAGGATATGCAATTAATAGTAGAAGTCAACCTCATCAACCAACAATATTAATTCATCAAAACTTGAAGGGAATACGAAGTTCCTACCAACAATATTAAACAAATAAAAAAGAATCTATGATATTTCTTCCAAATGAAAAACATAAAATCTATTAGAAGATCCTCCATATTTTATATTTATTTAATTATCTACTACTACTACAACCTTTTTTATTTTTTATTTTTTTTATTTCTCTCTCCCTCTAATCAATGGACAGTAGTTTATTCTTACCAAAATATATAAGAGAGAGAGACGTAAACTTACTCAATTATTCGAAAAAATTATTTTATATACAACCATCGCATTTACTTTTTAGTGCAGCACACCAACCAAGATAAAAATAAACTAAGATAAAAATAAAATAATTCTAACCCTCTATGTTGATCGCACTTTTATAAGAAATTTATAGTTATACCACTAAATTAATACTTATTGCATAATTAAATATATGCAGCGAATACATACAATAATTATTTCAAGAGGCATACTATTTGCAGTAACCTTTTTACTATTCGCAGTAACATTCCCCTATGAAAAGACAAAAATGCCCCTGGCCAAAAATAAGAAAATCGGGCATACTAAACGCAGTAACCGGCCGGAAAACACCGCCGATCGCCGGCGATATTTTCCGGCCAAAATACCGCCGTTTTCCGGCGATATTTTGGCCGGAAAATATCGCCGGTGGAAAATACCGCCGCCGGTCGGAAGTATTTTCCCCCAACGCCGTTACGGCGGTATTTTGGCCGGAAAATATCGCCGGCGATCGGCGGTATTTTCCGCGGAAAATACCGCCGCCGGTCGGCGGTATTTTCCCCCAAAATACCGCCGTTTTCCGGCGATAATTTGGCCGGAAATAGCGCTGGCAATCGGCGGTATTTTCCGAAATTTTTTTAACCGGGGAGACAGTCTCCCTGGCCGAAATGTTGCAGAAACAGAAAAAAACGTCCGAATAATCGCCGATCCGGGAAAAAAATCCCCCCCCCCCCCCGAATGGGTTTTTTTTCTCGAAAATTATAATGAAGGGGTATATAGAGAATTTATGCAAACTAATTTAAAGTAAAAAAATAAATATAGTGTTTACTTATAGTGTAATATGGATCGTAGTCGGGTAATTCGGACTTTTTATAAAACTTCTGACCTTCACCCCTTACTTATAGGTGAAATTTGTTACTGTTCAGCGTTACTGTTCATGAACAGTAACGCGCGTTTGAACAGTACCTTTTCTTTTTTTTTTTAAATTTTTTTTGCTCCAGGAGCATTTTAGTCTTTTTATAGGGAAATGTTACTGCATTTAGTAAAACCGTTACTGTGTTTAACAATTCAGCATTTCAATTATCCTGTGTGATCATGAAGGTTCATAGGAATGGAGTTAGTAGGGTGACGTGTGTATTTTGCTGTTCATATTTTTGACTCTGGTTGCCCAAGTGTATTTTCTCGTAGAGTTAGCTAGGTTTATGTTAAGAGAGTTGGGAGGTCGAGTAGTGGCACGATTGGTAAGGCCTTATTTGTCAATTCCAAAAATTGAGAGTTCGAACTTCACCAAAGTGCAAAAATGCAGTAATCCATTACTTCCATAGTTCAAATAAAATACTTAATTACTCTATATATCTCAGTAGAAAAATCATGAAATATAACTGTTTATAACGACAAATACAATTTCAAACACGACTTTTCCATTGAAATAATTTTAAAATTTTTTGTGACAATTCACCCGATGGTCACTAAAAGTTAAGGGTTCGGCTCAATTTGATCCATCAACTTAAAAATGGTTAAAACTGAGTCCCAAAACTTCAAATACGGTGCTAGTGTAATCCGATTGTTTTCTGATTTTTAGCGACAATTTTGCTCTTGACAAATTTTTGAGGGAAATGTTCGATTTTAAGAAAGAAAAAAAAAACCGTTAAAACTGTATTGACACTAATTTCGAAATTTGTAAGACCAATTTAAAGAAGCCCAGTCAAATATTATAATTTTTTTGTTTTATTAAAATACTTTAATTTTTAATACTGTTTTCAGTATCAAAAAGCGTACTCTACTAATGAAACGTAGTAATCACAAAATGAATCTGCAGAACTGGTGAGAAGATATATTTTAATAAAGGCGTGGAGGAATATAATATACCAAAATGCATTTTGATTGCAATAATTCAAGGCATGAGTATGCAACAGCAGACACTTTTTTTATTTTTGTACCCACTCTTCACTTCTTTATGATTTTCCCAAACAAAAGTGCCAAACCCAAAGTTCCTTTTTCTAGCATTATAGATCTAGCTAAACCCTAAAAGGCTCTCCCGCCTTGACTTCGATCGAGCACAAATCATAGCGTACAATGTAGCCAAATAACGTGAAACAAAAAAGGTGAGATTTCACATAATTCTATGTCTTTTCAAACGTATATTAATAGGCAAATCAAGTACGTGATCCATTTATCTAGCTAAAAGAGTTGCTTTTAAAAAATGTGTACTTTTTTATGAGGAGTTTATAAGGGCATCTCACTTAAAATAAATAATTTAGTAGGGTATTTTTATTAAGAGAGTTTCATGTCCTACAATTTGATTGTTTAACATGCGATATTTAAGTAACTAAATGACACGCGTGTTTTCTTTCAATACAAGCGATACTGGTTACTTTGGTTGCACTTAAAAATGGGGTACATAATATTTAAGCACCTAAATGCAAAACATACGATACTTGTTATTTTAACATTTATGTGATATTCTAGATGCTAAACTCAATATTTCAGAACTTAAAAAAATGCACAATTCAATAAATAACATACATGCGTTACTTCACATGCTAACTCTATATGCACGCAGTTGAACGGTCTGACTCGTCGGATACAAATTTTTGCGCTTTTGTCTAAATATAAGTTAATTGTGGCTATGCTCTTTTTCATTCCATTCCAAGAAAATCATGACTTTTTCCTCCAAAATTTTGCATAAAGAAACAACATCATTTTCTATTAAATTTAAAATTTTAAAATTCCCTCAAAATCTTCACTTATATACATTCAAAAAATAACATAATTATTACATTTTTTCTTCTCTTTCCTACACAAATCTTCAAAAGAAATTCCGAGGATAAAAAAATGTTTCTTCCCTCAAACAAAAATTTCTCATTTGGGTCTCAAAGAGAACGGAATATTTATAGGAGTAGGGGCCTAAGGAGGATGGGTTTTGCTTGCTTTCTTAGCTTCTGTTGTTGTTGTGAAGCCTAAAAGGGTCGAACGAAAAAGACGAAAGTGGCAATATTTTGAAGGCTGAGGCGGCTTTTTCCTTGCATTTTCCCCTCTCCTATTTGCGGCGATCGAACGTGACTTGATACTCCTACGCTGCTTTCTTTACCATATTTTCGCGAATCTTTCATGGTTCTTCCTGAAAGTGAAAGCGTTTTTAACCAATTAATACGTACACTGAAGCAACCATGGAAAAGTACGTTTTCTTCATCACAAAGATCCCTCACAATGTTTATAAGACGCTATACTAAAACTATCAAATGGGATTCGAGAAGATAACCTGACGGTAGAATGCCAGATCTAACAGGCCTCCGCATGATGTGGGACGAAAAACCCACCCAGGGAGGGAAAAATGTTTAAACTCAGCTGGTGGTCCCCAGTATAAAAAAGAAAAATTACCAAACTTCTCTGCGCTATACCGTAAAATATTGAGTTTTCAAAAAGTATGGGCGCACCAAAAGGAAGAACTTACCCGAACCGACTCATTCCGACCTAAATCGAGGCAACTTTGGGTTCAATTCGGGGGTTTTAAACCAATTCGTCCGGTTCAGCACATGATATTAGGATCGGTTCGATTTTCTTTTTTCGTTTTGAAGGGATAGTATACATGGTTACCACTTCAGTTTGGTTCGGAACTAAAATCAAGGAATCGGAACCGAAACCATAATCAACTTAGGTAAGCTGGTTTCGATCGAGAGATTGGAACCAGTAATTTTCCAAATATACAATTTTTTAAAAGTATTTACAGAATATAATATCATACAAAATTTTAATTTTAATATTTTTTACGTTTTATGAATCATTTGAAGGTGATTGGGGTAAAACTATTCTATCTTGTAATTTGTCATTACGTATTTTTTATTCATAGTATTTTATCATTTTTATTCTTATTACCTTGGATTTAACTTACTTGGCACATCTCTCTTGTCTAAGGGCAAGTGAACTTGATGGTTTTGGGATCAAATCCCAAAAAAAAGGATAGAAACAAGCTGACAGAGTACAGGCAGTCTTCCGTAAAGGTATCATCTTTCTTAAAATTTTCATGAAATACAATAGTTTGATTATTTATAAAAAAAACTATTATCTATAAAATAAGTTAACAATAATTGAAATGAGAATATAAGAAGTTAAATATATAAATTAAATAATGAATTGACCAACTCTTCTTTATTATTACTATTTTTTAAAATTCTCCAACTCTTCTCTTCTTTTTATTTTTCATTTTAAAAAAATGAACCGAAAAAAATCGGAAAATTTGGGGGACCAAACTGGAACCTGTGATTTTTTTATTTATTTATTTTTTTTTACAGAAATAAGTAGAATATATTGATAATAAACAGAATGGATCAAATGATCCTACAAGCAGGTCGAATGACTCTTTAACCTACAAATATTATGATACTATAGGAAATAATGAGCCTATAGCTCAAAAACTAAGGACATATTAGCCCATAAACATTCCGACAGTTAGATGCACCATTTGTGCAAAACTAAATCACTGTTTTAATGCTAAAATTGAAGATAAATATCCCTAATAGCAACTAAACAATATTTTCACACATACAAAATATGGGCACCAACTGCTGAATCGAACATTCTTTTTTTAAAATGGAGGTAACCCCAAATTCACCAGGCACAAACAACACCTCACACTCCTGTCAGATATTTCACACGTTATGAAATTTGTCCCTCAACCGGTGTGAGTTTACTCTCCACTATTTTTTCTTTATTTTTTTCCTCTCTTCTTCTCGAGTATATCTGCATCCCCTGAACCCAATGGTGAATCTAGAAACAAAGTTTGGAGGAGACCAATATACATATAAACTTATTTTTTATAGATAAATACATTGTAAAAAGGGAGAAAAAAATTAAAAATACACTAATAACAATGGTGCAAGGGATGGGGACCACCCCACCCCCCTGGCTCCACCCCTGCCTGAACCTCTTCCTTCTCTTCCGCTGGCAGCAGTGCTAGCCTCCCCAGTTGTAGTACATTTATATATTATAAATAATGTTTTGTTAAATGTATCACATTTTTGAACCTAATTACATCTTATTAATGTTCAATAGCTTATATAATTTCTATATTTGGACACTAATTTTAAAAATTAGATTATTAATTTATATATGACAGCGTCATTGTCATTCGAGTTAACTCGTGATCTAATCGATTTGATACTTAAAATCCCTTATTCTTGACCTCTACCCCTATTCATTGTGGTCCAAAATTTACAACCTTGGATCAAGAAGAATCAGCAGTTAAAATTAAATAAGGAACAAAAACGAAAGATGACCTACTTAATTAATTAATTAATTATTTAGTTTTGACATTTAATATATTGTAAGAAAAATTCCAGATAAAGTAATGAAACCTTCAACTTGTCTCCCTCGTTACGTATGGTTTAACTAGAAGGCTTAGAAAAGTGCCCTAAACTAGAAACTCTTAGGGGCCGCTTGGTTCGTAGAGGGGAATGAGAATGATAATAGTGGGGAATGATAGTAGAGGGAATGATAAATGGTGTTTGGTTCACAAATAAACTTTTAGGATTAAAATTTATTTTTATTTTTTTTTTACATTTAAATTTTGATATATTATAAATTATTTGTGTTAAAATATATTATAATGATGAATTTTAGAACTTAAAATTTTTAAAAAATAAAAAATACACACAAAAGGAGGAAATCAAACCCATATCCCCCAATATGCTAGGATATGGAGGATTGCCTCAAAGGAGGGAATCAAACCCATACCCCAACCTAACCAAACAACAACTTTCATTTCCATACCCATTCCATTCCCATTACATTGTCCCAAAACCTCAAACCAAGCAGCCCCTTAGTTTTCAAGATACTAATAATAAATTCATGGTGTAAAATGGTCTTGATCATGTTCTTAAATTCAAATTCTTCGTCACAGCTGATCTAATTCTAAATAATAGTCTATGTTTCTTTGATTTGTCTTTTTTAAAATTATTTATTATTATTATTATTTTTTTATCCTTATATCCCCAAATTTTGAATCCATAAACAAGGTTATAAGGCCCTCCCAATAATCACCAACCCAATCTTTCCCGTGCTAGACTAAGCCCTGTTAAAGAGAAGCTGATCAAATATTATTGGAATTGTTTCTGAAAGTATATTCGACGGTCAAATTATAAGCGAAGAGAGCCTGAATAGTAGAGAATCTGAGAGAGTATGTGATCAGTGGCGGCACCGGTCATTGGCTTTGATATTAATTTTTTGAAAGTACCCATGGTGTTATATGAAATTACAAAAATAACTAAATTTGTGCCACCAAAAATTTACAAAAATAGGGGGAAGATAAGGACAACTTAAATTAGTATTTGACTATAATTTTTTTGAATATCTTACCCGGCCCCATCAACTATAAGAGGTCTGGTTCCAACACTATATGTGATCGTGATCGTCAGAGATACACCTCGAGATCAGGGGCGGAGGAACTAATAGAGCTGGTGGGGCAATTGCCCCACTAGCAGTTTAAAATTTTTATTTTTATTACACGTAATTTGAAAAATATTTATATTTTGCCCCACTATAAATTAAAATAATAAGGGTAATAATATTTATAATTAAATAATTTTGTCCCATCAGATCTTCGGGGCCTGACTCGGTCAGTGCCCGAGATATATAATCGACTTATCTTTTCAGGGCCCAGTCTAACATGGTCCGGATACAGCATCACCAAAGTCCACGATGCTAAAGTCTTTACTGCAATAATTGTGAATTGATGTTTCCTCCCCTTGGTTCTTCCTTTGGAAGATGCATACGAGTCAAATGGAGGGGGAAAAGAATTAATGATGATCGAAGAAGACAAAAGGAAATTACAAAAGTTAATAACACTGATAATTGCATTAGCGGTGAAACCTCCCTAAACTTTATATATAACTATGAGTTCATCTCTGTTATTTTAAAAAATATAAATAGCTCTCTGGTCTTCAAATAAGTGTAAAAAACTAAAAAGTTTAAAAATTCCTAGAAGGTATTTAAAAAAAAAAAGAAACTACATGCAGATATTTGTATTTTGCCGATGTTAACTTTACCATGTAGTGAGTTCATGAAGTTATTTGTATTTTTTAAAACAACCGAGATAGATTCTTAGTTATATATTTCTTGGGGTATAAGGAGTTGGTGAAGAACGCCGCATAATGTCTCCATCGCGAGCGTTGTACACGAACTCATACATTGATTAATTACTTTAACTCTATTGCTGTCCCTTTCAACAATACAAATAAAATTGGAAATTTGCTGTCCCTTTCATTTTTACAGCCGGCAAGATGCATCTGTAACTTCAATTTTTATATATTATTTTTATTGTTGGATTGAAACTTCAATTATATATTACAAAATAGTTTCTATTGCAATCCCCCTCATTTTTTTTTTTTTTTTATTTCTGATAATTACATATACTTCCATTTGAAACTAGAGAAAAAAACCCAAGAAATTTAAGTTTTGTGAGCATATTTGTCACACTAGACAATTTTAAACAAATAAGGGGCATTTTGTATTTGTTAGAAAACTCATAAAGATATTTATAATTTTTTCAAAATCCGAGGAGGTAAATGTAAATCTCCTTTTTTTAAACTAGGTTTCTTTCAAAATACTTTATGAGGTTTGAAAACATCAAAATATTCCCCAAACTTCTATATATTGGCAAAATCTCCCTAGATTGTGGGAAGGCAGTTGTGCCAATTCATATACCTTATGAGAGCAATATTTTGCAATTTACCCTAAAAATTATGAAGACAAAGCCAAAACTATAAATAAAAAGAAATGCGTGAACAAAAAGTAATTGAACCTTCTATGTACAAATGATCAACTCAAACCTCTTAAGTTATCCACCAAACTCCAATCTCTAGTATCCTATGTGTGGCGGGAGATCACCTATGCAACATTGCACATGCGATCTCTCTTCCCTATATGTGTACCATCTCAAGAGTAAATAAATTTTACATATTTGAATAATCAACTCAAACTTTTTGAGTTATGCACCGAATTCTCTGTCCCAAATACCTTGTACCTCATGTGTATCATCTTAAAGAGTAAAAATCCGACTGTGAAATTTTTTTTTTTTACTCCTTGAAATGGTACCGGGGCACATAGTATTGGAGGAATAGGATTTGAACCCCTTGACCTATAGTATGTGAATTCAAGTGCCTCCCCTATAAATAAAAGATAATATTTTTATAGCTATATCTAATAAAACAAACACAATAAGAAGCATACACAAAGTTGTAAGTGGCAGTTCAATGTAGTTTATCTCTAAATCAGAACAAAATCTTTGAGTGATACGTACGTCCAATATATGAATACTTTTTTTCTTCTTACAGTTAAATATATATTTATATATATATAATTATTTTTATAATTAAAAATACACTACAAATAAGAGTGGGAGAGGAGGTTGGAGGGGTCCGAAAATCGCCCCCTTAGATCCGCCTCTGCTCTGAATTATATAGCTAACACATTCATGTAATAATAATAATAATAACACAAAATAATTCAAAACGACAAAGAAAAGAAAAAAGAAAAACCGATGTTACAACATCGAGCATCAAAGAGGGACATCACATCCAAATAAAATTCTCTACGATAAAATAAGGAAGCAGAGGCGCACGCGAGAGTCCCCAATAATTTAATTATCTTTTTTCCTAAATCGAGATCCCGTATAATAGAAATAACTAATTTAAAAAATTATACTTCTTTTGGTGATACTAATTAAGGATGATTGAGTAGAAAGCTATGGAGAATGGTATCCAATAATGAATAAATTTGGTATGCTGATACTAACACATACCAAACCTCTCTGGACCAGACAGGAGAGATTAGAAAAGTTTTCAGCCAAAGACAAAGGCAACAATTATTGTTGTTTGTTGAGCTAATACTTCCTTCTTTGTGGAGCGAGCATAGTTTGCAGAATTCCGATCCATATAGTAGAACTTTTGGTTCTATAATTTTAAATTTCTACATCAACTAGTTTTGATTTTATTCGATCCTAAAAAAGTTTATAAAATCAAATAAGTGTAGCTTTTATGATTTGTATGTAATTTTATATATTCAATTTTTTGTAAGATTTTACGATCCTACGATTCCGATCTTTTGCCCAAACACCAGATTATTATTTGGAAAATGACATTTATTACCTAAATTTGGAAAAATTATTAGTGCCCCAAATTTTTCTTAAAATTATTTTTGTCCCCTATTAGCCAAACTCATGCAAAATACTCATTTTTATGCCTCAGAGGCATAATTTGCAAAATAACGAGGGTATTGTTAATTTTCACTAAATTCAGGATCCAAGGTGTAATTTTTCTAAATCTCAATAAGAGAAGACTCAAAAAAGACTTCCAAAAAAATATGCAAATGTAAAAATAAAAAATGACACTCTTCTTAGGGCAAATAATTTTAGAAACGCAACTTTTTTAATAAAATAAAGAGTATAACTCATATAGCCGAAAAAAGATTATTCCAATGTAGTGATACAACCTTAGACAATTACCTGAGTAAGAGCGTAATTCACAAGTCATATGATAAAAATAGAGGGATCAAAACTAAGCACAAAATACCCCAAAACATTATCATCACATTAAAACTAAGATTTTTTTACCTTAATATTCATTTTGGGGGAAAAAATTACCAAAATAAGCAAAAAAAATTTGAAATTCCCAAACTATTGAAAACGAATTTGGGAGATTCGTTTTCAGTTGAAAACGAATCTCCCAAATTCGTTTTCAACCGAACAAACCAAAAAAAAAAGAAGCAAAATTGAAATTGAAAACAAATTCCTGGAATTCGTTTTCAATTGAAAACGAATTCCATGAATTCGTTTTCAAAAGTTTTTTTTTTTTTTTTTTTTTGCTTTAATAAAGGAATTCCATAATTAATTTTTTCTTTTTTTTGTTTTTTATTAATTTCATTAAGAAACTAATTCCACTACAATGGTTTTTAAAATGAATAAAAATAATTATATGTAAACGAATTTTATAAAAATTAAATAATTATTTTAATTGAATCGAACCGCCGTAAATAGTTTTTGAGTTGTTATAAAAAATAAAAAAAGGCAAAACATAATTATATAATTGAAATTTTAATTTGTAATTCAATAAAATTTTAGAAGAAGTAATTTACGGCATTTTTTGAAATACATAAAATCTTCGTATAAACGACTTTGGCGCATTCGTTTTCAACCAAACCGACATCGGTCTAATGTTATTTCTTTTTAAGCGAAAGGAATTTATGAGTTTTGTTTTTAATGGAATTCATTATTTTTAAAACATAAATGTGTGACTAAATTTTTACAAATAAATAAATTCCCCAAATTCATTTATACGAAGATTTTATGTATTTCAAAAATGCCGTAAATTACTTCTTCTAAAATTTTATTTAATTACAAATTAAAATTTCAATTATATAATTATGTTTTGCCTTTTTTTTATTTTTTATAACAACTCAAAAACTATTTACGGCAGTTCGATTCAATTAAAATAATTATTTAATTTTTATAAAATTCGTTTACATATAATTATTTTTATTCATTTTAAAAACCATTGTAGTGGAATTAGTTTCTTAATGAAATTAATAAAAAACAAAAAAAAGAAAAAATTAATTATGGAATTCCTTTATTAAAGCAAAAAAAAAAAAAAAAAACTTTTGAAAACGAATTCATGGAATTCGTTTTCAATTTCAATTTTGCTTTTTTTTTTTTGGTTTGTTCGGTTGAAAACGAATTTGGGAGATTCGTTTTCACCTGAAAACGAATCTCCCAAATTCGTTTTCAATAGTTTGGGAATTTCAAATTTTTTTTGCTTATTTTGGTATTTTTTTCCCCCAAAATGAATATTAAGGGAAAAAATCCTTAAAACTAATCAAATCAAATAGCTTAACATAATAATACCCAAAAAAAAAAAAAACCCTCCACAACTACTGTCGTTTCTTTTTAATTGAGTCAGAAAAGGGAGCGGTTAAAATTGAAAATATGTCCCTCCGGGGACAATCCGATAAAATTGGAATAATACAAGAGAAGGAACATCCGATAAAATTAAAACAATACAAAGAAAAATGAAGTAACTTTGCCAATGTCAAGACCTACAATAACACATCAAAATACAATTGAAAATGAAAGTAAAAAAGCATCTAGGAAGAATTACTGACATACGCAATTTTTGAGAAGGCTTTGGAAAAATTGGCTATCAACCACGAAGCATTGGGCGATATTCTAGAACCAAAGGAATAGAGACAAATGATTAAACAATGAAAACTAAAATTTAAAAAAAAAAAAAGAAAAAAAAAATCAAAATCCTTTCATCATTCTCACCCACGAAACAAATAAGTTTTTACAAGATGTGCTCTGTTAAACATAGGGATTAAATTTCTACTCTTTTGACAAGTATGCTTTTGCCATAAAGGTTGGGAGAACTGATCCATTTGCACATTTCGAGCAATGTTGCCCTCTTTTACCTGGATCCTTACAGCCAGGGAAACATTGTGGGACGCATCAGATGAAGATCACTGGTCGCCGTATCGGGATTTCACAAGATGAAACAGGGAGGAGCTTCATCGTCAAGACTTGTGGATCTTGAAACCAAAGACTCTCGGGGTGTAGTTTTGTGCCGCTTTCTGTGGCTTCAGGTGTCCGTAAGTCATCAAAAAGAGATGAGGAAATGTTGTTCCAAAATAAGCACCGTCGATGTCTTAACACAGTTAAGGGAAACCAGTTGTTTCATAATAAACAAGTAACGCTAAGAAAATCAGCAGAATATCATATCAGTAAGCACAGGTGAGAGTGGAGGACACACCTGAGCATTATAACACAAGAAACAAACAAGTATCCACAACAGATGTAATTTAACCACGGTACAAGCACACAAAGTTCAAAAGAATTTATGTGAAGGATACTGCCTTGATATTTCGATCGTGGGTAATATATGTCTTCGCATTTGGGGCAGTATATCTTCACGGTACTTGAACGTGGAATGTCAGACTGACCGACGGGAAGGCAGGGCTGCCCACAGCAGTAGACTCTTGGGCATCTCCCAAAATCATAGTTTTTGTACTTCTCGAGCTGCAATATGTTAACATTCACCCATAAACATGTGGCTTAACTAGAAAAGATAGCTTTAAAAACAAAATAGTAGAGACTATGTTTGAATTGCAACTCAAATAGGGGATTTTTTCTTGGGGATGAAATTTTTTTTTTTGGAGAAAATTGTCTTATGGGAAATTGTGTAGGAAATAGTTAATGATCATGTTATTTCTGAAATAATGTGAATATAACTTTAGAGGGAAATTTGAATTTGAATTTTGGAACTTAGTGAAAAATGAGTGTTTGGTTGCAGAGATTTTTTTTCAAAACAAAAGAAATTTTTCCTAAAAAGGGATGAAAACAAACAGAGCCCAAGTCTTTGAAGATGTGTACAATACTTACCATTGCAGCCATTCCCTTGCTAGTCAATATGTACCTTACATGAATCAACCCATATAACATCTCCGCTGCAGATTCAATCAGTTCATTCTGCTCTTCAGTAAACATGTCACCTGCTCATTTAACGACAAGGAAGAATATAAATATCTACATATACAAGTTGCTGAAGGGGACAGGGAATGCCCTTTCAGAGATAATAATTGGTCTGGAAAGTAGATACTTGAATTCAGGAATAAAAGGAACGGAAAGATCCATAGTACACGCTATACAAAAATTAAGTTGATTAACAGATAAATGGGAAAAGGAGGGGAAAACAGAAAAGTGAAAGTTCTACTGGTTCCAGCTTAAAGCTACAGCATCTACAATAAACAAAGTGAAACACCAATAAAATACATAGGGACAAATCATCTTTGGTCAAATATTAGCTCATCTCGATGAATATATAAAAGAAAATCCACCATCATAAAAACTGAACCCAAAGCCAAGTCTTGGAAAGCACCATGTACCCAATAATTGAGTTTGTTTAAATATATTACACCAGGCGTAAAATATAAGAACTTTTACAACCCAAAATATGTTCAATGAAAACCTGTATCAGTATGACTCCCTTTTTCAACATAATGCTAAAAGACAAGAAATGACTCAACTTGGAAGTAAATGTACAAGTGGATATCTGAAGCATTTTGAGGCTGAATAAAACTCACAAGATATTGCCTCATTAAACATCAGGAATTCCTGCAAATCCTTTTTCCCAATGTGCCCTCTTATAAAAAAAAAATTTTAAGACGAAGGTCAAGTAACTCCCTTAGAAAGTTCAAAAACTTCAGAGATTATGAACAAATCGCAATAATTCAGATCTAAGGGGACTTTGAGTGATTATATGTGCTAAGGATGTAATGTTACCAATGTATCATCTATCCTGACTCCTGATCACAAATCTTTCTTCTTCTTTTTTTTTTTCTCTCCCTGATCACAAATCTTATACCACTTAAAAGGTAAATTTAATCACTTTCCTCAGACTAACAGAAATGCAGAATCCATCCATCAAAGTAGGAGATAATGGTGAACTGAAACAATGAAGTTTGTATCCCATGTCATTGGCCAGAGGAAGATAAGTTGATACGCTATCCTATGGGTGTAAGGCAGGTTGAGGTGATTCAACATTACAAACTGTCCATTGGTGCTTCCCTGATACTCACTACTGCATACAGCAGCTTCAAATGTCTGATTATAATACAGCAAGAAATAAAGAAAGAATAAAAATATTAGCTTTCCATAAAATTTACCATGACAATATACATTAGCCGTGGCATTATTTTGTATTGAACACCAGAACTAAAAACCTCAATCTGATCAATCAAGAATACTCACGAAAAGGTAACACTTACCATGAGAGGATTCAACATCTAGAATTAGGTCAAGTGCGTAATCGTAGTATGGAACTTGACTGCTTAACCCACAGAGATTGAAGTCGTCCTGGATATATTCATCATCAACCTCGCAAAAAAACTCATTCCCTCTCAAGTTGCAAAACCACGAAATCCACGATGTATCATCCCCGTCAGAACCACTAACATCAGACTCTTCACTGTCTGTTTCGGATTCATCTGCACAAGTATGAAAGGAGAAGAAATGACTTTGTGTCATACAATTAAACAAAAATCAGGTATACAACCTATTCCTACCATCAAGTATCTGTGGGCCAAAAGATCAGGTACATAACTCAGCATTGGTTAAGAGATAAGATGACGATGTTTTCCACACAAGTTTTCAAGAGTAGTCTGCCACCAGGTTTATGGGATAACAAACAAATGCATGACCAGAAATACTGAAAAGAGAAAAGAAGAAACTAGCCAGTAAAGACTGGAAAATAAGGCAATGTATCAACAAAAAACATGATCCCTATCCAAAGCAGTCATCAATATCCAATTTTAGCAAGAACGCTAGCCAGATGAAATGCAAGCGAAATTCAAATGGAATCTTGATAGACAATTTTTACTATACAAGGGGAGTTAAGAGTTTCTCTTGCAGAACTAACCATGAACATAACATTTAGCAATGAAACTAACAATGATCAACCATTTTTTCACAAAATTTAAGCAACCCAACCAAGTTTTACAAACTGAGAAACTATTCCCAACAATAGTTACCAAATATGAATGCTGTAACTAACTACAATGAACAGCTAGGCTCCATTAGAAAAATTGCCTATACTGAAAAATTATCTGTGAGCAACATATGGGCTGTCATTTATTATCCATATCAATAACCCATTTTTCGCATCATGCCAAGAAATAACAAAATATAACCTTCACTTGATGGCTCAAAGTACCGTATGGCTGCAAGCGTGTATAGCACAGGCTCCAAGCGATACCAGGCTGGCTTAGAGCAATGTATGCTTAATGGATTATCGTTCAATATCTATAAACTTAGATTTCACTATACTACAGTATTCAAGGTGAAATTTTTTTTATAAATATCTACCGCAACTAATGGAGACCCATATGTCAGAAAGTTAGCAACTACTCAAGTGATTGTCATTATTGACTTCTCCCGTTAACACACTAAGACAGAGATTTAACTCAGAATCTTCAATGTCTGTACAGTTGCTCATTTCATTAATAACCCCAGAATCTTCTCAATAATAAATATTCAAAATTTAACCTCATTTTATAATGTGCCCTCTTGTTCTTCCGCTATGTATACGCAAAATATTAGGTCCCTTTGGCCAGTAAAACAAGATATCCCCTAATCTATGAAAAATAAGAAATTTCTTAAGTCCCTTATTTCGTTATAGAATGCACTTTCCATGGTAAGTACTGCTTCAAAGCAAGAGCCCAATTCAAATAAACTATCAGCATAATCACTCAACCAGAAAAGACGCCCTAGTTCGCTGCAGTCAGCCCAATTCTTACGCCCCAGCCAGAATTACTACATAACCAACAATACATGAAAGTCCACTAATTTCCGGGTCAATGCATATACCTCAAAAGATGACAACATTAAACCAGAATTAGGACGTACAAAGTTTCAAATGGTAATCATCTAAATGCTTTAACAAATAAAAAAAAAAACTTTCATAGGACAGCCATCAATAAGCACACAATCTAGATAATTATCATTTCCCTGACAATACAATAACCTCGAGAGGAACAAGCTTTGGATTATTTAATAATACACAATATTAAAAAAGACAACTAACCATCAGAGCCTTTAATCTTGTTGGCGTTAATTGTAGCTGAAGAACGATTGTCACGATGGTCGAGCTGCTGATGCGACTTTCCGGAGCCACCACCAATACCAGCGGAGGTAGACGGCACAGCCGCAGCAGCTGAAGATTTATCCTTCAATCCCCTGGAGGTGGATGGCGAGGACTTCTCCAAGTGTTTATCCAGCGCATCGTTAATTCGCTTCCGATCCAACGACGAAGAAGGCCCACCCATGATCTCCGACTTGGACGATCCCCCTCCGCCACCGCCTCGATTACTATACATATCTTACAAACCTATCCGTAAATCTCAATATCTACACGAACATGCACGTATCGGGGAATTGATGGAGATTCAGAACCCACAAATGAATTGAAAAAATTGAAGCCCTAGGAAGATTGGGTAGACGGAGAAAGCTAGGGTTTCTTGAATGCAAAACAACTATGGATTGTCTGTACAGAGAGAGAAGACAGGAGCAGGGAAAACTGTGTGAGGTGATTTTTTTTCTCTCTCCTCTTCGCCTTAGATCTTTTGCATTTTCTGGTTTTGATTCTTTTTTTTTTCCTGGTTTTTTTAAGGTGTTTTTTTTTGTGTGTCCCTTTATTATTTTTTTCTTCAGTTTTCTAAATATTGTCCAGTAAATTGCATTTACCACCCTGAGATTTGACGTAATTACGTAAATGAACTATATATTTTTAGGTTAAATCACTTCATTCGTCCCTTAAGTTGAAATGTCGTTTCCATTTGGTCTCTTAATTTAAAGTGTTTCGTTTTAGTCCATGAATTTCAAAAATTATCCCAAAATGGTCTCATACATGAATTTCGACAATATTTGAATTGTTTTCGGCTAACATGTAAGATTCACTTTCACACACATTAATACGAGTAGCAAATGGTAAAATAAATATTAAATCATTTTATTCATCTTTAATCTAATTTGAAACAACTCAGGTGTTAGTCGAAAATAGTTACTCTCTATGTTCCATTAGAAGAGTGGAACTGTTTTAGTATAACAAGTGGACACTTCTAATGGAACGGAGGGAATAAAATATTGTCAGGATTTGAATTTGAGGACCATTTTGAAATAATTTTTGAAATTAATCGACCAAAATAAAATAATTTCAAGTTAATAGAGACAATATTTCAACTTAAGGGACTAATAGAATAATTTACCCCTTTTTAACAATTAATGCCATGTGTGTTATTACGGTTCAAACAATTAAACACAGTTTACATTTTAAGATAATTTTGTTATTATTTCTGATATATTTATAATACACTTTTAATTTTTAAAATTATTTTTATTTTTTATTTTTATCAAATTAGTAATACATCAACATCTAAACTCAATACATCAGATGATATAAGCGACATACTTCATACTTCTTGCATACACACAATACTTTTAAGGTTAAGTTCAATATTTTTTTCTTTAATATGTTTCTAAAAATATAAAATTGTGCACATGCAAAAAAAACTTGCGTCGAACAATAAGGCCCATTAAACGCAAGTTTTCGATAAACATTTTTGTTCCAAGTCATATATTTATTTTATTTTATACTTTTTATATTCATACTAATATTATAGTGATTTACAATGACGCATTTAAAAAGTTTTTGACTTTTCACCTCTTTTACAATTTAATAAGGTTCTTCAATGAGTTCAATCCCCTAACCACTTAATCGGTGATTACCAAAAAAAAAAATAAAAAATAATAACATTAATAAAATAATAATGACAAATCATTTATTTTAAATATTATACTTAAACTCATAAAAATAGTTGTGGGTTACTGTAATCCATTATTTATCACGGAAAATGACGAGTGCACATAATCGGGGCATGCTTTTGTGCCCCTAAAACACTATTTCTGTGCCCCACTTTTTTCCTTTTCATATTTACCCTTTATTTGCCTTCCCATTCCTCTTTCCTACTTGGTTTCTCTCATTTACTTTTTACATTTTTACTTTCTCTATCCTCTCTCATTTCTTTTTTCTATTTTACTCTCATTTACTTTTTCTATTTTTACTTTCTATTTTACTGTAATCCATTTTTACTCTCTCATCTGTTTTTTAGATCTTTACTCTCTCATGATCTCATCTGTTTTTCTCATTATCTAATCTGTTTCTCTCATTTATTTTTTCGATTTTTACTCTCTCTCTCTCTCTCTCCTTCCTCTTTTCTCTTTCTGTTTCCATCTTTAGCTCTTTCTTCTTTTCACGGATCTAACTACACCTCATTCCCTCTTCTGATCTTTTCCTAATCTGCTCCTCCTATTTCTTTGTGAGCATGATCTAGGACTCATTTGAAAAAATAAAAATTATTTGGGGTCAATTTATAATTATTAATTAAAATTGGGGATACAATTGTCATATTTTCTCCCTGGTTATAAAAAGTACAACACAAAAAAAAAATCTTCATATTATATTCATTTGTGGATAATTTGACCAGTGCACCAAAACTATGAGTATAATAAGGAATCAATTGGGAAAAAAAAGAAAAAACTTGATACTATTTGGGGTCAATTTATAATTTGCAAGTAAAATATGGGACGCATTTGTCATTTAATTATGTTTTGTACAATATAAAATTCGTCCTATTATCTTCATTTGTATATAATCTAATGATTGTACCGTAACTATTAATATAGAATGAGTCAAATAATTGAATAAAAAATTGAGACTATTGGGGGCCAATTTTTAAAAAGTTAAGTAAAATTAGGGACATAATTGTTATTTTTTCCTTATTAGAAAAGGTCCAATACAACATAGAAATCATCTTTTTATCTTAATTTTGTATATAATTTTATGAGTGCATAAAAACTATTAGTATTTAACAAATCAATTGGACCAAAAAAAAAAAAAGGAGAAAAAGTTGAGACTATTCTAGAAAAATTATTAAGTGAAATAGAAAAATTTAGGACTAAATTATCTTCTTTTTTTCACTAATTACGCTAAGTACAACATAGAAATCGACCTATTATCTTCATTTGTTGATAATTTGATGATTGCACAATTACCATTGATACAGAGTGCCTCAAAATTGAATAAAAGTTTGAAACTATTTCGGGTTAATTTAAAAAACTTTAATAAAATTGGGGATGCAATTGTCATTTTTTTCCTTATTAGAAAATGTACAACATCGAAAACATTATTTTATCTTATTTTGTAGATAATTTGATGATTACACTATAATTATTATTAAAGAACTCAATTGGAAAAATTTTAAAATTATTTGGGTCAATTTAAAAAATTTAAGTTTGATGACATAATTCTCAGTTTTACTCGTTAGTTACAAAAAGTACACCATAAACATTTTCATATTATATTAATTTATATGTAATATGATAATATCCCGTAACTATTATTTTAGAATGCAATTGAAGAAAATTTTGAAACTATTTGATCAATTTGTAATTTTAAATACTATTGGAGACACATTTATCCCTTTTTAATCATAAATTACATTCAATACAACAAAGAAATCATCAAATTATTTTTATTTGTAGATAAATTAATAATAATTGCACATAGTTATTAGTATAGAAGATTCAATTGAAGAAAACTTGAAAGCATTCGTGGTCAATTTGCAATTTGAATAAAATTGTGGATGCAATTATATTTTTTCTCTCTAATTACGGTTAGTACAATTTGATAAGTGGAACAAAACTATTAGTTTAGAAGAATTCAATTGAACAAAACTATTAGTTTAAAAGAATTCAATTGAACAAAACTTGAAAGTTATTAGTGAGAAAAAATAACAATTCCGTACTCAATTTCACTTAAAACTTGTAAATTAACCTCAAATAGTATCAAAATTTCTTCAATCCAATCCTTTAATGTTGATAATTGTGACGGTATCATCGGAATATCTACAAATAAAGAACATAAGATGATTTATATGTTGTAATAAGTGTAATTAGTGAGAAAAAAAAATGAAAAAATGACCCAAATATTAAATTGACCTTAAATAGTCTCATGTTTTCTTCAATCGAGTCATTAGCTACTAAAAGTTACAGTGCAATCATCAAATTATTTACAAATAAAATTAAAACGGCTATTCCTTTGGTGTACGTTTTATAATAAAGGTAAAAATAACAACTACATCCCCAATTTAACTTAAAATTTTCTAATTAACCCTTAATAGTCTCAGGTTTTAATAATTCCAGTTTTTATACTAATAGTTATAGAGCTATCCTTCAATTTTTTACAATTGAAAATAATAAGTCAAATTTTATATTGTACTAAACGCAATTACTGAGATAAAGTGTGACTTGCATTCGTAATTTTACTTATAAATTTGCAAATTAACCCCAAATAATTTTAAAATTTCTTCAATTGGGCCATTTTATACTAATAGTTATGATTAGACATGACCACGATTCTGGAACCGCCAATTCCAGTTCTGGGACGGTTCGAGAACCACCGGTTTCGATTCCGATTCTGATGCCATCACAGTTCCAATTTCGTTCAATTGAAGTAATTTTAATTCAATAATTAGTTATAATATATGTAGTATAAAATAATTATATTATATAATTACGTATTTTACATATAAATAAATATATAATATAATATTAATAATAAGAAAATTTTATCAAAAGAGGAAGTAGCTTTAGTGGTAATTAGCTTTCCTTAAGATTCAATAAAAAGTTGAGGGCATGGGTTCAAAAATTTCTTTCACACTTAAGTGCTATATTATTTTTAGTGCTTTAAGTAGGGAACCGCCAGTTCTAGAATCTGCGATCCCGGTTTTTTCAACGGTGGAACCGAAACCTCCTCAGACAGGTCTGGAACCGTGGGCCACGGTTCCTGTTCCTGGTCAGACTGTGGGCATCCCTAGTTATGATGTTATCAGCACTCATCAAATTTTCTACAAATGAAGATAATATGACGATTCCTATGTTACACTTTTGATAACCGGGAAATAAAATATGATAATTATGGCCCTAATTTTACATAATTTTCATAACTTGGGCCCAAATAAACTTTTGTACTATTCAATTGAATCATTCTAGAGTAAAATAATTATGGGCACTCACCAAATTATCTAAAAATTAAATTGAAAGGACAATGCGTATATTGTACTTAATTTATTAATTTAACTAGTGAGAATAAATTAGACTTGCGTCTTTTACTTAAAAGTTTCTAATTGACCACAAATAGTTTAAAATTTTCTTCATTTGAGTCAGTCTATACTAATAGTTATTGACAATCATCAAATCATTTACCAATTAAGAAAATGGAAAAGGCATCCCATGTTTTACTCAAAATTGTAAGTTGACCTCGAATCGTCTCAAATTGTCTTTAAATGTGTCCTTATACTAATAGTTTTTGGGCACTTATCAAACTATCTAAAAATGAAGATAATAAGATGATTTCTATGTTATACCACTAGTAAATAAGGAGGAAAAAAAATGCCTCCCCAATTTTCTAAAAATTATCGATTGACCTCAAATAGTCTCATATTTTCCTCAGTTGAATAATTCTATATTAATATTTATGGTGCAATCACAATATTATCTACAAAATAAAATAATAGGAAAATTTCCATGTTGTACTAAAGGTAATTGGTGAGAAAATGACAATTGCATCCTCAATTTTGCTTAAATTGCAAATTAACCCAAATCATATCAAATTTTCTTCAATTTAGTCATTCTATAACAGTAGTTAAGGTGCTATCATGAAATTTCTACAAACAAAGATCAAAAGATGAAATACATGGTGTATTGAACTGAATTTGTGAGAAAAAATTACAGTTGCGTCCTAAATTTTACTTATCCTCAATTTCAATTAACCCCAAAAAGTCTCAATTTTTTTCAGTTTCGTCCTTCTATTTCATTCAAAGAGTCTTATTTCAAAACAAAATTTTATCCCATTGAAAGAGTCCACTTAGGATTTGTTTATCTTACCTACCCTTGCTAATACAATAACAGTTCACAATTAACCATTACTTATAATATAAGGATATAAGTGGAAATATGGGTTCAAATTACCCGCTTTAGGTATTGTACCTCATAACCCATAATAAATTACTCATTTTTCAAAGTGTACTTTTTGAATGGGACGATAGGAGTACAAATTAAAATAAAAGAATGATCTCTATGTTGTACTGACCGTAATTACTAAGAAAAAATAATGCATTTATTCCTTATTTTACTTAAAAATTGCAAATTAACCCCAAATACTCTCAATTTTTTTTCAAATGAGTCCTTAATACTAATAGTTTTGGTGCTATCATCAAATTATGTAAATATGACAATGACTGGACCATTTTTATGTTGTAATAAATGTTATTAATGAGAACAATGATAATTGTGTTCTCAAGTTTACTTAAAAGTTACTGATTGACCTCACATAGTATCAAATTATCTTCAATTGAATGCTTCTATACCAATACTTCTTCCGTCCTCACTAAAAATTATAAATTGACCCCAGCTAGCATCAAGTTTTGTTGAAAATCACATAGTATGAAGTTATTTTCACCTTTGCTTCCTTTTCCTTTAATTTTTTTTTCTTTTACCTTAAAAACATTATAAAGAACTTATAAAATATCAATATTACTTTTATTTCTTTATTGTCTTTTTGTTTCCATTAATTTCAAAGTATTTTATTTATCTTCTAAGACTTCAATTTATTTGGAAGAAATATAAATTTTCAATAAATATATATTGTTTTATTTATTAAAATCTTAAATTTAACTTTCTTTTTACTATTTCAATTTCTCTTATTTTAAAAGTGACATTAACACAATTTTCATTTTGCCATTGTGTGTCTCATATTTAAACTACTATTTTTCATAATAAATTTCATATTTCATTACTTAAAGGAGAATCGGTGATACAACCTCATTTGATAATAATAAGATACAAACAGTTAAAAATAAACTAAATCAAACCTATACAGATATAAACAAGTAGTAATTCGTATAGATTTATCTAGTATAACAAAAAATCACCATCGCGCTGGACAAATGATGTACCGAAATATGAATTCGATCTCGAATCTGCCACTAATTTTTTGATGAAAGCTCCAAACCGACTGAATCTTCACTTGATAATAATAAAATATCCATTTATTAATATGAGGGGAGAAACTCCCGTTTATTCGAGGAGACGAAATCTCTCACTATGAGAGAACGAAAAGCTTCCATCAAGAAAGAAGACAAAAATAAACTAAATAAAAAAGAATAGAAAAAAAATCTATTTTTCCCATCTCCCATGGGAGAGAGACGGGGAAAGAAAATAGAGAAGATGAAGGCTAAGGTTTGAGAGGAAGAGAGACAAGCGTGAATACACTTTGACCAAACCGTACATTGCATATTTAAACTACTATATCTTAACTTTTTCTCATTTTCCTTTTCTTTCCAATTTTATGTTCAACCAGGCTACTGTCGTCTCATTATTTCTTGAAACATCATTTTATAAAGTCTAATATTAAGACTACAACAAAAAACATTAAAATCTAAATTTTGAATCAATTGAAATTTCCAAATTAATTAAATAATTTATAAATTGAAATTTATAGTTAAAAAATTAAAATAATAAACTAGAATTTGAATGGCCAAAAAAAAAATTTACTATAGGTTTAAAAAAAAGAGTAAAAAGTACCTAGGGAAAAAAAGAAAGAAGAGTAAATTATATATGTTAATATTGACATTAAAATACAACAATTAAAACATTAATAATATTAGTAACGATTTTTTAGTGTATAATATATTTATATATATATATATTTAGTTAACAATTTGGAACCAAAAAAAAAAAAAAAAAATGATGAATCAGTCGAAAAAACAAAAAAGAATAGAACAGTCGAATGAGGGAGGGGAAAAAGTAAAATTTTAAAATCACTGTTATCACATAAAAATAAAGAAAGAAAGAGAAGAAGAGAAAAGAGGAGAGAGAGGGAGTAAAAAAGGGAAGAAGAAAAGACGAAAGCTAAGAGAGATGAGAGGAAAATGTTTTTTATTGCCAACTAAGAAAGGGATGAGTACTTTCAAAAAAAAAAAAAAAAAAAAAAAAAAAAAAAGAAGAAAGAGAAGAGGGGCAAATAAAGGGTAATCGTGGAAAGAAAACATGTGGGTCCCAAAAATAGTGTTTTAAAATATGCCTCGATTATATGCAATTATCAGCTTCCACTTCTCACACTAGCCTCACTCGCGGAGTTTGGACTTTCCGATTCTTTGCAATTATCAGCTTCCATTTATCACACTAGCCTCACTCGTGGAGTTTGGACTTTCCAATTCCCAAAAAGTAACGCTTATTCTGATTCTACTCTGCTCTCGGCAGTCGCGCCAGTGGACTCCAAACCGACATTTCCATCGCTATCCTCATCGGTATCCGCCGATCTACGATACGATAGTGAAAGTGAACGATAGGAAAATAAAAAAATATGGGGGAAGAAGAGGCGGCGCCTTTTCTCACCGCGAAAAAGCTACTTCTGTCGCTGATTTTGGTCGGAGCTTCGTTGCTGCTGGGCCAACTCTATCGCGATTTAGTGCTGATGCCCAAGCGAAAAAGATCAAAGCTTCGAAAACAGGGGATAGGAGGGCCTTCGCCTGTTTTTTTCTTCGGGAACGTCCCGGAAATTACGAGGATTCATGTCCAAGCCCTTTCCACGGCCGCGGGAACCCCGGTCGGAGGAGTCGGATGGGAAAATTTGTCCCATGCTTGGTCGGCCAAAGTGTTCCCGCATTTTCAGCAGTGGCGAAATCAATACGGTATGTGATCGAATTAGCATTTTTTCAGGCCATTTCTTCATAACCGGAATGGGTAGATTTAAGTAAGCTGTGATTCTTCCTTCGTTTATGCTTTATTAATTAACCACTTTTATTATTTAGGCTTTATTACTGAAAAAAATCTGTTTTAGGGCAAGTTGCAACAGACCGATGGAATAGGAATAGGAATAGGAGTATGAGTATATAATTGCTTAAGGACAAAGGGAGATGATTCCTTTCTTAATTGTTAATCCTCAATAATTTTTTGTCCTTTTTGTCGGTGGATGCCACGTCATTATTCACTATAATAATTTTTGACTTTTTTTTCTTCAGTGTATTATCACAAGAAAATGACACTTTTGCCCTTGTTTTTATGAAAATTGACGTTATTATCAGAATTTCCCTTAGAAATACTGTTGACGTCAACAAAAGAAATGACAAAATATCAATTTTTTTATATGAAATAGTGGCAATTATCGGTAAAAGATGTATTTTGAAAACATTAGGGGTAAAAATCAAACAAGCATATAAATACAAGGGGGCAAAAAGTAATTAAGCCTTGATTTTATACCAACTGCATAACTCAATTTTATGGCGAATGTATTGAATAATTTCTCTTAATTACTGGACTATCTTTTGCAATTGATTCATCATCTTTTAAAATAGACGGCTTGTTAGAAGAATTTTTGAAAAAGTCAGAAATACCTGTCAAAACATCAATTTTCAAAGTGCAAAAGGGTGATTACACATGGGGTTTATAATAATGTGCATATGGGGCACCACTTAAAATGGTGCATCCGAATACACTTGGGGGATAATGCTATTTTTTTGAAGGGTGATGAACATGTAGGGGTTCTGCATTAAAAATAAATTTTAGTTCTTATTTTACTATTGGCTGACTACATTATTTTTAAGGATACAACGGATGCACTGAATAATTTTTTCTGTTGGCGTGCGTGACAGGACCAGTATTCATGTATTCCACCGGAAACATTCAGATACTTTGCGTAATGGATCTTGAAATGGTGAAAGAATTGAGCCTTTTTACCTCTTTAAACTTGGGGAAGCCTTCTTATCTATCGACGGATCGCGGACCTCTCTTAGGTCAAGGCATTTTATCCTCCAACGGCCCTTACTGGGCTTTCCAGAAAAAGATCATTGCCCCAGAATTCTACCTCAACAAAGTGAAGGTATATAAGTTGAAATTTCCAGAATCATTTGGTGGGGTTGCTACTTGTGATCATCTTGTTTGTTGATCTGTCCCACTAAAAGAGTCGCGTTTCTGTATTGAGCAGTGCTAGAAACACTTCTCTTTTAGTGGGTTGTAGACAATAAAAGTGTCCGAGTATACTACTTCTAGATATTCTGATTGAATTACTTCTGTGGACTCTATGAGTGTTATTGGAATCATTTGGTTGGGTTGATACTAGGGATCATCTTGTTTATTCCCTCCATCCCACTAAAAGAGCCGCGTTTCTATACTGAACAGTATTAGAAAAACGGCTCATTTTAGGGGATATAGATGCAGATCATAACCCTTCTGACTACAAAATTTTATAGATGCAGATGATAAGGTGTTTACTTCTAAAAATATTATCAACCTGGGAAGTAGAAATTCTGATTTAGCATATTCCTATGACTTCTCTGAATGTTATCTCATACATTTGCATTAACTCTCTACCTGAAGGGCCTAATAAGCCTAATGTATGACTCCACCTCTGCAATCTTACAATCCTGGGAGACCAAGACTAAAGGCGAACGAGAAGGGGTGGAAATCTCGGTGGATGAGGATATGAGAAGCCTGTCAGCAGACATAATCTCTAGAGCTTGTTTCGGTAGCAGTTATTCCCAGGGGGAAGAAATATTCTTGAAACTTCACACTCTTCAACATATAATGTCAACAGGGAACATTGGAGTTCCTGGATTAAGGTAAGAATAAGTCAGTAATCACCCTAGCATAAGAATAGAACAATGTTTAATGAATTCAATAATAGATGATATGATCATGGCTGCAGGTATGTCCCAACCAAGCATAACAGAGACATATGGAGATTGAAAGAAGAGATTGACTCTATGATCTTAAATGTTGTAAAAGCGCGAAGCGAAACTCAGCATGATAAAGACCTCCTACAACTGATACTCGATGCGGCTAAGAATGATGAAAACAATACTTACCTTCCAAATGAATTTGCAGCCAGCAAATTCATTATTGACAATTGCAAGAATATATATTTTGCAGGCCATGAAACAACTGCAATCTCAGCATCTTGGTGCTTGATGCTTTTGGCTGCACATCCAGAGTGGCAATCTCTCGCGCGCGCAGAAGTGCTTGAAATTTGCGGCCACAACCCTCCAGATGCAGATAAGCTTCGGCGCATGAAATTGGTATGTGAATATAGACCCCAAATCCACTTTTAAAGCTTAAAGTTCATTTGCATTATTTAAACTATTACATCATCTAAAAGGAAATCTAAGATTCCTTTAATGAATGATTCATTTATTCCTGGATATGAGATGCCCGTACCCATTCCCATTCCTATTCCCATTTCCCGCGCACCAGACGCACCCTTAGTTTACTTGGTAGCATTATTATAACTTATAACACTTTTACTTTTAGGTAGAAAAGGAGATTTCTGAATGTAAACAAAGCCTATACCTCTCTGAACAAGGCCAAAAGAATGAAACAAAATCCACTAATTCCCCCTGAACAGAGATAGTAAACTAAGCACGATTAATGCATTTCTGTTCAAATGTGATCCCTTACATAAACAACACCACATTTGCAGCTAAACATGGTGATTCAGGAGGCGCTGCGGCTTTACCCACCAGTGGCTTTTACAGTGAGGGAAGCCTTGCAAGACATAAGTGTAAAAGGCATCGACATTCCAAAAGGCGTTAACATTCAGATTCCAATACCATTTCTACACCAACAACCTGAATTATGGGGGTCAGATGTGCACAAGTTCAATCCTGAAAGATTTGAGCATGGAATATCAAGGGCCTGCAAAATTCCACAGGCATACATCCCCTTTGGGATGGGAACTCGTGCCTGCGTAGGCCAAAACTTTGCGATGGTGGAACTGAAGGTGATAATGTCCGCGATTCTATCCCGGTACAGTTTCTCACTGTCACCAGCGTATCAGCATTCCCCTGCATTTCAACTAGTAATAAGGCCTCAATATGGGGTTAAGCTTCATGTGAGAGCCCTGAAATGAGCATCATTGGTAGCACACAATAAGGCCTGGTTTGAGTATATTCCTGTAGCTGAAGATTTGGAAGTTATTTATTTCTAAATTTTGTGGTTGTCACATAATTGAACGTCACATTGAATTCGTTGGTGGAGTTCATAGTACTATGTCTAATTCACTGATGAATGAAGTTTAAAATGATGTGTTAGAAAAAGAAAAGAAAAAATGTGGAGTGCTTCTCATGTTCGTATCATTTTCTTTCAACAAAATAGGATTTGTACGATCTGTTTTCAAATATCTTTGAAACTTAAACTCTTTTTTTTGTTCCTTTTCAAATAAGTGTCATCTTACTAATTTTAGTACAAGACAAATTTAATTTTATCCTTCGTATTATTTTTTTCCCAAAATTGGTAGTTTTAATGAGATCGTTCTTTCTTTCTATTTTTATTTTTTAAATTTCGAAACCATAATTCTATTGAAAAATATAATTACAAATGACTAGAGATTTCTACCTCATGCCCTTACGACAGTCCAATCTTGTCGATCCAATCTCTGACAGTCCTTCAAACTAAGTAGTGCCTGACGATCTGAATTCAAACTTGATCCATATCCCAAGTAAAAGGAGCCTGCTCATCAAACGAAACAATCCTAGTTCTGAATGACATAACACGCTTCACTGTAACCTGGATTCCCTAGTGCTGATTCATCCACATTTAGTTTGAAGTCCCGCTCCAGCAAGATCCATGCAATAGGAATTGCCTCTGTCATTCTACCTTGGGTGAAGAAAGGATGATCCCCTTCCAAACCCATACATCATCTCGTCCCCTAAAGCCAACTAAAGGATGGGCCTGCGTGCCGGTTAAGCCTCACATTCCAACTACATCAGTTGTGCCGCACTAACCAGAGGACCGTAAGTGATGACAACCAAGAAGATGATGGAGAGGAAGCTTATGGGAATTGAGAAACTGATGACGAAGACGACTTTGGGGATGAAGAAGAAAATTACATTATAGGCCCAAAAAATCTGAGCCAGCGAGGACTTATTTTGAGCATCAGTTTCGGAAATAGCGCAAAGCCCTAGACACGGCAACATATGAACCAGTATCCTAGACCGTCCCTGACATCGACAATAATAAATACTGTTAGAATATTATGTTACCTTAATTAGTGTTTCTTTCCTAGTTTATGGCTATTACCTATTATAGGTCTGTAGCCTATATATAGGCCATCTATTTCATAAGTTCATACACACAATTCATAATATTATTCAATATAATATTTCTATCATGGTATCAGAGCTTAATTCTGTCAAATTAGTAAGACCGAAAAAGAAACGGAATTGTTATTTGCAGTAACATTTTTACTATTTACAGGAACATTTTCCTATGAAAAATCTAAAATACCCTTTAGACTTAAAAAAAAAAAAAGTTTATAAATACTTTTGCAAAGAAAAAGGAAGCAGAAACAATTCCCTCAAAGTTCTCTGCTCTCCTCTGTGGCAATTCCCTTTTCTACTCTGTGGAGAAAAAAGGAAACACAAAATCGGCCAAATCGGATAAAAATCCAGACGAATCGGATCGGCAAAGGTGAATGTCTAAAATTCATATTTGTTTCGTTCATGTTTTATTCGTTATTTTGATTAATTTGTTAATTTTTTGCCTGAATTTGTTAATTTTTTGCCCAGATCTGCTATTATCCGGCCAGTATTGGCCAGAAATACCACATGGCGGTATTTTTCCTCCCGAACACTGCCGTTGGCCGGCGGTGTTTTGCACCAAAATACCGCCCGGAGAGGGGCGGTTTTTGGGAGAAAAATACCGCATCGGCGGTATTTTTTGGCAGAAATAACGCCGGCGGTATTCTGGGGGAAAAAACCACCGGCCGCCGGGGGTTATTTTTCGGCGGACGGCAGTATTGTTTCTGATTTTCCGCCCGAAACGGTCGAGCTTTGCATAATATTTTAATTTTTTTAAGCTTTAATTGTGTTCTTGTTCCTTATGTATTATAAATTATTTTCCTATTGATAATTGCGTTTTTATATTATTGCAGATGGCAGAAGCATTTAAAAAATTGAAATTCAAATTAAACAGAAGCAAAAAGGATGGTAATTTGCAAATTGTTGAAAACAATGCGGCAACACAGTCGTCCTCTGAGGAAGTAGCTGGCCGAGTACCTCCCACTGCATCCGAGCGCTAGAGAAGGGTGATAGGAAGAGCGCAAGGCTCTTCTCGATTTTCAAATGCGGTGGGGGAAAGTAACATTGATTACGACGAAACTGAATTTGCCCCACAATACATTGGAGATGGTGAGGAGGAGGAAGCTAGGGAAAATGCGGAACGATTTGAGAGGGACATGTCTCAGTTGCAGGGGTACATGGAAGGGAATTCGGGGCGGTTGGAGGATGAAAACGAATGGGCAAATGCACCCAACCAACCTAGGAGGAGTGCAAAAGGGAAAGAATTAATGAGCTCCTCACGTAGGTCAGTGTCAGGGTTTGGGTCCGGGAAGGATGCCGGGTGGAAGGCATACCGGCCGCTAGATGGTCCGATTGTTGGGGGACCTTTAGATCCAGAGTTGTTACTGAGTTTTAAGGGTCATGTTGCCAACTACATATGGCATCGACAGGTACCTTATTATGCTTTATTACTTATTGTGAAATACTTTTTATTTATTGTTTAGATTTATGTTCAATATTTTGGTGCCTAAAATGTGTTAATTTATTTATTAAATTACGTAGGAATGTGATATATTAGGGTGCCATAATGGGCACGAGCAGCTGCAAAGGTGGGATTTAGCCGAGGGAAAAATAAGAAGTATAGTGGAACAGTCCGTGTTGGAACATTTGGTATGGTGCATGCATCCAGAGTTAGGCTCTGCACTCCTCAGTGCCTTTGTTGAGATATGGCATCCAGAGACTAATTCATTCCACATGCCTTTCGGAGAGATGAGTATCACTCTCCACGACGTGGCCTACATATTGGGAATTCTTATTGCCAGACATCCAATTGGTTGGAAAATTAAGCCGACAGACATTAAGGAACTGCTTTTAGAAATGTTGGGGATAGAGCCAAACTAGGTTGGGGAGCAAGATTTTGCAAGTGTGAAAATGTCCCTCCTTCGAGAACATTGTGTCAGTGGACAGGTGGACCCTGCTAATTCTGCCGTAGGGTATTTGTTATGGTTAGTTGGAAACACCACTACTACAAAAATGACTTTTAATGGCGGTTTTTTAGGGCTTTTAACGGCGGTTTTTGGCATTTTTGAACCGCCATCTATCCGGCAGCCGTAGAAAGTTTACGGACTTTCTACGGCGGTTGTGAACCGCCATAGAAAGTTGGCTTTCTACGGCGGTTTTGAAGATAACCGCCGTAGAAAGTAGACTTTCTACGACGGTTATCTTCAAAACCGCCGTAGAAAGTACCGAATTTGTAAAAAAAAAATTTAATATTTCATTTTTTTCTCTACATTCAAAAAATATATATCAAAAACAGCAGGAACAGCCTTAGAAAGGTTTTGATATATATATATATATATTTCAACTTTATTCAAAATATATATATCAAAAACTTCCATGCTAATAAACCGAACAACCACTAAACTTCACAAAATTTTTGCGTGCATCCATCAAATTCTAATTAATTTAATCATTAACAGTAACAACAATACAATAATCACCGATAGAACACTAATCAAACCCGAATTTAATCATTCATCATCTCACCAAACCCGAATTTAACACTAATAATAAACCCTAGGCCAATCACAATAATCAAGTAACAATAAAATTTGTAAAGCTTAAATAAAGTTGAAACTATTCTATATTACCTTTTTTATGATTTGAAGCCCACAACAAGGATCGATTGTGGTGAAATTATGATGGGGGATTAACTCCAAGTGGTGGGCGATGGCCGATTAAGAAACCATATTCGGAGTTGGGTGACAGCGGATCTTGTTATCAAAGCTACCGGAAGAACGACTTCGGGGGAAGACAAGAGAAAAAACCAACGGAAAGAGGATGAGCGTCGGCAACGAGAGAATGCTTCGGTTTGCTGGAGATGGAAACAAGGGGAAGCCGCGGCCGGTTGGAGATGGAAACAAAGGGAAACCCTTAAAATTCAAACAAAATCAAGTTTCTATGGCGGTTTTTATTAAAACCGCCATAGAAGTAACTTTCTATGGCGGTTGTAATTAAAACCGCCATAGAAAGTATTTTCTATGGCGGTTTTAATTACAACCGCCGTAGAAAGTCCATTTCTACGGCGGTTTTAATAAATCCGCCGTAGAAAGCCCGTAATTGTGAATTCCCGCCCGTTCCTCTATTCCTATTAATTTCTAGTTTTTCTATTTTTGTAAATTAACCCCCAAATTTTTTTAAATTTAATAATAAATATGTATTTTACTATTTATCAATTTTTATAGAAAAATTCATCATATTTATTAATTATATGGCGATTAGAAATACAACCGTCTAGAAAGGGACTTTCTACGGCGGTTTTCTAAAACCGCCGTAGAAAGGGTACTTTCTACGGCGGTTAGAAATAAAATCGCCGTAGAAAGTCCCCTTAAAAAACCGCCGTAGAAAGTCCCTACTTTCTACGGCGGTTTTTAAGGGGACTTTCTACGGCGGTTTTATTTCTAACCGCCGTAGAAAGTACCCTTTTTACGGCGATTTTAGAAAACCACCGTAAAAAGGTGACTTTCTACGGCGGTTATAAAAAACCGCCGTAAAAAGTCCCTTTCTAAGGCGGTTTTATATAGAACCGCCGTAGAAAGTCCGTACTTTGTTTTTAATGGCGGTTTTGGTTTTTCCGCCTTTAAAGCACCGCCGTAGAAAGTCCATTTTGTAGTAGTGCACCCTGTTCGTGGACAAGAAAAAAAATCCACGTTCTTGGGCATTTCCTGTCTTTCCTCCGCGATGTAGAAAGTGTAAGCGGACTTGCTTGGGGGGCAGCTTGCTTGGCAAACATTTATCGTAATCTTGGTAGGGCCTCTAGGGCGGACGGTGCTCAGTTAGGAGGGTGTCTGACATTATTGCAGGTTTGTAGGAATCATTTATAAATTATTTCAATACTTCATACTGATTCGTTAAAATGACTATTTTTTTTTTCTTTTGCTTAATAGAGCTGGATATACGAGTACTTTCCCACGTTTAGTCCTCCAAAGATGAAATCCTGTGATGTCAACTCACCTGCTGCAACGAAGTGGCACATTGGAACCTGAAGGAAATGTGAGCCTAAACAGGATTTTATGTCATACCGACACGCACTAGATGGAATGAAATATGAAGAGGTAATATTTCCATATCATTTAAATTTCCTAAGGTTTATTAGTGTAATATCTGAATTGGTCGATTAACCACTGACTTTGTTTCAAATGAACTAGGTAAATTGGTTTCCTTTTGGGCCAAATCTTGCAAGGGTGCATCCAATAACCTTGTACAGGGGTCTTATTTATTGCCCTGCGATCATAGAGCCTTATATGCCTGATCGGTTTTTGCGATAATTTGGATACACACAGTCGATCACTCATAGAGTTTTAAAGCCAAAGAACTGTTACAGAGGCCCTGAAATTATTAGGTATTCGTGCGTGTACGATCCGAATTATATGGCATGGAAAATGTACAAGAGTAAGTTGTTAAGGGGGCTGCAGAGGGTTCAGTGGGCCAATCAGTCGTGGTACTACTTCCAAACGTGATTGCACGTTCGTGTTAGTCCCGACGACATGGAAGTGGAAGAGACACCGGACCCCAGAGAGTTATCAACGGTTGCGGTAAGTACATGTGATTTATGCTTATTTCTGTCCATTAGTTATATTTTTTATGTCAATGTTTATTTACATAACTTGGATTTTTCTGCCAAATGTAGTGTCTGCAGTATATAGCTAGTAAAATGTATCTAGCTCATCCCCAGACAAGGCATTCCGTCCCCAGTGACATGAGGGAGAGGGCCATAGAGGAGGTGACTATACATTTGGAGGATTTGATGCCGGCACTAGAATAACTTGCGGCAAGGTCACCTGTGCTATATTATTGACTCTTTTTTTGAGTAATATTATGAAAAATTACTGAATAACCATTTGTAAATTATTGTGATGTAGTATATTCACTTTTTGATGCAGTGTATAAAGTAATATATCATTCGGGATGCTATCTATATATTGTATGTGCGTTCAGTAATGTTAAAATTAATTACATATGAAACTTAAATATAAGATACTTATATTGGGAATGTAAAATGAAAAGTAAATCGCATTCAACGTGAAACCAGTGGATAAGAAAAACATCTAATACTAACACTCAACAGTAGATTTATTCCTGAAAGCAACAAATCGGGGTTCCAAATGAGTTTTCCTACTCTACATTTGTTCTGAGGCCCTGTTTCTCCACGTCGGATAGACTAGGGATAGCATAACCTCCTGTCGTTAACAAAGCAATGAAATGATTTTGTCTTACAAGACCCATATTGATGAAGCTGATTGGATCATTATAGACGCCGGCCCCCCGCCACTCAACCGGAAGGAAAGTATTACTCTGCGGGGCATATAATGTAACAACCCTCTGATACTTCGTGGCAACAAGTAATCCAAAAAGATGAGAATCAAACCAAAATTCATCTAAGGTAGGAACTACATAACAGTTTATCACCCTGCATGCTAAATCGTAGTCGGCTGGCCCAAGAACGTGGCGCCAAAGGGTATATTCATCCTGCAGTTCTTGGTGCAGTTCTCTGCGCACTTGGTACCAATAATCCTCATCTGCATCGTGTACGAAATAAGAAATTACTCTAAAACCACAATGTCCATCGGTCACTACACTAACATGGTCGGTAATGTAGTCGAACACGAACTTCTTCAGAAATATGGGCATGTCGAAAGGCCATTAAGAACCGTGGGGCCTCAAAAACCTTCTTCTCCTCTGTCCGCCTGTGGATCTCCGACCTGCAATTGTAAATCATATTAAATTTAGTATATCGATATGTAATTAATCAGAATGATCTGTACATGAAAAGTAATATATGTACCTCGTTGTATTGCATTCCTTTCGGCATGCTCGTACCCTGATAGATCTCGTTGGGTCGGATTGTGTCTCAGCCGTCCCCTTTGTGGCCTACTTACCGGAGCTAGATCAACAGTTTCTGGATGAAGCGTTGCATGCACGACACCCATCACCCTGTATATGTTAGCGCTTGGATGCATAATTGTTTCAACAAACATTTCATGCAGTCGCCCTTCAGCGCTTTGCCTCGCCTCCGCAGTTTGCAGAATATCATTATCTCCCAAATGCAGCATCTTCCAAAAGGCGTCCACATCGACATGATCAATTGGACAGTATGCTCGCACCAACTGTTGCATCTCACATGCACATGGTAGCCCGCAACTAGTTTGGAGTTCGCAACCACACAACGCACCATCTTTCTCGATAAGGCCAACTCTTTTTGTATATTCTTCCTCTACCATTGTAATACTAGCGAAAGACAGTCTACCGCTCAACCTACTATACAGTAAGTAGTCGCTCTTCTTATATGTTTTGCTCTGGGAAGATTCCATTGTAGTCCGAATTTTATGAAAGTGCGCCTCTATCCTAATATTAATGCCTTGGAAAAATACTTGGAAATGCTTTTCTATCCGTTCCAACTGCCTTCTTCAACTGTGCATGTGCACTCTAAACCCTGAAAGCCAATTAACATTGAAAATCAAACTTTCACATAAAGAATTATATAAACTATCATGTACTTATACAGTATACAAACTATAAATTAAAGCTATAATTAACTTACATGTTCGTTGTGCGCCCTCCGTAATGCTTTATATATTTCGTCCAACAAGACACAAACTTGTCCTTGTGGGGATCCAACCAAGTGTTTTTCAAGTATGGAATCACATTTCTGAATTTAGATTTACTTCCATATGTAGTATCAATATAATCCACAGCTTCCGTGAACTGTTCATATGTTAAGGCTTTCACCACTTGCCTCCAACAATATAGAAACACATCCGTTGTCTTCTTGTCGTTGCCAGCTTCTACTACATGTTTCTTTACATCAATTTCAATGTGTCTCCTGCACAGTAGTTGGGTAGCATGTGGGAATACTATTTTCATAGCTTCATTAAGGCAATCTCTTTATCAGTGATAACCACATGTGGGTATTTGTTGCCCTCGAATAAATTCCTTAATTGAGTCATGGCCCAGAAATAGCTCGGGGTAGTCTCATCCCTCATGAAAATGAAAGTAATATGAATATACTGAGATGTGGGTACATGAGTCACTATTCGTAGCAGACGCATGTCATACCTGTTTGTCTTATACGTCTTATCCATAAACAAAATGTATGAAAACAAACCAAGTAGACAAAGCGCCTTCTTGTGTGCGAAGAAGATGTCCCTGATTACATTACTATCATCTTAGCTGTATGCGCATAGAAGTATTCGTGATCGTGCAAAAATTTGAAGAAATACTGGATGTTAGTCATATCTCCCCTCGCCTCCCTTCTACCTTTTGCTAATTCATTGTACACCTGTCTTATGTGGCTGACATTTTGCAGATCATCCCGCTTGCAACTGGGCCAATATATGCTTCAGCCTGATGTTAATACTTGACATTTCTGCAATCTTCTTCTTCTCCGATTCCTTTAACCGTGAGTACGATGAATGCCAATTTTGAACTTCTTGCAATTCATGATTGTGCTTTCCGTTTTTGGCCTCTAACTTTCAATTTTCCCCAGCAATTTCTCGTCCTACAAGGTGAAATTGACATTTTGTTAACTTGCTGCTTGTATTGTTCCGCCTGCTTTTCCCTTCAGGTAGGGGTGGCTTATCTCTAACTGTTCCTGATCTATCGCACCCTATCTCAACTCGCCATTTTCTCCCTCTTGTATGGAAAATGCCCAACATTTTGGAAGAGGAAGTAATTTTTGCAGTCATATTGTTTTCAACTACTGTAGCTTTAACCCATGAAACCAAATCTTCTTTACTTTTGAACTCTTCGTCCGTCTGAAATACATCTCTGTGGTCAGCAAATATGTCATCCCTCTCCATACGGATATCCTGTTAATACAAAAAGATGGGTCAGCATATTTAAACCCTAAACGCTAAACCCTAAAATTTAGCTGAAACCATTAAATTTTGGAATAATCTCGTCTACGAGAGGGAGAATGTGACAAAATTTCTACATACATAGGGGGGAGGGAGATTTCGAAAATCTCGCCCCCTGGGGGAAATCTGGCCCATTTCGTCCGAGAAATCGAGAAAATTACCGCCATTCTCCAGAAAAAATTGCAGGCGGGCGGCGATTTTTTCGGCAGAACACCGTCGGCTGTTGGCGGTGTTCTGCTTAAAAATACAGCAGGACGGTATTTTGCAGGCCAATACCGCCAGTCTCCGGCGGGATTTCCGCCGGAAATCCCGCCGGTGACCGACGGTATTTCGCTCAAATCCCGGCCGAGGAAACCGTCTCCTCAGCCGAAATTTTAAAGTTCCGGCCAAAAACGGCCGGATAATCGCAGATCCGGGTCAAAAATCCTGCCCACAGGGGGTTTTTTTTTGCAAAATCAAGGGGCAGACAGAGATTTTTTTGTTAAGCAAACAAATTTCACGTAAAAAAATATATACAGTTGTTACTTACTGTGTAATATGGATCGTCCTTGTGTTTACTGGCCATATTTGAATACGCGTGTGAGTGAAAAATGAATTACTGTAAATAAAAAGAGTGTAAATAGAAAAGAAGAAGCAGGAATGCTGAGAAGAACTCTCTTGCAAGCTTTATACGGGTGAAATGAATTATTATTATCATTTTTTTTTTACCTAAAGGGAAAATTAAACAATTCACAGGAAAATGTTACTGCAAATAGTATGCCCTAAAAGAAAAAGAGGAAAAAAAACAAATCTTGTCGGTCAACCCTAGTCAATTACACATCCACCACGCCGCCGCCACCATTTTTTCCTTTTGATTAGGCCGCTGCAACCTTCTCGTCCGTTCGGTTTGTCGAGAGTTTCTTTACGGAAGACGTTGCCCAGATCTGTTGCCTTCGTTCGGGTTAGGTCGGTTCGTCTCGTCGTCATCACCGCTATCATCTTCACAAATCCCAAATCTGAAGCCGTTGATTCCGTCCGAAGTCGCCTCTCCCAAGATCTGAAGGTTCATAGGATTACTGGGCCACCACCGTTGTCTTGCGTTGCACCGCCGCTCCTCCAGATCTGTTGCTTTCCTGTTGCGGCTCTCCTTCCATTCCTCCGTAAACGCCGCCGCTGCTTGTCGCTGGTTCAATTTCTTTAGCCCTAATATAATATTTCTATCAAATACATCTATCCTAGACGGAGACAAAAACCCCGAAGGGATCTCTATAATTCCTTCGAAGTACCGCCAAATGAGGTCGGCCAAAGGCCAGTCATTAAAATAATGCTGCAACGACTCACAATGCTCGCAGAATTAGCCTTTGGATGTTATGTTTATACCAAACCCCAGCAAAATATCATCAAATGGCAATAACCCATTGAGAACCTGCCATACGAAAACCGCCACTGTCGGGGGAATCTGGGGAACCCATATTTTCCTAAAGGAAGGGATCACCAAGAGTGTAGGCTGCAGCAATTCATAAGCCGATTTGATCGAGAAATCTTCTGCCGTATCTAGCATCCATATCAACATATCTAGACATCCGCTAGAGCCCCTTCCCCGACCAATTTGAATGCCGAAAATCACAATCTCCTCGTCCAACCAACACTCTGGCATTTGCCGATGCAAAAGAGTCAATATCTAAAATTCTTTTCTAGGCATGCAAAACTTTGGAAAGCATAGGCAATGACCACATGAATTTGGACCACAAACTATCCCCTCTTTAAAGCTTCCACCATATTTTACATGAAAAGCTTTCCACCATAATGCCTATTATATAATTTTCCATATTCAGAAAAATAAAAAGAAGCTGGGTATACAACTATCGTGCTTAATTTCTTAATTGTGTGAATTACATTTACCTCCTTCAAGTTTGGTCGAATTACGAATCGTTTTTCTGGTTCTGTAAATTACAAATACCTCATTGAACCATTAAAAAGTTTTTTTGTTTGTGTTTATTTTCCGACTAACGGTGATATCGAGCCAAGTCTGGCTGATATTTGAAGTGTTCAAACTTTGATCGTTTATTGAATAACCGAATCTAAGATTATGTTTATGTTCATTTAATTCTTAGATAAATGAGTTCAAGCTAAATTTTTATCAAGCCAATCATGAACTTTTGTCCGTGAAAGTTAATGCTTGTTCGTAGCCATAACTAACAGAGATTGATTTTGTAATTATGACGAAACCAGGGAAATGTATTGGTAATTTTCAAATCCACATGAATTAATTTGTAATTTGACCAAATCTTGAGATAAATTTAATTTTCCCTTCTTACAATCACAAGCCCCAATCTTTTGCATATTCATCCCAATATCTTAGTGAAAGCAATGTTTAACAACTCAGTTTTAGACACAAATTTGGCGAGGATCAATGGTCCATGGATCCAGGAATCGACTCAGTGACGTTATTATAATGTCATAATCGCCTATTGACCCTTTTCTCATGTACATCTTGTTTCTTTTTCTTTTCAAGCTTTTTGTATCCTCCAGGATACACTGTAAGCAGCCTTGTATCCTCCAGGATACACTGTAAGCTGGTAATCAAATTATCAAAATATAGTATTCATAATTAATATTACAATATTTGAGACCAAAAAAAGTATTAAATGTCGGCATTGAGAAATTCAAAGATTGTCAATGGGTCTATTGGATCTTTTTCATTGATGAATCTATTCAATTTTGTCTACTAATCACCCCTATACACCCATGTAAGATATCCAACCTTTCATGAACTATTATGTACGTACTAGGAAGAATTTGATGGGCAAAAATCTTGAAATGCTTTGATGTGAACATAATTTGGTGACATGGTCAAGGATTTGGATTTTAGAAATGGTATGACAGAAATAAAGTTTTGGTGAAATTCGCTGAATTTTCATACTGAGAGTTTCCGGGTTCGCCTTTGTTCGACTCGCAACGCCTGTAGTGGGAGTTGACCTAAAATTAATGAGGCCCATATTTTGGTTAATGATTTTTGTTTTAATCATGTAGCTGCTATTTGAGAACAATACTATGTTTTGAATCTGAAATGACTATGAATGCCTTGATTCAAAATTATCTAATATGGAGTTAGGGTATTTTTATTTGTTAATGATAAGCGACTTTGTCGTGTCGTATCAAATACAGGAAAAATCACTGTTTTTATACCTGCAAATTACTAACTATAAATAGTATAGGAAAACACAGGATCGATCCACAGAGATGGAGAAATCACTTTTAATTCCAGATTAATGCAAATAAACACACAATTTTGACGAGTCGTCATCTTTGGTGCCTCTCAAGAGACCTTAGAGTTGACTCAATTTATAGTTACTAAGAAAACTAACAAATCACCTAACAAACAATTGATAAAAATATTCCAGTATTATGCAATTAATTCTCCTCACATGCATGCAATCATGAAAACCTTCGTGGTCTAATTACCCTATACCAGTCAGTTCTAGGTACGGTGGGGTCCCTCAGACGTACCCAATCCCTTATGTAATTCGGTGATCCCCCGTGGGTTCCTCGTGAAGATCACTGCCCAAAAGAGCTTTTAAGAATTAAGGAAACTAATATTGTTTAATCTTTATTAGCCGTAACCGTTAAAGGTAAACACTAATATATCCGGAACTACCTAGCCGGCAGCCTTGTTACTTGATAACAATTACCAATTCAGTACTAAGGTAATCAAAATTAATACATATGCATCAATTAAATGGATTCACAAGATAGAATAGAATATAGCCAATTAGACACAATGTTAATTTGGTTTCATACATGCATGGATTCGAATATCTTACATAATACTGGAATTAAGAACTTAGCTACTTATGCTTTCAATAGTAAAACACATAATCATAAAATATGACATAGGAGGAATAAAAGAGAGATAGAAGAAAATACTGAATTAATGCTGAAATTGTTGCGGAAGTCACCCTTCCGTTTCCCCAAATAAGCTAAGTGTTTCTCTACGAAATTCAACTACTGAAAGCGATTAAAAGAGTAATGTATCACGGCAAATTGCCTTCTCAAAACTAAACTAAGAAGTGGTATCCTAACTCAACGTAGAGGTAGAGTTTTATAAGCATCCTGACAGCTACAAAAATGGGAATTCAATCACAGATAAGTCCCAGCTCCCTTCTCAAAGAAAACAACAACCAAATTGGAATTTCATGCTTGATTGCTGGATGGAATATTCCTTCTGGATCCTTCCTCTAATGCTCTCACGGTTCTATCTCTTTTGTGCTCTGAATTACCTTTTTTTCTCCTTTCTTTCACCATTCCGTAATCTGCAAATACCATACAATATCTGGGCAAAAGCCCGTCAAACCTGTGGGATAAAACTCTCTAAAATTAGGCAACTACAAGGTGCCGATCACATCCCTACACTTGAATAATGCACTAGTATAGAAATTCTCAAAGTAGGCGCCCCTTTGGATGTGGGTGAAACATGCAATCACCTCCAATAGATTATCTATTGGAGGCGGTTGCAAAATAGATATCTAATTGGAGGCAGGTGCAATCCAAAGTTTTTAGAAATTTTTTTAATAGTGTTTCGAATATTCTCTTTGTTTTGGACTATTGAAAGTTGAGAATAATTATGCAATTTTGTCGAGATTCAATCAAGGCGATAAATTAATAGGTAATAAAAATCACAAGTTTTAGAAGGAAATATATAAATATATCCTTTCGATTTTAACTTTAAATACATAAGTATATGTAGCCTAGTGGTAAATTTAATGTGCAAGAGTCATGTGATTCTATAGGCGTGAGTTTGATTCCTACCGAAACCATAAATTGAAGAAAAAAAAATTAAATTTTGTACTGGAGGAGTATTACCTGCCTCCAAAATTTTTTTTTTTTGGTAATTGGAGGGGGATGCAATTTGCACCCACCTCCAATAACTATTTAAATGGAGGCGGGTGTTGGAACCTCCAAAGGGAGGCGCCCGAACTGGAGGCGGGTGCTGCATGTCCCTTAGGACCCGCCTCCCTTAGGAGGTTTTGGCGTAGTGATGCTTGCCCTCAAGCATGAAGTGAAGAATTAGATTAAGGCTCTTCATTTAGCAGTTTGTTCATAGCTCAGCAGATAGGAGATTCAACCACAAGTAATTCACATGAACCACACATATTATGACTCTAGACTCGAGAAAAACAAGAAGACTCGAAAGACAACTAGAAAAAATGACTCAAGATTGACTTGAACATGACACAACAATCCTGCCTTAATTCCTCCTTCTAATTTTACTCACATCATAGATTAGAACCAATCATTCATATGCAAGTTTTCTCACATTCAAAAACAGTCTTTATCTGGCTTGGCACAAATTATGCAGCAATTCCCAAACATGCACTCTATGGATAGTAATTCACACATCTCACCATTTAGAAATTCAGGACAAATGTAAATTCCTAGTCTAGCCAGAATTACAAAAGCTTGATGGTTGACCATCGCTACAGTATAAAATAGGATAATGCACAACAGTTAAGAACAACCTTCTAATAATGGACGCAACGTAATGCTTGGGTTCGAACCTTTGGACAGACCCTAAGGGTTCTAGGCCACCTGCAAAAAAGATCAAATCCAGTGTGTTTCAACTAGTACTACAGTTGTTGTACCTTCATTCAGCTTTCCGCACACCACTTTCTATTTGGGCAAATCGGTGCCTGTCTTTCTCAGTATTACACTTTGTATGGACTATGGCTCACACATTCAATATTTAATATCTTTACCCAGCTCATCATCACATTTCATACTTAAAAACAATGCAGAATTCAAAACATCTTTTTCTTTCTTTCTTTTTATGCTTCCATGAGTTTCTTAAATTCGGGTCTACAAATACATTGGCCAAATAATCCAATTATTTCTTTAAACAATACACCTCTTGATTTAATTCATAATTCAACATCACAGCATACACACTGGGGGGGATGAAAGGATTTATCACAAAAATTGGCCTTGGCTTATCTATTGACTAGAAAAACGTTTGTATACAAGGCTTCAACTTGGATTCTAGGGATAAAAATAGGTAGGTTTAGAAAAAGCAAGCCAAATTGGTTAATCCTAAGGAAGGTCCCCCATCATCTCATTATGCACTATCCATACCATCTTGACAGTTTAACATGCAAGCAATTGGTTATCAATTCACAGATTCATCTTTCCAGGCTTAGTACAATATAGTAGGCTTTAGAATAGGAAAAACATGCTTAGTTCAGCCAGCTCAAAACAAGACTTCACAACTTTCATTAAAAATTCAGCATGCATACTCAAAATAATTCCTCATCTATGGTGCTTCTTTCAAATCAGAACTCAGAATTTGGGCAGAGACTCAACTTTCTAGAAACAAAATAGGAAAAAAAACTAAGACTCACAACAGCAAAACCCCCCTAAACATCCCCACACTTGAACAATGCTTGTCCCTATGCATAAAGAAGAATAGAAACAGGGGAATACAACTGGACACAAAAACATAATGCAAAACACATAAAAAAAAAAAAAACTGACACGGGCTAAAAAACTAATAGAAAACTAACCTGTGTGCGGCTCACAAATGATTTCCGAAAAGGGTCATGAATTGCTCGAACTTGGCGGCCATTTGGCCAAGCTATTGCCGGACCGCAGCTAATTCACCCAATACTTGGGTTCGCAACTCAACTTGATCTGTCCTCAATCCGGCTACTTCCTATCGAATTTGCTCAAACCTAGCACCAGCGGCACGAATCAGGGGCGGGAACTCCGCACTGTGGAAGCGTAGGGTCCCATCTTGGGCCCTAAAAATTAGCTTTGTGGCAGTCAAGTAAGTCTCATCAAGTGTGACAGGGGCTAAGCATAGGGTCACACACGTGCTAGAAGCATCAAATAACTCCATGCGATGGGCAAGGAGAGCAATAAAATGACCCAAGGAGTTGTGTCTCTTCGGGTGTGATGCGATGTCCCCAAGAGTGTACCCTATCAAAAACCCCAGGTTCACTTTGACCTTCTCAACCAAAAGATATAATTCTAGGCTAGTGATGACATGATGCATGGAAGTTCTAGCAGTTAAGTTCCTAGCAATCAAATAGAGGCAAAACTGAAGGGCAGGATCAGTAAGTACATAGGCCTCCGATTTGGAGGGAATGAACATGTCCTCCGAAGAGGTGAGCTTCTTCTAGACTTCCTATTTCTTAATTATAGGGGTCATCTTCAGGGGCCGAGCTATGTAATCCAATAGTTCCAAATCTTCCTGGGACACAATGCCCAGCACAGTATTAAGCTCATTCACAGATAAAGCTCTATCCCTACCGAACAGTCAAAAGTGCAAAAAACTCGAGGAGCATCTCATAATAAAGAGATTGGTGTGCATAAAAATAGCTAAAAGCCATTGGGACTAGCCCAATAAAGACAAAGAGAATTTAAGCATGTAAAGCCCATAGTCAAGCTTAGGTTAGCCAGTAGCTTAGTCCAGCCGAGCTAAGGAAATAGCTTAGGTTGGTAACAATCAAGATAACCGAGCTTGGGAAGCTTAGGTCGGAATAACGGTAACCTTGGCATGATAGCTAGGCATCATTATGGAGCGGGAATCTGGGGTTGATTTCATACAGGAGTTACTCGCAACAATAAGTGCCAAGGAGCCATAAATAGCCAAAGAGTTATAGAGGCCTTTAAAGTCGAGCCATAACATTAGCAAGGGATAAGGAAGGCATTCAAGTCACTATGACTGAGGCAATTAAGGTGTGCAATCAATGCGCTAGCTCATCATGACACCAATGGACACTTCAAGGTGAGGCTATATATATTTAGTATTCAGACTCATTTTAGGTACGTCCTTTTTTACGAGCATAAGCATTCGGTTAATACAGTTTTGCCCATATACTCTACTAACTTGAGCATTGGAGTTACACAGGGGGGATAGCCTCGCTTTTCTCTGTTCAGTGTTCTTATTCACAGATCCCTTAAGAAGGGGGCCTGTCCAAGCTATAGCATCAACCATCCAACCTCCAGAATCCCAGATTCCCAAATTCGAGATATTCCTTCAAGTTTCAAACAGATCCGGACTATATCTTCAAATCTTCATCTAGCCGACCGAGGCATCCAGATCTGGACATTTTATATCACATCAACTAGCGCCGTCTGTGGGGAACGTTTAATTGAGCCATTTTATAAAATTTTCTCCATTTTCAAAGAAATTTGTTGGAATCATAACGCAAGAACATTTGGTAGCGGATGCTTCTTCTTCCGGCACCATCACGGCCTCCATCGCTGCTACCATGGTTGTCACCACCGCTGATGTGGTTTCTACCACCAATACTCCCCCTGTTACCACGATTGCTGCTACATCTTCTGGTATAGTGCTTTCTACCACCGTGTCCCTTACCCCTCAGCAAGAACAGGCTGAAAGAGAGAAGTTTTATCATATATTTTCTCATCTGATTCATTTTGCTAATAATGGCCCTTAGGCTACTCCTGTTTCTAGTTTGGGGCTTCCTATTTCTAAAGTCACTACAACCATACCTAAAATTATTACTGTTCATGATCCTCATATTTCGCAGGTTCTTCCAAGTGCTTCATTGCCTATAACATCTTTTGGGGTCGACCCTAGATCTGCACCCTCCCAGCCCATCGCTGGCTCACAAGCCAACCTATCCTCTTATTTATTTCCTCCATACAGTGCTCATGGCTTCATCCCACATTATCTCCCTTATTGCAGTTGGGATTACCCTTTCCTCAGCTTTCAGTCCGAGCCACCCAACTTGCTAAGCTTTCCCACCACCTCTCATATTCCTCGACCTCTTGGCCTCTCCATCGCTCCTCATGTTTACACTACCCTGGCACATACCAATGTTCATGCTAGTTTTCCAGGCTCTCTCAGTGTTCCCACTGCTCCGCTTAGGGGGTTTTCACCTATTTTCGGCTTGCATTTTCCTTTTTTGGGAAAGGGGTGGGGGAGAGGGGGAGGGGGGGGGGGGTAGGGGGTCAATTCAGTCATCTCGATTTCGTGGGCAGTTAGTTAGGTCATCCTGGTTCCCTTGCTATGTCGGCAAATCCATTTCAACATTATGGCATAGGCACCAGCCGAGATGTACAACCACCTGTGGGTTATCCATCTTTGTTCAATCCAAGCTATTATACAGGGGATAGTTATGAAGGTCTAGGACCCGAGGGGTCACTGCTTAGCTTTCCTAGCATGGGAGAGTTTTTCCAGGTCAGATAGGGTACGTTCAGCCCAGACACCCAGCTATGGCGGGAACAACATATGCTCTTCAAGGTCAGATCGGGCCCACCTCCCGAGTTTCTCATCCATGTAGACGAGGGATCCAAGCAGCTCCGTTTCCACAGGGCCAGCAAGATTGACAAGTATGATGGCACCACCAACCTAACAGCCCACTGAATGTAGTGCATGAGTGTCATGGAAGCTGCTAACCTATCTGATGCTAACCGTTGCATGACGTTCCATCTCACCCTCAAAGGTAAGGCTATCAATTGGTATTGTACTCTGCCACACAATTCCATTCATTCATTGGATCAGTTTGGAGACTTGTTTCAGGCTAATTTCATGGGCAACAAAATTTTATCTAAGCCAATTTCTCATATAATAAATATAACTCAAAGGGTGGGTGAAGGGTTGCAGGTCTATATAGATCGATTTAACGTAGAATCTAGGCAATTCCATGAAAAAGACAATAGGACTATGATGGGATTATTCAATAATGGATTACAGTCGGGACCTCTAGCCACTGAATTAGCTATTAGACCCCCACATTCTTACTTTGAAATTATTGTCACTGCTACTAATTTTGCTGTTATCGAAGATGCTGTGGCAATTAAATAGGAATGAGAGAAAGGAGTTTCAGATGCGTACAGTAAGTGTAAGGCTTCTTTCCCTGTTCCCTACCCGGGTGGGGGTAAGAGGCCGACCTATGTAAATCCTGCTAACACTGTTCCAAGGACTAGGGCTGGTATCAATTCATTTTTCTGTCTCAAATATTGTGTCTGAAGTTGTTAAAAATTTGAGACACTTAAAAGAGACATCAATATGCCATCTCAAATAGAATTAGAGACAATAATTTCCTATCTCAACTATTGCATCTTAAAATTTTAGAAGTTAGAGACACTGAATTGAGACAGTTCTATGATGTCTCGAATAGAATTAAAAACAATAGTCATTCATCTTAAATATCATGTCTTATTTTGTTAAGACAAAATAGCTAGAAACACTAAATTGAGACAACAATATTTGAGACAACTATTATTAAACTATTATTCATTAAACACACTACTGACTAAAAAAGTGTAAACTGATAATTTAAGAACTAATAAACACGATTTTATAAATAAAAATTAATCTCCAAAATGTGAATAAATTTTCATCACAATTACACCATGGTTGATACAATCACTATAAATCAAAAGATTCCCTGTAAGCGCAACTGCACAAGACACTACTTTGATAATAGCTAAGGATGAGACATTCATCAATATGCTATCAGAATAGTTTGATTGTTACGATAGAATAGTGAAGCATAAGTGCCACGAGTTTGGAGCTAGCTTCCATCCATATTCAGAGTGCTAAGAAAAACAATAAAGAGCTTTTTAATAAGAGTGTCTACAAACTTCTATACTAACTTTTACAAACATTTCAACATAGTTAAGCTATATTCAATTCCACAAACATGCTGTAAAGAAACATTTGACCAAGCAGTTAAGAAAGTATTGGTAATCCACAACTCATATCTACAGTCAGCACAAGTACTTGCTTGAAGAACCTACATCGAAAAAAAACATTTTCCTATCTAACAAAATTTGTTTAAAATTTGAATTTGCACATAAGTGAAATACAAAAAAATGCAGTTTTGAAAGAATACATAATTGAGAAACGATTACCTTATCTGCATTATTCTATACTCCATAAAAAGCTTCCAGTAAACCCTTATCTAATTTTGGGCCTATAAATAATAACAGTTATGAAACGAATTATATTTTTCCAAAAGAAGAAAACAGAACACACAATGAGGGGGAAAAAAACCATAAAAATATGCATGCCCATCATTTTGAAGTCATAAAAAATCAGCTTTTGACCACTGACATCATGAATATCAATATTGCCAAGATGTTGCAAGATAAAGCAATATCTTTAAAAAGAGTAAGAGACAAGATGGTCATCATATATTCCACATAATTAGTAACATGACTCTAGTAAACATTCTAATTTTCTGGAAAGAACTAACTCACTAAAAATTGAAACATTCCAAGACCTATTTTAGAACAATGAAACCTATTTTATTATTATTAAACTTCAATACATATCACCTCACTCACATTCTGTGGTTTCTTATGGATTTAAAATTACCAAACACTCTAAATAGCCTAAAGTACTCTTAGAAAAGATCAAACAAAACAAACATAAAAGGTTTCCAGAAATCTCACTTTCAAAACAAAGTGTGCTTCCTTCTCTTTTCTTACACTCAAAAGCTAAGATTGAGATTCTAAGTTCAACAAGATTACAATTCAGATTTGAGAAAATTCAACACATTTTTGGAAACCTTTTTAATGTTGTAGGGCTTAACTTTTAACCATGTTTTGAGTAAAAGCCCATGTTCCCTATGGTTGAAAGGATTTCCAGAAATCATACAAACACATCCAAACAACCCATTTTTTCACACATCCAATTTTCAAGCTCAATTGGGTTTCTACTTTCTGAAATTCAATTCTCAAGTTCAAATAGTCCGAATTCAGTAGTGTATGTTTGAGCCATCCTAATATTTATACACACTCTAACGAATTTCCAAGAACTTCAAAACATTTCAAACATTCATAAATTTCATGAGTAACTTCGAAAAGTCCATGATTACAACATATTAAAAAACAGACTTAATAATTTGTTTAACTAAGGAAGAAACTTTAAGTACAAGTATCATGAGTTACTTTTAAAACAGTACATAGGTACTTGGTCCTAAGCATTTACCAAAACAAATTTTCTATAATTATCAACCTCCACTAATTCTAATATGATAAATCAACATGCATAGCTTGTTTAAGTTGTTAAATATGAGAAAGTATCCTACTTTCATATTAGTAAATAGAACTCATTCAAAGTAAGTGCAATAAGGTTAAGTGAATGAAAAATGGAAAACTTTCAAACATTCCTAAACTACCAGAAGAAAGAAGGCAGTGAAACTTTTAATAGAAAATTTTGACGTTAAAAACTCTTAAAAGAGGAGAAACTTAAATGTGTCATCCTATACATTATACACTTCAATTTCATGCTGGACATATAAAAGCCAGAGTTATCTTGTTGTAGAGTTTATGCATAAGGCTTTTCCTAACTTGCAAAAATCATATCTTGAGAAATAATAGTCTTTTTGAGCTAAAATTTGGAACAAAGATACAAAGTAGTCCTGGAATCAAACTTAAGAATTCCAAAATTTTATGATCAGCCAGTAATTTTAAAGCAAATTCATAACATAGTGTTATCCAGGTCTCAAAATACCGTCAAGGCTAACTTTAATCAAAACTTTTATGAAGAAATACGAATCTAAAAATTGTGAAACTTTGAAAGGTATTATATGTGTGTAGCTAAGTATACTATGATTTATCCATGAAATTTACACATTTTTAATATAGACTTTTGTGAGCTTTAGGTGCAAGGCATAAGTGTACTGCTCTGCTTTTCCAAATCAGGACTATTAATTTCAACCTTTGATTTTAAAAGTTTTTGGACTGTTTAAGTTTAGTTCTTCACCATAAAACATGTTTCTCACATTATTAAACTTAACAAGATCAATCTCACTTGTCACAACACAAGATTCTATATGAATTCAGTTAACTTCCTATTGACATACATATCTTTAAACAATTTCATCCACAATGCTTAAATCCTTCCAGTCTTCATACATTAAAGTTTGAATTAATACATGTTCAAACATCGCAAAGTGTCTTAGAATCACAAACCCATTAATATTAACTAAATTCCAGGACCAAATGGAATAACAAACACATTTAACTCACGTATGAATTTCCTCATTCAGTTGAGGATTCCCAATCACCAATGCATTAAAAAACATATTTCTGTCATTTTTAAGCAGTCACAAAACAATGAGCTCATTGTTTTGTGACTACTTAAAAATGACAGAAATATGTTTTTTAATGCATTGGTGATTGGGAATCCTCAACTGAATGAGGAAATATGTTTTTTAATGCATTGGTGATTGGGAATCCTCAACTCGAGGTATTCTCTTTAACACATTTAAAACTTTCTAAACTCCATTTCTATAAATCTAGCAACCTCAACCAAAAGCACAATTACATCGATCTGTTTCTAACACATACAGAGAGTTCCCCCAAGAGATTTTCTCATCAATTTCATCATACTACATTACTACTCTCATATATTGGTGGGATAGATTTACCCTGTTTCTATTTAATTTAAACCCAAGAACATTTATCAAATTTTCAATCAATAAAACATCTGCTAAACATGCAAATACTAACTTCCTATGAATTAGATTTTTAATTATATTTTGTTACTCAAAATCTAATCTTTAGGATTCTTAGTACATCAATTTCCAGATTTCCACATGCATAGTGTAATTCTGAGGTTAAATTGAAAAGGGTGAAGGAACCTACCTCTTGACCAGCTTTTCTTGTGGCCTTTCTTGGCCCTTGATTCTTCTTCTCCCCTGTTTGTCACAATCAACCTTCTGTGACTTCTTAGGTTCTATGAAGTTTTAATTCCTCTGTCCATTTTTTATTTCCATTTGGGGTTTCTTTTTATTTGCGTTCGAGTGGGGGAGAGGGTAAGTAATTCAACTTTGGTGTGGGTTTCTCATCACTGCAATGCCGTAGAAAGAGGAGAATATATGGGGAGGGAGGAGGTGTGGGTTTTTGTGGGAATACTCAAGAATAGAATGTTCTGCGAGAGAAGAAGGGGAAAAGAGACGTGGGTTTTGTGTTTGGGGGGGAGAAGATTTGCTTTTCTCTAATTTTTAGTATTTAGATACTTGTTGAATTTTAATTTATTTTCCTTTCTTTCCATTTATTTTAGTTTTATCTATTAATCTAACTCACTAGTTTTAATAATCTTATGAATGGGTCCTTCTTCTAACTTGTTTAATCTCAATTTGATCCCATTAACTTTCACTATCTTTTATAAATTTAATTAATTTTCTTAATTTTTCAAAATTATTAATTAAATGAAATTATCTATTTTTTGTAGAATATTTTAATAATTTTTAATTAACTTTTCTCTACAACGTACTTAACTAAGTTTGGTTGGAAAATTTTTAGTCTTAGCTTGAAAACTCTAATTTCATTTTTGGGTTGATTTTGTCTTTGAGTTTATAGTCACCGTGACATTTTCTATTGTTCTAAATTTAAATCTTGATATTTTAATTTTATTTTGGTTACTGGTATTTTAAAACTAATCTTGTTGTTAAATCATAAACTTTCCATTCAAAATTTTAATTTTCAAATTACTTATAAAATTAATACTCAGAATTTTAGGACATACTAAGTCATATAAGTGAGTCAACTCTGCCAATTATCATTCGGGTAAATACACAATTACCCCACAATTACTCCCCTGTGGTTTCCAAAACTTATGCATCACCCCGTTATGGTTTAAAAAGCTACCATACACCCATCTTAACTTTCGTGAACTATGTAAAGTGGACAAAAATGACCAAAATACCCCCACATCTAAACTGTAGAAATGACCAAAGAAAGTTTAGATACAGGGGTATTTTGGTCATTTTTGTTCACTTTACATAGTTCACGAAAGTTAATGGGGGTGCATGATAGCTTTTAAAACTATGAGGGGGTGATGCATAAGTTTCTGAAATCACAGGGGGGTAATTGTATATTTACCCTTATCATTCCTATGTGCTTTGATGTGTCTTGAGAAGTAAGGGGTGTCACATAAAGATAGTTTTGGGAGTAAAAAAATTATTGGTTCAATTGGTTGCTGACGAAGAAATGGATTATTTCAATTATTTTAATTAAAAGGGTGGGCTTCGATCCTAGGAAGGAGATAGATGATGAAAGTTTCATATAGAATGAGGAGGGAGCACGAACTTCATATTTTGACAAGAAAAATGGGTCTTGCATGAAGCACTGTAATGATACATATTTTGGGTCTTTGTTTCCTCTTAAGTTTTCCACGTTTTTTGTCTTTACTTTTTTTATGGGAAAATTTTTCATACTACGTTCAGTAATTGTTTCAAATAGTTATGTTTAAGATGATTTTTTTTTTCTATCTCAATTTAATTGTCTTAATTAATAGGTTGAGACAATTTTACTCACTGTCTTAAATAAGCGTCTCAATTAATTTAGTTGCGACAAAGTATTTTACCGTCCCTAATAGGTGTCTCAATTAGTTTTATATGAGACAACACTCCAACAACTATCTCAATTATTATATCCCAAATTCATTATTGAGACAATCACTAAAAGTGTCTCAAAATCATGGTATTTGAGATGATTTTCTTATACTATCTAAAAAATTTGTCCCAAATACCATGTTTTCTTGTAGTGCCTAAACCTCTGGCAACCACTGGATGTTACCGATGTGGGGAGCTAGGGCACTTCGCCCGGGACTATCCCCAGTCCGATTCCCGAGCTCCGCAAACAGGCCCTGGCGCCGACCCAACCATAGCTGGAGTTGTTAACACTATTGCTGGAGGTCCGACCCAAGGTTACTCAAACTGGCAAAAAAAATAGGTATACAGGCAAAATGACAGTATTCTACGTAAGGCAAATCCAGTAGCCTCGGTCATTACTTTTGATGACAATAATCATTTTTTATCATAAAGATGTGACGATCCTTTGGTCGTTGATTGCTACATTTCTAATTTTCAAGTACGTAGAACATTATCAGACACTGGTAGCTCTAACAATATCATTACTATAAAAGCATTAGTAGGCTGTCAGTTGCATAAAGCTCTGTTAGATCCGGTGCGAACACCATTTATTGGCTTTGGCAACCACTATTTTATACCTACAAGACAGCTGAGCATACCAGTCACCTTGATAGCTAGCCAGCTAATATGTAAAGAGACCATGTGATCACCTTACCATGTGTACCATGGAAGGCCCGGTTTAAACTGCTTTCAAGCCATAGCTTCAATTATGCATATGCTTTTAAAATTTTCTATCATACTTGGGGTGGATTCTCTTCATTGTAATGTTAAACAGGCAAGGTAATGTTACATGGGCAGGGCCAAATACGTTGGCTGGGACAAACCAAGGGCAGGGCCAATACGTTGGCTGGAACAAACTAGGGGTAGGGTCAATACGTTGGCCGGAACAAACAAGGGACAGGGCCAAACAGTTGGCTGGGACAGACATTGTAGGGCTAAACAGTTGGCCAGGACAGACATTTGCAGGGCTAAGCAGTTGGCCAAAACAGACATTAGTAGGGCTAAACATTTGGCCAGGACAGACATTTGCAGGGCTAAGCAATTGGCCAGAACAGACATTGGCAGGCTAAGCAGTTGGCTGAGATAGACATTAGCAGGGCCAAGCGTTGGCAGAGGCAAGACATTGGTTGGGCCAAGAGCTTGGCCGAGACAAGACATTAGCTGGATCAAGAAGTGGGTGAGGACAAGTCATTAACTGGGTCTCGAAGGATACTGGGTCAAACCGTTAGAACAGGATTTACGGGGGCTGAAGTTTGTCACTAAAGGGGTTAAGCGGATGGACCAAAACAGATACCAAGTTCAGTCGTATGGCTCAAAGGAAGAAAGACAAGGGTCAGAATAGTTAATGAAGGACTGGAACCATGGAACAAGTTAAGAGAAACCAGGGTAATAACTATAAGATGAGGTTACAAAAAGAATTAAAGGCAGAGCTAGTATCTCGGAAGCATTTATGGCTAGGTCAGTAAAAGAAGTCGAAGCAAAATTTCAGGCTTTGCGTGGAAAGTTGTAGTGCGTACATCAGAGATTGTGTTTATCATCATTGTGTCTGCATGCTCACGTGCTTGTCTTTTCATATCCTATAAATGCATAGCTCGGTGTCCCTAGGTCAAGTCCAGAGGTACGAAAATCAGTCAAGTCTTTTCAGTTATGTAGTACCAACATCGTTAGGTCGGTCCAGATGGTGGGGTATGATATTTTGCTTTAGGTTTAGTATCTCAGATTTTCTATAGGTCGGTAAAATGCATGTTAGGTCAGATAGCTACAGTAAGAATCTTAGCACTTCATTATGTTCAGGGTCAGATTAGATCTTTCCAAGGTTGGATGCATGTTAGTCGTTTAGCAGGGATTAAGTATCATGTTTTAGCTAGGGACAAGTAAAACACAATACTCAGGGGGGCTTGTTGGTGTGCATAAAAATAGATAAAAGCCATGGGGCCTTGCCCAATAAAGACAAAGAGAATTTAAGCATGTAAAGCCCATAGTCAAGCTTAGGTCAGCCAGTAGCTTAGTCCAACCAAGCTAAGGAAATAGCTTAGGTAGGTAGCAATCACGAAAACCGAGCTCGGAAAGCTTTGGTCAGAATAACGGTAACATTGACATGATAGCTAGGTGTCATTATGGGGTGGAAATTCGGGTTGATTTCATGCAGGAGTTACTCACAACAATAAGTACCAAGGAGACATAAATAGCCAAAGAGTTACAAAGGCCTTTAAAGCCGAGCCATAACATTAGCAAGGGATGAGGAAGGCATTCAAGTCATCATGAATGAGGCAATTAAGGTGTGCAATCAATGCGCTAGCTCATCATGACACCAACAGACACTTCAAGGTAAGGCTATATATATTCAGTATTCAGATTCATTTCAGGTACATCCTTTTTTACAAGCATAAGCATTCAATCAATACAGTTTTGCCCATATTCTCTACTAACTTCAGTGTCGGAGTTACACAGGGGGGATAGCCCCACTTTTGTTGGTTCAGTGTTCTTAGTCATAGATCTCTCAAGAAGGTGGCATGTCCGAGCTATAGCATCAACCATTCGACCTCCAGAATCCTAGATTCCCAAATTCGAGATATTCCTTTAAGATTTCAAGCAGATACGGGCTAGATCTTCAAATCTTCATCCAGATGACTGAAGCATCCAGATCTGAACATTTTGTGTCAAATCAAAGGTAAAATAGGCATATCCAACAACCATTCTCATCTAATGCTCGTAAAATATTCATGCATAGGATCTAGAATATTCAATGACTGAAGTAAAGAAGGATCCCAAGAAAAAAATGGTAAGAAATCAAGGGAGCAGGCCTCCCGGTACCTGGTTCGTTGCTCCTGGACTGAGAATCAGAGATTTCGATTAACCTGAGCCGGTGTGGTGGTGGCAGCTCTCTATGTGGAGGTTCCGGCGTCCTCATCATGGTGGGTATCTGGTGTGCATAAAAATAGCTAAGGTAATTGGGCCTGACCCAGTAAAAACAAAAGGAATTTAAGCATGTAAAGCCCACAGTCAAGCTTAGGTCAGTCAGTAGCTTAGTCCAGCCGAGCTAAAGAAATAGCTTAGGTAGGTAACAATCAAGATAACTGAGCTCGGGAAGCTTAGGTCAGAGTAATGGTCACATTGGCATGATATCTAGGCGTCATTATGGGGCGGGAATCCGGGGCTGATTTCATGCAGGAGTTACTCACATCAATAAGTGCAAAAGAGCCATCATGATGAAGGAACCTTATCCGAGCCATAAATAGTAAAGGAGTTACAAAGGTATTTAAGACCGAGCCATAACACCAGCAAGAGAAAAGGAAGGCATTAAAGACGTCATAAGGGAGGAGGAGCATAAGGAGAGCCATTGTTGCATAACACACCAAAGGGGCAACAGACATATTCAGGTGAGGCTATATAAACTCAGTCATCAGACTCATTTCAGGTACGCCTTACGTCTTGTTTACGCATCTCTTACGCATTCTCTCATGAGCTTTAGCATTCAGTCAATACAGTTTATCCATATACTCTACTAACTTGAGAGTCGGAGTGGCATAGGGGGGATAGCCCCGCTTGTTCCTTGTTCATTGTTTCCATTCCCAAATTCATAAAGAAGATTGCGGGTCCGAGCTTCACAACCGTTCATCCGAGCTCCAGTTTTCTAGATTCCCATATCCGAGCTATTCTTTTAAGATCTTCAAGCAGATCCAAGCTATATCTTCAAGTCTTCAAAGCAGCCGACCGAAGCATCTAGATTCGAACTTTTTACGTCATATCAGTATCCTTCGAGAGGGGTACAACAACTTCCTCGGGTTGCTGTAGGGTTGTAGAAGTACTCCCCCTACCACCGATGGAGTTCTTGGAACGCGAGGAAGCACACGTTCGTCCTGCAAACTGCAGGGCCTCCAAAATAGAGGAAGCGACTGGCTCATTTGAATTGGTTGTCGCTGGGTCTTCATGCTCTGTCATGGTGGTGGGTTGCTTCGTCCCTACCGCAGCGGTTGGTGTGGCAGCTGCAGGGGTCTGCCTGGGCTTCTTGGTGGCCCGGGTCATCATGGTGGTGGTGTCGGCCTCCTCATGATCGGAGGAAATGGTGACGGGGGTAGGGCTAGGTGGCCGATACCCCTTTTTCATCTTCGAGGCGGCAATATGAGCGACGGGACGACCGGAAGGATGACGGCTGTACGGCGGTTGACTAGTTGCTCCGCCTCTCTTTGTTGTTGCAGGTTGTACCATCGCTCGCTTTGTACGAGTGCAGTGACAAACCAGCGGTGGTGGATGATGGCAGCTCGTCAGGGAAGATGGTGGCAAGTGGTTCGGCTTCGAGCACCATTGTGGGCGATGGTTAGTCATCGAACAGGACTTGGGTTGTGTTGGTAATAGGCTCGGCGGTGCTTGGTTGCTGTGTGGGTGTCATCGGTGAGAAGAATTAGAAAAGGGAATGGCGACGATTTTGGCAATTGGTAGGGGGACAGCGCAGCTAAGGAGGGGGAAAATTGGGAGTAATTTTGGGAATGGTAAAGGGTTAGGGTAATTTTCGGGTTGGGTAAAAAGAAATGCCGGTCGGGTATGGGTAATTGATTTACCCCCAAATTGGGTGATAGTTCTGCCTAATTGCACTAAGTGCCCCCCATATGTTTATCCGCCTCTGAATTTGCCCCAAGGTTTCCCAGGCATGCTTCCTTCATTTAAAATTTCATTGGATGCCCTCTGAAAAAAGCAGAAAATGCGTGAGAACACATGAAAACTAAAATCAGTACCCAAGCAAATTTATGATAATAATTTTTCAAAATTTATTTTTAATTTTTTAAATTTATTTTGCTTAGAAAAAATAAGAGCCAAAAATAAAGAATTAAAAGAAAAATACAAAAAAACTAGGTTGCCTCCTAGTAGCGCCTTAATTTAACGTCCGGGCTAAACGACACCTGATTAATTGTGATTCGGGCAAGAGAACATGGGCATTTCATCCACTGATTTAACCTGGCTAAAGTTGTAGAACTGTTTCAACATCTGGCCATTCCCCTTATATTGCTCTCTCGAACTGGGGTCCTTTACCTCCACTGCGTCACTCGGCCAAACAACTACGACTTCCAATGGTCCGTGCCATATACTTGATAATTCCCCTGCTCCGAACATCAGAAGTCAAGATTTAAATAGCAACATGAGCTGTCCAACTCTGAATTCTTTCTGCCTAATGATTTGTCATGCCTCATTTTAGTTTTATCCTTGTACCAATCGGCCAAATCGTAGGCTTCCAACCTGATTTCCTCAAGTTCTTGGAGTTGGTTTTGCCTTTCTTCCCCAGCTGCTGTGGTATCTAAATTCATCTTCTGGACTGCCCAGTATGATTTATGTTCCAATTCCACCGGAAGGTGGCACATCTTGCCAAGCACTAATTGGTATGGTGACATCCCGATAGGTATTTTGTAACCAGCCCGGTAGGCCCATAATACGTTATGCAGTTTCTGATCCTAGTCCTTCCTTGAGGTATTCACTACCTTCTCCAAAATCCTCTTGTTCTCGCCATTTGACACTTTAGCTTGCCAATTAGATTGTGGGTGGTAGGGTGTAGCAAACCGGTGTTGCACTCCAGTCTTCCTAAAAAATCCAGCGATGGTGCGATTACAAAAATGAGTGCCTTGATCGGTAATTATTACCCTTGGTACACCAAATCTGGGAAAAAGATCCACCTAGAGGAAAGTCTTTACTGCTGCCGCATCATTCTTAATAGTAGCCTTGGCTTCCACTCACTTTGAAACATAATCCACTGCAAGCAGGATATATTGTCTTCCTTTCGAACTTGGAAATGGACCCATGAAGTCCATTCCCCAAACATCATATATCTCACACACTTTAATTGGAATCTGAGACATCTCATCGTGAGCAGTGAGGGTGTTGCCCATTCGTTGGTATCGTTCACAGTTCTTGCAGAAGAAATAGCAATATCTGTTTAAGCTTGGCCAATAGAAACCAATATCCATAATCTTCCTCGCTATATGCTTATGCCCAAAATATCCCCCACTAACCGCAGAATGGCAATGTTGCAATATGCTGTCTTGTTCCCAATCTGGAACACATCTCCTTATGATCTGATCTGCTCCATAAAATGGGGTCATCCCAGATGTATTGCTTGCTGTCGCTGATCAACTTCTGCCTCTGCCCATATGAATACTCTGAAGGCATAACTGAAGTAGTTAGATAATTCACAATATTGGCATACCATGGATCAGCGTGTTGTGCTTGAATTACTGCAATGGACATTTGTTCCCCCTTAATCAGAGACTCCATTAAATATAAGTACTCATCTTTAATCGGGACTTCTTTTGTGGTCAGCGACAGTCTGCTCAAATGGTCGGCTACCTTATTCTCAGCTCCTTTCTTATCCCTGAGCTCCCAATCAAACTATTGCAGTAATAAAATCTAGTGGATCAATCTTGGTTTGGATTTCTTTTTGTTCAGCAAATGTCTCAATGCTGCATGGTCTGTGTAAACAATCACCTTGGAACCCAACAAATACTGCCTGAACTTGTTGAACCTAAACACCACAGTTAACAACTCATTTTCGGTGGTGGTGTAATTGATTTGTGCAGGATTTAATGTCTTTGATGCATAGTATATTGCATGAGTTTCCTTACCAATCTTCTGTCCAAGAACCACTCCTACTGCATAGTCACTTGCATCACACATCATCTCAAAAGGTTGCTTCGAATTTGGAGGTTGAATAATCAGTGCAGATACGAAACTATTTTCTAGTTTAATAAAAGCCTCCTTGCATCATACCCTTAGGTCAAACGGTATGTCGTCCTTCAACAGATTTGTGAGAGGTTGAGCTATTTTGGCAAAATCTTTGATGAACCGCCTGTAAAATCCAGTGTGACCTAAGATCCCTCAGACCTCCCTCACATTTATGGGATATGACAACTTTGCAATGAGCTCCACCTTGGCTTGATCTACTTCGATTCCTTCCTTGCTAACCCTATGCCCAAGTATGATACCTTCTCGAACCATAAAGTGGCACTTCTCGTAATTCAGCACTAAGTTCTTTGCTATACATCTCGCCAAAACAGCATTCAGGTTGTTCAAACAATCATTGAACGAGTCCCCATGCACTGTAAAATCGTCCATAAAATCTCTATGCATTTCTCGATCATGTCAGAGAAAATACTTATCATGCATCTTTGAAATGTACCTAGTGCATTACACAGCCCAAAAGGCATTCTCTTGTAGATATACGTGCCAAATGGACACGTAAAGGTGGTCTTTTCCCGATCCTCCTGATTAACCCATATTTGAAAATAGCCACTATAATCATCCAAAAATCATAAAAATATTTTTTTTGGCTAGCCTCTCGAGCATCTCGTTAATGAAGGGAAGTGAAAAATGGCCCTTCCTTGTTGAAGAATTAAGCTTGCGAAAGTCTATACACATCCGCCATCCTGTGAGCAATCTCATGGGTACAAGCTCATTTTTCTCATTCTCAACCACTTCAAACCCTCCTTTCTTAGGTACCACGTTGACTGAACTCACCCACTTACTATCGGAGATGGGGTAGATGATCCCCATTGCCAACAATTTTAGAATCTCGTTCAAGACCACTTCTCGCATATTTGGGTTAAGCTTCCTTTGAGGATCTCGAGTTGGCTTTGCATTTGGTTCCAAGAAGATATAATGTTGAAAAATATCCAGAGTAATTCTGGGTACATTAACCACGGTCCATCCTATTGCTTTGATGTGTTTCCGAATTACCCGAAGCAATCTGTCCTCCTGTACCGTGTTCAACCCTGCGTTGATGATTACTGGCAGGGTCTCATCCTGCCCTAGATATGCATACTTCAGGTTAACTGGTAAGGGCTTCAATTCCAAATTTGGTGCCTGCACTAGTGACGGAATTGGTTGCTCGGCACCCGCTGCTTTGGGCAATTGGTCGGGTTCCTCTGTAACTGCTGCAGCTGCTGTGAGGTATCTAATGGCCTCTATCACTTCCTCATCATTCATATTCTGTATGTCTGATTCAGTGTAGCTCTGAGTGATCATTGCCTCTAGCTTGTCCTGCAAATAGAATGTCTCAAGATGTTCTTGGACGAGCGCGTCAATCACATCAATGCCATACACATTCTCAACATCTTCAGGGTTCTGCATAGCACTTTCAATATTAAGATTATAATTTTCCCAACAGTAATCTAAGTATATGGAACCATTATACACATCAATAACTGCCTTAGCAGTTTTTAAAAATGGTCTACCCAGTAATACCCCCGCAGACTCCCTAGCAGGATCAACATTCATTTTTATAACATAGAAATCAGTAGGGTATACAAATGACTTCACTTGCACTAAGACATTCTCTAAAACCCCCTCAGGATGCACACAAGACCTATCGGTTAACTGAATGACAACTTTAGTATCCGATAATTCTACGCTAGATATGGTATTAAAAATAGACAAAGGCATGACATTTATTGATACGCGAAGATCGCACATAGCATGCTCAATAGTTCTATCTCCAATTGTGCAGGTTAAAGAGAACATACCTGGGTCCTTGCACTTCGCTGGCAGCGTCTTTTGAATTACAGCTGACACTGTCTCTCCCAGGACTACTTTGCTGGCCCCTCTTGGTTTTCTAGCCATGAAATCCTTCAAAAATCTACCAACTGGGGGAATCTTAATGGCCTTGAGGAATGGAATATTCACATCCATTTTTTTAAACACTACCAAGTAATCAATCGGATCTTCCTTCATCCTCCTTCCCTTGGGCTTGAAGTTGTTTGGGAATGGAGGCACTGGTCTATACATATTCTCCTCCTTTGCCGATTGGACAGGCTCAGAGACTGTATTTTTCAATGTCACTTTTGCTTCCTCCAAATCTGGTTCTTTACTGTCTGGGGCTATCTCCGGTTTGGGCAAATGGTCGGCCGCCTGTCCCAAAATTTTCACTACGGGTTTTAGAATTTTCCCGCTTCTCAATGTGATCTCACTCAAATTTTCCTTCAGTGGTACCAGTACCTGAGAGGGCGGAGAGCCCTGATTCTCTCGCAAATTCCTGTATAGATGCCGACAGTTGAGAGATAACCCCGGCCATTTCATCCATAGTGGTCCTGCGGTCATTTTGTTGTTCAATTATCCCACCCATCACTTCTTCCATTGTCTTTCCAACCTTGGGTAGATTGACCTGATTATAAGTTGGGAAGTTGCGCTGGTTAGGTGGCCTGTACATCGGAGTTGGATTCGGATTTTGAAAATTCTGGGAAGGATTGTTGTAGACTGGTGGTGGAGCTGGTTGACTTGTCTATATCTTAAAAGGGACCTGAACACCTTCAATTGGATTCTTCCATCCAAACGCTGGATTGTCTTTCCACCCCAAATTGTATGTATTAGAGAAAGGATCTCTCCTTGGCGGGTTCCTGTTTCAATTGGGGTTGGGGTTTGGTTGATTCCAATTCACTGTAGCATTTTCTTGCGCTACTGGCTTCTCTTGTGCAAATTACATTGCTGGGCATAGTGTCCTAGATACCCATAACACCCGTATACCACCTCTCCTGTTAGGTTATTGGGCAGCGTTGCTAACTTGGTCACCAGTGCTGTGAGCTTCTCCATGTTGGCTGTGAGGTTAGTGATTCTCTCATCGTTTGTGTCTTCCACAAAACTCACAGCTGTCCGTGCTTTGGCCAAACGGACGAGTTCCACAAACTGACTTCGTGACTCAATTGTATCATTGATAACCTTTTTTGCTGACGTCACTGTGTTGTTCTGGAACGCCCCATTGCTTGCTGAATCCATCAAATTCCGATCAGTCGATGTTATACCATGATAGAAGTACTGCAAAAGTTGCCCCTCACTGTATTTATGGTTCGGGCAGCTTTCCACCAATTCGTTAAACCACATCCAGTAGTTGCTGAGAGATTCATCCACCTCCTGTTAGATGCTACTAATCTCCTTCATTACTGAGTTCGTCTTTGTGGATGAGAAATATTTTTGCAAGAATAGCCCCTTCATTTTGGCCAATTCGTGATCGTGCTTGCTGGCAGTGAAGAGAACAACCGTTTGCTTGTCCCATTAAAACATATGGGAATGCCACTAGCTTCAGTTGATCAAGGGTGGCCCCCACTAGTATTCGACCCACATTGCAATTCTTTATGTAATCGTCCAGAAAATTATGCGGATCCTCACCTCTATTCCCATGAAATTTGGGAATCCCGTTTAGCCACCCATTCTTTAGTGGGAAACCTTAGGTTCTGGTGGGTCCCCTTGACCATTGTCATTTCTGTCTCCCATTGTTTCTGACCCATATTCAGAGTTCTACAAATCTGTATCGGCTCTACTTTCTGTTTGGGCAAACGATCGGTGGACAGATTCTGATTCTGCCCTTTCTGCTAACTTCCAAAACCTTGCTTCCTTGGCTAAGCATTTGCAGGTTCTTTCGATCTCTAGGTCACTGAGTAATATAGGTCGAGAGCTCTTGCTCATGCACAACACAAGAAAACATCAAATGCATTAAAAGGAAAAAGAATTAAAACGATTGTAACCTTCCCCAGTAAAAATCATTGTTTTTATACCTGCAAATTACTAACTATCGATAGTATAGGAAATCACATGATCGATCCACAAAGACAGAGAAATCACTTCTAATTCCAGATTAATGCAAATAGGCACACAATTTTAACGAGTTGTCACCATTGGTGCCTCTCAAGAGACCTTAGAGTTGATTGAATTTATAGCTACTAAGAAAACTAACAAATCACGCAACAAACAATTGATAAAAACATTATAGTATTATGCAATTAATTCTCCTCACATGCATGCAATCATGAACACCTTCGTGGTCTAATTACCCTATACCGGTCAGTTCTAGGTACCGTGGGGTCCCTCAAACATACCCAATCCCTTATGTAATTCGGTGATCCCCCGTGGGTTCCCTCGCGAAGATCACTGCCCAAAAAAGCTTTTAAGAATTAAGGAACCTAACACTGTTTAATCTTTATTAGCCGTAACCGTTAAAGGTAAATACTAATCTATCTGGAACTACCTAGCCGGCAGCCTTGTTACATGATAACAATTACCAATTCAGTACTAAGGTTATCAAACTTAATACATACTCAGCAATTAAATGGATTCACAAGATAGAATAGAAAATAGCCAATTAGACGCAATGTTAATTCGGTTTCATATATGCATGGATTCGAATATCTTACATAATACCGGAAGTAAGAACTTAGCTACTCATGCTTTCAATAGTAAAACACATAATCATAAAATACGACATAGCAAGAATAAAAGAGAGATAGAAGAAAATACTGAATTAATGCTGAAACTGTTGCGGAAGTCACCCTTCCGTTTTCCCAAAAGACTGCCTAATGAGCAGTTCCAGAAAAATATGAACAGAACAAAAATAAGCTAAGTGTTTCTCTACAAAATTCAACTATTGAAAGCAATTGAAAGAGTAATGTATCACGGCGAATTGCCTTCTCAAAACTAAACTAAGAAGTGGTATCCTAACTCAACGTAGAGGTAGAGTTTTATAAGCATCATGATAGCTACAAAAAAGGGAATTCAATCACAGATAAGTTCTAGCTCCCTTCTCTAAGAAAACAACAACCAAGCTTTATCCTTATCTCATTCAAATTTGAATTTCATGCTTTGATTGCTGGATGGAATATTCCTTTTGGATCCTTCCTCTAATTCTCTCACTGTTCTATCTCTTTTGTGCTCTGAATTACCTTCTTGTCTCCTTTCTTTCACCATTCCTTAATATGCAAATAACCATACAATATCTGGGCAAAAGCCCGTCAAACCTGCGGGATAAAACTCTCTAAAATTAGGCAACTACAAGTTGCCGATCAGTCAATCGCACCATACTTTACATGTAGGATGGTGTATGCTTAAGCTATGATTTACATATATTTTAGAAGGACTTACTTGAAAAGAAGAAAAAAGGCGAGTTTTTCACGAAGGGTAAGTGCGACATATTTGTCATGGCCACAATCAAAGCAGATCATTCATGCCGTTACATAGGGGTGGGGAGTAGAGAGCGGATAAATTTTGCATTTCCAAATTACACCCTGAGTCGGTGCGGGAGCAATTTGGATCCAAATGGCGATCGACCATTGTAGAGATGGTAGCAAGATGCAGAAGATAGTTGCTCAAAAGACTGCTCGGTACGTACAACAAGGGTTGCTCCTAGCTACGGATTTGGGGTTGAAGGTATTATCTACCAGTGCTCAGGAGAACGGTAAGGTTACGACCATTTTTTTTGCCACATTTTCATTCACTCATATCTACAGGGAAGCGAATGCAGTGATACATTTGTTTGGCACGGGAGATTAGTTTGAATTTATGACTTTCAGCCATTCTTCTTTGAATTCTAGGACAAGGGGATAGTTTTCCTTTTTTCTTTTTTATATTTTTTAATTTTCAAAGGAAATGCCGAATAAGTGGCTTGCGGACTTGGGGACCCTTTATTAAAAACCAAAAATTGTAAAAATGGCCAAGGGGAATGTAATGAACCTTACATTGGTATACATATATGAAGAAAATGCAAATGTTTTATGAGAAATTACAAATTATCCAGATTTGACTAGTCTAAATTGATGACAAAGGGCTAGTTAGTTTAAATGCTCGCTCATTCCCCGGCTCCACCTAAGGGGATAGGTAGGCTCTCATATAGATCATGGTGTTTATTTCATCTGCATTGCTGCACTTTCATATTTTCAAGGTAAGACTCTTTATGTTCGTTTTGGTATGCACAAATACATAAACACAAAATTTCCTATTTCCTATTTCCTCTCTCCTCTCTCATCTTTCTATTCCGTCTTTACTTCCTCTCCTCTTTCTTCTCCAATCTGAATTACCTTTATCTGCATTTTATTATGTTTTTTCCTCTTTCCTCCATCTCTTTCCATAATCTATCTCCACTTATTCTAACCAAATAAAATCAATTTACTTACGCTCATATGTCAATGAGGGTAAATAAAAAGGCAGTGGCAGTGATTGATCGGAGCCTGCAAAGCCCACCATTTTTTTTGACTTTGAAAGGAATAGTATATGGGTTTTACAATTTTTTTCACGGTTTACATTCAAATTCTTAACACATAATTTTACTGGGGCCTGAGGAATTAGAGTTCTTGAAAAAAGCGTTCTATAGAATTTCTTATACATACTACTATCTTCTGATTTTCATCATGTAGGTCTCTGGAAATTGAGAAACTTTGTTGATAAGTGAGAAAAAAAAAAAAAAAGATTTTTAGTAGGAAAGAAAAATAATTTTCATCCAGTGGAAATCGATGATGATGAATGAAATTTTCCATTGAGCTTTATTGAGGAATGTTAATTTTAGTTTGAAAATTTGAAACTTTAATTTATTGTGACTTGAATTTGAAAATAATCACAGTTATTTGAGTAGTGATCACTCGGACAATGGGTGGATCTGTTATGGTGCATCGATCTAAATAACTTTTTTACCGAATGAACACTTTTTAGAGGAGAGAGAGTTTATACCTTTTGACGTTTGACATCATCACCATTATAACGTATATATTTATTAGATTAACCATTGATATACTTTTGTCATTTTGTTTTTTGTTTGTTTTCTCTTTCAATTAGAGATACGTTACGGAGTAATTCAGACAGGAGGGAAGTCACTTTGCCAAAAGTTCCAAACAATGTTTATTTATTTTGTTGCTGACCCATCTAGTTTTGTAACGCTTACTAGTTTAAGGAGCTAATTGTAATGTAAACAGACCGTCAAATAGGGAGAATGTAATTATTATGTAACATGTTTTTTAAATATATGGTACAATTACCCTAGCACAATATCTCAATTAATGCTACACCAACTTGTCTGTTTGGTTCATGAAAATTTGATCTTTTCTAATTTATTACTAAAGGGATAAATTTGATATTGTTTTTATAATCTTTTGCATTGAAAGTTGTAGAATGACAGTTTTTAGAGAACAAAAAATTAGACCTTGTAAATGACTCTTTTTAGAGGATAGAGGGAGTATCTATTACCAAGCACAGTATCAGCTCTTTTGTCTCATCTTATTTTTCTTTTGAATTACAAGATACGTTAGAATCAGTTTAGACACGAAGTCACTCTTTTCTATTGGTTCGCCTTTTACTATCAATTTCTTCACTGTAGGACCCAAAATAAATCAAACCCACACACTCGAAGCAAACCAAGCTCCGATCGTCGTCGAAAGCGCAAAGCTGTATCGCCGACAAACAATCAAATTGATCAAAGGATTAAATCACCAAGCAGAAACCAGGGGAGTTGAAATCAATTGAATTTCAATTGATTTGTATACTTGCTGCTTCACCGAATTTCAATTGATTTGTATACTTGCTGCTTCACCGAAATCAAACTAACACACATGCAATTGCACGCAACCCAATGCAATTAAGAGAATGAGGCTTTGTGCCTTTGAACAAACTGAAGCAACAAAAGCAAAAGAAACTTTGCTACCGGAAAGAACAGCCGCGAGGCTTTTATTTAATCTTTGTAATTTTCTCTGTAATTCTCTGTGATTACAATGGCAACCCAAGGCATGTATTTATAGGCTAAACTATCCCTGAATCCTACACTGATTCAGATTGCAACTATTTCCTAAAACAATTAAGTTTCCTAAAACAAATACGAAACCAGACAGGAAACAAACGAATAGGAAACATTAACCGAATAGGAAATAGAAATTAATAGGAAACTTAGTTTAATTATTCTACATTCACTACTCAGCGTTCAGATGGTTTGAAAGCCTCCTGAGATTTTGGTTGATTCATCAACGCCTTCTGTATACTGTAAAAATCATGATTTTCCTTATGTTTTCCATTGGATGAACTGCTTTGTAGCTCTTTTAAGTCTTTTCATTTGCTGTTTTTTCTTTGTTCATTTGATTTTCTGTCTGTTTTGATAGATTTGATTTCTAGGTTCCATTTCAGATTCTCGACCATGGCATCATCATCTGGCATCGGCCAGGGATTGAATGAAAGAAAGAGGTCCCGGTGAGAGCTTACACAAAGCAGTAAACCTATTTATGTCGAAGTAAGTGATGATTCGGAAACCGAGAGGGAGCAAGAAGAGAAGAGGAGAAAGGTCGGAGGAGGAAGGAGCACTCCCGTCGGGCCATTAAACATTAATGATGGTAAACGTTTTTTGCCGAGTTCTTATTGTTCTCACATGAAAATAGGAGGCAAAATCCAGGCGTTTTGGTGTTTTTAGGGTCAAAATCTGTTCTTTTAAGTTTACAATATTGGAAAAATTAAAACGAACCTAATTAGGAAATTTTTTGGGGTAGAATTTAATAATTACTCTCTGTTTCATTAGAAGGGTTCACTTTGACTAATGTATAACTTATTATGATTACAATACATAAAATAGGTAGTTTAACACTCTTTATTTCATTTATATCCTTACTTATTAAGTATGACATAATTGTGGACCACACATAATTATATTAGTAAGGGTAGAAGGAGCAAAAAATTTGAAAGTGGATTCTTCTATGGAAAAAAAAAAAAATTTCGCAAAGTGGACTCTTGTAATGGAACAGAGGGAGTACTTGTTTAGTATGTTTCCAATTTGGATTTAGTTGGTTTTGGGAAATTAGTTTTTGAGAAGAATTTGGTAATTATGTGTTTATATAAAGAACTCATGGGGTATAGTTTTTAGTTGAGTTGAGAGTTTGAGATGTCAGAGGTGTAGAAGCCTTTCAGCTTTCTGCCTCCGGGCTGTGTGATGGAGCCTTTTTGGCTAAGTTTGAGTGTGATGTGTGTGAGAGATGAGGCGTTGTTCTGAGTTCATAAGAGATGAGTATTCCTGCTTATGTCTGCGACGTTGATTGTGGTGTATTGTTGTGAAGTCACAAGAGATGTATGTTTCTACTTATGCCTCCGATGTTGTGTTCGGGTTGGCAAAGCAATTTTGGCTTGCCTCGTTGCGATTGATGATATAGTGGATTTGTGTATATGTAGATCTGTTGAGATCGTACCACATTATTATGTGTTGTTTCATTCTTGTGTTTTGTTTATTTCGATGCGCACTAATCTCTGTGCGATAGGGATACTTTTATATCCTACATACAAGATTGTGGACTCGGTTGTTTTGGTGTTTTCAGGGCGAAATTGTTCCTGGAAAATTTGTGCTCTAGAGTTAAACAGCTGTTTGCTGGAATTGCAATAGGATTATCTTTCCGGTTTATCTTGGTTGGTTTATTTGCTTTTGTCTTGTGGAGAAAAACTGAACTGACATCATCTAAAACAGTGCGACAAAAGCGACCATAATCTTCAAGTTTTGTATGGTAGAAAGGGCTGAAGAAAGTGATCCTTGTTTGTTAGAAACAACTTGGAACTTGAGGAAAGACTGTAGAATCATTTTGGCACTGTTTTTATGATCTGAGCCATGGCAGTTTCTCTTCCTCAAATCAATTCAATGGCTGCAAGTCCTTTTAGGTACAAAGAAATGCTTCGAATCGATGTATTTAACCCCAGTTCAGGAACTCTTGAACAAATGAGGGCCAGTTTCAAAATCACCATTTATCACCACAGTCAAAAAGGACCTTTATTTTCACCCCAATCATGTTTCCATTCCTTGCATTTGTAAAATATGAATGCTCTCCCATGGCCGCAAAATAGGTTATATTTCTTTCTTGACCATGCATTGTCTCCCCTTTTTTTTTTTTTTAAAAATTTAAAATGAGGGATTGATCACCCATATTATTAAGTGTAAAAGAGAAAAAATTGAGCCAAATGGCTTACAACTATCTATAATTAGAATAGTCTACTTTTTGCTTATTAATAGCCTTGTCTCCTTTGTTTTTCTTTGGATAGATCCTCCGCGAAGCGTTTTTGCAAAATTCTTTCCCTGTTGCTGGAATTGCTGTAGGATCATCTTTTGGGTTTATCTTGGTTGTTTTATTTGCTTTTGTCTTGTGAAGAAAATGTGGAAAAGCAAAATGATTTCAGAACTTGGTGCCCAAAAATGCTTTTTAGCTTCAATAACAAAACATTCAGGACTTCTGAAATCATTTTTGGGCAGCTTTTTGGTAGTTTTTGCTGCTCATTCTGCCTGGAAAGTTGTGCTTTTCCAGTTTTATTTCCTCCACATATTGCAAATGCATCTCTCTATATTTGCTTGATTGTTATTATATCCTTATTTCTCACTTGGCTTATCGGTATGCTTAAAACTGACTATGGATGATTGGTAACATTAAAAGTCTTGCGTATTTGAGTTTCAATGAATGACTGATTATACACTTGCAAAATGTATTCTTTATAACAGTAGCTGCAAACTTTTACTTTTGCAGGGGCCAGGATTGATTATATAAGGGAAGCTTTTGAATTGTATTACAATAAATATAATAAGAAGAAATCTTCGGATGATGATGACTGCCAAATTGTGGAGGATCCATCTGCAGCCGGAATCGAGAAGCTTACTGATAAAATGACATATAGAAACTCTAAAGAACCTAGTGGACAAGGTATGACTTCTTGCCCCAAATTGACTACTGTCTATTCTTAGCAATGATTGTTCATCATCTATATTTGATGTTAATTTGTAGGTATGGACTATGAAGACAATCTTAGAGTTGAGCGAAAATCTGAGGAAATAAAGTCCAGGTGTGGGAAAGAGATTAACAAAGCCACAGTTGGGGAGGATGAGATGAAGTCTTCCATTCCAACAACATCTAAAGTTACTACTGTACCTGATTCTTCAGAGGAATATTTTTCTTTTAGTGAAACAGAAAGTAATGATCCTGATGATGAGGATTTTAAGGTTCGAAAATCTTGTTCCTCTTTTATTGGAGAAAGCAGTGACAAAGGAGGAGAACAAAAGACACAGAAATTTGCTCCAAAGACAGAAAAATAACTTTTTCAATGTTCTAACGAATTCGACAATTGGAGAAGGTGTCATGCTTGAAGAACAAACTGATCAAGAAACTGTTCAGAAGGAACCAGCGGAGGCAGAGGCAGAGTCATTTGGGAAGAAGGCTTCCACTCTGCCTAAAAAGTTTTGATTTGATGATGAGGATGACAAACCAATAGAAAAATCAGACTACGATAAAATGGTTGACGGGTTGTTTGATGAGTTAGCGATGGCAGATATGACGGATGAGTCTGATTCTATTGAGGTTAATTTGTTCTTCACACCCTAGTCAGGATATGAAAATCATAATTCTATTGCTGCTTTTCACACTATGATTTAACATAACTATTCAGCAGGGTGACAGCAAAGCAGAAGATGCTTCAAACATGGAAGAGGAAACTGATCGTTGTTCAAAAGGATTCCATGATTTACGCATTGGTGACGAGATAGGGCTAATATGTCGTCTCTGCAGTCACCTGGCGCTAGAAATCAAATATATGGATCTCGAATTTGTAAGTGGTTTTAGCTTTTCAGTTTTCTAGCGCAATTCTGTGAAACCAAGGCATAGTAATATGGTGTCTTGTATTTCAATTTTTCGTGTGTAAAAGTGTATTGTTTGTTAAACATACTCCCTCCGTTCCATTAGAAGGGTCCAGTTTGACAAATATTTTTTGTTTCATTAGAAGAGTTCACTTTTAATTTTTTTTTTACACCTCTTACCCTTACTAATATAATTATGTGTGGTATACAATTAGTCCTTACTTTTTAAGTAAGGATATAAATGGAACAAATGGTGACAAATTAAGTATTTTAGGTATTGTACCTGGACATTCATAATAAGTTGTACCTAAGTAAAGATGGACCCTTCTAATGGAACAGAGGGAGTATTTGTTTATCCAATGATGTTCTTATGTGTGGACTTCATCAACCATCCACTCACTTTTCAAGATGGGATAAGTGTTATTGAGCCATGCATAGATATTCTAGAATAACACAGGCATGATACTTTCACTGACTTCTAGAAGACAATAATTGTGGACTGTTGTGTGAAATAATTGTGTTTGTCTGCAGGAAATGTTTTTTGTATGTCTCTGAAGCATCTCCCTTATAAGGCTCCATCATAAACTTAGAGGATTTTCATTTTTTGTATGTTGATTCGGCACCAAGGGTTCGAATAGAAACATTTGCAGTACGGCCTATTGATCGTGAGAAACCTTCAGGATTCAATGTGGATTTCTTAGCCGGGGAGGGAGACATTGGAAATGCTTTCACTGCTTCAGTGGGAACTGTCTGGGGCACCATTCCAGGTGTCAAAAGCAACATGTACAACCACCAGCAAAAAGGGGTTTGAGTTCATGTGGAAGAGTGTTGAAGGAAGTACTAATGTTGCTCAAATTAGGAATTCTGAATCTAAGTGCCACCAGATTGGGGGATGCATCATTTCTCATGCTCCTGGAACAGGGAAGACTCTCTTAACCATAGTTTTCCTACGTTCATACTTAAGGATGTTTCCTAGTTCCAGGCCTATCATAATAGCCCCTGCTGGAATGCTCCTTACCTGGGAAGAGGAGTTCAAGAAATGGAATGCTGACTTTCCCTTCCATAATGTCAACAATTTGGAGTTCACAGGAAATGGACACAAGAAAATCCTTGACAGTGTTCCCAGAGGTGGATCCCTTGACAAACATGTCATTCGTCTATTAAAGATTTATATGTGGAGCAAAGAGAAAAGTGTACTCGGCATCAGCTATAATCCATTTGAGAAACTAGCTGGAGGAGAGAATAGGGATAAGAAAGGGAAGAAGAAGGCAGCCAAAGCAAGCGAAGAATCTGAGAAATATAGGAAGATACTTCTGGAATTGCCAAGACTGGTTGTTATGGATGAAGGACACAATCCACGGAGTAGCAGAAGCTGCCTTTGGAATACTCTACTCAAACTCCGAACCAGAAGGAAAATCATCCTAACTGGGACGCCTTTCGAGAACAATTTTGAAGAGCTGTTCAACACTACGTTTGGTAATGCCTGAAACAACTGCGGAGTACCTTGCAAAGGAGAAGAATTTTGCAGATATGATCAAAGCAAGGGGGCTGTACTCACAGAGACAACGAGTACATAAACGGGTGGAGACAGACAATCACTCACTGGATGAAGCTGTTGACAGCGATATTGAGAAGCTAAAAGCTGAGATAGCCCCATTTGTCCACATTCATAAAGGTGACATCCTTCAAAGCAATCTCCCTGGTTTGAAAGATGTTGTCATCCTTTTGAATCCTCCACCACAGCAGAAGCGTCTCATAGACTTGGTTGAAATCAAACATTCATCCTTCAAGTATGACCACAAAATTGCATTGGTCTCTACTCATCCCTCCTTGGTGAAGTATTGCAATCTGGATGCGAAAGAAAGAGCTGAAATAGATCTTGATGCTTTGGAGAGGCTCAGGCTCGCGGGTGTGAAAACTCACTTTGTAATGGAGCTTGTTCGCCTCAGCCAGGTTCTCAAGGAGAAAGTCCTAGTATTTGGCCAGCTCATTCAGATCCACAAGCTCATGGCAGAACAGTTGAACCACCGTTTCGGTTGGGAAGAAGGAAGGCAATTTGTCCAGATGCAAGGAAAGCAAGAACAAAAGCAAAGGCAGAACATCATAAACAAATTCAACGATCCAAACAGTGAAGCCTTAATGTTGCTTGCCTCCACCAAATGCTGCTCTGAGGGAATAAATTTAGTAGGGGCTTCAAGGGTCGTGCTCCTTAATGTGGTTTGGAATCCTTCAGTGGAAAGGCAAGCGATAAGCCAGGCATACCAGCTTGGTCAGAAGAAAGTTGTCCATACTTACAATTTGATGACAGAAGGAACGTCTGAGGATGAAAAGTATTATAGACAAGTCGAAAAAGACCGGCTGTCAGAGCTTATTTTTTCCTCAACAACAGAGAAGAGTGTGAAGCAGCACCGTCCGGGTTCTGGTTATGATGATATTATTCTGGACATACTGTTGGATAATACCGAGTTCAAGGGTATGTTTGAGAAGGTGACTTACCAGCCCAAGGAAGCCAACCTCATCAAGACTTTTACTCACCTGTAGTTTAATTGAGAGTTTTCTTCTCATGTAATTGCTGATGCTTTGGGAGATTTGTGAATGAAATGAAATCACCTATTGTGCTATAAAACTGTCAAACAATGAGGGGGAAAAAGTTTGATGCTGCAAATGATTTTGGAGGCAACAAAACTGATATAATATTTTCACACAAATTGCCCAAATACAATACGTGAATCCCGGAAATCAACCTTTACATGAAGAGGAAAAACTCGAATCATATTCTGTAAAATATAAGAGGCAACTTAAATAAGTAAAATCTTGAATTAAAACGCAACTGTAACTATGAATACTGTTTGTATGATGGAGGTGTCGCAGACTCGAAATTTTGAATATTCTTGGTATGATGGAGGTGCCGCAGCATGATAAACACCTAGGCCTACCTGCATGTTTCTTTGGAAAAAAGAAGTCTTCCTCTTTACAAAATAAAGAGTTGGAGCCATGGTCACTTTTTAAAGGGAGGAATGGAAGTCCTTATAAAATCTGTGCCAGAAGCAATATTTCTAGTTTATTCCATGTCATGTTTCAAGCTACCAAAATTGCTTCTTGGAGAAATTCAGTCTCTTATAGCCAATTATTGGTGGGGTAAATAAAGTGAGAAGAATCATGTTCATTGGGTAAAATGAAAGCAACTTTGCCTTCCTAATAACGGTCGCAGCCCCGGTAATCAGTGGCGGAAGTTGGGCTCCAGGATTGAAGGGGCCAAATATTTAAAATATTTTTTTGGGTACCAAAATATGACTACCTATTAATAAAAAGAAAAATTCTTGCAGGGGCATGACCTACTTTAACCTTAATGAAATTCCACTCGGTAATGAATGAAATCTGGTTTGAAAGAAATAAATTGAGGCATGGAAACTTCTAACAGACAACCCATGGAAATTGTGTCTTAGATCAACCCATTGCTGGAGAATTTTCACTCCTCACAACATCAACCATTTGCTCGTTTTTCCAGCAATGAGCAGGACAGCGCTTTAGATCCCTCGAGAAATCAAGCTTATTTTGATGCTGCTTTTGTGTTTTGACACCAATAGTGGGGAAAGTTGAGGGAGTCTATTGTCAAACTTGATGAACGGTCTGATCGTGTGATACTTTAAATTTGATACACACGTTTTCTTCACTACCGCTGATGCCTTTTTTGTGATTTATTTTATATTTGTACTGTTGATTTTTTTTTTATTGAAAAATATAATAATTCAACCCTTAAAATCGATATTTTTTTCTCCTTCATGCGATATTTTTAATAAGAAAAAAAAGAGAGATATATCAACAACTAAACTCAATACATAATAGGCTATAAGCGATAAGAGATACATCAGAGGTTATACGCCACACTTAAAATCAATATTTTGCTCTTTCACTACAAGCGATGTTTTTTTTACTTTGAAACAAGTGATACATCAACTAAATTCAATACATCAAATGTAACAGCCTGGCCTCAGACCTCCTTGTTTGGGCGTGAGACGCGGCCGAGCTGCCTGCCTGGTTCGCACCAGGACTTATTCAGGATACAAGAGCACTAATAATTATACACTAAACTGAAATAAGATATATTTTAATTACCGAAATACAGGCTCTGTTATATATTACCAAAATACAAGCACTATTTCACATTATTACAATAGTGCTTTAAGACAATAAAACTAGATTCTTAAGTAATATTACAATATTATCTTCCAAAATCTAATCCAAAAGGTTCTTCATCAGCCTTCCCTTAGTAATCATGATTATATCCAAACATCTGTTACATGCAAAAGGTCTGGGGGTGAGCTTCCATAAGCTCAGTGAGGTCGCACTAATAAAACATTGCCGAATAAACAATTACCGGCACGTAGCAGATATTTCCTAGGCAAGCAAGGGGGAACACGTAAGGGATAGAAAGAGCATAATCAGCAAGCTATAACGAGGATCTATGTGATCTTTCGTTAAACATTAGTAATTATACTTTACCTGTGTTGGAAGGTGTTGGAATGGGCGGCGGACACAATACACGGTGTGTCCCCTCGTCAACTACGCCAAAACACTAGTGCACATACACGGGTGCACGAAACACTGTGGCATACCTCGAGATAATACCGAACTCGACCTCTTCAATCATTGAGTCAAGCACTCAAGCCCGTTGCCGACATGCTCGATCCCAACAACTAAACAGGCTTTGGGGACCCCAAATATGACACTCACGTAACACGTAATAGGAAACACGCAAATAACATGTAACACGGTGCACAAACACGGGTGCACGGGAACATTTCATGCTTGACACTTAACTCAGAAATACACGATAACTTGCATTCACACGACAACTTTTAACAGGTATTTCAATTATTCACGTAACTCAATATTTAAGACCATTTGCATACATATAACATATTTACAAACATTGTACACTCGGAAGGATATAATCACCTATTCACGTATAAGCATACATTTCACTAAACATATCAATGAAATCGGTAAAACATGCTAACTCATTTATTTACTCAATTAAAATATTTAACCCCTTAGTGAGAACACTCACGGTGAGTCTCTAATACTTTTGGAGCAAATCTGCATTAAATTAAGTTTGTTTTAATAAAGTAATTTCAATAGTAATTAATACTATAGAAATGACAACTTAACTTAAAATAACTTATTTAATAATTCTTAATGTTATCATATTAATAATCATACATCTATATATATACACATACCTACGTGTATATTTATATTATTATTATATATATTTGTTTTAAACCCCTATCAATCTCTAGTAAGCCCTTTTTTTCCATTTTTAGCCAATGCTATATTTTTTTCTTGTTTTGTTTATTTTATGTTCTTCTTTCAAAAATAAATATGCTATAATCAAACTTTCCTCAACTGTTATTATTATTTATTTTTCCTTGCCAAACTCCTATTAACTAAATAAAATCAATTCTAATATTTTTCTTTAATTCGTTCTAATTAAAAATCATTCCTATATAATATATACAACACTTCTAATAATTCATAATATCTATATAATATCTAAAATCAATGATTTAATTTAAAATTTAAGAAAACTCATAATTTTATAGTTTAAACTTATAGGCACTAAAACCTGAATTTCAAAATCAATATAATTATTATTATGTAATTCAAAGATATGAAAATTATTTACTCATAATCAAATTTATTAATTCCATGTTATATAAAAGCTTTGTTAGATACATAACTATTATAAATAATTCCTCAAATTTTAAAAGAAAAGCTAAAGAAATAATACCTTCTTTCTCTCTTCTCCTCTTCTCACGGTTTTGCTGTGTTGTTGTTCTCTTTTCTTTCTTTTCATTTGATTCAATATAGTTATATGTATATATAGGAATGGTGGCTAGGTGCAGAAACCTCCACCGCCTCTTCCTTTTCTTTTATTTTATTTAATTAATTAGTCAATCAATTAGTTAATCAATTAGTTTAAGGATAAGCTAGCCCCTTTCTTTGACTACTTTTTTTAATTTTTTATTATTAATTTTCCAACACTTATCTTCTCTTCTTTTTTTTTTTTTTTCAGCCCAACAATTGTCATTCTTCCCCTTCTTCTACATGTTTCTAACATGGTGAGTCATGTTTATTTTATTTTATTTTATTTTATTTTATCTTATTTAATCATTATGTTTATCTTCTTCTTTTGTCTTTTCTTAGATATTTAATTGTAATTCTATATATTTAAATTTCTAACATTTTCGAATCTTACACGATAATAAGAGTCATTTTATTTTCTCTTACTACACATTTAACTAGTTTTCTATATTTATAAATCTTAAAATCCCGAAAAACTTAATTTTAAATTTAATATCTCAACTTTATTCGATTATCAAAAATCGTAATTTTACGTAGTGTTAAGTTCGGTTAAGTAGATAACTTAAGGATTAAACCTAGAGTTAAAAGTACGGGGTCTTACATCAAAGGCTATAAGTGATACGCAATACATCGGAAGCTATATACGATACTTTATACTCCTTCATTCCCAATGAAGTTATATTTAAAAAATGTACAATTTTGTAAGGGTTTGACATTACAACACCTATATTAACTAATTTATCACCATATTTTCCATTCATGCATTACTTTTAAAGAGTGGATTAGTTATGGACCATACATAATTATACTAGTATGTGTATAGAAAGTAAAAATAAAAAAAAATACAAACATGACTTCTGTTGGAATAAAAATATTCTTGAAACATGACACTTTTTTTTTTTCATAATTAAGAGTGGGATTGGTTACCCATTTTATTGATTGCAGAAATTAAATAAAGATTAAAACCATCTTGGTTTACATTTGTCTACCCATTTTGTTGTATTTTCTATAATCTACTTTAGGCTTGTTCCGGAGTCAATGCTCGAAGTAAGTCCTCGTTGGTTCTTCGTACTTTTTGGGGCTGCTAATGTATCTTTCTTCATTGTCCGTGCCACCTTCTTCATGAGTTTCCCAGGGGCCATATTCCACCGCATCATCCTCGTTGCTACCGTCAATTGGTGTGTGGGGCGCCGTCGATGTGGTTGGGACATGGGGCTTTGTAGACATGCGAGCTAAGAGTTGAGCATCCGTAGGCATTTTGTGGGCAACAACTGGTGATAAGTCTTTTTCAGCGAGGATAGCTTCGGGATTGGGGCTGAGGTTGGAGGTCGTCGATTCATTAATGAGTCGTTTAGTCGTTGAGTCTGAGCTAAAGCTGCTTGGTAGACATCAGACCACAAAGGGTTGGACTGATTAAGTGCTTGGTTGGTTGGGTCTAGGACTTGAACAACTTGAGGGGTTGTATGAATTGGAGTTTCTGGCGATTCCACTTGAGTTTGCTGACTAGGAGGGTCTTCGGAGTAAATTTCGTCCACATCACTGTCCTGGGCCTCTACTGTGGCATTCTGTAGAACATGTACTGCTTGTTGGTTTGGGCTGCAAAGAGGGGCAACAAGGTGTGCGGATGGTGGGCAAAGAGTGGCACTCTGCTCGCAGCGCATAAATCAGCATCTGCGTAGTTCTCAACAGCCGGGGGCGCTCATGGTTGGGTGCTGGGCTGTGAGGGCGCGATGGGCTGCATGCGGCTGGGCATTCAGTCGAACACTTAGGACTTGCTCAGAGGTTGCGCACAACTGGCCATGGCCTCCTAGTGAAGAGGGTGCGCAGATGTGCAATTGCACCCTAGATGGTTCAGCCACAGGTTTGAGGGCAAGAAATTCCCCAGCATCAAGAGCTGGCCCCTTCCCTTCACATCTCACCGGTGGAGTCGATTTCCCAGCAAGCACAATCCCGCTGGATTCAACTGGAACTGCTCGTGGAGGATCTTTCGGTCGCCAATCCTTTCCATTCGGTGGTTTCGGATCTGGAGGCTTTCCATTATGACAATTGCTACGATGATGCCCCATCTTTCTACAGTTTGTGCAATAATCTGGGATTCGTTCATAAACTAGTTGTTGGTAAAACCCAACGGTTGGACGAGAGATCATCTCCGAAGCAACATCAATTTTCAGCGGCTGTCCTACTAGATTACCGATTGACATTAAGGACGAGGGAAGGTATATCTGGTAAGGAAGCTTTGGGAGGGATATCCAAATGGGGGCAATCGAAGATTCTGCTGCTGGATGGAAGTCTGGTGTCCAGTGGCGGAACTTGACTCACTAAATTGAAGGGGCCAGAGAAACCTCCTAATTAAACTAGTAATTTTTTTTTGTAGGGGCCAAATATTTATATAATTTTTTTTTTGCCTAAAATATAAATACTAATTAATTTTTTTTTTCTTGTGGAGGCTAGGGCCTACCTTGGTCCCCACAATCTTCCGCCACTGCCGGTGTCCACTTTACAATTCGAAGACATGAACCAAAATTCCAATAACCATGTAGAAAACAGCATTGATAATCTACATCCGAGTCAAAACGAAACAATACTTGTCGATGGTCAATCACGCCAATACTGTATTTGTCTTGGAACCTTGCCGTCTTGAAATCCTTGCCCAATTGGATCATGGTGGGTCGCAGCCTGGAAAATTTTCTGATCAATGCCTGCTTCAAGGGGCTGACCATTAATTCCATCTCTTCATCTGTGAAGCGTAACGCTGGTTCCCCCAGATGGAACTCCTTCGGTTTAATTGGGAACCATGGGAGGGGAGGCCTCTCCGATGGTTCCCCGGTGACTACCGCCACAAAGTTGAGCGGCGGAGGAAGAGGAAGGCGGCCATTGGTCATGGCCGCAGAAAAGGGCTGAGTGTCGGCTAGGTTAAAATCAGAGAGAGAGCATCGGTAGTAGAGAGAGAGAGAGAGAGAGAGAGAGAGAGAGGGAGAGAGCATCCGTTAATTCGAATATCAAACAATTTTGGTTTTCACTTTTAGGTGTTTTTAGTTACTGGCCGGTAACTATTTTGAATATCAAACAATTAGCAAACAACAACGTATAATGTATATTTTTATTATTTTATTTGAAAGCAATATGTAACGTAAGTTTTTCTTTTTATTTCTTTTGAATGTATGTTGTTTTTTAAAATAAACATGTAATGTATGTTTATTTAAAAGGAAAAAGAAGGGGGACTAATTATGCTGATTTTTTAAAGTTTTTTTTCCCTAATTAGGTGTGTTCAGCCTTTTATTTAAAAAGTTTGAAGAAGGGGAACTAATTATGCTGATAAAAATGTTTTTGAAATATGCTTGATATTAAATATTTTTTGAAACCTCCTTTAAAATACCTTTTTTTTTTTTTTTGGTATAACAGCCAATTAAGTGACTGGTGGGCATGGGGACCCTTTATTAGAAACTGGGAAAATTGATTACAAAGGAATGAGGGGGGCATAAGACCTTACCTCTTCAGAAATCTTGAGATAAAAGGAATTAAACAACCTTTACATACCGAATGTTTGGGAATGACCTACTGTCTAAAGCAGCGAGTCCGCGAACTCGCCTTGACAGGTCAGGTCAAATGCTCCTGAGATGGAAGTGTGTTTGGTGAAACTAGCTACACGCGCAAGCTCATCTGCCACTGTGTTAGCTTCCCGGTAAACATGCGAGATGGTGAAATCTCCTTCCATGAGTTGCTGAATCTGCCTCAGGACCATAGCAAAAGCCCATGGGATCTTAAATATCCCCCGGACCATGTTGACAAGTGTTAGGGAGTCTGACTCCACCTCCACCCCTATGAGTTGGAAACTCCGGCATTCCTGCAACCCAAGCAAAAGGGCTCTCGACTCTGCCTGAAAGTTTGTCCCAAATCCAAGATATATACACCGATCCCGCCACCCCCACTGAACCATTCCCGTCTCGGACCACAAAACCTGCCCCTATATGACTTGGGTTCCCCATCGAAGATCCGTCCAGGAAAAAAGTATTTTATCTCTTCAAAGCACTTTATTTAAATTTGTAATATTTTTAAATTATTTTATTACATTTTTAATATAATTTTTACGTTTGATATAATACTGTGTACATTTAATGTTGAGAACAATTTCAAAAACATTTTATCAGCATAATTTTTTTAATTTTTTTTATAAATTGAATGAGTGGGATTGGTTACCCATTTATTGAACGCATAAATAAAATGTAAGAAATTAAAAATTACCCTCGAGGTTTACAATTTGTTGCCCAACTTATTGAATTGACTATATTCCTCTTTGGGCTATTTCCGAAGTTGATACTCATAAAAAGTCTCGAGCTTTTTGGGTTCTTTTAGGGGCAAGAATGCACATCTCACTGTCGTTATCCGAGACCCCCCTCATCATCTGTTTCCCATGGGCCATACTCTTGCTCCCTGTCCTCATTCCGTCGGGCATCATCGTTGTATTGTGGAGATTTTGGCACAGATGAAGTAGTTGGAATATGCGTTTTAGTGGGTATACTTTCCAACAACTGAGTGTGAGATGGCATTCTATGCGCGAACACCGGGGTGAAGGTCTTCGGCAATGGCTTGAGCTTGGGTACTGGGGCTGACCGTGGGATCATTGGGTGATGATTCACTTCTAAAGTAGTTTGGAATACATTGGACCATAACGGCGCAGCCCGAATTGGCGCTTGAGAGAGCCTCCCTTCCTTGGAGTGACTTTTAGTTTGCATTGGTAATAACCGCTGATTCGGAGACCCCAACGATGGCAATTGCCGGCATATTTCGGTGGGGCTAGAGCTCTTCGATCGGTGACCTGAACTTAGGGTGTTTGAACTTGGCACAGCAAGAATTACTGGGCATTTGGTCGAACAGATTCTGGGCCAGATAGGGCAGTTGCTGGGACGCTTAGCACAAGCTAAGCGCAGCTAGCTGGGGCATTTGGTCGAACAGATTCTGGGCCTGGGGCGCTGGGCACCAGCTGCGTGCAACTAGCTGGAGCATTTGGTCGAGCAGGCGACGTGCTGACTTCGAGAGAGGCCTGTGCGCAGCCTACTGGGGCATTGGCCACTAGCTGTGCGCAAGGCTCATGGGCGATCTGCGCGCAGGTTGCTGTGGCGCTGGGCTGCGCGCCAGTTCTTCTGTTTCTTTTTTTTTTGTTTTTTATTTATTGTTTTCTAATATTTTCACCCAACTGCACCGATTGGTCCAACTTTTGCACTAAAATGGTACAGTTTTTGCACTAAAATGAACTAGATTCCCATCTATACCTTCACCTTGCTACATGGCAACAACAACAAAAAACCAGAAGAACTTCGATCGGTCGCCTCATTTTGCTCGAGGGAGCCCTCTCAGTTTATTAGAAAAGATCGATTACCTCGGTTCAATTGCCTAAATTTTCTCGACGGAGCCCTCTCCTTTTCAGATAGGTCGTTTGGGTGCAAACCCCTAGGATTTTTCCTTCCGCTTAACTCTTCTCCGCTCTGATTCCCACCGCCAGATGAAGATGCCATGACAAAAATCGAAAACCTAACCCGGATATCAAACCTGTCAAAAAGAAACAGCAAATCAGAGTTAAAGAGTTTTGGGAAACCTAAAAATGAAACAAAAACAAAAAAGTAAGGAAGACATCGATCAAGAAATTAGCCATACTCACCGGCCGGTTCTTAGAGAGTGAAAACTCAAAGAGATTGGAGACTTTGCCCACTTCCCACTAGGTTTTGTTTCTCACAAAAAATAATTAGGCGTTTGTTTGGATCGATGTAAAAGGTGTAAAAGGGATCCATGATGCCGGGGAAATTTGGAGAAAGAGGGAAGAAACACTACAAATCATCCCAATAATCCTACCTGGCACTACTCATGAACGTTACAAACACTTCAGGCACCTGTGTCCGCCAACTCACCCAAGTATACACTGATTCAACTGTCCTTCACAATTCCAGCTTCCAGAAATGCCCGGTAAAGATGCGATCTTGGTCACCCACTATACTTTCTGGCCAAAGAAATTTGTTGTTTTCTAATATTGTCACCCAATTGCACCGAACTGGTCCAATTTTGGCACTAAAGTGGTACAGTTTTTGCACTAAAATGAACTAGATTCCTATCTGTACCTTGCTACATGGAATTTTCTTTGAATGCTCTCCAAATTCTCTTTGAATGTTCACACTGGAGGAACAGGTGCTCCAGCGATTCTTCTTCTTTCTCACATCTACAACTCCATGCTGACCCGTTGGCAACATATTTTACGCACTTTTATTCCTTAGATACTTGGCTGTCATTAGTCTGCTAAATGGAGCATCTGGTTTTTCAATAAATCTCCATGCTATATTTGCCAACAACGCCCTATTATTTTCCGCAGTTTTCTTGAGTCTCCGTCCTCCTTATGCACCGGCTGACCAGATAAATCTCACAATCATCCTATATATCAATCTTTTCAGCTAATGTTTTTGGGATCTTGAACCAATGTGTTTAGCAAATTTCTAGCTAATGTCAGTCTACCCATCGGTGAGCCTTTCTAATTTTACCTTTAAGCTCCCCAAATAAATCTCTCTTTGGTCTACCCTCAAGTACTTAAACTGGAACAGACTTGATTTAATTCGATGCATATCAGTAATCAATTCGGCCTTATGGTGACGCACATTTGGGCTGAACAACACTGAACTCTAACCTCATGCTCCCTTGTACACATCAGTAATAATTACATTGTCTACAATTTGCCTTCCGGCAGAAATCCATTCTGAAAAGGATCCATAAGCGCCTGTTAAGCACCTTTTTGATCCTGTTGGCCATAACCTTAGCGATTATCTTATACTTATGGGGCCAAACTCTCCTGGTCTTACTAGATTCTTTGATTTTGGGATTCCATTCCTCTTGTATCACCTGATTATTACTCCTAGAATTAAATCTTGTAGGATAAGAATTCTGTTGTTTGTTGTTTTTGCAAAATTATTCCTGAAAAACTTGTGCTCTATAGTTAAAGAGCTATTGCTGGAACCATCGCTGAAGCTTTTGATTATTGTAATTTTACATGGTTGCCGGATCTCGCTCTTACTTGATATGAATTTATTTTCCTAGTTAGTCCTTTAGTAGCAATTTCACAAGTGACAACACAAATATCTTAAGTGTAAAAGCTGGTTTCTAACCAACAACTTGAATCTTTAGTTCTTAAAGTGAAATTTACACTCTCTGTTCTCTGTGGATGGTCGACCATGTTAACATTATACAATTTGTGATGCTGTGCTGCATGTCAACAGTACTTTTACTGTGTTATTTGATAGGGCTAGCGACAGCCCTACCAGTGGGCATGAATATAAAAAAATTAGCAATTAATTAAACAGCAAAGTATATCACTTTTTATAATTTTATTTGAAAGCAAATGTAATATATGTTGGTTTTTTTTTTAAAAAATAAACAAATGTAACGTCTTTTCATTTTTTTTTTATTAAAAAGGACTAATTATGCTGAAAAAAAATGTTTTTTGAATTGTTCTCTATATTAAATGATCACCTAATATGACATCAAATTAACATAAAAAGTGTATTACAGAACACAAAAAAAAAAAATATATATATATATATATATATACACAAATTTAAATAAAGGGTTTTGTTTTGAGACACACATTACATACATTTTTTTTCTTCTTTTAGGCATGCTCATTAAGGCGTTTTAAAGGAGGTTGTGGAAAATATATTTCCAAACATTTGCATGTTTTCAAAAACATGCAAACGAACATCTGAGGAAGAAAAAAGAAGGTGTTTTCAAAATCGAGTAGCACGCAAGGTGGCTCTAGAGTCCACACCTACGCACAGCAAAGTGGCCTAGACGAGGCTTCCATCCTAGATGCCCTTCAACAAGCTGCGGAGGAATTAGATCCAGCCATAGATACAGGGCCAGAACCCTTCAAATGTCCACCTAAAAAACGCACAAGTCCAATCAAGGAGTATCATTTCCCTCAGAAGTCTGCTCTGGCTGCGCCTTTGTGGTCATACATGTTCCAAGGAGCTATTGATCTACATAAATCACCTAAAGCACACTGGTCTGCCCCCGTCCCTAAATTACAACCCCTGAAGAAGGCCTATATCCCAATTGCCGCGCACAAGTTCGCTACTGATTTACAGTTATTAGATACCTTTCCTACTCAGCCACGCTTATTACCATCTGGCTCTCTGCCGGCCTCGCCGAAGCACCCAAGGGATAACCCCAACCAATCACGAGCTGCCTCTAATCGGGTAGAGGACGACAAATATGGAGATTGGGAAACAGATAATGGAGATGATGATGAAGCATAATGAAGGTTGCATTCTTGGCCCAACGAAGGAGGATCTACGGAACGCGCATATTTGGAACCCCAACTCAGGCGACAGAGTAAAGTAGATTACACGAAATATGCATAATTGTAAGACACCTCTCGGCTCGATTGATTATATTTTAATAACAGGGGTCACCAATCCCACCTTTGCTTTAAAAAAAAATAAAGAAGCTGTTTTCAAAACTGTGATTGGTAAAATAATTTTGAGAAACTGTTTCGGTATATAAAAGGTACCAAAAACCATTGTTGAAAATAAAGTTTTGAACTCGTGCCAAACAAGATTTGGGTTGGGATACAATTTTTGAAATTAATAACCACACCAAAATCTCCCTGAAAACATCCTTACGAAAGATCCATAAGAAACAATGTATTTTATCTCTTCAAAACAATTTGCTTAAATTTGTAATATTTTTTTAATTACAATTATTTTTGTTAACGACCGACGGTACAGCTATGGCTGGGTAAATCTTCCATTTAAGCTCAAAAATCCCATTGGGGGGGGGGGGGGGGGGGGGGGGGGAGCAAAATCACCGGACTCTAGGTACAATATGAAGCAAACTACAAACGCAAATAAGGAAAACTGTGTGAATCCAAGGCCACTAGGCCACGACTGTCACAAGGAAGAGTAGAGTGTACAAAAAATAGTGTATGCTCCGTATAGCTTGCCAGTTTCGCCAGAGCATTTGCCATGGCATTCGTTTCCTGGTAGATATGCTCAACTTGCGCCCCATGAAGCTGACTTCTAGCTCACTGAATTTCTCGCATCACCTTCGCCGATCGCCATGGTGACAAACCGGCTTGCAGATTTCCAACCAAAACCTCAGAATCCGATTCTGGCATGGCAGCATGAATCCTCTGATCAATACATGTCGTGAGCCCATAAGCCAGAGCCTCAGCCTGCTAGCTTGTCGTCAAGACAGCGAAAATACTAGCAGCAAAAATTACTGCGCCATGGCCATCTTGGAACACAACTCCTACCCCTGACTGACCAGGATTCCCTCGCAAGGAGCCATCTACATTGATAGGCTTTAAAATCTCAAAGGTGGCTGATGCCATGCCACCAGTTGTTCCCGCCATTGTTTGGGATACGCCAACCGTGGTACCACCCCATCCAATGGCAGAAATTGCGCCAGACCAGAAAAATCCCGTAGACAATCTTTCGGATCATTACAATTGCATCCCCCGGTGGCCGGCGATCCTCCTCAATGTGAGCGGAGCAGTGCACCTTACACAATTCCCAGCAAACCAAAGATGGAACTACTGCTCTAAAATTCAGAGGAAGTTGAATCGCAGAATCCCAAAAGAGCTCCAAGCAGTCCCACAAAGAAGTTGGGAAAGGATCCTCAATTCTGCATAATTCCCAAATAATTTTCCATACAGATTCCGTCTGACCGCATGAGAAGAGGGCATTGAACTGCACCCTTTTTGGCAAAATTCGATCCAAGTTGACCCTACACCCGAAACAACCCTCGAGATTGGCCTTTTAACTATCTGAGTCTGAAAAATAAAAATCAACCATTCCAATTCCAATTCATGAATCCCCTCCCTTTGTGCTCGTTGATCATCAAACATTGAGTGACAAAACCACCACCTCGCCACACACATACACACTCCTCTGTCCCTTCCCAAAAAACCCAGCCTATAAACTCTTAGCTGACTAAGGTAATTTAACACCCACGCTCTAAATTTGCTCTTATGAACTTATTTGATGTTTTCGTTTCTGGGTTCAGTTAAATTGTAACAGCTGGAATCTCAAAATTGGAAATTTTGATTGCAGGAGTTCCTAATTAGGCGCTGCTCCAAGTGGCTAACCGGCCAGTACTTTCGTATGTTTTGGCTCTTTTGGAACAGAACAACCTAAATGATCCCATTGTTGTACGTTTCTAATTTCGTTTTCTGTGTCTTGCTACGTATCATTGAGGAATTTATTTTTAGTGTGAATATTTTATGCAATTGCTATACCAATTTTGAATTTGATTTAGTTTAGTTGTTGGAATATTTGCGTTTTGTGGATAAGCCATCCAAAAAAAACAAAAAAGCTCAGACTGGACTCAGATGTCGATAGAGTATTTATTTTCTTGATAATTGTATATGTATTTGCTGCTTCTTTATGAAAGGGTATCCATATTTGGTAATTGGTTTTTGATAGGTTTGGGTTTTTTCTATATGTATTTACTGTATTAATTTTCTTGATAATTGTTTATGTATTTGCTGCTTCTTTATGAAAGGGTATCCATTCTTGATAGTTGTGTAAGTATTTACTGGTTTTCGATAGGTTTGGGTTTCATCTGAGAATTTTTTACTTATTTTTTTGTTGAGACATGATAGTGTTCTTCAGGATTTTGGTGTTATGCCTCTTTCAGCATTAATTCGATACAAGGAGGTTAGCAGCATTATTTAGAACAGAAGGTGAGATAAGACTAAAAATTAAGTGAATGGAGCAAATCTAGCCTGCTGTCTATTTGGCTAGTTAGGGCAATAATTTGTGGCTAGAATTGATACTCTATTATCAGTGTTGATGCACTTGGAAATGAATTTTGTTGTTTTAGATGGTTTTCACGCCGTTGATGCCATCTCATTCTGTTTAAGGTAAACTCTAGCTAGATTGGATGACATTCCAGATTATTCATCTGAAGCCAGTATAGCAGCTTGATTTTTAAATTGTTTGTTTCAAGTTATAGCGTAGATTTGGAGAATTCTGTGTTTATTCCTTAATTCTTAAATTAAATTAATTGTAGTTGAATGGATAAAATACCCAGAAATCGGAGCCTTCTACTGACTGAACCAACCCTACCTCATTTTGAGCTGTTTGCGTCTTTCCTTAGTTGGAAGCTCAAATTCATATTAAGAGCAGCAAGCTTCTTTCTAACCGTTGTGTATATTATCCTTTTTATTTTGTATTAGCGGAATAGAACCTTAAAATTTTACTTATTATTAGCTAGTTTTTCAACAATTAGAGTTTAATCCTTGTGTGATGTAGGACTAAGACCAGATGTGTACTATGCAAGTCGAAAGAAATGCCCTAATTAGTTAGATAGCTTACTCATCCCACCTTGAGCTCTCATTTAACACATTGACTTAGCACCATTCATATTACTGTATTACTAGTACTGTTATATTAGAACTAAACCAGCACTCAACAACTGAACATTTATCTCACTATCTAGGGTAGGTTATATGGATCATATTTTCTCATCTTGTTAGGTTGAAACCCATGTTCATATTTATATTTTAAGTATAACTTGTTTTTTCAATAGTTTTTTTTCCTAATTCTTTTTAGGTCTTCTCATTTCCCTTTTAATTTGAGTCAGTGATTCTCTATTTTCTACATATTGTATTAGGGCATCTAGAGGTTTCCTATGCACATGTCAAAATCACGTTAAGCTTGTTTCTCTTCTTCTTTTTTTATCTGCTAGAGCCATCCCTGAATTTCATTTTAATGCATTCATCATCCATTCTATTTGAGTTTTCTTCCACACCATGCTATCCGGCCCATCATCAAACTCCACATTGAACTCCCCAAGCCATTCCGAGTTACATTTTTAATACACTTTTTACGTTTGATGTCATATACGGTGTACATTTGTTATCGAGAACAATTTCAAAAACATTTTATCACATAATCAATCTCCCTTTTTTTTCTTTTAAATAAACACGCATACGTTACATCGATCTTTTTTTTTTTTGGAGTGAAAAAAAGTCAGAAAAGTCTACCAGAATTTCTCTACACCCGCCACCTCAATCACTCTACTCATGATCATTCAGCTGTTCTCGCCATCTCGTTCGTTCGTTCCCCAGTTTAGATTTCTCGGGAGAAATCGGACCAGAAAAAGGTATGAAATTGTTGGGTTGGTACGCCAAGATAGCACTTCTGTCAGCCATATAGTGCAGAGGTTCGATGGAATTTTTCATGATCAAGTAACTATTTTGGAATCACAGAAGAAGGCTTGGGAGAATATAGTGCAGAGGCTCAGGCTATTAGAGAAGCTCTGAAGCAAGAAAAGATTTTTAGGCCTGACTGATAATGAAAATTCCAGAAAATCAAAATAGTACAAGATTTTTAGGCCCGCTGGGATTATTTTAGTGTTCTTCAAAGAAGCAATAACCCTAAATGGGCCTGAACAATTAGGCAATATTCGAGTGAAAAAAAAAAAACAACCTTACATTATTCTTTTATTTCTAAATAAAAAAAAAACATATGCTACATTTGGTTTCAAATAAAATAATAATTAAAAAAAGTTATACTTTTCGGGCATCATCTTCTTTATGCACAATCTGCGCAGGTTGCCTCTATTCTCATTTTCAACGATTTTCAACACGGTAGTCTTCCTGAAGCTCGTTGAAGCAGCCTACAACAAACTTCTCTGGCTCGTGGAAGCTCATCCTCTGCCCGCAACAAAATTCTGGGTAGGATTTCATATGCGATGAATGGCTTCAATCTGTTAGCCAGAATTTTTCTATTGTATGAATCAGGCCCCATAGTCTTTTGGCTTTCTAGAATTTTTTTATTTTGGAAACCAGTTGTGAATTTTGCTAGGTTTTTTTTCTTTTTCTTGGCAGGGGTTTGAAATCAATTGTGAATTTTGCCATTGCTTTCTACTTGAATTTTGCTGATGGGACTCTAGTATTTTTGCTGTCTTATTATTTTTTTTTTTTGGTTGATTTGGGAATCAATTGCCTTCTTTTCTAAACCTGATTTTCTGTTTCTTTTTGGCAGGGGTTTGAAATCAATGGCCTCTTCGTCTAGCAGTGGGAAGGGACTGAAAGAAGGGAATCAGAGCCCAGAAAAGTTAACAGGAATGAAAAATCCAAGGGATGTGGATCTATCTGATACTGAGAGGGTTCCCTGGAACCAAGGTAATCTTTATATCTGTAAGAAGCTACATGGATTTTCTTTGAATGTTCACACTGATTGAACAGGTGCTCCAGTCCAGTGATTCCTCTTCTTTCTGCTTGTCCTATTAGATTTGCTTTCCCAATATTAATAAAACTGCTCCATTGAATGATAATGAGTAACTAACTGTGCTTATGCATTGATCTATGCATCTTGCCCATCTGTCAGAGAAACCTTATGCTTTCAAAGCAATCTTTGCGAAACCACCAACAAATTGTATCATACACTAGCTTTATTCATAAATCTTGCCTTTCCTTTTCTCTCTTTCTTACAATCTCCACCAGTTCGAGAGCAATAATTACATTAATTTGCCTTCCAGGCACAAACCCAATCTGAAAAGGATCTATTAGCACCTTTTTGATCCTGTTGGCCATAACCTTAGGGATTATCTTATACTTGATATTATTTAAGCTTATGGGCCCCAACTCTCCTGGGTCTTACTAGATTCTTTGATTTTGGGATCAACACAATTTCTGTCTGATTCCATTCCTCTTGTATCACCTGGTTATTACTTCAAGAATTAAATCTTGTTGGACTAGAATTTTGTTGTTTTTTGTTTTTGCAAAATTGTTCCTGAAAAACTAGTGGTCTAGAGTTAAAGAGCTATTGCTGGAATCATCGCTGATGCTTTTGATACAAATCAACAAAAGGAAAAATCCAAGGATGTTGTTTTTGGTCAAAATCTGTCTGTTTTTTGTTTTTTTCTTTGGATTGAACTGTTTTTGCAAAAATTGTTCCTGGAAAACTTCTGGTCTAGGGTTAAAAGAGCTGTCTGCTGGAATTGCAATAGGACTATCTTTTGTGTTCATCTTTGTTGCAGTTGGTTTATTTGCTTTTGTCTTCAATAGAAACAAAGGTTAGGACTTCTGAAATTACTTTTGGGTAGCTTTTAGGTTGTTGGAGATAGTTTTGGCTTCTCATTCTGCCTGGAAAGTTGTGCTTTTCCAGTTCTATTTCCTCCACATTCTTTCCTCTTTGTAGCATGCCTTAACAGTCTTGTGCATCTTAGTTTCAATGAATATGGTTGCAAAATTTATTCTTTATAACAGTAGCTGCAAACTTTACTTTTGCAGGGCACGAGGATGATTCTGATCCTGAGATAAGAATAGCTCGTAAATTGTTTTACAGTAAAAATTACAAGGACTGCCGAAGTGTGAAGGATCCGTCTGCAGCCGGAATCAAGAAACCTGAGGAAAAAAACTCCAGGTCAGGGAAAGGATATGGTCTACGCAAACAAAAACTGGTGAACTACAAAAAGTTGACTCGTCCATTCCCATGAAGTCTTACAGCCACTTGTATTCGGCTGCTTTAGTTTTTTACTTCCTTGTCTGTTTTCCTTTTTCTTTTAAAGCCACAGTGTGAGAGGATGAGAGATGAAGCCTCAGTTGTTGTGTTATTAAATCCTGCTAAGGAAGTAGCGACTTAATTTGCACAATGTAACTCTGAATTTTATTCTCAATCGCACTCTTTTAGTCCCTTCGTTTAATTTGTAGTCCCGTGTTATTGTTTTAATTATAAGGTTTATCAAAAAGCCGGCCTCAGTACTCAATTTATTAGAATCGGATATTGTAATGTAATTTGCATAAAATCAAATGTCAATTGATGACAAGTGATCTTGTCGTGTCAATAAAGTGAAGCGAAATTTGAAAGTGGAGAACTGTTCTCTACACATACATTCTGGAAAAATCTTCATTTTCCTACACCAAAATCCCTCCCCCACTCCTAATCAAGTCCATAGCTGGATCTCTTTATCACGTGCATTGGGTAGCTTTTCACATGCATTCCAAATCTGCATAGTAAACGGAACTCAATTTCCTAAATTTTAGCTGCTTATTGTTTGTGGATTTATGGTATGTTATGGTCTTAACTAGCAAAGTTAGTATAATTCTTTCTCCTCAGACAGGCATATCATACTTATCTGGAGCTCAAGAATCAGCTGTGAAAGATTGCACTAAATAACAATCTCCACCACTTCAGTGGCTGATTTGATGTTCGTATAAAGGATTAAGTAGTCTCGTGTTAGAAACTGAATAAGTGCATGTCAAGAGTATTTTGAGGGATGCTCTCTGACTTAGGCGGATGCTCTCAACCCCAACAGTACAGGCGATATTTTTAAATAAAAAATGGAGATACCTTAGCAATTAAACTCAATATATTAGATACTATAACAGATAAGAGATACATCAGAAGTTATACGCGATACTTCCACCTTTCAAATCAATAGTTTTCTTTCCTCTACAAGCGTTATTTTTTTGCTCTTAGAAACACGCGATACATCAACAACAAAATTTAATCCATCAAAGGTTAAAGTGATATGCGATACATCAGAGGCTATACATAATACTTGAAACTCTCGTCCCAATGGAAGAGTTCTATTTTAATAATGTACAACTTTTGAATGCTTTAAGGAACACAATGGTGGAGGATAGAAGTAAATGAAGTACGCTAGGCCCCTGTAAGAATTTTTTTTCTCATTAATAGGTATCTATATTTTAGTTAAAAAAAGTTATATAAATATTCGGTCTCCACAAAAGGAAATTATTACCATTGGCCCCTTCAATTTCGGAACCAAGTTCCGTCACTGAAGGTACAACACTTAAATCAACTAATTTGCCACCACTTTTTCCATTCATGTCGTTACATTTATAGTATGGGTTAGTTAATTTTGCTGCATTTAATAAAATGTATAACCAATTCCACGCTAAAATAAAAAAATTTAAAAAAGGTGTGGATTAGTAATGGACAACACATAATATTACTAGTATGCCGTATGGGTAGAAAGTATAAAGTAATGTATATATATACCGACATTACTTTTATTGGGATATAAATATTTGTTGAAACAAGACTCTTCTATTGGAACGGGGGGAGTACTTCATAACATACACGTGATACTTTCTAAACTAAAATGGATGCTCACGTCTTTAAAAAAAATCACATGTTTAATAAATAAATAAAGCGTTTGTTTGATCAGTAGGGCGCAGGTCGCATACAAGCTTTTGCGGTGGAAAATTGGAAGGATTGAACATTTTATAAAACTTGGGAAAGTTCCAAATTGATACTTCTATATGCAAGACGGAACAGAGAATTTTCACAAGATGTCATGGAGTTTCGAAGACACTATATATTTGCAGTTAAAGGATTAAAAGGTCAAGCATATTGACGAATAGTGGCGAAGCCTAGGGGGGTCTGGTATTGAGAATTGTTCGACGAGGGTTCCGACCCTTAAAGTGGTGTGGTCTGGCTCTGCTATTTTTTTTATATATATATTTTTTTAGAGGGAGGAGAGAACTTGCATTGGTCTGGAGGAAGAAGAAGACTAGAAAAGAAAAAAAAATAAATTTTGTTAACTGGAATTAACAACGCCATTTCCACTTAGGGAAAAAAAAAAAAAAAAAACCCTTATTTCTCCCTCCCTCATTTCTTCAAACTCCGGACTCTCCTCCAGCGCTTCAAAATCAGCTGCAGCCGGGTAACTTTCATCTTCTCAATTTTTCTGTCTCATTTTTTTTTTGGTTTAATTCAAATTTCAGCCCTCAATTTTGTACTAATTAATCTTTTTTCTTGTTTTCATTTTGCAGCTTCTCTTTGGATATCTACTCTATTAATCTATTCTCTTATCCAATAGTCATTCAATTTATGGCTTAGTTGTTGTATGTTTAAATTTATAGAGTAATAAATCAATTTTGGGTGTTTGGGTTGAATCGAAATAGAAAGTTTAGTTTATTTTTATTCTTAATTTGATCCTGAAATTATTTTTTATATTTATTTTTAGATGCTAATATATAATTATTAACTACCTTTATTTAATGACCTGAAAACAATCTGCACTAACTAATAAAGCACCCTTACCTAATAATTTCTTGCTACGCCACTATTGACGGAGGAGTAATCAAACAATACTCTTAAAGTAAAAGTTAAACCAAGTAAGTGAGCCCTTACCAGGTCTGATAAATCACACATTAAATAATATAATAGAACCAAGAGCATGAAGCAAGCAAATCATAATAAGTGCAATTAAATTCAATAAAAATAAAAATAAATGTAGGATACAGTGATTCTAAAAAATAAGTCGATTGACTCCATATATATATGTAAAAGTTTATTCAAGACTCCAATTAAATCATATCTTGAGTAAGGGTCATCAGTTCCAATCCAACCTGGGTTCGACATGTTCATCTATTTATGAGATCTCACCGTATGCAGGGGCAGAACCAATCGGGGATTGATGGGGTGAGGTGGTCTCTGAACCCCTCACTTTTATTAGCTGTATATATTTAACTATAAAAAAATGTATATTGAACTCCTACAAAAAAAAAAATTCATATGTTGGAGCCTTGAGGGAGTTTTTTTCTTGTTCCGCCATTAATCATATGGGTATATATACCAACAAGGTTACCAAAACCTCCCTGTAGAGACAGGTGGGATTTCAAATGCACAATGACCAATGGTGCTCCACATGTCAGTTTCGGCACGATAAAGTACACAATTAGCTTTTCAAAGAATTCAAAGTCAAAAGTATTGGATTTCATATACATAGTTACCATGAATTTGAATTTAATTCATATATCAAACTCGAAAAGATGAAGTACACTACTATTTTCAAATTCAATGTAAGGAAGAATGACATTTTTAGTACTAAAAGTTTGAGCTGTTTGTAACTTTGGTACTACAAGTTTACTTAGTTTCAAACTTGTGTTTTATGTTTATACTTTATTGCATTTTCAGTACTATATAGCAGGTTTTACGTAGTCAAACCAAAGTCAACTGTAATTTGAGGGTATTTTACAATTTTATGGGGGCTGAAAATATAATTTTTTCTAATATAATTTCCAAAACATTTTCTCAGTTTTCTTTCTCCTCAGTCGGAAGAAAACTTGTATGCCAACTTAAGAGAAAAAATTTGCGAAAATATTTTGGAAATAATATTAGAAAAGTATCTTTTCAACACCTACAAAATTGTACTACTATAGCAGGTATTGGTACTAAAAATGCAACAAAGCATAAACATAAAGCACAATATTGGAATTGAGTAAACTTTTAATACCAAAGTTGCAAACATGCCAAACTTTTATTACAAAAAATGTCATTTTCCCTTCAATATAATGCAAGCACAAATAACACAAGAGGAGGTGAGATAAAGTACTACATGATAGGGCCTTATTAACTAGCCAAAATGACATCATCTACTACTGAAGAGTAACATTGATATTCTTCAAGAATCAGTGCCACTCTTCAAAAGTACCAGTTCATACTCTAAAGAGTATAACTGATGCTTAAATATTATAATTGATACTCTTGAAAAATAAAAATAAAAATGCTAGTCGCACGCGTCTGAAGCATGAATGGTCTAATCCATGAATCGAAAAGGTTTGTGGTAAATACCAGAACACTTGTTAGTTTCTAGAGCAATCAAGTGGTTCATTTTCTTGAAATACCCTTTTGAGTCAAGTAACTCGGTGTTATTTCATTAAGGGCTTTTTAGAAAAAATAACACATAATTGCTCTGGAAGCTAGGGCTGGCAATATCCGACACGACACGAAAACACGACACGAACCCGACATGATATAAGCGGGTTTGGGTTAGGGGTTTTCGGGTTGGTGGGTCAAACGGGTCGACCCGTTTAACCCGTATAATAAACGGGTCAAATTCAGGTCAACCCGAAAAACCCAATTATGACCTGTTTGACCCATCTAAATAATATTAATAAATTATGAGGTTAAATTTGTAATTCTCAGAAATTGGCCTAACCCTAATGTTGTAATGTACACCCTACTTCTTTCACTTCTTTTTGCTACTAATTAGAAACGGCCGCAGCCCCATTCTCACTCAGTCACTCTCTCGTCTCTCTCGTCGCCTCTCTCCGCTCAATCTTCCGCTCGGCGTAGCCTTCGTTTCCTGTGAGACCCTTTTCCTTTCAGTTGGCTTTTCAGATCGTCTGACTTCTTATTGGATTTATAGGCTTAGTTTATTCTCTTGAATTGCTTGTAATGTAATTTTTACTGCTTATGTTGGTCTTCAAGTGTAAATAATTGAGTGCATCGTTGTTTGTTCGTTAGAGGGTGAATGAATGACTTGTAGAGGGTGAAATGGACCTCTGTCTGATATTTAATGTCTTGCATCCAATTCCTGGTCATTCTGGAATCCAACTTTAAGAGTACTTATTCTTGTAATTACAATGTTTCATGCTTTCCTTGATTTATGATATAAACGATGTAGAGATTCAAGATATTTGGAAAATTTTCAAATACTGACATAATGAAGGATGTGATTGACATCAACTTCCAGTTATATGTGGAGTTCTTTTGTTTTTAATCAATGATGATAATCACAACTAGATGAAGGGTATTTAAGACGGTCTGCTTTTGTTTAATGTGGGTTGTACAGGGTCTGTAATAGAACTAATGATTGTTTCCAGCCATTCTGTTGTTAATAAGTCCAGAATTGTGTACAGCAGTGTTCAAAATCTAAGGCTAGATCAAAATAATAAAAAAAAGTTGAAAAAGAAGAAGCAAAAAATCTTCTTCATTGTTTACAAAATTTTGAGTTGTGTAAGGATTAAGTTACAAAATAAGAGCCAGTATATATTTTTGAGTGATTCATGCTTATTGAATTTTTTAGTATATATTTATTCATGGTATCAAAGTTATTTCATATTAATAATATTGTCTTTTCATTAATTCGTTTTCAGATTTCATGGAACCATCACGAATTGAAAGTGATAGTGACGAGACTGTCCTAGAAGTCTCCCAACCTAAAACTCATGGAGATAGAAAAAAAAAAGGATGTTCAAAGAAAGAAAAGGAAGCTTACATCTGGAGTTTGGCAACATTTCACCCTTTTAGCTTCAAATCCCGGTGAACAACTATACTGTGAATGCAACAAATGTGGGAGGAAATACGCAGCTGGTAGTAAAAATGGCACAGGTAATTTACTTCGCCATTTAGATAGTTGTGTAAGGATGTCAACTAGAGATATTGGGCAGTACAAGATTAATTCTGATGGAGGTTCATATTCAAGTACTTTAAGTTCGAAATTTAATCAGGAGAGGTTTAGGGAGTTAGTGGTGCATGCTATCATTAGACATGATCTTCCCTTTTCATTTGTGCAGTATGAAGGTATTCGAAATATTTTTAGCTATTTGGAACCAAGAGTTTCTAATTTCTCTAGGAATACTACAAAATCTGATATTAAGAAGATGCATGCCCATGAAATTGGTAGGCTTCGTGGTGAATTAATTGCATGCCCTAGTAGAGTATGTTTAACTTCTGATGCATGGACTTCTATTGCAACTGATGGGTACCTAAGTTTGACTGCACACTATTTGGATAAAGATTGGGTGTTGCAAAAAAGACTTCTGAATTTTTCGTATATGCCTCCTCCACATTCTGGTATTTGTTTGGCTGAGAAGATTTATGGTTTAGCTAGTGATTGGGGCATTGAAAAGAAGTTGTTTTCTATCACTCTGGATAATGCTAGTGCTAATGATAAATGTGTGGAAATCCTTAAAACCCAGCTGAAATTGAATAATGTTTAATCCATAAAGGTGCATTGTTTCACGTTCGATGTTGTGCACATATTCTCAATTTAATTGTTCAAGAAGGTTTGAAAGAGATTGCAGTGGCTGTAGAAAATGTCAGAAATTCTGTTAAATATGTTAAGGGTTCTCAAGCAAGGAAAGAAAAGTTTATACACTGTGTTTCACAAACTTCTCTAAATCCCAAGAAAGGTTTAGTGCAAGATGTTCCTACAAGGTGGAATTCTACATACAAGATGCTATCAAGTGCTATTTATTTTCGTCTTGCTATTGAGCACCTTAAATTGAGTGATTCTAATTTTGATAGTTGTCCAACTTCAGAAGAATGGGAAACAGTTCAACAAATCTGTGATTTTCTTGAAGTTTTTCATGATGCAACTTTAGAATTTTCTGGATCTCTTTATCCAACAGCAAATCTGTACTTTCCTCAAGTTTTTATGATCCAAATGAAGCTGTATGAAGAATCTAACAGTGATGATCCACACATGAAAAAGATGGCCGATCCTATGTTTGAGAAGTTCAACAAATATTGGTGTGAGTTCAATGTCTTGTTAGCTGTTGCTGTGGTATTTGATCCTCGCTATAAATTTGAATTTGTTGAATTTAGTTATGAGAAGCTTTATGGCAGTGAGTCGGCTGAATTGAAAAAGTTAAGGACACACTTGAAGGAGTTTTTGCTGAGTATAAGAAAGGATCCACAGATTCTCCAGCATCATCTTCAGCTTCTCAAGGTATTAACGTGGTCAATTCTCATGAAGTTATTGTCACTGACAGTAAACAAAGCTCAACTATTTGGAAGGTAAACTCTGACTATTCTTATATAATGCATTGTGATTATGAATTTGTTTACAACTTTGATCTACTTTATTAATTGTGTTGTGTAATACATAGGAGTTTGATGAGCGAAAGAAAACTGCTCAAAAAAGTAAGAAAACTGAGCTAGATTTGTATCTTGAAGAACCAAGAAGTGAAAGAACTTCTCCAATTCAAATTCTTGAATTTTGGAGATCTCAAAAATTTAGATATCCAAATCTAACAAGATTAGCTAGAGATATTCTTTGTGTTCCTGTTTCAACAGTTGCTTCTGAATCAGCTTTTAGTATTGGTGGCAGAATTCTGGATCAATATCGCAGTTCAATGGCACCCGATGTTGTTGAAGCCTTGATATGCTGTAGGGATTGGCTGTTTGGAGCAAAAGGTTAGTTTTTGAGTTTTTTTAATTAATCTTTATCTGAATTTAAAATCAAAATTTTATCTGAATAAAATTTGCCCTTTTTTGACAGTTGTAGCATCACTAAAACTTGAAGAGTTAACTCAGGATGTTATGGCTCTGAACCTCAGCAATGAAACTGGATCTGTGGTTGATGATGATCACTCTTAATTAGGGCGGTGTTAGTTCTGGTTGAATTTTTTTTATCTCTAATATGTTTTTTAGTTGGTATTGGCATGCAGCTAGACTGCCCAATTGAACCCTCTTATGCTTTTGTGGTTTGAATGCTCTTGATGTTGGCTGCCTATGTGCTGCATTTTGTAGCTTCTGTTGTTGGATTGTTCTGAGCTGTTGATTTGGATATTTTTATGTTCTTGGTGTTGTGGTTATTTTAAGATAATTTAGTTATTTTGGATGCTATGTATTTAGTATTCTGTTCTGTGTTCTTGTTTGTACTGTACTATTGTGGTAATGTTTTATTCTCAAACACCAGTACCTTGTTGAGAAGTATTTAGATGTTTTGTGCAAATTTGTCTAATTTCTAAATTTGAATTTAGAGTTAACAGGTTCTATGGGTTATTTGGGTCACCTATTGACCCATATAACCCACATAATTATATATAGGTTTTTAGCTCACAAAATAACCAGGTTAATGGGTTGGGTTCGGGTTGCACTTTGTTAATCAGGTCGGGTTCGGGTTTATATAATTGACTCATATAATAAATGGGTCGTGTTCGGGTTTACAGGTATTAACCCGCCAACCCGAACCCGTCAACCCGAACCCGACCCAATTGCCAGCCCTAGAATGGAAGCTAATAATTGTTGTGGCATTAACCAGGCTCGTCGTGAAGCAGGGTGAACTTGGGTCACGGCCCAGGGCCTAAATGCTTCATGGGTCCAATATTTTATAAAATTCTTATAGGCACTACAATGTAATTTTCATCCTTTGTTTTTTTTTTATTTTATTGGACCCATATATATATATATATATTATATGTGTGATCTGGGCTGATGGTGAAAAAAAAATGTTTTTAAAAAAGCCCACTTTTTAATTTCTTTTTTTTTTTTTTGTTTAACCGTGTGTAAAGTCCATCAAAAAATTTCTTTTTTTAAAACCAATTGCTGAACTGAATTTTTATTTTTTTTAAAAGGCCCCCATTTTTTAAAATGGTCTGTAAAGTCCTAGAGTAAAAAGTAAAAAAAATTTACTTTAGGAAATTAGAATACTCATCGTACTACAGTGCTAACTATCGACCTGTCTACTCGGCGGCCACTAGCAAAGAGCTTGGAGAGAACGAAAGTTACTCATATTTTCTTCCTTTCCAAACTGAAAATTTTCTGCGAATAAAATTACTTAGATTAGAATGGCAATACTCATGAATATTAACTCTTTTATAAAGTCTTGATTTCAATTATAGACAACTTTCAAATTATATTTAGGGTCCCTTTTTTATTTTGCCTAAGGGCCTCATAAGTTTGATGAGCGGTGCTGGCATTAACATCACTCTTTGGGAAAAAAATAAAAAAATAAATAAAAATTCTCCCATAGATATATACCTATATCACCCAAAATTTTGTGTTATAATTGATCAAAATTGGATAAAAACTGTGAATTCCCTGAATAAGTAATCCAACCGAATTTAATTAGTTACTCATAACTCAATTAATATGTTACTTAATTAGTGATAAATCCTAGTTAATTTGTTCAAATCACTAGTTAATTTGTTCAAAATTACTTAGTGATAAATCCTAGTTAATTTGTTCAAAATTACACTATTGACAAGATTTACAATTTTATTATTATTATTTTTTTTTTGGTTTTTAAATTGTCTATTAGGATGCATTAGACAAAGGCATTTTCCGCCACCAAAGTCCAGACGGAAGTGTGCTTACCTGTTCTCAGTGGCCTCGTAGCGGTGGCGACGCCTTTAATTGCGGCGGAGAAGAAGGAATTTGAAGCAAAAGGCGGAAACGATGTCGTCTTCAAGCTCTAAAGCTCAGATACAGTCACCGCCTTATCCAAGCGCAGCCAGAATCTCTGATTCTGAATGCTTCCCTCAGTATACTGCTTCTCTCAAATGTACATCTCCAATTCTCTCGCTACTTTCTTTTCCCTCTCTTGTTGACAGAATTGGCAATATCAATTGTTTTTCTAAGAGCCCTAATTTTGTTTTTGGAATAGAATAGAAAGCTCACTGGAGCAATTAAAGTGGGAATCTGTTGGATTTGTTTGAAATTCTTGTTGTTTTGTATGGATTCCTGCTAAAGAAGTCATTTTTACGATTTTTAAAATCTGGGTTTCCGCTTAGGGGTGGTTATTGTAGTGGTTCTGCTGAGAATTGTTGCCGATATCAAAGTTTAGCAATCTTTGAATTGTTGTATGTGATTTGAGTTTACGAGAGTGCTGATCCTTTATTTTTATATGATTTTTTATTTCTTCAAAATTTTGCAGGCCTTGAAGAATTTAGTTCTGATAAAAGTAAATGCCAACAGCATTTTGATGTTTACAAGGAATGCAAGAAAAAGGAGGTATGCAGATTGTAGTAGAATCGCTGTTTCTTTCTTTTGTTTTTTTTTAATCTTTTGTGTCTTCATGCTTTGCATGAATTACAGATCATGATGTTCTGTATAAAACTGAATCTTTGCTGGTGCTTTTGAGTTTCCTTGTTTGGATAAAATAGCAAGAGCTAGGTGTTTGTGTGAAAATTAGAATCTTGCCTGTTTGATCTTATGTAAAAAGCTTCCCTTATTCATAATGTTGTTACTATTACTACGCATGGTTGGAACTATAGTGCTGATGCTGAGTAGAACTACACAGTTTTTGTCTGGGGTAGGGCGGCTAATTTAGGACTACTTGCTATGATTTGCTACAATTAGTATCATACATCTTTGTTCCTGGGAGTTAGCAATTTCTGGACTCCAGAGTGTTCTGTTTTTGTTTCTTTTTCCTGAACAGAGGTGTTACATGATGCGAGTGATCTATGATTCTATGTTATCAAGTTGCAGATCAATTATGTGTTGTTTGAATGTTTTGGCTAGACAAATGAGTTGGTACTTGGTACTTTTGGTGAGAATAGATGCAAATGTGAATATGTTATATTTTGTATCCACAGGAGTTACTCTTTATATTCTGTCAGCTGTGTGATTTTCTTTCTTGGCTTATTGTTTCCACAGAGGGAAGCTCGGCTGGAGCGAAATCGGAGTCGATCTCTCTTTTCTTGACTTTTTTCTCCCCTCTTGTAAGGAAAAATAATCTCTTTTTTTGAAGTCCTCATGATATCAGATATCTCTATTAGCATATTCTCTCACTGCAGTGTATTCAAGAATTTGTGGTGGTTTTATATGCAATCTGAAGATGGGGAATCTTAATGTATTTCTATACAAAATAAACTGGAAAATCTTACTGTATATTTTCTCTTAAGATTTTGGTTTGGTTAATTTCTTCACATATTTTAAGGTGATTTTGTGCTTTATTTCTCTCATCCTGATGTTATCAGATATCTTTTGCAGTTTGTTTTATAATCAAATACTGCATTACATGTTCTCATGCCTTAATGTTCTTCCAGAAAGTTGATAGCTTGGATTTTAGAATCTGATGATGTTGAATGAATCAGGTAGATATTTTCGGCTTCCGTGAAGTCTGTGGTTTGATTATGTTCTTTTTCTTTTACATGTAGAATGGTAAAGTTTGGTACTCCCATTGTCCCATTAAAAGAGTCACTGTACAACTATTGATGAGTCACAAGATACAACATGAAATACGACTCTTTATATGGGACTAAGGGAGTACATGACTAGTGCCTGAAATTGGGTGGAAGTATAGCTTCCCGCCATGACTAAACAAATCAAAGGATGGCATGAGGCGAGTAGCCGTCAAGCATAGTTAAATTTTTTAACTTTTTTAGCCTTTTATGTGACACTCTGATTGTTATGCCTGAGGATGAACAAAGTCCTTTGATTCCCTTTGTGCTTGTTTTAAGTTTTGATCGACTATGGGTTCTGTTTGACGAATAAGACAGACAGTAGGTGAACATTTTCTGTGAGAAACGGTTCTTCCATTTCTTTGCCATTTCTAGGGCCTAACTTTTCACTTGTCTGTCTTGATCTGTGCCCTTGGACATGGGTCACTCCAGATCTATAGTGTGAAATTCCGAACGGTCCTTATATAGTGTGAAATTCCGAATTACCATTCGGTCTAGGCGCGAAGAAAAAATTGCAATTTTAGTTCATAATCTATCTGTGTAGCAAATGTGGTCCGTAAACTAATTAATTGCATCCACATTATGTTGATTTTTGGCAATTTAAGTCCAATAGACGGAAATTTACCTTCTTTGGACTCTTTTTTTAAAATAAATAAAACAAAACATAGAAAAACTATTGTGGTGGGAGGTTACGCATGGACCCTTAACCTAATTATTAAACCCATATTATTGAATAGAATGTGGGGAGGCTGTCCTCTCATTTTGATTGTAAGATTCGCCTATCACGAGACTAGGACTGCCGCCTAATTCTAAGACATGGTATTGGTAGTCGTCACCCTTACATTCCATGTTTCGGAGTATCAATGTACCATCTCAGTAGGAATAAAAAGATTGATTAAATATTTTCATCCCATGGTATCTTTGGTATTCCGGGACATGGGATCTGATCCCATCCATGCCTACAAGTCCCAAAAACTCCCACGGTGAATCGATCCGAGTCCTTAAGGTCTGGCGATGTTGCAATTGGCTTGCATGTCTGGCCAGCCAATCTGTCGGAGCATTAGCATCCCGATAGATGTGCTGAAAATCCTCTGTTAGCCGATAGATGCATTATTTGCTTTAGAGTTCCTGATAGGCACCATGACCATTTTTCCCTCTTGGCCAAGAAGTCAATAAGAATCTTGGAATCGAATTCAAAATTACCTCCTAAAAACCCCTCGGTGCCGCAAACCGAACGTCATGCAGCAACCCTTTCACTTCAGCCTCCATGTTTGTGTATTTGATATGTTCTCTGGACTTAAATTGCTGAAAATTGATACAATATGAGTTTGATTTATCAGTTTTTGATGACCATGAACCACATTTTCCACGTAAGCAAAGGTCGTAGACTAAAATCATAAATTTTCCTAACTGCTTGTATCCTCAAGAAAGTTTATAATTAGAGGGAAGTTATGTCGTGTATAACTTATACTAGCATTGTCAGGCCGTGCAAAGCGTGGTGATGGCCCAATTTATTGTTTGGTTGATATTTTTCTGTTCATTATTATATAAATAGTTATCATCTTGTGGATTGACACTTTGATTAGTTGGAATAAGTAAACAATTCTGCTCATGCAACTTTTCTTCAATTCTTTAGCTCAACAACACATCATGCTAGCCAAATTCATCTGCTTAAAAGCAAGTGCCTAAGAGCTGCAGAAAGATGCACCATTCCAATCAGTAATCTACAAATTGCTTCTAGTCTAACAAATGAGAGAAAATATAGCGAAGATTATTAAACAACATATTTTGAAACTTTTTGGAAACTCTCATCTCAATCGACATGATAGCAGATTCATACATTGACCACGATAGCAGTTCATAATACAACTTAATAATAAAATCAGTGTGAAAGACATAATCACTGCCCATATGCAAAAGAAAACCTACATTTTTGTAAAGAATTAAGAAAAGAACTCCAATAAAATCCAATCTACTAATAACAAGCTACTCATCCATAATCCAAGAACCAGAAAAGAAAAGGTGAACAACCTTGACCCAAGAAGAAACGACACCAACACCGAATTCCCCAACTACTATTTCTAAGACAAAAGATGCATAATCAATGAAGAAGAGAAGTAAACACCTGTAGGAATAAAGAAAACAACAATCACCATTTATTCAAATATCCTATAGTTTTTTGTCAAAATATCAAGAACTATAGGGAAAAAGGTGTTCACAAGCTCAGATTTCAAACGCAAACAAGTAAAAGGATAAATACAATGATGGGGAAAATGAAGGTAGTTCAAACTTTTGAGAATTTGAAAAGGGAGTGTCTCCACACAGCTAATGATAAACATGGAGCTTCCTTAAAGACTGCATTTCAAGCCATTGAACATGAGAACAAACTAGGGGCGGAGCCACATAGAGTGTTGGTGGGGAAATTGCCCCACCGGCACTCTTAAAATTTTATTTTTTGGTATATAAAATTTGAAATTTGAAAATTTTTGTATTTTGCCCAACCAAAAATTAAAATAATAGGGGTAATATTTATAAGAAATAATTTTACCCCACCAGACCTTTGGGGTCTGGCTTCACCATTGGAACAAACCCTGAAACCTAATTATGTTGTGATACATGACCATAAGAAAGTATTCACTATTTAACAAAAAAGTAGTTTTGTTATGCGGAAACAATTGGATAGTGGATACAAATGTCACCATATTCTACATACCTTTAAGAGAAATATGACCAAACCCAACAAGACAACGAATATTACCAGATGATTTCAAAGAGCTTCTATATGTCACATCCATAAATTGCGTTTTACATCAAAAGCCCTTCTCAGAAAAATTTTCAAACTCTTTATCATGCGTATTCTTTTGCTTGATTTATTTTTGTAAAGCATAAGCAAGCACCTCATCAATGTAAGACCCAAAAGAACACAAGAAGTGAAATTTCTAGAAATTTTACAAGCAAAATCTTTGACAGTAAGCATTAGGAAGCCAAGGATTGGTGCAAGTTGAAGAAACAAAACAAACAGGAGGCAAATGGTCCCAGGAACCTATCAAAGAAGTTGAAAAAGGTTCACATATATAAGAAGTTAGTGCATAGTTGTGAGGCAGAGAAGCTACATAATTAGATGTTTCCCAAACAAAAAGATCATTGTCATTCAGGAACATAGAAAGATAAAATGAAAATAATATATTTATCTAGCCTATTATACATAGTTACATAAGCATAATTCAAGCAAATGCCTTCAACCAAAGACAAAAAGAGCAAAGCAGTTGAGCATAAATATAAGCTCACATTTACTTAATGTAGAGTACCTTGCCCCATTGAGCACTCTAAAACCACGTTCTCCTGACACACTTTCATTGACAATATTCTTTAGCGAACCCAAGTCAAAGGTCAATAAAGAAGTGAGTTCACCCAGCTACACATCCCAATGAACAGATTTAGAACCATGATAAACGAGAGTATATTGAGGTCAGGGAAATATTGGTGACAATGGAAGTACAAGGAAGGCCAAAATAATTCACATGATTTACCTTATAGCCATAAAAAAACTCCACCTGGAAATGAAGTACAATTGTCAAAAATATGGATCAGCAAATTTAAAGAAAAATAATTCATGTATGATTAGTGATATAAACCAGCATTGCGTTTTAAGTTCTACCTCTAGTAGTTTCATAAAAATACTTTGAAAGGATTTGCAAGATTTCAAATGTAACCTTATATAGTCAGAACTAAGCAATTATAGCTAGCAGGAGGCTTGGAGATTACAAAGATTGAATTTTGATAAAGAGTTCAAAGAAATTCCTACGCGATAACAAAGCAAACAAAGTACTATGTAGCTAGCAGGGGGCTTGTGGGATTTATTAGCCTTTGATGGTTGGCCAATCTATTCTTCCAAAACCATCGGTTTCCAAACTCCAAACCACCATTAGAAGAGAGAAATTCATATCCAACATGCAAACTTATTTCTCTTATAGCTAAATAAGAATTCATATAAAAACCAAACGCTATAAAGAAAATGAAGATTACAGCTTAATTATCTGAATCAAACTAACCTGGAACAAGAGAAACTTTACAAAAGGAAAAAATTAAAAAGATGCAGACAAAAACAAAATAACGTAGAACAAGAAGAAAATCGATGGCTGTTCTTTCCAAAAAATAAGAACTGGATGTGATATCGAATGGAATATTAATGTGTGCAATGCGTCTTTTGGATCCACCACAATAACCTCCATCACCACTGTCGAACTCTTTCTGATGAATATCCATCGTCTTCATCCTCCCGCTGCAGCCGGCCTTCCCCACAAAATGAGCATCTCTACTGTCCATAGTGATCATGGTGGGTTGAGAAAAACCTTGCATGTGCCTACACTTGAGCCACAGATGAATAATTCGATTATCAACAATTGCGGTGCCAGAGTTGTCTGATGAAACTCAAGGAGCAAACCATGTTAATTACGGAGTAATTTTTGGCCGTTCCTTTTTCCCCACTACATTGACGGAAACGTTTAAAATTAAATAGGAAGACTGGATGAGGAAGTCAAAGAGATCGGCTGTGTTATTTGAGAAAGTGATTACATCAGACTTAATTAATAAATTATTTGCCTAATACTTTGCCACTCTGGCTTCCATGTAGTTTGTAAGTTGCTGATTAGGATGATGTGTCACCTGCCATGTGGCAATATTTTAGACAACTACAATGAAAGGTTGTGTCTTTTTATATATAGGTAGACATAATGGGTAAGTTATAATAATAACAAATAGTGCAGCTTTTAGAAAATACATGTATGAATTTTAATCAATCTTGACTTTTTTTTTTTTTTTTTTTTTTTTTTCCAATTCCATAAAATTAGATTAATTATTCATATTGAGGGCAAAACTTAAAATCTTTTAATATGAGGGTCTGAAATGAATTTTATCTCCAAGTTGATAGATTATTTGGGTGATTTATTAATCCCAATATTTTGATAGTTTAGATTCGAAATGAGTTTAGAAGACTATTAACATAACTTGTGAATTGATGGCCCTGGAGGTTTTTAGAGGTGTACAAAAGTATCCATTGTTCGGATCAAAGCGCAGATCTGATCTGAAAATTCCGATCGGTTTATGTGAAAGTGGTTTCGGATTTTTTATAGGGAGCCATGCGGATTTGGAGTCATCAAACCGATATGGCAACCAGAACTCTTCCTATTTCAATTGTTTTATTTGTGGGTTTGTATGATTTCGATACGTGGACTTTGGTCTCACTGCTTTGATTATGTTAGGGGAATTAATTTTTCTGCAATTTATCTTCCATCATGTTCTAGATACTATTTGTTTGCCTTTAGTCTGCAATTGAGGGTAGCAGATTTGGTTACCCCAAAAGAAACACAAAAAACAAAAACTGTAAACCATGGTTTCAGGTTAAAATCCAAACCAATCTGCTGCTTCAGATTATACAGAAACCAAGGTTTCGGATCGGTTTGAGGTGGTTTCGAATCGGATTTTCTGAATCGGCCCGTAGCATGCTCATAGATTTCAAGAAACTGCATAAAAATCCGGATATTGTGTTTGGTAGCCAGCATAAATACTACAGTGTTATCTGCATAACTCAAGTGTGTTATAGGCCGAGCCCCTCGTGGCAAACCATAGTGCAACAGATGATCCTCCCGAAACAACTTATTTAAACCTTTGGAAAATGCTTCTGCAACCAAAATAAAAAGGAAAGGGGAGGGGGGGTTCTCCCTGTTTAATGCCCTTCGACGCCTTAAAAAAACCTCTTGGTTCCCCATTAATGAGGACTGAGAACCAGCTTGAAGCTAGGTTACCCAGGATCACTTTCACAATTAAACCATCGAAACCAAACCGTAGCAGTAGACTGCTCAAAAAGGACCAAGTGACACGATCGAAGGCCTTCATCATATCCAATTTCAGCATAAGGTTGTGACCAAACACTGTTTTATCCAAAAATCGGATCACTTCTTGCATCAGTAACACATTATCTGTTAGCTCTGTTCCTTTCACAAAAGCTGATTGCTCATCCGAAATTAATCTGGGTATTATAGGTTTAATTCGTTCCATTAGGATTTTAGAGAAAACTTTATTTAGGAAGTTGCACAAGCTAATGGGTCTGAAGTCTGCAAAAGAGGCAGGCACATGTTTCTTAGGGATCAAAATGATTTGCACACTCGCAGCAACTCTGGGGATTGGAACACCACATAAAAATTCTTGCATTGCCGATAGAAGGTCCAAGGAAACAATATCCCAACAACCACGGTAAAAATGCCCAGTGAAACCGTCACTTCCTACCGAACTATCTGGATCCATTCCGAAGACTACATTTCTCAACTCTTCTGTCTGTATAGGCTGAAGAAGGCCTACATTGTCTTGCTCAGTGTGGTATTTCTTGGAGCAGGCACTCCGCATCCGTGCCATCCACATCCAAATTTTCTGCCGTGAAGGTCTTTCAAAAATCATTCTGCCACATTCCCTATCTCTCCCAAGTCACTCAGCCACTCTCCTTGAGAATCTTGAATTTTGAAGATTCCCTGCCTTGAATTTTTACTAGATACTGACTTATGGAAAAAATCCGTGTTGGCATCTCCTTCTTTAATCCACTTAATTCTCGATTTTGGCCTCCAAAAAATTGTCTCCTCCAAAAGACGTTGTAAAAGATTGGCACGGGCCTCATTTAGTGCAAATAAATCAGCATCAGTCCCTGAAGTTTCAAACTTATCTTCCAATTCTTTCACTTTTTCCTCTGCAAGCATGACGTTACTTGCACATTGCCAAAATCATCCCTATTCCAAATTCTGAGAGTGCTTTTTAATCTGCGTAGTTTCAACGAGAACGCGAACATTCTGTAAAACGAACCTCACAATTACAAAGAATATCATATGAAGAAGCAAGGCAGGTAACAGATAGAAGAAAGGAACAAGAGGAAGAGATCACAGATCAGAACTAAAGAGAATTTGAGGAAGAATTTTCTGTATTCTGAATAAATTGATTCTGCAATGTACATTGATCACTCTTATATAGAAATGATCCTGGCGTGCTCAGTAAGTTAGCTACTCTAGTTAATTAACTAGATAATGGTTTACAATTACAGCTGTACAAAGAAAAGAAAGCTACTACTTAACTAACTCAAGAGAGACAGTTGTACAAGTTAACAAGCCTTTGTACCATAGTTAAGTGTTGACTATTTTTCTCAATGCAAGTTGCAAGGAGAATGCAAAAGGAGTGCGGCTTTGCCACGTGGCAGCTCCAGCTTCAACTTCTGAGCTTGTTGAGTTGTATCTTTACACACCCCCTCAAGCTGGAGGTTGGTGGAAATCCAACAAATGAAGCTTGGCGATAAGAAAGTGAAATTGAGGACCTGGAAGAGCCTTAGTGAATACATCAGCAATTTGAGCATGAGTAGGAACTTTGACAAGATTTGGGATGCCTGCCTTAAATTGATTCCTCACAATGTGACACTCAATTTCAATGTGTTTTGTTCTTTCATGGAAAATAGGATTAGTAGTGATGTTCATGGCTTCCTCATTGTCACAATGAAAGGGAATTGGAATGTGGATATTAATCTGAAGTTTCTTTAAGACATAAAGGATCCATTGAAGCTCACAAGTAATACCCGCATACTTCTATACTCAGCTTCAGCTGATGATTTTGATACAGTAGCCTGTTTCTTGGTCTTCTAAGAAATCAGTGATCACCAAGGAAGATGTAGAATCCTATGGTAGATCTTCTAGTCTTCTTGCATGCAGCCAAATCTGCATCACAGTAGACTTGAAGAGAGGTGATAGAATGAGATGGATAGAACACCCATTTAGGTATCTCAAAATATGAAGAGCAACTTCCCAATGAACTTTTCTAGGATCATTAACAAATTGACTAAGCTGTTGAGTAGCAAATGCTAGATCAGGCCTGGTAACACAAATATAAAGAAGGCACCCTATCAACATACACCAGTAGAACTAAGAAAAAATCCCATTTGTTGAAAATAAAGAGGCAGTGGTCATGTTCACACTGATTGAACCTATAAGACTGAAGCTGGACATTGCGTTCATGATTCCATTGTCTGGAAGCCAGCTTCAGAACATACAAAGACTTCTGTAACTTGAAAATAAGTTTCCCTGAAGAAGTATACCTCTAGAGAAGGCAACATGTAATCTTCTTCATCCAAATGGCCATGTAGAAAAGCATTATTTATATTCAGCTGATGAATAGGCCATGATTTCGATGCAGCTATGGCCATCAAAATTCTGACAGTTACAGTCTTTACAACAGGGGAAAAAAAATCTCATAGTAATCCTCTCCTTCCACTTGATTATATCCCTTTGCTACTAATCTAGCTTTCAATCTGTCAACAATTCCATCTAGATGCCTTTTGACGTTATTCACCCATTTACAACCAATGGCTTTCTTTCCAGAAGGTAAATCAGTTATCACCCATGTGTGATTTTTCTCCAAAGCTATGATTTCTTGATTCATGGTTTCCACCCACTCAGGATTGTCCTTTACTTGGGCATATGAGTGAGGTTCTCGCATTGTGGATACATTAGCCAAAAATGCAGTATACGTAGAAGATAAATGTGGGGAAGGAATATGAGGAAAAGTATGAGGGCCAGTTACAGGAGATGATAGTAGGGAAGATGCATTAGTGACATGACAAGTGGAAACAAAGTCTTGCAGCCAAATTGGTGGCCTTTTTGTCCTAGAACTAATCCTTATAAAAGGCTAAGGAGAAGGATTAGGTGGGGAATCATGAGATACAGAAGGAGTAACATGAGTAGAGGAATGTGGAGAAGTAGGAGGTGTAACTAGCTGGGATGATTCAGAAGAGTCCTGAGGATTAGGTGACTTGAAAGGATGGTTAGGATGAGTAGAAGGTTGTGGGTAAACTTCAGTAACAAAGGAATCTAACTGATGCATATCATGCATAGGAACTTGAGGAAAGGAAGGATTGTGAGAGGTTTGGTAGGGAAATACTTGCTCATGGAACACTGTGTCCCTAGATGTGAAGACCTTATGATCACTAAGACTATAAAGCTTATAACCTTTCTGCCCTGAAGGATATCCTAGAAGGATAGACTTAATAGCCGTAGCACTGAATTTATCCTTATGTGGGGTAGTGTTTGAGGCATAGCATAAGCAGCCAAAATTTCGGAGGTGTGAAATAGCATGAGGCTGTTTGTGCAAGATTTCATAGGGTGATTTCCACTAAAAATACAGTAGGCAGTCTATTTATGAGATAAGTAGCAGTTAAAATAGATTCTGCCCAAATTTTTTTTTGGAAGATTGGATTGGAACATGAGGGCTCTGGCTGTTTGTAAAAGAAGCTTATGCTTTCTTTCAACAAGGCCATTCTGTTGAGGGGTATAGGGACAAGATTTCTGATGTTGTATGCCAAAATCTGAGAACAATTTTTGACAGTGATGACTAATAAATTCTCTACCATTGTCTGTCCAAACTGTTTTGACATTTAGATTGAACTGGTTTTTCACAAGTCCTAGAAAAGAGTCCAGAACAGAGTGTGTCATATCCTTACTTTGGATAAAATAAGTCCAGGTAACTCTACTAAAATTAGCCACCAAAGTAAGAAAATATTTGCAACCATTTATTGAAGAAACCCCTAGCATTCCAAATTAAAGCATTGTAATTCATTATTCAGGTTTTGAGAGAGCACGAGTTGCTGACCTGGTGATCATTATGGCCTTTGGTTGCACCACATAGGACCTCTTTGGGCGAGGCGGAGGTTTTTCTTTAGGCAGGTCCAGGTCTGCTGTTAGGGGCAGAATGAACTGTAACTTAATCTGTCAAAAAATGTGCCGATGTACAGATGAGAGATGCATTTGCAACCCGTTGAAAGAAAGCTTGAGCTTCTTTTACAAACAGCCAGAGCCCTCATGTTCTTCCCAAAAAAAATTCCTGCAGTAAAATGGCCATCTAACAATAAAGACTAAGTCTCAGATTTGCAGGAATTTTCTGCAAAACAAGATGACACAAATAGTTCTTCTTCTTGTTGTTGATTCACCACCTGAGCTTGTTGTCGTTCTTGCTTGTTTCTGCACACTATCTCCATATGACCAAATTGATTGCATGCCCTGCATTGAATATCAGGCCTAAACCAACAATATTTTTCCAAATGATTAGTTTTCTTACAATATTGACACATAGCAAATGCCATTTTTTTCCACTTCCCATTGTAAGCACTCTCCCTATCATCCTTGTCTTCATTTTGGTAATTTTCTTTTGCTTGCAAAGCACCTTCAGCTATCTCCTCCTTGCGAATAGCTCTTCTTTGTTCTTGTGCTTGCAATGTATTCACCAACTCCTCTAAGGTAATCTGAGAAAGATCTTTTGAGTCTTCAATAGAGGATATCTTTGGCTCAAATCTTTCTGGTAGGATAACAAGAACCTTTTGTACCACCATTTGATCTGAGAGTTCTTCGCCAGTGAACCGAATTTTGTTGACAACACTCAAGAGTCTGTTCCAATACTCTTGAATGTTCTCACATTCTTTCATCCTCAGTAGCTCAAACTGTCTCCTCAAATTCAATACTTGCATTTGATGAGTTCTATCATTGCTTTGGAACAATTTTTTCAAAGTATCCCAAGCCTCTTTTGGAGTCTCACAAGTCATAATTCTTGTGAACACTTCATCTGAAACAACAGTATGAATGCAAGTCAAAGCTTTGCTTCTCTTCTTTTTCTCAGCTCTATGTTCTCTCAACTAAGCAGTAGTGGGATCTTCAGGAAGTTGTAGTTGATTAGTAACAACCATCTCCCAAAGGTCACTAGCTTCTAAGAAGGTTTTCATTTTTACAGCCCAAATTTGATAATTTTGGCCATTGAAAGATGGAGGATTAGCAAGAAAATTGCTAGGCATGATGCAGAAATTGTTGTTTATGGATTGAAAATTAATATTGTGTACCTCACTCTCTTTTATGGCACATGCCCTTAAAGATCAAAAGGGCTCTGATACCACTATTGGAAAAATATAAATTAGGAAGAACACAATATAGAAAATTGCAGGAAACTCAATTGTGTTTATCATTTACTGTGCATTAGCACCTCTTAAATAAAATACAGAAAATACTAACTTCAGAATAATCACTCAACACTCCACTCCTAAAGATCTCAACAACTAAGATATGATAAAGGACTAAGTCAAATACTAATCCATCTAACAATAAAGACTAAGTCTGAGATTTGCTAAATCTGGAATTATATTAACTTAATTCTTGTAGTAAAATCACAAAGTTTAACAATATTCCATGTTGCCTCCTATATTTATAACATATGATTTGATTTTTTCCTCTTCATGTAAAGGATGAATTCTGGATTTCACGAATTGTGTTTCGGCAATCTGTGGGAAAATATTGGATAAGTTTTTAATGCCTCCAAAATCCTTTGCGCGTGGTATCAAATTTTTTTCCCCTCACTGTTTGGCAGTTTTATAGCACAATAACTATTACATCAGAAAAAACTCTTTTTCATACTACACAAATCCCACATTTAAATTCCAACAAAATTTTTTTCTCTTTACTTTATCTTTCACAAAAGAAAAGACTTCCTCTTTAGATCTACCAATTAGATAGGGTAATCCCAAGTATATCCCCCCGAAATACTCTTGATTTTCCATAGTTTATGTCCTGCCCTGAGGCTTTGGATACAACTCCAAATTATTAACATAACATAACAAATTAAAGTTCACATTTGTAAAGGACTAAAACAGTGCAATTGAGAATAAAAGTCTCTACTTCCTCAGCCGGATTTAAGTAAACTACGAATTAAAGTCTTGATCAGGTTGGCCTCCTTTGGCTGGGAAATCACCTTCTTAAACAGACCCTTGAACTTGGGATTATCCAGTTCTCTCCTGAAGCCGGATTCTCAGCTTCACATTCTTCTCATTTCTCACTATCACCAGGTCATGCTGCAAATGTTTCACTTCGAACCCATGGTGCCTAACCAACATACTAAAAAAGAAAATCCCCTAAGTTTATGATAGAGCCTTATAAGAGATAATTTGGAGACATTACAAAAAATATGACCAACAGACAACGCAGAGCTTTCAGTATTCCTTCAAGAAGTCAATTGTTTATATTACAAAAATATGGCCAACAGACAACACAGGCTTCCCAGAATTGCACAAGACAAGTGAAAAGCTAAAATACTTACAAATCCGGGATCCAAATATCTGATTTCCCTCGGCACATGACTGCAGAGACGACATATTAGCCCTCTCTCTTCATCAATGCGTAAATCATGGAGTCCTCTGGAACAAGGACCAGTTTCCTTCTCCATGATTGAAGCATCTTCTGCTTTGCTATTATCCTGCATAACAATTATGTTAAATCATAGTAAGAAAAGAAGCAATAAGAGAGTTATTATTTTTATATATTGACTAGGGTGTGAATAAACAAACCTCTGTTCCTGACCCGGACTTCATTTCCTCAGAAAGCTTCTCGATTCTGGATGCAGATGGAGCCCTAGTATTGCTGGTGTGAACCTCCACAATTTGGCAGTCATCATCATCTGAAGAATCTCTGGTGAATCTTCATCACCTTCACTGTAAGGAAAATCAATTTCTGAAGAGTCTTCTGAAGAAGAATCATTCACGGTAACTTTCCAAATTTTTTTATCTTCAAGAATCTCTAGTGAATCTTCATCACCTTCACTAACAGAGGAGCAAGAGTTTTTCCTATCATTAGCTTTATTTTCCCTCCTTTCTTCAGGAATCTCTGCTGAATCATCACTGTAAGGAAAATCAAATTCTGAAGAGTTGTCTGAAGAAGAATCATTCACGGTATCATTAGCTTTCTTTTCCCTTCTTTCTGCAGGAATCTCTGCTGAATCTTCACTGTAAGGAAAATCAATTTCTGAAGAGTCTTCTGAAGAAGAATCATTCACGGTATCGTTAGCTTTCTTTTCCTTCCTTTCTTCAGGAAGCTGAATCTTCACTGTAAGGAAAATCAATTTCTGAAGAGTCTTCTGAACAAGAATCACTCATGGTATCATCAGCTTTCTTTTCCCTCCTTTCTTCAGGAATCTCTGCTGAATCTTCACTGTAAGGAAAATCAATTTCTGAAGATTCTTCTGAAGAAGAATCATTCACGGTATCCTTAGCTTTGTTTTCCCTCCCTTCTTCAGGAATCTCTACTGAATCTTCACTGTAAGGAAGATCAATTTCTGAAGAGTCTTCTGAAGAAGAATCATTCACATTAACTTCCAAAGTTTTTCCCACTTTCGACTTAGTAATCGGAGTGGAAAACTTCATCTTATCCCTCCCATCAACTACTATACTGTTCTTATGTTGTCTTCTCGCTCCCTGAAGCTCCTTCCTTGACTGCGAGTTTTTGGACACCCGTCTGTGACTGTGAACTTCATACCATGAATTTTTTGTCTTCTTTCGTGCAACAACAGGTTGGCTTGATTGTGCACTGGTGCAAATTTTTAGTCTTCTTTCTCTGCTGTTCATGCCTACGATCATGACATAATGTTGAAGGACATGCTAAACTTCCTAAGCATGATTAAGTTTACTGCATTTGAACTCTTTCATGAGTTTAGTTCTTAGTCATCATACCTTGTCCACCAGATCCTTTAGAGTTTCTAGATGTCATTTTGTCCGAGAGCTTCTCTATTCCGGGTGCAGATGGAACCCAAGTGTTGCGAGTATGAACCTTCACAATTTGGCAGTCATCATCATCTGAAGACTTCTCCTTTTTATCTTTACTGTAAAACAATTTACGAACTAGCCTTATAGCAGGATCAGAATCATCCTCGCCCCTGCAAAGTTAAAAGTTTGCAGCTACTGTTATAAAGAATACATTTTGCAAGTTATGGAACAGCTCAGATAATAAACTGTTAAGGTATGCTACTTTCTAAGGGAAGCTGGTCAACTATAATGGAGGAAGAGGTGCTAAACAGATTGGGGAAATTTAAATTATCCGAAAAGGAAGTGAGTGGTATTGTGATTGAACAAAGCTTTTTTGGCACAAAGTGCAAATTTCTTTGGAATCAAGAGCACTTTCACTAAGCTCTGCAGCCCATCTGGGAATCTAAAAGTGGTGGAACTGGTGGGGCATAATTTTTTACAATTTGTCTTCACAAAAGAAGAGGAAAAGAAGAGGGTTTTGTTGCATAAACCTTGGTTTTTCGAGAACCAGGTTCTGGTCATCCATCACTGGGAGGGCGGCATTGGATGGGAAAGTAAATCTTGGCTGGAAGATAGGTAAAATTTTTCCTCATTGTTTAAATGTTCTTATTCCTGAAAATGATAGTAGAGAAGGGAAGATTCTGAAATGCATGTTGAACTGGACTTGACCGAATCTTTGTTAAGGGGCTTATAGAAACTAGTTTTAGGACAGGACTTAGATGAATGGTTGGGAAAAAATAGAGGCTAAAGGGAGAGAGGAGATAGCAAATCAAAGGAAGAAAAAGAGACAAATACTCTATGTAAAGGAGGTTTCTTCAGCAACTGAAAGGGATCAAAATGAGGGATATGACTGAGCAACAAGGGAACTTTAGATTAAAAAAAAAGAGGGGCAGGAGCCCGAGAGGAGCAAGGATGTAGAGAGGCTGATAGTTGATACTGAGAGGGAGCTAGAAGGAGAGAAGTGAGGTTGATCATGAAATCTGAAACAAAAGCGATCAGGGTAGATGAGTCCTACTTGCAACCCATGAAGTAACAAGTGAGTATTACTGAACACAATTTTGAAAAGCAAAAATCTGGGTCTACAGGAGGAAAGAAAGGAGAAGGGCTTAAGAGATGGAGAACAGTAGAGGGGAGAAATGATGATATGATTGATCAAATTCGAGGCATGAAATAAGCAATGAAGTGAATGGAAAGAGATCCTTAGTATTGGGTGATCAAACAAACAGCTATCAAATGGGAAGCAAGTTTGGGACCTGAGAATACCAATGCGGTGAAGGATGCCAGCCTAAAATGGCCTCAAGTTAATAAATGAGGATCATCTCTTGGAACTGTAAGGGGTGAGGTGGTCTATGGAGAAGCAAGTTCAAGGGGACTCAATGTATCAGCTTCAGCAGAAGTTGAAGGAATGCAAGAAAGGACTAATTCAGTGGAGAAAAGGCAAAAGTTAAATGCTAGAGAGAAGATTGAAAATTTTCAGAAAGAAATGGAGGCCATGCTGATTCAAGGAGAAAATAGAAATTGGGAAAGATGGAAAGTTCTGATGAAATTGTTGGAAGAAGCTTATAAGAGTGAAGATTTATTTTGGAAGAGAAAATCTCGAGTGCAATGGCTGTCGGAGGGGGAAAAAATACAAAATTCTTTCATTCTGCTACGGCTGAAAGGAGGAAGCATAATTGCATTGAAAGATTGATTGACAATGAGGAGAATGAAAAAACAGGAGCAATTGAAACTGCGGAAGAGATTGCAGGGTTCTATCAAAATCTGTTTAGGTCATCTATCCTCAAGACTGAAACATCAAATCAGGTATGCATTTCACAGTCAAATCAACACTAGTCCATGCCTACAAACATCAAATACAGATGTTGAAGCACATTATGATAAATGGGGCAAGAAGGGGTTCATACCAGGTTCGTTAGATGTTCTTCTGGCTGCAGATGGAGCCCTAGTGTTGCGAGTCTGAACCTTCACATCTTCACGGTAAAACAATTGATAAGCTAGTCTTATTTGAGGATCCCGATCATCCAGGTGCCCTGCAAAAGTAAAAGTTTAATTTTCAGCAACTGTTATAAAAAATACATTTTGCAGCCATATTCATTGAAACATACAAAATACTGTTAAGGCATGCTACAGAGAGGGAAAAATGTGGTGATGCATTTGCAATATGTGGAGGAAATAAAACTGGAAAAGCTGAATGCAGAATTGAAGCAAAGTACACCCGTAAATACTTGTTTTATCTTTTGCTCTATCAATGGCTTTGATAATGCTATTCCAAATCCACTCCTTCTTCTTATGTATATTTAACTGTTTATTAATAAATTTAACAACAAAATGTCAAGATACATTAGCACCATCAATGTCCAGATATAAAGCTACCTAGAATGAGAACTCCTGCAATGGTCTACATCACCACGATGTGATACACTAAAGAGTATAACTGATACTCTTGAAAAATAAAAATAAAAAATGCTATTGTTAGTCGCACACGTCCGAAGCATGAATGGTCTCATCCATGAATTGAAAAGGTATCTGAAAGTAAAAATCATCTGAAACAGGTACATGCCAAGCAAACTACTCATAAACAATACATGAAGATCTGGACATAATTTATGGACAGTATGAGCCTTCTCAGTTAATTAATCAGTGTGCGTTTCTCACATAATTTATGGACATGAAGAACGTTCTTGGCATATTGGTTAGAAGTGTGGCACTTTTATGAGGAATGGTTTGGGAAGATGAGTGAAATGGCTCCAACAAACTACAAACTCATTACTGCAGCAAACATGAAACTGAAAGGGAAAGCTCAAATTTTTAAATAGAAAAGATCGATTACCTCGGTTCAATTGCCTAAATTTTCTCGACGGAGCCCTCTCCTTTTCAGATGGTCGTTTGGGTGCAAATCCCTCGGATTTTTCTTTCCACTTAAATCTTCTCCGTTCTGATTCCCACAGCCGGATGAAGATGCCATGATAAAAATCGAAAACCTAACCCAAATATCAAACCTGTCAAAAAGAAACAGCAAATCAGTGTTAAAGAGTTTTGGGAAACCGAACAAATTAAACAAAAACAAAAAAGTAAGGAAGATATCGATCAAGAAATTAACCATTACTCACCGACCGCTTCTTAGAGAGTGAAAACTCAAAAAGAGATTGGAGACTTTGCCCACTTCCCACTAGGCTTTGTTTCTCACAAAAAGTAATTTGGCGTTTGTTTTACGGAATTGGGAAAAGAAGCTAAATTGAACCTCGAAGAAGATTATTTTATGTGAGAAACGCACACAAATTTGCTGCCAAACCTCCAAGATCAACCTCTAAGATTATTTTATGTAAAAGGGATCGGTGATAACCGGGGAATTTGGAGAAAGAGGGGAAAAGGAGAAAGAGGGAAGAAACACTCTAAATCATCCCATCGATCCTACCTGGCACTACTCATGAACGTTACAAACAGTTCAGGCGCCTGTGTCCGCCATCTCACCCAAGGACACTGATTCAGCTGTCCTTCACAATTCCAGCTTCCAGAAATGCCTGGTAAAGATGCGATCTCGGTCACTCACTATACTTTCTGGTAACCAGTGGATCCGCTTGACAATGTTGTCCAAAAAAAAATAAAATTGGGTAGCCTGAGGTGCTTGCACGGGTCTAATAATTGTGATAAAATGACCGTACTTGGTGAAATGGTCTATGACCACCATAATTGTGTACAATCCTCTGATAATCCCACCAACTGAAATGAGTTTATGGCTTTGTTGGTCCGGCATCAGGCAGAATTTAGGGGAAAATAAAAAGAAAACTTTTGATATTTGAGCACACTTTCTGAAAATGCCTGGATTTGGACTTCTATTTTCATATGAGAACAATAAGAGAACTCGGCAAGAAAAGGTTAACATTAATGTTTATTGGCCTGATTTTTCTGACGGGAGTGCTTCTTCCTCCTCCGACCTTTCTCTTCTCATCTCTTCTGTTTCAGATTCATCACTCACTTGCCCGATGCCTGAAGATGACGCAATGTGTTGCAGAATCCTGGAAAAGAAAAGCTGGGCTGAAGATATCTGGGATGAAGCTGAGGAATTAACCTGGAAAAAAGATCCTTCTTTTTTTCCCTTTTTTTTGTGAATGGTCTCAAAATAAGGAAGATTAAGAAAATTGAAGCAATTTTCGCAGCTTTCTTCTGGGGCTCTTCAATTTTTGGGTCCGAGGAGGAAATGGCGTTCATGGAAGCACCTGGCCAAACCGACGGGTGAGAATGGACTTGGTGTTCGCCGTATGCAGGAGGTAATAGATGCTTTTTCTTGCAAGCTTTGGTGGAAATTGCAGAATTCAGCTGTTTTGTGGGCGCAATTTATGCGGTCTTTAAAGGCTTCGGCTAGAAATTCGGGTGTTTGGAGGCGCATTGAAGTGGTGCAGGGCAATATGGCAGCTAATACAGGAGTGGTCACTGGGGATGGGAGTTCCCTATTCTGGCATTCTAATTGGTTTAATGTGGGATTTCTTGCGCAGCATGTGGTCAAGGGAGACATTCAGGACCTACTACTTACTGTAGCTCAAGTCATGCCGGATAAACATTAATTTATGTGGTTGTTTCTTGGTTTATTCGAGCCTGGGCTTTGGATGGTTCCACGAGATGTAGAGGTGGTTTTTGATGGTACTAAGGATAGGATTGTGTGGAATCCGGAGATGAATGGGGGTTTCTCCATTAAGTATGTATTTGACTTTGTCCGTGCTCCGGCTGTTGAAATAGATCGCCAAAATATTTGCCACCCTTCTCTTCCTGTAAAGCTGTCTGTTTTTATGTGGAGAATGCTAAATGGGCTGTTGGTTTTTGATGATAGGTTGGAGCAAATTGGTATCTCCCTCGCATCTAAGTGTGCCCATTGTGAGGCGGGATCAACACTAGATCACTCTGTTTGTCTGTCACTGTGCCAGGCAAGTGTGGGAGGGGGTGTGTGGTTTGATATGGGTACAAACACCCGTGGTGAACTCTCTGGTGGGACTGGAGTATTTTTGGGATACGGATTTGGAGTTGCCTCGAGAGGTCCGTGGACTTCTAACCAGTGACAAATCCAGAAATTTTTTTTGAGGGGGCTAGTGTGAAAAAAGAAAAATTTGAGTGATTCAATAAGTATATTCTCATGTCCAATTACACAAAATTGAGGGTCATATGAAACATTAAATTTTTTTAATGTAATTACTAAATTGCTACTTAAAAACTAAACCATCAATTCTAAGGTTCGGCTTTAAAAAAAAAAAAAAATACAACCCAATTTGGAACAATTACTGCTATTTGCTGCACTAAATTGCCACAACAATTAATGATTGTCTTCAAATCGGGCTGGAGGCCTATGTGATTGAGTGGGCTGGGTCTGCCCATCACCCTCCATTAACATTATTAATACAAAAGTACTAATGGATTTTGGAGGGATTGGGGTGGGCTGAAGCCTCCCTAAGCCCACCCCCTAGATCCGTCCCTGCTTCTAACCTCAATTGTTTGCTGGGAGTTGTGGAAATCATTTAATGCATGGAGGCATAGTTGTCGAATCGAGATACGTATCGTGTATCGGAAACGTAGTTTTATGAAACTCGTATCGTATCGTGTATCGTATCGTAAGATACGTTTGTATATAATAATATAATACAAAATTATAAATATTGAATATATACAAAAGACATGTCATAATTATATTATTTTTATTATACTTAATTAAGTATAAAAATTATAATTTTATGTTTTCTATCATAAAAGGAAAACAATGAAAGATAGATTAAAAAAAAACTAAAGGATAGTTAGCAAGAGAACAAAGAAAAATAATGATTGATAATTAGGGAAAAAAAAAAGAAAAAACAAAAGAGGAAGGAAGGATTGAGGGCAGCAGGAATCGAACACACACCCCCAAATGAAAATGACACACCTTAACCACTAAAGCAACACAAGCTGTTGTTAATTCAATAGCATTTAATATATATTGAGAACGTAAAGGGCCTGAGAAACCATTTATCCCACATCGGATAAATATGAGAGCTTAGCCTTCCTGAATTCTTATAAAAGGAGAAGAGCTGAACTCTTTTTACTGAGACTTCTGGGATGTGTTTGCTCATGTTCCATATATTCCTTAGCTAAAATTTTTTAACTAAGCTTGAGCTAAGCTCGTGATTAGTAGTCTTTAGATTAGTTTGAACTTAATTTTTAAGTTAGGCTCAAAATTTAAAGACAAAATTAAAAAAATGTATGTATTGTATCGCAATTTTGCGATACGAATCGTACAAAATTAGTCAAAAATTAATGATTCTTTACGATTTGCGATACGTATGTGCGATACGTATCGAATTTCTTAATTTATGATACGTATCGTACGATACGTATCGCATATCGTACGAGTTTAACAACTATGCATGGAGGTTTGAAGGGAAACTTTGCAAGCTGGAGGATATTTTGTATCTAGTTAGGTGGATGTTGTTTGAGTTATGTGGAATTCGGCCAATAGCTTTTTGCGCGCCAGCCCGTTTCTTGGTACAGGACAAAATCATTCTAAGGTGGGCGTACCGTAGGAGGAAAATGCCAATTTTTGTGGCATGGAGGTACCCCTCCCCGGATGTTTTCAAGTTTAATACGATTGGGCCATCGAGGGGTAACCCTGGGCCAGCAGGGGCAGGAGTGATGATCAGGGACTCTTCGGGCAAGTTTGTGTACGCGGCTAGTGTTCATATGGGCCATCAAACTAGCTATCAGGCGGAGGCACTGGCTTTGTTTTTTGGGCTCATGGTCTGTGTGGAAAAGGGTTTACACCTATAATTCTCAAGTTCTAGTGGGTTTGCCCATAGAGCGGGGCAACCTGGACAATTGTCCTGGGCTCAAAAAAATTAGGGGTCAAAATTTATATAAATGTCTTATAATTTAGTTGTAGGTTTATAAATAATTCAAAACAATTTTTAAGGCTCACTTGTTTCATATTCTGAATAAACTAATAATAAAAGTATTTTTAAGTGTCTAGGCCCACAAATATACGTCTAATATATTAAAATCCAAACTTAAAATTATTAAACAGTAAACACTAACTATTTCTATGCCCATTTTCACGATTGACTTCATTTTATTTTCATTTACCGTTCAAACCAAATCAATTAGAGATAGAGAGCCCCGCCTGCTGCATGCAACAATATTTTTTATTTTTCCTTCTTCCAAAACACATATACTTTTGTTTTAAAAAAGTTCAAGTGATTTTTTTTTTCTTTTTTCAACTCATGGCCAAAATTTATTTTAATTTTAAAAGGGCCGAAGCAAGAGTGAGGGTTTTAATTTTTTCTGAGTTCAAAGTCCGCCTTAAAAAAAATCCCTTTTTTTCCAATAAAAATGACTAAATTATCACATTATATTTTTTGGGAGCCCTTTTTTATTATTTTGTCTTAGGTCCCCAAAACTTTAAGACCAACAGTGTGGAGATCTGCAGCTGTAATGAAGGAAATTCAGAAGCAGGTATGGTTGTTGGGTGGGGTGATCTTGGTGATGCGGAGTCGACGATGGTTTCAGATTTTAAGCATGGCTAAATCACTTTTAATCAAAAGTGATGAAGATTGTTCCGTGATGGGAAATCAAGTTAGAGTGATCACATTAAGCAATTTTATTTACTTGATTGATAAGTTGAAGTCTTTCCAAATTAGAGATTCTATGATTAAATTGTTTTAGTATTTATATTAGGAAACAAGTTTTTGAATTGGGAAGAACAATTCTGTCCAAATTAGCAAGGGTTGGACGGATATATTATGTTCCGATATTTTTAATTAGTTTAATTAGCTATATTAGGATTGAATTGTTTTTATTATAATTAGTTTAAGGAATTAGTTGGTTTCCTTTTTAGGATGTCAGTCCAGCAGCCCCCTTCCTACAACTATAAGTAGGAGTGGTTTGTTTTCAATTGAAGATAGTTTAGAGTTATTGATTTAATGAAATTCAAGTTTTATAGTATACCTAATTTTTGGGCAATCCTAGTGTGGATTCAAAGGATATTGGAATTGATTGGCAATTCTGCTTCAATTCAATAGTCTTTTGGAAGGCTTTCTAGTTTCTGCAAAATCTTTCTCGTAGATACATAGCTTCCGCTATGTCACTTTGGCATATTTTCAGGGAGGTTAGCTCGGTAGCGGATGCTTTGGCTACTCTTGCTAGTGCCTCTCAATCCACACGGTTTTACACTCATGTATTTTGCCTCGCGACATTAAGGGCCTTGTGGCTTTGGATGCGCACAGCTTTCCATTTATTTGCTAATTTTATCTGCTAGATTGTATTAGTGCTCTCATGCTTTCTCATCCATATTTTGCATGTTGTATTTTTCAGAGGTAAGGTTCATTACGCCCCCTCTATTTTTTTCCTTATATGCTCTAATAAAGGATCCTCATGACCCTAGCCACTTAATCGGCTGTTACAAAAAAATAAATAAATAAATAAATGATGCATTAGCCATATAATTCATTTTGCACACAAATTAGCTAAATAATTCCCTTCTCACTACTACGAGAGGGGATTAACAACGGTTTTTTTTCCCCCTTTCTAGGGCGGTTTTTTCAATATTTGAACCGTCATCTATCTGGCAGTCGTAAAAAGTTCGCGGACTTTCTTCCACTAAAATTATAAGGGATGCACAGTGCAATGTCATGAAATGAATACATAGATTAATGCCTCAAATAACTGACCTTCTGGCTTGGATTCCGTAGGGAAACTGGATTGGAAGTTTGGAACAACAAAAATAAATTGAAGAGAATAATAATAATAACAACAAGAAGAATAATAATAATAATAACAATAATAATAATAATAATATAATAATAATAATAATTGGGGGGTAATAGAGAGAGAAATTGAGAAATATAAAATGATATACAGAAGAAATTATAAAAAAGAAAGAAGCATGTATTCACATCATCAAAAGCATTTTAGGGCTACTAGTTATTAGTAGCATAATAAAATATATTTTTTTTTTTCATTTTGATTTTGGGTGTTCGTATGTTATAACATCATTTAGATATCAAATAATATGTTGATGAGAAGATAAAATTGTCTATATATATATATATATATATATATATATACATAATCCGACCCTCAAACCCTTCCTACAACTTATCGTCTCCTTCGTTTCTTCGATCTCCCTACCCATGCAATCCTCCCTCCTTTTGCTACGCCTTTTTTTAAATTTTGAAATATTTTTTCTCCAAAAGATTTGTTGGTATCTTTAACATCCCAAATCCCACATTGAAATATGGCATGCTTCATTACCCGCTATGATAACTTGGAACTTAGAGTTTCTCAATAGGGAAGCAAAGTTCACCGGCCACCTTCTAGAAATCCTTAGGCAAAACTATTTGGGGTTTCAAAACGCTCAAAATAGTTTCAATGTTATTTGTTTTATTCTCCCACATGCTTTTCTAATATTTAATGTCATCTTCAATTACGCATGTGCGGTTGGAATATCAACAATAGGATGAGAAATCTTGTGCACACTAACAGATTCATTGAGGCATACAGTTGGAAATAAGCTAAACTACCATGCTCTTTAATACCCATGATAATATTAAACATGAAGCAAATGTGGAGATCTCAACCTCGTGAAAGGAAAACAACCAAACGATGAAGAATATGAAGACGAACGATAGTGGCACATTCTCATAGAATGAAGAATATTTCAAAGATGGTGAAACATAAACTATTAGTGCAGATTTGGGGATTAGAGTGGTGCAAAATGGTAAATTTCACAGGGAGAGTGACCAAGGCGTTGGGGATTGTGACACCAATGTATATGAAACAAATGTCGTACCCAATGTAATGGATTTAAGAAATAGAAATGTCTCTTTTTTTCCGTTGGTCTAGGCACAATAAATTGGGGATTTTAAATGTTCTCTTGTCTATTTGTGAATGGCATTTTAATCTCCGAAGTGTAGATAGATTAAGTGATGGGCACTTTAACCTTCCCAAATATATAGTTATTTATGTCATCATTCAGTTTTGAAATTAGTGAATTTTATAACCGAAATAGGAGGACTATTTTGTAATTTATCCAAACCTCAGAGGAAATGTATTTCTCCCACCAGTTTATGGAGTATTTGTTAGTTAACTAAAGTAGAAGGGACATTTTTTTAATTTATCCAAACCTTATGGGGGAAAATGTAATTTGACCACTTTTGTTATTTAACCAAAATTAAAGGGTCATTTTATAATTTTCTCCAACCTTCATGGGGAAGATATAATTCAACCAAGAATCATTCAAATGATAAGAATTTATAATAAAAAGGGTAACCAAATCTTTAATATATATATATATATAATTGATCGGCTTATTCTTTAGAATCACATGTATCCTTCATTTATTTACATTTATGCATTTAATTGTTCTTGACTCTGTGATTTGCTTGCTTAATGCTATGGTTCTATTATTGTTTAATGTATGATTTAATCATTCACTTGGTAAGGGCTCACTTACTTGTTTAAATTTTACTTTAAGAATTTTGTTCGATATATAACTCCCCTGTCAATAGCGGTGTAGCCAGAAATCATTAGGTGAAGGGGCTAAATTAGTTAGTGCAATATTTTTCTGAGTCATTAAATAAATGTAGTTAATAGTTATATATTAGCATCTCAGAATTAGTAATAAAAATTAATATTAGGCTCATACTAATAATATAAATAAATAAAATTTGAATATTTTTCGATTCAACCCAAACACCCAAAATTGATCTATTGCTCTATAAATTTAACCATACAACAACCAAAGAAACAACTAAGCCTTAAATTGAATTACTATTGGTTAAGAGAATAAATAGAGTAAAGAGATCCAAAGAGAAGCTACAAATGGAACAAGCAAAAAGATTAATTAGTACAAAAATGAGTGCTTTTTTTTTTTTTATTTTAAATAAAGCAGACAAAGCTGTGGGGCTTGGTTACCCTTTTCATTGATTTAGTGAAGTACGCAAATATAACTTTGTAGTTGAAAGTGATAGCTAACTAAAGCTATTTAGTGCGCTTTCCACCATCTGATAAATTGCAGTAATCTATTTGTGAAAGTTCTCTTGTGTGCATTGTCTTTGTTGTGGCTCTCCTTGCCTGACGCCGTTTTGTTCTTTTTAAAACCACTGGAAAAAACCCGAATTTATCTGCAATAATATCTAAGTCATCTTTTGCTTAAATTTGAATTAAACAAGAAAAAATAAAGAGAAAATGAGAAGAAGAAAGTTACCTGGTTGCGGCAGATTTTGAAGCGCTGAAGGAGAGTTAGGAGTTTGAAGAAATGAGGGAGGGAGAAATAAGGGTCTGTCCATTTCCAGGTTCTAATCGAAAATTTTTTCTGCTAAATATTGGTTAAGTACCGGAACAGCGTCGTTTTGCATTGTTCCATTTAACAAAAATTATTTTTATTGCTTGCCTTCTTCCTCCAGGCGCCTGCAAGTCTTCTCCTCTCCCCTAAAATAATGACAGAGCCTTACCGCACCGCTTGAAGGGTCGGAACCCTCTCGGCCAATTCTCGATATATACCAGACCCCCAAGGCTTTGCAACTGTCAGTCAATTTACTTGCAAATATAATAAATGGCTTCGAAACTCCATGACATCTTATGAAAAATCTCCGTCCCTTCTTGCACATAGAAGTATATCAATTTTGAATTTTTCAAGTTTTATATAATATTCAACCATTCCAAATTTTCATCGCTAAAACTTGTATCGAACCTGCCGACAGGTCATACGGGAGTTTTTTTTTCTCTTTTGAAACAGGTGATATTTTTCTTAAATGCGTGAGTTTTTATTTTAGTATCAAAAGTATCACGTGTATGTTATAAAATACTCTCTCCGACCCACTGGAAGAGTCATGCTTCAAAAAATATTGTTATCCCAATAGAAGTCATGTTTGTATATATGTTTATATATATATATTTTTTTTTAAATAGTGGGATTGATTACACATTTTATTAATTGCAGAAAAATAAAAAATTAAAATTAAAACCATCATGGTTTACATTTTGTTACTCATTTTGTTGTATTTTCTATAATCTATTTTAGGTTGTTGCTGAAATCGGTGATCAAAGTAAGTCCTCGTTGGCTTGTGCTTTTTGAACCCTATAATATAGGGTTCTTCTTCGTCCCCGAAATCATCCTCGTCATCAGTTTCGCAGGGCCCATACTCGGCCTCCCCTTCATCTTCTTAGTTGAGCCCTATAATATATGTTTTTTTATACTTTTTATACCCTTAATATTATAATTATATGCGGTCCTTAACTAACTCACACTTAAAAAATAATGACAGGAATGGAAAAAATGGTGGCAAATTAGTAAATTTAGATGTTGTACCTTCAAGCACTTAAAAAGTTGTACATTAATTAAACAGATTTCTTCCATTGAGACAGAGGGAGTATCAAGTATCGCGTATCGCTTATAGACTTTGATGTATTAAATTTAGATATTGATGTATCGCATATTTTTAAGAAAAACTATCATCTGTAGTGAAAAAAAGTATTGATTTGAAGGGTAGAATTATCGTGTATAACCTCTTATTTATCTCTTATATCGCTTAAAACCTCTGATGTATTGAGTTTAATTGCTGATGAATCTCCTTTTTATTATTAAAAATATCACCTATATTGACAAGAAAGAAAAAAAAAAAAAGGTATGCGGAAAAAAAAAACACGGTATGTAATGAAGAAAACAGACATATCGATTGTAAAGACAAAATTATCATGTGTCATATCGTTTGGCAAGTCTGACGAGAAACACCCTCATTTTTCACAAGTCAGTATCACCTAAAGATGTTTTCTACACAAACTATTTCGGTTTACAAGCAAACTTCCTTCTATATAATTATATTAATTTGGAACCTCCCAAAATTTCTCAAAATTATTTTTATAATTTTAAGGAACTTATTGGGCATTATAATTAGCTTTCACGTACATATTTTTTGAAGGAATTAGCTAGCGGACAACGATCTGTCAAAGAATGTGCCGATGTACAGATGAGAGAAGCATTCGCAACCCGCTTGTGTTTGAATGAGCCTTAGGCTACAATGTCGGCAATATAACATCTCCGGTTCGACCGCGTGCAACTCGACAATCTGACATGTTGAACTTGGGGGTGTACAGGTGCGTATTAATTAAAGATTATTAGTCATTTCAGTTGCACTTCATGTTGCATTCTCTATTTTAAAGGTTGAATTCCGGATTTCACGTATTGTATTTCGGCAATTTGTGGGAAAATATTGGATCGGTTTTGTTGCCTCCAAAATCATTTGCAGTATCAACTATTTTTTCCCTCCTTGTTTGGCAGTTCTAATAGTAGTGATTTTATTTCGATGACAAATCTGCCAATGCAGCAGCTATTGCATCAGAAGAAAGAGTAATGATAGACTTAGCAACAAATCATAACAACTTTTATATAACAATTCATATGGCATGTTACATTTTTATTAATATCACATAACTGGCCAATAAATGCATATCATATGAGTTGCTAACAAAAAGTTATGATTTATTGCTAAAAAAATTTTGGTGAACAACCGATTAAATGACTAGAGGGCTTGGTGACCCTTTATTGAAAATAAAAATTGGTGTACAAAATGCAACAAGCAAATGCTCGTTTAACATTACAAATCATGTAGCTTTCATTAGCCTAAGTTAGTTAAATGAGACCCCATCTAGTCTAGCTAATCCTGCTATCCGCTGCAGTAAGAGGTGTGTGGTGTAGATCTTCCTGTCCCTGGTTCTTGTAGCCTCCTTCACGAGTGCATCCGCAACTGAGTCAGCCTCACGATAAATATGTCATATACTACGAATGCAATTCATCCATCCTCCATGGAATCTTGAAGAGTCGACGTATCATATTGATCACCTCCAACGAATCAGATTCCAACCTTACGTGCTGTAGTCCCAGCTCTTGGCAGTGCTGTAACCCCAGCAGTATAGCTCGTGCCTCTGCCTCCAGATTCAATCCATAGCCCAAAAAAATGGTTGCCGCCACCAGCACTTGTCCAGTCCCATTCCTAATTGCAAAACCCGCACCTATGTCCAGTCCCATTAAGTTTACAGCATGCACCAGCATTAATTGCTTAGCTAGAGGTGCACAATTAAAAGATTCCAAGTCCCTGAAACTAATTCCTCCTTCCACTTTACATTTTACCAGAAAAGAGCAAGTAAAGACTAAATGACAGTTTTTGGTTTTTCCATCACTAGCAAAGGGACATCATGAGATAAAAGTAGAAAATTAATATAACATAACAAAGGGACCACGGAGTTCACTTCATAAACTGTGAACGACTAAAAGAGTGCAATTGAGTTACATTGTGCAAATTAAGTCTCTACTTCCTTGGCCGGATTTAATGAAACTACGACATGGAATAAATTGGAATTGCTTGTAGCACAGATTTTATAAGGAATTCCTTTCCTCCCTTTGAAAGGCGACCCTGGCTCCAACTCTTTATTTTGGAAAGAGGAAGACTTCTTTTTTCCCAAAAAAAAGGCAGGTGGCCTAGGTATTTATCATGCTGCGGTACCTTTCATACCAAGAATATTCAAAATTTCGTGTCTGCGACACCTCCATCATACAAACAGTATTCATAGTTACAGTTGCGTTTTAATTCAAGATTTTTACTCTTTTAAGTTGCCTCCTATATTTTACAGAAAATGATTCGAGTTTTTCCTATTCATGTAAAGGTTGAATTCCCTGATTCACATATTGTATTTCGGCAATTTGTGGGAGAAAATATTGGATCATTTTTGTTGCCTCCAAATTCATTTGCAGTATAACCTTTTTTTCCTCCTTGCTTGGCGGTTTCATTCACAAATCTGCCAAAGCAGCAGCTATTACATCAGAAGAAAACTCTTGATACCACACAAATGCAACAGTTAAAATCATTTCATGATGAGCCAAATTATTCATACCTCCGGTTTACATAAACATACTTTAGCACATGTGAAGGACTAAAAGACTGCAATTGAGTTACATTGTGCTAATTAAGCCTCTACTTCCATAAACGGATTTAATGTACATAACATTAAAAAAGGATAAAATTGAGATAAAAGGAAATCTAGAAAAGTAACATAACATTAACAAAGGGACTACAAAGTTCACTTCAAAAACTGTGAAGGACTAAAGTACAGTTTATAACATTAACAAAGGGACTACAAGTGAGTAAAAGTCTTGATGAGGTTGGCCCCCTTGGGCTGGTAAATCACCTTCTCAAACAGACCCTTGAACTTAATATTATCAAACATTTTGTCCAGAATAATATCATCATCACCAGAAGCTGGACGGTGCTTCTTCACATTCTTCTCTGTTGTGGAGGAAAAAACCAGCTCTGACAGCTTGTCTTTTTTGACTTGTCTATAATACTTTTCATCCTCAGTTGTTCCTTCTGTCATCAAATGGTAAGTGTGGACAACTTTCTTCTGACCAAGCCTGTATGCCCGGCTTTTCGCTTGCCTTTCCACAGAAGGATTCCAAACTACATCAAGAAGCACCACCCTTGAAGCCCCTACTAAGTTTATTCCCTCAGAGCAACATTTGGTGGTGGCAAGCAACACTACGGCTTCACTGTTTGGATCATTGAATTTGTTTATGATGTTTTGCCTCTACTTTTGTTCTTGCTTTCATTGCATCTGGACAAATTGCCTTCCTTCTTCCCAACCGAAATAGTGTTTAAACTGTTCTGCCATGAGCTTGTGGATCTGAATGAACTGGCCAAATATTAGAACTTTCTCCTTGAGAACCTGGCTGAGGCGAACAAGCTCCATTACAAAGTGAGTTTTCACACCCGCGGTAGGATCAAGCCTGACCCTCTCCAAAGCATCAAGATATATTTCAGCTCTTTCTTTCGCATCCAGATTGCAATACTTCACCTAGGAGGGATGAGTAGAGACCAATGCAACTTTGTGGTCATACTTGAAGGATGAATGGCGGATTTCAGCCAAGTCTATGAGACTCTTCTGCAGTGGTAGAGGATTCAAAAGGACAACAACATCTTTCAAACCAGGGAGATTGCTTTTAAAGATATGACCCTTTATGAATGTGAACAAATGGGGCTATCACAGCTTTTAGCTTCTCAATATTGCTGTCAACAGCTTTATCCAGTGACGGATTGCCTGTCTCTGCCCGTTTCTGTGCTAGTCGTCTCTGTGAGTATTGCCCCCTTTCTTTGATCATATCTGCAAAATTCTTTTCCTTTGCAAGCTGGTCAGCTGTTTCAGGCCTTACCAAACGTAGAGTGTTGAACAACTCTTCAAAATTGTTCTGGAAAGGCATCCCAGTTAGGATGATTTTCCTTCTCGTTTGGAGTTTGAGTAGAGTATTCCAAAGGCAGCTTATGCTACTCCGTGGATTGTGTCCTTCATCCATAACAACCAATCTTGGCAATTCAAGAAGTACCTTCCGATATTTCTCCAATTCTTTGCTTGCTTCGGTTGCCTTCTTCTTCCCTTTCTTATCCCTATTCTCTCCTCCAACAAGTTTCTCAAAAAGATTGTAGCTGAAGCCGAGTACGCTTTTCTCTTTGCTTCACATATAAATCTTTATCAAACGAATGGCATGTTTGTCAAGGGATCCACCTCCTGCAGCATAGTCAAGAACTTTTTTGTGTCCATTTCCAGTGAACTCCAAATTATTGACATTATGGAAGGGAAAGCCAACATTCCATTTCTTGAACTCGCCTTCCCATGTGTTACGGGGCACACCTCCCGTGCTTACCCCGCAACCCCATCGATGCCCCATGAGCATAAATTGGCATGTTGCAGCTCGTGCTCAAAGCTGAGAACTGACGGAGAAAAATCGCACGACACGTCGCACTATATGTCGGACAGGACTGGGCGCCCAACACATGGTGCAACACAACACCGCCTCAGCGCGCGCGCCCATGCCTCAGCACCAGTGGTGCTCCAGCACATCTCGGCGCGCAGCGCCACAGCCCTTCAGGGCGCGACCCGCGTCCCGCACAGCACCTCAGCGCGCCCCACACTAGCACCTCAACGCGCGCCCCGCACCAGTACCTCAGAGCGCACACAGCACCAACACCTCAGCCCGCCCGCCACAGTATCAGCGCGCCCAGCACCACAACGACCGAATCCAACGGCGCCCAACCTTGTATATATTAATTTGTGTTAGTTCTTCATGTTGTAATAGTTAGTAAGGTTGAGGGATGTTAGTTTTAGTTATACAAGTGATCTTTAGCAAGATCACCCATTTTGTACGCATTGATCCCCCAACCAGGCACTTCTGACTTTTAGCCTTTCTAGTTATTGGTGGGCTGATGTAATGCAAGCAAGAGTTGGGTTCTCACCACTCATTTAAGCTCTTGGCTACTTCTTGTAATTTCCTTCTTTTATTAATGAAAACCAGCTTTGGCTTATGAGTTTGCCTTCGTTTATTTTCATTGATTCGGATGGCCTAATTGCAAGTACTTCGGGAACGAGTCCCAGATGCGGGAGTTGGCGGAAGCTTGGCTAGTGGTAGCCTTGCTTGCCACACGGCGCGCTCATTTTGGTGATTCAAAAGAGCACCCCATGACAGTTGGTATCAGAGCTGGCAGCTGAAGAAACGACTCTTTAGTTGGCCCTAGAGACGAGATTGACTAGACAGTTTGGATCGCAGTTTTGACTGGGTTCAAATGACAGTTGGTCTTAGAGACGGACCCATGCTTCATCTACATTTGCGGAAGTGGTGACCTGAGAAGGGACGACCTATACCTAGTGTAGGCCAATCAGGGGTGTATCGCCATGGACGTTGGATCATAAGCGTGGTGATTATTCGGATTCCAAGTATCACACGTTGGAGTCCCTCAAAGAGAGTATTCTTGAGTTGCGGTTAAGCAAAAACCCAGGGAGTGAGACCCCTGGTGGAATGATCGAGATTTACTTTGTGGGTTCGACTTGGTGGACAAGTGTCCCTATCCTCAGAGATCAAATTGCTTCAAGGAGTACTTCGAGTAAAGCGTTGCGTTTTTCGCTCTACTGTGGATCCGACTTGATTGAGCAAGTGCCCCAGTTATCGGCCGTGGCGCTCTCCGTTCTACTATGGGCTCGACTTAGTGGACAAGTGCCCTAGTTGTCGGAGGTGAAACAAATGCTTGCGCGTGTTGCGCTTATTTTGCTGGTTCGACTTGGTGCATCAGGGGAGGTAGTCAAGTGTTCCAGAGTTGAATGGCATGATTTGCAGCGTTGATTCCATACATGGTTCGAGTAGATGAGCTCATGGTACCAAGTCAACAACCGCTAACTTACGAGTTGGTGAAAATTCTGCGTTGTTGCAAGATGATAAGTTCAATGACAATGTTTCATCCGGAAGTGGAGCAAATGGTTGTGAAGACTTATGATGAGATGTGAAGCATAGTTTCCAAATATCAGGCTGAAGGGCAATGGTTCTTTCCGAGATGGAATGCAATCGGTTGTGAAGGCCAGATCTGAGTTGTGAGCTTTTGAGGAGAATGGCTGAAGGGCAATGGTTCTTTCCAAGAGGGAGTGTAATCGGTTGTGAAGGCCAAATTCAAGTTGAGCAAGCACGAGGAGAGTTTTGAGGATAATTGGTGCGCAGAAATGAGCAAGGATATTTCTGGGTATAACGGTAAGTTGAAGGGCAACAATTCTCCCGCGGGTGGGGGCAATTTGATTGCGAAGGCTTATCACATTTTGTAAGGGTGTCAGAAACGTTCACATACCTTCGCTGTTAATAAACAGCGGTGACCTCATATATGTGGCATTGAGCTTAATCAAAAATCCATCTAGCTAATGGTTAAACATTGGAGCTATGCACGACTACAGGGGTAGGGATGCTTGGTTTTGTGTTGAGAAGTGCTAGCAGAAAGGGAGGTGCAGAACTACAATGTGCAACTGTTCGTGAGTGTCGCAATGATGCATGGATATGTTTGCCCCTACCGCCACCCCAAAGCTGGTGTTCATGCCGTGAAGACAGAGTGAAAAAGTAATAATCCGTGGCATGAAGTTTGATCGGGATTGCTTGGAATCTAGGGGCGCAAACCTTGTTCTTCATTGCAGCAACCCGGGTACAAGAAGCCGAGATTAATGGTCAAGCCATCAGTCAAGCACATATGGGTAGAGATCCTAGTGCGATATTTATGGTGAAACCAAGTCGGCAAAAGGTGATTGGTCCAGCGCTCGGTTGTGGGAGATTTGATAAGCGAGGCCTAATCAGTTAAGCCATTCGTCAAGCAGAAAGGGTAGAGACCCAAATTGCAAGATTTATGGTGAGATTGATAAGGTAAATATTCGGAACATCCCAACAGTCGACCGGTCCAGCACACTGAAGTGGGAGATCTAAGAAGCACAATCAATCGGTTAAGCCAATGGTTGAGCAAAGATGGGTAGAGACCCAGAATAGCAAGATTATTGGTGGAATTGAGAAGGCACAGATCAGGACATCCCACACCCAGTTCGAGAAGGGGTCTAAGGAATAACTTATGTTGAAAATCTTGTTCAGGGAACGCCCATCATCAGGATTGAAGAAACCACCAACCTTGTCCCTATGGTGGTGCGCTCTAGCAGAAACAATGATGAATTGGATTAGAATTCAAAGTGGGGGAGGAGAATATGGTGGCTGAACGAAGTAAGATTGCGCAAACTGAGCTATCACTCAGAGAATTTTTCTTCCTCCATGGGACATTTTGAAGTGCAGGCAGTTGCAACACATGATGTGCGTTGAAGCCAACCAAGCTGAAATTTTGTGTCTTGCTGATCATGGACTCAAACTGAAGTGAGTGAATGTTCAGTGAGTGACTCTTTCCGGATGGTGGCGATGCACAAGCAGAAGTGGGCACAAGGCGAGTAACCTCGATGCTTTCCAAGTGGTGAAGTGTCAAGAAGAATATTGATGGCGACGTCCTCAAGTGGGGGAGAATGTTACGGGGCGCACCTCCCATGCTTACCCCGCAACCCCATCGATGCCCCATGAGCATAAATTGGCATGTTGCAGCTCGTGCTCGAAGTTGAGAAATGACGGAGCAAAATCGCACGACGCGTCGCACCATATGTCGGACAGGACTGGACGCCCAACACATGGTGCAACACAACACCGCCTCAGTGCGCGCCCCAGCCTTAGAGCGAGCCCACGCCTCAGCACCAGTGGTGCTCCTGCACATCTCGGCGCGCGCAGCGCCACAGCCCTTCAGCGCGCGCCCCGCGCCCCGCACTAGCACCTCAACGCGCGCCCCGTACCAGCACCTCAACGCACCCACAGCACCAACACCTCAGCGCGCCCAGCCACAGCATCAGCGCGCCCAGCACCACAATGACCGAATCCAACAGCGCACAACCTTGTATATATTAATTTGTGTTAGTTCTTCATGTTGTAATAGTTAGTAAGGTTGGGGGATGTTAGTTTTAGTTATACAAGTGATCTTTAGCAAGATCACCCATTTTGTACGCATTGATCCCCCAACCAGGCACTTCTGATTTTTAGCCTTTCTAGTTATTGGTGGGTTGACGTAATGCAAGCAAGAGTTCGGATGGCCTAATTGCAAGTACTTCGGGAACGAGTCCCAAATGTGGGAGTTGGCTGAAGCTTGGCTAGCGGTAGCCTTGCTTGCCACACGGCGCGCTCATTTTGATGATTCAAAAGAGCGCCCCGTGACACCATGTAAGGAGCATTCCTGCCGGGGCTATTATAATCGGCCTGGAACTAGGAAACATTGTTAAGTATAACCGTAGGAAAACTAGGATTAAGAGAGTGTTCCCTGTTCCAGGAGCATGAGAAATGATGCATCCCCCCAATCTGACGGCAATCAGTTTCAAAATTCCTTACTTGAGCAACATCAGTACTTCCTTCAACATTCTTCCACATGAACTCGAACCCTTCTTGCTGGTGTTCGTACATGTTGCTTTTGACACCTGGAATGGTGTCCCAGACAGTTCCCACTACAGCAGTGAAAGCATTTCCAAAGTCTCCCTCCCCGATCGTGCTGCAAATGCTTGTCTTCGAGCCTTTGGTGCCTAATCAACATACAAAAAAGAAGAAAAAAAATCCTCTAAGCATATGATAGATCATTAACAGAGAGACACTTTGGAGACATACAAAAGATATTGCCAACAGACAACACAATTATTTAACACAACACAGTCCACAACTATTTGTCTTCTGTAGCTATCAGTATTCCTTTAAGAAGTCAATGCTTAAAAAATTAGTCTATCAAACTCAAGCTAGAACATCATAGGATAAACAAAGATGTTTAACAAACAATACACTTTTCCACAATAATAATTGCAATACGCTTCCACTTAAGTTACACACAGTTAATGGATCTTAAGAGTTGAAATACTAAATACAAAAGTAGAGGACATTAATTACTATAAAAGAAGAACGCGATGACTTCACAGAATTGCACAAGAAAAGTGAAGAGCTAAAACCATTTACAAACTCGGCATCCATATATCTTATTTCCCAGGCCGTGACTGCAGAGATGACATACTAGCCCTATCTCGTCCTCAATGCGTAAATCATGGAACCCTCTGGAACAAGGATCAGTTTCCTCCTCCATGTTTGAAGCATCTTCTGCTTTGCCATCATCCTGCATTATAATCATGTTAAATCATAGTGCGAAAAGCAGCAATAGTGAGAGTTATGATTTTCATATCTTGACTGGGTGTGAAGAAACAAACCTCAATGTTATCGAACTCATCCATCATATAAACAAACCGCCAACCCATCAAATAAGTCTTCAACCTCTTTTTCGGAGTCTGATTTTACTACTGGTTTGTCATCCTCATCTTCAAACCAGAACTTTAAAGGCAGACTGGGGACCTTCTTCCCAGATGACTCTGCCTCAGCTGGTTCCTTCTGAACAGATTCTTGTGTTGATTCTTCAAGCATGACACCCTCTCCAGCTATCGAATTCATCAGAATATTGATAAAATTATTTTTCTTTCCAGAAATTTTCTGTCTTATCCAGCGGCTTCTGTTCTCCTCCTTTGTCACTGCTTTCTCCAATAAAAGTGGAACAAGAGTTTCCAATCATAAAATCAGCAACATCACTTTCTGTGTCACTATAAGGGAAAGATTCCTCTGAAGAATCAGGTACAGTAGTAACTTTAGATGTTGGAACGGAAGACTTCATCTCATTCTCCCCAACGGTGGCTTTCTTAAACTCTTTCCCAGACCTGGACTTTATTTCCTCGGATTTTCGCTCTATTCTATGATTGTGTTCATGTTCCATGCCTACAAACTATCATCAAATAGAGATGATGAATAATCACATCATTACCAAACATTATGATAATTGAGGCTGGCAAGAAGGGTCATACCTTTTCTATCAGGTTTCTTGAATGTTCCATCTTTTTCTTTGCCTTTTGATTTTGGTTTACAGCTGCTAACCTTCATTTTAGACTTGTTGTCATCATCGCTGGACACTGCAAAAGTAAGAGTTTGCATCAGTTTATAACAAATTTCCATGACACATTTTGCAAGTCCAATAACCAAGTTGGAAATAAGGATATAATAACATGAGAAAGGAGAACCCATCAAGCAAATCAATCACAGAATGACATACGGATTTCAATGACTAAATAGAAACATAGGGATGAGTGTCGAGGAGAATGACAATTCTTGTATCTAAAATTTCTGAAATTAAAGCCTATCATTTAGGGATGAGTGTTGTTGAGGCAAGAAGGGTTTTACCTTGTTTATAAAAGCGTTTAAAGATGAATGTTCCATCTTTTTCTTTGCCTTTTGATTTTGGTTTCATTTTATTAGACTCGCTGTCATCATCGCTGGACACTGCAAAAATAAGAGTTTGCATCAGTTTATAACAAATTTCCATGACACATTTTGCAAGTCCAATAGCCAACTTGGAAATAAGGATATAATAACATGGCATAATAGTTTTTAAACTTATCAATTAGAAAAGTGGGAAATAAGGATAGGAAGAAAGGCGCAGTGAACCCATCAAGCAAATCAATCACAAAATGAGATACGGATGTCAAATGACTAAATAGAACCATAGAGAATGTGTAATTGATCTTTTTATTCTGAGACAAGCCTTGTTTTAAAGAAGGCAACAAGTTTTGAAGATTAGTTTTTTATTTTCTAGCCTTTTTCTGCCTACAGAGAATACTTGGGGATGGTTCAAGTTAAGGTTCAGAGAATGTCTGAACTGTTTTCTTGGCTTGTGTGTAGGTTGTGTCTAAGCTATGGTATTAATGGTTTTTTTTGGTTGAATTTGAATATTGTTGAGGAGAATGACAATTCTTGTATCTAAAATTTCTTAAATTAAAGCCTATTATTTCAGGCAAGAAGGGTTTTACCTTGTTTACGAAATGTTCCATCTTTTTCTTTGCCTTTTGATTTTGGTTTCCTTCTACTAACCTTCAGTTCAGACCCGCTGTCATCATCGTTGGACACTGAAAAAGTAAGAGTTTGCATCAGTTAACAATGAATTTCCATTTTTCTAGTTCAGTAACCAAGATCCTCAACCACTAGCTGAACTTAAAGAGAATCAATCTCAAATTGTTAAGGTATTCTAAGGGTCCTACCTTGTTTATGAATATGTTTAGGGATCATTAATTTTCCATTTTTTTTGCTGCTTTTTGATTTTGATGTACTGCAAACATTCCTTTCAGGTTCATCACTGTACCCTGCAAAAATATATGTGTCATGTTTGTTTTCAAAAACTGATGTTGGCTCAAGTTAAGGTTTTCAGAGTGACAATTCTTGAGAGATGAATGTTTTACCTTGTTTATGAAAGCACTTAGGGATTAATGTTCCATCTTTTCCTTTGCCTTTTGATTTTGATTTCCTGATGCTAACTTTCATTTCGATTCGCTGTCATCATCGCTGGACACTGCAAAAGTGAGAGTTTGCATCAATTTATAATGAATTTCCATGACGCATTTTGCAAGTCCAATAACCAACTGGGAAATAAGGATATAATGACATGGCATAATAGTCAGTTTCAAACTTATCAATTGGCAAAGTGGGAAATAAGGATATAATAACAACCAGGCCATGCTTCATAATACACACTAAGCATTGTCTTCATAGTCAACTTACAGGAAATTACTCAATCAAGCAAATTAAGAGATGGAAGAATGTCTTCATAATACTAAGCATTGTCTTGATCACAGTCAAAATACCTTGCCCACTAGGTTCTTTAGAGTCTCTATGCATGTCATTTTATCAGTGAGCTTCTTGATTCCAGCAGCACATGGATCCTTCACAATTTGGCAATCATCATCATCTGAAGATTTCTTCTTATTATCTTTATTGTAATACAATTTAATAACTTCCCTTATATGAGGGTCATAATCATCCCGAGGCCCTGCGAAAGTAAGAGTTTGCAGCTACTGTTATAAAGAATACATTTTGCAAGTGGAACATCCATATTCATTGAAACTCAGACACACAAGACTGTTAAGGGATGCTACAGATAAGGAAGAATGTGGAGATGCATTTGCAATATGTGGAGGAAATTAATAAAACTGGAAAATTAAGCACCTAAAAGCTGCCCAAAGGGTAAAGAATGTGTTGGTAAACATTTAAACTGGGTTAAGGAGTAGGGAAATAACTAAAGAATTTGGGGCTTTGAAGCATGAGAACTTGCATTCTGTTTCTTGGTAAGCCTTAGAACTTTCTTCTATGGCTTGGTCATATGTCCTTAATGTTTTGTTATTGAAGCTAACAAAACATTTTTGGGCACAAATCATTCAGCCTGGAAAGTTCTCCTTTTCCACAAGACAAAAACTAATAAAAACTGACAAAGAAAATCCTATTGCAATTCCAGCAAACAGCTCTTTAACTCTAGAGCACAATTTTTCCAGAGAAACAACAAAAAACAGACAGATTTTGATCAAAAACAACATGTCTCTCCAGGAAAATGAACTCCTTGGATTTTTCCTTTTGTTGATTTTTATCAAAAGCTTCAACGATGATTCCAGCAGCAATGGCTCTTTAACTCTAGAGCACTAGTTTTAAGGAACAATTTTTGAAAAACAAAAAACAATAGATTTTGACCCTGAAAACGCCTAGATTATTCCTTCTATTTTCATATGAGAGTGATCCGCCAATATTGTACCTGATAATTTAAAAAGTAATTGGCAGTTCTCACGGCTTTTTGCCCAAGGTTTGTATTAATTGTGCAGATTTAGGAGAACAGCCCAATTGCAGAAGAGAAGTACAAAAAGATGGATTTTAGGAGCACAAAAGCATCCAAGCGGATCCCGGACGACCTGAATGGCTGACCTCGTCCGACGACCTGAAGAGCTGACCTCAGCAGTGGCCGATCTGAAGTCCAGAGTCACTAATATGCGATAGTTGAGCAGAAGGCGGAGGACGACGTCAAGTTGGGAGTCAACACAACTGTCTTGCGAGTAAAGGAAGCAGAAAAGGAAGGAGAATCCAAGAAGGAAAGAAGAAAATAGGATTTCCAATTGCAAAAGATCTCCTTACCAAATCTGAAGTGCTGATTGATTAATCTCCTTATTTGATTAGGAGATAGATTTTTATTCCAATTGCTAGATTGCCTAAGTCCTATAAATAGGCAGCTTGAGATTATACTCGATACATTTTTTGATATCTAGTTTTTACCTTTTATTTTATGCAGTTTTAAGCTTCGGTTTTCTCTCTGAATTCCGCAGCATAGTAGTAGATTAATTTAGCTTTTGAGATACTTAATCTTTGCGGAATCCTTTTCGTCGGTTCCCGATTGCACAGTCCAAGTATTCAAGTAAAGTATTTCGTATTTTTGTCATGATTTCTATTCCAAGTTGTTGCTTTGATTCTCAATTCATGAGTAGCTAAATATATTATTCTAGTATTATGTATTAAACCCGTAATCCATGCATGTATGAAACCTGAATTAATCTAAGTCCAATTAACTATGTTCTTAAATTAATCAGTGTTCATAAGTCTAATTACTAGGATTTTATTAAGACTGAACACCTTAGTTTAATCTGGTAGAGCCTTCGAGTGGCACAACCTTCGGCCTTGAGTAATAATTCCTTGAATTACGACGATAGGAGTTGTTAGTGTTAGATTTCGTGGTAATCTATAACTAACTGGTATAAGATAGTTAGACAACTTAAGTGTTCATGATTGCATGCATGTGATGAAGGTGGATTACATAATACTAGAATACTTTCTCTAGAATTTATACAAGTTAATTCTGTTTCTCTTAAGTTTCGTGACAAACTAAAGGTCTCTTAAGGGACACAAATGTGATGACTCATCAAAATAGTTACTAGCACATTAATAGATAAAGGAAATTAAGAATATCCGTCCCTGTGGATCGATCCTGACTACAATTGTATTAGATTTATTTAATCCTTTGATTGCAGGTTAAAAGCAGTATAATTACTGTGTTTGCAGAGGTATACAACAGCTCTGTCAGAGAGCAATAAGAACTTGGCAAGAAAAGGCTACCATTAATGTTTAATGGCCTGGCGGGAGTGCATCTTCCTCCTCCGACCCTTCTCCTCTTCGCTTCTTGCTCCCTCTCGGTTTCAGAATCATCACTCACTTCGATATAAATAGGTTTTCTGCTTTGTGTAAGCTCTTTCTGGGACAGCTTTCTTTCATTCAATCCCTTGCTCTTTCCAGATGATGACGCCATGGTAGAGAATCTGAAATGGAGCCCAGAAATAAAATCCATCAAAACAGACAGCAAATTAATCAGACGAAGAAGAAAGGAAAACCAGCAAATGCAAAGACTTAAAAGAACTACAAAGCAGTTCATCCAATGGAAAACATAGGTAAAATAATGATTTTTACATACAGATGGCGTTGATGAATCAACCAAAATCCTGGAAAAAGCTGGAAAAAACAGGAGGCTTTTTCGTGAGAATGGCGGCAACCTCAGGAGGCTTTCAAACAATCTCAACGCTGAGTGAAGAAATTGGTAGAAAAGACGCAGGTTTTATAGAGAAACCAAATGAAAAGATCAAAAGAGTGACCTCGTGTCTAATTAAAATGATTCTAACGTATCTTTTAATTCGAAGAAAAATAAGATATTGTGTTTGGTTCATTGTTCCTGCAGATATTAAATATTACACGTACATTAGACATATAAGAAAAATATATACAAAGAACCATAGAACTGTAATTGGAAATGTATACTTGAACAGATATAAACATGAAAAGGTATATGATAGATATAACAAACCTATAAAAATAAATTTGAAAATTGTATCCAATATTAAACGTATACGTTACGATGATATAATATACAATGAACTTAAAGATACATCCCATGACCTATACACATTAATATTTAAATTTACAGTAATTTTAATACAATGAACCTATAGATACAACTAATTTTTACGCGTTGAATTTATTTATTTTTACAGAAATCAGAAAACACTCTTTAAATTAATATAAAAATAAAAAATAAAAAAAGTAAAACTGCTACTCATGTATATTATTGTCATAAATATATAATGCACAACTTCGCAAGAAGGCTAAAAGCGTGAATTTTAAATACATCAACGAAGAAATTAATATTTTGGGAGGAAGTTTGGAGTGTTCTTTTTTTTAATTGAATTTGAATTCATAGATGTAAAACAAAGTCATAGAAAAATGAGTTAGGTTTATTGTAAAACAGGTTTATAGGTGCGACTATTGTTCACGTGAATAAAACTTGTACTATTCAAGTGATAAGTACTACTGATATTCATGTAAACAGTACTTTTTTTAAAAAAATTAATACAAAGGATGCCACCAAAAAAAAAACTAATACTTGTTAACAAACAGTACCAGTGGTATTATTCACGAGTATCAAATTAATACTCTTGAAAAATATCCCTTTGAGGAGAAAAAAAAATAAAGAAAGAAAGCAAAAAATAATAATACTAGAAAAAAACGAAATTAGTGCTCACGAAGAGTTGCAGTGATACTCCTGAAAAGTAACACTTGTACTCTTCATGAGTATCACTAAAAAAATTAATAAATAATAATTAAAAAAACAAAACTATTAATGTATACTCATGAAGAGTAGTAGTGATAATCTTGAAGTACAAGTGCTACTCTTTAGCACTTTAATTCGACCTTCAGACTCTCCCTACAGTTCATCGCCTCCTTCCTTTCTTCAATCTTCCTACCCAAGGAATCCTCCCTCCTTTTGCTACTGTTTCTTTTTAATCTTTGAATTTTGAAATATTTTTTGTCCAATAGATTTGTTGGTATATGTAACATCCCAAATCCCACATTGAAATATTTCATGCTTCATTACTCGCTATAATGACTTATTATACATAGCAGAGGAAATCCCTAGGAATTAACCCTGAGTTTGTCATTAGGGAAGCAAAGTTCACCGGGCCGCCTGCTTGAAATTATAACGCAAAACTATTTGGGGTTTCAAAACGCTCAAAATAGTTTCAATATGTTTTATTTCCCATATGCTGTTCTTATTTACTATTATCTTCAACTACTCATATTTTAATAACACGGTAGCCAAACCCACCAACGGTTACGCTATTTTGAAAAATAAATATATAAATAACTAGGGTTTTTTGGTTTTTGTAGATGGTAAAATAGTTGTTGCCTTAACGGTATAAATCACATTCATGGCTTTGGAATGAATAATATGTTTTGCCTATTTATGTAAATCATTGATGTTTTCCTTGTCTTTCTGTCACCCTTTGTTCCTAGAAAAGTTTTTGATTGTTGTTCATATATACACTGGTTCTTGGTTATGAAGGGATGAGAGAAATGAGTTTCTCCCATTGCACCTTAACGCTAATTTAATTCCAAAATTAACCTCCTCGCCTAGCCTGCTGCATACATGTTGGTCGATGAAGGCATGCACTCAACCTGCAAAACACGGTCCATATCACTCTTGTCGGCTAGATTACAACCGCAACTAAAGAGCATGAACATGGTAGCGGAAGAAAGACGGCTGAAACTTCTGTCATTATACCTCGAGAAGTAGAAATAATTACAATCCCCATCCCAAAAATTCGCGTTCCTTTTGGATTTCCTTCTTGATCTCAATAAAAACCGCAGAGGTGTCACCATATCGCATTATCATACCGTTGTCATGTTTGAGCTCTTAATTTTCTGGGACGTTACAATTACAGCAGCCTCTGACCACTTCGATCTGATCTTTTTAGGGGCATATTTGGTACTTACTTCTTTAGTCACAGCAATAATAATGTCACCAATATGAGCATATCGACGGTTGCTAGCACTGCAGGGATACAATAGCCAGAAGGTGTGGCACCCAGCCTTATGAAATTTCCTATCTGACAAAAGATCAATAGTGTGGACTTATGTTTTGAAACCAACAGCCGCTGTGACTTGTGATTTGGGAGAAAAATATTTTGTTGAATCTATCGGACAAAAAAATTTGTGGGAAAAGTTTAGAAACATTTGCGGTGATTCCAATGCCTGGTAGGATGATTATGCGGTACTGAAGCTGTACTAGGCAGCCGGAGAATTGTTTTGATGCAACTTTTTATGTTGATTAGAGAGATCTTCTACTGTTAATGATGTTAAATCAATCCACAAGCTACAATACTATTTTAGCTATAATCACCCAACATACCTTCAAACAAAGGATTAAAGAACACTTTGCAACTCATGATCTAAGATATATTGACTTAAGATTCCTCGAACGCCATCCAACTCCTTAATAGATAAAGGTATAATGTCTCTCTACAAATACTATTACAAATAAGAAAAAAAAAAAAAAAGAAAAAAACGCCACAGTTAATTGTAATATTATATGAAATGTCACAAAACATGCAAGACCAAAATACAAAGAAGAAAATACACTACTTCATGAAGTGGTAAATTTTCATATTGGGTTACGATTTTTACATGTGGTACATGACATAGTATCCACATTCCCAATATGAAGCTTGCCTTTTATGCTAAAAAAGATTAATATAATAGTCAGAAAACATTAACATTGTAAAAAACACAATGTCACCGACATAGTGTTTAAGTTGCCCGTTATTGACATGGTGTATTAGTGCAAGTTGCCCCCCACCCCACACACACACACACACACACACAGACGGATGTTAAGACACAACACAAAATAAATAATTTGACACTATTATTTTTCACTTATGTTCATACTTTTTAAAAATAAATTAATTATTGACCACACATAATTAAGGATATGATAAGTAAAAAGCATATAAACAAAACTCTTGTATTGGATTGAACAAAAAGAAAAAGAAAAATGAATTTTTTTAATGAAGCGAAAGAACTATAAGTTGGCAATTCAAAGTTTTTTCTAAACTTATATAAAATATTCTAACTAAATAAGATAATTTTAAAATCATAAAACACTTTTCCAAAAATGAAAGTACTAACTTTTGAATCTAGACTCGACACTCACATCTTATAAAATAAAAAAAATGGAAGGTAGTGAACTAGTAAATTTGTCGGATATAAGTTTTGAATGAATATAATACATTGTATTAAGAAGAAACAAAAAAAGAAGAGATTCACAAGTTCTCTCACATGAAAAAGTTGGAAAAAAAAAAAGGATTCAAAATGAGAAATAAAATAAAATAAAATAAAAAACTAAAAAACATTTCATGTTTTAAATTTTAGTGCCTAGATGCTAAATCATTTCGTTTCATATTAGTTTACCTTTTTTATTTATTATATATATATATATGTATATTTATATTTACATAAATTTGTTACAATTTTAAAGGTGGGATTATAGTCATTTTAAAAGAACCATTCAGCCCTTGAATTTGGTCTTGTATAAATTAACTATGCGATTGCATACTCTATTGTATAGATCAAATTCAATGGTTGAATGGTATCTTGAAGGGACTGTAATTTTCCCTTACGTGATTTTATATTTTGTACTTTCTCCATTCTATTAGAAAGGTCAAATTTGGAGAGTGTACAAATTTTGATGAGATGCAAGATACAATATATATAAAATAAGTAATTTGTCACTATATTTTCTGTGAGACCTCATAAATTTTTAATATTTAAAATTCACATCTAAACGGATTTCAAGGTATTTAAAAATATTTTACAAGCCTTTGCAAAAATATAGGAATTCCTTTAAGAAGGAATTCTAGTTTAAAACTATTTTCTTTAGAAAATTCTAAAAAAGTCATAAAATATTTTATGTCCTTATTTTAATTTTTAATTTTTATCTCTGTGATTTAAATTGATAAATTTGATTATCAATTTCATGATATATGGTTTGTTTAGGAATATTATGATTTAGAAACTTAGGAAATTTTCGGTAATAGGAATTAGAAAATAAGAAGATTAGAAAATAAATGGAAGATAATAATATTAAAAAAATGGGTGAATTGGTTTTACCCAGTCCCAAATCGGGTAAAACCGATTGCACAACTTTAAACAGTAAAAATAGAATATTCTAACCGCCTACGAGCGGTTTTACCCAATTAGAAAATGTGTAAAACCGATTGAATGGGTAAAACCGATTGAGCAATCGGTTTTACCCATCCTCAAATCGAGTAAAACCGATTGGAGTGGATAAAATTTGAGGGAATGGATTTTAACCGATTAACCAATAAGTAAAACCGATTGGTAAATGATAAAAAATATATATATCTCACCGCCTCTGAATCGGTTTTACCCGGTCTTCAAGCGGGTAAAACCGATTCCAATTGGTTGTGACCGGTTGTGCAATCGATTCAGACTGAAGAAAAAAAAATTAAATTATGAACACTTGCAAGTCAAGCTACGGGTATAGGGGTCTCACCACCCCTAGAATTTGTTTACTTGACCTCAAGTGGCTATAAATACCCCTGAGATCATTTCCAAGTCCTCATTTCCGAAATCAAACCTCAAAGTTTAGAGAAAGCTCAAAGTTTGCAGAAAATAGGAAAATAGGAAGAAAAGGAAGAAGCAAGGGATTTTGACTTAAAGATTCTGTTCTAATCCAAAGGAAACAACCTAGGACGTTTGAAGAATCAAAGGGTAAGTAACTCTACATTAGAAATTTGAATTAGAATGCAAAAGTTTTGAAATTTAAAACTTAAAGTTTGATTAATTCTTGAATTTTTGAAAGTTAGAAAAATGTTTTGAAATGTTAGAAGTGTTACTGGAGTAGTATAGAAATGATTTTTAGCAAAAATAATTAAAGAAAAACGAGTTTTGTACACTTTTTTTAGTAAAACCCGAAGCAAAAAATGAAAGCCAATTTTTCTGGGCACAAATCGTTTTAACCGATTTACAATCGGGTAAAACCAATTTTCTTGCTCAAGAAAATCGGTTAAAACCGTTTGCAAATCGGGTAAAACCGATTGCACAATGGTTTTGCCAATTTTAAAACAAGAAAAATTAATGAGGGGCTTTTCTGTAAATATCAAACCGATTTTAACCGATTGGGTCGGATAAAACTGATCTGGGGCTTTTCTGCAAATTCTTGAACAGTTTTAACCGATTTACAATCGGGTAAAACCGATCCAGAAAATAAAAAAATTGATTTTCTCATAATTTCAATTCTTTAATTATTTCTTTATAAATCCTTGTTAAAATTATTTTAACAAGTATTTTAAGGATTTTACACCTTTATTTTCTTAAGTAATGATTTTTATAGTTTTGTATAAATTTTGACTATTTGCAAAATAAATTAGAAATAACGTTTAAACGTTAATAAACTCTTTCTAAATAAGTAAATTAAATTTTGCGGCATAATACTTATATTTCTTTAAAGTTATATTTACTATGTTTTCTTATTAAGTTAGTTATTTTCAAATTAAATGAAAATAATTTCTAATTACTAATTATGCTTAACGGAAATAGATAAATTACTTTTTCACCCTTATTCGGTTAATTCCTGAAATACGTCAAAAGTGAAAGAATATGAGAGTACTGTTAGTTAGAAATGGATACTGAATTTATGGACCCTGAAATATATGCAAATCTGATAGATAGCTAGAACGTGAGCTTATATCTTTGAACCGAGGTGAGTTTATCACTAAAAATGGAGTTAATAATTGAATATGCATTGAACTCTATTGTGTGACATGTTTTAAACGCTTTTGAAAAATGTTTGAAATGTTTTTTGATTTTAAATTGCCAGTTGTGTTTACTTGCCTAGTGGAATGCATATGTACTTGTTACGCTTTAGTTGTACTTTCTTTGTGCACTGAATCTGTTATATGAGCATAAGTTGTGTCATATCTATTATGTTGACACGATTTGATCCCACGAGCCAGCGTAGGGCTTGGTCGTCTGGATCATCTGCTTTCCTGATTTCGAAATCAGTTCCGACCACAGGGGGCCCATATATGCATGTATACGTTTGGGAGTGGCTATCGATATATTTATGATTATGCCGAGGTGAGCTGGCCTTCGTTCATTGTTTATGTACACGTTGACAAACACCCCCTCATCCTCTTTATTTATGCTGAGATGAGTTGGCCATCGTTTAGCGTACATGTACACGCTGGCGATCGCCCATTATTCTCGAGTGAACTGGCTAGTTCGCTTATTGTTCATATAGACCTTTAAACAACTGCCCTTCATTCTCATCACATGTTCTATGAATCCCGCATGAGTCATGAATGCTACATGATAGGATTTGTCTGAATTATATGGATGGTAAAGTTTTACAACTCGGTATATGTTTGCGAAAACCGTGAACTCTCACTGGGCAAGTGCTCATTCCATTTTCCTATTTTGTTTTCTATTTTCAAAATTGTATTACAGATCTTTGGTACGGAGATGATTATGTTCACTAGGATTACTCGGAGTATGGAAAGTTTGGATACGGCTAGAAGGCGGGATTGGTTAGAGATGGGCTCATACTTTAGAGATGGGCTGTGTAAGTTTTACTTTTATAATAATAAAAAGGGAAAATTATTATTATTACTATGTTCTGCCAGTTCTTAGTCCTGTTGCGAACCAGGCAGGCATTCGGTGAAGCCAACTGCCAATCCTTTGTATGCGGGGTGGTGAAGCTGGGGTGTCACATTTTCCACTAATGTCTTCCTTACTTTTCAAAGGTGGATTAATTGTGATCCAACCATTATATTGTTAGTAAGGGTATAAGAAATAAATAAATCAAAACTTGACTCTTCTAATGGGAAAAATATATTTTAAAACTTGATTTTTCTAATGAAACGGAGAAAGTATATAAAACCAAAACCTTAGTTTCTACTTTTGTGTACCTCACCAATATTTTTATCTCATCTTATTGAGTTGAGTAAATGGTCAATTAAGGTTTTTTTTTTTTCATTTTAAAAATAACTTACTTTAAATGTTAATGTCATAATTGGACGTACGTTATGCTAATTTTCAGGTAAGTTAAAGATACTACTCCCCCTCCCTCTCTTTCATAAGAGCGGTCCACTTTCACTAATATACAACTTATTATGGATATCAATGTACAACATCTAAAATAGCTAATTAGACCCTATTTGTTCCAGTCATGTCCTTACTTTTTATGCATAGGCTAATTATGCATCACACATAAGTATATTAGTAAGGTTATGAGGAGAAAAAAAATTGAAAGTGGACTCTTCTATTGGAACAAAAAATATTTTCAAAATGAACCGTTCTAATGGAACGGACGGAGTAACTAAGACTTTAATTTTTTTTTATATCTGTTCTAAGGCTACTAAATTCTAGTACACTGCCTCCGAAAAGAGAAAAAAACATTTATGTTACACTTCATTAATGATCTGTTGACAATTAATTAAAAATTTGCAACTTTACTTCATAATTATTAGAAGATTTAGTCCATCAGATTGTCAACCTCTATAATATTAATCAGTAATTACTAATTTATTGAGTTGTTGACTATTATTGAATGTCGTATTACTAATTATTTAGAGGTTGACAACCTGATGAACTAAATCTTCTAATAAGGAAGTAAATTTTCAAATTTTTAATTAATTGTCAACAGATGATTAATTAAGCGTAAGATAAATTATATATATTATCATTGACTCAAAAAAAAAAAATCATTACTCAAGTATGTGCTAGTTAATTAGCACCATCCTTCTACTTAGAATACAACAGCTTCATTTGCCCATGAATAATTCATTTTCATACCAACACCAATCTCATAATTAATTATATGAAATGAAAGTCTTCGATCAAATGGCTGTTGAGTCCAACGTCATTAGTGAAAAATTTTAATTTTTTAAAACATAATTATATAAAATGAAAAAGAATAATTTAATTTCTGCCTCTCCTAATAAGTTAAACCAGTTGGAAAAAAAAAGAGTCAAACCAAATTACAGCTAAGCATGGAATAGGAGTGAATCCCATCCCATTAAATACAAATAAGACAATGTTAATTAATGTAATAATATTAAAACCACAAAAATGTTGAACTCGTGATGTCATGCATCTCTTCTCCTTGCTCCTAAGCCATATCTATAATTTTTGTAATATTTTTCAAACTTATTTTATGGGGAATTTGGGTATATATATGTATATACAGGTATAAAAAACCCAAATCAAAGGTTAACTAGGAGATTTAGCTTGAAAACAAAATGGTTTCCAAACCCTCAAAGAAAATTCTCCCAGCAGTCCTTTTTCTTATCATCCTTTCCCTAAGTTGCATTCTCATTTTTCTCCATAGTTTTTGGTCAAATGAAGCTTCAATAATAAGACCCTATAGAAGCGGTTTTGATTTTTTTGATAACCATCCCAAGTGGTATAAAGTGATAGCTAATGAGTTGGGGATGAAAAGAAAGATCAAAATTGGCTTGGTTAATATGAAAAATGAGGCCAGTGAAAGGCTTATTCAATCAATGCATGGGGAGGCTGTTGAGATAGTTAAGGTTGATTTTGACCCAGTTGATGATGATGTTAAGTGGGATGATCTGTTTCCTGAATGGATCAATGAAGCCATACCCCAAGAACAGAAATGCCCAGAAATTCCAATGCCACCGGCGTCACGAAATTACAGGGATTTTGATGTGGTGGTGGCTGACGTCCCATGTCCTAAAGAAGGGGGGAAGGGTGTTTTGGGAACAAGGGATGTGTTTAGGTTGCAAGTGAATTTGGTTGTGGCTCACCTTTTGGTAAGAGGTGAGTACTGGAAAAAGTATGAGAAGTATGCTGTGTTCTTGGGATCTTGTGGCCCTATGTGGGAATTGTTTAGATGTGATGACCTCTTGAAGAATGCAGGGATTTGGTCAATCTATATGCCTTCCTTGACAAAACTTAAGCAGAAGGTTGTCATGCCTGTTGGATCTTGTCAACTTCCTCAACCAGGTGACTTTTCTTAATTAGTTTGATTTTACAGACATTTAGGGGAAAATATGGTTTCAAATTTAAAATTGCGTTAAAAATGTAAAAAGGCCATGCCTTTGGAATGTAAAGGGTGCTGTTATAAAATGAAGAGTAGGATGATGGGACAGGTTGTCAAACAAATGATTTTTTACTCAATTTGTCTGCAGGAGAAAAAATAATGACATGATTTGTATCATAAATATATACTACCTAGCTCTATCCTAAAAACATAGTCACTTTTCTAACATAGTGTATCAAAAAAGAGTGATGTCTCTATTTCCCATTTCTGGATAGAAGTAATATTTGTGTAGTATAAAAAGGGATGATTTTGACTTCAATCTTCTGATTTATATTAATGATTCTACAATGTTTTGTTGGGGTATAGCTTGATCAATAAAAATTCGTGATCTGTATTCCTGATTCAGATCATCATATAATTGAAATTTTCTTATGAATTTCTATTCACAACAGGCAAAGAAAATCAGATCTTGGAGAATTACCCATTTTTTGTAGGGCAAGAAGGCATGAGGCAAATATTTCCTTCTTCATTCCACCAGACAAGAGAGGCATATGCAACTGTTCTTCACTCATCAGAAGCTTATGTTTGTGGTGCAATAGCTTTGGCTGAAAGTCTCATTCAATCCCCACCAGAGACCTTGTCCTGCTTGTTGATGATTATGTCTCCACAAAATCCTTGCTGGGACTAAAGGCAGCTGGATGGAAAATCAAGCACATAAAAAGGATCCGAAATCCGAATGCAATGAAAGATGCATACAATGAGTGGAACTACAGCAAGCTGAGGCTGTGGCAGCTCACAGAATATGATAAGATCATCTTCATAGATTCTGACATCATAGTCCTGAGGAACCTTGATGATTTCTTTGTTTATCCCGAATTATCGGCTGCCGGGAATGATGGCCACATTTTCAACTCTGGGGTGATGATATTGGAGCCTTCAGAATGTACATTTGAAAGACTAATGGACCAAAGATACACCATAGACTCCTACAATGGGGGTGATCAGGGATATCTCAATGAAATGTTCATTTGGTGGCATAGGTGGATAAAAAAGGTCAATTTCCTCAAGGTTTTCAGCCAGGGAAATGATTATTCAAGAAGTGATAAGATAGCTTCAATGGAGATGTACACAATTCATTACCTGGGATTGAAGCCATGGATGTGCTATCAAGATTATGATTGTAATTGGGACATAGAACATTACCAGAAGTATGGCTGTGACTTGGCCCATCAGAAATGGTGGCAAGTTTATGATGCAATGCCAGAGAATCTCAGGCCTTTCTGTGAATTGACTCCCAAAATGGATGCAAGAATCAAGAAATGGAGAGGGAATGCTAGAGGAGCTAATTTTCCAGATGAACATTGGAAGATAGAAGTCAAAGATCCAAGAATGCTTCCCTAGATTACAGATAGGAGAGGAAATGAAGTATTATTAATGTATCAAAGTATTATATGGATCTGATACAATAATGGAATTAATATTGTTGAGAGTCATGATCTGTGTTGAATATTCTAATTAGTTTCTATTTGTGTTCATATTTTCACGTATAAAAATCATTCACAAAACTAAGTTTTGAAAAAACATCTTAAACGAACATGACCACAGCTTGTTTACATCAAATAATCAATAAGTAAACTGGGCTGGAAACCTATTAAATTTAGGGCCTGTTCTTTTCCAACATTTTGTAACTAAGTTTGGAAAAAAAATTTGAAAACTTTTTGGTTTCAAACCAATTTAACCAAACATGGGTTTCAAAACAAGTTTTAAAAAAAAAACTTCTGGGCAATTTTTTTTTTTTTTTTTCAGTCCATCTCCTTCCCCTTTCACTCTTTCTCCAATTTCACACCTTCCACCACCATCCGCCCCGCTGCCACCTCTAATGAACCACATCCAGCAAAGAAGAAGAAGAGGAAGAAGAAGAAGAAGAAGAAGAAGAGTGATGAGATGAAGAAGGAGAAGATGAAGAAGAAGAAGAGAGTGATAATGAGAGTTTGGCGGTGCGCGGCAGCAGCGCGGCGGTGGAAGCTGGCGCTGCACCGAGACCACACTCTCATTATCACTCTCTTCTTCTTCTTCATCTTCTCCTTCTTCAGCTTCTCCTCTCCTCTTCTTCCTTCCTTCTTCTTCTTCCTTTTTCTCTGTCTTCTTCTCCTTCTCTCTCCTTCTTCTTCTTTCTCTTCATTCTACTTCTTCTTCTTCTTCTTCTTCTTCTTCTTCTCTATCCTTCTTCATTCTATTCTTCTTCTTCTTCTTCTCTTCGTCAAGCTATCCGGTGATTCGGGGCCTTGCTTGCCTCACGGTGCGCTCTTTTTGGTGATTCAAATTGGCGCCCCGTGACAGTTGGTATCAGAGCTATGTTAAGAGCCCCGAGCCTCTCGTGCGTGACTACCCTGGTGAGCTATGGGTAGGGTGACGAAGCGTGACTCTCCGTAGGGGACGCCTATGCAGACCGAAGGACCATGGTTCTTCCACGAGGGGAGCAATCCGTGGTGAAGGTTGGTAGGTGGCAAGCTGATAGGTCTAACTTGGAGTCACCTATTTGGCAATTGTGGTCCAAGTTGAGATTAGAGTCTGGAGACGGGATGGACATGACGGTTTGGATCGCAGTGTTGTCTGGGTTCAAATGACAGTTGGTTTGTGGGACAGATCCATGCTCATCTACATTTGCGGAAGTGGTAACTTGAGAAGAGGCGATCTACGTATAGAGGGTGCACGCCAATCAGAGTACACCCCCGGTGGACGGAAGTGGTGACCTGAGAAGGGGCAACTTATACCTAGGATGGGCCAATCAGGGGACTTGAGAAGAGGCGATCTACGTATAGAGTGTGTACGCCAATCAGAGTAAACCGCCGGTGGACGGAAGTGGTGACCTGAGAAGGGACAACTTATACCTAGGATGGGCCAATCAAGGTCTACCACCGTGAACGTTGGATCTTAGTGTGGTGATTATTCGGATCCCAAGTTGGAAACTCTCGAGGATAGAATCCTTGAGTTGCGGTTCAGCAGTAACCCAGGGAGCGAGACCCCTGGTGTAATGATCGAGATTTGCTTTGTGGGTTCTTGGTGGACAAGTGCCCTTATCATCAGAGATCAAAATGCTTCAAGGAGTACTTGGAGTGAAGAGTTGCGGTGTTCGATTTGCTGTGGGTTCGACTTGATTGAGCAGGTGCTCCAGTTATCGGCCGTGGCGTTGTCCGTTCTGCTACGGGTTCGACTTGGTGGACAGGTGCCCTAGTGGTCGGAGGTGAAACAACCAATTGCGCGTGTGTGCGCTTATTTTGCTGGTTCGACTTGATGCGTCAAAAGAGGTAGTCAAGTGTTCCAGGGTTGAATGGCATGATGTGCAGCATTGATTCCTGCGTGGTTCAAGTGGATGCGCTCATGGGACCAGGTCAACAATTGCGCGTGTGTGCGCTTATTTCGCTGGTTCGACTTGATGCGTCAGAGGAGGTAGTCAAGTGTTCCAGAGTTGAATGGCATGAAGTGGATGCGCTCATGAGTCCAGGTCAACAATCGCGCGTGTTGCGCTTATATCGCCGGTTCGACTTGGTGCGTCAGAGGAGGTAGTCAAGTGTTCCGGAGTTGAATGGTATGTGTGCACGTTGAGTCCCTGTGTGGCTCAAGTTGGATGCGTCGTGGTACCAGGTCAACAAACGCCAACTTGCGGGTTGGTGAAAATTCTGTGTTGTTACAAGATGCTGAGTTCAAGGACAATGTTTCTTCCGGGAGTGGAGCAAACGGTTGTAAAGGGACTTATGCGGAGATGTGAAGCACAGTTTCTAGACGGTAAGTTGAAGGGCAACAATTCTTCCGCGGATGGGGGTAATTTGGTTGCGAAGGCTTATCGCATATTATAAAGGTCAACATTGGAGCTATGCACGACTATATGGGTAGGGATGCATGGTTTCGTGTTCAGAAGATCACATACCTTCGTTGTAGATATGCAGCGGTGACAACATGTATGTGGTAAAGAGCTTAATCAAAAATCCATCTAGCTGATGGTCAACATTGGAGCTATGCACAACTATATGGGTAGGGATGCATGGTTTCGTGTTCAGAAGTTCACATACCTTCGTTGTAGATTTGCAGCGGTGACAACATGTATGTGGCAAAGAGCTTAATCAAAAATCCATCTAGCTGATGGTCAACAATGGAGCCTTGCACGACTATATGGGTAGGGATGCTTGGTTTCGTGTTGAGAAGTGCTAGCAGAAAGGGAGGTGCAGAACTGCAATGTGTAATTGTTCGTGTGTTGAGGCATGGACAGAACTACAGTGGACAACTGTTCGTGAGTGTCGCTATGATGCATGGACATGTTTGTTCCTTACCACCACCCCAGAAGCTATTTTTCATGCCGTGAAGACAGAGGGAAAAAGTGAAAATCCGTGGCATGAAGTTTGATCGGGATTGCTTGAAGTCTAGTGGCGCAAGCCTTGTTCTTTATTGCAGCAACCCGGTACGTAAAGCCGAGAATAATGGTCAAGCCAGCAGTCCAGCACAGAGGGTTAAAAGGTCCTAGTGCAAGATTCATGGTGAAACTATATCGGCAAAATGGTGATTGGTCCAGTGTTCGTTTGTGGGAGATTGATAAACGACGCCCTAATCAGTTAAGCCGTTCGTCAAGCAGAGATGGTTAGAAGCCCTATTTGCAAGATGTATGGTGAGATTGAGATGGTCGACATTCAGAACATTCCACACCCGACCGGTCCAGCACACTGAAGTGGGAGATTTTAGAAGCACAGTCAATCGGTTAAGCCAATGGTTGAGCGAAGATGGGTAGAACCCCAGAATAGCAAGATTGTTGGTGAAATTGAATTGGCACGGATCAGGACTTCCCACACCCAGTTCGAGATTGGTTATGAATGCTGAATTTTTGTCTCGTTCAGGGAACGCCCGTCATCAGAACAGAGGAAACCACCAACCTTGTCCCAATGGTGGTGCGCTCCAGCGGAAACAGTGATGAATTGGGTTAGAATTCACAGTGGGGGAGAAGAATATTGTGGCAAAACGAAGTATGATTGCTCAGATTGAGTTGTCACTTTGGAAAAAATTTTCTTTTCTCCTACACGGGACACTTTGAAGTGCAGGCAGTTGCAACACATGATGTGCGCTGAAGCCAACCAAGCAGAACTTGTCTTGTTGAACATGGACTCCAACTAAAAATGAGTAACTGTTCAATGAGCTATTACTTTCGGATGGCACAGATGCATAAGCAGAAGTGGGCACAAGGCGAGAAACCTCGATGCTTTCCCAGTGGTGAAGTGTCAAGAAAAATATTGACGGCGCCTAGGACGTCGCCAAATCAAGTGGGGGAGAATGTTACGGGACGCACCTCCCGTGCTTGCCCCGCAACCACATCGATGCCCAATGAGCCTATAATGACATGTTGCAGCCCTTGCCTAAAGCTGAGATCCGACGGAGTAGAATGGCACGACGCGTCGCACTACGCGTCGCATCATATGTCGGACAACACTGGTGCCCAACACATGGTGCAACACAACAATGCCTAAGCGCGCCCCAGGCCCCAGCCTTAGCGCGCGCCCAAGTCCAGCACCATTGGCGCGCTCCAGCTGAGCAGCCCAGCCCAGAGCGCCAAGCCAAGCACCAGTGGCGCAGCCCACCTGCGCCCCAGCCATGCGCCCAGCCTGCGTGCCAGCCATGCGCCCTGCGCTGGCCCAGCGCCTCTGCGCCCCGCGCCACCTGCGCGCCCACGCCCCTGCGCCTCTGTGCGCCCTGCGCCACTGCGCGCCCTGCGCCCAGCGCCTCCAGCGCCCCTGCGCCCCTTGTGCGCCCAGCGTGCCCAGCAACAGCACCAGCGCCGCCACTGTATGCGCGCCCCGCGCCCAGCATCCCAACGACCAAGTCTAGCGGCGCCCAACCTTATAGATATTCCTTTGTATTATTTCTTTATCTTGTAATAGTTAGTTAAGTAGGGGGAAATGTTAGTTTTAGTTAGATTAGTGATCTTTTGCAAGATCACCCATTTTACGCCCTGATCGCCCCTCGGGGCACTTCTAATTTCTAGCCTTCCTAGTTGTTGGTGGGGTTGATGTAATGAAGCAGGAGTTGGGTTCCCACCGCCCAAAAGAAGAATCTTATATGAAGAAGGAAGGAGAAGAAGAAGGAAGGAGAAGAAGAAGGAAGAAGAAGGAGAAGAAGAAGGAAGAAGAAGAAGGAAGAACACGAGGAAGAAGAGAGTGAAGATGAGAGTTTGGCGAAGAAGGCGGCGGTGGTCGGCTGTGGGCGGCGGTAGGAGAGAAGAAGAAGAAGAAGAAGAAGAAGAAGAAGAGGAAGAGGAAGAAGAAGAAGAAGAAGAAGAAGGAAGGAGAAGAAGAAGGAAGAAAAAGAAGAAGGAGAAGAAGATGAGAGTTTGGCGACTGCGGCTGGGCGGCGGTGGGCGGCGGTGGCGGCAGCGGGAGTGAAGAAGAAGAAGAGGAAGAAGAAGAAGAGAAGAAAGGAAGGAAGGGAAGAAGAAGGAAGAAAAAGAAGAAGAGAAGAAGATGAGAGTTTGGCGACTGCGGCTGGGCGGCGGTGGCGGAGGTTGGCGGCAGCGGGAGTGAAGAAGAAGAAGAGGAAAAGAAGAAGAAGAAGAAGGAAGGAGAAGAAGGAAAAAAATCTTGAAAATCAATTTGAAACTTTTTGAGAAGAACAAGGTTTTTGAGAAGTTGTGGGTTTCTTCACAAAACTTGGTTTCAAACCAAGTTTGAAATGTTGGAAAAAAACAGGCCCTTAACTTATTAATCAAAGTTGGGCATTAAGTCTTCAACTTATATATTAGTGTCTCTAGTAGGTTTTTGTCAGGCTTGCACCTGTTTATTTAGGCCAAACTATTTGACAAAAATTGGTATCAGTGGCAAATGTTTTGTCCATGTAATTTGTATGTCTTCCAATTTTATCGGATGTCCCCGAACGGACAATTTGTATGTCTCTTAATTAATTAACCAATTTATTAAGTAAGTTGCCTTCTCTTATTTGAAATAAGTATAGGCTCAACATTGAAAATTAATGAGGCTTGTAAATTGTAGTCTAAGTATCACATTACACTCTGCTCATCTCTATTTTAAACTTTTTAATTGACTTTAAATTTGATAATGAAATATAGACCCTAATTTTTTATTTTTTGCATAACTAACCAAATGACTTATGAAACCGCCTATAGCTGGTCAGCTGGGTTAAAATTATCAATATTTTTGAAAGTAAAGTACAAAAGTGCCAAATTAAAATCACAAGTGTTACTTGATCAAACACACATGAACCAAGAGTGTAATTTGTCCTAGATATATATGGCCGCTTTCGTCGTTTTGCACCCTATGAAATCAAATTCTTTTGTGTGTGTGTGTGTATTTTTTGTTAACTACGGATGTGACTTAACACGACTTGTAATGGGGTACTAAAATACAACACAGATTTGAGTATTATATATCTTAGATAATGTTTATTTAATATAATATTGCTACTGTGGGCGGGCCACTAAAGAACATCTCTCGAAAATTCACGACTTCTACTGTGGTATGGCCTATATAGCCCTAATTTTTCTTAAATACATAAGTTTTTATAATAATATTATTGGAACCTAGTGACTTGTGGTCTTTAATGTGTTAGGGCTTAAGGTATAGATTATTGAAATATAAAATCAAATTCTTAATATATATTGTTGGACAAGAAATTTATATACTCTCAATTAAATAAATATTGAATGATCACCTGAAAAGCTTGATGACGAAGCATGGTTTGACAGTGAGAGACTTCAGGTCGGACCTACTCCGATGCATCAGTACGGACGTGTATGTTCTCTCCATCTATAATCTAGATATGCATTCTGGGATCTCTGACTTTTATCTTCTAATGTCCATCTAGCAAATTAGCTTTTCTAGCCTTCCCTCTCCAATTTTTTTATCCTTGCTTCCATTTTGGGAGTCTAGTCACAGTGTGTGTTGTTGGTGTCTGAAAGTATTGTATAGATATGAAATCGAATTAATATGGTTGAGAGTCATGGTATGTATTAAATATAACATAAAGTATTTAACAGATAAGTTGGGTCAAAAACTATTAATTTTCTATTGGGTTTTGTAGTAGGTTTTGAGCAATGTTGTCAGATCCGACGGACATCAACCCAATAAAATTAAGGGATTGCAGGTTCAACCCGGATTTAAATAATAAATACATTAATAATTTATATATACTTATATATTTCATTTTCAACATTTAAAAAATTTGTCTAATTAAAATCACATATTTTTGCATATTTAACAACTAATTTAAATATTAATTTTTTTAAATTAAAAAGGTAAATTTTCAATTGATAAAGTGTATAAAGTATTTTTTTCTTAATTCACACTCTTGTATTTTTCATTAAGAAAAGACAACTTATAGTTTAATGAAAGAATAGAAAGTATTTGAATACACTAAGAAAATCATAACAAACTTAATTGTCTAATTAAAACAAAGAAATAGAAAGTCCGAACTTTCTATGGCTGTTCTTCCCAACCGTCGTAGAAAGTCTGAACTTTCTATGGCGGTTCCCAACCGCCGTAGAAAGTCCGTAACCTTTCTACGGCTGCCAGATAGATGGCAGTTCAAATGCAAGAAAACCGCTGTTAAATGTGCGAGAAAACACCATTAAAGCCCATTTTTGTAGTAGTGTATATACTTATTTTATTTATATTATATCATTAATATTTTAATCGAGCATGTTCACAAACATTTACGAGCTTTCAACACATTGTTCGTGTTCGTGTTCGTTTATTATCAAGCCTAAAAATCATGTTCGTGAACATTTTTATCGAGCGAGCTCGAGCTTGTTATGATGTTCGTGTTCGTTCTCAGCCCTAAGTACAAGTGTCACTACTATCTTCAGGAGTAGCAATTAAGAAGAAAATAAAATTAAATAATATAAATATAAATTTGAGAGTACTACTTTAGAATTCAAAAGAGTAGAAGTGATACTCTAGAAGATCGGAGTAACATTACTACTTTTAAGAAGTAGCCCTTAATAAAGAAGATTACCTTCCCTGAAGTTTGGTAAATTACAAATAAGTCCTTGTGATTTTGAAAATTGCAAATACTTCCCCGTACTATTTGTTTAAAAAAATTGTTTCGTATTTATTTCTTTCACTAATAGGAAGAGTGAGATTGAGTTGAGCCGTGCCGAGATTTAGAGCGCCCTAATTGTGATTGTGTAGTAAATAATAGAGTGCGGCCATTGCCATCGAAGGACTGCAAGTAATTAATTATATGTATCCTTCTCTATTATTCTTCGAATCAGTGTTGTTAAATTAACGGTAAACTTTCGTTCGTTTTGACCAAATCGTTAGGTTCAGGTTTGTCCAATGTGAAATACTTCTAACCTTACCCAACGTCTCCAGCGAAGTCGAATTCGCGTACCCTTTGATGCTAGAAAGTATGATATTCAAGGATTACAATATGAAAATCCCGGCAAAAAGAAGGTGGCGCTGGTGGGAGGAAATCAACAATAATTGCTTTAGTCTGGTGACATTTGGATGGAGATGTTTTAGGGTCGGTCACACCGCTTTTGACTAATGCCAAGGTGGGGGGGGAGTCCATTAGTTGGGGTCAATTTTCCGTCATATTGGATTATAATTGAAAACATTGTGAATTACATTTGATAATTTTTAAAGAATGTAGTCCACATTTGCTACTTAGGTAAAAAATATGGACTAAAAATGCAATTTTTCCAAACTTTAATTGCAAAAATTAAAAGTTTAGGGAGGCAATTTGTAGTTTAGATAAGTTTTGCAATAATGCTAACAAAAATGAGCAGAAAGTATTATGTTTGATACAGAAATGCTTGTACAAAACCACATCCATCTTCATTGTCTGGTCCCACCCAGAAACCAGTAATTACAACATGACCACTGAGCCTTGCACTAATATGAGGTTGACAGTACTTTCTTGAAAGTATTCTACTTCCAACACAGGTCCTATTTACAGTCAATAAAGCCCCATCAGAAGAACACTTTGCCCCAACCAAGTTCATGCCTATAAAAATGAGCCAAAATGTGATATGAATTCTGTTAGCAACTCCTGCTCAAATTAAATCATGAAAAACATTCAATGTGTTCTTCTTTAGCATCAAAGATTGAAGATATAGAACCCGCCACGAAGGTGAGGAGATTAGGCAAGGAATACTCCCTCTGTTCTATCAGAAGAGTCCATTTTGTAATACTAAAAATTGAGCTTATCGTTCTAGAAGCCGAGTCTTGTTAGTATCATAAACTGGACTCTACTAAATTCGAATGGAACAGAGAGTGCATATAGTTCCAAGACTCAGCTTCTAAAACGAAAATTTCAATCTTCTTATGAACCTCACGTTGTTTTAAATGTAATCTGAAACATGAACTATCAAATGCAATCAAACATAAGATAATACAGCACCTATCATTCCTATCTAACAAGCAAAGCATGTAACAGTTCTAAATTGATAGAAAGATAAAAGAGGAAAACAGAAAAGGGGGGAAAAAGAAACAATCTTTGTGTTCCATAATGGCTTCATAATTAATGTGGTTTAACAAAGTAAGCGATCAAAGAAAGAACTTACTTCTAGTAACTGAGGTTGAGAGACTTCCACCAGCTAATTGCCTTTGGCATACTTCCTACAGCAAGGTAATAGAAAAATCAAGCACAATGATGGATCGCCAATAATCTGTAAAAAAAGTTTTTGAAAATTCCAAATTACAGAGATCAATGAACAAATTTTCACGAAGTATAAAAGATAAGATTGAAACCGATCCTAAATCTCATTTTTCCATTTAAATCAACCTCCACGGACCGCAGTATATTTATGCTGTATAAAGTCAGAACTATAACTACAACTACAGCACTGTCTCTAACATATTGGATCAACAAATGCTAGAGAAGCAGAAAGAAAGCAACTTTTCCAGTAAATGAACATCCCATGTCTAAACCTGAATTGAGGTGAATAAGTACAATGGACATGAACCAATTGTTTTCAAGCAGGTGTTATAATATTGCACAAAACCAGTTAATAATCAAAAGGTAGTTGAGCGGAACTTATCTCGCCAAACTAAAACCAAAGAAGGAACCAAAAGGAAAACGTTCCTAGAGTCACTCTCCTTAGTCCTCATCCATATTTTTCCTACTGTGAAGCCTTTGGAGATCAATTGTAAGACCTGAAATGGCCAAGAAAAGCATCTGCAACATTTCTATATAGGGTAAGTGGAGTCATGATCTCTTCAGGTCTTTCATATATCCCTCTCTAACTATTTTTCCACCACCACCCCAAGTCCCATTTATCAACATACTACACATTCTCTGGAAAGACGCGGGAAAAACAAACGAAATACCAAATTCAGAAGGTTTTCAGTTCTCTTGAGCATTTTACCAAACACCTAGTGAATGCAGCAAAGCAAGAAGATTCTTTCCACTAAATCAGAATCCAAAGAAGCCTACCACCCAGAATCATATATGATAATGTACTGGGCTTCATAATTAGCAATCATTCCTCAAAAATGGCAGGGCAAGAGCCAAGATATAAATCAAAGCTTTGGGGTAAGATAAAAACGCTGCAGCAATAAAACATAAAAGCTCAAGCAATATACATTTTGAGAATGTTCACCTGAACAGAAGAAGTTCTGGGCACGAAAAATCCGTAAAAGGTTAGTGGGACTACGCACGCCATCCTTGAATAGCTATAACAGACTTTACCAGCAAAGTTCTAGGCGTTCTTTCTTTCTTTAGAGGAGACTATAAAATTTGAAAGCAGCCAATTGAGAATCAACGGTCCGTTTATAATTACACAAGGGTCCGTGAAGTTTGGGTCAAATTATATTTTGGTCCCCTTGATTTGGAAAAATACAAAAGTACCCATTGGCCGAGAAAAATGACATAACAAAGTCATACTAAAGAGAGATTATTCGGTGTAGCTGTATTGTGCAACGTAAGACAATTTTTATTTTTAACACAATTAAGGAGGTAAAAGTGCAACTAGCTTATGAGTCTATCAAAGTAAATAAAAAGGTCATAACATTATATTTATTTTCATTGGGTTGCTACACTAAATTTAAAAATACATCTGTTGAACTGAATAACTTTTCCGGACCATAAATAAATCTTTTCCACTCCAAAGTTGATAAACTCCAGAGTACTTTCCAACAAATATGCAATTTTACCACAAAATTTGATAATATTCAAAAATTGTACAGCTCAAATGTTACACTGGATTTTCTTTGAACCAAGTACACAAAACACTGTACTAACAACTAACAATGGTTCCTCACCATTTAACATTGATTTGATACAGAAAATGTGAGATCAAAAACAAAAAAGATAAGGCAGTTAACTGCAGCTTCTTAGGCTTAGTCCATAGCTTTCCTGTTTTAATAATACAGATAAATGATAGCTCTTCTCTTCCTCCAAGCCCCATGCCTATCAGATGTAATAGATAAGACATTTGTAATAGTTAGGATGATCGACAAATGAAAGATCTACGGATTAGGACATGTCGATGTCATTCGACCCATCCTTGGATCTGTGTTTACGTTTCTTACTACTCCTGCGTGTAAAACAACGAGTTGTGTGTAAGGACATGATTTCAGTTTGGCCACATGAGACAGACACAAAAACTACAAGTGCAAGGACGTTGAGATTACTTGTCGTGCGATCCAGGATCTAAACATGATTTCAGTTTCCGGTCAATGTGCTTCACTTCTTTTGAAGTTGGTGTCTCGAGTTTATTTACCTGCAATACTTGACCATTTTCAACGAATACCACAGAGAAATCACAAACATGCACCATAAGCGATGTAAGAAAATTTATACCAAAGAATCAACGGCGTCTAGTGAAACACCGAGATCTGAATCACTAGGGTTATGACTCTGCCGGGATAAAATGCTACTCAGATACCTGTGTTAAGTCCAATGAACAACTGTTTTAGACAGGAAATGCAGCTAGACAACCAGAAAATGTTGAATTTGAGGCTCTTTCAGAGTCTAACCTGTCAAAATCGAAAAATCCATGTGCCGCATTAGACCTGCGTAAGGCTGCTAATGCCAACTACACCAGATAAGAATATACAAGTTACTATGACTACAAATGACAAGATGAGCTAAGGTCTTAGGCACGAGAATTTAAAAATAGACACTAAGCTATTCTAAAAATATTTCTCAGCACAAGCATGTAGAGTCTTCATAATCATCTATCCCATGTAAACTGTTCAATTTGGTTGTAGACATTTGGATGATATTCCGGGTGGTCCTACTTAGTGACAACAATGGGGAACAAAGGTAGCAACAGCAGGAAAAAAACTCATAAATAAGGTCTCAAAACTTTTATGATACAAATAAGGATTTAGAAAACTCACGGTATCCAAATTAGCATTGTGTCATGTCATTCAGAAAAATTAGACTGAAGCAAGTTCCAAAGCATTATGTTAACTTGCAACTTATAGAATCTTTAAGTACTTTAAGAAGTTCCAAGGCATTAACTCAACTCATAAAATCTTCAGGTGTTTTCTGAAATGAGTTCATAATCTATTATCAAAACCAATAATTAATTGATTCCCCCAGAATAAAATCATTGAAAGGCATAAATACAAGCAGAGATGAAACCAAGTTCACAATAATAGAGGCTTGTTACATGTTATCACAATTTGGTTTCAAAATGTGATTTAGATTAGTTTTAAAAATATTAAAAGTGTATTGGAAAATCAGCGAGGAGATCAAGAATAATGAAAATTTATTATAAAATGCAAAGCTTCGATTAAAACCAAGTTTCAAACTAGATACCATACAGGTAAACCATTGCTGAGGATAAAGAGATACAATTAACTTGTCTACATCCACCAATAGCTACAAAAACAAAGAAAATGAAAGTAAAAATAATTGTCTTCTTGTCTGTTTCACGATTCATGTTGATCGAACAAAGACAGTAGCTCTGCCTCCCTAGCACTCTCGAATCTTGAACTCAAGAGTAGAGGAAAAGGATAAATGCAAGTTGGCTACAAAAAAATACATGTACTAGAAAACTACTCTCAAGTTCGTGAAGTAACAAAAAATACCTGCCCGGGTGGGATTAGAAGGGGTGCATCTGTACGCATAATTCTATCCACTTCAGCTTTTGCTGACTCATGCAATCTCTATGGTCAACGGAAACATTAAGAATTATTAGTGAGATTTCACTGGAAAAATGAAAGAAATGCTAACAACTATGCAGTGCTAGAGGTTATCAAGGATTTGCAAGAAAACTTGCACAGCATTGGTCATCACAAATTAGAACACACATTTGATAAAAGGTCAGTACAAGTTCAGCCACCAGCATATGACAATTCAGAAGATTGAAGAAAGTATTTCTGAATATGGATATTGTATGCTGTCGCAGGAGGAGGGGTGGGGAGGTAGAAGACAGACAGAAACAAGAGACTTCTACAGCAAACATGAGCATTATTAGTTATTAGATTTTCAGGGGCACAATTAACTCTACTTAAAAATTTGATGTTAAATCCTTGGCTGTTACCTAAAAGTGAAATGAAATGAGGTGACATTGACCATTCAAAGTTTGTGAATAGTGTAATCTCTCTCTCTCTCTCTCTCTCTCTCTCTCTCTCTCTCTCTCTCTCTCTCTCGGTAAGTATAAAATGCTAGTTTATAAGGAATGTTATTTCAGTAGCTTCATGCAAGAGAGACAGTCCAGGAAGATCTAACAAGAAAAATTCATGAATCAGCTAATTACCTCTAGTGCCTCAATTTGGTCGTCTTTTGCTCCACAATACTCCTGAAGGACCATTGAGAATTGTCAATAATTTGGAGAGGACACTACATATTATAAAACCCAAGCTTCTACCAAAAACATGTAAGAACTGAAAACTACTGATAAAATAAACCAAAACAATAATTGGTACACAAACTTAAAAGAGACCTCCACATCATTGATAAAGCCCTCCAGTGCACGGTATGGCGTATAAACAATAAGATCAAATCCAAGACTCTGCCAAACATAAAACAAAATGAATACCAAAAAGCCAACATTTGTCAAGGGTACAAAATGTAAAGAAAGAAAGAAATCAATTACAAAAACTAACTAGAATCTATACCTGTAGAACTAGCATCTCATTATTGAGTATAACCTGATGATCTTGCTCAATACCTTTCCCAAGCTCCTCTGCTGAGACATGGTTTTCTTCTGCCTTGCAGGCAGCATATATGCATGTCAACCTGGAAGGAAAAAGGGTATATTAGATGATTCAGGAAAAAGGGGGCAGCAATGATGCAAAATTTAAGATTTATCTCAAGGACCGATTATCCTAATATCCCACATTTTGCTTTTGGCAAGTGAAAACTCGCTCTATACCAATTACCCAGAAAAGTTAAAAGTTTTGGTGAGAATCTTACATGATGTGCTTTGGATGATGCTCCATCACAGACCATCGCAAATAAAATCTTTTGAAGTAAATGAGAGCTGTTCCCTGCAAAGGACTGAAAAATTAAAAGGATTTAAATCAAACAAAACCAAACCCAACCTTTTATGTCATGTAAGATTTGATCCAAAAACAAGGTCCACACCTGAATTTTACGTGGAAATTTAAAAGCATCACACACATCTTGAATCTTGAACTCATAGAATGCCCTCAAAAGTTGTTCTTCTTCTACTCTCAGTGGCTTTGTTCGAGATTGACTTTCACCTAAGCATCAAGAAAAGAGAAATAGACAAAATATATAAGTGAAAAAGTTAAGGAAGGGTTCTTCTCATGAATCCAATCTTCAATAATAACTTTTTCTAGAAACCAAATTTACCATTTCCTTTTGCATCATTTGGATTTTCGGCATAAGAGGTAGAACCATCAAGGTTCACTTCAACCCTGGTCGACCCATACTACAGAAAACATAATGCAGTTAGCATAATACAGGCACTGCCCTCCAAAATGGTGGAACATAGTTTTCACAGGAAAGATATGAACCAAAACCAGTAAGTTGAAGTCAGAAAGTTCAAAGTATAATCAAGAATAAATACCAATAGCAGAATGTGACACCATTGTTCATTCAATCAAATGGGATTAATGCGGGAGCCAAACAAATTATTAGCAAGGCATTCAAAAAAGCACCCGTTTAGCTAAAGATAATATCAGAATCAATAGATGGGATCCCTTCAACCTAAGAAGATACAGCAATGTTCTTCACGAAATTAATTAATTTAAATAAATAAATAAAAAATAGCAAACCTTTTCCAGTGCTTGCTTGGCTCGGTGATTACAAGCTTTATGTTTCTCCTTCTACAATCAACAATTAAAAAGCACTATTTCAGTCTCCCGGCCCAAACAATTGAATTCCGAAACCAAATGAAAAGTAGCAAACTTTACTGTTAATACAGAAGTAACATCAGAATCCGACTTAATCAACCCAATTAAGAAAACCCCCAATTATAGGCAAGAGATTCATAGTGAATAAACGATTACGAATTTTGAACATTTATGTGTGAACTAAGAAAACCAATGGGAACAACAGAAAACTAATTTACACTCAAAAATAAAATTAAAAGAAAATGAAGAGGATGTGAAATACAATATCCTGGGGAGTAAAAATCCAGTTCGCTCTGTGAGTTGATGTCGTGAAATCCGCCATTTTCTTCCTCCGCGAGCTCTTTCTTCCTCCCAACTCAGAGAAGCTTTAAGACACAGCTTGGAAACGAAGGGCTTGGTTCCAAGCTTTCTCTCTTGCAAATTATACGGTAGTACCCTGGGCTGGGAGGGTATTTATGGAAATTCAGATTAGCCATTTGCATTTTTTTTTTTTCTGTTTTTGCCAAATTACATTTAGCCTACTCAAATTTTGGTGAAATTATAAATCCGACTCAGGTATTCTGATAATTATAATGTTTCTTGATTTGTTCAATTTTTTTTTTTTTTTCCAAATAGAAAATAGGTTTGCAAAATTCAAAGTTTTTTTTTTTTTATAGGAAAAGACATAAATATATTAATGACATTGGAAATAATCCAATAGCAATTGAGAAATAAAGTCAAGAGCAATGCCCCATACACATTCAATATTGGGACATATGGTCCCAAATTTAGCTAGTGTGTGCTATGATGTTTCAACCATGGTTGTCTGGGCCGGACCGGACGTTGAACCGGTGAGGCCAAGGGTTCGCTCAAACTGGGGGTTCGACCGGTCGAGCCGGAGTCAAACTGGATGACGTCATATATATATATATATATATATATAAATAATATAAATATAAATATATATATATATATACATAGATAATATAAATAATATATTAATGATTAACATGTTTTAATTTTATTATTTGTAACATTTAAAATAATTTTTTTACAACAATTACATATTTTTGCACATTTTACAACTAAGTTAAACATTAAAATTCATTATTATAAAACCCAATAAGTAAGTCAACTATAAAATATTTCTTATTTTCTATTAAAAATATATATATAATTATATTACTACATTTTTATTAGACAAAAAAAAGGAAAATTTTGATGAAAAAAAAAATTAAACGTATTTTAAGTTAATACATGAATAACAAATTTTAATTGAACTGAAAACAACTAGTAAAAATTATGATAGTGTTCATTTTATAAATAGTAAGGAATTATAATAAAATTAACATTATTTTGGATGGTCCAATTAATAGATTGTTAGAAAGTTCATGATTCATATAAAAATGAGTTAAAACAATAAGTTAAACAAAAGTGAACAATAGTATATTGGTAAGCACTCATGTTTCCATGTGAGTGACAAGGTTCAACTTCTACTAACAGCAAAAGTTGTCAAATTTTGAAAAAAAATAAAAAAATCCCGGTTCGAGATGTTCGGCCCCGTTTCCGGCCTGCCCCTGATTTTGACCGATTTTGACCAGTTTTTTAAGGATCCGATTTTTCTCATGTTTTGAGCCGGCAAGGTGCTGGTTCGCGGTCAGACCGGTCCGGCCCAGACAACATTGGTTTCAACCTCTCTCCACCCAAAAAATCCACGTGAGGCGATTCTCCATGAGACCTTAAGCCACATGTGCACCGCGAGGATCACTGTTGTGGCATAAGGCCTCTGGAGAAAAGACATTTGGGGTCTTCCTGATCATCCCACACAGCCACTTTCCTTGAGTATCACAGCAAAAGATCCATGTCGCTTCCCCGCAGTAGCAAAGTGGTAAGCCACGTCGAAAAATACTCTGATGCTAGGAGGCACATACTGTAAGAGGGCAAAATTCTGGAGGGAGATGCTAGACCGTTCCAAGCAAGTAGTTGCAACCAAGGTTGTTAAACTTGGATTTTTAGTTAGACTCGTTTTAGGTCTAGAATCGGATAGTAGAATCGGAAAATAATTTTAAATTGTGTAATTATTTTGAAAATTGACTATAAATGACATAGGCATATAGAGTTATAAAATACTAATAATAATATAAATTTAAATATAAAGGTTAATTGTGCATGTTTGGAAAAATATAGGTACAATTATTATGATTAATATTTGAAAAGAAAATAAATAAATTATTATTTTTTACTATATTATTAATTAACTATGAGAAATTATAAATTAACACGTATGTTTTAGAGATTAAAAAAAAATTAGCCCTAGAAAGAAATTAAAAGTTAAGAGTTAAGAAAAATCACAACTTTTATAGAATAGAAATGTGATGGATACTCAAAAAGAAAATTAATAAGTAATAAAAACGCACAAGTTTTATATATATATATATATATATATATATATATAAAATTCAGTTCTAACTATAATAACACGAGTGTTTTTGGTCTAGTGGTATGTTTGATGTGCATGAATGAAATGCTTTCATAGGCACGGGTTCGAACCTTGCTTGTGTCAAAATATTTTTTCCCTTCCTTCTTTGGTTGATTTGCCAAATCCCATATCGGGTTTGAGAGAAAGCTTAGTGATGAAGCTCTATTATAAAAACAAACAGAAGGGAAAGTTTTCTGGACACACCATGGGCTGGCCCAATGAAGAATTAATAAATTCAATGGCCAAATAGCTCAAATATTAAAAATGAAGAATTTTTTTACGCTATGGACGAGTCTAAACGAGTTCAACGAGTCAAGGGCGAGTCCAGTCTAGTTCCCGATTCTAACCGAGTTTGACTCGATTTAGGAAGGTCGGCTCGTAAACTCGGCCGAGTCTATGAGTTTATAACCGAGTTTGACAACTATGGTTGCAGCCTTGAAGTTCTGAAGGGCCACAGATGTGACTATACTACCTTAGGTGGCTCCTGGCTGAATTCCCAGTGGAGCATTCTATTTCTCTGGACCCAAATGAAATAAAGGGAAACAGCCACAATCTCAATAAAACTCCGCTTGACCATGTAACAATAACTCTCTCAGCATGCCCGGGTCACGGGCACAGAGATATACCTCAGCAGTACAGCATAAGCCTTCTAAAACCCAGCGAGCAAAACGACACTCGAAGAAGACATGTTTGCCTCAACATAGCAAAGATGACAAATGTTGGGACCCGTGAATACATGTCACCGCCGAAATGTGTTGCCTGTTAGAAGTGTGGTCGTACAAAACCTCCATATAAAATGCTAAACCCTTGGTGGAACTCGCCAACACCAGATTTTGTTGGTCTCAAAGGAACTATCATAGAACATAGTTTTGACTTATGATCAAACTCATTTGTTTGTCTCAAATTAATTATCATAGTTATGATCAAATCATGGCAAGATAAATATAATTGTAAAAAAATATCGACATATATTTGTAAATTCACCAAAATTAATATGTGATAAATGTAACTAATATTCGAGGAGAAATGATTCCACATAACAAATGAATATATGTCACCTAGACATGACTACAGTTCCGGAACCGCCGGTTACGATTCCGGTTCCATGGAAAGTGGAACCGAAACCTTGGGGGAACGGTTCCAGAACCGCTGGCTCCAGTTCCGGTTCTGTCTCGATTCCAATTTCGATTCCGTCAAATTGAAGTAATTTTAATTCAATAATTAATTTATATTTATACATACTTTAATTTATTTTAATATTTACTTATAGTTAATGTAAATTATACAATGAGTTTAAATATTATTATAATATATGTTGTATAAAATAATTATATTATATAATTACGTATTTTATATTTAAATAAATATATAATATAATATTAATAATAAGAAAGATATAACAAAAGGGAAAGTAGTTGAAGTGGTTATTTAGCTTTCTCTAAAATTTAATGAAAAGTTGAGGGCATAGTTTCAAAATCTTCCTTCAACATATAAGTGCAATTTAATTTTTAGCATTTTAAGTAAGGAACTGCCGGTTCCCCTTTCTGGCCGGTTCTAGAATCGGCGGTTTCCAGGTCTTTCAAAGGTGGAACCAGAACCGGAACCTCCTTAGGCAAGTCCGGTTTCTGGTCTGTTCCGGTTCTTTGAGCTAGTATAGTCATCCAATTATTCTTTAACACGTCAGAACATTTATTAAAGTTATAAATAATTATATTATTAATTTCATAATTATGATGAGGAATTATATTGTTATCTATTGTTCTCATCACCCTCCACTCACACCCACAATAGCACCAAGATTAATTTTCCTAAAAATTCACCATATCGAAACTAGGCCAGAAATTTAGCAGTTTATGTAAGATATTTTTCATGTGGGTTTTGCTTCGAATATTTTGTTTTGTACATTTCTCAAATATTGTTAGAATCAATTGGCTAGTAACCCAATTGGACTGGAAGTTTTTTTAGTTTTTATTTTTCCTTAGTCTATCGCAATATCGCCAAAATCTATGGCAATATTTCTTTTTTGGCAAACACCTCATAATCCCCTGTGATTTGCTAAAGTTTCGCATCACCCCCCTTATGAAAAATAAAGTTTCGAATGAACCCCCGCTTTCCGAAGTTTGTAAAGTGACAGAAATCATTTAAGTTAACGGCGCATTGATAATTGACCAAATTACCCTCACCCACCTTCACCACCACCCGCCTTGATAGGACCGTCGTTAGCCCTATCAAATACAGTAAAAGTATTGTATAAACCTATAACAAATAGCTATAAGTAGCACAATGATAACAGGGTCGATCCCACAGGGAATGGACTGCTTAAAATCACAAAAACCTATTAAATTCCAAACAATTTTTGTTTGCAACCACCTTTTGTGCTCAGAGAGACTTTGTAAAATATGAGTGAAAACTAAATAACAAACTTAAATTAAGAAAAAGAATTTAATCAATGAAATAAAGTATTCCAGCAATATGTAAATCACAATAATCACGTGCATATTAATCATCAACTCAATAATATATTAAATAGCATGTCATCAATCAGTTATAGATTACCGTGAATCCGCACAGACATAATTGCTATTCTAATTAACAAGGAACAGGCCGTAAGGCATCGACACCTATTAACCAAGTTAACAGCATTAAGATTTAGGGAAACCCGATTTTAGTTATTCTTATTGAATTAACATCTAATAATTACTAACCCCTTATTCTCTATTACCTGAAGGTAACTTTGCCACTAATTAATCTTGCCCAATAAATATTATGTTATTTAACTGGGAATTAATTGGCTCTACCTAATTCAACTAAGGTGATCAGTCTTAATTAAATATCAGAAATCAAAGTTATGAGCAGAGAATAAGAAGGAACACATGCAATTTAATTTAAGAACAATTCGGTTTCATAACATGCCCGATTAATTGCTATTACATTATGCTGGAATGTATAATTTAGCTACTCATAATTAAACTAACTACGCACATAATTATTTTATGGTTCATACTGAAAATAGTTGAAAAGAATAAAATAAATAAGAAAGAAATACTTGATTTACGATCTGAAAAATAGTCTCAGAGTATGCGACCTCCCGTTAGGGCAAACGGGACCTCCTCTGGGCAGAACTTCTCAAAACGTAAGAACCGAAACTACTGCTCTAAAATCTGAACTAGCTATGAAAATATGGAATAAAATTCTACTTCCAAAACGTGTTTTTGTCCTCTCCCTTCTATCCCTATAAATAGGTGTAGAATGGAGAGTAGAAACTAATTCAAAAATAGTAAACTACTAAAACTCTTGTCCATGTAGGATACTACCCAAAAATAATCTCCAAAATAAAGAAGGATAATTTGTATTAGGAAAAACAGACCCTGCGCATCACTCATGCTGATAATTAAAGAATCTGGATTCCCTTCCAATTTCTCTTTGTGGGCTGGACTTCTTTTTCTCTTCATTGGGCTTTCTCTTCTTTGACCCACTTGTTCCTTATGCATGACATTCATAATGCCTTCCTTCATTGCTTCTTTGGGCTGGACTGCTCTTTTCTTCCTCTTTTGCATCTGCTATCTCCAATTATTATTCTTCCTAAAACCTGCATTTATCTTACAAAAACTTGCACATACCCGTGAGATTTGCCACAATTATGCTCTACAATTCAGCAGCTAAAGGACACCTATCACGCCTTCTTCAACCTTCCTCAACAAAAAAACACTTTCAACTAATTCTAACTAAAACAACATAATGACAAGATTTAACTAAAAAATATCTCACAAAACTACATCAGCCCAGAAAATATATATATGTGTGTGTATATATATATATATATATATATATCCTTCCAATGCCAAAAAAGGAAAGAAAAAAAAAACTTCAATTGGCTTCAGACCCAAAACATATTTCAGATCCAAAACTCACCGCGGCGGCCATTGAAGTTTAGAGTCAAATCACCACGGAGAATAAGGCGACGAAGGCAAAGGCGACAACAAGAGGTGAAGGAGGCGATGGCGGCAGCAAGAGGGTAATGGTGATCTCAATTTATCTCAATTATGGCTCAAACAAATAATACATTGTTTAAATTCAAACATAACCAGTTTCGATTTGAACGGACTCAAAATTTGACCTCAACTCATTTTCAATTTTATTATATATAATATATAATTTAATTTTGTTTTGATAAGATAAAATTAAGTGTAACTTCAACTACATTTTTTTTTTTTTTTTGGAACAAAAATATGTTTCAAAGTCATAGTAAATGAACCTTCATAGTGGTTATCCAATATAAATATAATATACTAGTTATGCAAAGCTAATTCGTACAATTATGAAAATGTGACATTTGTAAGCATGTATAAATAATGAGTCAGTCTTCTGTTAAATGAATTCATGTATGTGATCAGTGTTCACGTGAACAATATTAGTATTATTCACTTGAATAGTATGCATTTTTTTTTTTTTAAACAGATACCTGAACAAAAGCATATTGGTATTTGTGAATAGTATCAGTGTTGCTTTCATGCGTATTAGTAATACTATTTTCAAGTATCACTTTAAGAATAACCAAAACAAAAAAAAAAAGTGAAACTAGTACTTTTTAGGAGTAGTATCACGAAAGAAAAGTAAATAAAAATAAAAATAAAAGTGAAAGGGCTATTTCATAACATAGTTGTTAATATCGTATGATACGTATCATGAAAGATAATTTTCGATACGTATCGCACATGCGAATCGTAATTAATAGTGAATAGTGCAACTTGTGTGCATATCATGTGTTACGATACGTATTGCACGTACGATACGTATCGCGTATCGTGCGATACGTTAAATATGACTAAAATTCAGTTTTAATGTCTTATTTTATTTTATTTTTTCTCTTATAAAGGTAACTTTTACTCTATATTAAATCTATTATATTATTTAAACTATAAAATGTTATTTTTATTTAAAATTTGAGAATAGTTGCAGTGATACCCTTGAAGAATTAAGAGTAGCATTACTATTCTTTAGGAGTAACTCTAATAAAGAAAATGAAATTAAAAAAGAAATGAAAGTGCTACATTTCGTTTTTTAAATTATTATATTTTATTTCATTTTCTTCATACTACTCTCTTAACAGTAGCACAAAGAAAAAAAAAGGAAAAAAAAAAAGAAAAAGCCAAAAAATTAGAAGTGCTAGTTCAGAGTAACAGTGATACTCTAGAATAGTAAATTGCTACTCTATAAGAGTAATATTAAGAAGAAAAGAAAAAAACAAAAAAACTAAAAATACTACTTTGTCAACCACAAAGTAATATGCAAGTTATCTTCACAAAATTTCAGTTAGGTTTAATTGCTACTCCCTCCGTTCCATTAAAATGGTCTATTTTGACCAATTTATAACTTATTATGAGCCACAAGGTACAACACATAAAATTATTAATTTGTCACAATTTATTCCATTTATATCCCTACTTATTAAGTATGGGTAAATTGTGGACCATATATAATTATATTACTAAGGGTAAGAGGAGTAAAAAATTTGAAATGGACTATTCTATTAGAACAAAAAATATTTTTCAAAATGGACCTTTCTAATGGAATAGAATGAGTACATTGTTAAGAACAAAGTGGTACACAAATTTTATTCATGGAGTATTAAACCGCTCTAACTCTTACCTCATCAACAACAAAGTGTTACGCGAAATTTGGCACAAGACAAAAAAGGCGAACTTGAATAACAGAGCGTCACATCTATAAAACCCGTCACATGTATAAACCCCTTTTATATGACTTGCAAACAAACAATATAAATTTGAACGTGATAATGCAATGAGTTTTTTTATACAAATGTAATGAATCAAACCGTGTAAATCATGCACTCCATCAACGTAGTTGCTGCAAAATTTGAAAAAGTAGTGAGTTTTAGAACCTTGTTTTTATTTTAATTTTTTAATATTTAATTTATTAAATTTTGTTTTGATAAATGAATGTTATTCAAGATAAATATAATATACTAGTTATGCAATCTAAATTGTACAATTATGAAAATGTAACATTTGTAAACATGTATAAATAATGAGTCCAATCTTTTGTAAAAGGATTTATGTGCGACCACTGTGCCTGTTATGTGAACAATACACACTTTTTCTGTGTTTTCTTTAACAGCAAAGTAACACGCAAAATTTGCAAGGGAAAAAAAAACCAAAAAAGGCGCACGTGGATAATGCAGCATCACAACTGTAAAACCTCATCACATGTTTAAACCCGTTTATCTAACTTTTTGCGATAAAGAATACATCGACCAGCTATGTAATTTGACCGAGATAAAACAAATCAGCTTACAATACAAATGTAATGAATCAAAACCGATACAAATGTACTGAGTGAAAACGTGTAAATCATGCACGCTCCAAAATTTGGAAATGCACGGCGTTTTAGAACCTTATTTTAAGGTAGCAAACCACAAAACGTAGGATCTAATCCTGTAATAATACAATTGACCGCACAATCTGTGTACAAATTTCACAGTTTCACTAAAATAAAATATAATAAAATAATAAAATAAAGGAGAATCCATCCATTTTTCTTTTTCACATTTTTATTTATTGTTTTGTTTTGCTCCTGAGGAGTGTGTGTAATAGAAGAAAAAAAGATTATATATATAAACTTACATTTTCATTGATGATTCTCTTCTCCGCTCTATCTCCTCAATTCTGAGCTTTAAAGATCCACCAATGTCGATAATCTCTAAACTTTGCTCGTAACTTAAATTTATTTTTTTTCGTTTTTTTTTTCCCAGACTTCTAATTGACTGACGGAAAAATGAATTCATGTATGTGATCATTGTTTTAGGGGTGTTCAAAAAATGTCCAATCCAAATTAGCCGGCCAATCCAATCCATGTATGGTAAATGGATTGGCTTATTTGGTTTTCGGATTGGGTGAATGGCCCAAACCGAATTCTTAAACAGTTAAATGGTTTGGAATTGGATTTGAATCTCAATCCAAATAAGGAACCGAATAAGCCAAATAAGAATTAATATAATATAATATTTATTAAATTTATTTAATAGTTATTTAATTAAGTTTTTAATTAAATATTTGAGGAGGATGGTGAAAATTGAAGAAGAATGCTGATTGTTGAGGGCTGAATATGAAGAAGAATGTCAATGCCCTTTCTATTATTTTGTTGTTTTCTAATATTATTAATGACTGTTATTTAAGTTTTAAACTTATTTTGGAGAAAATATTAATCTTTTGGGTTTGACTATTTTATTATTGTAAGATTCTGATTATGGGATGAATATGCTTTTGAAGTATTTTTATAAGATTTTTTTTTCTTCTTATTTGGCTTATTCGGGCCCCAAACCGAATAAGCCATGGCTTAAATAGTTTGGATTGGTTTGGTTTTTACTTAAACGGTTTGGTGTTTGGGTGCTGATTTTTTTTTGAAAAACCCGAATTAGCCAATCCAAATAAGCCAAATAAATTCAAATGAACACTCTTAATTGTTTACATGAACAATATTATAGTATTATTCACATGAATAGTATGCACGCTTATTTTGAAATCAATACTCGAACAAAAGCAAATTGATATTTGTGAATAGTATCAGTGGTGCTGTTCATGTGTATTAGTAATACTATTTTCAAGCATCACTTTAAAAATTACCAAAAAAAAAGTGAAACTGCTACTTTTTAGGAGTAGCATCAGGAAAGAAAAGTAAATAAAAATAAAAAGTGAAAGTGCTATTTGAGAACATATTTTGTTAGTATCGTACGATATGCGATACGTATCATAAAAGGCAATTTTCAATACGTATGAACATGCGCATCGTAATTGGTAATGAATCGTGCAATTTGTGTGCATATCATGCGTTACGATACGTATCGCGTATCGTGCGATACGTTAAATATGTCTACAATTAAGTTTTAATGTCTAGTTTTATTTTATTTTTTCAGTTATAAAAGTAACTTTTACTCTATATTAAATATAGTATATTATTAAAATGAATTATTGAAATTAGAAAATGTTATTTTTATGGGTGAATTTATTTTTTGGTCACCATACTTTGTAAAAATTTAGCTTTTGGTCACCACATTTTGAAAATCCTATACGTACTCACCATAATTTTAATTTTGCATTTTTTTTTGGTTACTTCGTTAAAATTGATCGCAACTAACAGGGTATTTTTTTAAAGGGCATTTTTATCCTTGGCCTATTAACTAACTGATCCATCTTCTTCCCCTTTTTTTAGTCAACCCCCTCCATTTTTCAGTCAGCCCCCTCCTTACTTTAATGCTCCCTTCCCTCACCTCTGTCACATATGTTTCCTCTCTTTTCGCCACCACCTTTGTCGGCTGCCAACAACTTAAACACCACCAGCAAATCCATCCTTGTCACTAGCTCTTCCACCACCATCATCACTTCTTCGCCATAAGGCTTCCGTCGACGTCAAACTCGACGCCACCACCCCTGCTATTAGAGAGCCCATATCCTCCACAAATTACCATCCCCAATTTTAAGAACTATTTTTGAAATATAGGAAGGGAGTTTCGAAATCTGAAGAACGCAGTTAGGTTCTTGGTTCTATATTTGGTTCTAATGGGTTATTTTTAATTACAAGAATTTCGTTATTCTTGGCCCGAGTGCAAGAATTTGATACTGGGTTCTTGGTCCTATGACATCAATTGCAAAATTTGCAAATGAATTCTTGGTCCGACTTCAAGAATTTGGTTACTTTTAATTGCTAAATTTTTAAATTGTCAATAATAAATTGTGGATTTGGCGGTGGTTTCTCTGTTCTAAACTTGGTGTTTGTGTGTTGGTGACAATTAATTCGATTAGAGTAAGCTGCCATTTTTCTGGGTTCTAAGGCTGCAGCCACTTGAAAGATTCATGGGGAGAATCAATGGCAATGGGTGGGAAATTGTTTGCTCGGGCTGCCATTTTTCTGGGTTTGATTTTTGTTGTCATTGCTATCCATTTTTCAGCTTTGATACAATTGGCAGAGAATGAAGTTCTTATTTTTGAGGTGTGGAAAAGAGTGATGATAAGATTGGATTATAGAATTATGTATATTTGTAATAACAGAATGAGAGAATAATGATGAACTATATTATAATTTGTTATAATAGTGTTCTTGCAATATGGAGAGGTAGCAAGCCTTTATATAGGAGGCGAGACCTAGAGACATAGTAGGAAACATAGTGATACTAGGAGAGTAAGGGAGTGATTGTAGGAGAGTAATAGTAGGGGAGTGATACTAGGGTGAGTGATAGTAGGGGAGTGATAATGGGAGAGTGATAGTAGGGGAGTCATACTAAGCGGAGTGAGAGTAGGGGAGTGATAATGGACTGGTCTGAAGCAGAGGTCGAGGCTAAGGCTTCTGGCGCGACTAAATCCGTTGGATTAGTAAACTGGTTGGTTTGACCAGTGGTAGATAGGATTTTGACCAATCTATATGGTTCACCGGTGTGTGGAATTGACACTTGGCTGAGGCCGAGATAGATGACTGGGCTGGAGCCAAGGTCGAGAGGAGGAGTGGAGAAGACTGGTCTGAAGCTAAGGTCGAGGCCAAGGCTTCTGGCACAACCAAATCTGTTGGATTAGTAAACCGATTGGTTTGACCAGTGGTGGATAGGATTTTGACCAATCTACATTGTTCACCGGTGTGTTGAATTGACACGTGGCTGAGGCCGAGGTAGATGACTGGGTTGGAGCCAAGGTCGAAGTGAGAAGAGGAGAGGACTCGAGGCTGGGGCCGAGGTCAATGCCGGGGTCGAGGTCGAGGTTGAGGCTGGGGTTGAGGAAAGGAGATGAGAGGAGAGGATTGGTTAAGGCTTCTGGCACGACCATTCATGTTTGGTTAGTGAACCCGTGGTAGAGGCCGTGGACGAGGTTGAGGCCGGGAACGAGGTTGATGACTGAGGTCGAAGCCGAGGTTGCAGGGGCTCGGACATCCGGTGATGGGGTTAACTTCCTCGAAAGATATTGGTGCGTTGGTTGTAGATGAAGAACAGCACCAGAGAGGATGAATCTGGAGAGATTGCAGCGTGCGTCAGAAAACCAGTGGTGGCTAATTAGTTGCGGATAAGATTGGGCGGCGGTTTTAGTGGTGGTGCGATAGCAGCGTGGCTAATTTGTTTAAGAAGAGAAGAAGGTAAGCAAAGGAAGATTTTTTTTTTTTTTTCCCTTTTCTTCTTCTTCTTCTTCTTCTTCGGTTTCACCATTTCGGATCTAGGCTCTGATACCATATAGAATTGCGTATATTTGTAATAACAGAATGAGAGAATAATGATGAACTATATTATAATTTTTTATAATAGTGTTCTTGCAATATGGAGAGGTAGCAAGCCTTTATATAAGAGGCTAGACCTAGAGACATAATAGGAAACATAGTGATACTAGGGGAGTAAGGGAGTGATTGTAGGAGAGTAACAGAAGGGGAGTGATACTAGGGGGAGTGATAGTAGGGGAGTGATAATGGGAGAGTGATAATAGGGGAGTGATAATGGGAGAGTGATAGGGGAGTGATAATGGGAGAGTGATATTAGGGAAGTGATACTAGTAGAATCATGACTAAGGTAATTACTCTAATATGGATTTGCTATAGTTGTTGTTCTTCTTCTCTTTTATTCTTTTTGGTTCTAGTTTTACAATTTGTGTGATTAGTTTGGTTGTTGGTTGGATTGTGTAGCCTGAGTTGGGTTAGTGAGTGTGTGTAATTGTGTGGTGTGGTTGTTCTTGTAGGAAAAGATGGAGAAGAATGAGAATTTTGGAGGTTGGTTTTATTTCTTAGAACGGGTCAGTCATTGACGTTGATGAATAAGAATGAGGAATTAGAAGGAAGGGGGAGATGAAGGGAGGGGAAGATGTAGATGAAGGGAGCTTATGGAAATTGGAGAGAGAGGGGTAGGATTGGTTGGGAGAGGGGAATGATTGGTTGTGAGAGGAAAAGAGGAGGGGGTGGGGTTGAAAAAAAGTTAAAGAAAGAGTGTTTGGAATTAATTAAAAAAAAAGAAAAAAAAAAGAGAGCGATGTGAATGTGTGAGGACAAAAATGCCCTTAAAAAAAATGCTCCGTTAGTGATTTAACAGTCGACTTTAACGAAATGACTAAAAAAAATGCAAAAAAAATGAAAGTATGGTGACTTCGTATAAGATTTTCAAAATATGATGGCCTAAAGTTGAACCTTTGTAAAGTATGGTGACTAAAAAATGAATTCACCCAATACCCTTGAAAAATTAATAGCATTATTATTGTTTAGGAGTAACTCTAATAAAGAAAATGAAATTAAAAAGAAAACGAAAGTGCTACATTTAGTTTTTTTTAATTATTATATTTTATTTCATTTTCTTCAAATCTCTTAACAGTAGCACAAAGAAAAAAATGAAAAAAAAAAAGCCAAAAAATTAGAAGTGCTAGTTCAGAGTAACAGCAATACTCTACAATAGTAAAGTGATACTTTTAAGAGTAGTAATAAGAAGGAAAAACAAAAAAACAAAAAAAAAATTGAAAGTAATACTTTGTCAACAACAAAGTCATACACAAGTAGGGTGAGCATATTACCTGCGGGTCGGGTAGACCCGCAGGTAATACCCAGACCGAACCGAACAAAATCCCACCCGCAGGTCGGGTGGTTGGGTTCTGTTCAAACCCCCGAGTCTGTCCAACCTTCTTTTTTTTTCTTTTTTTTTTTGACATGGCTTAAGTTCGTTGGTCCGGTTTCGGTTCGGACTCACTGGTCGGTTCGATTCTCCCTTGAATTCCGGTCCAACCTGTTTTATTTTATTTTATATTTTTTTTGGGACATGACCATGGGTCGGCCCGAATCGGGACCATAACAACAATTTCCAACTTAAAACCTGTAAAATTATAATGGCCATTGCATAAGGTAGGATTTGAACACACAACTTACGTCTAGAAGTAAGTCTTTAGAAAATCTGATTACCACTCCAACTACTCTTTATTTTGTTACTTTGTCTTATTGTTATTATATTATACAAATAGTTAAACTATGAATCATGTAATATTTTTTCAATTATATTTATTATTTAAATTACATCACACATGCATTTCATAATCTTAACAAAATTTAATTTTTTATATAAAAAGAATAGAATATTTTATTCACTAAATTTATATAGTTTCAAATTTAAATACTATCCAAAATTTATCAATTGAAAACTGATATCTTAAATAAATAAAATTATACTCTATTATTTTTATTACGGTATTTTATTTTTTAATAGCGATAGAAATGTGCAAATAATGAAGAGAAAAACAAAAATAAATAAAAACAGCAGAAAATGTAAATTACCATTAGTTTATATATTATTATAATATGTAGTATATATAATTTGATATATAAATAAACATATAATATAATAAAACTAATAAGATAATATAACAAAACAAAAAGTAGGTGGAGTGGTTAATTAGTTTATTTTAAAATTTTATGTAAAATTTAGTTCGCGTGTTCGAATCTCATCTTGAGCAAATAAACTATACTTTTTGAAGTTTTTCATTTGATAAGGAGTGGCCACATTTAAAAAAATAAAAAAACCGGCCCAAGAACCGACCCGACCAGTTCAAGTCCAAACCCGCTCAGACCTGAAACGACCAGTTGGGTCGGTTTGGGTCGGGTAACGAGTTTGCTCACCCCTATACACAATTTATCTTCATAAAATTCCAGTTAGGTTTAATTGTTACTTCCTCCGTTCTATTAGAATGATCTACTTTGACCAATATACAACTTATTATGACCCACAAGGTACAAGTACAACACATAAAATTGTTAATTTGCCACCATTTATATCCCTACTTATTAAGTATGGGTAAATTGTGAACCACATATAATTATATTAGTAAGGGTAGGAGGAGTAAAAAATTTAAAAGTGGACTATGCTATTGGAACAAAAAATATTTTTCAAAATTGATATTTCTAATGGAACGGAAGGAGTACTTCATTAATAACAAAGTGATACACAAATTTTATTCATGGAGTATTAAACAGCTCTAACTCTTATCTCATCAACAGCAAAGTGATACGCGAAATTTGCAAAAAAAGAAAAGAAAAAAACAAAAAAATGTATGCGTGAATAATGTGGCGTCACATCTATAAAACCCCGTCACATGTGTAAACCCCTTTTATATGACTTGCGACAAATATTATATCGACTATCTATGCAATTTGAACGTGATAATGCAATGAGTTTTTGATACAAATGTAATAATCAAAACATGTAAATCATGCGCTCCATCAACGTAGTAGCTCCAAATTTTGAAAATGTCCTCTTCTTTACGTTTTGGTTTTGGTTTCAACAGTAAATTTAATATATTATAATCAGTTTTCATCATTTTCAATACAACTTCTTAATATTCAGTTATACCTTTTAACATTTTTAATAAATTTTTTACATTACAAAAGCTATTTTTCCAAAATCCAAAACTCAAACCTTCAATAAAGAATAGGCTCGTTGTGAGTTTTAGAACCTTGTTTCTATTTTATATTTAATTTATTTAATTTTGTTTGGATAAATGAGTGTTATTCAAGATAAATATAATATACTAGTTATGCAATCTAATTTGTACAATTATGAAAATGTGACATTTGTAAACATCTATAAATATTGAGTCAATCTTCTGTAAAATGGGTTTATGTGCGACCACTACTCACGTTATGTGAACAGTATGCAAACTTTTTCTGTATTTTCTTCAACTGATATTTAAACAAAAGCAAATTGATACTTATGAACAATATCAGTTGTACCGTTTTCAATTATTTCAAGTCTCACTTTTAAGGATGAACAATACAAAGTAGCACCAAAAAAAAAAAAAAAAAAACTAAAACTACTATTTGAGAAAAGTAGTAGTGATATTATAGAAGAGTATAAGTGATATCTAAAGAGTAGTAGTGATACTCTAGAAGAGTAGAAGTGTAACTCTTAAAGCAGAGCAATACTACTCTTTAGGAGTAGCATTAAGAAATTTAAAAAAAAAGAATAAAATGAAAAGTTAAAATGCTTCTTGAGAATAATAGTAGTGATACTTTTGAAGAGTACACGAGCTACTCTTAGCACTACTACTCTTTAGGAGTAGCAATAAGAAAGAAAAATAAATAAAAAATAGGCTTAAATATTATAACCCCCTGTGTTTATAGAGGAGTTTGACATTTGCCCTCTTGTGTTCTTTTAATACGTCTTTTGTCTACTATGACCATAAGTCAAAGTTTTATATGTAATGCAATGACTTTTATAACCCTCCTCTATCAAGCATTATATTTTGGACAAAAATACCTTTAGTTAATTAAACATTAATACGATATGATTTACTCATATTCAATTTATTTATAATTACATATTGATTCAACGAGAAAATTCTAACTACACATACTAATATACACAGACTAGTCAGTCACCCCTAAGCCCTAGCTACCTAGAAATTAAGCAATTAAATGAAATATTGTTTATTTCTCATTAACTATTGTCTTCAAATAAAATCAATGACCCAACATTGAAAGAAAATATTAGTAAGATTAGCATTTGGTAATACTAAATTTGTTATAAAATCATTAAAATATTTGATAATGACTGAATGATTACGTAACGTAACAATGTAATATTTATAAGAATGAACAGCCCAAAATATACCTATACTTTTCGATTGTGTCCGATTTTGTCACTATAATTTTTTGTAGCCACGAATGTTCCTAAACTAATTAAAAGTGCCAAAATTGTATCGGCGTGTTAACTAGCATTAGAACTAACGGAATTTTCCTCATGTGACCCTTTAAAGCGTATTTTTTGACAATTAATGATTTAAATATATATATATATATATTTTACCTTTGCATCCTCAAGAATCGAAACCATACCCCCGGAGTTACAAGGCCCTCCCCTTATAAACACCCCAACCCTCCCCCTAATTAAAATATTTATTTTATCCCTTTAACCACCTTCCTCCTCCCTTCCCTGCGATAAAATATTAGGTGGTTATTAACCCACCCAAATGTTGCCACTTGCATATTTTTAGTGACTACACAAATTAGCCAGATCAATGCAACCTCCGCCTCGGCACCACCACCCATCATCTTGGCACTATCACCTACTCCACCCATCATCTCTGCACCATCATCTTCTTTAAGCTGCCACCTCATCCACCTCCAACCCTCAGCTCAGAACTCGCGTTTGCTTCTTAATTACTAATCAGATCTAAGTTACATGCTTTCTCTTTAAACCCATCAAGCAAAACCAATCCATCCTCTCTGTGAATCTCCAACAGAATAAACTTTGCCACTCTTCATGGAGATTTAGGCGATTGGACGAGGCAATTAAACGACTGCCACTATCCTCTATGTAATGAAGCTGCCTTGTTCGATCCGTAATTCCTAAATCTCTATGAAGAGTGGCAAAGTTTATTCTGTTGGAGATTTTACAGAGAGAATGGATTGGTTTTGATAATGGGTTGGGTTGGATTGGATAGCTACGGACACCAGATGAGGGCAGAAGGAAATTGGTTAAAGGGATAAAAAATATTTTACGTTAACTTTCAAAAATACCCTTTAAAAGGTCACATGAGGGAAGTTCTGTTAGTTCTAACCGTAGCTAATTAAAGGCGCTTGCATATTTTTGGCCCGCTTTTAATAAATTTAGAGACATTCGTGACTTCAAAAAAAGTGTAATGACAAAACCAGACACAATAAAAAAGTATAGGTATATTTTGGGCTGTTCACTCTATTTATAATAATATATATGGTATAAATTAGTTGATATTTTTACAGTATATTACATACAGGTATTATTGGTTAGAATAATTAATTTGGAAGGGGTGAGTGAAGGTCACAATGAAGAAGAAGCAAGCAGAAATAATAAATATTAAATAGGGAGGAGGAGGAATCATATCATATTATAAGTTAGCATATATCACTTTTTAGTTGTGTTTATGATAAATTCATAACTTAAAAGATTTTAGTATATATGCATGTTTTTATTTGAATAACATCATGGGGTTTTTCTCTATAAATAACTTTGTTTTGTAGTTTTATTAATTAGTCTCACGCCACTCAAGATTCTTTTAAGTATTAATAGTTAATTTATTTTTTTACTATTAATGTTTAATTAGTTAAGGGTATATTTGTCTAAAAATATAATGTTTAATAGAGGAGGGCTATAAAAGTTACATTACATATAAAGCTTTGATTTATGATCATGGGGGGCAAAAAATGTATTAAAAGAACACTGGGGGTAATCTCAAACTCCCCCATAAACACAGGAATTTAATAGTATTTAAAAAATAAAAATATGAAAGTACTACATTTCGTTTTTAATTAATGTATTTTATTTCAGTTTCTCTTAAGAGTAGCATTAACAAGAAAATCAAATAAAAAATAATTTCAAAACGACTAAAAATTGAACGTGCTATTTTAGAAGAGTAACAGTGATGCGCTAGAATAGTAAAGTACTACTCCATCTGTTCCAATAGAAGGGTCCACTTTGACCAATGTACAATTTATGAATGTTAAAGTATAACACATAAATGAGCTAATTTGACACATTTTATTCTAATCATATCCTTACTTATTAAGTATGGACTAATTGTGGACCATACATGATTATATAAGTAAGGGTAAGAGAAGTAACAAATTTGAAAGTGAACTCTTCTATTGGAACAAAAAAATATTTTTTAATATGGAACGGAGGAGTACTATTTAAGAGTATCACTAAGAAAAAACAAAATAGAGATAAAAAAAAAAACTAAAAAGGCTACTTTGTCAACAAGAAATGAGCAATGATACATTACTCAACTAATTTTCTCAATTTTCTCGTAACAAGTGAGGTGTCATGTATTTTATAAAAGTATAGTCAATAAATGCATGACACCTTATTTACTATGAAAAATTGAGGAGATTAGTTGAGTAGTGTATCATTACTCTTTCTTTATAAAGTATCAATAAACTCTAACTCTTACTTCATCATCAACAAAGTAACACGCCAAATTTGCAAGGTAAAAAAAAAAAAAAAAAAAAACCCAAAAAAGGCACATGTGTATAACGCGGCATCACACCTTTAAGCCCTCATCACATGAATAGACCGGTTTATATAACTTTTTGCGAAAAGATTACATTGACCAGCTGTGTAATTTGACCGAGATAAAGATAAAACAAGTCAGTTTACGATCCAAATGTAAATTTGAAAACGTGTAAATCATGCACGCAAAATTTGAACAAAATTGTTATACGCAGTAACCGTTTTACTATTCGCAATAACATTCTCCTATGAAAAAACTAAAATGCTCCTGGTCCAAAAAATTTTTAAAAAATAATAATAACCCGGAATACTGCGTATAACAATTTTGTTCAAATTCCGGCAGGAAAAAAAAAAAAAAAGACCAAATTCCTCTGCTTCCGTCTATAATAGACGGAAGCCAAGGAAATGAAATACAATTGAGGTTAAGGAATCACAAAATTAGCTAAATCGGATAAAACGGTTACTGCGAGTACGATCGAATAAAGGTTAGTGCCTCAAATTAATATCTGTTTCGGTACTGTTTTATTTGTGAGATTATTTATTTGTTTGATTAATTTAGTTGTAATATGTCCGGATTTGTTAGTATTTTCCCCGAAATTATTAATTTTTTCTCCGGATCTTCGTAGATCCGGCCTGTTGTCGCCGGCGGAATTTCAAAGAAATACCGTCGGCGACCGGCGATATTTTCTTAAGGAATACCGCCGCCGGCCGGCGATATTTTTTGGGAAAATACCGCCGTCCGACCGCGGTATTTTCAACAGACGGCGGAATTTATCCAGATGTTTTATGCCCGAACGGGGCGACTTTGGCGCCAATAATTTAAAATTTCTGTAACCGTAAATGTGTTATCATTCTTTATATGATAGCAATTAATTTTGTATTGATACATGCGTGTTTATACGATTGCAGATGGCAGAAGCATTAAAGAAATTGAAATTGAAATTAACCAAAAGCAAAAGCAAAAAGGATGACAATTTGCAATTGGGTGATAGAAGCACTGAGGTGACACAGTCCTCCTCTGAGGAAGTAGGTGGCCGAATACATCCCACTGTATCCGAGCGGCAGAGAAAGGTGGCAGGAAGAGTGCATGGCTCTTCTCGCTTATCAAATGCGACGAGGGAAAGTAACATTGATTACCGCGAAATCCCATTTGCCCCGCCATACATTGGAAATGCAGGAGGAGGAAGCTAGGGAAAATGCGGAAAGATTTGAGATAGACATGTCTCAGTCGCAGAGGTACATGGGAGGGAACTCGGGGCGGTTGGAGGATGAAAATGAAGGGGAAAATGCATCCAACCGACGGAGGAGTGAAAAAGGCAAAGAAGTAATAGGCTCCTCGCGTAGGTCAGTGTCAGGGGCTGGGTCCGGTTCTGGCTCCAAAGGGGATGCCGGGTGGAAGGCTTACTGGCCTCTAGATGGTCCGATTGACGGTGGACCTTCAGATCCGGAGTTGTTACAGAGTTTTAAAGGTCATGTTGCCTACTATGTATGGCATCGACATGTATCGTTTTTATGCTTTATTACATATTTCTTGATATAATTTTTATTTATTTTTATTTATGATTAATAAGTTGGCTTTTAAAATGTGTTATTTTATTCATTCCATTATGTAGGAACGTGGTGCATTGTTGTGCCATAATGGCTATAATAATCTGCAAAGGTGGGATTTAGCCGAAGGGAAAATAAAAAGTCTCGTTGACCAATCCGAGTTGGCACATTTTGGTTGGTCTATGCATCCAGAGCTAGACTCTGCACTCCTAAGTGCCTGTGTTGAGAGATGGCAACCGAAAACTAATTCATTCCACATGCCATTCGGAGAGATGAGTATCACTCTCCACGACGTTGCGTACATATTGCGGATTCCGATTGGGGGGTCACCAATTGGGTGGAAAATTAAGCCAGCAGAGATGAAGGAACTGCTGTTAGAGATGTTGGGAATTCAAGAAGACCAGTTCGTGGATCGAGATTTTGCCACTGTCAAAATGTCCCTCTTCCGCGAGCAATGTCTCAGTGGATAGGTGGATGCCGCCAATTCTGCCGCAGGTTATTTGCTGTGGTTAGTAGGAAACACCCTGTTCGTGGATAATAAAAAAAAAAACCTACGTCCTTGGGCACTTCCTGCCTTACCTCCAAGATGTAGAAAGCCTAGGCGGACTTGCGTGGGGTGCAGCATGTTTGGCGAACCTTTATCGCAACCTTGGTCGGGCCTCTAGAGTGGACGGTGCCCAGTTAGGCGGGTGTCTGACTTTATTGCAGGTTTGTAAGAATCGTTTATAAATTATTTCAGTCCTTATACCTGGGGAATAAAATGACTAATTTGTTTTTCATTTTTTTTAATAGAGCTGGATATACAAATACTTTCCTGCGTTTTGTCCGGCAAAGCAGAGATCCTGGGATGTCGAGTGGCCAGCATCAGCTAAGTGGCACATCGGAACTGGCAGGAAGCGCGAGCCTAACTGGGATTTGTTGAAATACAGACGTGCCCTAGACGAAATGAAATCCGAAAAGGTAATATTTCTATGTCATTTAAATTTTCTAAATGTTTATTATCGTAATAGCCGACCTAGTCGATTATCCACTTACTATGTTTCACATGCACTAGGTCAATGACTTTTTTTGGGCCAAATCCCGCAGGAGTACACGCAATAACCTTGTATAGGAGTCTTATTCATTGCCCTGGGGTCGCAGAGCCATACATGCCTGATCGGTTCCTGCGGCAATTTGGATTCATTCAGTCGATCCCTCACACAGTTTTACAGCCAAAGAGCTGTTACAGAGGCTCTGAAATAAAAATGGTACTCCTGCGTGTTCGATACAAATCTTAAGATCCCGCAAATGTACCCCAAGAATAAGGTGTTAAGGGGGATGGAGAGGGCTCATTGGGCCGATCAATCGTGCCCTGAGTACCTCGACTACTTCCATCAGCGGACGCACGTTCGTGTTAGTCCCGACGACATGGAAGCGGATGAGCCCCTGGACCCGAAACAGCTATCTGTGGTTGCGGTAAGAACTACAAATTTATGTTTTTTTCTGTTCATTAATTATATAATTGCGTCAATCTTTTTAACTATATTTCGATATTTCTTCTAAACGCATCGCTTGCAATATATAGCAAGTAAAATGTATTATGCTCATCCCCGAAACCGGGATACCGTCCCAAGTGATGTGAGAGAGAGTGATATAGAGGAGGTGGCTCACAATTTGGAGGATTTGATGCCGGCACTGTAGTACATTTAGGCAGAGTCCCATGTGCTGTAATCACTATTTTTAATCTCTTTTTTAATGCATTGTATAGGGTAATACCGCAATCGGGATGATGTATAGATATTTTATTTAAATTCAGTACTGATAAAATTTATTACACTAAAATTCTGAAGATGAGGATTTTATCTTGCGGACGTAAAACAAAAATAAATTGCTGTTAACGTTAAACTGTTGATAGGAAAAATATCGTATACTAACACTCAGCAGTCGATTTATTCCGGAATTTACCCAATTTTCCATCCAAATGGGATTTTCAAAACTGCATTTGTTCTGAGGCCCAGCTACTCCACGTCGGATAGATTGGGGGTAGCAAGATCTCCCCTGTCGTTAACAAAGCAATGAAATGATTTTGTCTTATTAACCCCATATTGATGAAACTGCTTGAATTAGTAGAGAAGCCGGCCTCCCGCCACGGGAGCGGAAGGAAAGTATTACTTTGCTGGGCATATAATGTAACCACCCTCTAGTACTTTGTTGCGACAAGTATTCCCAGAAGATGAGAATCAAACCAAAAATCCTCTTCTGCCGGAACTACATAACAATCTAGCAGCCTGAATGCTAAATAGTAATCGACTGCCCCAAGAACGAAGCGCCAAAAAGTAGCTTCGTCCCGGAGTTCTTGGTACAGGTCTCTATGCACTTGGTTCCACTGCGCCTGATCTGCATCGTGTACGAAATAGGCAATTACCCTAAAACCACAATGTCCATCGAGCATTACATTAACTTGCCCGGTAATGTATTCGAACACGAACTGCTTCAGAAATACGAGAAGGTCGTAAGGCCACTCAGAAGCGTGGGGCCTCACTTCTCTGCCCGCCTGTGGATCGCCGACCTGCGAGTGTAAAGCATATTAAATTGAGTATGTGTATATGTATTTAACAACAATGACATGTTAAAATTAAATACATATATTTGTACCTCGTTGTAGAGCATTCCTTTCGGCATGCTCGTACCCTGATAGATCTCGTTGAGTTGAATTGTGTCTGGGACGTCCCCTGTGTGGCCTACTAACCGGCTATGCTAAATCAACAGTTTCCGGATAAAGCGTCGAATGCACAACACCCATGACCCTGTATATCTCAGCGCTCGGACGCGACATGACATCCACAAACATTTCATGCAGTCACCCTTCAGCAGTTTGCCTCTCCTCTTGAGTTTCTGGAATATCAGTATCTCCCAAATGCAGCGTCTTCTAGAAGGCTTCTACGTCGATATGATCAATTGGTTGATACGCGCGCACCAACTGTTGCATCTCACATGCACATGGCATGCCGCAACTTGTTCGGAGTTCGCAACCACAAAGCGCACCATCGTCTCCGATAAGGCCAACTCTTTTGTATATTTGTCCTCCACCATTGTAATACCAACAAACGACATTCTACCGTTCAACTTACTATACAATAGGTAGTCGCTCTTCCGGTATGTTTTGCAGCGCGAAACTTCCATTTTAGTCCGAATTTCATCGAGGTGTAACCCTATCATAATATGAATGTCGTGAAAAATACTTGGGAATGCCTTTCTATCCGTACCAATAGCCTTCTTAACCTGTGCATATACATTCTCAACCCTGAAAGACAATTGACATTAAAATTCTTCATAAAACATAAATCTTTATATAAAACATCGCGTAATTATACAATGTACAAATCATAAATGAAATCAATAAATAACTTACATGTTCGTTGTGCGCCCTCCGTAATGCTTTATACTTTTCGTCCAACAAGACACAAATTTCTCCTTGTGGGGATCCAACCATGTCTTATTCAAGTACGGAATAACATTTCTGAATATTGATTTATTCTCATATTTAGTATCAATATAATCCACAGCTTCCGTGAACTGTTCATATGTCAAGGCTTTCACTACTTGCCCCCAACGATATAGAAAGACATCCGTTGTAGTTTTGTTGTTCCCAGCCGACACTACATGTTTCTTGACATCCATTTCAATGTGTCTCCTACAAAGTAGTTGGATAGCATGTGGGAATACTAGTTCCACAGCATTCAGTAATGCGGTCTCTCGATCAGTCATGACCACGTGGGAGAATTTGTTTCGCTCGAATAAAGTGCTCAATTGCGCCAAACCTCAGTAATAACTCGGAGTAGTCTCATCCCTCAGGAAAATGAATGCGATATGAACATACTGAGCTGTAGGTATATGAGCTACAATTTGCAGCAGAGGCATATCATACCTGTTTGTCTTATATGTAGTATCCATAAACAAAACGTACGGAAACAGAACAAGTAGACGAGGCGCCTTCTTGTGCGCAAAGAAGATGTGGCCCACTGGATTACTTCCGTCATCGCCTGAGTACGCATAGAAATATTCGTGATCATGCAGAAATTTGAAGAAATACTACATGTTAGTCATACCTCCCCTCGCATCCCTTTTACTTTTTGCTGATTCGTTGTAAACCTGTCTTATGTGGCTGACATTTTCGAGATCATCTGCGCGCAATTGGGCCAATATATGCTTCGGCCTAATGTTAATACTGGACATTTCTGCAATCTTCTTCTTCTCCGCTTCTGTTAACTGTGTCTGCGCTGAATGCCAGTTTCGAACTTCTTCTAATTCATGATTGTGCGTACCGTTTCTGACCTCTAACGTCCACTTTCCCCCATCAATTTCTCGTCCCTTCAGGTGAAATAGACAGTTTGTTATCTTGCTGCTTGTATTGCTTCGTCTGCTTCTCCCTTCCGGTATTGGTGCCTTCTCCCTAACTTTTCCTGATCTATCGCACCCTATCTCAACTCTACATTTTCTTCCTCTTGTTAGGAACAACCCCAACATTTTCGAAAAGGAAGTAATTTTTGCCGTCATATTATTTTCAGCTGCTTGTGCTTTAACCCATGCAATCATATCTTCCTTACTTCTGAACTCTTCGTTCGTCTGAAATACTTCGGTGTGGTCAGCATAAATGTCATCAATCTCAACGCGGAAATCCTTTTAACATAAAAAAACCTGGTTCAGCATACTTAAAAACAAAAAATTCGATTCAACAAATAAATTGCTCAATTGTATTGTCGACTAGAGCCAAAGTTCTGACACAATTATGATTAGCATAGGTTGGAGGGATATTGCAACTGTCTCGGGGTTTTCGCTGGGGAAAATAGCCGGAAATACGGCCGCTAGCTGCCAGTTTTTTTTTCTGGCCAAAATACCGTCGGACGCCGGTGGTATTTTCGCCGGAAATACCGCCGCCGGCCGGCTGTATTTCCCCCGGAAATACCGCAGAGGTATTTCTTTTGGAAAATACCGCCGGACGCCGGTGGTATTTCACGGGGTAATACCGCAGGCGTTTGGCGGTATTCCGGGAATTCCATCCGGGGAGACTGTCTCCCCGGACGAAATGTTGCTGAAACAGCAAAAAACGTCCGGATAATCGCAGATCTGGGAAAAAATCCTCTCCGAATGGGTTTTTTTCCTCGAAAATTAAAATGAAGGGGTATATAGAGAATTTACGCAAACTAATGTAAAGTAAAAAAATAAATACAATGTTACTTACAGTGTAATATGGATCGTACTCGGGTATACCGGCTATATTTGAATAAACGTGTCAGTGATGAAATGGAAAACAAGTATTTCTGCAGTTTAATGTAAATGGAAAATATTGAAAAAATATAATAAACTTGGCACTTTACTTATAGGTGAAAAAATGAAAAAAAATTTTTAATCATAAAGAGTAATTCGGACTTTTTACAAGAGAATGTTACTGCGTTAAGTAAAACCGTTACTGCGTTTAGTATGCGTCAATTTGAAAATGTACTGCGTTTTAGAACCTTATTTTAAGGTAGCAAACCACAAAACGTAGGATCTAATCCTGTAATAATACAATTGACCGCAAAATCTGTGTACAAATTTCACAGTTTCACTAAAATAAAATAATAAAATAAAAGAGAAAGAACGAAGTCGTTTCAGATACACGTCAAGGCACACGTAATCTCTTTGAGCCCTTTATAGCACACACAATTTCGCTTTTTCTATTTATTTATTTATATGAGAATCCATCCATTTTTTCTTTTTCACATTTTTTTAAATTTTATTTTTTGTTTTGCTCCTGAGGAGTGTGTGTAATAGAAAAAAAAAAAAAAAATTATATATAAAAACTTTCATTTTCATTGATGATTCTCTTCTCCGCTCTCCTCAATTCTGAGCTTTAAAGATCCACCAATGTCGATAATCTCTATACTTTGCTCGTAACTTAATTTTTTTTTTTTTTTTTTTCCGTTTTCCTTTTACCCGACTTCCAATTGACTGACGAAAAACCTCCACCTTGTTCACTTCATTTTTGAGAATGGTGTAATTTTAGGGTTGCTTTTTCTTTTTTTTTTGTTGTTTTTTTTTTTTTTGGTTGAATTTTGTGGGGAGTCCTTGAGTTTTAGTTCCGATCAGAGCTTAAGAATTGAGGGTTTTTGTCTGGGTTTGTGGTTGATTTTTTTTCCCTTTTCGAGTTTGAAGAGAGAAGCTGGGATTGGGATTATTGAATTTTGAGTGGTGAAGTTTCAAAGCATTTTTGTGATTGGGGATTATTAGGGTTTTTCTGGGCGTTTGCATGGGGGAACTATAGGAGGGGCCTCTCCGTTGTTCCCTAGAGGATCCTGGGGATTTTTGGTTGGCTGAAGTTGGGTGAGGTAATGTTGGGATATTTGTAAAGTAAGGATTTTTGGTGAAATTTTTGTTCTTGCGGAAGTGTTGTTTTATGTGCTTTTAGCAGGACTGGGGATAACAGGGATTTTTGTTGGGTGAAGATGTTTGGACCGTGTGGGCAGAATAGTACTAATAGAGGTGGTGGAGGAGGAATGGTTGTGGTTCCAACCCGGTTTGTGTGGCCTCATGGCGGGAGAAGGGTTTTTGTTTGTGGCTCTTTCACCAGGTGAGGGAATTGACTCTTTGTAATTCAGTTGTGATTTGGAGTAGTTGATCCCTTTATTACTATGATTTGCAGGATTGGTTGCCGTTTGTCCACATTTTGTATATTGACATTTGTCATTGGGACTGAGATGGTTTTGCTTGTGTGTTTTGAATGCCATAAACGTTACTGATCATTAACTACTTGATTTAAATGCTTATCCATTAATGTATAGGCTAACTGACTTATCGTTTGTTGAATGTATTTACGTGTCTTGAACTTATTGTTTAGGATTATTATGGTAATTCACTTGCTAGTAATTATAGTAGTACCTTTGGGTCTTATTTATGAGCTTTAATTTGAAACTGTCAGTAGCTTTATGTGAAAATCTAGTTTCATGTAGCAACTAGGTGCTTCCTTTAATATTGACCATAGTGATAATATATCTTATCGAAATTTTATCATGATACAGGTGGACAGATCACATCCCCATGTCACCAATGGAAGGTTGCCCTACTGTCTTTCAGGTTCTATACAACTTGACACCAGGATACCATCAGGTCCGTCTCCTTTTTATTGGTATAGAGATGATACAGTACGGATTAATAACAGCATACTTGATTCTTTGTATTGTAGCATTTTTTTTGATATCATGCCTAATATGATAAAGAGCTCATTGGTTCTTTGTGCATGAGACCACTTTTGTTGTACATGAATTCATTCATGGTACTTGTATACAAGCAGATGCGACATCCGTACTTGTCACATGTCTGATTGTAAAATGGGAAGGGGAAAACCTAAAAAGAATTGGAGAACAACTACAAATAATGACATGTTATATTTGAATATAAGTGGAACAATGTGTTTTGACCGTAAACGATGGTGATATATGATCCAAAGTGGGATAAAGGCTTAGTTTGCTGTTGTGTCTTCTTTGATGACTGCCTTTTTTTGGTCAATTTTCGGATCATTGATTGTCGTTTGTATAAGTTTCTTGTGACCAAAGATATTTTTTTTTCTTAGCCACAAGAAGACAGCATGGAGTAGTTTTTGGTAATTTATTGAGTCAAAAGCAGTGTGACGGAAAAAACGAGGCCAAACAAGATATATAAGAAGAATTTCCAATGAAAGTTTTGCGTATTTACTAATAGAACATAAAAGCTTCAAAACTGATGAAAGAATGAAAAGTGTTCTTATCACAAAAGTTTCTTTTATTTAATTATTTTAATTTTGTTAATCAATTTTCCATTAGGTGATTAAATGAATTGAAAATCTAGGGAGATTTTTTTCATAAACAGAGATGAAAACTTTGTGATAGTTGAGAATTTCTTACAGTTTTTGGGCTTGGGAGTGATTGAATGGGGTAGTGATCGGGGGTTATTGGTCCACTAGGTGATGAAATGAGTTGAAAATCTAGGGAGATTTTATTCATAGCCAGAGATGAAAACTTTGAGATAGTTGCAAAAATGAGAAGCTCTTTGTTAAAACATCTTCATGGAATTTCCAATTTGAAAGACTTCTTTCATGTAAAGCAAGTTGGGCTAATAAGTTTCCATAAGATCAAAAGCACAATTATGGTAGCTCTTGTGCTTACCTTTCCTAGGCTGTTGCACACTGCACAGTACCTTTTAAGCCACAATGTGGCTTTTCTGCTTGCAAAAGGCTTTGCAGGGTTTAATGTATCATTACACTGCTTAATCTCATGGATTGGTGTCGAACCCTACAAAATCATTTCAACCCCAAATCTCCATATATATGAAAACTCTTACATGTATTAAATGAATTTATACAATCCTGGGTACATTAACTGATGGCAAACTAGTCCCCTGCCAAACCCATCCCCATCCCCCAAAATAAAATAAAATAAACACACACAGAGAATAGGAGTACAGGATGTAAGAAAGGAAGGAAGTTATATATATGTATATAAAGCACAGTGGCTATGTTTACAGGGTGCAATCTTCATTAAAAATCAGAAAACTTGTAAAGATTTGGGAAGTAATGATTTTGTAGATTTTTTTCTTGTTCTTGATATTCTGGAGGATTGATAATATGCTTTCTTGTTTTTGTACAGTATAAATTCTTTGTCGATGGGGAATGGCGGCATGATGAGCACCAACCATATGTAAATGGAAACTATGGTGTTGTGAATACTATTTTCTTGCCCAGAGAATCTGATATTCCTGCATTTTTTAGCCCTGAAATTCCTGGTAGATCTAACATGGATGTTGATAATGATCCCTTTGTCCATTTGGTAAGATTCTTTTAATAGTTGAATTTTAAATGTGTCCTGATCCATGTTTATTGAGACGCTCTGCTTATCCTTGCCACAGGTTTTTGTTAATTAATTGACTGCCATAGGTTGCCTTTCTTGCATGAAGTCATGATGAATAAGTTTTTGAGTGTTGACATTATGCTATATAACATATAAGAAAATTAAATCCACTACACCTAAGCTGGCAGTAAGTTTCTTTAGAGTGCACTGTAACTTGAACATTTCACTTGTGACTCTCTCTCTCTCTCTCTCTAATATGAATAGTGAGATTGTGCACGATGGGCATTGTTGTCTGCTTGCCTTTTATTTTGTAGACTTGTATGTTTCTCTGGTGCTGATAGCTTAATTTCTTGATGTAACACCATGTAGGAGGGAGTTCCAAATATATCACAGGCTGATGTAGACCTATCTCGGCATCGAATATCCACATTCTTGTCAATGCACACTGCTTATGAATTGCTTCCCGAGTCTGGCAAGGTTTGGGGGCTGAAACTCTTGATGCTTTATGACCTGATGATTATGAATTGTGATGTTTGACTTCAATTTCTTTAACAGGTCATTGCTTTGGATGTCAGCCTACCAGTTAAGCAAGCATTTCATATTCTATACGAGCAGGTAACTTAGGTTATACATGCACTGGAATTCTTACATGTTAGAAGCAGATATAGATTTGCATTTACTTATTATGGGGTTTGACAACTGTTGGAGGTATCAGTGATGTTCATGGGCGATATAAATGTTCTTTTCAACATGTGCTTTTTGATTCATAAATTACAATGGAGTTTGTTCAGTATTGGATAATATGATTTCATTATATGTGTAATATTCTGACTTTATTTTTGTGGCAACTCTTGTGCGTAGCATGTTTTAATATATTAAAGACAGCCTATCTATCTTTTTAGCAGAATGAAAAAGTATTGAAGGATCACACTATCATATAGTTACGCAATAATTTATGTTGGATAGGTGATATGGTTTTTGTCATGCATTTGGTGTGCTTAAGTTTTATTTAAAGTGAAGACCATTCACTAGTTTTGGGCATCTCCCTGTTTCTTATTTTCTATTTCGAATTTTGTTGTAGTTGCTATACTTCTCTTTTTTTCTTTTATGGGATCGACTTCTCACTCTTTGATTGAAATTTTTTATAGGGAATCTCTGTTGCTCCTCTGTGGGACTTCCGCAGTGGTCGTTTTGTTGGTGTTCTCAGTGCATTGGACTTCATCATGATTCTGCAAGAGGTATTATCTTCATGCAAAATTTTTGTCCCTTTCAGATGTATATTATTCTTTCTTGCTTGAAAGAGAGTAATGGGAAAAGCTACAAGCTATCCTTTACCATTTGAATACAATCTTTCATGAATTAAGTCATGAAAAGGTGGTTTGTTCATAGTCTTATTATAATACTAGAGGCATCTTTACATCTAAAGCTAATGATTGACTATGTCCTTTTTTCATTTAGTATTCTGTTCGTATCAGTTACAGGAGTATTGTGTATATGTAGTCTATGCTGTGTCTAGTGGATTTAACATTATTGGTTTATTTTTGCATTGTTGCTTGTTAGATGTGAAAAACCATGTTAATGAAAGCTCATCTCCTGCTTCTCTTTCGTAGTTTAATTTTCTTTTTAATGACTATTATGCATTAAATAGCATTGCTTTGAAAGCTTTTTAAAATCTGTTACTGGAACATAAGCAGCTTGGGAATCGTGGATCCAACCTAACTGAAGAAGAGCTTGAGACACATTCTATATTAGCTTGGAAAGAAGGAAAATTGAATCTTGCCAGTCAAACTGATGGGAATTTAAGATCATATCAGAGACGCCTCGCCCATGTAAGCAATGTCTATGATCTTCTGCCTTTGTACTTAATTTCTTCAAACAAATAGTCTTGTATGTTGAATTTTCTTTTTGAATGTTTATTACATTCCATCGATTGATGTTTTGGAATGATAATTTTAAGGTTGATGATCATCTGTATTTAAAGATTGACTTTGTTCAGCTATTGTTTCTCCCGCGTTTTAGTAAAATGGAGGAACCAAAAACTTATTATGTATACTGAAGTTCTTAGGAAAATTAAATTTTTGCTTTTTCGAAGGTGTCAAATTTGGTTACTTTTCATACATTGTTTATTTGGAAGCTTTCACATGTTAAGACTACTTTTCTGCCTTGTTTTGCTTTCCCACAATAGAATATAATGGACCGAATGGTATCCATTTTGGTATTTTGGTTTTCTAAGCCAATGTTCAATACATTCACTTATTTGTCTGCTTCGAGTTCAAGTGGCTATGCTGTAGGATGCCCAAGCATGAATACTGATGTAATTATGGCTTATGTTCATTTATTGGTCAGATTCTTTTGCATATGATCAATACTTGTTCCTGCAATACACCTCTTTTGCCATATTGACATTTGTCTGGATATGCAGGCTGGGCCTTATGATACTTTGAGAGATGTTGCTCTGAAACTCTTGCAAAACAAAGTTGCGACAGTTCCCATCATTCACTCTTCTTCACAAGACGGCTCATTTCCTCAACTCCTCCATATGGCTTCTCTATCTGGAATACTTAAATGTAAGTTATTTACCGATGTATTGGTAGTTTGGTAGAGTGCATCTCTTTGATGTCTAATAATTCGATAAAAATTTAGGTATCTGCCGCCATTTTAGACATTCTTCTAGTTCGTTGCCCATTCTTCAGCAACCAATTTGCTCATTTCCTTTGGGTACTTGGGTGCCTAAAATCGGTGATTCAAATGGAAAGCCAATAGCAATGCTGAGACCGAATGCCTCACTTAATGCGGCCTTGTCTCTGTTGGTTCAAGGTGACTCCCCCTTTAGCTTCCCTGTTATGTTTTCTTTTGTGTTGATTACGGCAGTTAGTATGTTTCTTTTTGATGATTCCCGTTGTCGGCTTTCATATTGTGCTTTGACTTGGTATTATCCCCATATATTAATCCTTAAGGAGCTATAGCTTCAATCAATTTTGTTGTTTGATTTCCTCTCTCTGACAATTGATTATGTTGTTAGCATATATGGTCCTTTCTGTATTTTGATGGAACATAATGGTGAGATAATATAATATTGCTGACCTGACATGGTGGGATTAAGACCAGTTGTGTAATCCTTTCTATGGACAGACTACTGCCGGAGCCATATGCAGTTGCTTGGTTGATTCTTAATTTGTTTTCTTCTTACCGACAACGAGTTTGTTCAATTTTTTTCTAATATATGTAATTGTCTATTTTCATGGTTACTCTTAGGTTGTACTTTTGTGGTGCTTATGTTTTGTTCATTATGTTTTGCTCACTTGTTTGTATCGGTGTTCAAAATTTTCACTCAATTGGTTCACAGTTCACTACTTTATTTTTCTAATAATGTTCCTATTATTTATGCAGCTGAAGTTAGTTCAATACCTATAGTGGATGAGAATGACTCATTGCAGGATATATATTGTCGTAGGTAAATTTTTCTTGTCAAAACTTATTTGCATCTGGATTGTTCTCTATCTCGGACTCAGTTTGACTTTCTTTACCATTGATGCACTTTTCAACTTAATACACTCTGAAATTCTTATTTATTTATTTAATTTTTTCTGTGATCATTTCAAGGATAATATATTTATGCAAAAGTATTGTTATTAGATTAGTTTGAGGTTTTAGAAAACTAGTAAATGATTATTTGTACAAAAATTTGCTTATATGCAATCTTGCCTTTGAGATCAAACAAGTCAAATCCATGATCTTCATACTTGGAAGCAGGGTTTAATGTTTAGTTTCAGTTTTTGTTATTCTGTAGTTGATTTCACTCAAAACCTAACATAGGTGCCCTTTGATTCTTTTTTGTAACAGTGATATCACTGCATTGGCAAAAGACAGAGCATATGCACAGGTCCATCTTGATGAATTGAGCATCCGGCAGGTGATTGCTAGATTTATTATGCACTTATATAACGGCCTCCTCTGCCTTCCCTTTCTAGGATAAGAAATGGAAATTGGAAAGCTCTAAAACACTAAAAGCAGGGTTTGGACAAATTGTTTCCTGTTGGGTTTGGAGGGATTTAAACTCTTATTCAAAGAGATGGCTTTTGGCATAAGTGATTCCTTTAGATTCTACTCTTAATAGTAGTATGGCCAAACATTATTAGGTACTCAATTTTCTATGTTGATGCTGCCACCACAAAAATAAAAAAGACTAAAAAAAAACTCATTGAGACATGGATAATCCTGGACAGAGTTTACAATAACTAAACCTTCAGGGTAGGCTACATGGTTCATGTCCCACCATTATTCTGTAAAAATACATGTTTTCATTTAAATTTTAATATATCATGTCTTGTATTCTTTTTTGAATAGTCTCTTTCCAAGTGTTTTCCTTGAGCTCTTTGTGGAATCCAGCACCATACGGATGCGTTATAATCAAACAACTGATGTTTTGTTTATATGCTAATCTTTTATCCACTAATATTGTTTTACCACTGAAAATAGGGGATCAGAATTTTTACTCACTAGTGATCTTGTGAGTATATGCTTGAGCATCCTTCATTTTTGTCCATCTGTAGCCATATAGGTTTGCATTTGACTTTAATATTGAAGTTCTTCAATGAGAAATGAGTGTGTTCTTCAAGCAAGGAAGGGGAAGGATGGACACATCGATCGCCAGGGGAGATCGCTTCAGCTCACAACATGGAAATTGTTGCCCTTTTGCTGGAATGGAGTCTAGAAAGAGGGACTTGCAATTACCTAGGGTGTTGTAACCCCTGAGCAAATTTTTTACTTTTTTCTAACCAACATTTAGATGAAACCGTATTTAGGTTGTTGGGGGGGGGGTAGTCATTTCTTCTTTATTGAACTGTTTTAATCACTTACCTTTCCAAAAGTTTTCCGTGAATTCAGAGATGAGAAAGTTTTAGCTGATGCCCTTTAGTCTGATCCGATCATTTTCTTACATCCTTCAGGAATAGGCTTTTGCCTTTGTAATGCCTAAAACTAGAGATTGTTATAAATCATGAAAACGAACTGAGTCAAGTGCTTTCCAATCTGTCAGTGTTTTTCCACTCTGGGTAATGTGCTTCTTTGACTTTCTTTCTTTTTCCCCTTGTAGGCATTGCAGCTGGGCCAAGATGCAAATGCTCCATATGGATTATTCAACAATGGACAGAGATGCCAGATGTGTTTGCGATCTGATCCATTGCACAAAGTGCTGGAGCGGCTGGCAGTTCCTGGTAATGATATTTAGTTTTCATGAATTTAATGCCTTCTCAAGGTTTTAGCCGGAAGGTTATCAGTATGTGCTTACTGCATGTGGGGACATGTTCATGACTTGATAATTTAGTGTTGTGGACCTGTGATGGTGATATCCTTACTGTTTACTAATTATAAGATCATAGTTTAGCGATGTGTTTGTTATGACCACTGGAAACTCTTTGGGCTCAGATTTTAAAACGGCTGCTCAGTTTATGAACTTAAGGTTATAAATTGTTAATCTAATGTGAACTTGCATCCTTGCAGGGGTTAGGAGACTTGTGATAGTGGAGGCTGGTAGCAAGCGCGTGGAAGGCATAGTATCATTGAGTGATGTGTTCAAGTTCTTGCTTGGTTAGATGAACCCAGCTGGGCAAATTCATTGGAAGGAGGGGTCCCTTTAGCTAGATGGTAGTGTAGCATTTTAGCTATGCTTTGAAGTTCCTTGGCGCGTCATCGGTGTTAGTTACATCTTGTTAGTGTCTAATTAGGCGAGCTCGTGCTTTGAGCCCCCACCTCTGTTTTAGGATACAGAAGCAGAAGAAGTGGAAAGGAAAAAGAGAGAAATTCTGTAAATTGAGAGGACTCAGTTTTCTTTTTATCGTTATGATCTAATTATCTTCCCAACCCAATGATGTTCTTCTCCTTGCTAACACAGAATTAGCAAAGGATCAAAGGTATATGTAACTGAGGTGGGTTTTTTTTTTTTTTGCTTGAAATGTGGATTAGTTGCAAGGCTTATCTATCGTTGTTTATCGATTTTTTGTGGCTCTGGCAATTTAGGGACATGATAATTGATGCAGTTCTAAAAGTATGGTCGATGTTATGACTTTGTGTAGCTCCAGTTAAAATGATTTTATTGGCTTGGAAAGCTATTGTAAGTGCATTATCATCAACTGAAAGCCACAACGTTGTTGGAACAATTTGGATCCAGTATGTAGGTGTTGACCGCATCTTCATGGGCTGCTTCTCACTTTTAAGTGAATTTGGAGAATAATCATATTGGAATGTACCCTTCTTAGAATGGTTCATAATAGAGTTTGTTACTTTCGTGACGTCAACAGTTTTAAGCTGAGTTCTTACAGTATTTAACAATCCATACATTGTTCATAATAGAGTTTCTCACTTTCGCGACGTCAACAGTTCTAAGCTGAGCTCTTACAGCATTTTACAATCTCTGTGTGGACGGAAACCGTAGCTATTAGGATCACTCGTAAGTTCTACTAACGGGAGTAACACTAGGTTGACAAGGGCTTGTAGCGTTCTATCTCTTATTGTCGGAATACCTAACGGTCTCTTCTCATTTATTAGGATCACTTTTAAGTTCTACTAACGGAAGTAACACTAAGTTGACAAGGGCTTGTAGCGTTCTATCTCTTATTGTCGGAATACCTAACGGTCTCTTCTCATCTTTATGCTCGATATCGTACTCATTTTACATTACAAAAGCTTCTCTTATGATATGAGAAGTCGTCTGATCAGGAAATGACAATGGGACTCATAGTTTGGCCAACACATGCTTTGGATAAAGAGTTACTACTAGTCCTCTCATTGTGTGTTATGGAACACTTGGAAAGTTAGAAATGCATCTACTGCGTGTTGGGCCGAGCGATGGAGTGGGGAAAGTTAGAAACCCATGATTTCATCATTAGATCGATGGTGCATTGGACCCCACTTTTCAAGCGACGGTAGCATGGGTTATTAGTGGTGTAATGGTCAAAATGTGACGCTAGATGGACAAAAATTTCTGGCTCTTAAGGTATTGCCAACATTTGGTCAACATCCTTATCAAGTAAAGTGTCGTTGTATGTTTAGATTTTGAATTTTTCTTCAAGGATGTTTAAATTTTAAATTCTAAATTTGCTAGTTTCTCAAAATTTGAAATTTCTCGGTAGAAAGTTGTCTTGCCACATTATTTAACCATTGAAATTTTATGGAATTTTAGATTGCACAACAATTGAAATAGGTAGTCCGTATTAGTATCATGATGCATCGTTTCTTAAGTTCGAAACGTGACAGACTAGCTTCTTATCTACGATAATCCTACGTTAAACACCTGCCCAACCCAATGAAAAAGCCCTTTTTCTATCTTGTTAGTTTAGTAAAGCCTAAAGGCCCTCAAATAAAAAAGCAGCACTAACACGTATCTCTTTTCTTGCTCGTTAGCTACCACGTAACAACTATTTTTGTTAGCTAATAAAAAAATCCTGCGTCATGAATTTAGCACTCAATTCAATCAATCTCTTCAACAAAAGTTTGTAATATTTCTCATAGCTTCAATCTTAGAATCTTGATTTGGCTGTTTCAGTTGAACCCACTTTCTACATCTCCTGTCACTATAATCAAACTTCACATTTTAATCTGAGAGTGATGATATACTCGGTGAAAATTTAGAGTGAAATTGTAAAGTGATTGACGCCTTCCACGCGTCAATAATTTATGGGCGAACAATATTTACCTCCCCAAATTTTGGGAAAACTACAAACAACACCCACCCCCCTCAATTATTGAAAACCATATTTAACCCCCAATTGGTCCACATGAATGACCAAGTCATTTGACTACAAAAGCGAGAAAGACCTAAAATCCAACACATTACCGACAATCCAGCAATAGAGACCAAAATACTTTTAAGAAGTTATTATGGAACTGAATCATATGAATTTGAGATGGTGACTCCGACAATGTCACTGCCTCCATCGCCATCATTTTTTCTTACAAATATAGTAGTCACCGACTGAAGATTCAAGTAAGTCAATATGGGTTAGATGTAGTTTCTAATAACTGAGGAAAGATGGGCTATTCACAATTTTCTCTAAACTCGAGGGAGGTAAGTGTAATTCACCCAAAATTTATTGGACATCTATTGGATTCTAAATTTTCACTCTCTCAATCATTTCACTTTTTCAAAGAGAGTAAAGCAACACAAAATGAAATTTTTTTTGAAAAAGCAAAGTTTTACATTGTGGAGAGTTATCTAACGTTTAAACGGGGTCTTTGGAATCTTTCTTCATCCAAATAACTATCACCACCCTGTTTGCTTGAACCACCATATCTATCTTGTCTCTGTTTGTAAGAACCACCTTCTCTTCTAGGGCTACTAAAATTCTTAGAATGGCCATTACTAGGTCTAGGATTCATTCTGAAGCCACCGCCACCGCGAGAGCCTCGCGAGAAACTATCCCTCGAGGGGGCTTTTCTTCTGTCTGTACCGCCATCTCTTGCCATTCCTTTGCCACTATTGAATCTCTTCCCGTTAAAACGTCCATCGCTTTTAGATTCCACATCAGAGAATGCTTCATCGACAAAATCAAATCTATGTTGCTTTCTTGAACTCCCGCCATTTGAGCCCCATTTGTTCCCTTTCTTCTGCTTGGTTCCAAAATCATCTTCGTCGCTGTAATCACTGTCAGAGCTGAGCTCATCAGTAGAGCCATAACTCATTGAACCTCTCCCTTTACTTCTCTGATTGACACGGCTAGATTTCTTGTTTGGATGAATTGGAAGGTCATCATCTGAACCAAAATCTATATCAGTATCGGAGCCAGAGAAGCCCGCTTGATGCCTTGATTGAGATGGCTTATTTTGGCCCCGGTAACTGGAATGCTGGCGAGCATTCCTACTGTGAGAGAATTTATCTTCATCTTCTAAAAATGAGCCAGATCGCTTATTTTTGGTCCGGACACTGGACTTACGATGAGCAGTCCAATCATGATTGGTGCCTTCGTCTTCAGTAAAGGAGTCCACTTCAAGCTCAGAAAGACTCACAGTAGAAGTCTTCTGCACTTCATTTCGAGTATCCAGTTCATAACTATCCAAATCATCATCTTCATCGTTGAAATCATCAAATCCTAATCCAGGTTTACTCAGACCAGCATCAGAGTACTCTTTCTCAGAGGACCTAGGAGGCCTGCCGCCCTTGTAAAATTCATCTTCACGTCCTCTAGCCATGCCCCCATGAGCTTGCCTATCTAGGGTTAAATCTTCTCTCCTAGTTTTGGAATCTGCATACTCAAATGCAGCAACATCAGCCCCATCAGATTCATTGTCGTCAAAATCGAAGTTCCATGCATTAGAAACTTCCCCAGATAACTTCTCCAGTCTCCTGGGACTGCGTGGCCTCTCTTGAACTGGAGTCTCCACAAATTCTTCGGGGGGCCGCTTGTGTTCACAATGGAAACATACTGTGTTTCTCCGGTAATTCAAAAAATTGCACCTGCCGAAGCATGGGATGAAAGAAATTATAAATTCAGTATCTATACTCAAAAACAATTTCATGGCAGACAAATTATTTCACTTTTCTCTTAAATTATTTCACTTTTCTCTTCCTACAGTGATGGGAGTATAGGGGTAGGAGTCATGAGACTACTTGCAGAATTCAGCGGAAACTCTGCTAATTGGCCACTAAACTAAATGCTGAAATTACAGGAAGCTGTAAAAAACACACTAAATAGTAAATATAACAACACTTACTGGGGGCACTCCCATTCTCCTGGAAGCAGCTGTCTCTTAGGACGCTTGGCATCACACTGCAGGCAGACTGTATTCTTCGCGAAATTCATAAAGTCACACCTGAAAGCTCATATCACGATCAGGTTATTGCATGAGGGCTATTATATGTATATAATTCATTTTGGTTGCAATCAAGATAACAGAGGTTACTTGAATCCAGTAATTATTAGACGATTGTATAATGCAAAAGTAATGGAGCAGAGATGCCGAAATTGCACTTAACATATAACAATTGCAAAAATAGATTAAATCTCTATGCAGTCCCTTATATGGCTGATCTTCAGGGAAAGGCAAGACAAAAAGCATGCACAACAGATTGGAATCCTTAAACTTTTTGTGTGTAGATCCTAATATTAGTTTTAACTCAAACCAAAAACCACAGCATATGAAAATGGTATGACAAAAAAAAAAAAAAAACATACTTCGTGCAGAGCCAGTCACCCTTTTTCATCTCAATGTCATCACGTCCAATGCGTTTCCTAGGAGGGGGCGGTGGCTGCTTCACTTTTGGAGGAGGCTTTTTAATAATTGGAGGGGGAAGATTAGGATCTATTGGTACTGCACTCAACTTCACCACCTCATGAATCAATTTACGAACGACATTCTTCAGAGATTTCATCTTCAGAAGAGACTTATTTGTAACTGATCCATTCACTGCATCAAAACCATAGGTCAATAACACACGCACCACATCAATAGTCCTAGCTTCATCCTCTTTATTCGTAATCAAATATGCTCTTTCACAAGTGCTCCTCAAACTACAGGAACTGCAAACCTGTAAAGAAAATCCATTTGGCCAACAAAAAGTAACACAATGATGTTGTAAGTCCACAAAACAAATTTGTTATAGAGTAATTTCATAATAAAGAAGATTAAAATCTCAAGCTTCCTTCCTCCGTACTAGATGGCTAAGTTCAGACCAATGAAAGGAAGACCACCAGCAATCTATAACTGAATCAAGCCTACACATATCAATTAATGATACCAACAAATAATTTGAACATACGAATAAGGCAGTCAGTTTCTTCCCAGATTATATCTACTCACTAATACAACAACAACAAAGTCTTTATCCCACTGTCTCCAAATTCCAACATAATAGTAAATAATTTCTCACTTACATCTCCCTCGTCCAGGTGGACATGTTTCCTCAACAATTTTGAAGAGAAAACCACCTTTTTGTCAGCACTGGGGCAGCCATAACCGACCAATATTTGGAGATCCTGTCTTGACAATGACCTGAAATCAATGACCATTTTAAGCATGGAATAAACAATTCTGCAATAACTTTTTTTTTTAGGTTTGTTTAAATCAGAAGAGATGATGTGACACAAAACTAAACCAAAGAAAAAAGGCAGACAATACATAAAAGACTTCAATGCAGTTAGAAAAATTCTGTACTCCTACCATAAAGAATATTGTCCAATTAAAGCAATTTTATCCCACTGGGTAATGAATATGTATATTCTCACTGTTCTTTATGAACAAGGTTGCCTTTCCAGTCCCAAGAAGATGAAGTGTTAAGTACACCACAAAATCTGAGGAAAAGAGAAAAAAGACTAAAATATTCATTCATGGTTCAATATTTAAAGGGTAAAAGCTTGAAAACAAACTCAAATTTCTCTAGAGAAAAGGAAAACAAAAAGATTTGAAGCTCTCAGCATAATGTCAAAAACAGTACTCTTTGTTCCTGATCTCATCCATAATATCGCCAGACAGTTTCAATCATAACATTCTTTTGCGCGTTCCTTTTTCTTTGGCACATTTCATCAAACACTTCAACAGCTCAACCCTTATGCATATGGACAAATTCATAAACAGAAAAAAGAGAAAGAAAAAAAAAAGGAAAGGACTGATAGATGACCTCATGATATCAAAACGATCTTTCCCAAAATTCAAAACCGCTGTCTGAACAGTCCTGAAATCCCGAGTAAAATCAAAGCCTTCCTCTTCAACCATTTCAGGTAAACTAAACCCCAAATTCTCAATCATCCCCTCCTCATCTTTTCTCTTATGGTCAAAATAGTTCTGCTGCACAAGCCTCTCCATGAACTCAATCCATTCGGGCCAGGGATGAACAAGCTCCACTTCCCTCTTACCATGAAGAAGCCCCACATTTTCCGCATTCTCATCCCTTTTCACCAATTCAAACTCTTGAAATTTCTTCTCCGACACAGTAGTCTCAACCGGGTCCGGGGCAATCTCCCTAGAGGATTGCTTCTTGGATTCCCTCCACGCCCGAATCCGCTGGAGGGTTTCGTCCTTCTGCGATCGTTCTTTCTCAATTGCGTCGATCTGATCAAAAACAAAGTTCAAACGAGCGGATAATGAAGAGGGCCTTGGAATGGGTTCTGGCGGTACCGGTGGCTTTTGGGGCTGGGCGGAGGAGAGAGAAGAGAAAGCAACCTTAGGAAGGATGGTATGTCGAGAAGTGAAGTAGTTGGGAACTTTGAGGCGTCTACGGAGGAGGAGCATGGCTGGCACTGTCGTGGTAGTGGTGGTGGTGGTGGTGGTGGCGGTAGCGGCTTAAACCATTTCCAGGGAGAAAGGGAAAAGACTGTTAGCTCTTAAACCCTGCTGAATTGCTCCAATATTTTTATTTTCTAAGAGCAAAATACAAAATAAATTATGAAGTTTTAAAAGGTACAAAATAAAACACAAGTTTATAGTTCAAGGTCTACTTTGCAATTTTTTAAGAGTTTGGGGTTCGTTTTAGATATTGTTTGAAACATTAGAGGTCATCATGTATTTTTTGAAACCATAATGTTTATTTTGTACTTTTATGAAATTATATGGGGGTCTCTGTAATTTGTCTAACCTTTTAACAGTTAATCAATTTTACTTTTCTGCCTCAAAACAATTTTACTATTTAATTTTTTTTTTTACAATTAATCAATGTTGGGAAAATTACCAAAATTCTCAAATGACTTGTCTAAATTATCAAATACTTCTTAAAATTTCAAATAGGCGTTAGGATTTTTAAAAAGTTCAATATGTATTATTATTTTTAGTAACACAAAGTGGATTATTTGAGTGGAACAAATGAAATACTAACTTTCTTTGGCTGAAACTCTCGAGTCTCGAATGTGCATAAAACTTTGACTATGTAGGGTAAGTTTTGCATTTTGAACAAAATTTAAGGGAACTTTGACTATGTAGGGTAAGTTTGTAATTTGAAGAAATTTTAAGGGATGTTTGATAATTTAGACAAGCCTCAATGGTTTTGATAGCTTACCCATCAATTTTATAGTTTTTACAACATTCAATGTTTTTATTACTCATTTACTTTAAAAGATATATTTTTAGTCTTTCACATGTCAAATATCACCTTTTTAGTCCCTTGTTACTAATATGTTAATTCTCATAAATAATTCATGAGTAATGATAATACTCTAGACTCTGCCAAAAGTGATGTTGAAATTTAATTTAAAGCGAATGGCGAAAACAGTGAGATTTTTTCTATCACTTGTACCATTGTTGCCATAAATAAGGTATAATGGTGGAAGGGTTGAAAGCGATGATGTGACACCCCCAGCCCCGACCTCTCTGTTTGGGCTGGAGTCGTAATCGAGATACCTGCTTAGTTCGCACCAGGACTCATTCAGATACAAGAGTACTAATTAATAATAAAATATTTAAACACCAGATTAAGATAAGATATCTTTTATTTCACTAATACGAAATGTGCAAGTGTATTCTATAACTATTAAAATGTTCTCGCCTTAATTTCCTAGTCCAAGAATTTGTCCTATAATCCCGACGCTTTTCATAACGTCATCCTTAATCCCTGTTACATGCAAAACGTCTAAGGGGTGAGCTTCCAGAAGTTTAGTGAGGTTGCACTAATAAAACATTACCGAATAAACATTTATCGGCACATAGCAAGTATTTCCTAAGCACACAAGGGGGAACACGTAAGGGATAGAAAGAGCATAATCGGCAAGCTATAATGAGGATTGATATAATCCTTCGAAAAGCATTACTAATTATACTTTACCTTCCTTGGAACACTGCAACTTCTTGATCACTCATGCCGACACTGACAACACTGAACGTTGGACACTGTGGCATACTTCGAGCTAATACCGGACACTAACGCCCCAGTCATTTAGTCGGGCACTCCAACCCAATACCGACATACCCGATTTCAACAACTGGATACGCTTTGGGGACCCCCAAATAGATGTGCAGTAGCATTTAACATTTAACACTATACACTAAACACTAAACACTGAACACTTAACATTTAACATTGACACTTAACATTGTAACGCATGCATACGATAACTTTAAACATTTCACTTATACCTATAATTCAACTTTTGAGAACATTTACATGCATATAATGTATTTATAAATATTTCAATTTGTACACTCAAAGGACATAATCATATATTTCACGTATAAGTATGCATTTCACTAAACATGATTTTAATATCAATATTACATATAAACAATAATATCAGTAAAACATGCTAACTCATTTCTTTACTAATTAAAATATTTAACCCTTTTAGAGAGAACACTCACTTCAGTCTGAAGATACTAGCTACCGTTTTATCTACCCGATCTGTATATTTTTAATATTCCAGAAATTCAATGTTTATTACTAACAGAATCCTGAAATTCTTAAACTTCTTATGGATCTAGAAATTAACTAAATAAGGGCATAAAAGTAATTTTAGTTAAATCTGTTAAAAAGATCGTAAGATATTAAAAGTGATTTCTTAGTTTATTTTGAAAAATAATTAAATGTATTAGTCATAATCTTAAAGAAAATATAAGATTCATGCCGCAAAACTATTTTACTTATTTTCCTTTTAAAAAGAGTTTATAACATTTATTTTGAAAATTATAATAATTACTAATTTTAAGAAAATAGGGATTTAGAATCCTTGAAATAATGGTTAAAATAATTTTAGTAAAGATTTATAAAAGGAATTATAAAGAAATAAACAAAAGAATTTTAAAATTATAAAAATCAATCTTTGTTTTAGAAAACTGATCGGTTTTAACCGATTGTTTAATCGGTTAAAACCGATCCAAAATGGTTTTACCCGTTTCAGTAACAGTTTTCCGATTTTCTTGAGAAACGATCGGTTTTACCCACTTTGTGATCGGTTAAAATCGATCGAAGCCCAGAAAACTTGATTTCCAAGTTTTGCATCGGGTTTTTACCAAATCTTTCACAAAAATCATTTTTTCTATAATTCTTTTTGCTAAAATCATTTCTACAGCATCCCTACAACATTTGTATTAATCCATAACACTTGATCAATGTTAAAACATGAAGATTTAGATTAAAATCCTTAAGAAATCCAAAAAACCTCATTTCTTCCATTTTTATGCATTTTTCTAGAATTCCTAACGTAAAAGTGATCGAAATCGGTTACCTTAACGTTATAGCAACTCCCTAGAATGACATCAATGTCATGAACTTCGGATTCCTGCTCCAAAGACCTAGCTTTCTTCTTTCCTCTCCTTCTTCTTCTTTTCTCCTTTCTCTCTTTTTGTTTTAGTTTTGCAGGAAGTAGTTATGTTTAAAAAGGTTTGGGAGAACCCTATTTATAGGCGAAATATCCTAATAAGTTAAAAGGGTTTGTGACTATCTTGAAAATTTATTTATTTTTCATTTCCAGCATAGAATTGGTTTTCCCCGATTTAAAATCGGTTATATAACCGATCCAAATCGGTTTTCCCCAATTTAGAATCGGGCAAAAACATTTGTCTATCCAACAAATCGGTTTTCCCATTTTAGAATCGGGTAAAACCGTTTGTGAGTCAGTGAGATTTTTTTCTTACTTTTAAATCGGCTTTTTTTACCCGTGTAGGAATCGGGTAAAACCGTTTTGTGAAGGGGCGGAATCAGTTTTACCCTTTCCCAATTAGTAAAACCGATTTCCTTCTCTACACAATTGGTTTTACCCGTTTGGAATTGGTAAAACCGATTTGTTATCCACTCAATCGGTTTTAACCGATTATCAATCGGTTATAACCGATTGGTTGCTATTTTTTCCATTTTCCCCTTATTTTCTAATTTCTTTATCACTTATTACTTAAACATAATTCTAATCTTATTTCTAACATTTTAATCTTAATCTAAACATTAATATTTTATTCTTCAAAAATAATTCTTCATGTATTAAAATTCTAAAGAAAATCCTACAAGTCCATAACTATACGTATTTTCCGTTTTTCTTGTTTTTTTTACTTTTCCTATTTTTTTCATTCCAAAATTCTCAAAATTAAACTAATATATCTATTTTTATTTTAAAACATAATCCTATATTTAAATTAACACCTTAACTCTAAATTAAAATATCAAAACATCAAGATTCAAAAATTAAAATTTTTTAATGAAAATTCTTAGTTATACAATTTTACAATCTAACTTAATTGAGTTTTAAAATATGATTTCTATAAAAATATAAATTGTAATAATTAAATTAATATAAAAATTTACGGGGTCTTACAGACGAACAAAGGCAAGAGTGAGAGGTGTTAGTGAAGAAGATAAGGGAGATTGGCTTAGTGAAGTTTGGTTCGACACAACTCTATTATCTCTTTTTCATTTGATGAATTTTAATCTCTATGTTAGGATTATAAGGATCATGACTCTGTTGGTTATTTGAGAATTCGTTTCACTATCCGCATTAAAAAATCTAAATTTTTACACTTTTCGTATTTAAAGTGGTAGAGGAAATAATAATAATAAAAAATCACTTTTAAAGGCCCTAAATAATTCATTTTTGATAGGCTGAAGTTTAGTAGTGTTTGTTTAATCTTAGAGCAATACATGGATAGATGCTCTTTGTGCGCAATTGGATGTGAAATGACCATCTTTCCCTTTTGCTGTTTGCTGAAACTTACATCATCACAACATGCATTATAGGGAGAGAAAAAAAAAAAAAAAAAAGGAGATAGATTGAATAATATAGGGCCTTTTATTTACTGAAGGTTTGAGTTTTGGTTTGATTTTTAATTTTTAAAAAATAATTTTATAATGTAAAAAGTGTATTGGAAATGTATAAAGGTATAACTGAATAGTAAAAAATTATATTTGAAATGATAAAAACTGATTATAATATATTAAATTTACTGTTGAAACTAAACCAAAACATAAAGAACCGGCCATAACACAATTAATTCCTTTTTCGTTAGTTGTCAAAATTTCGATGAGTTTTTTTGGTCCCTTCAGAAAGTTTCCCACTATTTTCCAATGGTTGTGGCCTCATTGTCACGTACTCCCTGTGGAGCATATTTTTTTCCCACCACTTCGTCAAGGGTGACAAAAACGATTATGGCTTAGGGCGAGGTTGAACAATTCTTCCCCTTGTCACGCCGATGAGGCTCTATTAGTAAAAATCGACATTTTGGTCCTATTCTAAATTTGTTTAAAAGGAAAAAGAATAATGTAATAACAAAATCTCATTCTATTTTTATTTTTTTTATAAAAAATAATATAAGTACAATATGACAAAAAGGAAATGTTTACCGCAAACATGTCAATCAAATCCGATTTCTTGTATATGTGCTAGGACTCATGGGCCGCTTAAAAACTTGAGTAGGGGTGGAATTGGTGACTGGTCTCTTATTTTCCGGTGATTGCAAGTTAGCCAATGAGTTAGTCGATGTGGTCATATATCCGAAGTCAACACTCGAAATCCCGGCAGGATAGAGGTTAATTGGTGGTTAAGAAGGTTCAAAGTTGTCAGATGAGTTAGGAAAATGAGTCGTTAAAAATAGAATAACGAAAAAATACGACAACAATCCATTTCTACAGTTCTCCCTAAACTCCTGTTCAATGAAGTCATCCTATTGTACTGAAATGACATTATGCATCAAAATTAAAACTATATTGATGTGAGCTCCAATTCCAATTGATGTGGAACGGAGTACTCGATGCTGAATACTTGCCAAGGAAAGTCTGGAAATTGCGAGACGCAGTTCTTAACCTCTAGAATCCCTACCTTGGATTCGACAGACTACTAAAATTAATATAAACTAATTTTAAACACGCAATCGAACTAAGTATATGAATTAAAGAGTCGAAACAAAAGCATGCAATCTAGGCAGAGCAATTACCTAGAAAGCTATAGTTTCTAAACCTATAGTAATTCACAAATCATGCAAACTATGAAAGCACAATAAAAGAGAGTGATTTAAAAGTATAAACTAATACTTTGTTCAACTTAAATCAACTGTCGAATAATGGAGAATTGAACCCCTATTTATAGTTATAGAATGTTCGAATTTCCAGTACAGAAAGAAGTAGAAAACAATTAAAATTAATTAGAAGTTAATCAAGAGATTGATCCCTTACAATAACCAAATCCTAAACGGACTAGGATTGGTTAAGTGATAGAATTTCGTACTACGAATACATACCTAATGGGATTAAAATCCTACAAGATAAAACCGAATAAACCGTATGCAAGTCAACTTGCGTCTCCAATTAGTAATCGGATTGTATTTGCCGATTTTTGCCCTGCAACCCGTATAAGCATTTGAAATCAGCATCGCATTTGAATCCAATGCATCTACTTATTGTGTGATCAATTTCAAAGGGAATCAAATTGATCGCCGGCCATGCATGTAATTTAGGTAATCACCACTAATCAATTGGGTTGGGCCATTCAACTAAATTGGATCAACTCAATCTCTAATCCATATAATTTAATTTGGCACATTCAGCTTTGATCTTTGATATGACCAAATAGACTTGATTTGATGTTGGCTATGGACTTTTGCATCACTTTTTCCCATATTGAAATGTGGCATTTTATTCATTACATCACATCATTGCATCCCGGGACACTAGCAAACTACGTCTCAATATTATCCTGTTCATAATTTTTCAGAAATGCTTAATGAATCAGACTATCTGTTAAGATATTTAAAATAGCAACCGTTTATGATAATATAAGCTGCATGGAGAGTAGAGTATGTGAAATTTCAAATGAAAACTTTAGCATAACATTAAGCGGATTCCTTTTCAAATGATTATTGTAACATGCAACTAGACCAATAACTTTGACAGAATGCTCTTCAAGTACACAAAGAACCAAACTGAACAAAATCTCTTTAAGTACATTATAGTTTTCAAAATTCTCAAATCGTGGATCCGCCATTGCCTCTTTAATACAAGCTTCGGCCAGATATAGAAAACAGGGGAAGAAGAAGAAAAATGTGAGAAACGGGGGAGAAAGATATCGGGAAGGATTGAGGAAGAAGGAGGCCGAACTGAACCCACTCGCTAGTTCCGACTTCGCATACCCCCACTTCGGTAAGCCTTTAATACCCTCCGTAGTTAGTAAATTCGTGTCCTAAGTATGCCGTATGAAAACGTAAATATACCGTAAACGTCGTCTTTCACGATTTTGCAGTATGATTTAATTCTTTAGTAAACATGGCATGTTAAGCTCATAATAGAAGGTTAGGAGTACATTTTAGCTAGAGAAGATAGGTTTAGATTGATCGGATAGCTTTCCGATCGGCTGAAAATAAAAGAGGTATTTTGAAAACTGACCGAAACCGTTGGTTTGATATTTTACTGCTATTTTTGGTTCTCAAACTCATGTTTATGTTAAAAATACTGAACATAAGATTTTTATGATCTTAGAAACTTGTTTTTAAGAAAACGGAAAAATCGCATAAAATCCATGGAATTTTTGAATTGAACGTAACTTGCTCATTTCATGTTTTAGATATCCTAAAATGTTGTATGTGTGCTAGAAGTGAGTTTTACAAAGTTTATATGATTTTAGAAAATGTATTTTGCTAAAGAAATTCTGGACCCATAAACTTGAAGTTCTTCCAGGGCCGTTCCTACACATTTAGGGGCCCTGTTCTTTTTTTATTTTTATTTTTAATTAAGGTCTCTAGTAGATCTCTCACCTAAATTATTCCATCAAGTTAAAAAGGGTTTAAAGTTATAGTATTGTACCCTTTTATATTATCATAAATGTAAATATATATATATATATATGTATATGTATATGTAATATTTTCATCAATAACGCATTTTATTTTTATATTTTAAAATATGTATTAGGTTCAAACCTATGATTTTAGGGCTACGAGATTCTCCTATTAACCACCACTCCAAACGTCCCCCATCAATAACGCTTTTAAAATAAAAATATTTCAGCCAAAAAGAAAATATAATTTGCTTAAAATGTGTCATTTATTTTTGGTATATTTAGATACAAAATCATCCATCAAATTGTCCATGTCAACTTCTTTCAAAAGTTCATTTTGCAATTTAAATTAATCTGTTTAGCCTCGCAACATATAGCTGAACCAAAAAACATCATAAGTCAAAATTAAAATATAAAATATTCAAACACAAATTTCATAAAATAAACTGTTATAATATATCGTCTTCAATTATGACAAGGTGAGATTCAAAGGCGAGGCCTTAATTTGAAGAACATCATTTTCTAAATGTACCAAAATTAATCAAATTTTATTGTGTTGAACATACTTTAGTGGAACAACACAAAAGAAAAAAAAAAAATTAAAATAAGAAGGGCAAAAAACAAGACACAAAAAAACGTAAAATGAGGCCCTAGAATTGTGAGGCTCTGCGCATGTGCACAGGTTGCACATGCCCAGGGCCGGCACTGAGTTCTTCAATGGCAGAATCGGAGTCCGATCGATTTCAATAAATCAGGTGTCCAGCCGTTTGCTTCTGTTTTAGGTGCTGTAAAAACTTTAATCACACTAGAAACACTGAATGTAGAGTTTTCATGATTTAAGGAAGCTGTTTTCTGAAACGATGAAAAACAATCGACATTAAAGCCGGAGAGATTTCGGATCAAATGAAACTTGTTCTTTTCATGTTTTAGTCCGTCTAAAATGATCTATCCATGCTGTAAATGAGCTATATAAAGGTTTCATGATTTTAACAAAACATGTATGGTTAAAAAATTTTAGAACCCGAACATTCAAGGTCCTTTAATGGCGGACTGGAGTTCGGTCGTTTATAACCGATCCGACACTGGACGTAACGACCAATGATAGATTGACCATTGCCCATTTTTACACAAAACCCAGAGACAAACCAGTCGCTGGGAAGATATTTTTGTTTCCGAACAGATCGGAACTGCGGACTGAATGGAGAAGGAGCTTGACAGAGCTGTCGTGTACCTCTGCAAACACAGTATTTATACTGCTTTTAACATGCAATCAAAGGATTAAATAAATCTAATACCACTACTACAGAATTAGATAATGGAGGCGCCCCTTTGGAGGCGGGTTTCCAAATACCCGCCTCCAAAGCCTCCTCAAAAGCTTTTGGAGCCGCCTCCAATAGTGTTACTATCATGCACCCGCCTCCCAAAGCTTTGGAGGCGGGTGCATGTCCAATATTGTTAATATTGGAGATGCATCCGCCTCCCAAAGCTTGGGAGTTGCACCCGCCTCCAATCTTGTTAATATTGGAGATGCACCCGCCTCCAAAAGCCTTGGCACATCAAAACGCCATGGGTGCATTTTTGCACCCGCCTCCAATAGTGTGTTGAAAAATTATCCTCCGTTTTCAACTGTTGAAAGTTGAAATAATTTTAAAAATTTGTCGAGATTCAAGCAAGACGATAAATTAGTAGGTAATAAAAACCACAAGTTTAAGAAGGAAACATATAAATATATACTTACGATTTTAATTTTAAATACATGAGTTTGTGTAGCCTAGTGGTAAATTTAATGTGCAAGAGTCAAGTGATTTTGCAGACGCGAGTTTGATTCCTACTAAAGCCATAAATTGAAAATAAAAAATATTAAACTTTTTACTGGGTACCAATAACCATTAATATCCACCTCATTTGGAGGAGGTAATTGGAGGCGGGTGCATGTCAATAACCATTATGATTAATGTTATAACATGCACCCGCCTCCAATAACCATTATGATTAATGGTTATTATGCACCTGCCTCCAATTACCCCCTCCAAAGGAGGCGGGCGCGGGCCCCTTCAATTGGAGGCTCCGGCAGTGGAGGTGGGTGCACAGTCACCCGCCTCCAAAGGCCCTAAGAACCCATCTCCCATCTCCCTTTTTGTGGTAGTGTACAATGGTAGTCACAGGGATGAATATTCTTAATTTCCTTTTATCTATTATGTAATCCACCTTCATCACATGTATGCAATCATGAACACTTAAGTTGTCTAATTATCCTATACTGGTTAGTTATGGATTACCGCGAGCACCAGCTAATCATAGCCCAGTTTCTCCCTAACTTTTCGGGAATCTCCGCGAGTCAAGATTACTTCTCCAACCAACTAATTAATTAAGCCGCGAGTCACCTAATTAATTATTTAGCAGCCTTAAGATTTAGGAAAACCTAACCTAATAATCTGTCACGTAATTATCACTTAATTAATCAGTCTTCCTTGGAGGGGAGTTTTGCCTACTCACTGACGCTACCAGGTTAAATTAACTCACCTTGATTTAATAGAACCTTAGTACTTATACTTATGAACACTGATTAACTTAAGAGCATAGTTAATTAGATTAATTCAGGGTTCATACATGCACGGATTACGGTTAATATAGAACAATATATTTGGCTACTCATAACTTGATAATCAAAGCAGTAACTTAGAATAGAAGTCATGAGGAAAATACGAAATACTTTACTGGGATAAGGTGCAATCGCACTTCTGGAACTCTGAACCGATGAACACACACCCGCAAAGATTAAGCCTTTTCAAAAGCCAAATTAACTACTACTAAAATACGGAAATCAGAAGGAAAAATGAAGCCAAAACTAAACTAAAAAGAATACGTAAAAGCTCTCCCCAAAATGTCATATCAAATTCCACATATATAGTAGGACTTATGAAACTAGTAATTTGGAATAAAATCTATCTCCTAAACAAATAAGGAGATTTATCAATCAGCACTTTAGATTTGGAAAGAGATCTTATGCACTGGGAATTCCGATTTTCTTCTTTCCTTCTTGGATTCTCCTTCCTTTTCTGCTTCCTTGTTTCACCCGGAATTACTTATTTCCATTTCCTTCTTGGTCTCTGGTTTCTTGACCCGCAAGACAGCTTTGTTGAATCCCAACTTAATGTCGAGCTGGTGTGACGTTGGTCTCCACCTTCTGCATCACTGACTCTGGACTTCAGGTCGTCTGGCTGAGGTCAGCCCTTCAGGTCGTCCCAGATCTGCTTGGATGTCTTTGTGCTTCTAAAATCTATCCTTTTGCACTTCTCTTTTGCAATTGGGCTGTTCTCCTAAATCTGCACTGGACAAAAAGCCCGTGAAAACTGCCAATTAATCTCTAAATTATCAAGTACAATATCGGCGGATCAGAGCTCGGACGTTATCGAAGGAAGTTTGGTTACATTCCAGATTCTTCTCTCTGTTCCGACAGAATCGTCCTCGGAAACAATTTTCGACAATCAGCAAGCCGAGCAACTAGTATATCTCACAATGAAACTGATGAGTGATTAAACCAGTTTAAGTAGTTACAAATGTATTTATCTACGAGTATAAATGACAGTGGAACTCTCCTTCTTTCCAAAATTCATAGGAAACAAGCTGGTTAGTTGCAACAGAATCCATAGCAGAAAAATTCGATGCAAGAGAAGGAATGCATAGCAGCAGCTTTGCAGCTGACCTCAATCATTTGAGATACCTCAGAATCAGATCTTAACTCTAAGTAAGCATTGGTTTTAGAAAGCAATACATCTTCTAGGAAATCGTTTTCTTCAGAAACCAAAAAAAACAAAGTATGAAGAAAACAACTTCTAGGAAACCGTTTTCTTCAGACACCAAAAAAAAAAAACAAAGTATGATGAAAACAATTTCCAGGAAATCATTTTCTTCAGAAAAAAAAAAAAAACATAGTCTGAAGAAACGACTTCCAAAAAATCATTTTCTTCAGAAAAAAAAAAAATCTGTGTACTTAGCTTTTCTCAATAATTTGAGCCAGCATTTCTTCATAAAATAGCCCGCCCTATAACTATATAAAGGACCAACCTCTAAAGGTTCCAGGATTGCTGGCAACTTGATCCAAATAAGATATATATGCTCTCTGCCTCACAAAGATGCAATATCTGTTTATATATATTTATGACATGCAATTTTTAAAAAGAAAAACAAACAATAGAACCAAATGAATTTAAACTAAAGTTATAATATATGATTAAAAAGGTCATTAATTATGCAGGGGTTAAAGTGAAAATTCAAACAAAACTGTTAGCTTTAACATTTCCGTCGACTTTACAGCATTCGGGAAAGCAAGGGGTTAATAGCAATGTTTTCAGAACTGGATCGGAGCCTGAACCGGCTAGGCGAAAGGGTTGATGGGTCACTGGGTCAATTGGGTCAAACCGGAGAAAAAAACTGGATGATATCATAATTTTTTTTATATATAGATTTAAATTTTACATATATAATAATGTATAAAAACTATATATCCAATTCATTTTATTTTCGAAAATCCAAACCTAAAAATGTGGAGTAGAATAGTAATTTGTTTTAGTATTTTATAAGTTTTTAATTTTTCGCATCTGTTTTTCAATTTAGATTTAAACTTGAAAATTTTAGAAATTAAAATTTAAATTGGATACTAAGTAAGTAAACTTCATGGATCACTTTTGAAGTTTAATAATGTTATGATAATAACATATATTTAATATAGAATACATTATTCATAAAATTACTTTGGTAGAATTGGTCATTCATAAAAGATTGAGTATTGTTTAACTTATAGGTCATGGGTTCAAAACCCCTCACTTTCACATTTTTAAACCTTAAAAGGGAAGAAATGCAAAAATCCGGTTCAAATGGGTCAATCTGGTTCCCGGGTCAACCCCGGGTTTGATTGGGGTTGACCGGGTTTTTCGAAAGGCGGGTTAGGGTATCAAACCTAACCGGCTTGATAGCCGGTTCCCGGTTTAACCGGGGTTTTCACAACATTGGTTAATAGTAGCTTTTTAAACTATAGGGAGTCATCGATAACTTTCGCAAACCACAGGAGTTATACTTAATTATCCCTTTGTAAAAAGGATATAGCCGACGCATTTTCGAAAGTATAAGTATATTTTGGGCTAAAAAAAGTATAGGTACATACCGTGAACTAAGGCAAAATATAAGTACATAATGGGCAGTTCACTCTTTCTTTATTCTTGCAATTATATTAAAGTTGTTGGTCTTTGGTTGTCATGACAAATACCAATACCAATAGTATACTTACTAGTTGTTCTGCTTCTTATCTCCTTTGTCTGCCACAAGTCTCCTTTGTTTTTTCTCTTCAATCTTCTCATTCCTTTCGGTTTTCTTTTCTCAGAGAACAAGATAGCCTCCGCCTCCACCTTCGTTACTTGCATTGATACTGCCATTCATGATTTGGAGTTTATGAAAAAAGCGCTGGTTATTATGAAGAGGGGGCGTTGCTTAATCTGGTATTCGGGTTATGCAATCTCAAAGCATTTGTTCTTTGTGCCAGAAAGTTACCCGATGACACAAGTCTGGGATCCTTCTTGGTGAGGATGGAAGATACTATCGCAAATGGGCAGAGGAAATTCACCTTCAACGCTCTGAATCTGATCTGTATACAGATGGTGGTGTGTCACTTGTTAATTGGATCCTTGATGAGTTTCAATCTCTAGAGGAAGAAGTAGATAAATGGTACGTTACTCTGTTGGATAACTCCCAAAATTCAACTTCTCTTATTCTTACAGCAGATGAACTCTTGCAAATCTTTCTTTGTATTGTGGACGGTCTAGTGAGAGGGTACCTCCATCTTAAATATGGCTACATTGGTATTTAGGAGAAGCAATGGAAGCCTGGACAGAGCAACTGAGATTCCTTTCATGTCTTATCTTGCTTGAACCCACACAAGATTTCTTAGCTCACTCTCAAATTGTTGCTCTCGGACGTGCATCCCTCTTTTCTGCTCTTTGAGTTTATCAGTCTGAGTCTGAGGAAGAAATGCAGTTGAAGATGTCAACATTAGTCCAAGAGATTAAACCTATTGATCCTCAGGTGTGTGAGGCTTACTGTCAAGTCCTAAGTGGTTCAGAGGTTCTAAGAGGATTACTTCCTATAACTCAAGACACGGATGATAGGTTACCTCTGCAAGGGTGATTCTCCTTAATACTCTTATATCTAATCTTTGGGAGATCCTACTACGACTTGATACTTGTGTGGTGGATCCATTGAAAGAGTTATATGGAGGACTTAGATCCTTGAGAAAGATTCTCAAGCAGCACCCAAAGAATTTCGATATCAAAATTGGAGCTGTGTTATGTGATGCTGGAGCCTTCATTTGGCCATTTTACCAAAAAAATCCAGAAGTTGACCTTGGACTTGGTTTTCAAGATTTGTTATGAACAATCAACAATATTCTGGCAGAGGCTGGCGAACAAGATCCACAAATACCAAAATTCGACTTCCCAGGGACTGACGAGTTGCGTTTTCTTGATCTTTTATTAGAAAAACTGATGGCATTCACAACTTCCAAATTTGGAGCCATGTTGAAATTATCCAACAAGAACTTGTTTTCTTAAGACCTTTTGCAGGGGATATTGTGGAGCTGCGCAGTGAACAGAAGGAATTTCAAGCTCTCTGGGATAGTGTTTTGGCAGTGGCAAACAAAATTGAGAGCCTCATTGACCCCCCGGTGGTTGGTGACCTTCCAGATTCCCTTTCAACATCATTTGATTTGTCATAAAAGACATTGTGGAAATCAAGGCGGATGTGTTGAATACTTTTTATGGCAAGAGACAGCAAATTGATCAAGTCGAGGAAGCAACCAGCAGTAGCAATCAGATGCCATCACAAAGAATTCCATCAACAATAAATGAAGTTGTAGGCTTTGATGATGAGGCAAGATCAAATACGGAGCGGCTCACAAGAGGATCATGGAGTTTGAGTATTAATGCCTGGGTATGGCTGGATCAGGTAAGACCACTCTGGCAACCAAAGCTTTCAATGATCCTTCTGTTATGCCCCATTTTCAAGTTCGTGCATGGTGTACTATTTCGCAAACATTGAACAGAAAGAAAGTGTTACTTGACCTTCTAAATCACTTTCCTAAAGTGTTTAATACTCCCAACTATTTGTCTAAACAGGTATATGACAAGATCACTTCCAAGATACAATAGATTTTTCATAAACAACAAAGTAGGCAATTCTTTGATTGTTTAGACAAGAAAGAATATGGACAAGGTTGATTTGATTTTTGGCCATTCACCCTCTATTTATAGAGTTGAAAGGTTGCAAACTTGGGATAAGACAATGGATACAAACATCCATTCATTTGTTCATATGCAACACTTCAACCAAAAGATTCATCTTTCGGAAGAAACAAAGCAGTCTCATCTTTTAGATTGATCTGCAGCTCGTGCAACGTGCTGTGCAAATCTCACGAAGCTTCGCACGACACATTCCTCCTTTAGCCATTTCAGAAATTGCGTATTGGAGGTCGAGCGACATGACGTGCCAATCGCACCTTGTGTCACACGTCTTGAGCAAAACACTGGCAACCTTTCAGCCAGCTTCGGCCACTCCCGCGACCCTACGTGTGATTCTCACATTGTCTTAAACATATCACATCCTTTCTTTTGTTCAATTTGTTTGATCTTTGCCCCAAAGACTTAACGTCATTTTATACTATAAATTATAAGAATTCTCGACAATGGAGCATAATTGGCCATTGTGCATTTGAAATCCAGTATTGGACCTGTCTGTAGTTCGTCGAGATCCACAGGGAGGTTTTGGTACCCTTGGTACACTTCAACCATACAGTGATATCTCTGAAATAGATGAACATGTCGAACCCAAGTTGGATATGAACCGGTGACCCTCAAAACCTGATTTGAAGTCTCTTGAATAAACTTTTCCATACTTCAAGGAACCAATCAACTACTGGAAAATGGCCTATGATGCAAGACTAATGCAATTTTCCAGTAGCTGAAGGGTTCCTTGAAGGAACTATATATATATATATATATATATATATATATAGAGAGAGAGAGAGAGAGAGAGAGACGATCGACATATTCTTTAGAATCACCGCATCCTTCATTTATTTTTTTTATTGCATTTATTTGTTCTTGAGATTATGATTTTCTTACTTCATGCTCTTGGTTCTATTATTGTTTAATGTATGGTTTAATTACTTACATGGTAAGGCTCACTTACTTGGTTTATATTTTAGTTTAAGAATTTTGTTCGATTACTCCTTCATCAATAGTAGCATAGCCAGAAATTATAATGTAAAGGGGGCTTTATTAGTTAGTGCATTTTTTGGGGGCCATTAAATAAATGTTGTTAATAATTATATATTAGCATCTCAAAAATTAATAATAAAGATAAATTTGAGGCTCAATTTAAAATAAAAATAAACAAAGTTTCAATTTCGATTCGACCAAACACCCAAAATTGATTTATTACTTTATAAATTTAAACATACAACATCAAAAACAACGCCTTAAATTGCATGACTATTGGTTAATAGAATAAATAGAGTAAAGAACATTCAAAGTGAACCTGCAAATGAAAACAAGAAAATTAAAAAGATTAATTAGTATAAAAGTGAGTGCTTAAATTTGAATTAAAACATGGGGACTTAAATGGTTTATTTGAGTTGCACAAGATACAACTCTTGGGGTCCCCTGGGGTTGCCCATAAATTACTCATCTCAGCTATGCGGACAATGTAGTTATCTTTTTCCGTGGTGATAGATCATCCTCGCAGATTGTATGCTACTTTACGAATGGGCAATGGGTCAAAAAGTTAATAAGCAAAAGAGTGCTTTATATCAGTCTCATCGAAATGGCTCTGATTCGACTCACCTTATTCAGCAACCTCACTGCAGAGTTTGAGCAGGAGCTCTTTCACCCATGTATCAACAGTATTCGTGCGCACGCTTTCAATCTTTCCGTAGAGATTACTAAGTACCCAAATCTGCACAGCAAAAGGGCATTCAAACATTAAGTGTCCATAGCCTCCAAATATAATGTTGAATTCTATTGGGGATCTTTATGTTGGAACATAGTAAATTTAAATATTATAATTATTATGGTTTATATATTTACTATTAGTTCTGCAAGTGTCGATTGATATTCTAGAAGTCCAAAAGTCTAAGAGTCGCTACATTTAATGAGTCAATAATGAGTTAATGACATGTGCTTTCATATTTCAAGAAGAGCCTAGATAGTACTATTAGTATTATAAATAGGGAGTCTTATGAAGAGTTAAGTAAGAGTGGAGAATGTTGAATATGAGAGTATTGTAATCTCCCTCTTCCGAGTAATGATATGAGTATTTGTGTATTTGAGTATTATTCATATTACTATCTCATCTCAACTCTTCTCCAAAATACTTCCCTGCAATATCAAGTGTTCTCTTGTCTTGTCTAGGCTTTCCGCATTAATATATCAATTCATATTATGATCTAATAAGTGGTATCAGAGCACTTCCAAAAATTTGAGGTTCTTCATTCTCAAACTCCCTCTTCAATCTCCAATCTTCAATAATATCTTGAAAATTTCTTCCCCCTTGATTTCTTTTCTTTTCTTTTTTTTTTTCCTTTTATGCCGCCTCCCCCCTTGGAGTTTGAGAATGAAGATTGGAGATTAGAGATGGAGTTTGAGAATGAAGAACCTCAAATTTTTGTAAGTGCTTAATTCAAGATGATACTCAAGGAGTTACTAGAAAAATTAAAGTTGCCACAAGCAGTGTATGAGTGTACTAAAACTGGTCCAGATCACTCTCCAGATTTTGTTGCAAAAATCATGTTTGAAGACATCTGTGACAATCATGAGATGTATGGATCATATAAGGCATACACGAAAAAAGAAGTGGAGAATGAAGCACCATTGAGAGCAATAAAGCATCTGATGTACATTTACAATGTCCAAGTCAGTGATGTGAATGAAAGAGAACTATTGGACATTAAATGGGATTACCAATCACTGAAGGAAGCTCATGAAGATTTGATGTGGAAATACGATTTGGCAATCCAAGAAATTGAAGAGTTGAAAAAGATGGCTGTAAATTCGAAGACTTCACGGTCGAAATTAAAAGGGGAAGAATCTTTAAAATTCAAGAAAATAAATATTTAAATTTAAGGGGGATGTTGGAACATAGTAAATTTAAATATTATAACTATTATGGTTCATGTATTTAGTATTAGTTCTGCAAGTGTCGATTGATATTCTAGCAGTCCAAAAGTCTAAGAGTCTTTATATTTAATGAGTCAATAATGAGTTAATGACATGTCCTTTCGTATTTAAGAAGAGCTTAGATAGTTCTATTAGTATTATAAATAGGGAGTCTTATGAAGAGTTAAGTAAGAGTGGAAGATGTTGAATATGAGAATATTGTAATCTCCCTCTTCCTAGTAATGATATGAGTATTTGTATATTTGAGTATTATTCATATTACTCTCTCATCTCAACTCTTCTCCAAAATACTTCCCCTGCAACATCAAGTGTTTACTTGTCTTGTCTATGCTTTCTGCACTAATATATCAAATCATATTCCGATTCGACACTTTAACTGCCAGATTTTTCTCCAATCTGGTGAAGCGCCTCCGCTTGAAGATGCAAAATTTCTTCCACAAATAACTGTTAAAAGCAATCTTATCTCCAGAGATTACCGGCATTGCTTAGCTACAAGTGCACAGTTAAAAGCTTTTCATGCCAGCTGAAACAAATTCCTGCTCAATCAATTTATCAGCAATCTGTGAAAACACTTGTTTCCTCATAGTATTTCTCCCCCAAAATACTCTTGACATGCACTTATCCAGCTCCTAATTAACATGAGACTTAATCCTTTCTACGAACAACGAATCAGCCACTGAACTAGCTGTAAGTGGTGGAGATTACATTTTAGTGCAATCTTTTCACAGCTGATTCTTGAGCGCACTCTAGATAAGTATGATATGCCTGTCCGAGGAGAAAGAATTATACAAACTTTGCTAGTTAAGACCTTATCATACCATAAATCCACAAACAATAAGCAGCTAAAATTTAGGAAATTGAGTTCCGTTAACTATGCAGATTTGGAATGCAGGTGCAAAGCTGTCAAATGCACGTGATAAAGAGATCCAGCTATGGACTTGATTAGGAGTGGGGGAGGGATTTTGGTGTGGGAGAATGAAGATTTTTGCAGAATGTATATGTAGAGAACAGTTCTCACTTTCAAATTTAGCTTCACTTTATTGACAGGACAAGATCACTTGTCGTGACTTGACATATGATTTTATACAAATTACATTACAATATCCAGATTCTAATAAATTTAGTACTGAGGCTTTTTGATAAACCTTATAATTAACATAACAATAACAAGGGACTACAAATTAAACGAAGGGACTATAAGAGTGCGATTGAGACTAAAATTCAGAGTTACATTGTGCAAATTAAGTCTCTACTTCCTTAGCATGTTAATAAAACAACAACTGAGGCTTCATCTCTCATCCTCTCACTCTGTGGCTTTAAAAGAAAAAGGAAAACAGACAACGAAGTACAAAAACTAAAGCAGCCGAATACAAGTGGCTGTAAGACTTCATGGGAATGGACGAGTAAACTTTTTGTAGTTAACCCATTTTTGTTTGCATAGACCATATCCTTTCCCTGACCTGGAGTTTGTTTCCTCAGGTTTCTTGGTTCCGGATGCAGATGGAGCCTTCACACTTCGGCAGTCCTTGTAATTTTTACTGTAAAACAATTTACGAGCTATCCTTATCTCAGGATCAGAATCATCCTCGTGCCCTGCAAAAGTAAAGTTTGCAGGTACTGTTATAAAGAATAAATTTTGCATCCATATTCATTGAAACTACGATGTGGAAGACTGTTAAGGCATGCTACATAGAGGAAAGAATGTGGATAATATGTGGAGGAAATAAAACTGGAAAGGACAACTTGGCAGGCAGAATGAGCAACCAAAACTACCTCCAACACCCTAAAAGCTACCCAAAAGTAATTTCAGAAGTCCTAGCCTTTGTTTCTATTGAAGACAAAAGCAAATAAACAAACTGCAACAAAGATAAACCCAAAAGATAGTCCTATTACAATTTCAGCAGACAGCTCTTTAACCCTAGACCAGAAATTTTCCAGGAACAATTTCGCAAAAACGGTCCAATCCAAAGAAAAAACAAAAAACAAAAAACAGACAGATTTTGAGCAAAAACAACATTCCTGGATTTTTCCTTTTGTTGATTTGTATCAAAAGCTTCAGCGATGATTCCAGCAATAGCTCTTTAACTCTAGAGCACTAGTTTTTCAGGAAATTTTGCAAAAACAACAAAATTCTAAGCCAACAAGATTTAATTCTAGGAGTAATAACTAGGTGATACAAGAGGAATGGAATCAAACAGAAATTGTTGATCCCAATCAAAGAATCTAGTAAGACCAGGAGAGTTTGGGTCCATAAGCTTATATAATATCAAGTATAAGATAATCCCTAAGGTTATGGCCAACAGGATAAAAAAAGGTGCTTATAGATCCTTTTCAGATTGGGTTTGTGCCGGGAAGGCAAATTGTGGACAATGTAATTATTGCTCACGAATTGGTGGAGATTGTAAGAAAGAGAAGAAAAGGAAAGGCAAGATTTATGGTGATCAAAATGGATATGAATAAAGCCTATGCATGATAGAATTTCTTGGTGGTTTCGTAAAGATTGTTTTGAAAGCATAAGGTTTCTCCGACAGATGGGTAAGATGCATAGACCAATGCATAAGCACAGTTAGAAACTCATTATCATTCAATGGAGCGGATTTAGAGCCTTTCAGACCTGTCAGGGGGTTGCCTGGCCAGTTTCACCATTTTTATTCATATTGGGACAACAAATGTTATGAGATCTAATAGGGCGTACAGGGAGAAAGAAGAGGAATCACTGGACTGGAGAACCTGTTCCTCCAGTGTGAACATTCAAAGACAGTTTTGAGAACATTCAAAGAAAATCCATGTAGCTTCTTACAGAAATAGATATAAGAAATTAGTTCATTTAGCACATGTATAAGGTTAAAAACAAACAACAACAAAAAAAACCAGAAGAACTTATTAGAAAAGATTATCTTGGTTCCAGGGAACCATCTCAGTATCAGATAGATCCACATCCCATGGAGTTTTAATTCCTGTTGGCTTTTCAGGGCTCTGATTCTCTTCTTTCAATCCCTTAAAGGCCATTGATTTAACGAGATTTCAAACCCCTGCCAAAAAGAAACAGAAAATCAGGTTTAGAAAAGAAGGCAATTGATTCCCAAATCAAAAAAAAAAAAAAAAAAAAAACCAAGACAGCCAAAAGACTAGAGTCCCATCAGCAAAATTCAAGACTTCAAGTAGAAAACAATAGCAAAATTCATAATTGATTTCAAGCCCCTGCCCAGAAAAAAAAAAAAAAAAAAAAAAAAAACAACCAGTAAAATTCACAAGTGATTTCCAAAACAAAAAAAATCCAAGACAGCCAAAAGACTATGGGGCCAGATTCATACAATAGAAAAATTCTGGCTAACAGATAGCCATTCATCAATAAGCAACAAATTAATTAAACTAGATTCATCGCATATGAAATCCTACCCAGAATTGGCCGGAGCTTGAGCAGAGGATGAGCCGGAGAAGTTTGTTGGGGTTGCTTCAACGAGCTTCAGGAAGACTACTGTGTTGAAAATCGTTGAAAATGAGAATCGAGGATAAAGAAGATGATGCCTGAAAAGTATAACGTTTTTTTTTTTTTTAATTATTATTTTATTTGAAACAAATGTAGCGAATGTCTTTTTTTATTTATTTAAAAATAAAAACAAATGTAGGGTTTTTTTTTTTTTTTTTTAACTTGAATATTGCCTAATTGTTCAAGCCCATTTAGGGTTATTGCTTATGTGATTCATAGTAGCTAAATAATCCCAGCAAACCGAAAAATATTGTACTATTTGGATTTTCTGGAATTTTCATTATCAGTCAGAGACCTAAAAATCTTTTCTTGCTTCAGAGCTTCTGTAATAGCCTGAGCCTCTGCACTATATTCTCCCAAGCCTTCTTCTCTGATTCCAAAATAGTTACTTTATCATATAATCTAGTCTTGATCATGAAAAATTCCATCGAACCTCCAACCATGGCTGACAGAAGTGCTATCTTGGCGTACCAACCCAACAATTTCATACTTTTTCTGGTCTGATTTCTCCCGAGAAATCTAAACTGGGGAACGAACGTTGAACGAGATGGCTCTAGTAGCCGAATGATCATGAGTAGACCTCAATGTGGAGTTTGATGATGGGCCGGATCGCAAGGTGTGGAAGAAAACTCAGATAGAATGAATGCATTAAAAGAAAAGTCAGGGATGGCTACAGCAGATGAAAACAGAAGAAGAGAAACATGCATAATGTGATTTTGACTTATGCATAGGAAACCTCTAGTACCCTGCTACGATATGTAGAAAATATAGAATCACTGACTCAAACTAAAAGGGAAATGGGAAGACCTAAAAGGGAAAAAAACTATTGAAAGGACATGTTATACTTAAATATAAAAATGAACATGGGTTTCAACCGAAAAAGATGAGAAAATATGATCCATATAATCGATCCTAGATAGTGAAATAAATGTTCAGTTGTTGAGTGCTGGTTTAGATCTAATATAACAGTGGTAATACAGTAATATGAATGGTGCTAAGTCAATGTGTTAAATGAAGGCTCAAGGTGGGATGAGTAAGCTACCTAACTCATTAGGGCATCTCTTTCTTCTTGCATAGTATACATCTGCTCATATTCCGACATCAAACAAGGTTAAACTCTAATTGTTGAAAAAATAGCTAATAATAAATAAAAATTTAAGGTTCTATTCCGCTAATACAAAATAAAAAGGATAATATACACAGCGGTTAGAAAGAATCTTGCTGCTCTTAATATGAACTTGAGCTTCCAACTAAGGAAAGACGCGAACAGCTCAAAATGAGGTAGGGTTGGTTCAGCCAGTAGAAGGCTCCGATTTCTGGTTATTTTATCCATTCAACTACAATTTAATTTAAGAATGAAGGAATAATCACAGAATTCTCCAAAATCTACGCTATAACGACTTGAAACAAACAATTCAAAAATCAAGCTGCTATACTGGCTTCAGATGAATAATCTAGAATGTCAGTCAATCTAGAGTTGACCTTAAACAGAATGAGATGGAATCAACAGCGTGAAAACCATCTAAAACAACAAAATGCATTTTCAAGGGCATCAACACTTCTTTCAGGGTTGTTCAAATATTTCTTTCAAGTTCGGAGAGGGTAAGGAAAAATCTAGCCACAAATTATTGCCCTAACTAGCCAAGTAGACAGCAAGCTAGATTTTCTCCATTCACTTAATTTTCAGTCTTATAATCTCACCTTCTGTTCTAAATAATGCTGCTAACCTCCCTGTATCGAATTATTGCTGAAAGAGGCATAATACCAAAATCCAGAAGAACACTATCATGTCTCAAAGAAACTATAAGTAAAAAAATTTCAAATGAAACCCAAACCTATCAAAAACCAGTAAAATACATACACAATTATCAAGAATGGACACCCTTTCATAAAGAAGCAGCAAATGCATATACAATTATCCAGAAAATACATACAGTAAATACATATCCAAAAAACCCAAACCTATTGAAACCATACATACACAATTATCAAGAATGGATACCCTTTCATAAACAAGCAGCAAATACATATACAATTATCAAAAAAATAAATAGTCGACCGACATCTGAGTCCAGTCTGAGCTTCTTTGTTTTTTTTTTTTTTTTGGGGGGGGGGGGGGGGTTATCTACAAAACGCAAATATCCCAATTAAACTAAATCAAATTCAAAATTGGAATAGCAATTGCATAATGTATTCACACTAAAAATAAATTCCTCAATGATACTTAGCAAGACACAGAAAACGAAATTAGAAACGTACAACAATGAGATCTTTTAGGTTGTTCTGTTCCAAAAGCTCCAAAACATACGAGAGTACTGGCCAGTTAGCCACTTGGAGCAGCGCCTTAGGAACCTCCTGCAATCAAAATTTCCAAATTTGAGATTTCCGCTGTCACAAATTAATTGAACCCAGAAACAAAAACATCAAATAATCATAAAAGCAAATTTAGAGCGTGCGTGTTAAATTGGAGACCTTATTCAGGTAAGGGTTTATAGGCTAGGGTTTTTGGGAAGGGACAGAGGAGTGTCTGGCGAGGTGGTGGTTTTGTCTACTCTGTGTTTGATGGCGAACTAGCAAAAAAGGGAGGGGATTTATGAATTAGAGTTGGAATGGTTTATTTTTATTTTTCAGACTCAGATAGTTAAAAGGCCAATCTCGAGGGTTGTTTCGGTTGTAGGGTCAACTTGGATCGAATTTTGCAAAAGAGTGTGGAGTTCAATGCCCTCTTCTGGTTTTTTTTTTTTTTTGGAGATTACTAAATATTTTGCTGCCCTTTGATGACAACCTGCGGCAAATTGGTTTTTCTCTAGCTTCAAAGTGTTAGTTCGGTCAGGCGGGAGCATGCCCTCTTCTCGTGCCGTCAGGCGGAGTCTGTATGGAAAATTATTTGGGAATTGTGCAGAATGGAGAATCCTTTCCCAACTTCTTTTTGGCTGCTTGGAGCTCTTGGGATTCTGTGATTCATATTCCTCCAAATTTTTGAGCAGTATTTATATCTTTGGTTTGCTGGGAATTGTGGAAGGTGCACTGCTAGGCTGACATAGTGGGGGATCGCCAGCCACTGGGGTTGCAGTTGTAACGATCCGAAAGATTGTCTGAGAGATTTTTCTTTGGCTGCAAAAGGCGATATCCCTCGCCCGCAGGGCCCACACCGCCCAGCCCCATGAGCCTCGTGTGGGAGGTAAATCAGGGTGACTCAGCGGTAACCTTGGCAGGAGGACCAGTGCCTGGTGCCCACAAGGATCCACCCCCCACATTGGGGGGATGAAAATCCCACACTGCGGCTGCCAGGGCTCGATCCTGCGTCCTTGGCTGCAATCTGCTGCCAAGTTACCAACTGAGCTAAGCCCCTGAGGGCAAAGGGTGCTAACGGGAAGCCCAGATTCGAACCCCGTCAACCCCTTAAATTTGCAGGGAAAGTCCCCTTAAGTTGTTGTCCGCCGGACTCGAACCCAGGACCTCCCGCTGCGGTAAATGGTACCTCACATGTTTTTGCCAGTTAGGCTAGACATGTTTGGTTAAAGGGTGCTAACGGGAAGCCCAGATTCGAACCCCGTCAACCCCTTAAATTTGCAGGGAAAGTCCCCTTAAGTTGTTGTCCGCCGGACTCGAACCCAGGACCTCCCGCTGCGGTAAATGGTACCTCACATGTTTTTCTGGTCTGGCCTATGCGTTGCAATGGAGGGGCGCAATTTCTGCTATTGGATGGGTTGGTACCATGGTGGGCGTATCGCAAGCAATGGCTGGAACGAGTGGTGGCATGGCATCCGCCACCTTTGGGCTTTTTAAAGCTCAATGTAGATGGCTCCTCGCGAGGGAATCCTAGTCTGTCCGGGGCAGGAGTAGTGTTTCGAGATGGCTATGGCACAATAATTTCTGCTGCTAGTATTTTCTTGGGCTTGACGACAAGCCTTCAAAATAAAGATAGAACTCACAAAATCAATCACAACTTGTTAGACCTATAGTTTCAATCTTTGTTTTGATGATGAATTACAAATAAATAATTTATTTTTAATGACTTGCAAATTAAATTGCAGGAAACATAGAAAAAGCTAAAATAGACGAGACATGGTTTTGGAAGTGAGGAAAAAAAGTATTAACAAGGCAATGCATATTGCAATAAGTTGGAACAGTTTCCGAGGTCTGTTGAAGACGTATTGATATCAAAATTTGAATTGAGTTAAGGGCCATTGTTATCGAGACCTAGGTGCAAATTGAGAATTTAGGCGGGAGATCCGTGTTCGTCTTTCTTTTCCTTCCTCTGTTGCTCGAAGATGCAAGATTTTCCTAATTTTCTTGAGCATCTTTTTACTAATTGGGCCTGTTGTAGCCTCACAGACACTACTAGGAATAAGGGCTTTTTACAACCAATGGTTAAGACGATGCGCGATTCTCGTCGTAAATTATAATGAATGACGTCGTGACTTGATGCCTGGACGTAAAATTTACTTTTTATTTACGACGATATCAGCTTCTCGTCTCGAAAGACACAACTCTCGTTGTAAAAATTAGAACTAAATCGGGAAAATGATGGCCATAGCTTCACTTATTTTTTTTTATTTTGGTCAAAATTAGTGTTTTATCCAAAACAATTTGGTCAGAACCCCAAACCCCAATTTATTTATCAATTTCTTTTTCCAACGTGCTTCTCTCTCTGGGAGTTTAAAGAGGCAATTCTAGCTTTATCTCTTCCCCTTGTGATAAATTCTAGGGTTTCACAATAAAGACAGGCTGAGATAATGACTTCTATAAAAGGATTGTAAGTAGTATACTTTAATTTCTTAAGCTCACTTCTTTACTTATAATTTTATTTATTTACACAATTTATTACTTTTAGGTGGATGCCTCTAAATCAAAGAATCAAGAGCTAGAGGCAGAGAATGCTGATTTGAGGGCTCTATTACGATTGATGCAAATAACCATTTAATTGTAATAATCACTGAAACAATGAATGTCTACTTTGATTACTTGCTCGTACGAGATATGGACCTTCATTGCAGAGTTGTTTGATTTTTTTTGTTTGGTACTATAGCATCTTGTGTCATAAAATAAGGTTACAACAACATGTATGTGCATATTGTACTAAGGGCTAATGTAGTCATTGAAGAGCTAAAAAAGAAGGTTAAGTAAATGATTTAGAAAAGGATTGCTAAAGAATGGAAAAGGTATCCTATGCTTAGTACAAAAAGCAGATTTGTTGTAAGTTGAATTGAATGGGAAAGATTCATGATTTTTATTTTGGTGTATGCAAATAGATATGCTTTACAATTATGCAACGTATTAAATTTTAGCTTAGAATTATCCTGCAATTGCTCAAGAGACTAAATTGGTTGTGATGAGCTTGATGAGGCAGAAGAGAATTATGCCTGAAGAAGATTGATCTTCTTGAATGGGGTGATGAGGAAAAGTCATAAGATGCCTCCTATACAGTAATGACTAAATACGCTCATAGTCCCAACATCTACTCAGTCTTCTGTAGTCATTTGGTCTCACATATCTTTCAGGTTCCAGCTTCCCTTTTCCGAGTTATACTTTAAGGTTTTACTTCTTGGTTCCAGAATAATTAGTCTCTATGAACCTACTGTTCTTGCTAATTTATTTCGCCACTTGGTCGTATTCTGATTAGTTTGTCAAACAACTGATTCCCCTATTTTCTCAAATATATATAGGGCTTTCTCACATAAATTATTTGGATGCAACAACTTTTACACTTGTTCCTTCCTAGTGTTGGATGCCCCTAATATGGAATTTCTTTTTCGGTTGGACATGCTCCGTAAATTCCAGGTATGTGTACTTCTTTTTGAGTTGCTTGTTCTGATGATATAAATTCAAATTAACCATGATAAATTCAAGCTATTATGGTTGCCCACACTGCATGATTCATTTGAAGGATAATGCCTTCATAGTTGGTGGAAGGGGGGTTGCTGTGCCATTTTTTCAAGGTTGGTGTCACACATCTTCTTTTTGGCTTCATTTAGTCTAACCTTTCACCTCCAAGGAACTTCATCTCTGGATCAATTTATATTTCTCTGAGCATGAAATTGCTTTCTGTTCTTTTTTTCTTTAAAATAATCCAGTTATTGGCTGAGATTTTCCTAATGTTGTCGGCTGGTTTTGCTATGCATATATTGCTGTTTCATTTTTCTAATCTTTTGACTTGTAGCTTCTTGTAATATGCATGAATCATCACAGATATAGTACTTAATTTAATTTTTCTGTTAATGCTAATGAGAAAGTAGTCTTAGTGTGCTTACAAGCATGAAGATTCAGGATGGTTTTTATGTAGAAATTAGCCTTTCCCTTTGATCCATAGTAACAGATGAAAAGTAAAAGTAGTCATAAGAAAATTCACTGCCAGTATAATTTAGGTACTTTTGTATAGGACAATCCCTCACGAATTTGGTATTTCCATCAGATAATTTTGGTTGCCATTAAAGTGGCAAGGAAGTACTAGACCTAAGTCCTTTTTTAAAATCTTTTTGTTCTTTTGTGGACTTTCTTGAAACTTCAGGAGGTTACAAGTAAGCCTACGTAGGCAGGTCAAGATGGATTTGCTTAAATATTTAAAGCATGCATGGATGGCAATCCTAATGATGTTTTAGCTCTTAAGGTAATAGATGCACTTGTACTAGATAAAATTTCTGTTTGAATCAAATCTTTCTGATCACTGTTGCAACTTCATGTAAAATTTTACCTGATCCAGACTCCATCTTTCCCTTGGGAGTTTTATATTTATCGTCAACTTCATACTCGCATCCCAGAATCAGAAGTATGCCATTCTCAGAACTTAATCTTTTTCTGCAATCATTATCTAAGAAACTATTGTCCAATTCTGTGTTTTCTTCTTTGTAAACCAGAGGAAGAACTTTGGCTTTGTCCACCGAGTACATCTCTACTCTGATTACAGCATACTTGTTTCTGACTTTTTAGCCCATGGGACTCGTCAGGTATCCGTGTAATGACTTGTACATCTATTAGTTTAAAGACCAGCCTAATCGCCACTTAACTGATATGAATGTGCTCCATGATGCCATAAACTCTAATGTAATAATGGGTGGCTGCATGGAAGAAGTGCTGTGCATCTATTACACAATAGAGATGCTTTGCACTTTGGAAACACCACATGATGCTGCTACTATTCATGGTGATTTTAAACCTGATAATATGTTGATTTGATATGCTAGGTAGTCAAAGTTGTCTTGTTATGTTTTGTCATATTTGTCATGACTGTAATATGTTATTTATCTGTTTGAGTTATCTTCATCAACTGCTCATCTTATCTACTGGAATTACTATTGCACATGTGCTGTTATTTTTATCCTGCCTACTATAGCTATGAAGTGCGCATACGTGTTTTTATTTTATTTTTTTAGCTTGGAAGGAACTAGAAACCAGATGCACTTAAAAGTTGCCAAATTCTAAATGCTGATATTGCACCATAGAATGTGGTTTACCTCCACAAGATGTTGGTGCTATGTATAGGTCATAAACCATCACTAAAAAATCCATTTGCATGAATCTGCAGTTGTATCCCATATTCTAGTGAGCAGATGGTTATAACTGCTATTATTAAGAAGGAAATTTAATGCAAGACTCTGTTGAATGCTGTATCATAAGAGAGATTTATACATGAAAATAAAGACTGATTTCAAAGTTGTCATTAGCCAGTGGAGGACAGGTTTACCATGAACCGGGGGGGGGGGGGGGGGGGGGGGGGGGGTGGTGGGAGTGGAAGTGCAAGAAACCCTCTTTCTAGTATTGAAGCACATTTTTACTTTATTATTATCCTGGACTGAATCTTGATAGCACCTTTTTACTTCTGTTAATTGCATGTTATTTTTACTTTTAAGCGTTTTAAAGTCAAAGTTCATGATTTCTCTACCAACAGCCTTCATTTGTTATGATTTTGCTGCTCTTTTGGCAGAAAGGATCTAACAGAAGATAAAGATGACTTTTGTACACGCACTCGTCTTTGGAGGAATCAGGTAAATTCTGGATGCCCTAAACTTAAGTTATCTGAAAGTTGTGCTAAATGGTTGGACTTCCTTTGAGCATGGACTTTGCCTTGTTGACTGGGGAAGAGCTATAGGCATGCGTCTGTTTCCTGATAATACAAAATTTAAAGGAGACTATTGAACTTCTGGCTTTTTATGCATAGAAATGCAAGAGAAGAAGCCATAGACCTATCAGGCAAGTATTTGCTTTGAAGATATAGCAACTTGAGGAGAAATTATCAGTTAATGTTACAAAGCAGCCTTAACTTTTACTTTGGATGTGCACCAGGAGGACACCTATGGTCTTTGTGTTATTGTTCATTTGATGCTCTACAATTCAGATTTGGAAGAGCTTAAAAGAATAACTCATATTCAACAGGTCTTGCTTCCATTTCCCCTCTCCTCTTGCTCTGCTCTCTCTGCATCCCTGGGCATTTTTTTTTCCCTCCTCTTCTTCTTCTGTTACTGTTTCTTATTTCAATTTGATGGTCTTTCTGCCATCTGCCATTTCACCCGCTTTGCACTTTGTAGTTATTCTTGTTTTATGCATTTATTGGACATATCCACACTCTGAATCACTATTGTATATAATTGTTCTTTATAGGTTCTTCACAACTGCTGAATTTATATTTTCTTTTTCTTTCGTACTGTGGTGATATATGGTCAGTAGTACTTGTTAGTGGTTTTTAATTAAAGGGATTTTTGTTTTTTCTCTTATGTCTTAAACAGGGAATAGAAAACTATCCTTCATCCCTTTTCAGTTGCAGATTCTTTCAGCCTGTATTTCAGTTCTAAAATTCTTTATTCCCTCTTTAGGAAAAGCTTTTTTAGTGGTGTAATTTTTGAGCATATATTTGGACTGATTGAGTTTGGTTCTTGGTTTTTGGCTGTTTCTCTTTTGTTTTCCCTATTCAGCTGAGAGATTTCCTTGGAGTATGCATGATTTAAGACTATTTTGTACTTCTATTTCAGTTATCACCTTTTCTTTAATTTACATGGTTTTGTGTTCTTTCTCTTTCTGGTTGTTATCTGTAGTTGTAGGATCATGTTTTTCCTCCTTTTAAATGCCCTTCTATAGAGGATAAATAGAGAGAAAGTTGTTTCCTGTAGTCTATGATCTAATGTACGTAGCCAGATCCTTTTCCTTTGAAAATTTTGCATCTTTATGTGATATATATAAATTGTTGATTTATATCCTTTTCCATGCAGAATGTTGATTTGGTTCCAAGAAGTAGGAGTCCACTCTTTTTGTTGCCTTTGTAAGTGACTGATAATCATCTAAATTTTAGATTTGATTAATCTTTGACTTGAATTTGCAGATCAACATTCTGTAGCTTTTTGTGGGTGCAAGCTATTTTGCGGGGTGAAAAGAGATGGAAAAGATGCAAAATATTTTGCGGGAGTGTTAGAATGATTAGTGTAGATGACTACTCTTAATATTTTGAGGGATATTGATATTGTTAGTGTATAGATTAGCCCAATGGGCTGTTAGTGTATAGATTAGTCCAATGGGCTTAACCCAGTATCCTACTTGTACTACTTGTACTATTGTACTACTTGTACTACACCTAGTGTACTACTTGTACTACTTGTACTACACTTAGCCTATACCTAGTCTATATATAGGCTCTCTTTGTACAATGTTAGACCACAATAAAATCATTGTTCAATAAATCTTTTCTTTTATATTTTTATCATGGTATCAGAGCCATTGCTCTAATTCTTTTGGTTCCTGTGGATATTTCCGGCGTTCTTCTCCGCTGCCCTCATCTTCATCCGGTAATCCGGTCAGAAGAATAGTCCCGCCGTCACGCCCACAACTCTTTCCAGAACTCGGTCTCCCACGCGCCCAACACGCGCCGACAGCCGGTTCTGTGCCTGACACCACGCGCCTTCACGCGCCTCGAGTCGCCTCTGCACCACCAGCGCACGTCTGCCACTTCAGCAAACATGTCATCATCTGACCATGTATTGGCTACACCATCTCCACAGCCTCCCATTGCTGCATTCACTGCTCCTCCACGGATAAACTCTGGGCGTCCCACCTCTCAGTCTTCCAAAGGTATTCGCTGTGAGTTTTGCCGTGCTAAAGGGCATGACATCTCCGTTTGTCGCAAACTGCAGAAATTTATGCAAGAGCAGAATAAGCTTCTCTTCCTCGGGCGCTGCTGTATCTCCTTCTGATCCTCGGTTCCTACCGTCCTACCGGTCCACCTTCGACTTCCTCACTTACTACGGCTGATATTGAGGCAGTTGTTCAACAGGTTTTATCCCGTACTTCCACTGCCCTATCTGTCACCTCAGGTAACCATTCTTGGTTTTTTGATACTGCTTGTTGTGACCATATGACTCCTGATGAATCCCAATTTTCTGATAAGGCACTCTTAGAACATCCAATCACCATTTACACTGCTGATGGAACTCCTATGCCTGTTAGTCATAAAGGAACAATCTCTTCTCCTTGTTTATCCCTTAGTGACACTTTTCATATCCCAAAGTTATCCCTCAATTTGCTGTCTGTTGCCAACTTTGTGATTAGGCGTAGATGTTCTCTTTACTAATCATGGTGTGGAAGTGCAGGATCCCCGGACAGGTCAAGTTCTTGGGACAGGCCGTAAGGTTGGTCGCATGTTTGAGGTTCATGACCTGAAAATTCCTTCCCGAGTCGTTTCTGCAGCTGCTGCCACTATTACCTCCTCACCTGATCTATGGCATGCTCGTCTTGGTCATCCATCCTTATCTCGTCTTCAGCTGTTGGCTTCTCAAGGTCATTTAGGTTCGGTTCAGTTTCAAAAATTTGATTGTACTTCTTGTCATTTTGGCAAACAAACAAAATTGCCCTTTAATAATAGTGACTCCTTTTCTTCCGCCTTTGATCTTATACATTCTGATATTTGGGGTCCTGCACCTGTTCCTACTGAGGGGGGATCTAGATATTTTGTCATATTTGTGGATGATTTTTCTCGATATACTTGGATTTATCTGCTTCATCATAGGTCTGAACTTGTCTGTTATCAAACATTTCATAAAATGATTCAAACACAGTTTAATCGCACTGTCAAAGTTTTTCGATCAGATAATGCTCAAGAATATAATGATAAGTCTTTCCTATTCTTTTTAGACAATCATGGTACCCTTACTCAGCGTCTTGTCCTTATACCTCCCAACAAAATGGTCGTGCAGAACGAAAACATCGTCACATTCTTGATGTTGTCCGTACCCTTCTCATTTCTGCCTCTCTTCCTGAACGTTTTTGGGGTGAGGCTGCCCTCACTGCTGTATACACCATTAATCGCATCCCTTCACCAACTACACACAACAAATCACCATTTGAGCTTCTCTATGGTCAAACCCCTGACTACTCATCTCTTCGGGTTTTTGGTTGTGCTTGCTTTGTCTCTCTTCCTACTCATGAACGAACAAAGCTCCAACCTCGTGCTCGTCTCTGTTGTTTCCTTGGTTATGGTGTATCTCAAAAGGGATTTCACTGCTATGATCCCATTTCTCGTCGTCTTCGTGTCTCCCGTCATGTTGAGTTTTGGGAACATCGTCCTTTTACGAGTCTCCAGCAGTTTCCTGCATCCTCTTCCTCCGAGTCTCCCATTTTTACTGATCTTCTTCTCCCTCTCTATCCTAAACTTGTGGAGGATTCTTCAACATCGGCTGCCTCTCCAGACGACTCATCTACGGTTCTGTCCTCGGCACATGACCTGCCTGTCTTGGATCCTGTGGCACCACCATCTCCTGAATCTCTTGATGGTCCAGAACTTCGTCGTTCCACTCGGGTAAGCATTCCTCCCTCTTATCTCTCTGATTATCACTGCTCTTTTGCCCTTGCCACCCTCTATGAACCTCGCACCTATCGTGAGGCACATACTGACCCTCTTTGGCAGCAAGCTATGAATGATGAACTAGATGCCCTTAATAAAAATCACACTTGGGATATGGTTGATTTGCCTCCTGGTCAGACTGTAGTAGGTTGTAGGTGGGTCTACAAGATCAAGACCAAGGCTGATGGATCTGTTGAACGCTACAAGGCTCGCCTAGTTGCCAAGGGTTTTACCCAACAGTATGGCATTGACTATGAGGAAACATTTGCTCCTGTTGCTCGCCTTACATCTGTCCGCTGTCTCATTGCTGTGGCTGCTGTTCGCCGTTGGCCTCTTTATCAATGGACGTGAAAAATGCTTTCCTCAATGGTGACCTTAATGAAGAAGTGTACATGCAACCACCCCCTGGTTATCCACATTTAGGCAGTCAAGTTTGTCGTCTTCGTCGTGCTCTTTATGGCCTCAAGCAGGCTCCTCGAGCTTGGTTTGAAAAGTTCAACTCAGTTGTTGCTCAGTAGGGTTTCACTTCGAGTCCTCATGACATTGCTCTCTTCGTTCGCAAATCCTCTGCTGGTATCACTCTTGTTCTTCTCTATGTTGATGATATGATTATTACTGGAAATGATTCTGCAGGTATCCGCTCTCTCCAGTACTTTCTCAGTCAGCATTTTGAGATGAAAGATTTGGGCACTCTCAGCTATTTTCTTGGGCTTGAGGTTACCTCATCCTCTGATGGATACTATATTTCCCAAGCTAAATATGCTTCTGATCTGATCTTCTCTCCAAAGCCGGTATCACTGACAACAAGACTGCTTCCACTCCTTTGGAATATAATGCCAAGCTCACACCCTTAGACGGTGAACCTTTATCTGATGCTACTCGCTATCGTCAGCTGGTTGGTAGTCTAATCTATCTCACTGTTACTCGTCCCGATATTTCACATGCTGTGGGTATGGTTAGTAAATTCATGGATGCCCCTCGTTCTGTTCACTATGCTGCTGTTCTTCGGATACTCCGATATGTCAAGGGTACACTTTATCATGGTCTCCACTATTCCTCTCATCTTCACTTGAGCTTCATGCTTATTCAGATGCGGACTGGGCTGGTGATCCGACTGATCGATGCTCTATCACGGGCTTCTGTTTCCTATTGGTACTTCTCTTGTCTCATGGCGTAGCAAAAAGCAGGAAGTTGTTTCCCGTTCCAGTACTGAGGCTGAGTATCGTGCCCTTGCCGATACCACCTGTGAGCTTGTCTGGCTGCGCTGGCTCTTGGCTGACATGGATGCTCCACAACCCATTGCTACTCCTCTTTATTGTGACAATCGTAGTGCTATCTACATTGCTCATAATGATGTCTTCCACGAACGTACCAAGCACATTGAGATCGACTGCCACATTACTCGCATGCATCTCAAGAAAGGCACTCTCAAGTTATTCTCCATATCATCTGCTGACCAGCCTGCTGATATTTTCACCAAATCTCACCCACCTGGTCGTCTTCGAGATCTTATATCCAAACTCCAGTTGGCTTCCTCCTTGCCACCTTGAGTTTGAGGGGGGATGTTAGTGTATAGATTAGCCCAATCTTTTCTTTTATATTTTTATCAGATATGATATTTTAATGTGTGTGTAGTATTTAAACATGGATTAATAATAAAACATACTTTTGTTTGGCAAATTACTTATGTAGTATTTAAACATGGATTAAACCCCCGCAAGGAATAGGGTTGTGGGGGTGGTTTAATTTCTGTCACTCTCAGCTCCTTCAGCAGGCAGTGAGGCCAGCTCCGCATGGGCTGCCGGCACTGCTGGTTAAAAAATGGGGGGTAGAGCCAAGAAAAAGACTTAGGTTAAGTGGAACGGCGCAAAACAATAATGCTATGAACATTTTATTTGTAAAAAAGTAAATATATAACAACAAAGGAAACTCTTTTTCTCTCCCATTAATTTTTCCACATTCCACTAGTCCCCTAAACGTCTGCTCACCCAAGTCCTAATAGGTACCCTCATTCATACTGACTAATTATTTTCCTTTGTTTTTGTTTGCAGTTCTTTGACATTGTTCTTTGTTCTATTTATTCTCTTAACCAGCCGATGGCCATTCAAAAGTTTATTTTAAAAAGCCATTTGATTTATTTGAAATTAAATTTAATCTACTTTTATAAATTTTTATATTTGAATTTTGTTAATTATGTTTCAATTTATAAATAATTTTGTTAACTTTTATTGTTTATTTTAGCCTAAATTAGGCTTTAGGCTTAGGGTTTGAACTAGGGGTTTTTATAAATTAGGGCAAAAGACAAGATGCTCCCTTGTGGTTTGCTCCAGGGACAAATACACCCCTTGTGGTTTGATAATACCCACATACCTTAAACTTTGGACTAAACTAGTACATTAACAGAACCTATAAAACTTTCGTTAAATTAGATGGAAAAAGAATTATTTTGACAAAAATATCCTCACCTAAACTCTATGCTTATTTAGATTAAAAATAAAAGAATAAAAAAGAGTGAACGCTGCTCTGTATTCTGCCTTCTTCATTTCCGCTGGTGATTGAACAAAACTAACACCTGCACGCATGGAATTGGGTCAAACAATTTTTTGGTAGAATGGAGGTGGAATGTGGCCGGATTTTTGCAGGTTCTTATTTTATTTTAAAGATACAAATACAGGTATATAATTTGCATCTATACTTAAGTAAAATCTAACCTGAAACTCATCATTATTGAATTCATCTGAGCAGCATTTAAACATCTTTCCCATCCCAAATTGCATTGTAAGATAAATTCACTCATGGTTTCTTACACAACAACAATTAATCAAATGTCTTACCAGTTAGCCTTCCCTGACATTGGTTGCATCTTTATTCTGGTTCTTCAGCCTTAATGCCCCTTCCAGATCAACCTCCTTTTTGAGCCGACTTTGGGTAAAGCAACTATACAGCAAAAGAACTATAGGTCCGAAACTTCTGACTCTGTCAAGAAGAGTTTATTCGCTTTTGATTTAGCCCCAAAAAATCCTCCTTCCCATCAATGTATACCAGAAAGTGTGATGAGATTATAGAAGTTTTTATCTCTCCCAAGTTTCGTCTTTTCGTGGAAAACTCAACCTACAGGAGAATTATTTCTAGCAAGAGTCATGCGGGAGAATTATTTCTGGCAAGAGTCATCGTGTTCTACAGCCACAACTCTCTCGTTTGTGAATATCTTATCGTGGAAGTTTTCTAATTTTATTCTCCCACCTTTGCTATGAAGGACAATTTAGTAATAGACTAAATACTTGTTAAACCTTCTGTTAGTGAAGGACAATTTAGTAATAGACTAAATACTTGTTAAACCTTCTGTTAGTAGCTAATTCTGTTAACCTGTGCCAGTTTAGTCCAAAGTTTAAGGGGGTATGTGAGTATTATCAAACCACAAGGGGTGTATTTGTCCCCGGATCAAACCACAAGGGAGTATCTTGTCTTTTGCCCTATAAACTATAATTAGAAGTAGAAAATTAGGGGTTTTGAATTTAGGCTAGGAATGTCGGATATGGATTAGGTAGAAACTTTAAAAATTGAACAAGTGATTTATATATTGAAATTAGAAACTTCACAAAGCATTGATCAATATTATAGTTTTATATATTCATATATTTTTTATCCCTCTCATAATTGTGAATGTGGATTCTATAATACGCATTTCTCAAATGCATTTACTTAATAATTGCATGAGAATAAATTGCACTTGCTAATAGTTAGTCTAGCCCCCACCCCGTTCGAATTTTTCTTTTTCGGGTTATGCCACTGGTTGTGGCTGATTTGGTTTTGTCGACTACGAAACTTTAGAATTCTTGCTCGATCACTTACTCATAAAGTGTTGTGTGTAAATCAAATCCTCAGCCCTAAGTTTGATTGTAATTACACAGGATACCTCTACACTACTTACATATCGTTTTCTTGGCAGCGGATTTGTTATAATAGGACCATTTTGGTGAGCCAACAAATCATCATCTGTTAATCATTGTTAATCTTTCAAATGATGGACCTTTTGAAATTGAACTAAACCCATACGAGTTGTTGGTGCAATCCTTCCAGAGTATTTATTAGTTTGAATTCTGATAGGACTTGTTCGGGATAAAATTTTTTAAAAGAATAGTCGATTAAGTGGCTGGCGGGATTGGATACCGTCTTATTAATTTAATCAGAAAAAATACACCCATGGAGGGCAGACATAGTTTACCTTACCCTCATTAAAAAACATGTGTACAGTTTCTTGTAGTGTGAGAGTGATGCAAACCATGGTGTAGGCAATACAAAAAATGTCTAACGGCTTATTCTAACTGTTGGGAGCCCTTGTTTGTCCAGCAAACAAAGCCCTCGAATTCTGTCCGAACAGCTTGGTCAGTGCAAACCACATGCTGTGATTGCGCTGCATGCCTTGCTAACCAATCTGTGGGGGCATTAGCTTCTTGGTAAACATGTTCGAACGTGTACCCATGTACTGCTGCCAAGGTTTTTATGTGTTGAAGCATTCCCTTTAAACGCCAAGGCCACTTTGCCGTCCCCTGTACGAAATTGCATATAACCTGCGAATCGCTCTGAAACTCCACCTCTACCATACCCCTGCCTACGGCAAAGAGAATTGCATGAAGCATTCCCTTGTAACTCTGCTTGCATATTTGTAACTTCCCCAAGGGCGATTGCCTCAGAATGTATTATATCACCAACACTGTCGCAGCATATAAAACTGCAGCCAGCTGGCCCCAGATTGCCCAGCGGTGAGCCATCAATATTGCACTTAAAAACTCACAGCTTTGTCCAATGCACTACCAGACAAGTAGGCGGTGACCGATGCACAAGCTGTCGCACCAGGCCGTTTGTCACCAGTAAATTAAGCGTCGTCCCCATTGCACCAGTGAAGAGGCCTAGCTTCAGCCATCTCCGCAACTGAATATGAACAGACCGAATGATTCCCCCCCTCCTCCCGATTGAAGCTGACGGCCCTGAAAGAAAAACTTGTTCCGCGCCTTCCAAAGTTCCCAACACATTAGCGTCGGGATAATCGAGAGTACATCCCTCAAGGCCCTAGAATTAATTCCCGGCTTCCACCATCGTTGCAAAAATACATGCCAATCCATGTCAGCAGGCCAAAATCGCAGCAGCCCTTGAAAATATGCCCACACTTCCGAAGCCACAGGCAATTGTTGAACAAATACTGAATACTATCTGCCGCTGAAAAAACCGGAATTTAAAAGGACCATGAATTCCCATAGCAGTCAGCACCTTCGGAAAAGGGATAAGGCCATTCCACAACCTCCATAGGAAAGTGAGAACTTAATTAATGGCTGATTGGTGTTCCAAATTTTAGCCATATCTGCCACAGGCTGGGCAGGAGGCCAAATTAGCTTATAAGCAGATGAAACAGAGAATTCCCCAGAGGTTGTTGGGGTCCAACAAGGGACACAATCAAAACACAATACATTCACCTCTACTACATCCCAAACTGATCGCAACAATCCCCAGACCGCCGATTTTTCCACAAGCCGTGGGGAAGAATTAACATATTTGGCCCACATTCCTTTATTGTTTAAGAGATTCTAGATAACTTTACAAGAAAACGCACTTTGCAAACCCCGCAGACTGTACACTCCCAATCCATTCTCTTCAATCTTGCCAACTAAATCACCCCAACTCATCCAAATTTTCCATGAATTCTCCAGTGTACTAGCCCAAAGAAACCTGCTGCACCTGCTCTCCAAATTTTCCAGTACCCCGACTGGAACTTTCATCGCTGAGAGAACATGTATAGGAATAGAACTCACAACATTTTTAATCAATAAACGCACCCCCCAGCCGAAAGCAACTTTCCTTGCCAACCCTCCAACTTCTGCTCAATCCTTTCCTGCAAGAACTGAAAGTAGGCTCTTCCTTGGCTTGCCTAAAAAAATGGGCAGCCCAAATATGTGAAAGGACAACCTCCTTTTTGGAATCCAGTAATGGCAGCCAGCCCTTGCGCAGCAGCTGCCTGGATCCCAGTAGAAGGAATAAAAAAGCTCTTTAATTTATTAATTCGTTGCCCACTAACCTGCTCATATAAATCAAACAATTTAAACAGCTCTTTTACAGTGCCACATATTTGTTTTTTCCTGATTCAAGGCATTGCAATCACAACAAATGTTTTTCTAAACTTTTCCCACAATTTTTTCTCTCCGATTCAAGAATATTTTTGTTCCAACTCACAAGTCACAAGGGCTGTTGATTTCAATACATAAAGTCCACACCATCGATTTTTTGTCATATAGGAAATTCATAAGGCTGTGCCACACCTTCTATCTATTGTATCCCTGCAGGCTGCAGTACTGGCTAGCCACCATCAATATGCTCATATGGGTGATGTTATTGGTGCTGTGATTAAAGAAGCAAGTACCAAATATGCCCCTAAAAAATCAGAAGTTGTCAGAGCTGTAATTCTACATACCAGTAAAGAGCTCAAACGTGAAAATGGTATGATAATGTGATATGATGACACCTATGTGGTTTTAATTGAGATCAAGAAGGAGATCCAAAAGGAACGCAAATTTTCAGCTGGATGGGTGGTAATTATTTATACTTCTCGAGGTATAATGACCAAAGTTGCTTCCGTTTTTCTTCCACTACCATGTTCAAGGTCTTTTGTTGCGATTGATATCTAGCCGACAAGTATTTTAGTTGCCTTCTTTCTTCAAATTATGGTCCCTCAGCTGCTTTAGTCAGAGTGATAATCAACTGCATTTTGCAGTTTCTTTAGTTGAGTGATATGGACTGTGTTTTGCAGGTTGAGTGCACGCCTTCATTGACCAACATGTATGCAGACTAGGCAAGGAGGTTAATTTTGGAATAAAAATAGGGTTAAGGCGCAATTTAGTCCCTGTGGTGAAATCGGAGAAACTCGTTTCTCTCATCCCTTCAGAACCAAGAACTAGTGTATGTTAGAACAACAATCAAAAACTTTTCTAGGAATAAAGGGTGACAGAAAGACAAGGAAAACATCAATGAATTAAATGAATAGACAAAACATATTATTCATTCTAAAGCCATGAATGTGATATATACCGTTAAGGCAACAACTATTTTACCATACAAACACCAAAAAGCCCTAGTTATTTATGTATTTATTTTTCAAAATAGCATAACTGTTGGTAGGTTTGGCTACCATATTATTAAAATATGAGTAGTTGAATATAATAGTAAATAAGAAAAGCATATGGGAAAATAAAACATATTGAAACTATTTTGAGCGTTTTGAAACCGCAAATAATTTTGCGTTATAATTTCAACCAGGTGGCCCGGTGAACTTTGCTTCCCTAATGACAAACTCTGGGTTAATTCCTAGGGCTTTCCTCTGCTATGTATAATAAGTCATTATAGCGGGTAATGAAGCATGTGACATTTCAATGTGGGATTTGGGATGTTACAGATATCAACAAATCTATTGGACAAAAAATATTTCAAAAGTCAAAGATTAAAAAGAAAGAGTAGCAAAAGGAGGGAGGATTCCTTGGGTAGGAAGCTAGATTGAAGAAAGGAAGGAGGCGATGAACTGTAGGGAGAGTTTGAAGCTCGAATTAAAGTGCTAAAGAGTAGCACTTGTACTTCAAGATTATCACTACTACTCTTCATGAGTATACATTAATAGTTTCATTTTTTTAATTATTATTTATTAATTCTTTTTAGTGATACTCATGAAAAGTACAAGTGTTACTTTTCAAGAGTATCACTGCAACTCTTCATGAGTACTAATTTTTTTAAAATTTTTTTTTATAAACTTATTAGTATTATTATGATTTGCCTTTTTTCCTCCTCAAAGGGATACTTTTCAAGAGTATTAATTTGATACTCGTAAATAGTACCACTATTATTGTTTGTTAACAAATATTAGTTTTTTTTTTGGTGGCATCCTTTGTATTAATTTTTTTAAAAAAGTACTGTTTATATGAATATTAGTAGTACTTTTCACTTGAATAGTACAAGTTTTATTCACGTGAACAACAGCCGCACCTATAAAGCCTTTTTACAATAGAGCTAACTCATTTTTCTAAGACTTTATTTTACATCTATGAAATCAAATTCAATTAAAAAAAAAAAGGAACACTCCAATTGATGCAATCTCGCCCAAAAGATGGGTTTGATCACATTGTTGACTTGATCGTTCTAAAGGTTGCTGGGCAAAGTCAGTGAAAACCTCGACCCGTCACTTAACAAAGTGAGAACCTCGGTATGTTAGACGCCACAATCCACCGGGATTGTTTGATAAGTCTTGAACGCCACAAGTTTGAAGGAAACTTGATAAGTTCTTAGTTCAAAGAAGAACAAAGAGTTTGGAATAAACTCACAAAGTATTTCAATTCATCAAAAACTCTTTTTGAAATGTTTACAAGATTACCTATTTATAGGCTAAGAAGGACTATTCTAGACTAGAAAATGAAAAGGTGAATTAAATCACACTCAGATTCTTGATAATCCTTGCATTTGCTGAAGTGAATTAATCCTTTAAGAGGGACCCTTTAACTTTCTTCACCTTTATTTCCATGTAATAAATTCAACTCTTCACATTTATGCATGCAGGATGACCTTTCTTATTGCAGCATTTAACCTTTTTGCATTTAAGAAGAATATTCAGCATCCTTTGGCTTGTTTTTTTTTTTTTTTTTTCTTGGGGCGTGACTTGCATGCAGAATTTCAAAGGATTGCTGGCTGCTTCATATGGCTGCATCATTCACTTCTCAACCCTTCCAAATGTCTTTCCTTTGATAATTATCATGCAGCCATAATTGGTGACTTTAAGAGCTGCTTGCTTGATGGTATAAGGTTGAGCCATTCATAAGCACTCCACGTGAATTGATCATGCAGCATGCTCAAAGACTTTGGAGAAAAATCCTGCACAAATCATCTCTTTGGGCTGAATTTTATGGACTTGTCAATATGACTTCTTGGACCATTGAACCTTGATAAATAAGCTGCAAACACACCAAAAGAAAACACATAAGATGGACTTAAAAAAACCTTAAAACAAAACAGAACGTTATTTTAAAAATTAAACAAAATAACACTGATGCAATTATAAGGGCTGAAATACTCCCCTTATCCCATCAAAGACTACAGCCTAGTCTTGGTCTTCCACTTCAATCAAAAGTACTTCACTTGGTGGGTTCGTTGGATTGTCCATTTGAGTTTGAGCCCAACACTTCTTAATCAAACCATTGATAGCATCTTTGAAGAGTCTGTACTTGGATCTAGTGAAAGGTCCGATATGCTATTTTAATGGCTCACCATCGCTTGAGCTCATGACCTTGGACTGATCCCCATCACCAAAGTTCCTCCCGAAAGATTAATTTCTTTGTTGATGTATTTAAAAATCACGCTTTTAGCCTTCTTGTGAAGTTGTGCATTATACATTTATGATGATATATACATGAGTAGCAGTTTCGCATTTTTTATTAATTTAAACAGTGTTTCTGATTTCCGTTAAAATAAATAAATTCATCGCGTAAAAGTTAGTTGTTTCTACAGGTTCATTGTATTAAAATTACTGTAAATTGAAATATTAATGTCTATAAGTCATGGGTTGTATCTATAAGTTTATTGTATATTATCATCGTAACGTATATGTTTAATACTGGATACAATTTTCAAATTTATTTTTATAGGTTTGTTATATTTATTATATACCTTCTGATGTTTATATCTATTCAAGTACATTTTCAAATTCATTTCCAAATACAGTTTTATGGTTCTTTGTATGTATTTTTCTTATATGTCTAATGTACGTGTAAAATATAATATCTGGAGGTACAATGAACCAAGAACAATATCTTATTTTTCTTCGAATTAAAAGATACGTTAGAATCATTTTAATTAGACACGAGGTCACTCTTTTCTTTTGGTTGCTCTATATAATCTGCGTCTTTTCTACCAATTTCTTCACTCAGCGTTGAGATTGTTTGAAAGCCTCCTGAGGTTGCTGCCATTCTCACAAAAAAGCCTCCTGTTTTTTCTAGCTTTTTCCATCTTTTCCAGGATTTTGGTTGATTCATCAACGCCATCTGTATGTAAAAATCATTATTTTTCCTACGTTTTTCATTGGATGAACTGCTTTGTAGTTCTTTTTAAGTCTTTGCATTTGCTGTTTTTCCTTTCTTCTTCATCTGATTAATTTGCTGTCTGTTTTGATGGATTTTATTTCTGGGCTCCATTTCAGATTCTCTACCATGGCGTCATCATCTGGAAACGGCAAGAGATTGAATGAAAGAAAGCGGTCCCGAAAAGAGCTTATACAAAGCAGAAAGCCTATTTATATCGAATTAAGTGATGATTCTGAAACCAAGAGGGGCAAGAAGAGAAAAGGAGAAGGGTCGGAGGAGGAAGAAGCACTCCCGTCAGGCCTTTAAACATTAATGGTAACCTTTTCTTTCCGAGTTCTTATTGCTCTCATATGAAAATAGAAGGAATAATCCAATTGCTTTCAGGGTCAAAATCTGTTGTTTTTGAAAAATTGTTCCTTAAAAACTAGTGCTCTTGAGTTAAAGAGCCATTGCTGCTGGAATCATTGTTGAAGCTTTTGATAAAAATCAACAAAAGGCAAAATCCAGGGAGTTCATATTCCTGGCGAGACATGTTATTTTTTATCAAAATCTGTCTTTTTTTTGTTGTTTCTCTGGAAAAATTGTGCTCTAGAGTTAATGTTCTGTTTGCTGGAATTGCAATACTATTTTCTTTGTCGGTTTTTATTAGTTTTTGTCTTGTGGAAAAGGAGAAGTTTCCAGGCTGAATGATTTGTGCCCAAAAATCTTTTGTTAGCTTCAATAACAAAACATTAAGGACATATGACCAAGCCATAGAAGAAAGTTCTAAGGCTTACCAAGTATGACCATAAAGTTGCATTGGTCTCTACTCATCCCTCCTTAGTGAAGTATTGCAATCTGGATGCGAAAGAAAGGGCCGAAATAGATCTTGATGCTTTGTGATAAAAATATAAAAGAAAAGAGTTGTTGAACAATGATTTTATTGTGTGTCTAACATTGTACAAAGAGAGCCTATATATAGACTAGGTATAGGCTAAGTGTAGTACAAGTAGTACAAGTAGTACACTAGGTGTAGTACAAGTAGTACAAGTAGGATACTGGGTTAAGCACATTTGACTAATCTATACACTAACAGCCCATTGGGCTAATCTATACACTAACATCCCCCCTCAAACTCAAGGTGGCAAGGAGGAAGCCAACTGGAGTTTGGATATAAGATCTCGAAGACGACCAGGTGGGTGAGATTTGGTGAAAATATCAGCAGGCTGGTCAGCAGATGATATGGAGAATAACTTGAGAGTGCCTTTCTTGAGATGCATGCGAGTAATGTGGCAGTCGATCTCAATGTGCTTGGTACGTTCGTGGAAGACATCATTATGAGCAATGTAGATAGCACTACGATTGTCACAATAAAGAGGAGTAGCAATGGGTTGTGGAGCATCCATGTCAGCCAAGAGCCAGCGCAGCCAGACAAGCTCACAGGTGGTATCGGCAAGGGCACGATACTCAGCCTCAGTACTGGAACGGGAAACAACTTCCTGCTTTTTGCTACGCCATGAGACAAGAGAAGTACCCAACAGGAAACAGAAGCCTGTGATAGAGCATCGATCAGTCGGATCACCAGCCCAGTCCGCATCTGAATAAGCATGAAGCTCAAGTGAAGACTGAGAGGAATAGTGGAGACCATGATAAGTGTACCCTTGACATATCGGAGTATCCGAAGAACAGCAGCATAGTGAACAGAACGAGGGGCATCCATGAATTTACTAACCATACCCACAGCATGTGAAATATCGGGACGAGTAACAGTGAGATAGATTAGACTACCAACCAGCTGACGATAGCGAGTAGCATCAGATAAAGGTTCACCGTCTAAGGGTGTGAGCTTGGCATTATATTCCAAAGGAGTGGAAGCAGTCTTGTTGTCAGTGATACCGGCTTTGGAGAGAAGATCAGAAGCATATTTAGCTTGGGAAAAATAGTATCCATCAGAGGATGAGGTAACCTCAAGCCCAAGAAAATAGCTGAGAGTGCCCAAATCTTTCATCTCAAAATGCTGACTGAGAAAGTACTGGAGAGAGCGGATACCTGCAGAATCATCTCCAGTAATAATCATATCATCAACATAGAGAAGAACAAGAGTGATACCAGCAGAGGATTTGCGAACGAAGAGAGCAGTGTCATGAGGACTCGAAGTGAAACCCTGCTGAGCAACAACTGAGCTGAACTTTTCAAACCAAGCTCGAGGAGCCTGCTTGAGGCCATAAAGAGCACGACGAAGACGACAAACTTGACTGCCTAAATGTGGATAACCAGGGGGTGGTTGCATGTACACTTCTTCATTAAGGTCACCATTGAGGAAAGCATTTTTCACGTCCATTTGATAAAGAGGCAACGGCGAACAGCAGCCACCACAGCAATGAGACAACGGACAGATGTAAGGCGAGCAACAGGAGCAAATGTTTCCTCATAGTCAATGCCATACTGTTGGGTAAAACCCTTGGCAACTAGGCGAGCCTTGTAGCGTTCAACAGATCCATCAGCCTTGGTCTTGATCTTGTAGACCCACCTACAACCTACTACAGTCTGACCAGGAGGCAAATCAACCATATCCCAAGTGTGATTTTTATTAAGGGCATCTAGTTCATCATTCATAGCTTGCTGCCAAAGAGGGTCAGTATGTGCCTCACGATAGGTGCGAGGTTCATAGAGGGTGGCAAGGGCAAAAGAGCAGTGATAATCAGAGAGATAAGAGGGAGGAATGCTTACCCGAGTGGAACGACGAAGTTATGGACCATCAAGAGATTCAGGAGATGGTGGTGCCACAGGATCCAAGACAGGCAGGTCATGTGCCGAGGACAGAACCGTAGATGAGTCGTCTGGAGAGGCAGCCGATGTTGAAGAATCCTCCACAAGTTTAGGATAGAGAGGGAGAAGAAGATCAGTAAAAATGGGAGACTCGGAGGAAGAGGATGCAGGAAACTGCTGGAGACTCGTAAAAGGACGATGTTCCCAAAACTCAACATGACGGGAGACACGAAGACGACGAGAAATGGGATCATAGCAGCGAAATCCCTTTTGAGATACACCATAACCAAGGAAACAACAGAGACGAGCACGAGGTTGGAGCTTTGTTCGTTCATGAGTAGGAAGAGAGACAAAGCAAGCACAACCAAAAACCCGAAGAGATGAGTAGTCAGGGGTTTGACCATAGAGAAGCTCAAATGGTGATTTGTTGTGTGTAGTTGGTGAAGGGATGCGATTAATGGTGTATACAGCAGTGAGGGCAGCCTCACCCCAAAAACGTTCAGGAAGAGAGGCAGAAATGAGAAGGGTACGGACAACATCAAGAATGTGACGATGTTTTCGTTCTGCACGACCATTTTGTTGGGAGGTATAAGGACAAGACCGCTGAGTAAGGGTACCATGATTGTCTAAAAAGAATAGGAAAGACTTATCATTATATTCTTGAGCATTATCTGATCGAAAAACTTTGACAGTGCGATTAAACTGTGTTTGAATCATTTTATGAAATGTTTGATAAACAGACACAAGTTCAGACCTATGATGAAGCAGATAAATCCAAGTATATCGAGAAAAATCATCCACAAATATGACAAAATATCTAGATCCCCCCTCAGTAGGAACAGGTGCAGGACCCCAAATATCAGAATGTATAAGATCAAAGGGTGCGGAAGAAAAGGAGTCACTATTATTAAAGGGCAATTTTGTTTGTTTGCCAAAATGACAAGAAGTACAATCAAATTTTTGAAACTGAACCGAACCTAAATGACCTTGAGAAGCCAACAGCTGAAGACGAGATAAGGATGGATGACCAAGACGAGCATGCCATAGATCAGGTGAGGAGGTAATAGTGGCAGCAGCTGCAGAAACGACTCGGGAAGGAATTTTCAGGTCATGAACCTCAAACATGCGACCAACCTTACGGCCTGTCCCAAGAACTTGACCTGTCCGGGGATCCTGCACTTCCACACCATGATTAGTAAAGAGAACATCTACGCCTAATTCACAAAGTTGGCCAACAGACAGCAAATTGAGGGATAACTTTGGGATATGAAAAGTGTCACTAAGGGATAAACAAGGAGAAGAGATTGTTCCTTTATGACTAACAGGCATAGGAGTTCCATCAGCAGTGTAAATGGTGATTGGATGTTCTAAGAGTGCCTTATCAGAAAATTGGGATTCATCAGGAGTCATATGGTTACAACAAGCAGTATCAAAAAACCAAGAATGGTTACCTGAGGTGACAGATAGGGCAGTGGAAGTACGGGATAAAACCTGTTGAACAACTGCCTCAATATCAACCGTAGTAAGTGAGGAAGTCGAAGGTGGACCGGTAGGAACCGATGGATCAGAAGGAGATACAGCAGCTGCCCGAGGAAGAGAAGCTTTATTCTGCTCTTGCATAAATTTCTGCAGTTTGCGACAAACGGAGATGTCATGCCCTTTAGCACGGCAAAACTCACAGCGAATACCTTTGGAAGACTGAGAGGTGGGACGCCCAGAGTTTATCCGTGGAGGAGCAGTGAATGCAGCAATGGGAGGCTGTGGAGATGGTGTAGCCAATACATGGTCAGATGATGACATGTGATAAGTAGGCCGGCGGTTTTCCTCAGATATGAGCTCCTTCACTGCAGCATCAAGAGAAGGAGTAGGAGAGCGGCTAAGCAGAGAAGCCCTAGTAGGTTCAAAATCTTCACGCAAACCCATCATGAAGTGCATAAATTTACGGCGATCCCGATATTTGGCAAAAAGCTCAATGTCCGTAGGACACACGAGTGGAGGATTTGCAGCAGAGAGTTGTTCCCACATAGTAGAAGTCTGAGAATAAAAATCAGAAATGGACTGACCTGTCTCTTGTCGCATTTGATAAAGTTTTGATTCAATTTGGAACTCCAAGCTTGAATCATTAGTACAATTATAGCGATTGGCCAAAAATTTTCCAAGCAGCTTCAGCAGTTTCAAGACGAGGAAGAAGATTATGAATGGAGGGAATAGAGGTATTAATAAACCAAGACAAGATCTTACTCTGAATACTCTCCCATTCCTCTAGGCGATCTTCATAATCATCTGTTGTAACAATAGTCGTGGAAGACTCCTCAGCAGCTATGTCTTTGGACTTAGGGTTTGGTACCGGCTTAGGAATTGAACTAGTCACATATCTCCACAGTTTACGACCCCTGAGAAAAATAGTCATATTCTGAGACCATGCATGATAGTTAGTAGGACCATCCAACATAATGTTGATAGGACGTATGATGTCGCGATCACTTTGTTGAGCCCTATGATGTATGTTTGCTGAAGTGGCAGACGTGCGCTGGTGGTGCAGAGGCGACTCGAGGCGCGTGAAGGCGCGTGGTGTCAGGCACAGAACCGGCTGTCGGCACGTGTTGGGCGCGTGGGAGACCGAGTTCTGGAAAGAGTTGTGGGCGTGACGGCGGGACTATTCTTCTGACCGGATTACCGGATGAAGATGAGGGCAGCGGAAGAACGCCGGAAATATCCACAGGAACCAAAAGAATTAGAGCAGTGGCTCTGATACCATGATAAAAATATAAAAGAAAAGAGTTGTTGAACAATGATTTTATTGTGTGTCTAACATTGTACAAAGAGAGCCTATATATAGACTAGGTATAGGCTAAGTGTAGTACAAGTAGTACAAGTAGTACACTAGGTGTAGTACAAGTAGTACAATAGTACAAGTAGTACAAGTAGGATACTGGGTTAAGCCCATTGGACTAATCTATACACTAACAACCCATTGGGCTAATCTATACACTAACACTTTGGAGAGGCTCAGGCTTGATCCTACCGCTGGTGTGAAAACTCACTTTGTAATGGAGCTTGTTCGCCTCAGCCAGGTTCTCAAGGAGAAAGTTCTAATATTTGGCCAGTTCATTCAGATCCACAAGCTCATGGCAGAACAGTTGAAACACCATTTTGGTTGGGAAGAAGGAAGGCAATTTGTCCAGATGCAAAGAAAGCAAGAACAAAAGCAGAGGCAAAACATCATAAACAAATTCAATGATCCAAACAGTGAAGCCGTAGTGTTGCTTGCCACCACCAAATGCTGCTCTGAGGGAATAAACTTAGTAGGGGCTTCAAGGGTCGTGCTTCTTGATGTAGTTTGGAATCCTTCAGTGGAAAGGCAAGCGATAAGCCGGGTATACAGGCTTGGTCAGAAGAAAGTTGTCCACACTTACCATTTGATGACAGAAGGAACGACTGAGGATGAAAAGTATTATAGACAAGTCGAAAAAGACAAGCTGTCAGAGCTGGTTTTTTCCTCCACAACAGAGAAGAACGTGAAGAAGCACCGTCCAGCTTCTGGTGATGATGATATTATTCTGGACAAAATGTTTGATAATATTAAGTTCAAGGTCTGTTTGAGAAGGTGATTTACCAGCCAACCTCATCAAGACTTTTACTCACTTGTAGTCCCTTTGTTAATGTTATAAACTGTGCTTTAGTCCTTCACAGTTTTTGAAGTGAAATTTGTAGTCCCTTTGTTAATGTTATGTTACTTTTCTAGATTTCCTTTTATCTCAATTTTCTCCTTTTTTAATGTTATGTAAATTAAATCCGGCTATGGAAGTAGAGGCTTAATTTGCACAATGTAACTCAATTGACTCTTTTAGTCCTTCACATGTGCACTAAAGTATGAATAATTTCGCTTATCATGAAAGGATTTTAAATGTGGCATTTGTGTGGTATCAAGAGTTTTCTTCTGATGTAATAGCTGCTGCTTTGGCAGATTTGTCATTGAAATAAAGTCACCTATGGTTAAAACTGCCAAACAAGGAGAAAAAAAAAAAGGTTGATACTGCAACTGATCCAACATGTTCCCACAAATTGCCGAAACACTATACATGAAATCCGGAATTCAACCTTTAAAATATAGAAGGCAACATGGAGTGCAACTGAAATGACTAATAATCTTTAATTAATCCGCAACTGTAACACCCCAATTTCAATGTGTCAGTTTGTCGAGTTGCACGCGGTCGAACTGGAGCTGTTATTGCCGACCTTATCGCCTAAGGCTCACAAACACAAGCGGGTTGCGAATGCTTCTCTCATCGGCACATTCTCTGACAGATCGTTGTCCGCTAGCTAATTCCTTAAAAAAGTAGGTACTTATTTTTGTACTAACTAATTTTTTTCTTGTTCCATTTGTAGCTTCTCTTTGGATCTCTTTACTCTATTTATTCTCTTAACCAATAGTCACTCAATTTAAGGCTTAGAGTTTTTTTGAAAATAAAATAAAAATTTCATTAATGGTGTTGGAAATCGTTCAACATCGATTGACAATAGAAGATCTCCACCACACCAGTGTATCTAATCTACTAAACTGTAAATATATACATAATATAGATCTAAACACAATAGAAATATAAAACTGAACAAATCTCGGGCCGACGGTTACAGATTTGCCACTAATTACTAATGAAAACTTCTTCAAGACTGAATTTTCAACAAAATCTTCATGCACCGTAACCATGAATAGAATCATAACCAATGACTCATACACCATAGCCATGATGAATAGAAACATCATAGGCAGGGAGAAAATCATTATAGCCATAGAGAAAATATCCATAGAGTATCAGTGGGTTTGATTTCTTTTTATTTTTATTTTTCTGCAATCAACAAAATGGGTAACCAACCCCACACTTAATTAAAAAAAAATTCTCCATAATCACGAAATAAAACACCATAAACATGGAGAAAAACACAATAAACAATTATCAATTGAAGGAAAAACTCCCAATTAAGAGAAAACTAACTAACAAATAACAAGAAACACGAGGAAAACTGCTTCCCTCATCCTCCGCGAAGGAGGATAAGGGAAGAAGATGGTGAATTTTAGGTTTTTGTGAGAAGGGAGAGGGGCGACTAGGGTGAGAGCAGTATTGATGGTGAATTTTTTAAATTTAAGGCTTAGTTTGTTTCTTTGGTTGTTTTATGGTTAAATTTATAGAGTAATAAATCAATTTTGGGCGTTTGGGTTGAATCGAAAAATATTCAAATTTTATTTATATATATTATCAGTTTGAGCCTAACATTAATTTTTATTATTAATAATTCTGACATGCTAATATATAACTATTAACTACATTTATTTAATGATCTCGGAAAAAAGAAATTGCACTAACTAATATAGCCCCTTCACCTAATAATTTCTAGCTATGCCGCTATTGACAAAGGAGTAATCGAACAAAATTCTTAAAGTAAAATTTAAACAAGTGAACCCTTACAAAGTGAGTGATTAAATCATACATTAAACAATAATAGAACCATAGCATGAAGCAAGCAAATCATAGTCTCAAGAACATTTAAATGCATAAAAGTAAATAAATGAAGGATACATGTGATTCTAAAGAATAAGCTTATCAAAATGATTCCGGGAGCTTTCAGAAGATTCCAGAAGCTTCACTACTACAAAAAGGGCTTTCAATGGCGGTTTTTAAGCACATTTAATGGCGGATTTCTTCCATTTTGAAACGCCATCTATCCGGCAACCTTAGAAAGATGGACTTTCTACGGCGGTTCTTCCCAACCGCCGTAGAAAGTCAATCTTTCTACGGCGGTATATTTCGGAACCACCGTAGAAAGTCCATCTTTCTACGGCGATATATTTCGAAACCGCCGTAGAAAGTACAAGACATTCGCACCCAAACCGCGCTAGAAAATGAGGAATTTCTCTGGTTTAAAGCAAAACCTGCTTCTAAAAGTTTAAAATTAATATACAAAATATCGCCAAGCATTTCACTCATTATTACTAAAGGAGGAAAACAAAATAGACTAAGAAAGGTAAAAGGTTTAAGGAGAAGTGACATTTCACACTCTCCAAGTATAAAAAAATGATCCTTTTCATGAAAAGCGACACACAAAGCATATTAGAAACTTTTCTAAAAAAGATAAGGGAAAGCGAGGCAAAGAAAGTTTTATTTTCAATAAACAAGTGCCATTACCCACTTTAAACCAAAGGAGGCACAAAAAGTGGACTAAGAAAGGGTAAAATTGAAAAAGCAATTGACATTTCACAACTTCAAGTCATGATAATTGAAAAGGCAATTGACATTTCACAACTTCAAGTCATGATAATTGAAAAGGCAATTGACATTTCACAACTTCAAGTCATGATAACAATCATTTCACTCATTATCACTAAAGGATGAACACAAAATAGAGTAAGAAAGGTTAAAGGTTTAAGGAGGAGTTCACTCATTTTACACTCTCCTTGTCTAAAACAAGAAAAGCGACACACGAAAGATACTTTGTGCGTTTGCAATGATGATACCAGACAATGAGGCAAAGAAAGCTTTACTTTGAAAAGATAAGTGCCATTGAAGAAATTAAACCAAAGGAGACACAAAAAAGGAGCCTAAGAAAGGTTAAATTTAAAAGGCAATTTACATTTCCCAACTTCAACTCATGAGAACAAGCATTTCACTCATTTTACTAAAGGATGAAAACAAAATAGAGTAAGAAAGGTAAAAGTTTTAAGGAGAAGTTCACTCATTTTACACTCTCTTTGCCTAAAACAAGAAAAGAGACGCACAAAAGATACTTTGTATGTTTGCAATAAAGATGCCGGAAAATGATGCAAAGATAGCTTTAATTTCAAAACATAAGTGCCATTGAAGAACCACCAATCGATCAAACCCAAAACAATCCAAGCATTCATCATTGTCAACAAATCCGAATGCAACATTGACAAAAAAACCCTAGGCTAATCACAAGTAAAAAAAGAAAGGTAAAATTTCAAAAGCTTAAATGAACTCCAAGTATTCGGCTAAATCTTATTTAGGATTTCAATCCTACAACCAAGGGACCCTATAGCCGAAATTCTTGTTGGGGAAAATAGATGAAATGGGCGCGGGGTTCTGATGAAGCTAAAGCCGGAGCTGGGTAACTTCGGGGCGAGCAGCCAACACCGAACAGCTGCGGGGAAGAGAAGGAGACGGTCAGCCGTCTGCAGATGGCACCTGCGACGGTTCCCGGGCGAAGAAAATGGGTCAGGAGAGAGGAGAGGGAAACAGGGGAAGGTAGGGAAAGCTTGTAAATTCAAATTCCTAATTTGAATTTATGAGCTGACCCGACCCGTTTTCTATGGCGGGTAAAAAAAAACCGCCGTAGAATACACCTTTCTACAGCGGTTTAAATTGAAACCGCTGTAGAAATGTTTTCTATGGCGGTTTTTCTTGAACCGCCATAGAAAATGGGGAAAAAAGGGTGCCAATTCCCGGGCGCGCCTCTGTTCCTATTAATTTCTATTTTTTTTCTTTTTTAAATTAACCCCACAATTTTGTAAATATAATATATAATATCCAATTTACATTATATTTATTAATTATGTACAAAATCCAGCCTTTTATTATTATAAACATTAAATAATGACATTTCAAATTTTCCCGTGAACCATTCCACAACAAATTTTTCATGTACTGTTACATAATAATTATAGGAAAATCTCAAAACTAATAATTTTTGATAAAGTACAATTAAGCTTCGATAAAGTAATAAGCTTGATTATATTTAAAAAATTTTTGCGTTTTCAACTTGGGCGAAAGGGCTAAAGTAATCAACTCGCTAAATGCATTAAGTAGTATAAGAAAAATGAATCCTTAAGGGCCCAATAAAAGAAATAAAGTAATACTTACTGGATTTCGTTTATGTACGGACATGAAATCATTTCTCCGCGACAGTAAGTTTCACAAAAATTCCCGCGGCCGCCTCTATTCCTGTTAATTTCTAGGTTTTCTTTTTCGTAAATTAACGCGAAATTTTTTTTAAAATTTAATAGTAAATATGCAATTTAATATTAATCAAATTTTTTTAGTAAAATACATTAAATTTATTAAGAATCAATTTAATATAAATTATTTTAATTACTTGCAACGATTGATCATTATTAAATTACATATTCAATATTAGAGTTTAAAAAATTTTGGGGTTAATTTACAAAACAGAAAAAATTAGGGATTAATATGAATAGATCGAGGCACGCGTGGGGATTCCATTTTTGCCTCATTTTTCTAAGGTGGTTTAACAAACCTGCCGTAGGAAAGCCACTTTCTACGGCAGTTTAAATTTAAACCGCCGTAAATGTGGCTTTCCTACGGTGGGTTTTGTTAAACCGCAGTAGAAAGTGTCCATTATTAAGGTCTTCTTTTTTGTAAAATAACCCCAAAAATTTTTCTCCCCTTTAATATTTAATATTGATCAATTTTTACAGTAAAATACATTATATTTATTAATTATATACATGATACAGCCTTTATACCGATGAAAAAAAATTAATTAATAAATTTCAAATTTTCATTTAACCAATCAATTATTTTGGGGTCGCAAAAAAATTTCAATGATTGATACACAATAATTATAGGAACACTTAAAAAGTAAGAATTTTCATTGAATTAATGGTAGGTTTTGTACTATTGAATTTCTATGTACTTAATTATCTCTAGTTAAATAATTAAAGTCAATCAAGAATTTCAATTATGTTAAGATAAATCATTCATAGCGGCAATTAATTAATACTCTTTACAATTGGTTACAAGTATTACTCAATGTCGTATCCATGGATAGTCTTAATTAATTTTCAATCGTTTCTGTATATCTCATATACATGCGAGCTAGTTAAGAGGCAAAAAAATAGAAAGACGTTGACGCGGGTACGAAATGCGCCTTAATAGAAACTATATTGAAGAATCTCTCTAAAATAATAAATATTTATTAATCGATAAACGAATAATTTATTCATTTAGCGGTCAATAACTAACCTCACTAAATGAATATCTTTTTTCCGATGCCTAGAAAATTAATTTATCAAGGGTTAACTGTAAAATCAAAACAAAAACATTGTAGTTTTAAACAACTTTAAACCTCCCTATCACATTAACATAAATAGTGAAGCTTTATGCAATTTCAAATAATTGCAAACTCAGTTTTACATCAATTTCGATAGAGCTTCCCCTATAAATTTTATCATAACTCCTTGTTAAATAAACAGTGAAGAGTTTAGGGTTTATGGAGATACACGCTGTTATTTAGGGTTAAATACGTCAATTCTATGGTGGTATATTTGAAAACCGCCGTATATAATGGCTTTCTATGGCGGTTAATTAAAAACCGTCGTAGAAAGTGACTTTCTACGGTGGTTGTAAGCAAACCGCCAAAGAAAGTCCCTACTTTCTACGGCGGTTTGCTTACAACCGCCGTAGAAAGCGTAGAAAGTTAGTTACTACGGCCGTTATTTGATAACCGCCGTAGATGCGTAGAAAGTTAGTTACTATGGCCGTTATTTGATAACCGCCGTAGATAATGTCTTTCTACGGCGGTTTATATGTAAACCGCAGTAGAAAGCCCGTAATTTCTTTTTTAATGGCGGTTTTGTCTTTTTCGCCGCTAAACTGCAGCCGTTAAAACTCCATTCTGTAGTAGTGTTTATTATAAATTCTTTTCATTTGAATGATTATAAAATGACCCTTTAATTTTTGTCAAATAACAAAAGCGGTCAAATTACATTTCCCCTTTTAAGGTTCGGATAAATTACAAAATGAACTTTCTATTTTAGTTAAATAACAAATACTCCATAGACCGGTGGGAGAAATACATTTCCTCCGCAGTTTGGATAAATTACAAAGTAGTCCTCTTATTTCGGTTATAAAATTGACTCATTCCAAGATTCAATGATGACATAAATAACTATATATTTGAAAAGGCTAAAATACCCATCACTTAATCAAGAACACTGCCGCCTTCACCTGCTCTGGTGAAATGATACTCGGCACCCATTGAAGAAAAGAATTCGTTACCTCCTCATTCCGTTCCCCCTCAGAAGCTAACAGAGTTTAGAAAAAACCCACTGCTTCCTCTTTGAGATCATCCCTTCTACCTAGTCCCCTTGCTGATTTTTAACCCTGTGGATACCCAAATTTCTCTGCCGGTCCTTTTTTATTGAGTGGTAGAACTTAGTATTGGCATCCCCTTCCTTAACTACTTAATCCTAGCCTTTTGTCACCAAAAACACTCCTCTTCCGAAAGGGCTTTTAGCAATTCAACTTTATTAAGTTTTGAGATTTTACTGCAGGAATAAATTTTTAGTTTACTGAATCTTTAACTTAGTCTTTTCAGTTAAATTGTTTGTTTGATGACTTAGTCTTTTAGTCTATCTTTATGGTCTAAGATATTTAGGAGATTCTTATGGTTTCTTGTTACTTGTACTCTATTTAAAGTGATAGCTGCTGCAAAATGAAATAATCAAGTTAAAGCTTCCTTTTTATATGTGCTGAAATCGATAAAAATCTTTTTAAGTGTTCGGCAGTTACTTGAGAAAAACTATTCTGCAATGTTCAAGAATAAGACATGCTTGATTTATGATCCAAAAGGAGTTCAACTTTTTTCAGTTGAAATGAAAAGAAAAGTTTTTCTCTGGAGTTATTACAAGTTGGTGCAGGAACAAGTTCAGATACCATGATGGATAAGATGGAAAGTATTGAAATCACCCCAACAAGTGGACTAGCTATTGTCAGTACAAATGAAGATATCAAGAACCTTTCTGAAAATGTTAAATGTGATGTTGCAGTGCTCGAGTTAACAGGTTATGAGAAAGGCAACAAAGACTTGAAATGGACTGCAAAATCAGAGGAGTTGAGTATTTCTATAAAGGACAAAACTGACATGCATATGAATGAACACAATCCTAAAAAGTATGCAGGAGTTTTCAATGAAGGTGATGATGCCTTTGTGAAGGATTATTGCAATGAAAATCCCAAGGAGGAGTGTTAAATTTTGAGATTTTACTGCAGGAATAAAATTTTAGTTTACTGAATCTTTGACTTAGTCTTTTCAGTTAAATTGTTTGTTTGATATATGACTTAGTCTTTTAGTCTATCTTTATCTTCTGAGATATTTAGGAGATTCTTATGATTTCTTATTACTTGTACTCTCTATTTAAAGTGATAGTTGTTGTAGAATGAAATAATTAAGTTAAAGCTTCCTTTATTTTTCTTCTGTATTTTCTGCACTTTCTCCAACAAGCTTGTGCATGCGCAGCATGTAAAGCAGTAGGCGACATCTGCGAGGGAGAGGTCTCATCTTCCTCTTCCCTAACTTTTACCGCCTCCTCCATCTGCCTAATATTAGCTTGCAAGTTATCAAAGAGGAAAAGAGTTTTTTTATGTAAAAAAATGCATTGAAAATATAAAAAATGTGTAGCTCAATAATAAAAAAGTATAGTTCAGTAATGAAAAAAATGTATGAAGAATGATAATATATTTATACAAAAAATAAATTTCAAAAAAACAGCTAATGAACAATCACTTACATTTTCCCCTTGAGATTTATTTAAATTACAAAATGACCATTCTATTTTGGTTAAATAATTAAAGTGGTCAAATTATATTTCCCCCCTTTTATTTTGACTTTTGTCTCTGGTTATATAATTTTTAAGATACGTTACGTTATTGCTTCATCGCGCCCTGTTTTTGAACATATGTTAAGCGTAGTAGTTCCAGCTTCATCCCAGACTCAGTAAACAATTTTCCATTTTCCAGATTCTCGACCAGATTTTCTAGTTTATCGACCATCTTTTCCAGATTTTTGACCAGATTTTCCATCTGTTTTCTCAGTAACGCCGTCTGTATCCCTCGACCATGAAGGAAAGAAAGCAGCCACGGCAATTGAATGATGAGTCTGAAACAGAGAGGGAGCAAGAAGAGAGGAAGTGAAAGGTCGGAGGAGGAAGAAACATTGGTAAAAATCTCTTCCTGTTTTTGGTGTTTCAGGGCCCTGAGGCGGTCAAAATCATATCTTTTTTGTTGTTCTTCTTCTTGTTGATTGACCCTCCATTGCTGGTATTGTTGTTTTTCTCTAGAGTTTATGATCTTCTATGTTCGTGGGGTGGGGCTCCAAATAAACAAAGAACAGCCTAGGTATGCAGAAAATCAAAGTTGTTTTCTGGGGAGAGGAAAAACTGACCATAATCTTCAAGTTTTGTATGGTAGAAAGGGATAAAGAAATTGATCCTTGCTCTGTTAGAAACTAAGGAAGAAGAAATTGAAATTCTGTCCATTAATATTTGGCGTGCAGATTATGTGCATATTTAATTGGAAACTGAGGAAGAAGAAATTGAAATTTTGTTCATTAATATTTGGCGTACGTGCAGATTATGTGCATACATTGAGATTTGGGAAGGCTTCTGAAATGATGAAAAATTAGATAACCTTGAGATGAAAAACCCATTTTCCTTAGGACTAACCTTGAGAATCTGAAAGGCTAGGACTCCTGAAATGCATGCCTAATTAAGCTTAGAAGCTAGTCAGCAACCTCTGAACTTTTTGCCCAACTCTTACTTTTGCAGTGTCCTAATGGATGATGACAGCGAGTCTGAAACGAAGGTTACCATCTGTAAACCAAAATCAAAAGGCAAAGAAAAAGATGGAACATTCATCCCTAAACGCCTTCATAAACGAGGTAAAACCCTTCTTGCCTCAACAACATTTAAATAGCTTTCATTTCAAATACAAACAGTGACACACATCCAATTTCAGCTTATCATCACTGCTCTAACAAAACTCCATTCCACTATATCATATGCTTTTGAGCAAAATATTATCCTTTCCAGATAAGATAGGTTTCAGTCTTGAGGTATAGAGGAGCTAAACAGATTTCGACAGAACGGTGCAATCTCATCTGCAGTTTCTTTTTTTATTCCCCTCATTGTCAATCAATCTCTCAGTGCAATTCTATTTCCTCCTTTCAGCCATCACAGAATGAAAGAATTTTGTGTTTTTGTCCCCCTCCGACCGCCATTGCACTCTATATTTTTTCTTCCAAAATAACTCTTCTCTTATATAGTGCCTGTTCTTGCTGATGGGTTTGAGACTTGTTTTAAAAACAAGTTTTGGGAAAATAGTTTTATAATGTAAAAATTGTATTGAAAATGTAAAAATATTTCATCGAATAGTAAAAAATTATATTGAAAATAATGAAAACTGATTATAATATATTAAAGTTACTTTTGAAACTAAATCTCAAACCAAAACCAAAACTTAAAGAACAGGCCCATAAGTTTCATCATAACTTTCCATCTTTCTCAATTTCTCTTTTCTCCTTGAATCTGCATGGCCTCCATTTCTTTCTGAAAATTTTCAATCTTCTCTCTAGCATTGAAACTATTGCCTTTTCGCCATTAAATTAGTCCTTTCTAGCATTCTTTCAACTTCTGCTGAAACTGATACACTGAGCCCTCTTGAACATGCTTCTCCATAGACATTTTTATCCCTTCCTCACACCCTTCTTCTTTCATCCTGCTAGCCTAAAAAATGAACCTTTTCTTTCGCTTCTGCTTAACTGTTGTACTGTAAGAGGACCACCTAACCCCCTACAGTTCCAAGAGATGATCCTCATTTATTAACTCGGGCCATTTTAGGCTGGCATCCTTCACCTCATTGGTATTCTCAGGTCCCCGGATTTTCGCTTATTTCCATGCGGTTGCAAGTTGGACTCATCTACCCTGCTCACTTTTTTTTCAGATTTCATGATCAAGCTCATTTCTCTCCCCAGCCCCTCCTCTCCTTCTAGCTCCCTCTCACTATCAATTATCAGCCTCTCTAAATCCCTGCTTCTATCGGGCTCCTGCAATGTTTCTCAGTAACGCCGTCTGTATCCCTCCACAATGAAGGAAAGAAAGCGGTCCTGGAAAGTGAATGATGAATCTGAAACAGAGAGAGAGCAAGAAGAGAGGAATCTCTTCTTGTTTTTGGTGTTTTCAGGGCCCTGAGGCAGTCAAATCATATCTTTTTTGTTGTTGTTGTTGTTTTGGATAAACCCTCCATTGCTGGAAGTGTTGTTTTTCTCTAGACTTTATGATCTTCTATGTTTGTGGGGTTTGGAGGTTCCAAATAAACAAAGAAAAGCCTAGGTTCAAAAAATCAAAGTTGTTTTCTGGGGAGAGGAAAAACTGAACATGGCGTGCAGATTATGTACATATTTGGCGTGCAGATTATGTGCATATTTAACTGGAAACTAAGGAAGAAGAAATTTAAATTATGTTCATTAATAGTTGGCGTGCAGATTTTGTACATACATTGAGACTTGAGAAGGCTTCTTAAAGGATCAGCAAGAGATAACCTACTGCTTTTCCAGTTGTATTTCTTCCACATATTGCAAATGCGTCTCCACATTCTTCCCTCTCGATCTGTAGCATGCCTTCACAGTCTTGTGTATCTGAGTTTCAATGAATATGGTTGCAAAATGTATTCTTTACAACAGTTGCAAATAAACTTTTACTTTTGCAGGGCACCGGAATGATTGGGATCCTCATATCAGAATAGCTTATCAACTGTTTTACAGTAAAGATGATGATGACTGCCTTGCTGAGGTTCACGCTCGCAACACTAGGGCTCCATCTGCAGCCAGAATAACATCTAAAGAACCTGGTGGACAAGGTATGACCCTTCTTGCCCCATTTATCATAATGTGCTCCAACATCTTTGATGTTTGTGGACACGGACTAGTTGATTTGACTCTGAAATTGTTGATGATCAACTTCCAATTTCTCTAGAAACTTCTCAAATCATCTTGAGATATCAAACAAGAGTCAAGTCTCTAGAAAAGTCTAGCACCAACTAGCTTTAACTCATCAAATATGTAGATAATTGATTAGAAACTAGCACCGACTTAGGAGTTAGGAGCCTAATATTTTAATAGATGCATCACCGACATTGAACTCTTATAAATAGGAGGTTTGATCATTTGTAAATTCAAGGCGAGTCCTCTTTTATCTAGTTTGTGTGTGTATGTGCTCCTTCCGTGCAATGTTCATGATTATGATCGTTTCATAAAGTGTTTGTTGTGTGCCACTTTGCTTTGATACTTGTTTCTTGGGTAGTTTAGATTGGTGTCTTATATTTGTTAAGTATTGTGGTGTAGTAAATTCAACACATGGTATCAGAGCATATTACGATTCAAAAAAAATTGCATGCCTGATTTAGCTTAAAAACTAGTCTGTGCAACCTCTGAACTTTTTGCCCAACTCTTACTTTCGCAGTGTCCAGTGATGATGACAGCGAGTCTGAAATGAAGGTTAGCAGCTGTAAACCAAAATCAAAAGGCAAAGAAAAAGATGGAACATTCATCCCTAAATGCCTTCATAAACAAGGTGAAACCCTTCTTGCCTCAACAACATTCATGGCTTTCATTTCAAGTACAACCAGTGACACATCCAATTTCAGCTTATCATCACTGCTCTAACAAAACTCCATTCCACTCTATCTTAAGATTTTGAGCAAATATTATCCTTTCCAGATAAGAGAGGTTTCAGTCTTGAGGTATAGAGGAGCTAAACAGATTTTGATAGAACCGTGCAATCTCTCTATCAATCTTTCAATGCAATTCTGCTTCCTCCTTTCAGCCGTCACTGAATGAAAGAATTTTGTATTTTCGTCCCCCTCCGATCGACATTGCACTCTATATTTTTTCTTCCAAAATAAATCTTCTCTGTTATGAGCTTCTTCCAACAATTTCATCGGAACTTTCCATCTTTCCCAATTTCTATTTTCTCCTTGAATCTGCACGGCCTCCATTTCTTTATGAAAATTTTCAATTTTCTCTCTAGCATTGAAACTTTTGCCTTTTCTCCATTAAATTAGTCCTTTCTTGCATTCCTTCAACTTCTGCTGAAACTGATACATTGAGCCCTCTTGAACTTGCTTCTCCATAGACTTTTTTTTTATCCCTTCCTCACAATCTTCTTCTTTCATCCAGCTAGTGTAAAAAAATGAAACTTTTCTTTCGATTCTGCTCAACAGGTGCAGAATTAAGAACCAATAATGAGTGGTCTGAAGTTTGTCTAACTTCAGCATGTTAAGATTCCAAAAGCAAATCCAGAGATTATCCACATCATGGCGTGCAGATTATGTACATTTGTTGTGCAGATTATGTGCATATTTAATTGGAAACTAAGGAAGAAGAAATTGAAATGATGTTCATTAATACAATGTTTAACGAACCGAATTGGACAATAAACTGGCCGAGCTCAGGGGTTGGGGTTCAACCAGGGTTCAGGGGTCAAAACGGGAGTCAATCCGGTGATGTCATTATGATGTCATAAATATATCTAAAATATTATATTGTTCATAATTAATATATAATTAATTTTTATAATATTAAAAATATAATTTTTATGAGGGACAATAATTTATATTATCTAACATTTGATTTATCATATCAGCATACTTGGCATAATGACTAATCAATTTTCCATAAGAGCATTACTCTTCTTGAAGACCTAGGTTCAAATCTTGACTAGGTCTTGTTAATTTTTACATTTGTTTTAAAATTTTCACATCCCACATTGGTTGTGAACAGAAATAAGTTCTCATATAAAAGGAGAAGGGCTGCATAAAATTTTAAAGAAGAAGAAGAAAAAAAAAAAAAAAAAAAAAAAAGGAAAGAACCGGACCAATGTGATTGGCTTTTAGCCATTTACCATATTTGAAGGCAAACCGGACCGGACACCTGGTCGGTTTCAGCTTAACCCAGTCGAACCGGCCTGTCTGATCTGATTTGTTAAATAATGCATTAATATTAAAAATTCTTATTCCTATCAATTTGAGAAAACCCGGTTTACCCTTCTAATTAGTTGGGTAGAGATTTTTTTGGAAATTTTTTTATATGTATTCAGAAGTTTTAGAAAATAGTTGCTACGGCCTTGAAGAGAAAGTTAAGAATACGATTTTGAAAAGTAGGCACCTTTTTCGAAAAAGTATTTGAAATGTTTTGAAGTTTTAGAAGTACGTGTACATATCCTGTAGTTGATTTTTTTAGGGTTATGGCTTATTCCCTTAATGAGTGCGGTATAAGAATTGCAAGAGCACTCTTGATAGATTTCATCTATATGAGTGTAGGGTTTAGCCGCCCAAAGAGAATCAAACTTATATTCAATTAATGGTCTTAATTTAGATGGGTAATAGGTAGCTATGCAGGTACCCAAAATACCCATTGTACAAATGTAATGGTTTTTTAATGGATATTATAATGGATACCCAACGAATACCCATAATGGATAGCCATGATAAACCGTCTATAATATTCGAAATTATTTATTAATAATTTTTTTTCAAAATTTTTTTTTTCATTTTACTTCCTTTAATCTATTTTAAAATTTGAAATATTTTATATTTATACTTTTATAGGTATACTTTTATATTTAATCGTATATAGTTTTTTTTTGGTCCAAACACAATTTTTAATTTTTTTATACTTATATAAAACCCGCACCTCACTCCAACCACTCCCCCGACCCCGACCCCGACTTTGACGCGATCCTTGACCCCAGGACCTAAACACCTACACTGCTCTTGAACTTAATCCGGGACTTAGACCCATACCCGGACCCTGAACTGAGTCCCAAACCCTATACCGAGGCCCAAACCTCAAACTGAGTCCAGAACCCCGAATCAAAGCCCGAACCCAGAACCGAGTCCCAAACCCCAAACCGTGGCCCAAACCCCAACCTGAGGTCCGAACCCCGACCCTAGGCCTGAACCCCGAATCGAATCCCAAATCCTGAATAGAGGCCCAAACCACGAGTCAAGGCCCTAACCCCAATCCGAGGCCTGAACCCCAATCCAAGGCCTGAGGCCCAAACCCTAAACCGAGGCCCAAACCCTGAACCATGGTCCAAACTGCGGATCGAGGCCCGAGGCCCAAACCCCAACTTAAGGCTTGAATCTGAACCGAGGCCAGAACCCAACCCAAGGACCGAACCCAGGCACGAATCGAACCTTAACCCGAGTCTGACCCGAACCCTGAGCTCGACTCGGGATGTAGACCTGAGCCAGACCCGGGACCGAGACCCGAACTCGAACCTCGCGCCTCACCTTGTACCTGGACCAATCTTGAATTAGTATTTATAAGTGGGTAATTTAAAATACTATAAAAGAATAAATGAGAAAAAAAAACGCAAAGTAATTGTTGGACACGAAAAAAAAAATAAATAAATAGTTTTTTTTTAAGTTCAACAAAAACTGGGCCCGATAAAATAGGTGAGCTGGTTGGTTTTTGTTTATACTGTTAAGTGTAGTTTGGGATGAATTTTTGGTAACCATGCTAGGCAGGTTTAGGATACCCAATGGGCTACCCTAAATCCACCCATTATTTTTTTAGTCGATACCCTCACAAGCTCAACATGTTTATGAATGGGTAATTCTGGTTTAAAACCCAATGGCTTAGGCGGGTTTTGGGCTTATGGGTTTTTTTGACACCCCTGAGGATAATCAAAGTTCAAAATTGACGTTCACTCTACCTCTCGTATAGAAAATTGCCTTTACACTAAATATTTGTCCCCAAATACAGTGTCCCTACTGTGTCCCCCCTCACATATGTGACTACAATGTCCCCCCTCACATATGTGAGGAGGACACAATAGGGACACTGTAATTGGGGACATAGGATCTGAGACCAGCCATAGCTACCTACATTATGTATGAGAGTCCTTTAATTTCTTGCCATATTAGATAAAAAAAATATTAGTAGATAAAAATATTAGAAAATTCATACAATATATATGTGATATATTTTATTAAATTAGTAGGGGATTGTTAGCGAATTTTAATAAAATAATCAATTATTTTAATAATAATATTATCATAATTATCATGAGTTAAAATATTATTTATTGCTTTAGTTACAAAGACTTTTATTCCCTAAATTTTTGAGTGAAGAACGGTTTTACAAGAAGAATATAACTATGCATTTTTTTATGCAACGATTTCCAATGATAATTAATATTTTACGTTTTAATCTTTAAGTTTGGTGCACCTTAATTAATGTGGTCTCAGTTTTATTTTAATCATAAGTGACGGTGTGAATGCATGTGTAATTATATGTGTGAGCATATCTATGTGTTTGGTTGTAGGTGTGTGTATGCATATTTGAAGATTCGAGTGTGTTGAGAGATTTCAGTATATAAGCTTAGTTAGAGAATTCATCTATATATATACTATGGAAAAATGGCAAGACAACATAGTGTAAATCGAGCGATCTTTGATTAACAGTGTAGACTATCTGCTGTGCTGTTGAATCCTAGGGACAAGCGAAGAGATAATAATCTGCTACACCGGTTCTATCGCAGATGCGTTTGAATCACCTAATAATAACAATTACGCACTTCATCTTATGTCTCACTAGCTTTCTCTAAATTATTATTCTTACTCTAATTTATTTTAATTTTATTATTTCTACTAATATTTTGATTTTGTTCGAGCAAGAACAACACACTCTGCATCGATCAATTTTGTTGCAGAAAAAATTGTGGTTCTACTGGAGTTTGGTTCTAGATTTTGGACGGTGAATTCTGGCTAGAAGAGAGCAAGAAAGATGGGTTTAGAGAAACTTAAACAAGTGGTGCGTTCTGAAAGAATCTTTGACAGGATTAAAGAATTAAAGAATTAAAGAAAAATGCTTAGTTGTCAAATTTGATAAGATGCCTAACAAGGGACTTGTCACGATCATCTTGACATATGTTAATCTAGTAAGTTTGACCTCTAATATATTACATTTAGCTTGATATATTGCGTGTCAGTACTGATGAAAGCATGCGCGCGAATCAAGTTTGACTGTCAAAATATCACAATCAGATGATCGAACAGAAGACTCCATCATAATAACGTAGTTCGATTTTCAATAATTTCACATGATATCTCTCAAGTATCATAAATAACAAATTTTTTCTTTTTTTGAAAATAAAAAAATTTTCATTAATGGCAACAACAATTGACAAAAGACAATGAAACAGTCAATACAACTGATTATAATATATTTGATCTGATAATTAACATATCTAAACCACAACAGTATATCTAATCTACTAAATTGTAAATCTATACCTTGTATAGTTTTAAACATACTGGAATTATATCGTTGAACAAATTCGTACCGATAGTCACAGATCATAAATAACAATTTTAACACAACTTTTAAAAATTAAAAACTTAATTATAGTTTTTTGTTTTGTTTTGTTTTTTCTGTATAGAATCTACTGCCTATCTTATTTATCATGTAATTAACAGCGATTTGCATTTCGAGATTTTTCATCACAAGCCTTGATTTATAGTTCTCTCCCTTCCCGTCCATCATGTCCAGCTTTTTAGTTTCTTCTCTGAGATTAAGGCTAGTTCATCTATAACAAATTAATATGGATGGAGAAACAAGCACGTAAACAGTGGCGTACGCAAGAAAAATATATAAAGGATCTAGTGTAAAAAAAAAAAATTCTACAAAATAATATAAAAATTTCTATATATGTAAGAGCCGAGTTGGGGATGGAAGGCAAGGGATCCTCTGGTCTAATAAAAATTGAACCACACGTGTTCCTTTCTAGTTTGGGCAAAAAAATTAGGACCCCTGATTTTTTTACCCAAATAGGCAAGGGACACCTCTGGTCTAATAAAAACTGATCCAGAAGATTTGATCTCGAGTTGGAGGGGGTTGAGACCCCACACCCCTATCAACGGTACAATAGATCACCGAATTTGCATGCATGGCCGAACCATAAATGTTTGGTGGGGAATTTCAAATTAATTAATGAAACATCTGATCATCCATATTGAGTTGAAAGAGATTTCAACCCAAAATTTCTGATCATGCATAAATGTTTGTTGTCATCAGTTTAATTTCGTTTGATCCGTCTTTCCTAGAAGAAGTTTCGATTTCGATTCAACTTGTAGTATTTGGTTAAAATTCATGTCGCATTACGGAGAAGTGGATCCCATAATATAACATGTGGGTCCCACTCTCCATTGTGAGAGAATAGATAATAAAAAAAAATTAGGGATAAGTTATACAGAAACTCTCGATCAAAATTGTCAAGTTGGTTGTGGACTTTCGGCACTAGTACAGAAATAATTAAAGGAGGCGCCCCTTTGGAGGAAGGTGTTTGTGGCCAGCAAAGCCTTTGGAGGCGGGTGCAGCATGAACCTCCCATTAATAGGTAATCTATCACCCGCCTCCAAAGCTCTTTGCTACACCCGCCTCCAATAGATTATCTATTGGAGGCGGGTTCATGCTGCACCCGCCTCCAATAGTTCACCTATTGAAGGCGGGCGCAAAATCGAAACCTCCAATAGTTTATCTATTGGAGTGCACCCACCTCCAATTTCGTCTTTATTGGAGGCGGGTGCATTTTTGCAAAATTTAATCAATAGTGTTTCAAAAATTCTCTTTATTTTGGACTGTTGAAAATAAATTTGAAAATAATTTACTAGGATAATTTTGAAAGTTGAAAATAATTTTGAAAAAAAGTGATAAATTACTAGGTAATAAAAACCACAAGTTTTAGAAGAAAATATATAAATATATCCTTTCAATTTTAACTTTATATACATGAGTATATGTAGCCTAGTGGTAAATTTAATGTGCAAGAGTCAAGTGATTATGCCGGCACGAGTTCGATTCCTACTGAAGCCATAAATTGAAGAAAGAGAAATTAATATTTATTGGAGGCGGGTGCAACATCCAGTAATGTTTATTGGAGGCGGGTGCTGGCATCTCCTTTTGGAGGCGCCCCCACTGGAGGCGGGTGCACGCCTCCTAATCCCCCCATGCACCCGCCTCCCCTAAGCTATTTTGGTGTAGTGTAGGTTGGCTTTTTGTATTGTAATTCAAAATTAGGAATCTTGTTGGTTTAAGAATGAGCCAACGTACTTTGAGTTTTCATAGCGTCCGCGTTTTACCTTAGTAATTTGAGGTTAGTTTTAACTGTTTTTCCGCCAAGATACCAAATTTCCTCACTAAACAATTTTCAAAAATCTCCAATTAATTCAATTCTCGCCGGCGTCAGAATACATGGATGTAATGATTCATTCTTCGGACTGCCTCCTCCCGGCCTCCTCCGGCGGTCCGGCTGCTTCCGTAAACTACGCGTTAGTAGTCCTCAACCAGCCTCTCCCGCGACTCACTCCTCTTCTTTGGGAGCATGGTAAAAAAAAATGTTTACTCCTGCGGCTCGGTTATTAATTACTACTCCCTCCGTTCCATTAAAACGTAATACAAAGTGGACTCTTCTAATAGAATGGAGAGAGTATTACTTATGTGAGTGTAATTTTCTTTGTGCGCAGCACGATTTCGCGTCTGTACGGATGGTGGAGCTAACCGGTTGTTCGATGAGATGCCTCAGTTATTCCCAAACGACGACGTCCTTGCTGTTCGTAGCAAGTGCGATTCTTCTTTCTTTCTTTCGTTTTCAGTTTTCTGTTTTGATTTTCCAGGATTTGTTTCCATGGTCTCTGTGCTTGGTTTGATTTATTTAGGCCGGTATATATATTTGTGTTATTAATATTCTGCTAGCATTGAAAATTATCATATCTCTATATTTATTGAATATATATTGCACAATTTGGTATTTAGATTTGAAGTTTCAATATTGCCATTTTTGTACTTTTTGAAAGGTACAAACCGGATCTCATAATGGGAGACATGGATTCAGTCAGGAAAGATGTTGTAGACTTCTATTCAAACTTGGTGAGTTCATATTTATAAAGGATTTTCTTTTTAAGAATATATACAATGAATTTACATATTGATTCCCTAATTTTTGGGAACCAGATCCTCAGTCTATTTTTTCTCTGTCATGTTCGGTCTACTAAGAGTAAAATAACGTTAGTTTTTTCCACTCATTCATATTTGAATAACACGTGAGTATAAATGAGAGTGGACATGACTAGAAAGAGAAAAATTGTCAGAGGATCTGCAATCCTAATTAATTTTGTATCTTACAAAAGGAGGAAAGTTTCTGTATTTTGTTGTGTTTGTGTAAAAGGACAATATATATTCAATGGTGAATATGCGCAGGGAACCTCAATAGTAGATGTTTCTCATGATCAGGACACTACAGATCTACACAAGTGCGTTTTGTACATTCGTGATGTACCTAATCTACACAACTCAAAAGTGAGCTTTCTTAATTTTTGAATAGGATGGTTATCTATTTCTTGATGTGCATTGCAATGGTTATGTTGTTTCTACTTTTTGGGGAGTCTAGATCCTCTGCCCGTTTTTCTTTGTCTGTACGTCATCTCCCCTGTCCACTAAGAATGAGAGGCAAAGTAACGTACGTTACTATACTCTCACTGGACTAGGTATGTATCGTAAACATTAACATCTATAGTTCCTAAGATTGATATTTGTATTATCAGCTATGCATCCTTGTTGTTGGAGCACTTGGTGGAAGATTTGATCATGAGATTGGAAACCAATCTGAATGTGTTATATAAATTAGCAACATTGAGGATTATCCTTTTGAATGATGATTGCCTTATTCAACTTCTTCCTTGTACTCATCACTATGAGATCCACATTAACTCTCATCTTCAAGGCCAATGATAAGGTGTGCTTTGGCCGGAAGGTCGTCAAGGACGGATGGTCAAAGCTCCCGATCACAATCCTATCAAAAGAGAGAACCCGTTAAGTATTCCGGGGGTGGCTCCCCGGGATACACTCCGACGGTCAAGTTAGTGTACGGTGGAGAGAGAAGCTCAAAGTATAGAGAGAGAGAGAGAGTTACCCCTTACCTGTAGGGTATCTGGGTGTATTTGTAGGAGTGAGTATCAAGGTGGTTGGTGTCACCTACCACCTTTCCGATATCTAGGGTCCCTCGTGGGGGACCCACCTGTAGGGTCGGGGGTCCCACGTGGGGCCCTTATTCACTATTAAGCCCTCCAGGCCAGAAGGTTGGAGAGTCTACTAAAGAAGCTTCCGGTCTGGATGGTAGATCATGCTGTTTGGATTCACTTGTGGTGGAAGGTCTAGGCTTCCGCTGTAGAGGAGCGTAGAGTGGCTCCCTTTTTACTTGTGGCGGAAGGTCAACGCTTTCGCTATAGAGGATCGTAAAGTGACTCCTTTTTTCTTATGGCAGAAGGTCAAGGCTTCCGTTGTAGAGGAGCCTAGAGTGGCTCCCTTTTTATTTGTGGCGGAAGGTCATGGCTTCCACTGTAGAGGATCGTAAAGTGACTCCTTTTTTTTTCTTGTGGCGGAAGGTCAAGGCGTCCGCTGTAGAGGAGCATAAAGTGACCCCCTTTTTTCTTGTGGCGGAAGGTCTAGGCTTCCACTGTAGAGAAGCATAAAGTGACTCCCTTTTTTTTCTTGTGGCGGAAGGTTTAGGCCTCCGCTGTAGAGAAGCATTAAGTGACTCCCTTTTTTTCTTGTGGCAGAAGGTCTAGGCATTCGCTGTAGAGGAGCATAAAGTGACTCTCTTTTTTCTTGTGGCGGAAGGTCTAGGCTTCCGCTGTAGAGGAGCATAAAGTGACTCCCTTTTTTTCATGTGGTGGAAGGTCTAGGTCTCCGCTGTAGAGGAGCATTAAGTGACTCCTTTTTTCTTGTGGCGGAAGGTCTAGGCTTCAGCTGTAGAGGAGCATAAAGTGACTCCCTTTGGTGTAGGTGGGTCGTTGGGGTGGGACGGAGGGGAGAAAATGGGTTTGGAATCTTCTGGAATGGGCGCCGACATGTCTTAATGTCAAGTTAAGTGTCAGAAGCCGTTGTGACGGTTCATATTCCGGGATTAGGGTTTGCGTCTGGGGATGGGCCGACTGCTCGATTTCCCAGGTAAAAGCCCATCAGTTCTGTATATAAGCTGACAGGGAAACGAGGATGAGAACCACATTTGTAATCTTGCGTGAGTTTTAGAGAAAGAAGTTCTGAGGAAGAGTGAAGTTTAGAGAGAGAAACAGTGCGGAGGGTCTAGTGGCAATTCGTAAGGGTTGCGACGGAGGGTTTGCTGCTCGATCATCGGAAGTTGCAGCGGAGGTCACCAGAAGTAAGGCGGAAGGTATTCTTACTCTTCCTTCTCAATTTCGCAAGCTATGTTGTATTTTAATTCTCTTTGTTCATTGTTTTCTGCTTTACTTTTCTTGCAGATTTAAATTTCGTTTTTAAATAGTTGTTCCGGATGGGAAAGGTTTTGGCGGAGGGTAAAAGTAGGCCTATGTCGGACTATAGGTCCGATTTTAGTGTAAATAAGTTAAAGTTCCTCCGATCTAGATTTAATTGGCCTAAGGGGGAGTATGATTTTAGGTTGCCGGACGGTGTTTATAATAATATCAGGAGTCCGCCGGAAGGCTATGTAACTGTGTTCGAGGGTTGTTTTAGGGTGGGATTGAGGTTGCCTCTGCATTCATTTTTTGGGGCTCTTTTGAAGCATTACGGCCTTAGCTTAACCCAGATAGTTCCCAATTCTATTCATAAAATAGTGGGTTTTTTGATACAGGCTCATAGGTTAAAGTTTAAGCCTACTATAGACATATTTAGGTATTTTTTAACTTATCACCCATGTGTGCCGCTAACCAAGATGATTGGTTCTTGTTTCAAGATAGGCCTAAGCCGAGTCCTAAAATGGTCTTTGAATTGCCTAATAAGATTAGTGAATGGCGTTATGGTTTTTTTTTACATGTCCAAGAGGCATCTGCCGGAGGGTTGTGAGAATAACTGGCTTAGTACGAGTGATGGAATCTGGAAGGAAAAAACCGAGAAACCTAAAAGTATAGATAGGTCCATTTTTAATAGTGCTTTACACAACGCTCTGCCAAGTGACTGCATAGCTGACAAGCGGATGTTGGTTGTTTGTGGGTTGAGTCAGGTGCTGCTGAGGCCAGAACTTCCGATTATGACGGACCGTGAGCAAGGTATCTTCATCATTTTTTATTTTTTTTTAAACTTCTTGACTGGCGGATGGTGCAGCTTTGAACTTCGATCGTTTCATAAAAAATATGGTGGATCGTACGTTGGAGGCTATTGAAGGAGACAAAAGCTAAGAAAAAGCCTACAAGGAGACATACGAGCAGGGATCAATTCGAGGTTTGAAGAAAGCGGTACTTTCCGTCATCACGTTTGAGGAACATGTAAAGGTTCACGGCGCGGTTCTTGGTGCAACCTTGGTGGACTCGACTCTTCGTGAGGAGTTGCCAGGCAAAGATGTGGGGGCTACTAGTAGTGTACCGGCATTCGGCGGCGAAGTAATTCCGACGGAAGTATGTCTAAGGGTTTTTTTTTTCAATAAGAATCTAAGTGTCCCGTAAGTGTGGCGGAGGCGACAGCATCACGGAAAAAGACCAGTGCTATGAAGAAAATAAAGAGAAAAAGCAAAGGCTCCGTTGGGCTAGTAGCGGCAGAAGACGTTGTGCCCGACGATCAGGCACAAGCTGAAGGTGGTTTCCGGAGGGATGCGACGGAGGATGAGCGTCGTAGTCCCCCTCCACCAGGAAGCGAATTGGGCAATGATCCTGAACGCCTTCGTGGGTGGGTTAGGGAAAGTATGCCTCCATCTGAAGTTGAACGGTTGACTTGGGCTAAAGAGGAGGACCTGCAGCGGAAGCTGGATTTGGCTGCTCTCGAAGCCCACGCTCATGCGGAACGGTTTGCGTTGTTTCAGAGGGATTACCGTAATTTTTACCACGATCATGACAGACAGATGGGGGAATTCGAGAAAAAGGTACGGAGCTGAAGTCCAAGCTGGGTAAGACGGAAGAGAGTTTGACTGTGGCCACAGGTCGGGCTGCAGTGGCGGAGGGTGCGATGGTTAAGGCCGAACTTGCGGTGGAGGTCTCTAAGCAAGAGTTGGCCATGGCGAAGGCTCAGATCGCTAAGCTAAAGAAGGGAAATAAGGTCTTGGAAAAAGACTTGGGTACGACGGATGAAGCCCTGAAGCGGGCCTTGCAGGAAAAGAAGGAAACGGAGGGGTCCGTGTCCCAGTTGTTGACGGAAGAGATCGAGGTAATGCTGACCAAGTTCTTCTACTTCTTGGAATTTAATGAAGCTTTAGGGTCGTTCGCCAGAGATTGCAGGCAGCGATTCTTGTCGCGAGGGCATAAGAATGGGGGCTCAACAGGTGAAACCGGGAATTACACTAGAAGAGGTGGAGGCTCTTCGAGGTTTTGACAAGGAAGGAGTGGAGGCCTTCAACAATGCTTTTGGAGCGTTCCAACGGAAGCGATGGGGATGCATTCAGGGGTTCAGAGATGGGTCCATAAAGAACGTTAAGGACATGAGGGCCTTTTGTCCTGAGACGGATAGTCCCAAAGTAACTTTGATGGATGATGCTGTTGAGGCACTTCGAGCGGTGCATGCAACCATGAAGCGAAAGGCGAGCGTGGATGCCAAGCCTTTTACGGTGCTGCAGCAGCGTCCGCCCCTGGTGAGACCGGGGCCAGTCAGGCCGTCATAGTAGGGGAAGTTTCGTCTATTGCTCAGAAGTGTCCTCGACTTGGGGAGGCCGAGAGTATTCAGGCGGCGGATTCCAATTCGTCATCCTCGGATTCATCCTCGTCGCCTTCATCGTCCTCTTCTTAGGGTTCAGAAGTCGCCGCGAAAGGGCCAATAGATGTTGTCCACTAGTGTTTTTTTTTTTGTTTTTTTAACCCTATCTAAAGACTTTGTTCATATTTTTTTGATTATGTTCATTTTGTTGTGGATATGGGAATGTTAAACCTGTTGGTTTGTCTAATACCTTCTGTTTTGGCCTCCGTCGGAGGTCTTTGTTGTGCCTCCCGTCGGAGGGCTTTGTCGTGCCTCCCGTCGGAGGGCTTTGTCGTGCCTTCCGGGGAAGGGCTTTGTCGTGCCTTCCGGGGAAGGGCTTAAGTTGTGCTTTCCGGGGAAGGACTTTATATTGCCTTCCGGGGAAGGGCTTTGTTGGCGGCAGTATTTAGTTAAGAACTTGCGTATTTTTGTGGTCGGATTCATTTAAGAATCTAGTTGGTTCTACCTTTTCACTTAAGAAAAGAAACCTGGCGTAAGAGCCGAGGGTTTACATCGATGTGGAGCTCAAGGCACAAAATATATGGGTGGTACCTCATACCTGAAGTATCGTGGATAGACCTAATAGAAAAACCTGCGAAGGTTAGAGATGTGCCAAGTCCGAGGGATGAGCTTGCTATCCAATGCCTGGAGCTTGTAGCTATCGTTTTCGAGGTTTTCTGTGACTAAGTACGGGCCTTCCCAGTTGGCGTCCAGCTTGCGGAGAGGTCCCTACCTGCTTGCTTCATTCTTTCTAAGGAAGAAGTGTCCGGGTTGGAGCTTCGTAGGTTGGACCTTGGAGTTGTGGTATTGAGCCATGATGGACTTGTACTTAGCAGAGCGGAGCGCCACAATTTCCCTTCGTTCTTCTAGGAGATCGAGGTTGAGGCGGATGGAAGCATCGTTACCTTTTTCCAGAGGGTTCAGCAGTCTTGGTGATGGGACGCCGATCTCAACAGGAATGATAGCCTCCATTCCAAAGACCAGGCTGTATGGAGTTTCTCCGGTGGGTGAGCAAATTATGGTTCTGTAGCTCCATAGGACATTGGGAAGCTCCTCTACCCACTTACCCTTGGCTCTGTCCAATTTTGTTTTCAACCCTTTGACAAGGGTCCTGTTCGTTACTTCCGTTTGGCCGTTTGCTGAAGGATGAGCTACGGACGTCTTGTTCTGCTGTATGTTCATGGATTTCAGCCAGGATTTGAAGGGGTCCTGAGTAAGTTGAGTTCCATTATCACTGACAACGAATCCCGGAATACCAAATTGGCAGATTATCCTATCCCAAAATAACTTGATTATGCTCTTGCCCGACACGGAAGATAGTGGCTCTGCTTCTACCCACTTGGTAAAGTAATCGACTGCTACGACCAGAAACTTATATCGTCCGGGTGCTTCTGGGAATGGTTCTACCAGATCAATGCCCCATTGCAGGAAGGGCCAGGAACTGGACATGGGGACCATGTTATGTTGGAGGATCCTTCGAAAGGAGGCGTGTCGCTGGCATTTGTCGCATTTCTGGATGAGAGCTTTCGCGTCGCGAGCAATTGTTGGCCAGAAGTAGCCCATGTATATTATCTTTCGAGTTAGGGATCGCGGGCCGGAGTGATTGCCGCTGGTGCCCTCATGCATTTCCTTCATTATGTGCTCGGCATCTGCTGGACCGACGCAACGAAGCCGGGGCATGGAGTATGACTTTTTGTAGAGCAAGCCATTTTGGAGAGCGTAATTCGCTGCTCTGCGGCGGAGGGTGCGCTCTGCTTCTCGGGTGGACGGAATGGTGCCGTTCAGGAGAAAGGATCGGATTTGGGTCATCCAATCGGGTTCCGACTCATAAATGTCACAGATAGTAGGGTTGTGGATGCTAGGAAGCTGAAGTGTTTCGACAAGGATGGTGTTCAAAAGGTGTGCATACTTTGATGATGCTAGCTTACTGAGGGCCCCCCTCCGTGTTCTCTGTTCGTGAGATTTTGTTGAGCATAAAGCTAGCAAACAATGAGAAGAGAGTTTGGGCTTTGAGGAGGTACTGCTGCATGGTAGTGACTTTGGCCACGTACTGGTCATTCATCTGGGTTACCACGAGGAGGGAGTCTCCGAAGGCTTTAAGATGGGAAACCCCCAGTCGCTGTGCAATTTCCATTCCTGCAATTAGGGCTTCGTATTTGGCCTCGTTGTTGGAGGCTGGGAACTTGAAGTGCAGAGCATACGAAGTCTTAGTGCCATGAGGATCGATGATGCAGAGACCTGCGCCAGAGCCTTCTACGCCACACGAGCCGTCCACGAAGAGGGTCCATGGTTGGGGTGTGATGGAGGTCTCGGGGTGTTGGGTCTCAGTGTCATTTTTGGGCATCTCTGCCAGGAAATCAGCTAGGATTTGTCCCTTAATGGCATTTCGTGGTTGGAATGATATGTCAAACTCCCCGAGTTCGATGGCTCACTTCACAAGGCGGCCACATGCTTCTTGTTTCGTTAGGATCTAGTGAATGGGCTGGTTGGTAAGCACACAGAGGGGGTGGGCTTGAAGTAGTGACGAAGGCGGCGGGCTACATGGACAAGTTCGTGTACCAATTTTCAATTGGGGCATATCGTTGTTATGGGCCTTAAAGAGTCTTGCTAACGAAGTAAATGGGCTGCTGCACATGGTTTGTTTCTCGCAGGAGGACTGCACTGACACCCGAGTCTGAGGCCGCGAGATACATAAAGAGTGTTTCCCCTGGTAGAGGTCTGGTCAGCATAGGGAGGCTGGCTAGATGTGTTTTGAGTGCCTCAAATGCCTTGTCTTGTTCCGGACCCCAATTGATGTTCGCCTTGCCCGTGTTCTCCTTTAGGACTTTGAAGAACTGAAGCCCCCTGTCTGCTGAGCGGGAAAGGAAGCGGTTGAGCGCTGCTAACTTACCGGCTAGACTCTGTACGTCTTTCAATGTCCATGGGACAGCCATGTCGAGGACATCTTGGACCTTCTCTGGGTTGGCCGAAATTTCGTGCTCTGTGACTTAGTGGCCCAAGAATTTTCCCGACCTGACTCCGAAGGTGCATTTTTGGGGTTGAGCTTCATGTTGATGGTTCTCAAGGTTTTGAGGGTTTCATGGACATCAGCGAGGAAGGGGTCAAGTGCAGTGCTCTTGATGACCATGTCGTCGACGTATATCTCAATGTTCCAACCCGTTTGGTGTGCAAAAGCTCGGTCCATGAGGCGCTGGTAACTGGCGCCTGCGTTTTTCAATCCGAAGGGCATTTTGGTGTAGCAAATTATGCCTTTCTCCATGATGAATGCTGTTTTTTCTGCGTCTTCCTCCGCCATAAGAATTTGGTGATATCAATTGGAGGTAAAGGGTGACAATCTTGGCGGCAAGCTTTGTTTAGATCTGTGTAATCCACACATATCTGCCAACTAGCATCAGCTTTCTTTGCGAGGACCGGGTTAGATAGCCATGTGGGGTACATGACTTCCTTAAGAATTTTGGCTTCAACGAGGCTGGCCACCTCGGTGTTGATGAATGTGTTTCTCTCCGGAGTGAAAATGCGCTTCTTCTGCCGGACGGGGCGAATGCGAGGGTCGGGATGTGGCTATGCACCATGAGTGTGGGGTCGACTCCTGTCATGTCAAGTGGAGACCAGGCAAAAACATCAATGAACTCCAAGAGTAAGGCAGTGAGGTTCTGTTTTACCTCTGGGGGAAGTAGCGCTCCAATGGAAAGAGTGCGGCCTGGTTCGCCGTTTGGTATGGAGATGGGTTCGGTGGCTTCACCGAGAACCAAGGGGGTAGTGACGGAAGCTAGGAGTACTGGGAGTTTTTGCTTGGAACTGGTTGGGCCACTCTCGAGGCTGTTGTCCCGAGCCCGCTTCCGTAAGGCTATGCGGTGGCACTCTCTGGCAACTTGCTGGTCTCCATGGAGGGTTGCAATGCCAGAAGGGATGGGAAACTTGATTAGTAACTGGAATGTGGATATGATGGCTTTCAGCTTTGCTAGTGTTGGACGACCGAGAATCACATTATAGGGGGAGTGGGACTTGATGACAATGAAGTCGAGGTAGACCGTCTTTGTCATGGGTTCGTGTCCCACAGTGATAGGGAGAGTAATGAGGCCTTCAGCGTATAAGACGCGGTCGGCGAAGTCTACCAAAGGGGTATGGTAAGGGCGGAGCTGGGAGCGAATGTCCACGTCCATCTGTTTGAAGCATTCCCAGTATAAGATTTCTGCGGAGCTTCCTCCATCCCAGTAGACTCGGTGGAAGAGGGAATTGGCGATAATAGCTCTGGTGAGGATAGCGTCTACTCCCGTTGACCGGTCAGGGACAGGATCGACATGAGAAAATGTGATGGTTTCCTCGGAGTGTAGGTGATGAGAACTATCGTCATAATCCGGTGTGAGGCGGCAGCAGGCTTTACGGGCTGATTCGGAGTCTCCTCCGGCCGGACCTCCGATGATAGCCTGTATTTCACCCATGGGGCGTTTCCCATCGTTGCAGTTGTCATCCGGATCTCGGGGTCGCTTATCGTCCTTGCAGGGCCAGGTTAGTTGTTGGCTATTGTCGTCCGGTTTACGGGCGTCCGTCCGCTTGTCGCTGCTGGCCCGGCCTTTACCCCTATTCCGGGGGTAATACTTTTTTGCTCCTTGGGCGAAATTGCTCAATTGGCCATTTTTTATCCCTTCCTCTATTTCTCTGCGAAGGTTATCCGTGTCGTGGCCATGGTCATTATGGAACTTGCAGAAAAGGTCTTTGTTGCGGCGAAAGGGAGGGGTTTGAAGCTGCGGGGGTGGTTTGAGGATGCCCTTGTTGGCGACCATGGTATATATTTCTTTTGGTGTTCGGTTGAGGGGGGTAAAGTAGGAGGGTTGATCTCTTGGTCTGCTATCCTGTACGCGATGGCCAATTCTGTCATGGACATTCCTCTTGCTCCGGAAGTTAGGTTGGTCGTGACCTTTATAGCGTCCTGTGAGAGCTGCCATATTCCTGGATTTCTCCAGTACCGCATTCTCAATAGTGGCCTGTTTGTCAGCCTTTCGAAGCAATTCTCCAATTGTCTGTGGAGGGTCATAAATGAGGGCCTTGAAAGCGTCTCCATCGTTAAGACCACTGATAAATGCGGTGATCGCAGCTTGATCCTGCAAGCCTGACACTTCAAGGCATTCATCATTGAACTTGTTGACGTACTGCAACGACTCTCCCGGAGCCTGACATAGGGAAGCAAATTGGGCTTCGTTCTTGCTGAACTTCCTGTGTTAGAGGAACTTGTTGTCAAACTGAGTAGCAAAGTCGCTCCATGATTTGATGCTTGCCGGTTTTAGGCTGTCAAACCACAGTCTGGCCTTGCCGGTGAGGGTAGTGACGAAATGCTTGCACCACATGGCCTGCGGTGGGCTGTGGATCTCCATTAATGCGGTAAAATGGCTAAGGTGGTCGTCCGGGTCTTTGGTTCCGTCATACTCCTTCAGTCTCTCTTTGAACTTGTACCCTTTCTCCGGGACAAAAGTTGTGATCTCAGGAATGAAAGGTGAGGGACAGACGGCCCCTTGGTAAGCGGTCAGTACCAAGATGTGTGCACCGGAGGAGAACGGTTGATTCGCAGCTTGTTGCTGAAGGTATTGGGTATGATTGTACGGTTGGTGGAGGAAGCTGTTTGGGGCAGAGGGGATGGCGTTTTGGCCCGAGGTTGCTTGCTGTGGTTCGGCGGAAGAGCGGTGCCTAACTTCGGTTATGAACGGGTTGGTGGACCGGATTGTTGTTTAATTCTGTAGTGGGATATTTTGAGTTACGTTTGCCGTTGCATTCAGGTCAACGGCGGAGGGTGGCTGCTGCATTTGTTGGAATGCCGTCATCATTCCCATTAGGGGTCCCATGTTGTTGAGGAAGAACTGCCATTGCTCCATAGTGGGCTGGGGTGATGGGGCGGATGGGTTCCACTAGGGCGGAGGGTTGGTTGGCCATTGAGGGAATGGGAATGGGGGAATGGGAGGGCGTGAGGGTCTGGCAATGGGTCTTGGGCCGGACACTGTAGCTGGGTCAATTGTTTCAAAGTTCAGGGTCCTTGGATTGGCCGCCCGAGGGGACGGCGAATCATCGTCACTTTCAACTGTGACGTCCGGTTCAGTAGGAGGATGGTGTGGTCCAATTTCTTCTGACATGATTTTTTAAAGTTTGAGGGGTTTCTTCTACGTCAAAGCGGGGTTCTGTTCGTAGATTCAATCAAAGTTATGATGAGTCCCCACAGACGGCGCTAATGATGAGGTGCGCTTTCGCTGGAAGGTCGTCAAGGGCGGATGGTCAAAGCTCCCGATCACAATCATGTCAAAAGAGAGAACCCGTTAAGTATTCAGGGGGTGGCTCCCCGGGATACATTCCGATGGTCAAGTTAGTGTACGGTAGAGAGAGAAGCTCAGAGTATAGAGAGAGAGAGAGAGAGAGTAGCCCCTTACCTGTAGGGTATCTGGGTGTATTTGTATGAGTGAGTATCAAGGTGGTTGGTGTCACCTACCACTTTTTCGATGTCTAGGGTCCCTTGTGGGGGACCCACCTGTAGGGTCAGGGGTCCCACGTGGGGCCCTTATTCACTATTAGCCAACATTGTGGACTTGCTCCTATAGCTATGCCATCTACTAGTACCACAACAACTGGCCGGCCTCCACTGGAATCTCAATGAGTTTACTGTTGTTTTCGATTGTTTTTGTTTTAGTTTTTTTTAAAAATAATTTTTTAGGGTAAAAAGTGTGAATTGGGAATGTAAAAATGTATGGTTAAATAGTAAAATTTTGTATTAAAAACAATAAAAAATAATTATAATATATTAAATTTACTGTTGAAACCAAAACCAATCAAAGAGAACAAGCAATTTTCTCCTACATTTTTTTTTCCCTTCTAATCTACTATAAATGTTTTGTGCCCAGTATAAATAGGCAATACAGAGATGAAATTTGGTGCTTTAGTCAGCACATCAAATATCGTGAGAGGAGACAAAGTAACCGTGCGTTCTGATGCCGATCTCATTTGGACAATTTCCATCAGAAACAAGTGAAGGATTTCTCTTTTTTTTTTATGATGCTCATGACGTAGCCAAGTTTACTATGAATAGGTTTAGTAAAATCTTCTTTAAAAAACTGTTAAATCTGTACGATTTTGTGTCAATTAATTATTAAACTATGGTTTGAATTCACAAAAGTTTAGGGAGTTAATTGTGTCATAATTTTGAAAATTGTGTACCAAAACAGTCAAATTGAAAGGGGCATGATATTTGCAGTAACCGTTTCGATATTTGCAGTAACATTTTCTTGTGAAAAGTCTAAAATACCCCTAACACTTAAAAAAAAAAAATACCGCCGGAGCCCGGCGATATTTTTGCCCAAAAATATCGCCGGCACCCGGTGGTATTTTACCCCCCCCCCCCCCCCCCCCCCCCCCCCCCCCTTCAGTTTGATATTTGCAGTAACCACCGGGCGGATCTTCGCCAATCTGGTAAAAATTCACATTTTTGAAAAAAATACTAACAAATTCGGACATAATACAACTAAAATAATCAAACCAACTATCTAAAACAATACCGCAAAACATTTTAACTTTAGCGACTAAACTTTTTCCGATCCGAGTCGTCTCGATTTTTATCCGATTTTGTGATTCCACCCGGCTCTGCTTTGCAGGATTTATTAAACGGAACAGAGCCCGTGAGTTGCTTTTTCAATTTTTTTTTTTTTTTTTTTTGCAACCTGTTGGTTTTTATTTATTTTTTTTCCCAGGGGCATTTTTGTCTTTTTATAGGGGAATGTTACTACAAATATCGAAATGGTTACTGCGAATATCAATTCCGAAATTATGAGAAAGTCCCAATTTTTCCTTTTGCATTTCAAAAGACTCCATGAAATCGTTGATCAACCTTCCTTTTGATTGCTTACAAACTAGTCATAACTAGCCACAAGGGCCAAAATTATAACGGCATACAAACGTAAGGAATTAATTGTTTTTGCACCAATGAAAAATTAATTAATACTCCTTAGCTCCTGAAGTGGCCATCACCCAAAAGGCACAACTGAAAAAATGAAAAAGAAAAGAAAAGGAAACCAATTTGGGCGGGGAACTAACCCGAACCGAGCCATCATCCCGAATCGACTTGAACCCAAATGAAATTTTGGGAGTGGGGCCAACTAGCCCCTCTTTATTCGAAGGCCACTTTGAACACCCTGTCTATAGACCCGACCCAAAACCTGTTCAACTCGCCCATTTGACCCCTAAATTTTAGATTTATTTCAGTGATTGTATGATATCATTTTATCTATGTTCGGTGAATTTTTTAAAATTTTGTATGAAAATTGACAATAATAGTGAAATATAGTTACAGCATTTTGTAATTATATATGAATTCTAATTCTATATATATTATATAGTCAAAAGAATTAGAATCACAATTCAGTTATAACCTGGCCAATTCGATCTCAACTTGTACCAAATAATGACTGGTGTGCACAAAATTGAACTTCCATTGGGCCTAGCCCAATGGCCTAAAGCGAAGATAAACAGTAAAAATAAAAAGATGCATAAGAAGTCTAGAACCCTGCTTAGGTCGGATAGATCCTCAAAACCGAGCCAAGTAGTATATCGGTCAAAGGCTTAGGTCGGATAGATCCTTAAATCGAGCCAGATAGTATATTAGTCAAAGGTTTAGGTCGGACAATGACTTCGGTATGCCTTGTTAGTTTCCCTCATATCTATATCATGATGATCGGCTTAACCGAGCTAAGACAGTTAGGTCGGATTAAGCTATTTCACTAACACAGTAGGTAAAGATCATCATAGGGTTAGGTATAAATTTTGAAATATATGCAGAGATTTCCCAGATCTTCAAGAAGGAAGAAGCCCATAAAATTCGATCATGATAACACAAAACGTACACGCCACGCTAAACAGAGGGGAGCAGGTGAGCATGCCAATCATGAAGGTTCAACGAACATATCTCAGTCTGGAGGTATATATACTAAGTATTCAGACTTAGTGAGGTACGCAACATTTTACCATTTGAGCACTTTGTCAATACTGTTCACTTTCTTCTACCTCTCTAACTTGACCGTCGGAGCCTATACAGGGGAGAAAGTCCCGCTCCTCTCTTGGTTATTTACAGTTGTTGCCGGAACAGTCTTCAATCACGGTTTTCTTCACCATTCTTGCTGATCCGAGCTACCCAGCTCGGTCCCCAGTTCGGCTATCTCCCTTTGCAGTGAAGTTTCCATCAGTTTGGGCCATGCTGTTCAAGAGATTTCCTTGGGCCGTAAGAAGTATCCCTAGACGAACATTTTGCGTCACATCAACTGGCGCTGTCTGTGGGGAACGTTTGATCAAATTATTTGATCAAATTTTCTCCATTTTTAAAGAAATTTGTTGAAACCATGACACAAACTCAAGATTGTTCGGGAGTGGGTGTTTCCTCTTCCAACACCACCGTTGATCCCATCGTTACAACCGCGATAGTTCCAATCGTCACCATAGTTTCTACCAGCCCCAACGCTCCACTAACTACCGCCACTGCTGTTGAGCCTCTCACCCCCCAGCAAGAATAAGCGGAAAGAGAGAAGTTTTACCGTTTGTTTCCACAATTATTTCATCTGATGAACCATGGCCCTCCGGTCACCTCTACTCCCAATTTAGAACTCCCCGTCTCAAGTATTGCAACCACTATCCAGATGTAGTTAACGTAGAACATCCCTTTAGTTCGCAAGTTATCCCTACTATTCCTCCACCAGGAGCTCTGTTCAATCCCATGGCCGATCCCTCCGTTGTTTTGATTTCTAGTCCCCCCCCCCCCCCCCAAGTCTATCGATGTTTCGGGATGCCCTCCCCACTCTGGGAGAGCTCATCCTTTTTCAGGGTCTAACTACGTAGCTAGTCTCCCTATCCTTTCTACTGCACCTCCTGTTTACACCACCTTAGCCCATACCCAGGTCACCCCTACCTTTTCAGCTTCTTTCATGGTTCCTACCGCTCAGCTCAATAATTACCCTTTCATGTCGGGTCTACCTTTTCCTATGTTAGGACAGCAAGTGAGTCAGTTAGGTCAGCCTGGTCTGGGCCCGCAGACGAGTCAAATAGGTTAGCCCGACCTAGGTCAACCATTAAGCCAGTTTAGCCACCTTGGTCCTGATGTTAACCAATTAGGATATCCTGGATACCTAGCACCGTCAAGCCTAGCTCAGTTTCAACATTACGGTATAGGCACAAGCCGAGCCATGTAGCCCCTCACTGGGTACTCTCCCTTACTTAACCCGAGTTATTACCCCGGGCCCAGCGTGGGAAATTTTGCAACTGGAGGGCCACTAACTGCTTATCCCAGGATGGGAGGATACCCCTTAGGTCAAATAGGATACGCCCAGCCCGGTCAAGCAGTTCTCCCTGGATCCAGATATGCTCAGTTGGGACGAGCCGGGCCCACTTCTCGCGTGTCTCATCCATTTGGTTGGGAAATCCAAACAGCACCATTCCCCCCGGGCTACAAAAGTCAAGGTAAGGTATATAAGTACTACGGAACTACTGACCCAACGGCTCACTGGATGCAGTGCATGAGTGTCATGGATGCCGCCAATTTGTCTAATGCCAACCACTGCATGACATTCCATCTAACCATTAAAGGTCAAGTTATAAATTGGTATTGTACTCTGCCTCGAAACTCCATTCATTCATTAGATCAATTCGGTGATTTGTTTTTAGCTAATTTTATGGGTAACAAGATACTATCCAAACCTATTTCACACTTAATGAATATAACTCAAAGGGTGGGAGAGGGGTTGCAGGCGTACATAGATCGGTTTAACGTAGAATCTAGACAATGCCATGAAAAAGATGATAGGATTATGATGGGGTCGTTTATTAACGGGTTACGGTCAGGACCTTTACCTACTAAACTTGCCATCCGACCCCCACACTCTTATTTTGAAATGATGGTCACTACTGTTAACTTTGCTGTTATTGAGGATGCTGCAGCCATAAAACAAGAACGAAAAAGAGGTTTTTCCGACTTATACGGTAAGAGAAAATCTCTTCCCCGATTCCTCCCCCAGGAGGAGGTAAGAAGCAAAACTTTATGAGTACTACTAACACTGGCCCAAAGGCTGGGGTAAGTGTTAATGCTGTGCAGGTGGTCAAGCTTTTTCCGTGCCATAGGTCGACATATATGCGACCATCCAGCATCAAGGGTTGCTATCTCCAGCCCGTCCCATGACGGGTCCCACAGATCGGCTCAATCCTGGCAGGTATTGTAACTATCATAAGCACATTGGTCACAATACTAATGATTGTCGAGATTTGGCTGCAGAGATAGCGAAGCTGATTCAAGCTGGGAAACTGCCCCAATATACATAAGTGGCCCCTTTGCCTAAACCCGCGGTTTCAGCAAGAAGCCTTTTTGGCTTAGAGGCGAGCAACCAGATGCGGAAAAGCATAGAACAATAGCGAAGCAAGAAGCCTTTTTGGCTTCGCAGATAAAACGGGTAAACTTCGGATCTTTTAGTGTATTCCTTGAAATGCATGTTTGCTCCGTGTAATATTTCTGTAAGGCTCATTATCTAGTTTTGCAGGTCGGTGTAAATTATGCGGCCACGGTCAATAGGACTGTGGCTTTGGATGTTCTGGCTCAAAGCTATGAGTAGGAAAGGTTGAAGAGGCCAGATGAGGAGTTAAAGATGAAGTTGGGGGTCGAGTCCAGCAAGGTGACCGATCTTCAGGCCAAAAATACCGAGCTCTATAAAGAAAACCAAGAGCTCGGTACCAAGGCCAACCAGATGAGCACCAGGTTTCAAGGCTTGGAGGTGGAAGTGGAGGGGTTGAAGTAGAACGAGTCTGAGCTGGGGAAGAAGATTGCTGACTTAGAGAGGGCTTTGGAGGAGGAGAAGAAGAAATCTTCCGGGCTACTGGGTCCGGCTGAGGTGGAAGCGGAATGTCAAGCTGTACGCCAAGCCGCGTTAGAAAATTTCAAGGGGGGACCACTGCTGGATATGATGAACCGGCGATTCATGGAGCTCATCCAGTGTGGGTATACCTTGTGTTGGGACTAGCTTAGAGGCCCTAGGTCGGTGGAGGGCCTCCCTGAAGATTCCTTGGCCCATACTTCTTTGCTCCCTCAGGGTTATTATCCCTTTGATCTGGTCGAGGAGATCAAGCAGGAGTGCCGAGCCAATGGTATTCCTTTGCCAGAAAACACGGAAGAGGAAGATCCGACTTATACGGTAAGAGAAAAGCTTCTTCCCCGATTCCTTCCCCAGAAGGAGGTAAGAAGCAAAACTTTGTGAGTACTACTAACACTGGCCCAAAGGCTAGGGTAAGTGTTTCAGCAACCCGGTAGCGACCTACCTGATGTTACCGATGTGGAGAGCCCGGTCATTTTGCCCGAAAATGTTCCCAACCCGACCCCCGAGCCCCAAACGCTGGGGGTGGAGCCGACCTGACCATAGCTGGGGTCGTGAATACCATAGCTGGAGGACCGACCCAAGGCGACTCTAATCGTCAGAGAAAATAGGTATATCGGCAAAAAAACAACGTTTTAGGTAAGCGTAAAGTGGAAGCCATGACATCAGTAATTACTTTTGATGACAATGATCTTTTCTTGCCTTATAATTGTGATGATCCACTAGTGATCGATTGTTATATTTCTAATTATCAAGTACGTAGGACATTGTTAGACACAGGTAGCTCTAGTAATATAATTACTACCAAAGCATTGGCAGGATGTCAGTTCCATAAGGCACATTTAAATTCAGTACGTACGCCCTTCATTGGCTTTGGCAACCACCATGTTATTCCTGTAGGACAGTTAAGCATACCAGTCACGTTGATAGCTGGACAGCTAAAACGTACAGAAACCATAGATTTCGTGGTCATTGATGAACCCTCACCTTATAATGTATATCTGGGTCGGCCTGGACTAAATTAATTTCAGGCCATTGCTTCTACCATGCATATGCTTTTAAAATTCCCCACCATGGGTGGGTGGCCTCTCTTCGTTGTGATGTCATACAGGCTAAGCAATGTTACATGGCTTCCCTAAGAGAACAGGTGCCTATGGATTGGAAATCAAAAGTTGCTTCTGCAGTCACCCCGATCTCCGCGCCCCGGGCTTCGCCGCCTACTCGTCAAGGAAGTATTGCTCATCCCATTAACATCACCGACCTGACAGGTAGCTCAGAGCGATCCATTGAAGCAGGGGCTGAGGTGAAGATCATCCCCCTGACTGCCGACACAAACAAGGTAATTAAGATAGGGGCCGATTTACCTCCTCAGTTACAACATGATTTACTTAACCTTTTGCGTGAGTTTGCGGAAGTCTTTGCTTGGGGGTCGGAAGACATGCCTGGCATTTCTCAAAATATCATTGAACACAGGCTATCCATTGATGCCAGTCATAGGCCGATTCATCAATGAAAGTGTAACCTTGGAGGAGAACGCAGTAAATACGTAGAGATCGAAGTCAACGCTTTATTGGAGGTACGTATCATTCGAGAAATAGATTATCCTGAATGGCTAGCTAACCCTGTATTGGTTCCCAAGCTTGATGGTTCATGGCGTATATGCATCGACTTCACTGACCTAAACAAAGCCTGCCCCAAAGACTGGTTCCCTCTACCCTTGATTGATATTCTGGTCGACGCCATAGCTGGATTTCGCTTCCTCAACTTCTTGGATGCATACAAGGGCTATCACCAGATCTTCATGGCTAAAGAAGACGAGGAAAAAACATCATTCATCACAGATAAAGGTACTTATTGCTTTATTACTATGCCTTTCGGTTTGAAAAATGCTGGGGCTACCTTTCAACGCCTAGTAAATAAAATCTTTAAAAATCAGTTAGGTCAAAACATGGAAGCATACGTTGATGACTTACTTGTTAAAAGTAGGGATGAGTCTGCCTATTTACTTATTTACGTGAAACACTTGAAACTCTGGTCCAGTATAAATTAAGGTTAAATCCGAAAAAATGTGTTTTTAGGGCTACTTCAGGGAAGTTCTTAGGTTACATGGTTTCTGAAGGGGGTATTTCGGTTAATCCAAAGAAAGTAGAAGCTGTTCTGCAAATGCATCCACCTAGATCAATTCGTGAAGTACAACAATTAACAGGTAGACTAGCAGCCTTAAATCGATTTTTAGCTCGGTCGGCAAAATGAGCTTTACTATTTTTTAGCATTTTAAAAAAAAAAGATAAATTTGTGTGGAACTCGGAATGCCAAACTGCTTTCGAACAATTAAAAATGTATTTAGCTTCTTTGCCATCTTTAACCATGCTAATTCCTGGAGAACAATTATACATGTGTATAGCTACCACTGAATCCGTAATTAGGTCGGTTTTGCTTCGAGAAGATAACCGGGTTCAAAGACCCATCTATTTTGTTAGCAAAGTTTTTCAGGCAGCAGAGAAAAACTATTCCAGCTTGGAAAAATGAGTCTTGGCTCTAGTTCACTCCACACAACGTCTCCGGCCTTATTTCAACTCCCACGGAGTCACCGTCTATACCGACGCACCTCTTAAAGCCGTCATGCAAAAGGCAAGGGTTTTTGGTCGTCTCACCAGATGGGCCATCGAATTGGGGGAGTATGATATCACCTTTAAGCCTCGCACTACAGTCAAAGGGCAAATATTGGCAGATTTCATAGCTGAGGGAGTATCAGACATCCAGGAAGGCATGCCTGGCCCGTCATAAGAAATTGATCTTCTTTTAACTGTGGCAAAGGGCGATGATTCATGGACACTCCATGTAGATGGTGCCTCTAGCTAGTCCGGATCGGGTGCGGGGATCATCCTCACGAGCCCTATTGGGGAAGTCCACACTTATGCTTTACGGTTCTGCTTTACGGCCACCAATAATGAAGTAGAGTACGAAGCCATGATAGCCGGTCTAAAATTAGATCGGAAACTGGGGGTCAGAAATCTAAAAATTTGTTCAGACTCCCAGCTCGTAGTCAAACAAATTTTGGCGGAGTATAAGGCTAAGGATCGGCAAATGGAGGAATATTTGGCACTGGTGCAACAGCAGCTGAAAATTTTTACAAAATAGACTATAGAGCGAGTTCCACGGAGTAAAAACACAAATGCAGATGCCTTATCCAAATTGGCTTCTTCGGTTTTCTCTCATTTGACTAAAAATGTTCTAGTAGAAGAAGTACAGCTAGGAGTACAGCCGAGCCAGCAATCTTGTCCATAAGTGAAGGTCAGGATTGGTGATTTCCTCTATGACAGTATTTACAAAATGGTACTTTACCAGATTCACGAAAGGAAGCACAACGAATACAAAGGAAGGCTGAACATTATCAAATAGTCGGGGAAGATCTGTATAAAAAGGGTTTTCTTGATGCCCTTACTAAAGTGCCTGGGTTCAGGAGAAGCAGAAGCCGTGCTAAAAGAAATACACCAGGGGGACTGTGGGTCTCACATTGGGGCTCGGAATTTGGCCAAGAAAGTAATTGGGACCGAGTTTTATTGGCCTCGGTTATTTCAGGAAGCAGTCGAATATGTTCAACGTTGTCCCAGTTGCCAATACAATGCGACGATTCACAGGTTGCCAGCATCCAGCTTTACCGGGATAATTGCTCCTTGGCCTTTCGCGGAATGGGGGATAGATCTTATGGGGCCATTTCTTAAGATCGGTTCTTGTCATTATCTAGTTGTAGCTATAGATTATTTCACAAAATGGGTGGAGGCTGAGGCATTGAAGAATATTATCGGGCGAACTGTAGCTTGGTTTCTTTAGAGGCAAGTCATCTCTCGGTTCGGCGTGCCCAACTCGGTTATCTCGGATAATGGGACCCAGTTCGAATCCAAGGAATTCACGGCCTTCTGTTCAAAGCTTGGTATTACCCAACGTTTCGCATCTGTGGCTCATCCTCCAGCAAATGGGCAAGTGGAACTCACAAACTGAACTTTGTTGCACGGGTTGAAAACCAGATTAGAAGATAAGGGTAAGAATTGGGTAGTACAGCTGCTTCACGTACTATGGTGCCATCGGACTACGCCTAAATCGGCTACTGGGAAGACTCATTTCTAGTTAGCGTTTGGGGTCAATGCTGTCATACCCCCAGAAATACAAAGTGGTGCGCCCCGAGTCATGCACTTCAAAAGGGACCAGAATCAAAGAAACTTGGAGCATAGCTTGGATTTGATGGAGGAAGTTTAGGACACTGCCTACGTACACCAATTAAATTACAAAAATTTAGTTCGGCAACACTATGACTCTCGGGTCAAACATCGAGCCTTTGTACCGGGAGATTTGGTTTTACGGAACCGAGCTATCAGTAAGCCACAAGATCAAGGCAAGTTAGTATCTAATTGGGAAGGGCCCTACTGGGTGATCGAAGCCCGACCCACTGGTAGTTATGTATTACAAGATTTACAAGGACAATTAGTTCCGCGGGCTTGGAACGCAGCGCACTTAAGAAAATACTATCTTTGAACAAGTTGAAAGCAAGATCGTGAAAAAATCAAGTCATATATTCAAAGGAAAAAAGTGTGCTGGCCTATTACAGAGATCATTCTAAATGTTCGAAAAATGGTACAAATAGAAGCTAAGAAGGAGGAGCTTGGGAGGTCGCTTCTTCATCAGCTGCCCTATTTGGGTCGGCCGCAGGATCTTCCTCTTCCGTGTTTTCTGGCAAAGGAATACCATTGGCTCGGCACTCCTGCTTGATCTCCTCGACCAGATCAAAGGGATCACGACCCTGAGGGAGCAAAGAAGTATGGGCCAAGGAATCTTCAGGGAGGCCCTCCACCGACCTAGGGCCTCTAAGCTCGTCCTAGCACAAGGTATACCCGCGCTGGATGAGCTCCATGAATCGCCAGTTCATCAAATCCAGCAGTGGTCCCCCCTTGAAATTTTCTAAGGCAGCTTGACATGCCGCTTCCACCTCAGCCGGACCCAGCAGCCCGGAAGATTTCTTCTTCTTCTCCTCCTCCAAAGCCCTCTCCAGGTCAGCAGTCTTCTTCCCCAACTCGGACTCGTTCTGCTTTAACCCCTCCACTTCAGCCTCCAAGCCTTGAAACCTGGTGCTCATCTGGCTGGCCTTGGTACCGAGCTCTTGGTTTTCTTTATAGAGCTCGGTATTTTTGGCCTGGAGGCCGGTCACCTTGCTGGACTCGACCCCCAGCTTCATCTTTAACTCCTCTATCTCCTCATCTGGCCTCTTCAACCTTTCCTGCTCATAACTTTGAGCCAGAACATCCAAAGCCACAGTCCTCTTGACCGTGGCCGCATAATTTACACCGACCTGCAAAACTAGATAATGAGCCTTACAGAAATATTACACGGAGCAAACATGCATTTCAAGGAATACACTAAAAGATCCGAAGTTTACCCGTTTTATCTGCGAAGCCAAAAGGGCTTCTTGCTTCGCTAGTTTTTTTGATGCTTTTTCGCATCTGTTTGCTCGCCTTAACTATCTCCTCGATGGAGCTGTGAGACTCGGCCACTAACTCGGAATAAGGCCGGACATCATCGGGCTGGGGCCCCGCCAGGTGTGGCTGATATACGGGCCAAACCAGGGGGCCTGGTCTTTCGTTCTGATCTTTGAGGATGATCATCCTCTCCTTGGATAACGGATCCAAGGGCCCAGCAACTCATCGGGGTTGGGTAGCTCGGCCCCAAAAGTAGAATCGGCCAACAGTTGAGGAGCTTTAGCATTCCTAGCAGCTTGGACCTCCGTGGGAGTCGGCCGCATCTTCTTAGATGCCCGAAAGGTCAAGGCGCCAACGGGAGGGTCAGCAGTTTCTACCTCCTCAGTTAGATCAATTTTGGCAGAAGGTCTCTTCGAGGACCCCGAAGCTGCTGCTAGTTTATTGGACTTCTTTTTCCGACCAAACCCACTGAAGCCACCTGAAAACAAGAAAGTCAGACAAGGGTCAGAATCACCGATCTAGGAAGCTGACCTAAGATGGGGGATACGATAATTAAAGGTTCAGAGACAGGTGTTTACATTATTTTTCTACGTCGGGGGCCTGGCTCAGCCCGGCCCAGACAAGAAGGCCCTCTGAAGGATACTTAACTGAATATTTCTCTGAACTGGTGAAAGTTCTTAACGCCTTATAGTTTGATAACACTATGGGATTGGATTTATCCCGGGTTTGTTCTGTCGGCGCTACAAACTTTAACCAGCAGCAAGGAAGGTTTGCTTCATCGGCTTTCACCATAAAAAATCTTTCCCTCCAATGCTTATTTGTATCTGGGGAGTCAGTTATAAGGATGGGTCCGTTTCTACGTTTTTGGAAGGATACCCACCCCGACCCGTAAGGATATTGGCGGACGATGTAAAACTGGAAAAACAGATCTACGATGGGTCAGATTTTAGCCTCGAAGCAGACGCACATAAAACCCACTAGGAATCTAAAGGCATTGGGTAATAACTGGCTCAGCCCAATTTCTAAATAATCACATAGCTCTAAAGGCATAGGAAATCTTAGCCCAAATTTTATGTGATACTCATAAATACCGACCCAACCCCCGGAAGTACTAGTTATTCTCTCTTCAGGCCTGGGCAATCGGGTTCGAATGGACGGGTCAAGGTAGTAGGTCGATTTTAGGGTTTCTAATTCTACTCTAGTCAGTTCGGAAACTATCTCTTTCGGGTGAAACTCATACAATGTAGCAGCCGTATCTATAGGAAGCATTACAAAGGTATCGGAATCATGCTTAAATTCAGAGAAATAACAGATCCTACAGACACATGCGAACTAGCAGTATATGTTGCTCATGTAAGGGGGGTTCATGCATCAAACTTGCCGGAAAATTATTCCTAAGCCGGCGATCCAGTTATAATCATTAGAAGAGAGGGGAAGAACGGACTAACCTGATGATGGGTTCGGACGAGATGCTCCGGTGCCAGAACTCCTTTCTTCAGCCATGGACCTTTGGAAAATAATGGTACGGAGGCAACGAGATGAAGCGGCGGTGCAGACTATCGCAGCGAACTGGAAAGGCGACACCGACGGACATGGCGGAGAAGCAACAACTCGCACAATCACAATCACGGCAAAAAGAAGAAGAAGGATAGAAATTTTCTTTTCTCAGAAGGCACAGAAACAACAATGATGGTTCCTTCGTATTTAAAGAAAGATTCGGGAAGACGAAGTGTAGCAGACAAGCCAACCTTTGGGGCTATTAATACCGCCTCAAGAAACGGACACACGTGGGAAGTCGTACCGAGCGCCTCGAAAGTTGCTGAGCGTGTCCTGTCATGTCACGACTCTTGCCGAGGTACGCCTTTATTGATAAATTCAGTATTTTTGGGTCAACACCCCATTATTTACTTATGAATCGGATAACATGTTATTTTGTTTGGTTCAGATTTGTGTTAGTTTTTGGCTCATGCTTTTCTTTTGATAGCTATGATGTTCAGTAGGTCGGTAACCATTTCTATTGCTTTGCTTGAAATAGTTCACCACTTCTAGTAAACTTAAGTCGGAACAATCCACATTTCATGACTAGCTTAGGTCGGAAATAAAATTTCAAGAGTAGCTCGGACAGATATCAGGGGGATGCATGATAAATACCTTAGTCAAATTTTTGGCTCAGTAAAACACAAAAAGTATTAAGTTTTAGCTCGGTAAAACCTAATACTGGGGGGACTTGTTGGTGTGCACAAAATTCAGGCCCAATGGACTAAAGCGAAGATAAACAGTAAAGATAAAAAGATGCATAAGAAGTCCAGAACCCTGCTTAGGTCGGATAGATCCTCAAAACCGAGCCAAGTAGTATATCAGTCAAAGGCTTAGGTCGGATAGATCCTTAAAACCGAGCCAGATAGTGTATCAGTCAAAGGTTTAGGTCTGACAATGACTTCGGTATGTCTTGTTAGTTTCCCTCATATCTATATCATGATGATCGGCTTAACCGAGCTAAGACAGTTAGGTCGGATTAAGCTATTTCACTGACACAGTAGGTAAAGATCATCATATGGTTAGGTATAAATTTTGAAATATATGCAGAGATTTCCCAGATCTTCAAGGAGGAAGAAGCCCATGAAATCCGGTCATGATAACACAGAACATACACGCCACGCTAAACAGAGGGGAGCAGGTGAGCATGCCAATCATGAAGGTTTAACGAACATATCTCAGTCTGGAGGTATATATACTAAGTCTTCAGACTTAGTGAGGTACGCAACATTTTACCATTTGAACACTTTGTCAATACTGTTCACTTTCTTCTACCTCTCTAACTTGACCGTCGGAGCCTATACAGGGGGGAAAGCCCCGCTCCTCTCTTGGTTATTTATAGTTGTTGCCGGAACAGTCTTCAATCACGGTTTTCTTCACCATTCTTGCTGATCCGAGCTACCCAGCTCGGTCCCCAGTTCGGCTATCTCCCTTTGCAGTGAAGTTTCCATCAGTTTGGGCCGTGCTGTTCAAGAGATTTCCTTGGGCTGTAAGAAGCATCCCTAGACGAACATTTTGCGTCACATCAACGACATTTCCAATTCCAGTTCTACACCTGAATTTTATGGAATCCAATTCTAATTACGTACGTGAAAAAACAAACGGACGTACCCTACCCTAAATGTAGAGAACCCCATAACAACCATGGTACATATTCAGGGACGCCTTGTCATAAATGTAGTAATCCGATTGTATCACGTATATAACAGCCATCGATTACCGAATCTTCTAACTCACTCAAACCCGTCCGTTTGGTTGTTAGTTTTCGTTTTCTAGGAAATTGTATGAGTGGAGAGCGTATAAAATAAAAGTGAAAGCTAAAGACCCTTTCAGCTTCGATTTTGAGTGAATAAAATATTGCCACCACCACCGTCTGTGCCCTTTCTGCTGCCGCCATGCCTGGCTAGTCCCTCTGAATTGAATTGAATTGAATGTGTTAACTTTATCTGTTTTTTTTATGCTGAAACCGAGTCTATTTTGTACTTTTGCTGTTTAGCGTAAAGAAATTGGATGAGTTTGCATAATTTTTCTCTCTTTTCTTCAATTTCACATTACAGTTTAACTTCTTTGCGTCTTAGCTAGGGAGTATATAAACTGTATGATTATGTGTACGTACGTACGTACGTACGTGTTCCTCGTAAGGATTTTTAGGGGACAGAGTGTTTGGTAATATTGGCAGTTGGCCAGTGAAATTAAGGTTCTAATTTTTTGTTAGAGAAACAGTATGCAAAACTTTTTTGGTGATAATATTGAACTATGTCTTTTAGATGAATCATTCCTTAAAGAAACTACACTTTTTCCCCTGTCTTTTAACACATTATTTTCTATTAGGCTAAACGCAAAAGTGCAAGCTTTTTCCTCAATTAACCTAATTGGGACTTTTGGGTAATCTACTTAGCTGAAAAGGGTAAAGGGGTGCAACCAGGTAGATTTAAAATGAAGTTTACATGGCTGGAGGTGAGGGGTTTTGTTCTTCTCGATGCCCCTGAAGAATGTTTTACGCTTTTTATTTAATGAATAAGGGACATCGCTTCCATCAGCCTCCATGAGCTGGGCTGTTCTCATCAAAAAAAAAGAAAGAAGTTTACAAGGCTGGTCAATGAATAAATACATGGATTCCTCCTCAACTGTCACATAGTCTCCCGTTGGAAATTGCAAAACCAAACCTTTTACTCTGTATATTACTCTAAACTGGAATTACTACCCTGTATATCCACTATTTCTCATAGTTGAATGTTATATTAGTTGTATCTCTATAAAATAATCCTTTATGCATGGTATGTTGCAGAATGGTCATTAGTCTGTATATTTTGAAATTTTGTTGTGGTTTTGTTATTTAGCTAATTGTGTTCAAGTGCAACAAAATGCTGGATGTATTTTTGACAAATATTGTGGAACCAGTTTTGATAATGGATAGTTCCTTGACTGATCATCATCCACTTGTCAAACTCAAACTCAAGAGCTGGCAATGGTTGTTTTTGGTTACCATCAATATTTTGTTTCTTCTCATTGGTCAAGCTGCTGCTGTGTTGTTTGGGAGATTTTATCATGACAAAGGTGGAAATAGTACGTGGCTGGCGACATTGCTCCAAACGGTTGCCTTCCCTATTCTTTACCTCCCTTATATTATTATCGGTTCCCCCCAAAAGCCTTCGGAATCAACCAATCCAGCTTCTCCTCTTTACGTTTGCTTGATCTACTTTTTTTCTGGGAGCAATTATAGGTGGGGATAATATGTCATACTCAGTTGGACTTCTATATATCTCTGCCTCCACTTATTCCCTCCTTTGTGCTACGCAGTTGATTTCCAATGCCATATTTTCATTTTTTATCAATCAACAAAAGTTCACCATTTTGATTCTGGTTATTCTTACATTTTCTGCTTCTATCCTTGCTCACTCTACTGAACCTTCAGGAACCTCCAAGGGTAAATATGTTATTGGGTTTCTTACTACTCTTGGAGCATCCACTTTGTACTCTCTCATACTTTCCCTTATGCAACTTTCGTTCCAGAAAGTTATAAAGAAGGAAACATTTTCCGTGGTCTTGGAAATGCAAATTTACACATCACGGGTGTCCACTTGTATCTGTGTCGTTCGTCTTTTCGCGAGTGGGGAATGGAGAACATTACCTGGAGAAATGAGCTCGAAAAGTTTCTTATGTTTTGACATTGGTGTCAATAGCAATTGTTTGGCAGGTTTGCGCTGTAGGCGTTGTGGGCTTGGTATATGTGGTATCCTCCTTGTTTTCTAATGTTATCAATACCCTTTCCTTGGCAATTACTCCTCTGGCTGCTCTCGTAGTATTTCATGACAAAATGAATGCATTTAAGATTGTTGCCATGCTTATGGGGTTTTGGGGTTTTGCCCCCTATATCTATCAGAACTACATTGATGATCTTAAGTTGAGGAAGACAAAAACAAATGTTGAAGAATCTCCTAGTATTTCAATGTGTTGATGCTTTTTGGAGTTTGGAATTGAGTTGTAAGGACTGCCTACAGATTTTTTTTGAATCTTCTGGAACTCTGTTTCCAATTTTTTTTTTTTTTCTATCTTATTATATACCACGAATAAATACAAGTTTTGAAACTTTTTCTCACTACTCTTTCAATCACTTGTGTATCATGCATAAGTGAGACTATAAGCAAAGTTTTGAAATTTTACTTTGTGACGTATAATAAGATACGAGAAACGAAACAGAGGATATACTTATCTTATCGTGCGTCAATGTCAAAAAAGTTATATCGGTTATTTTTTTAAAAATTTTGGACCACTTACTTTTTCATTGTCGTCAATGACTGACGATGCAGAGGATTTGACGCGATTATACAGAATGTCTGTGTTTTCGATTTGCAGAACTAGACAGAACCAAGTTGCAAACGAATGCATGGTGATTACAACTTACAAGTGATCATGTGATTCTAGTCTAATTGATCCCAGTTTTGAAGAATCCCAGATAAGTTTTTTGAAACACTTGGCTGTTGAATTAATGTATATTTGAACTCAACCGAGGGAAACTAAGAAAAGGACTGGCTTGACTGTAGTATAAAGAGTTAAAGGGGCGTTTGGTTGGTGGGTTTGGCAATGAAGTAATGGAATCATATGAAATCTTGTTGTTTGATTGGTGGGTTTGGCAACAAGTTTTAGGGAATCATACCCAAATAATTAGACTTGAGTGAAACCCACCACCCCTAGTGGGTTTCATACACATTCCCAAACCCATTCTACCCTGCAATCAAATCCATTATCATTCCCATTCACACCGATTAACCAGAACGCCCCCTCAATCTGTCGTCAAAACTCGAAAAACAAGAACACTAACATATTTGAAAATAAATCTTCCCATGTTCTATTAGAAAAATTCACTTTGATAAATGTACAACTTATTAAGGTACAACACATAAAATAGCTAATTTGACATCATTTATTCCATCTATATCCTTACATATTAAGTATGAGCTAGTTGTAAATCACATATGATTTAAAAATTTTGAGAGTGTATTTTTCTATTAGAACAAAAGATATTTTTTGAAGGTGGATTGTTTTAATTGCACAGAGGGAGTAACAATTTTTATAGAGTTTTAGTGTTATTTCACTGTAGTAGAAATTTCAAGTGTGCTTGTTATTCAATATTTATTTTATTTTTCTTCTAAAATTAGTAATGAGGTTTCTCCACCAGAAATTTAGAAATTCTCACTGTCCTACTGAGTTGAATTAGGGATAACTTGACTAGATGGTCATCCACGTTTGTATTTTTATTTTATTTTTTTCACTTTTTTTGTGCTTCATTTTTGTTTTTAATTTACAAAATTTACCGTTTCACCCAAAAATAAAATAAAATTTTTAATTTACAAAATTTAACATTTTAGCCAAAAATAAAATAAAATTTTCGAGTCCCTTGTGAGACTAGCTAATGACTTCTACATGGCGAATTCATAAATGTATAACTTTCGGCCAAGGGTAGTATGAACCCTAGTCACCCCTTCGCTCCCTTTTTGGTAAGTGTTCCCACTTGTGTGTTTTCCTCCATTCTTTGTGAATCTTCTAGATCTTCTCGAGTCTTCTAGAATCCTCTAGAATAAAATAACATAAGAGTAATTAATAAAAATGAAGAAATGTAAGTATCTTTAAAATTTTACTTAAACCCTCAGCTTGCAACTGTAGAAATGGATTGTCGTTGTCTTTATTCTTTACTCGATTTTTAACGATCCATTTTTCCGTCTTTGGGTCAAAGTCCTTTCCATTGGAGATGCAATTGAATGCTTATTTTATTTACCGACCAGAATGTAGAAAAATGTGTATGTGTGGATCATCTTTAAGTCACCAGTCAAAATAGAGAAGATAATGGAGCCTATGGTTGTCGATATACATGGCCTAATCCAGCTGCAGGACGATCCTGTCTGGCCAAACCGAGATCTCTGAGCTTTAACTTTGAAGACATCAGCTAAAAGAATATTTGAAGCTTTAAAAAATCTCGAAATATTAGCTGAAATTAAGGAAGATGAAGCTTATATATACAACAGAAGTGATCTAAAACTTCAAAGATGGATATGCAATGCTTTACCAGTGATAAAACTATGTAATATTAAACATTTCCATCTTGAGCAAGACCACGAAAGACATAACAAGAAGAGATCTTCCAGTTTACAACACATAAAATAAGTAATTATGTTCATTATTTTGCAAATGTCCATTAATTTTGAACCATATATAATTATGTTACTAAGGAAATAAAAAAAAATTTAAAAGAAAAAGAATACTTGCATACTCTTTTCTTGAAACAAAAGGAAAGAAAGAAAAAAATCAGAAGAAACAAACATTTTCTAGTGGAACCTAGTGAATGGAGTATAAGTCTAGTCAAAGTAAACCAATTCCCCTTTTCTTGAATATGGTGTGAAATGAAGAAACGATTGGCTGCTGCATAATGGAGCTCCCCATGGCCAAGAGTTTTCCATTGTTTTTCTTTTGCCCCAATGATCACTGCAAAGGAAAAAGAAAAGAAAACAGAGAGAACTCACCCTGTTTTGCACTCTTCACTCTGTCCCTGTTATCCGAATATTCAGAAGGAAAAAAAAAAAAAAAAAAAAAGGAAAAAGTTTTCTCTTTTGGCTGATCGAATCAAGATGGCTGATACTGTAATTGAGGGGATCACTAAGGTTTTGCTGCAAAAGGTGGTTGAGCTTGCTGCGGACGAGATCAGTCGTTTGTGGAATATGGAGAAAGAACTTGGAAAGCTTGCCAATGAGATAGAAAAGATTCAAGCTTTGTTGTCTGATGCTCAAAACAGTCGAATGACTAGCCAATTTCTGCAACATTGGCTGAAAGATCTCAAGTCCCGAGTCTTCAATGCTGATATTGTGCTGGACAAGTATGGTTACAAAGTTCTTCGTCAAAAAATCGAGTGTCGAAAGAGGGACAAGGTACGCAACTTCTTTTCATGCTCAAATCCTGTTTTTTACCGTCCTAAAATAGCTCATCAGATAAAGAATGTTCTCTCATCCTTTGAAGAGCTATATACAAGATCAATTCAAATTGGCCTTCAAGCAATTCAATTAGTAAACTCAGTTCCTGATCCAAAACAAATGAGGCTCACAGTTCCTTTTGTGGAGGATTCAAAAATTGTGGGGAGGGAGGATGATATCTCAAAGGTCATAAACATGTTAACTGTTTTAGAATATAAGGAATATTTACCTGTCATTACCATCCTTGGCATGGGTGGTCAGGGAAAGACAACCCTAGCTCAACTTATTTACAAAAGTGAAAAGATTAATCATTACTTTAACCAGGTGATCTGGGTTTGTGTTTCTGATGATTTTAGTGTTGAAAGATTGTTGGGTGAAATGTTGCAATCTGTCACAAAAACCAACCACCGATTGAAAAGTATTGAAGCTTTGGTACATAGACTAGAAGTTGAGTTGGGAGGTAAAAGATATTTGATTGTATTTGATGATGTTTGGAACCGTAATAGAGAGGTATGGGATCGATTGAGAGCATGTTTAGTTGAAATTTGTGGGTTAAAAGACAGCAAGATTTTGGCCACCACACGCAGTAAGGATGTTGCTTCAGCAATGGGAACATCTAGGTATCATTTACTTCAAAAACTCTTAGAGGATGAAAGCTGGTCATTGTTTGAAAAATGTGCATTTGCAGAGGGAGGAGCAATAAAGACTCCACAACTAATGGAAGTAGGAACAAGGATTTTAAAAAAATGTGGAGGTGTTCCCTTAGCTATTAAGGCAATAGGTGGCTTATTATATTCAAAGGACTCTGAAGAAGAATGGATAGTGATTGAAAAAGGTGATTTTTCGAGTGCTTATGGTGAAAAAGACATGGTTCTTTCTACCATCAAGCTTAGTTACGATAATTTGCCTTCATTTTCAATCCAGCAATGTTTTGCATATTGTGCTATTTTTGAGAAGGACACTCGGATAGACAAGGACAAGCTTATACAACTTTGGATGGCGCAAGGGTTACTTAACCTTCCTCGGGGAAGCCAATTGAAAATGGAAGACGTGGGTGAAAACTACTTTAATATTCTGTTGAGGAACTCTTTATTGCAAGATGCTGAAATGGATGATTTCAACAACATCACACATTACAAGATGCATGACCTTGTGCATGATGTTTCATTAAAAGTGTCGGAGAATTACTGCTATCATGTGAAAGACTGGAAGGTCGAAACCAATAAAATTGAAGCCATGCATGTATCAATCAGTTCAGGTGAAAGGGTAATGTGGAAGAGATTGAAAGACATTCTCCCATCGAAGTTGCGAACACTTCATCTGAAAGGCTGTGGTGACATACCTGAAGATTTGTTTCTAAACTTTAAATGTCTTTCTGCTTTGATTGTTGATGATTCGGATGCAAAGGAATTACCAAATTCAATTGGCAAGATGAAACTTTTAAGATTCCTTGACATTAGTGGTTGCCATGAAATTGAAAGGCTCCCAAAATCCTTCACAAAGCTTTACTATTTGCAAACATTAATGGTTTCGGGATTAAAAGAGCTACCAGATGGGTTTGGGAATTTAATTAACTTGAGTCATATTGAGGCGAGGTTTTTAGTTGTCACTGAAGGATTAAGCCAATTGAGAAATATTCAAAAATTGTCTTACTTTAAGGTGCACTACTACAAATTGGAGCTGTAACAACACCCAAAAATGATGCTTTAGGCCCTACAAGTGTTATCTTAGGCCTAGGGTATCACTTTAAAAAGTATCTCTTAAAGTGATGTTACCTTAGGCCTAAGGTAACACTTTTTACCTTTTATACAACATTTTTTTGAAGTGTAGCAATACGTAGCTAATGTAACGTTTTTTTTCCCTCCCTAATGCAACGCTTTTTCCCCTTTAGTGCAACGCTTTTTTGCCTAATGCAACGCTGTTTTAGACTGATGCAACGCTTTTTTTGGAATAATGCAACGCTTTTTTGGAATAATGCAACGCTTTTTGGGAATAATGCAACACCCTTTGGACCTAATGCTGCCCTCGTTGGGCCTAATGCAACGCTTTTTATTAATTACCTTTGAGCAAATACACTACTTTAAGCTCACAAATGTAACTCTTTGTACAATATTTTAACCCTTTTGCATCAATTTATTACTACAAATACAAAATCGAAAAACAATTCTATAAAAGTGATAATCGTATTACAAAACTATAAATTTATCGTGTCAAATATAAAAGTATATATTTATAGTGTTAAATACAAAAGTAATCTCTAGGCCACCTCGATCTTCTGGGAGATTTAGAAGTGATTCCTCATCAATTTGTTAAGATGTCAAGGTACATCTCCTTCATCCATATTTTGCTATAGCAATCTCTTAGTCTTCAGTGCCTTTGTAGAATTAAGTTTTTTGGCCATCAGTTTCTATCTGCACCTCCATTACTGCGTCTAAGCAGCAGCATTTATAGGGAACAGGAAATCAAAATATTAGCAAGAAACTTAGTTTCCCTAGCATAACATTTGTCGGATTACAGAGTAAACTAAACTGGTATACTGCTATGCATTTTCTCCAAATTCAATTCATCAAAACTCTGCTTCAAAATAGATAGTGGTGCACATTAAATAAGCCTGAATGTGAAACTTTGGGCCAACAAATTAAAAAAAGAGAAATAAGAACTAAGATGGAGAGACTGAACTTTCTGAACTAGAAATGCCTGTAATTTCAAAGCTGCCACACATTTTTTGTCTCATGAATACTGCAAAAAGAAGAAAGAATTAGAAAGACAACCTTAGAAAGAAGAATTTTGACCCCAATATGCTGCTTGTTGTCCCAGCCAATAAATGAGTTATCAGTCTTGCTTGCTCCCATTTTTGTCCAATAACTTCAATGTAGTTAAGGGAAGTTGGTTTCTTGGCTTTGAACAACCAAGCAGCACCCCAAAATAATTTCATCCTTATTTAAGTCAAGAATCATGAAAACTCATTAAGCACTTCACATAAGAACTCGATTACTTGTAGTATTTAGATGCAATACATATTACCTCATAATCAGAAAATGAGCAATAAAAGGGACGGACATAAGAACGCGATTACTTGAGGACAAGTTGCTAATCAACTCAGTGATTTCCCTGCTTAAAAAATTACCATTTCAGCAAACATGAGTAAAACCAAAGAGCAAAGAACAATAGGCATAGGACCAAATATGCATTTTCGACTAACAATTTCAATACAGAAAAGAGAAATGCACTCTAGGCAGATTAAAAACAATGTGCCATATAACTTGATATTTAAAAATATTATTACAGCAATAAATACTTCAGCAGTTTCAACCTGCAAATTTAAACTAGAAAACACTCATTGTCAATCAGATTTGAAAGTACATCAGCCTAAAAATTGTTACAGCAAGGAATACTTACAGCATCTGCACTAACTTAATAAACTTTTACACAGTATGTAATGTTCCAAATCCAACAATTATAGAAAGCTCTGCATCTGATTGAAAACTAATGCGTACCTTGAAAAATCTATGTTTTGCCATTGCCTAAAGTCCATGATAGAGAGGATAACAATATATAAGCAATGGCACAAATATCTAAAAGCTTAAAGCCCAAGAAACACCATCTTGGTTGTTTGGTATCATCCGACTATAAATTTCTATAGATTTATCACTTTGAGATGTTTTTAATTGCTTTTTTCCTTCTGTTTTTTGTTTCAAATTTCAAGATGAGAAAGCTGGTTTCAGAGAAGCAGCCATTGAGGTGCTTCCTAAATCATTTTACGACCAAAACAAGCTATCAATTCTTTTAACGAATTTGAGAACATTTAACAATCAGATATACAATCAGCTATAGAAAACCTGGAGCAATAGAGATCAAGCCTTATCCAAGAAGGAAGTTGCTTAAGGTTAAACAGTATCACAAAAGAATACCACACAAACAAAACAACAAGAACGAAAGAGCAAAGAAGAGAAAAACAATAAAAGAATATTGGTTCCCTAGACCAGCCTTTTTTATTTGTTATTATTATTTTTATACTTCCACAGCAGCTTAGAGTTGCCAGCTATTCTGTTTTGTTATGGAGGGCCTCAAACTGTAACAAGCTTTTAAGGGGAAACCATCTGATGCCAATCAAAATAAATAAATAAATAATAAAAGAAAAATTATTTGACAAGAGAAAAAATGATGATTAGAGTTTTTGGATATGACAGAGTCAGAAGATTCACCTCATATATTCTCTTAAACTCCATATATGCCATGCTGATCCTTAAGAAAAGGAGTGCAATAAACTTACGGGCCCTGGAGCTTGTGCTAATCTGCTTCTGAATTCCACTGTTGAACAAAACATTGAAGATGATACATTAAGAGTCAAATGGTTAAGCAAGAAGGAGAGCTAAGAGAAACAGAAACTTATAATATCTGATGCATGACTAGGCAATCCATATGTGATAATAGAAAAGGTCAAATAAAACTAAAAGCATAATACTTAATTGCATAGGACAAAATGTGAAAGATGAATGTATTTGAAACACTTCAGTATAAGATCCACTAATTTAAAGCCTCAACACCAACTAGATACTTTCACTAATGTTCATTAGCGAAAGCAAAAATGAGTGCCATTCTAAATGTAAATTCTCGGATCATTTCCATCTCAAGACAACAAAAGTTCCTTCTTCCTCAAAACATCTTACACACCAAGAAACTCATATTCAAAAGGAAGAAATGAAAATTGAAACCAGGGAGATGTATAGAATCCAATGACACAGAAACCAGTAATACATTTTCTACATTTATTCCCATTATAATCTCAAATGTAATCGGCAGGTTTTCCATTACCCTTCACTGCAAATATAGGTATGCTTTGTGCATGTGAAATTGCATCATTCCATGATAATTATAAAGAACCAGATGGTTGAATCACCTGTAGAGGGTCTCATAAACTAAAGGAACAGAGATCAGATAATGAGGTTGATACCGCCGCAAATCATCCTATAATAAAGAGAGGTGAACTGTTTAGAAAGTTGCAGACAAATAATCACTTCAGAATGCTCCAATTTTCTAAAACTACTTATGAAGTAGTTGAGTAAAATGTTTATCATCAGAAAGGAGTTTGGGATGCTTCCAACAATATACCCTTAAGTTTTTAATGTTGGTATACACTTGCTCAATTCCACATGTAAATATGAAATACTCGCAGCTCCGCTCATATACATGCCATGGTGGAAGCATGCTTAGAAATCTATCACCAGGCACAGCAGGCACAATATCCCATAAGTTCAAAATCTACAAGAAAGAAAACAGAGCAAGATGAGAAACAAAAATAGCAAATACTGGATGTAAAATCATACATATCAACTCCACTTCACGAATTTCCATTATTTTCAACTGCAATGTGAACCTGTCATTGAAGTTTTAAACTAACTGGTAGGCTTATAATACGTAGCAGCCAACAAAATTTCATGCTTTTGGTTGATCAACAATACCAACTTCCCTAAGTTATATATTTAAGTCACTCCCCATCAAGGTTTATAAACGACATGCCATCTAGTTGACCGGCTGAGGCTCAATTCAGAACCACAAAAGAAAAAGGAGCAAATTTAGACCTGGTGCAGCAGATTCTTATGCGTAAGCATGACTCCTTTTGGATTTCCACTGGTTCCACTTGTATAAATGAGAGTAGCTACATCATCAGAATTGATGGCTTCATAACTATATTGCTGTCCTGAAATTAAAATAGATAGGAAACACTATTATGCCAATAACCTGTGACTTCTAGTAAAACCGTTAAGTAATAAGAATGCCAAGTATTTCAACTTTAATACCAGTTCAAGCAAAACAAAAGGTTATCAATCAGCTAATATTAGTAAATATGGTAATCCACGGCCAAGCATGCAATGAATCAATGTTTACCGGTTCATCTACTACGTATAAAAAGAAGTAACAATTGTAGTCAAACCCCCAATTCCACATGACACATTTATTCCACAAAATGGATAAAAATATGGTAGCCACAGAATGCTCGGGCTAATATTGACATGTTAATTAGTTCAAATCTGACATCAAAGAACTATCATGAAAGGACTATATTCAACCTTAGCATGACAGAAAGCTTCCTTTATTACTAATCAAACTTCAAACCTCCCTGGATAGAACAACCTTAGGGGAGAAAAAATCAATCCAAGTACCTATCGGTCCTGCTGTTCCTTTATCAGTGCTCTTCACTGTTCTGTACATCTGCATGAATAACAACATACAAGTATCAGAAAAAGAAAGACAAAAGTCCACAAGAAAGATTACTCTCAAGATGTCCTTTTGTCCTAATCTTTTGTACTTCCTCCCATCACCACAGTTAACTACTTATATATATATATGATTCATATCAGTAATAATACATATATGAGAATGAGACATAGAAGAAAAGTAGCACAGAAGCAACCAGTAATTCATCATGAAAAGCCTAAGCAAATCTGCATTGAACTAATCCCATTCCCACCTGTAAATGGCTCTTCACATGAGCTAGGGTTAGATCCTTGACGTTCATCAACTCCAGCCCTGATTTTGGGGTCGCTCCTTCACCGTACCCATTCAAAGTAAAATTACAATTTACTTTGGGAGAAGGTTACTGATCAGTAGTGTTATTTTCAACCCTCTTTAGATCTCTTTTTCATCTCCATAGTCTTACCAATGATCTTTCCTTTCCACCTGGAGTAGAGAAAAAGAAAATCTTTGACCAGTTTCAAAAGTCTTTGGCGAATGGAAGTGCAAAAATGTTTGTCCTGAAAATCCAAGGAACATGCAGCTATCGACTGGCAATGATAATATATCTTCAACAAGCTATAGTTTAATTTGATGAAGAGAAGTGAGATAACAAAGGACATTAAAGAATTAAGAAACAGACCTGGTGGAAAGCCATGCAGGCACCAAAACTTCCAACAACTTGTATGCTTCACTAGGTTCAAGAGATAAAATAGTTGCCTTCATCTAGGTATACAACTACTAGTTAGTAAACCAGCCATATACAAAAAAAAAAAAAAAATGAGGAGGAGCTATTTATCTTAACCAGTTCAAACAAACCAACCTTCTTTTGTGGTATGCTCTCCACAAGACTAATATCTATTAAGATGGTGGAATCACTAATTGAGCTGGATGTCATTCCATCTAAATCATTAAGGATCCCTGAGGATCTCAGCCTGTCAATGTTATCAAACACAAAACAGAAATAGTTAGGGGCCGCTTGGTTCGTAAAGGGGAATGAGAATGGGAATGGGAATGATAATAGTGGGGAATGATAGTAGAGGGAATGATAGCATTGGGAATGATAGATGGTGTTTGGTTCACAAATAAATTTTTAGGATTAAAATTTATTTTAATTTATTTACATTTAATTTTGATATATTATAAACTATTTGTGTTAAATATATTATAATGATGAATTTTAGCACTTAAAATTTTTAAAAAATAAAAAATACACACAAAAGGAGGGAATCAAACCCATACCCCAACCTAACCAAACAACAACTTTCATTCCATTCCCATTCCCAAACCTCCAAAACCATCAACCAAGCATGCCCTTAAGATTGCCAAACAATATGTTAAAAGCATAAGATTAAACAAAAGTGTACTTAGAATATACTTGACAAAGTTATCAAACACCAACACAATATGCAGAGCTTATGTACACAAAAAAGAATATATAATCAAAGATTAGTTCTTCTTTCTTGTGAACTAAGAGAAAGAACAGAGATATGAAAATTTTATTAAATAAAGACATTACAACCAAAAATTCTTCATAAATTTTCTATTAATCAAGCGAGCTAAAACCAATTGCCACCATCGGCATAACAATCATTGCAATAATAATTAACAGTCTAAATCAAACATTAAAGCTAGAGAAGAGAGGTTTTTGAATTTAGAGAGTTAGGGTTGGCATAAAAAGGTGAAAATATAACCCCAAAAAATCTAATAACAGAAAAGAGAAACCAAAATAACCATGGGAGGTACCTCTATTGTCCCGGGGGGGGGGGGGGGGGGGGGGGGGGGGGGGGGGGACTACAAATTAAGGAACTATTATAAGAATTGAGGCGCGTCAAACCCGTAATCCCAATCAAAGTTCGATCCATCCATGAAATCATATTCCCTGATGAAATCATCTATAGCTTCGTCCATCTCCATTATAAAATTCACAGTAACCCCAAAAACCAAAAAGAATAAATCTATACACTATTATAATTTATATTAATAATAATCCTTTCCACATCTTCCGGATTTAGGCTATGGCTGGAACACCGGGCCAAAAATAATGCCGTGGAACTCATCGAATTCGATTCCCTTCTCTCGTAATTGGCCTAGCGGCCTTCTGGCTGTGGGTTTCTAGACTGGAACGAAAACCTAGGCACTATTTGTATGGCTAAATTTGCATATAGACGGAGAAAGGGAGAGGGAAAATTGCGAAGAAAATTGAACGGAAAAAAACTCACAAGTCCGATAGCCAAACAGCCAGAATGAAAATCGCTGAAGAAGGACACCATATCACCATCGATGGCCCAGTAAACAAAGGTTGAACGGCGGCGGCGAATGGAAGGAGGGGAGCAGGCGGCAATTTCGAGGAGGAAGGACGAAGAGAGGAGGAAGATAAAGAAATTGATTGAAAATGGGGTAGGTCGAAATTAATTTGGAGAGTAGAGAGAAAACAGAGAGAGAAAACGATAATTTTTTTTATCTTTTTCCAATTTTACCCCTAACAAATTAAGTCCTAAACCCTAAACCCTACCCTACCATATTAACCCTAAACCTTACCCTTAACCCTTAACCGTACATTTTATCAGAACATGCGGCATTCTAGCAAAAAAAGCGATGCACTAGTTTAAAAGTTTAAAAAAGTGCTGCATTTGATTGAGAAAAGCGTTGCACTAGCCTTAAAAAGTGCTGCAATAGCCAAAAAAGTGCTACACTAGCTCAAAAAAGGGTTGCATTAGCCTTTAAAAAAAAGTGTGGCACTAATCTAAAAAAAATGTTGCTTTAGCTTTCCAACAAAGGCATCATTTTGCAAAGGTGTAGCATATTGTAAAAAAATGTTGCATTAGACTCCTATAGCTACACTTAATTTTGGTGATGCATTTTCTTTTAAAATTTGGTTCTATTGTAACATTCTTAAAAATGTAACCTACAAAGTGATACAATAGGCTCAATTTGTAGTAGTGGTGGGTGAATAGAAAGGATGTCAAATTGAAGAGATAGAACACTTGGATAACCTTAAAGGTAAACTAAGAATATTTGACCTTCAGTATGTGGGGAGTTACGAGTCTGCTATGAAGTCCAACTTGTCCAAGAAGTCAAACATTCAAATTTTAGAACTTGAATGGGATGGAAGGGATGAAGATCGTGATGACACTGATGTTGTGGAGGGTTTGAAACCTCATTCAAATTTAAAAAGTTTAAGCATCGATAGCTGTCAATGCTCAAGGTTGCCATCGTGGATGGTAGGAGAAAATGGGTTGTTACCTATTGCCAATTTGGTGAAGCTATCACTAATGGGGTTGAATAGATGTGAAAGTCTCCCATCACTTGGAGACTTGGCGTTTCTTAAGGATCTACAAATAAGGTCATTGCCTAAGGTGAAGCGCATAGAAAATGAATTCTATGGGTGGGCAACAAAGAGCGTCAATTGCAATAATGAGTCCGAAATCATAACTCTCTTTCCTGCTCTTCGGAGACTTTCATTATGGGGGATGGATAGTCTGGTGGAGTGGTCAGATGCAACTGAAATTATTTCAGCAACAAATTCGTCACCAATAGTTCAATTTAAAATATTTCCTTATCTGAAGGAAATAGAGATAGCAAAACTTCCCAACTTGTCTGTGTTACCAAACTTGGGTAGCTTACCAAGTCTTAAACGAGTGCATGTATTCCATTGTGAGAATGTAAGAATTAGGGATGAGTGGGTTGAGTCGGGTCAAAAAGTAGGCACTGATGATAATGATGAGAGGCATTCATATGTTGATTCATATAGCCAATCTTACTTCCCATCCCTACGTCAATTACATCTATGCAATTGTGACAAGTTGATTGCACCATTAATTGACAGTCACATCATGAGTTTGGTGCAACTTGAGTCATTAACGATAAAAGGCCACCCAAATTCATGGCCGAAAGATCTTCACCACCTAATCAACCTTAAGACGTTAGAGTTAGGAGGATATGCACATGGCGTGGAAGTTGAATTTGAATGTTATCCAGCTTGGCCCTATCCGAAGAGTGATTTTGTCTCCCTTACGTCTCTTTGGCTGGATGGAGATCAGTTACCAAGACTCAGGTGTCTCCCTGATCAAATCCAGTATTTGACTGCATTGGAGGTTCTTCCAGAGTGGATGGGTGACTTAGAATCTCTTCAATCCTTGAGATTATCCAATTGCAAAAATCTCAAACAGTTACCCTCGGCGGAAGCAATTCAGCGCCTTACCAATCTACAAACTTTATGGATTGATGGTTGCCCTGTTCTAGAAGAGAAATGCAAGAGAGAAGTGGATCAGAGTGGATCAAGATTGAGCACATTCCACACTTGTACGGTCCATGCTTCAGGCAACTCGTCTGTACACACTGTACTAATTAATCTGTACGTACGTTAGTCTCTCACTAGTAATTTTCAGTCAATTAATTCCTTGTTAATTGCTAATTTACAGTTTTCCTCTTCAGTTTATAAAGAAGTGCATACATTAGATGGAAACGGTCAAAGTGGCCGAAGATCCCATATTTTTCTGACTTGCTACCTGAAAATGGTGGTTTCTATTCTGAATTTGTGGGTGAGTTAGCTATATATATTTTTCTCAAGGGAATTAGTTTACCACTCTTTTTCCGGGAAGAAAGTAAATTATGCTTTTAAACAATGAGCAAATTAATTAATATTGGACAAAGCCATCCAGGTTAAACAATGAGCAAATCACCTATTCGCTTTAATATAATGAAGCACTTTAGTTACCTTCATTCTGTTTTATTCATTTCAAAACTAATATTGGATTATAATCAAATGCAGAATAGTAGCCTTTCATGGATAAGTCCAAAGCCATTTAGTTTCCCTCATTATTGTTCATTGTAGCTGAAATTTCTATCCATGGTTTGAAGTAAAAGTTTCTCTTAACTTGGTCGTTTCAGGAGGGAACGGATTCGGATGCATTACCGCAGACTCTTGGAATTGCTACTGCTGGATTAGGATTACTTGTGTTCACAGTGGTTAGTAGGATGATCGATGTCTTTCTTTCAACCTCTGCTAATTAAGCTTTTTCTAGGAGGAATAGTTTATCCTTTTTCATGGCTTTCTTGGGTTCAGCAGCACTTGTTCAAGTCATCCGTATAAATTCCTACTTGGAGAGGTTTGTCTTGCGTTCCTTATAAGTTTCCACATTTAGGCCTTGAAAACCATGCCATCTCAATCAACCAAAAATTATTCAATTAAACATTCTCGACATGTTTTTGACAGGATAGGAAGAAGACTCTTCAACAGCTTGATGAGTTTTGAGCACTAAGGGTGACACAAAGGAGCTTATAGATCGATGATGTTAAGGTTTTCCCTTTTTGTTTGGCCTCTTCCTTTTCCAAGGACTGAATCCTTAATAATTGATTCTTTGGTTAATCCATCTGTGATGCTTGGCTTCGATTTTCAGCAAATTTGGAAGGCTCTTCTGCCATTGCCAGTGACTAAAAAGGCTCTACCTGCACCATCACCTAAAGTTGAAGCAGTAGCTGAGCCAACTCCAGAAATTAATTCAGTTCCCAAAGCTGAAGTTAAAGCAGATTCACTACCAGTAGTTCCAACTCCACTTTCGCCTTATCCTAATGTAAGCTCTCTGCACTCTGCAGTGATCTTGATTCCAAATTCTCATTGCAATGAGGAATATTATCACTTGAAACTTAGATTTTCTATTGATTCAACAAAACTGCAGAAGGATTGTTGTTAATTTGACCTGAATGTGTATATCTGCTTGAAGTTGCAAACTCAAGAATACATTGACATTGCCTCTTTCTTTCTTTCTTATTGCAGTATCCAGATCTCTCAGCAAACATTCTCTAGGTTAGACAAGCTACTTCCTACAAGTTCTTGAATGTGCTCCTTCAATGGTCATAAATGGACAGTACTCAAATTAGTTGTGAAATAGAGCATTCCCAGCCGAAGTTTCTGCTAAGTTTGACGAGTTCTTGATATGTTCTCCTTGCGCAAGATTTTTGAACTTGGACACTGATCATCGATGGACAGTACTGAAACTAGTCACGGGGTCTTTTATCTTTGGGTTGTTTCAACATTCTTTTATGTTTATGTCGTCAGAAATCTTGTAAATGCTAGTGTTTGTATCAAATGTATTATACTTAGATTGGAGATCGGCTCAAGAAACCATTATAAACTGCCTTCAAAGTACTCTATTTGAAGTTTCAATTGAACTCTTTCTGTAGAGATCATTCAAAAGTCAAATACTTTCTTTGTTAGGATCCATAAGATATGTACCTTGAAATGAACAGCAAAGAAATTAAATACTTTCTTGCATTTACCAAATTATCCTACGATGAGAATTTGTTTGTATATATGTTGTGGCTCTATTTATTAATTTTCTATCAATGCTTCAAGTTTGCAGCATCATTTCTTATGAAGGTGTAGTTAATTATCTCTTAAGATTATTTTACTGATCATTATATTGATAGTACAATTTTGCTAGAAAATCATTTGTTCTTCCCAGTATGCATAATCTACTATTCTGACAAACTAAAGAGATGCAATATAATACAAGAAGTTAAGCAATCAAGAAATGTAAAGATGGATATCCAATGCTTTACAAGTAATAAAACTATGTAATAATGAACATTTCCATCTTGGCTACGTTGTTAACATATCGAGCAGGACCTCGAAAGACATAACAAGAAGAGATCTTCCAGTAAATATGTACATTATTTAAGTGAATAAATTATATTACAACACATAAAATAAGTAATTACATACTATTTTTTGTAGTGATATCATTATTTTGCAAATGTCGATTAATTTTGAACCACATATAATTATGTTACTAAGGAAATAAAAAAATTTTGAAAGAAAAGAATACTGACATACTCTTTTCTTGAACAAAAAAAGGTATAAAATCAAAAGAAACAAACATTTTCTAATGGAACCTAATGAATGGAGTATAAGTCTTTAGTCAAAGTAAATGGATTCCTTATTTCTTGAATATGGTGTGAAATGATGAAAAGATTGGTTGTTGCATAATGGAGATGCAACTGAAATGAGTTCACCAAATTCATGCTCATCATTCAATTAAAATATTTCCATATCTAGGGGAGATATTTATACCTGGCCTTTCGAACTGAGTGTTTTTCCAAACTTGGGTAGCTTACCAAGTCTAAAACAATTAGAAAGTTTGACCCAATATACTTCTCTTAAATGTACATCTCCAATCACTACTGCAAAACTGATAAAATCCGCTTCTACCCAAATATGGGAAACAAAGCCACCGGAGTGCTAAATATTATATAGCACTTAAATGTTCAAGGAATGATTCGAACCCATAGCCTTAAATTTCTATTGAGTCTTAAGGAAGGATAAATAACCACTTCTTTTTTTGTTAGTTCTTTCTTATTATTATCATTATGTTATAGATTTGTTCACAGATAAAATACATAATTATTTTATACTACATATATTATAATAATATATAAACTCATGATAAAATTTAAAAAATCTGTTTTGATCAAACAAGTTTAGAAAAGAAATTAATAAAACTGTTTGGTAAAACATATTTATGAAATATTGTCCAAACTTTTTTTGGTAAAACCGGTTTAGAAAAAGAAAAAAATTATCAAAATCTGTTTTTAGGGAACGGGTTGAGAAAATAATTTCAAAATCGTTTTAGTAAAATGGGTTTTTAAACAAAAAATTAATCGAAATATGTTTTTTGGGAATAGGTTTAAAAAATCATTTCCAAACCTATTTTAGTAAAATGCGATTAACATGAAAGAAAAATAGGGCGTGCGACTTCTAAGAGTGACAAAGCCACTGATTTTTTGATGAACATGTGGCTTTGCCGAAAAAGCGTTCGGTAAAGCCACCGGTTCATCAAAAAACCAGTGGTTTTGTCCGTAATTAAACAACAAAGCCAACGGATTTCGTAAACCGGTGGATATACTCATTTTCGCGAAAAGCGATCAGTTTGTTAATATGAAATCGGTGGCTAAATTTCAATGACTTTCTTGCATTTTGTACTACTAGTGAATTATGTCTATGTAACCACCCTAAAAATCTAACCTTTTATATAGGATGTTTAAAGCGGTAAAGGAAATGAAATGAAAAAAAAATCCCTTTCAAAGGCCCTAAATAATCGATTTTGATAGGCTGAATTTTTGTAGTGAGCAATACATGGGTAGAGTAAATGCCCTTTGTGCGCAATTAGGTGTGAAACGACCGTCTTTCCCTTTGCTCATTGCTAAAGAGCGAAAAAAAAAAAAAAAAAAAAAAAAAACTCTTGGGTGGTGGGTTTTCTGTAGACCGTTTCTCCAACTAATAGCATAAATAAGCATATATAGAAAATGAAACTTACAACATCATAACATGCATTATCACATATTGGCAGTGGAGTTTCATTTTTTTTTTTTTTTTTTTTTCCCAACACTTCGCCAAGGGTGACCGTCATTGTCTTAGGTGGCAAAAATGATTTATGGCTTAGGGGGAGATTGAACAATTCTTCCCTCTGCCACAACACGCTGACGAGACTCGATCTATTAGAAAAAATCGACATTTGGTCCCATTCTAAATTAATTTAAAAAGTAAAAGAGCAATGTAATAACAAATCTCATTCTAAATTATAATTATTAAATAAATAATATAAGTACAAACAACATGAAGGAAATGACTCAGAGGGGAGAAAGAGAAAAGGGAATATTGTTTCCAAAAGTTAATTTAGCAGAAAATTTTGCGAAAGAGAATTTAATATAGCATTGTTTAGAAAAGTGTCAAATTATCATTTGCACCTTTAAAGATAACAGAAAAACTATAATTACATTTGGAGAAACAGAGGGGGCCGTTTGTAATTTTCTAAAACACATTAGGCTAATTGGTAAATTTTTCAAAATTATAGGAGGGGTGTTTGGCAGTTTTGGATCCACGGTTATAATATTATGTGTCAATCTTTCTAATACTATAAAATTGCAAAAAAAATATTATAATTTTGGATGAATTCAATTTTTAGTCATCATACTTTCATCTTGTTCGTTCAGCTTATGGTCACATTGCTTTGAAACTCTTATTTTTAGTCACCAAACTTTCAAAATACATTTTTTAGTCACTTTTTTTAAATATTTTTAGAAGGTGTTGTTTATTTTAAGCTTACAGTTTCAGGCTAAAGACTTGGCGAAGAGTGAGGTTCGATTTGAGGGGTTTCCGGGCTGAAGAGTGGAGCAGAGTGTGAGGCGCAATTTGAGGGACTTTGGGCTCAAGACTAGGCACAAAATTAATGATGCTCGATTTGGGGGGCGTCAATCTAGGAAGTGTCGGGTTGGAAACTTGGTGCAGAATTTTGAAGGATTGATGCAATCGGTGTTGTTAAAACAGACGCACCTTGCGCGGGGGTCGTTGCAACAAGGGAATCGCGGCTGTTATCAAAGGGTGGTGTGCAATGGCCTGTTGTTCGGCTTTCTTTTCCATTGTTGCTTCAGAGGAGATGAATCGTCTCCTTTCCGGCACTCAGATACATGTTGTCCAACCTTCAAACACATAATACTATACTGGGGCATCTTGGCAAAATTCAAAATTTGCAGAAAACCTTTTCCATGAGTCTCCACATAGACATCCTTCTCTCACTATAAGACAATTTTTTTTATTAAAAAAAGATTTATAAAAAAAAAAAAAAGAAAATTTTAAAAAAGAAGAAATAGGACTCTATAGTGTGGAAGATATATGGCTCAACTTTGCTTTCTAATTAAACACTCAAAATTCTGAATCTTGGGGATACAATTATATTAATCCCTCCGATCCAAAATAAATTTTGTTTTAGATGAAATAACGATTTCAAAATATATGACATTTTAGCAAAAAAATATAATTGTTTCCCAACTTAGCATTTTCTGAACCTATCTAAGAGTCAGTGAATATTAATTATGTAACTGAGTATTAATTAATTATAATTATTAATATATGCTGAGTATTAATTGGATTAAAACTCCAAGACTCCTAGTAGTAATAAATTACAATAGTCAAGTGTTTTGTTGTCATTGAAACTAATTACTTAATTTGTCTCAAAAACTCTAAAACAACTTTTATTCTAGATTGGAGGGAATACTTTATATGTTCCATTAAGATGTCCTGTTTTGACGGGCAATTATACATTGTGACTAATAAACATGTGTACCTTTAGACTTTTTCAATGGAATAACTAGAATGAGTAATTAGAAGGGTAAAGTATCAATAACCCCTATTGTGGTTTTGAAAATATATTAACTCCTATGTGGTTAAAAAAGTTACGAACAAACCCCCTATGATTTCAATAGTATACTAGAAACTCCCTTGTATTCTTGAACCTACCAATGACTCCTATATAGTTCTGAAAAATTACCAAGAACCTTATCACACTTTTGAATGTAGAAAGGGGTTCTAAATACTTTTCATTGTCCTTTTTCGTAGTTTTTTAAAATAATATGGGTTTTGTGTAACATTTCAAAACTTACAAAAGGGTTCTAAGTAATTTTTAAAATGTTTTGATATAATTTTAAAACTATAGGGATTGTATCCATAGTTTTTTTAACCATAGAAGATCACAAAGGGTACTTGATCCTAATTAATTAGGATTGAAAATCCCTTTTGCAGGACTTCATAGAAAAACCTAACAATTTAACTGTAGAATTAATACCATCACAATGCATGCTTAATAGTGACAAAATAATTAAAAACAAATACTCCTTCCGTCTCAATTAAAGAGTCCACTTTGAAAAATGTATAACTTATTATGAGTATGAGTATAAGGTACAACACCTAAAATAAATAATTTTGCACAATACTTTCCACACTTATATTGTTACTTTCTAAGTAATGATTAATTGTGAACCGCACAATATTATATTAAATTAATAAAGGTATGTAATTAGGTGAACAAATTCAAAGTTGACTCTTTTAATGGAACAAAAAATTTTTTGAAAGTAAATTTTTTGAGTGGGACAGAAAAAGTAATAATTAGCAAAGTAGGGTTTGGTTAAAGAAAAAATAACAATAGGGTTTGCAGATGACTGTTCTTTTTTTGTAGACGTGCAAGAATGTCGGCCATTCGTTTGAAGATGTATTAACTATATATATATATATATATATATATAATAAGCCAGGAAGAAGGGAGTACGTAATATTAGTGGGTGGACGAGGGGACCATTAAGGCATTAACCATATATTTTAACATTTTCTCTTCATTTCATTCCATTCCATTCCATGAATTATAAGTTGTTTTAACATCAACACCATCTCCTAAAACAATAAATATTGCTTACACTAAAAAAAAGACACGATTACCGAATTTGATTGCTAAAGTATTGTCTGTCGGACGATCAGGACTCTTCACTTGAATTGAGGATTCAAATGTTTAGAAGAAACATTAAATTAAAACCCTAAATTCTAAACGGAATTGTTATTTGCAATAACTATTTTACTATTTACAGTAATATTTTTCTATGAAAAGTCTATTTTACACTTTAGCTAAAAAAAAAATACCACACAGCATTTGATTTTATAGTCACGAGGACGATCCATATTACACGGTATGTAAATAATCTACACATTTTTTCGGATAAAGGTGATTTTTTCGGCCTGTGGACGGGATTCTGAGGAAAATCCCTCCGAGTGAGGTTTTGGGAAAATACCGCCCATGCTGGGCTGTATTTTCAGAAATACCGCCCAGCATGGGCGGTATTTTCTGAAATACCAGATTCTGGGCGGTATTTTTGAAATACCTAAGTAAATAGTATGAGATTCTATGGGAAATTTTTTTTTTTAATACCTAAGGGCAAAATAGACTTTTTACAGGAAAATGTTACTGCAAATAGTAAAATAGTTACTGCAAATAGTATGCCCCATTCTAAATGGTTAGGAATTTCAATTAAAGGTAGTTCACTCAATAACTGGACCGTCACATGAAGTCATCAATTACGTTCCACTATGAAGTTAGACTTACTCTATGTATGAGTATACGGTCGTCTACAATTTATAAATGGCTAGTGTTATTGCCAGAGCATTTTTTAGGAGAAGAGCAAAAATTCTATTTCCTTAACCAATTACCCCTATTAGGTGATAAGTCTCTTCTTCTATTTTATCTTTTACTTTCCCTTCTCCTTTTCTGTTTCTTCTCTCCTCATTTTTGTGGAATTTATCCCCTTTTTTTTTATCAGAAGTTCCAATTCTTTATCTCCCTCTATCTCCATTACTGTAAACTCTTGAATAATTATAACTTGCATTATAGTTAACCATTAACAACAATGTGGCTTTCTGAAGATTCAACGAGTATGATTCAGTTTCCGATGAAGTTTCTAAATGACCTTTGATCTGATGATATATAGTACACAATACGTGGTAGCTTTCTTTAATTAGCGCCTCCAATCGTAGATTTTAGCAGTGATCAGTTTACTGAGTTTAGATTTCAAGAAACCAACATCAAGTATTAGATTTTGATTTTCTTCTCATTCGAAAATTTGATTTGCAATGATCAGTTCTGGATGTGCTCTGTTTTGTTTCCCCTCAAAACGTTATGGGAAATTTTGTGAAGTTGAGGAGTTTATAATGGCAGATGAGTAGTCCTCTGTTTTTTTCTGTTCTTGAATCTTGATGTTGCTTGTAATGTTCATATTCATAATGAGATATCCAGCTTGAGGCCTTCATTGTTTCAGTAATAATTTTTCTGTTAGATTTTTTTTTGAGGAAGAAAGAAAAGAAAATTACTTTGCCAATCAAGAATGGAGATTTTTCTTTTACCTTAATGTTTTACTATCAATTTAATTTAGCAGCTATAATGTACGTAAGTTGAGGGAGGGAAGAATACGGAATTTGTGAGAGAGAAGGTGGGATAGATTGGGAGAGATGAGGTGATATTGAAAGGGAAGAAAAAAGGGAAAGTAAAAGATAAGATTTAGAGGAATAGTCTTATCACTTAATAAGGGTAATTTAGTTAGAAAACAAAATTTTTGCTTTAAAAAGTACTCTAACAATAACACTAGCCTTTATAAATATATTTTAGTTAAAATTTTGATGCCCTAATTAACCTCAAATTTCCATGAATGATGTTAGTTCAATTTCTACATATTTGAGACTAAGCAGTAGATAGTACTTGATTTTAGGGTTTAAGATAATACTTCCTCTATTCAATTAAAAAATTCACGTCTTTGTATAAAATAATTTTTTATAAGTTTTAAAATACAATATTTGAAATAAATAATTTATAACTACATTTTACTTACACTTCTATTTTTTTTAAGTACTGATTAATTATGAATTACATATAATCATATTAATTAATAAAAGTATGAAAGGTAAAACAATAAAAATACAATTCTTTTACTCAAACAAATAAATTGTTAGAAATATGACTCATTTATTGAATAATTGTACTTGGCATCTGCTCTATCCGCATTTATAGTACGACAAACCAACATAAATGAAAAGGGCAAAGGTTCAAATCAGCCCTTATGTTTCACCTAATGACCAGATTAGCCTTTAACGCTATTTTTGGAACAAAAAAAAACCCCAACATTACAAAAAATGGCAAAATTAGCCCCTTCTTTGTTAACTTTCTGCCACATAACTTTTTTTTTCTTTTTTTTTTTTGGCTGACGTGGGTTCTTTTGACCTCCAAGTAGGCGATCGCAGCATTAGAGCAGCCTCGCGGAAAACCCAACAATCAATGGCGCTTCTTGTCCTCCGGTGTTCCTCCCGATCCCGACTGCTTATTTCCAATTGTTTTAACTGTTGTGTCACGGACGTTCTTCAAATGGGTTTCTAAGATTGAGAGTGAGAATGAAAAGAGACTGAGCTCAAAATCTTATAATCTAATACTTTTGTTACTGGTTGATAATGGTTTTGTGAGGGAGTTTTGGGATATGGTTCGGATTATGAAGGGGAATGGGTTTGGAGTGTCAAAGCCTATATATCTTTTAAGTATGGAGAAATTTGAAAAAGGAGAGCTCCTTTATGATGTGGAGAAGTTGAGCAAATTGTACGCATCAGGGTCGACTAATAATTCAGTTGAAAATCATTGTTCTCAAGATTGCAGGGTGACTAGACAAGAGATTTGGGGTGCTAATGTCGAAAAGTGGTTTCCATGGATGTTAGGTTTGAGCAGCTCCTTCGGAGACGCAACTCGAAGGCTGCTCTGCTGTAGTGGTCACCTACATGGAGAAAGAAAAAAATAAATAAAAAGAAAAGAAAGTAATGTGGCGGTGCCAAGTCAGCAAAAAAAAGGTGATGTGGCAAAGAGTTAATGGAGAAGGGGTTATTTTGGCACTTTTTTGTAACGTCGTAAACTTTTTTGTTCCATAAGTAACGTTAGGATTTATCTGGCCATTGATGGAATGAAACATTAAGGACTTATTTGAACATTTACCCAAAATGAAGAGGTAAGTCTCGCCCTCTATTTTGTTGTGATATATCTTTTACAAAAGAAAATTCACTTTTACCATAATAGGGTCTCCCCATGCCATCATACGCTACATTGCATTATACATTTGATGTACTGAATAATTTAGAGCTAGGATCATAAATTTATGAAAAAGCACCATTAATTATAGCTCAAAATCAGGATACTAATTAACAACTCATACTATTGTGAAGGTAAACATAATATATATATATATATATATTTCTTGGAGAATGTACAGCTTTATTCCAGATCCACCAATATAATTAGCATGGATGCTGATGATGTTAAGTGAGAAGTACTACCTACCCCAGGTCAAAATCAGCCATTAATGAATTTTGAGGTTTAAAGTAATGGAGAATGAGCAGGAAAGATTGCTTCCGATTGCCAATGTGGGAAGGATAATGAAGAAGATTCTTCCAGAAAGGGCAAAAATGTCGAAGGAAGCTAAGCAAACGATGCAAGAATGCGCATCGGAATTCATCAGCTTTGTTACTGCTGAAGCTTCTGACAAGTGTCACAAGGAGAAGAGGAGAACCATTAATGGAGAAGATGTGTGTTGGGCTCTCAGTTCATTAGGGTTTGACATCTACACTGAGGCTATGCTCAAATACTTGCACAAATTCCGAGAATTCGAGCGGAAAAAGGCCATCCAAAATAAGGCCTCAAATGACAAAGATGCCGAAGGCAAAGATGATGATGATGAAGCTTCAAACTCCAGTAATATTAGAGCAAGTACTAGTACTGCTACAGATAATAGTGACGATAGTAATTTGCTGCTGCAGCCAGCTGAAAAGCTACCTCAAACTCCGATGACAATTGAGTTTATTCATGTTCTTGAGAAAGATCCAAAGCTATAGATCAAACTAATCCAGCCGGCCGGCGCTTTCTTTTCTTTTCGGCGAAGATGATTAATTTGTTGATGGATGAGATGCATTGACAAGGTAATTTCTGGCTTAATTTAATATTTTGAACTCAATTTATATGCTGCCTCTTTTCTTTCTTCTTATGGAGGTAAAAGGAAGTGGATCTGCATTCTGCAACCTCATATTGATGAACAGAATAAACAGTTTAGAGTCTCAATTTACATGTACTAATTAATTGTTTCTTTAGTAATTTATAACTCTTCTTCTTCTTCATTTTAGTCCTTTTCTTATTTAATTAGTCCTTTCATGCTCAAATATAATGTTTGAGTTCTTGCTACATTTCAAAATATAGATGCAATTCCAACTAATTTATTTGATGATATTTCAAACTTCTTTTTTTTGATTTGTAACATCACAATGTTTGCTATCTAATTTGAATAGATCCAACACTTGATCACTAGTATAGTCCATGGAGACATTATTTGGTAGACAATCCATCTCAATTCAACTTAATTACCCTATTTTTTCTGCACTGTAGAACTACAAAGAAAGAAAATTTTCAGAATATTGGTATCAGAACTGACCTGATCCGATATCGAGTACTTTTCGATCCTTGCAAAGACTCGTTGTTGCGCACACAAGTCACTTATAGAGTTCTGTTCTAGGCGAGACTAACGAGCTAAAAGAAAGTATTTGAGCCTTACTAGCTAGGATGCAAAAGGCATTAAGGAAGAACTGAAACACATTTCATCGATCCTACATTGGAAAAAATTAACTTACAAAGTAGCTTGTATACAAGTTTCAGATAGATATGTGACCGACAAATAATTTGATATTTATAAACATTTTGAGTTAGCGAGAACGAATATGACATCTGATCATATAGCCTCACTGGCCACTATCATTATTAGAAGGAAGGAATTCATAACAACCCTCAAAATTAAGGATATTAATCCAAGTCACCGAGCCCTAGCTGAAGCTGATCAATAAGATTGTAAATGCCCCTCAACTAATCAAGACTTACATACTTTTCGTCGAATCCAGCGATTATATAAATTAACCAATCCAGTTTTGAAACATTGAAGGTGGCCTAATTCTTGTTATTTTCTCTCAGTGGCATAGACAAGGTGGGTCTGAAACCCCTTCCAACCCCACAATTTCTCAAGAGCAGTAGGTAGGGCGGCGCTGCTTGCTGCTGTTTTATTTGCAAGAAGAAGACGCCAAAAAAAAAAATGCACTAGCTAATCTAATCCCTTTGAACAATATTTTCTGGCTAGGTACTAATGCCGTTGTTTTCTCCAGTACATAATCAGTCAAACAAAAAGGCTTTAGAACCTCTATATATATATATATAAGATCTACAGAATCCACACGCAGATTCAGATTAATGTTGAGCATATTAGATAATAAATAAGGCATGCAATCTTCACAAAAGAAAGAAGGGAATTAATGGATGAAAAGCTGACCAGCTTGTCAGAATCTTATGTGCAAATTAATAAAGATGGGAACAAAGTATATATATATATATATATATATGTATGTTGTGTATGGCTGGGAATTCCATGATTCTCAGGACCACTTATCCATTATAAGTATATCTTGGTTTGAAGGACAATGGGAGGAAGTTCATATATTTTAATTAGTTATACATCCTCAGACTAAAGGAAATTTAAAAAATGATACTGAGAAGTAGTAACTATATATAGGAGATTTTTGGCGTTAATTAGGAGACTAGAAACTCAAGAAAAACAAAAAAGTTACTACTGCAAACGTACAACAAGAAGAAATGAGAATTTCTCAACTAATGTCTTGAGTCTAAGGCGTGTAATTACTATGCCCCACTATACTTATGAACCGGTATAATTAGCAATCTTCTAGGAACAAGATTAGGAGAGCCTTAATTAGCTGGTGTTTAATCTGGTTATCTGCAGCCTCTATTTATAGAGTTACATAGTTTTATAGTCATTGGAAATGATTGAGGCACTGATCAGAAGAAACCTTTGATAGCTAGCTAGTTGCACCTTTTCGTTTAAATTCTATTTGTTGGAAGTTTTTGTCGACCTTTCGACACCCCTTTCGAAAGTCATCTTTGAAAATCTGTCTAATTATTACAGACCACAGATTAAAGAAGAGATGCAAGAAATAAGGATTAAAATTAACCTTTTGCTCTATTTTTTGATTGATTCCAAAGATTACTACCAAGAAAAGAACTTATGATTCAGTGATCGATCGCATTGAAGTGCACTGGGATTTTTTTGTTATGTTTTTTACTTCGAAAAATATCATTGCTTAAAACTGTCGTCTTCACTCTGTCCCACTATCAGTTGATTCAATAATCAAAATGACGATGTTTTATTTCATTTTGCATATTAATGGTAACGAACATATTTTAATAAGCGACGCACAGTTGGTATTTATACATGTAGCAGGGATGAAGATCCGGGCAGAAAACACATACCAACAACCATCTGGCAATAAATTAGCTATTTAATTTAAGTATTTACCTTGAAATTCTTAATAAGTTGTACATGTTCGAAACCTAAAAGTGCTTTCTTCACTGTTGGATATTTGAACATTATTCCATCAAATGTGGTCTTTAATTTATGCAAAAAAATCACCATACGAAAGGGCTTGCTATTCTCCTGACAAATGAAACCCTAAGATTGTCTGATCTCTGCATGTGTATCGATTTTACCCTAAAAAGTATGCTTGTATATTAAAAAAACACACATATTGAATTTAGTTTTTAGTATATCATGTATTGAGTTTAATTAACTGCTGATGTATATATCGCCATTATGTTAAACCAACAAGTATGACCTGTAGTGCGCAAATCAATTTTCAGGCAAAAGTATCACATGTAGGGAAGACATCATGTGTGTCGATTTTAATCTCTAATATTGAGAAAAATAAGTGTATTAATTTTAGGGATAGGTGTATCATCGTCGAACTAGCACACATGAGACTCTCCAATTAATTTGATTGCCCATTTATATGTTTATCAAAGGAAACCTAAACATATTTAGCTAGGTTTTGATTTATTAATGAACACTGCCAACAGTAAAAACTAGCAATATTAAAGAAGCACAAATATTACTTCATCTGTTTTATTAGAAAAGTCTGATTTCAAACATGTACTTATTAAGGATTTCAAAGTACGTACAATACTTAAAATAGCTAATTTGCTATTATTTATTCCACTATTGTTATTACTTTTAATGTGGAATAATTATAAACTCCTCATTATTATATTAGCTAGTAAGAGTAAGAAGAGTAAGAAAGTTAAAATTGGAGTCTATTTGAACAAAACTAAATTTTTCGAGTGGTAGTGGAACATAGGGAGTTTAAATTACAAAGGGAAAGAACTTAGCTAGCTAGCTAGGTAGAAACTTTACGTGATCAGTTGTTTCACTTAAACAGGATGAGCCTCATGCAGTGGCGTAGCCAGGTCCCGAAGGTTTGGAGAGGCAAAATTATTTGTTAAATATTTATCCTTACTATTTTAATTTTTGGTGAGGCAAAATACAAATATTTTCAAATTTCATACAGTAAAAAAAAATTTAAAGCTGATTGCAATTGCCGCACCAGCTCATAACGTACCTCCGCCCCTAGCCCCATGCATTATCAACCTCCAAAACACATTCAAAAGAACAGATAAAGTCTAGATTTGATAGCAGAGTAGAATGTAACGAAAATCAAATTATATGTAAGTATGATTTCAAATTTCTCATTACAAATCCACAAAACAAAAACACTTAGCAAAATCATACCCTCATTTCCAAACATAGTGGCTGGCGGAGATTGACTAAATTAACTCGATGGGCTAATAATAATAGATGTTTTTTGCAGGGACCAAATATTTGTATAAATTTTATTTTTACTAGTTAAAATGAAAATACGTACTTTTTTTTTTTTTTTCTCTTGCAGAGGCTTGGCCTGCACGTTCAAAGGAAGCTCCGGCGCCGCAGCGACACATACACACATTTCCCTCGTTCTTCAACATATTTAAAAGGATTTTTTGGCTATGATTTCATCAAGACAAAAACCTAGATCAGTCTCACAGTTTCAAAATCACAATCAGCATCACAAAATTTCAGTATTGATCCAGTAAAGGTTTTCAGTTTCTGAGCTAAGGGCCTGTTCTTTTTCATCGTTTTGAAAACGATTTTGAAAACAAGTTTTGGAAAATAGTTTTATAATGTAAAAAGTGTATTGAAAATGTAAAAAGTAGATGTTGAATAGTAAAAAATTGTATTGAAAATGATGAAATATGATTAAAATATATTAAATTTACTGTTAAAACCAAAACCGTTTTCAAAACAGAACAAAAAGAACAGACAAAAATTTGCTTTCTAACTCATAAAGTTGCTTGATAAGATAACAGAACCCAACGTGGGACAGTTTCATTAAGGCTCTATTCTTTTAATAATTCATTTGGAGAATTTTAGTTTTAGGGAAAGAATATTTGTATGGAGAAAAAAAAATTTTGGGTACTTGTGTACGAAATAGAAGAAAAAGTGTAATGATTATATTGTTTTTAGAATTTATGTGAGTGGAGATTTAGAGAAAATTTTAAATTTTGAATTGAGTAGAAAATAAGATTGTTTCTTTATGTAAAATTTTGGACTAAAAAGTGATGATTTCCCTTAAATGTAATGGAAAAGAATAGAGCCTAATTGTAATACTCCACGGACCAGATCCTCTGTCCATTTTTCCTCTGTCTTATCGTGTCTAATGAGAGTATAGTAACGTTACTTTGCTAGTCATTCATATTTGAACAACAAGTAAATATGAATGAGTCGGAAAGTAATGTTACTTCGTTTTCAGTGGACTTGACAAGACAAAGAAAAATGGACAGAGGATCCGGACTCCATGTTTAAGGATGTGGCTTAGTTTTGCGCAATCAAATCTTTATCGATAATACACATAATAGTAGACCCACAAAAAAACAAGTGCAGCAAAAGCAAAACCAATGCCATTTTCAAAAACCCAAAGCAGCCTCGCCTCCGAGCTATTTTTTTATTTTAATTTTTTAAAACATAAACCAATTTTTAAAAAATATACTTGTGAAAAAAAAGAAAAAAAAAACCTAAATCACTACAAGAAGATTGGAGAAAAAATGAACCACAAGTATATCATAATTATCTATCCCTCTAGTGGCGAAACTTGACTCAATAAATTGGAGAGTACAAATTGTAGAAAACTCCTAACTAAAATAGTAATTTTTTTTTTTTTTGGATTGAAACATATATACCGCGTAAAAAGAAAAAAATTTCTTGTAGGGGCTAGGTCTATCTTGGTCCCCACTAAGATCTGCATCTGCTCATGTCGGACAAAAAGTTACCGTTAGTAAACACATGCCTGTTTTCGAAGTGCATATTCATAATATCTTAAATTTCGGTTCATTCTTTGGAACTTGCATGTTGCTCTTTTTCCTCATTAGAAGCTCCTTCTTCTTCCCAAGTGTCATATTCTGGCCCTTTGTCATCTTCATGATCGTCAGTACAATAGCCAACCGGGGGAATGCGAAACCAATAATGATGCCAATGAGGTGTCGCTTGAGACTACGCGTAATATAGAAAACAATAACATCAACAAAGAAGTTATAATGAATTCTCACCGTGACTAATATGTTATCGGCCACATAAAAAAAGAAGTTAATTGCTCCAGCAACTTAATCGGCTGCTCACAAAACAAAAAAAAAAAAAAGTTAGATATATCTAAAATTAAAACAAACAGATAGTAACAAAAATTAATCCTTGTTCTATTAACATCCTACAATTAACTGAAACTGAAACATACCTTTGGTCCCATATCCCCTAAATAAAATACAAAATCATAATTGAAATCCATAATCTTGGAGTTGACAGAAACCTAGCAGATTACTGTAGAATAGCATGCTTAATGTTCATGAATTAAAGTAGGGTTAATTAATTAATTAATTTGCTGAGTTATTTGAAGTGATGATCACTTTTTGGGGCTTGCTGCATTTTACGACAGAGCTACGTGCAGGAATGATAGCCATTCATTTGAGTATAATTTATACATTTTCCATGGAATAATGAGAAGAAGAATTAATATATAGATGATTAATGGGGGACCATATGTATTTCTTATAGAGATTTCATTCTGTTATTAAACAGTTGTACCAGCGATACACTTTTCTCGCCCACAAGGCAAGAGAATTTAGAGGTTTTGAGATCGAATTTGAGAAATCTCGAGGTGATCTCCCATCCCTAGGCGGCAACAGAGTACACAGGCACGCGAAAGTCTTCCCAAATTAGCACTCTTTTCCCTAAATAAGTGTGTTAAAGCAGTATGATTTTTAAAAAAATTAAATCTTTTTTTACTATTGAGAGTTATTTTCATAATATTTTTTTTAATAGGGTACGTACTGTTCATTTCTTTTGTTGTTAGGGTACATTTGTTTAAATTTTGAAATAAAAGATAAAAATATTACTCCTGCGTCCGTTTCATTATAACAGTTCACTTTGTAATATTATTTTCAATATTACAAAATTTGTTATTCTAATGGAATAGTGTGAGTACTATATATAAAATTATATTAAAGCATATAGGAAATTAATTAAAAAATAAGATTTTAATATTAAAATTAAGTTGAAGAAAGTAGATTCTAATAATTTTAGTTTTACATAAAATTATAAGGTAAATTCAATTTTTAATCACCATATACTTTCAGTTTGTTCAATTTTTGGTCACCTTATTTTGAAAATCCGAATTGTAGTCTCATTTTTTTTTTTTAGTCACTTTTCAAACCCCACTGTTAAGTGCTTAACGGAACATTTCTATTAAGGGCATTTTCGTCAAGAAAATCTCTATGTTGTCGCTAATACTAAATATTAGATTACATTCTTTCATTAGTACTGACAATTTTAATTGTCGCTAAAGGAAACCCAAAAAATCCACCTCTCAATCACTCACGGTTTCCCCTCTCTTTCTCTTTGCATCAGCTTCATCATCATCACCATTCTCATTCATCACTTCATTCACTTGTTAGTGTAGTTCTTCCTTATCAAAAATTTCTCCCCGGACCATGCCCAGCAACAACAGCATCGCCTGGGTTGGGTCATTAAAAATAAATTTTCTCAAAATATATTTTCAAAATCATGTGATAACAAACAAAGCCTTAATTGGCTGTTGACGGGTTTCTTGAGATTTTTATATTTTTTCAAAAAGTAATGATAGACATTTCAAATAATCATCACAATTTTTTCATATAAACTTATATGTCATGCATTCATTGATATATTTTTATATCATTCTATTAGTAGCGCATTCAATGTCAAATCCAATGACGAGTGATTTCCTAACGAAACGGTAGTTTTTTCAAAATGGTAAAAGGAGAAAATAGGACGGAAAATAACTTTTTGGGCCTATTAACAATGAATCTAAAGTTTTTGGATTTCACAAGCCCATTCATAAATGTTGGCTCTTCTGAATTGAATATCTAGGACTTAGATCAATGACCTCAGCCACTAAATCCAGTATTCAACTAATCAATACCCCTATTATTAATTCATGGCCCATTGTGGGCTTTAGAAAACAAAAAACATTATATGAAAGAGCTTGACAAAAATTAACATAAATATATATATACATATATATATATATATATATCCATTGCGGGATTCTAATGTAGCACATTGTGGCTGGACAAGTTCCCAGTTTCGGATGACTAATGGAGGCTTGAAAGGCTAGGGGGTCGCTTGGTTCGTAGAGGGGAATGGGAATGGGAATGATAATAGTGGAGAATGATAGTAGAGGGAATGAAAGCATTGGGAATGATAGATGGTGTTTGGTTCACAAATAAACTTTTAGGATTAAAATTTATTTTAATTTTTTTTACATTTAAATTTTGATATATTATAAACTATTTGTGTTAAAATATATTATGAATTTTAGCACTTAAAATTTTTAAAAAATAAAAAATACACACAAAAGGAGGAAATCAAACTCATACCCCCAATATGCTAGGATATGGAGGATTGTCTCAAAGGAGGGAATCAAACCCATACCCCAACCTAACCAAACAACAACTTTCATTCCATTCCCATTCCCAAACCTCCAAAACCATCAACCAAGCATGCTAAAACCTTTGAGGGGAAATGTCTCTCATTATATTTCGAAACTTAAGTTAATAAAGTTAAAGTGATCTGAACAAAGTTCAGTATATTGAATAAAAATGTACTTTCTAATTAGGTTAGATCCTTGTATTTATAGAGAACAATTGATTTATACTCATTGGCCGACCCTGAGAGTATCGAAGTCGCCTCTAAGTATTTCGGACGCTAACCCACGATCATGTTACCCACTATCATGGGCAAGTAGTTTGAACCGATACAAAGACCCCCTTAGCTGCTCAGTAATGGGATGTGAGCAACACCACCCTTATTTCTCATGCAAGGCAGAACCTTATGGCGACGTAGTCCTTTCCTTTTGGACTCAGCACGAGACTCACCTTGCGAGTCTTCTTAAGCCCTTAACCGGGCATGGGTCATTTGGGTTTGGACTATTGTTGGACTCAGCTGGAGACTGGGAAAACCAGCTTCAAATCCCATTTGCTCTTTATATTTTCACCTCATTTATTATGTTACGGTCACTTTCTTTAGACTAGGAATATGTGATTCCTGTGTGATATAGCAAACAAATGTTACACCCTTTTCAATAATTTTACAATGGTTTGTAAGGTTGTTCGAATAAGAAATTTGATCCGAAACCATTCTAACCCGATCAGAAACCGTAATTTCCATCGGTTTTGGATTTTAATTTGCCATTTCGTATCGGACTTTAATTCGTAATTCAATACAAAATTTCCTAAAACACACTATCATATCAAGACAGCACACCAAGAAATCTAGCGAATGAGAACATTTGTGAAACGAATCAATATCCATTCTTTCTATGTTGTTGTCACATCAGTACAAGAAAGAGAAAAAACGTAATATATTCCGATCACAAAGATCTAGGGGGCTTCTCCAGCAACGCTGAAAGATAAACCTCGTCTTTCGATTTCGGAGAAATCGCCCACTTATGTTTCTTGTACCTGAACTGCAGAAACATGTACATATAATCATCAAGATCCTTCCTGTTGCAGAAGAACCGATCGATCCACAGCAATCCTCCGGGCCTCAAAACCCGATCCCAATCGAAAAGAATGAAATCCAGGAGCTGAAGATCGATCCAGCCGTCCATGAACCCCGCCGTGTGGATCAAATCCATTGTGTTGTCGAAAAAAGGCAGCCTCTGGTTCAGCGTCACGTACAGCGGAATCAGCCCGCGCAGCGCGATCGTCTCGCTGAACGGCGCGCCGAGGTTCAGCGCCGTCGACACCACCGTCACGTTCTGTTCCCGCATTCGGGCCGCGAACGTGCCTGTCCCGATCCCGAAATCCAGCCCGATTCGGATCTCCCCGCGCTTTATTTGCAGGACGTCCTTGATGAGGAAATCTACAGGAAGCGACGCGTTTGAGTTATTCACTTTCACCCATTTCAACATTTCCTTGTCCATTTCGAAACAGCCCGAGCATTTCGAGTACCCGCGTTTCGGGTTCTTGCTGGAAAGGCATTCAAAGTTTCTGCACTGGTAATTGCTCCACCGGACGTTCCGGCCGTCGGGGATTTTCCAGAGGGATTCGTTGATTGGATACGGCTTCTGGTAGAGCTTGGAAGCCCGAGTCAAACAGCGCCGCCGTGGCAGAGGGTCGCAGCCGCTGACCATCAGCTTCTGGGCGAAATGCCAATCGTCTTTACAGTAGGATCCAATGTCGTAATCCATGTATTCCTGTAGCTCTTTCTTCATCACAACGCAGGAATGCCCGATGGTGTTGTAGATTTTCTCCGTCCCGAATATGTTAATCTTTCCAACCCGGTTCTCCTTCGGGGTTATATATTTCCTGATCTCCTCCGTGATGAAGGAGTTAATCAGGGGATCTTCCTTCACCTCTCCAGTAGTGCTATTTTTTTCGAACTCGATGTTTGGCAGCCTGATTTGCCTGAGGGCAATGTGGGCGCGGTAGAGTGGCCTAATCACTTCCTCTTGCAAGAATCTCTTGTGCTCCAATCTTGAAACGTTCCCTTTCGCCAAATCGTCTCGGTTTCTCTCCATGGCTTGAATGCTCAGCTCGAGTTTGCTCTGTAAGCTATCCAATTGCTCGAGCACCTCGTCTACACGAGCAGTTAAGGCTCTGACGTCGAAATTTTCGTAGGATTCCTTCATTCCGTAGAAATGGCGGCATAGATCTTCGTTGTGGAAGAGCAACCCTGCTGAATAGAACCAGAATAAACTGGAGAGGCTAACAAGAATCACAAGCCCTCCGAGAACAATCTGAACGCAACCCATTATTCTGCCTAACCTAAGAGTTGGGCAACAATTCTTCTTCATCTTTTCCAATCTCTCAGTTTAATTAGTGATGAAATTCACCATCTTTAATGCTAAAAATGAAAGAAGAAAAGCCACAGATTTTCAGCTGGAATGGGATTTCAGAAACAGAAAACAGAGATGAGGGGATCTGACATGAACTGTGTTGAAACTCGGGGATTTATGGATGAGGTTAACTTAAACATTGTTTTGAGATTTTAGTTCACTTTAGAGCTGGAAAATCTTGAACTCAAAGGTTAGCATTTACCAAAAAAAACACAAGTTGCTCACGTTCTGCGTTCTTAACTAAGGCGCAGATCTCGCGAAGCAACGATATTAATTACTATAAAGATCACGAAAAACCAAGCAAGCGTTTTCAGACAAATCTGGGAAAGCTTACGCATGATAAATGCAAATGAGCAACACAAAAGCTTTCCCATTATATCGAAGTACTGCAAGATTCATGTTTAATATTCAATCCGAGGTTTTAATTAAATCTGGAGACACATGGGATATGTGAAGTGGGAATATTGTAGTATTATCTCAAGCGTTGACAATGGAGATCGAGGTGGGCTTTCTTTTCTTATCCATGAGAGAGCGATGAGGCAGCTAGGCCGATTCAAATGGTGAAATGCAGAATGCATGCTTTGACTTGCAAGTTTCATTCCTTTATTATGCGTGTTTGGTACTCAGTACCAAGGACTAGTGTGTAACTTGTTAAGGTTTGTAACCGACCTTACCTGTTTAACCCATTGAGTACATTTGTCATTTTTGAAAAAATGTTAGATTAAGGTTCATTCAGGTCGTGTTCGATTTACCCGTGTCACAATTTGGCAGTGTTTAAGTCGAGTAGCATGACGCAAAAATATAATTGGATTGTGTTCATGTCAGCGAGTTCAAGCCCGCAAACTCAAACCTGTCAACAAGACTCACTATCTGATTATCACCCCCTAAGTGTCAGCCACTTACACACCATCATTAGTATAATTAAATGTGTATTCCACACATTTGACCATCTATTTGCTCAAATATCGAATTTAGTATTAAAAGCAGTGGTATAGCAAGACCCCAAAGTCAAAAGGGGCCGAAAAAAAATTAGGCATAATAAAAGTTGTAAAAATACTATGTACATTATTAATATTAACTCTTTTTTAACAATATAAAAAATAAAATGAAATTGCTTTAACAAACTTTTTAACAAGAAACTTTTGCCAACATACAAGCATTAATTTTATACCCAATATTTTTTTCCCCCCTTAAAATAAGTATCACTATGTGACATTTCTTTTTTTCTTATATATTTGTCAATCTCAACTTTACCCTTAATTATTATAATTTTTTGTGGGGCAATTACTCAAATACTCCTAAATTTTAAATATTTTATACTATATTAATTAAGTGTGTTAATGAAAAAATAAGATGTGGCAATTGCCCCACCAGCATTCTACGTGGCTCTGCCACTAACTAAAAGTTTCGTGATAGAGCCCATCGTGAGGCTACCAAAATGCACAAAAATTAGTGCTTAAACCTGCAAGAAATTACTACAAATAGTATAGAAAGCAGGGTCGATCCGCAGGGAACAGCTGGCTTAAACTCTCATATTCCTATCGATTTGAAAAATGGTTTGATTTGCAATCACCTTTGTGTCTCAGAGAGACCCTTAAAATTTGCCACTTATAAAAAAACCAAAACTTCACAAGAACAAATAAATTATCACTTAAAAGAGTATTCCAACATTATATGAATCAGATCAATCTATGCATGCAATCATTAACGTCACAAATAAATCCAAGAACAATGTATCGGCTGGTTATAGGTTACCGTGGGTTCCCTACGACATAACCAAATCCCCCCTTAGTGTGTCGGTAATCGCCGTGGGCTCCCTACGACACGACTACCTCTCTAACTAACCAAACTAACAGGCCGTGGGTTCCCTACGACACCTATTAATATAATTAGCAGCATTAATTACCAGGAAGACCCAACACTAACACTTCTATCGGGTTAACTTTAGAAGTTGTTACCTATTTATCTTGTACTACCCGACGGTAGGTTTGTCGCTAGTTGACTTTACCGGATTAAACAAAAGTTGATCAGACTTTAATTAAATCTAGCATTTAGACTTATGTGCACAAGATAAATAAGAATACAAGAACTTGAACCAATATTAATCCCATGTCTACTTCATCACATAATGCCGGAATAAAAGAGTTTAGTTACTCATAGTCATGGCAAATACATATATATTTAATGTAAAAGCCATAGGATGAAGCAACAAAGAAGAAGGAAAAGAAATGGAATACTTATTAATAACTGCAGGTCTGAACCAACCCTCCGTTTGGGCAAATAGAGGCCTGAACGAGAACAATTCAGCAACAAGAAACAATTCCAAACTTTATTGTACCGATTTTTCCTTAATCCCAGAACGAGAAACGAAGGAAAAACTGATATAAAACTATTTGAAGAACTTAAAGAAGAACTAAATAAAACTAAAGATTGTATCAAAAGCTTCAAAGGAGATAAGCTGAACAAAAGAGAACTAAGAACTAAAGAGAACTCTTGCTGGAAAAACTAAAACTAACGTGTGAAACTAAAAGCTAAAAGCTGAATGATTGATGCTAAATGCCTCAAAGGCTCCCCTATTTATACTAGATAACAATGGCTCTAAAATAGGAAGTAGTATAATCCTCCAAATCTCCCAAGAATATTCCAGCAATTAACTTCCTTCCAATCAGCATAATATCTTCATCAATTATATCCCTACAAATCAGCATTTTGAATTCCTTCTTATCCTTTGATTTTCCTTCTTTATCCCTTTGATTTTCCTTCCTTATCACAAGTTTCTTCAAGTAAGGAAACTGAATATTTACTTCTCTCTTCCCTTATTTCCAGCAATCACTTCCATCCGAGATAATTCTCCAATTTTACTGCTGCTGGAATTTTGCCTCTTGATTCACTACGGTAACAACTGAAATTTCTCCATGGCTGCCCATTTCCTGCTGCTACCTTTCGTTTGCTCAAACGGACCCCTTTTTTTCCTTCTTTTAGCTCATTCCTTTCCTTCTTGACTCAGTCTCTAAACACCTGCTCTTGGCTTCATAAAACAACAAATATACCCGTGAAAAGCACCTAAGAGACGCTAAAATAAAACAACTAAAATACACTCATCAAATATCCTCACACTTGAATAACGCTTGCCCTCAAGCGTGAAGTGAAGAACCAAAACACAGCCTTACTTTAGTTGCTTTTGCACTGACTCAAAACCAGACACAGAAAATGACTCAAACAAGAAAACAACTGATGACACAAGACTCACAGGAAAAAAAACTGACTCAACAAGAAAAATCAAAACACACATGTACTGCCTCTTTTCATGCTCTTCACACCTACTTGCCCCACATAATTTATGATCATGTATAGCATCTATAAACCCCACCAATCCACCAAGCAAACCAGCTTATTGCTTTAACACAATCATTCAGTAATTCCCTTAGAAACAGCACTCTATGGAGAGTAAAACACACATTCTCACAATTCAAAATTAAGGACACTCTCCCTAGTCTATACAGAATGATCCACTGCTTGAAAATCGACCCATCGCCACAGTACCGTATTGAGGGGACACAACTGTTAAGAACAACCCTTCATTTTTGGACACAACGGGGCTTAGGGATTCAAACTTGGTATGGCCCTAATTGGTCCTAGGTCACCTGCACGAAATAGAAACTCAGTGTGCATACAAAAACAGCATTTCATCCTTCTCAGCATTTGTACAAAGTTGCCTCTCGTTTAGGCAAATAGAGACTCATCTCTTCACAAATTCAGGTCATTACTTCATCTTTTTTTTCATTCACAATTCAGCCACCAAAACAAAAAAAATTCAGCAAGCAATCTCAAGATTTTTTTAACATTCAAAACACACAATCACTGCTGCACAATTCAGCACTTTGCTTCTTTTCTCTTCTTTTTCACACCCTTATTTCAGCACAATAGCATACCAATATAACATTCAGCAAGGTTCACATTTTCATACTTGCTTCTCTTGTAGCCATTATATTATCTTTAATTCAGCAAGCACAAATCCAACATTCACATTGCATGCACACTAAGGGTGTAGGAAAGAGAGGATAAAAATTAGGCCTTGGTTCATTTACTAACTCAGAAGAAATACAGTCAAGGCTTCAAAGTGGCTTCTATGGATTAATGCACAGGAAAGTTTAGAAAGTAAAGCCAAACTTGGTTATCCTACAAGGGTCCCCCATCATCCAGTTGTATCCCACACAATGACTATCTTGACAAGTCAGACCAGCAAACAGTGGGATTCCCACTTCTCATCAAAAATCATTTTAGGCTCAGCAACACTCATTTTCAATGGCTAAGAATGGGAAAAAGTAGCCTGATTATGCTAAAGCAATAAAACCATACCCAAACCTCAACCAAAAAAGAGTAAACATATGCCAACTCAATCATGCATCCATGGTGCTTATTTCAATGTTCCGATCACAATAAGGGCAGTACTTGACTCAAAACAGACTTAAAAACACAAAAGACAGATCCGGACAGGATCGACACATCCTCACACTTAAATTTGTGCATGTCCTCAGCACAAAAAAAGAATAGAAAAACCAACACTAAGAAAATACCATGAACATCCACAAATACTAAATTCACAAACTTAGAAAGACAGACCCAAAACAATAAAAACATAGAGACTGAGACAAGGAAGGAGAGATAGTTACTCTGCCCGGGTCTGGGCTAAGTAAGCCCGAAGCTGATCAAACTGCAGCTGTATAGTAGCGAGACCTTCAGTGAACTGGTGCTGTAAAGTGGAAAAACCTTCTGTGACCTGGAGCTGGAGAGCAACGTGGTCCTTCTTTAACTCGTCAACTGATTGTTGCACCTGTAAAAATTCTGCACTGGCTGCACGAGAAGGTGGTGGACGAGCCACATCATGGAAACAAAGGGCCCCATTGGAGGCCACATACAGCAATTGTGTGTGCACTAGATATCCAGATGTGAGAGTCACAGGGGGAGGGGAAGGGGTCATGCATGTGTGAGTGGGATCAAACAATTGAGCATTACGAGCAAGCAAACCCACAAAGTGACCAAGGGACAAATGTCTAGTCCTATGGGTTCCAATGTCCCCAAAACATACCCTACCCAAAATCCCAGGTTCAAAGGAACCTTATCCAGCATGCATAGTAAAATATACAACTCATTGGAAGACACAACATGCTGAGCAGAAGTCCTACCAGTCAAATTACGAACAATCAGGTAATGACAAAACTTAAGTGCAGGACTTTCTATCAAATAAGCCTCAGATTTGGACGGTATAAACTTGCCACCTTTAGGGGCTATGCGGGCCCAGGCAGCTTGTTGAGCAAAGGATGGAAATCCAAGTTCAACAGCTTTATATGCATCAGTGTCCAAATCTTCCTCAGCACAAAAACCCAATAAAAGATTGAAGTCATTCACAGAAAATTCATGGGTTTTTCGAAACAGTCTAAAAGAGAGAAAATGCTTCTCTTTAGTCAACCCTTTTAATTTGGTCATATGCACAGTAGTAAAAAACTCATGCAACATTTCAATAAAAACAGGGCAAATTGGTAAATCCAACAAACAAGACCAGCCAATATTAGAAAATAATTCCAGCACAGTATCCCAAATATTCAATGACTTTAACAGTGAAATATCAGACAAGTACAATGGTAATGGGGAATGAGTTTGGACCTGTTTGAGAGCTTCAATCTCATCTCACTACTACAAAATCCCCCTTAGGAGCGGGTCCTAAGGGGGATTGGAGGCGGGTGCTGCATGGCAGCACCCGCCTCAGCTGCGGGCGCCTCCATTTGGAGGTGCCCGCACCCGCCTCCATAAATTAGGACATTGGAGGCGGGTGCACCTTGCACCCGCCTCCAATGCTCCTCTTATGGAGGCGGGTGCATGTTGCACCCGCCTCCATTAAATGTTATTCGAGGCGGGTGCAATTTTGCACCCGCCTCCAATAACCCCTCGTAAAAAAATTTAATTTCTTTTTCTTGCACTTTATGGCTTTAGTAGGAATCGAACTCGCGCCTAGAGTTTCACTTAACTCTTGCACATTAAATTTACCACTACGTTGCATATACTTATGTATTTAATATGAAAATCGAAATTATATATTTCTTGTAAAACTTGTGATTTTTATTATCTACTAATTATTCGCTTCGCTAGAATCTCAATAAATTTTCAAAATTATTTTCAACAGTCCAAAATAAAGACAATTTTTAATCTAGTATTAAAAATTTTAAAAAATCATTTTCGTATTTTGAAATTGGAGGCGGGTGAAGGGATCACCCGCCTCTAATTAATTGATAATTAGAGGCGGGTGATGCCTTCACCCGCATCCAGTAAGCTGCTAGCTTACTGGAGGCGGGTGAAGGCATCACCCGCCTCTAATTATCAATTAATTAGAGGCGGGTGATGTATTCACCCGCCTCCAGTAAGCTAGCAACTTACTGGAGGCGGGTGAATGCACCACCCGCCTCTAATTAATTGATAATTAGAGGCGGGTGATGCCTTCACCCGCCTCCAGTAAGTTGCTAGCTTACTGGAGGCGGGTGAAGGCATCACCCGCCTCCAATTACCTCCTAATTGGAGATCACCCGCCTCCAAATTTTATTTACCCACCTTTGGAGGCGGGTATTTGTACACCCGCCTCCAAAGGGGCGCCTCCTTTGAGCATTTTTGTAGTAGTGCGGGTGCATGTCCAAATCTCTTTGGAGGCGGGTGTAATATCCACCCGCCTCCAATAATTAGTTATTGGAGGCGGGTGGATGTTGCACCCGCCTCCAAAGACTTTTTCGGCCCCTTTGGAGGCGGGTTTTTGTACACCCGCCTCCAAAGGGGCGCCTTCTTTGATCATTTCTGTACTAGTGTCTTTTGTAGTGAAAGTCAAATTTCTTTTGACTTGTGCTTGCTGGACTATCTTTGCAGGGGGAAACCGGGGAGCTCTCTCCACAGCGGCTGCTCTTCGGGCAGTAGAAGTACTCGCCCGTGGTGGTGATGTAGTGGTGGCGGTAGAAGTACACGCCACTGGAGGTTCAGTTGGGGCAGTAGAAAAATTCCCATCTGCAGTTTGTGTGGCCTCCCCTTGTCTTTGTCGTTTTCTTGCCGGAACAGTAGGGCTAGATGACTGTTCCTCTTCTGAAATTATGAAGGGCTCCTCAGCACTTTGAATTGGTTCGTTCCGGCGCAGGGAGGCAGAGGCGGTGTGGGAGGCCACACGATTTGAACGGCAGACGGAGGGCTTTGCCGGCATTGGAATCTGGGCCGCCGGTGTTGCATTCTTCATCAAAGGCCAAGGTCTTTTCTTTTTGTTTTTTGGTGTGGGTTGGGCGGTGGTGGGTGTGTGGGTGGGGGTGGGTTCGGTTGGTTGGGTGGGAATTTTTGGTCGGGTGGGGGTGGGTTCGGGTGAGGGGGTGGGAATTTTTGGTCGGGTGTGGGTGGGTTTTTTGGTTCAGTAGGGGGTGGTTTTGCATGGTGGTTGGGGCCTTAGGCTGGCGGGATTGGGGCTGCAAAGGTGAAGGGGCGAGTTCGGGTGAGCGGGTGGGAGTGGGTTCGGGAAAAATGGTGGCGAGGGGAGTGGGTTCGAGGACGTCGGGCTCGTCGACCGGACGGAATCGAGCTCTTTTCTTTTTGGTGGCCATGGAAGTTGGACGGGAATGGTGGTGGTAAAAGGGTGGCGGTGGAGGTTCGTTTGCACAGGAAGAAGATGAAGTAAAAATTGATTAATTGATTAGTTTATTAGTTTGGTGGGGAAATCGGGTAGGCAATAGGTTAATTGATTAGTTGGGTCGGGTATGGGATTGGGTAATTGGGTTTATTTAGGTTGATGGGTCGGTGGGTTGGGTTGGTGGGTAATTGGGTTGGTGGGTTGGGTTGGTTGGTGGGTTGGGTTGCTGGGTAATTGGTAATTGGGTTGGGTGGGTCGGTTGGTGCTGGGTGGAGAATTGGATATGTTAAATGTGATTGCAAAATTGATTGCAAAATTGGCCCACTTCTTCTAAATTGTAATTGTAGTCCCTGGCTCAAATTTGCTGAGATGCCCCTGACCTTCTGATTGCTTCACATTCCACCTTTTTCTTTTCCTTGATTCTTCTGGCCCTCCAATTAATCCTGCATGCAACATTTAAAACATCCAATCCATTCAAAATTTAACTCAAACATCTTCAACCAAATAGAATAAAATAAAATAAAATGAAAAAGGAAACAAAAAATTTAACAGAAAACTGGGTTGCCTCCCAGTAGCGCCATTCTTTTAAGTCTAAGGCTAGACTTATATGTCTTTTCTCAGTGATTAGGACAAATTGACAGGGAGAGTTCCTCCACAGTTTGTATCTGACCCGGCTCATGATAATGCTTGAGACGCTGTCCGTTGACCTTGAATTGCAGACCGGTTTTGGGGTCTTTTACCTCTATTGCTCCACTCGGGCCAACGGCCACTACCTCTAGTGGTCCCTGCCACTTGCCCTTCAATTTCCCACTAAAGAGTCGCAGCCTAGATTGAAAAATCAAGACTTGTTGGCCCACTTTGAACTCCTTCTGTCGAATTAGGCGATCATGCCTCCCCTTAGTGCGTTCTTGATGCCACTTGGCCATCTCATAGCCCTCCTCCCTCAATTCTTCTAGCTCTTGTAGCTGGAATTTTCTCTCTTCTCCACATGCTGCTGCATCCATGTTTAATTTCTGGACTGCCCAGTAAGAATGGTGCTCTAGCTCAACTGGGAGATGACACATTTTCCCAAACACCAGCCGGTACGGTGACATCCCAATTGGGGTCTTGTATGCGGTTCTATATGCCCATAGTGCATCATTCAACTTTTGGCTCCAATCCTTCCTTGATTTATTCACTGTCCTCTCCAGGGTCCGTTTAATCTCTCTGTTAGAGACTTCGGCTTGTCCATTTGACTGCGGGTGGTAAGGTGTTGCAAGCCTGTGTTGCACCCCATACTTCTTCATCAATGCTGCAACGGTTCGGCTACAGAAATGTGTTCCTCGATCACTAATGATTGCCTTGGGCACTCCAAACCTGCAAAAAATCTGCAACAACCTTTGAGTCATTAGTTCGGGTAGCCTTTGCTTCCACCCATTTGGACACATAGTCAACTGCCAGCAATATATATAACATTCCATTTGATGCAGGGAATGGACCCATAAAGTCCATCCCCCACACATCGAAAATTTCACAAACCTTTACCGGAACTTGAGGCATCTCATCTCGAACACCTATATTTCCTCCTCGCTGGCATCTGTCACACTTCTTGCAAAACAGATATGCATCTCTGTTTAATGTCAGCCAATAAAATCCACTGTCCATTATCTTTCATCCGAGATAATTCACCAATTTTACTGCTGCTGGAATTTTGCCTCTTGATTCACTACGGTAACAACTGAAATTTCTCCATGGCTGCCCATTTCCTGCTGCTACCTTCCGTTTGCTTAAACGGACCCCTTTTTTTCCTTCTTTTAGCTCATTCCTTTCCTTCTTGACTCAGTCTCTAAACACCTGCTCTTGGCTTCATAAAACAACAAATATACCCGTGAAAAGCACCTAAGAGACGCTAAAATAAAACAACTAAAATACACTCATCATTTCGCGTGAATGTTATGGAACCATGGCTTATCAATTCAAGGATCTGATATATCGCGTATTGATTTTAACTTCTAATGTATCAGGTTTAACTGGTGATGTATCGCATTTAGCCTCTAATGTATCACTAAGTGGTTTTAGCATCATTTATCGTGTATTCAGTTTAACCTCTAATGTATTGCATTGATGAAAACAAGCCTATCGAGTTTTGTTGTCAAACTATCGTTATCGAACCGTCACATAGTCGGACATGAGACCCCCTCATTATATTTTATGGGTGTTGTTATGTGCAAGAACCATTTTACGATACATGAACAACTTTAAAATTTTAAGAATCAAAACTATATAAGAATGTCCCTCCACTCATAAATGGGTTTCTCACTTTAATTTTTTTGCAAAATTGTTAATTGAAGAACACATTTTACTAAATAAAGGACACTTTTTAAAAAATTTATACTTGAAATTACTTTTTTGCCCTTCGCCTTTCTACTTCCTTCTACAGTAAAAGTAAGAAGAAAATAACTTTTAAAAAGAATCGCCCCATCCGGGCGAATATATGGGAAAGAATCACCCGGATGGGGCGATTCTTTCCCATAGAGAATTGCCTGCCCGGGGTGATTCTTTTTAAAAGTTATTTTCTTCTTAATTTTACTGCAAACGGAATGGAGATGAGTGAAAGAAAATTTGAAAAAATTGGAGTAGAAAAATGAGAGTGAGTTAAAGAGTGAAATGGAGAGTTGAAGAGGAAATGAGGGTGTATGTAAAAATATTTATGATGGTAGAAATGTATAAGGATATTATTATCTTTTCACCACTTAAAATTTTAAAAAGTGTCATGTATTTAGTAAAAAGTGTCTTCAATTAACATGCCCCTTTTTTTTTGATAAACCAACATCCGCCAAAGGCCTAAGGAGGTTTTATAAAACATCCCCTTGAGGCCCGCGGCCTTTTAGAGGTGACATCTCACCTTTAATTAACTTTTTTTCATTTTCATAAGCCAACCTCTGCCACAGGCCGGATGAGGTTTCTCCTAAGGCCGACGGCCTTTTAGAGGTGACATCTCCCCATCAATTAACTTTTCCTTTTCTTTTTTTTTTTTTTCATAAACCAACATCCGCCACAGGCCGGATGAGGTTTTCTAAAACATCCTCCTGCGGCCAGTGGAGGTTTTTTAAAACCCCCGCCACAGGCCGACAGAGGTCTAAAATAATAATAATAAATTAAAGGAGGGAGACCCTCTGTGTGAGTGCAATGATTGTATTTTCACTCTTAAATAGTTCCTGCATTTGGTACTTTCCTATTTTACTAGCAAAATATTATATGTGTACTTGTTACTCTTTTTTCACCCTTGACACCTACAAGATTTGAAATCTTGACTTTAGAGTTACAACACTCATCCCTTACTATCATTCAAAACTCTCCCCATAAGCACTTTGTTACATAATACTGAGTTAACACATAGTTACCAATAAAATAAGGGGCATGTTATTTGCAGGTACCATTTTACTAAACACATGACACTTTTTAAAATTTTAAGTGATGAAATGACATAAATGCCCTTGGTAATTACCTTGGTGAAAAAAAATTTACCCACCCCTTTTCATTCACTTACCTTGCTCTCAATCTCCATTGAAGATCCATTGCTTGAGTTTCATGGCGGAAAATACAAATGAAGATACATATTACACGGTACGTATGACATTACCATTTGTATGTCTTAAAGGTAGGAGTTTTTTCGCGTTTTAGCGTCACTGGGTGAGAATCGCCCACGACGGGCGATTATATCACAAAAACGCGCCTGTACTGGGCGCTTTTTTGTGACACAGTCGCCGAAGGCCACCAATTTTCGTGAAAAAACACGCCCAACACTGGCGCTTTTTATTGGCAAAACACGCCAGTGTTGGGCATTTTTTTTGTAAAACCACGCCACGGGGAGGCGTGTTTTTTTAAAAAAATATGTGGCCTGTGGCGTTTTTTCTCATAAAACGCGCCCCCTGTGGCGTTTTTTGTTGGGTTCTTTCAAACGGAGAGATTGCCGCGAACTGTGGAGGATTGCCGAGTGCGGAGTGGGAGCCACGCCGAGGAGGATGAGGAAATCATCATATTACACATACATATATTGTAGAATAGCATAATTTTTGGAGCAGAATCTTTCTTTAGTATCCAAACATGACCAACTATGCCGTGAATCACTCCCACGCTCGGTTTACAATTTTTGTTTTTTTACTTTATAAGGAGAGGGGTAATTCGGTCTTTTCACACTCACAAATTTTAAAAAGTGGCCTCTATTTAGTAATTTATAGCCTGTAAATAACATTTTCGTAAAATAATTAGTAAGCATCGTACCTATCGTCCTCTAAGAAAAAATACAACCAGGTATATAATGAAAATATACCTTGTTAGCGTAAGATAATACGGAGTTAATGTATAGTTATTGGTAAAATAATTAGTAGGTATCGTCCCCACCATCTTCTAAATAAAAATACAACAATTATATTGAAAATAATTTGTTTCAAAAAAATTATAAAAGGGTTTGAAAATGAAAATTAACAGTGCAAATCTTGACTACTGTAGTAACGCTCAAGAAAATGACAACCACCAGAAATGGATAGATAGCATTATCACCTGCATCATTCACAACCAAATGCACTTCCTCCCAAAATTCCGATTCTTCTGCCATTGATCCTTCCATTTTACCTCAATGATCATCCAAACAAATTAAAAAATGGGTTTTCAGATTCAAATTCAGATGCAACACCACCGCCATTACTACTCCTACTTCAACCAAATCAATCAATTCAAACCCAATAAGAACAGGGCCAGCTTCCTCTACCCAATTTCCATGACCCAACAATCTTCCGACGGCGGCGACGACAACCCAAAGGGGATATTTCAGCAACAAGCGGCGGCTGCTCCGGCAGCCCAGTTCGCCCCGCTAGCATCCACTTTCAGGCGGCGGCTTCTCACGGGAGTCGCCTCCGCGTCCCTGGTTGCTCTCGGCGCTAATTTCGCCGGCATTACGAGTTTTCTTCTAGGGTTCGCCCCGGAGACTGCCCGGAGCCTAAAACTCGACGTTCTTTATCCAATTGAAGGGTTTAGCAGATGCAAATACGAAGAATATCAAGGATTTGGTTAGTAAGTAAATTATACACAGTCAAGTATATGTTTGATTTGTGTTGAGGAGAATAATATTAAATGCAGAGTTCATTTATCCGGCGAATTGGGTCGGAGATCAGACATTGTTGAATAGAGCTGCTGGAAAGTTGGAAAGATATCTAGCTTCTCCGTCGTCTCCGAGTTTGAGAAGCGATGAAAATGGTGGCCGGAGAAGGAATATAAGTGAGCCGATTGTTGCGTTCGGTCCGCCGGGTTCCAGTGGGGAGCTCAATGTTAGCGTCATTGTTTCGCCGGTTCCTCTTGATTTCTCGTAAGTATATTCCCTTTTTATCGTAATAAATCCATTATTTTAGGCTTAATTACATTAAACCCCTGTATGTTATAAGTCATTTACACTTTGATCCCCTACAAAGACTACGATATTAAGATAGACATTTTGCCCCATTTAATCATTGGTCAAGGTAAAAATATATATAAAAAATAGCCATCAATTCTTAATAAATACTTTAAAACTCACAACTACATTATAATATGTTAACATTTCATTGGGAAATACTAATTCTTTTTCATAATTTTCTCCTTTCGACTAATAATCAAAAGGGGACAAAGTGTTTATTTTAATATCACATAATGTAAAGTGTAAATGACTTATAACACAAGAAAATTTAATATAATTAAGCCATTATCTCATTATATCAAATTTGGATAAAGTACAAATATCAAACTAATCCCTTATATTTGTCAAATTTTTATCAAACTAATTAATCTTGCAAGGTTTGCATAGAAAAATGAACCTTAAGGAGTCAATAACAATTAATTTCTTTAGTATGAGCCAAATATTTATATATATATATATATATATATTGTATTAAAATACAAATATCTACTCGTCAAAATATAGAAAAAATCTTGCAGCATCTGGCCTACGATAGCCACCATGATCTTCCGCCACTGCCCACACGTAAGAAATAAGACATGAATGGAATAAATAATGTCAAACTAATTATTTTATGTAGGCTAGTGTTATTGCCAAATTAGCCTTGGTAGGGTAATTTGGTAACAACATAAGATTTTTGCTCTACATGCTAAAAAGTGTTCTGACAATAACAATAGCCTTTTAAATATTGTACCATGACTTTCATAAAAAGTTATATATTTGTGAAACTGAACTCTTTTAATGAAATATGTGGAGTGATAATAAGTCCAAGCATGAATTTTTTTTTTTTTAAAAATATTTACACTAACTATACACTCATAACTAATGATGTTTTTCAGAATTGAAGCATTTGGTGGACCAAGTGAAGTTGGAGAAGCACTAATCAAAACCATCACAGGGAAACGCCCAAACGTAAAGGGAACGTTAGTGAAATCGTCCTCCAGAGAGGATACCCTAAAGAAGATTGTAAGGTACTACTCTTTGGAGTTTCAGGTCGAAAGCCCCACGTTTCAAAGGCACAATGTGGCGGTGTTTTGTGCCACGGGTGGAAGGCTCTTCACTCTCAACGCTCAGGCCCCCGAATCTCTTTGGCCACGTATCAAATCTGACATGTACAGAATTGCTGATTCTTTCACTCTAACGTAGTCATGTATACGTAATGATTAACATCTTCCACATTCAGGAGAAATTTTGGTTCCATTCCATTGGCGATATCGTTTGACAACTTTAGTATATGAAGGATGGCGGTTATACTATGAAAATTATCGAATTTCGCTTTTTGGTGTACTGAGTTTATGAATATTGTTGTTGAAATATCACGTGTTGAATTTAACTTATGATTTATTGAGTTTAACATCCATCTGGTGTATCGCGGTTATGGGTTTAAATGTTGAAGTATCGTGTATTGAGTTTAACATGTGATGTGTCGTGTATTGAATTTAGCATTTAACGTATGACAGTTATGAGTTTAGCTACTAAAACATCGCGTATCGAGTTTAGCTTGTTATGTATCGCGATATCATATTAAATTCGGCCTCTAGTGTATTGAGCTTAGTTTGTGTGTCACGGTTATGAGTCTATCTACTGAAGATTGCGTATTAAATTTTACTTCTAAATTTCTAATGGATGTTGGTTATGCTAGAAAAATAAGTACTGCAAAATCACGCATGTCAAGTTTAGCGCCCGAAAAATCGTACGTCAAACGTCAGATGGTGAGAAGTGAGATGTCATATTGGCAAATTTTCGAATTTTTTTTAGAAGAATCTATTACCGATGTTGAAAATCGTCCAACAATGATTGACATAAAACCAATAAATAGGTCGTACAACTGATTACAAAAGATTTGTTATCATATATGGACCACAATCATGTACTTTAATCTACCAAACTATAAATCTGTAAATAATATAGATCTAAACAATATTAACATTGTAGAAGTATAAAACTTGCTATCACGCTAAACAAATTTCTATAGTCGGTCATGAATCTGCCACTGATTAAAAATGAAAGGCCAAAACTGAATTTTCGACCGAGTTCTATACACCATATATGAAAAGAATCATCCTAATTAGGAGTAAGAATCACAGAGATAAAGATATTTACCATAAATTCATTTAGTACTCTAAATATTTCATTGAAAGAGTTTACTCTGAGATTGTACATTGTAACTTATAAATAATCGCCCATGTGATTTGGTAATTCACCATAAATTTTTTTAAAAACTTTTATTAACCGCAGAAAGTCTTTTACTCAGGGCATGTTGTTTTGATTTTGGTTTTGGTTTTAGTTTCAACACTAAATTTAATATATTATAAGTTTAATAACTTTTGTGGTCCCTTAACTTGATGCATTGGTTTTAATTGATCCCTCTTGTTGAAAAAGTTTATATTTGGTCCCTAAAGTTGATATAAAGGTTTTAAATGATTTTTTTTTAGGAAACTGTTATTTGCACGGACAAGATTATTAAATGCAGACCATTTTAAAATTTTAAGTAATGAAAAGACTAAAATGCCCATACTACCATTGGAGAAATCTTAATCTTCTCTTTCATGCGACCATCGGAACTGAAACAAAAGAAAACGAACTTAAAACGGACTGAAAACGGACTTGAGTATCCTCTTTTTTTTTCTTTTTTATTTATTTTTTCCTTTTACGGAGGTTTCCTCCTTCGCCGGAAATTGCAGAAACTGAAGGTTTTGCAATTTCCATATAGCATAACTGATTGGAAATTGCAGTATTGAGGTTCTGCAATTTCCGATCGCTCATGGTTTTCAGTTCGTTTTCGATCAGTCAGTGCATTTTCGTTCGTTTTCAATCCTCATTCGTCCGTTTTCAGTTCATTTTCAGCCCTTTTTCAATTATGATAGTCGCACGAAGGATAAGGAGTAGATTTAAGATTTCTCCAATGGTAGCGTGTCATTTTAGACTTTTCAGTACTTAAAATTTTAAAATGGTCCCTGCATTTAGTAATCTTGTCCCTGCAAATAACATTTTCCTAACAAAAGGACCATTTAAAACCTTTGTATCAACTTTAGAGACCAAATAGAAACTTTTTCAATATGAGAGACCAATTAAAACCAATGTATAAAGTTGAGGGACCACTGAAGTTATTAAACTTATATTATAATCAGTTTTCATCATTTCCAATACAATTTTTTACTATTTAATTATATATTTTTATATTTTCAAATACACTTTTTATATTATAAAATTATTTTTCAAAAACATGTTTTCAAAACAAAATTTCCTCATACATCTACAAAACCTAATTAAAATGAAATTTTTTGTATTTTTTTAATTAATTAAAATAATACCATCACTCCTCCGCACCTCCAAAACTGGAAACAAAAACGAAGGACATATTAGAATCGATCCAAGGTTGGCAGATTCCACAAACTCTCCATTGTCACAAGGAAGAACAATTTCTGAATTGCCGACACATTTCCATCAGAAAAGGGGTTCGAAGAGGAGAAGGGATTCAAGAATAATGGCGATGGCGAGGGCAACTTCTGGCCTCGCATATCCGGAGAGGTTCTATGCCGCGTCAGCCTATGCCGGGTTCGACGGTGGATCTTCCACTTCTTCTGTCACCTCCAAGTTCCCTAACGACGTCGCTTTACTCCTCTACGCCCTCTATCAGCAGGTATTGCATTGCACACACCAGTGTCGTTTTTGGATGAATTGTGAGTTCTTAGCTTGTCGGAATGGGCTGATCTGGTCTCGCACTGTCTGAATCATTTGAATTCTGGGTTTATTGCTTTTGAATTTGAGCTGATTTTTTTTGTGCTTACCGAAATGGCGCTCTAAATGGTGCTGAATTTGATTTTAAGCTGTTAGATCTGAGTATTTTCTGCCTGTCGTCTGAGATGCGTGTCATTGGATTGTTTCTCACATTTAACTGTGTTTGTATTTGTTTAAGGAAGAATGTGATCGAAAGTGAATAATAATTCATAATTCATACTTGATTTGGCTTTTTTTTTTTTTTTTGAACTGCGCTCTTATTTGTATTGATGGGAGGATAGTAGCTATGGAGCTTAAGGAGTGGAGCTCAGGCATGTTGCTCGCGTTTGGGGGATTATTTGATCAGGATTGGAATTCAATGTGGAAACTGGAACTTCATACTTTTGATTGATCTGATGAACAATTTTGAATTATACGTGAATCCTATGAAAATTAATGTGTCGGTTAAAAAGATTAATCTTTACACATGAAAATCACCTGTATTCTGGTCCACCTTCCTAATTGAGCAGCTAATGGAGAAGTACTGATTAATCATATTGAAAACGAAAGAGAATGTTTTTCCTTGAGTTTTTTGCTGTATCTCTTGAGCATTGGGCATGTGTTATAAGTTACTGCTCAATAATAAACGTTGTTTAGGGATTGATCCTTCTCTTTCTCATTTGCGGTGGTTCCTTATTGCTTGCAGGCAACTATAGGACCTTGTAATACTCCCAAGCCTAGAGTATGGAGTCCTGTTGAGCAAAGCAAATGGAGAAGGTTTGTTGCCTTGAGCTCTGTAGTTTACTATTAGCAAAATCTGATTTCTGTTCTCATTGCAGCTTTCTCAGTGTGTTTGCTGTCATTAGTGAATGATTTAGTGGCTTGTTAATACTCTTTCAAATAGCGAGTTAACAGGATCTTTTGAGGTATTTGAAAAAATGGCTCAGGATCATGATAGAGGTGAAGGATTTCTCATATAAACTTAACCAAAATCAAGTGATATGTTCGATGCACTGATACTATATGGCAACACAGTATTACTTTCAGCTCCTGTCCCACCATATAAGTTCTTTGTGATGCTGATACTCCCGGATTCATGTCTCTTTGAATGGGATGTCAAGGTTGAATTGAAATTTTGTGGGCAAAGCTATATTGTCTAAATTCACAATAGAACTATAGAATTTAAGCTCAGGAGTGCAAATGAGAGTGTACACAAATTATTTAAGATGTCACGCTTTTAGAGTGTATTGCTATGTTCAAGAAATGTGATACGGATGTAGTTGGGATAAAACGAATGTAAGTTTGTTAAGCATAACAAGAGATCAGATGTGATTATCTTTTGTTGCATAAAAGGTTGTGTGAGAGGAAGCAGCAACAAATTGATTTCATGGTTAGTGCTATAAGAGTGAAAAAGTTTTACAATATGATGGTGAATTTATGGATGTTTTTAGAATATGATGCATATAAAATACCACATTAGCTCATTATCCATTTTAATGCCTTTGCTTCACTTCGTCTTTTTATTTTCTAACATCTTTCTCTTTCCTCCAGCTGGAATGAGTTAGGAAACATGGTGTCCGCTGAAGCAATGCGCCTCTTTGTGAAAATATTGGAGGTTTGTACACAGATTTTCAATAACTTCGATGATCATGGTACTTGCAACAATCGTTTTCATTTACACAATTGTTATGTGTAGGAAGAAGATCCAGGATGGTATTCAAGGGCCTCAAACTTCATTCAAGAGCCTGTTGTAGATGTTCAAATGAATGTGAGTTGGCTGGAACAATAACTTGTATCTGGTGTACTATCTGCATATCTATAACTGTTTGAAAGTTGTGAAGGGGAGAACTTTACTATGTAGATGATAGAGATTAGGTCATGAACTAACTACGGGATTAAGGTTTAGTTTTTACTCTTTTTGGTTTTAGAACACTGCTAAAGCTGAATTGGTTGCTGAGAATGGAAAGACTTCTCCTGAATTGAAGACAATTCCGGCTGGCAATGGAAACTTGTCAGAATCTCATAATTCAGAAGTTGTGTCTGAAGATTCTTATGCAGTTAGTGTGTATGACCAATGGGTTGCACCTCCAGTGTCTAGTCCACGCCCTAAACCACGATATGAGGTAGTACTGTGGTTTCGTTTACTCAAAAACATTAAAATATATGCATGTTGTCGTTCTCCAATATTCTGACTGTTGTTTTCCGGCATTTATAGCACGGAGCTGCTGTCATTGATGACAAAATGTATATCTTTGGTGGAAACCATAATGGCCGTTACCTAAGTGATCTCCAGGTATGCGAAGTGCACTTTACTTTAAAGAGTGATGTGCACCCTCTTTTTTCTTTCAAAATGTGTTTTGTTTTGTTTTACAAATGTTAAAGTTGTATTAAAAATGTAAAAAGGTGTCTTGGGAATGTAAAAATAATATTGTAAAATAGGAAGTGAGATGAAAATGTCAATAGGATGGGATGGGATGGAATGGGTGTCCGTACACAACATTCTTTTGTTTGATCCAGTCTTCCTGCATGCATCAAATCTGTTTATTCTTCTTTAAGAATGTTAAGGGAATAGAAAGTGGAGGTTAATGGCTTAATTATTTTGAAGAATAAGTTAAATAAATTTTTGGTGGTTTCCTTACATTTATCCATCCAGTTTCTATTGTCATTGAGAGGACAATAAGAGAATTGCAGTTTTGTAAGAAAAAAACAAGAAAAGGTTTGTCATTCTTTGTGGAGATGAGCTCTTTTAAAACTTCTTCACCCTCTGTCTGTGGAATAATGCAGGTCTTAGATTTAAAAAGTTGGTCATGGACCAGGATTGAAGTTAAAGAAGGAGCTGAGGCTTCTCCTGTCATTGCAACTCCCTGTGCAGGCCATTCCTTGGTTAGTATTCGGTTGTCTTTTCAGTCTTGCATGAGAGACACAGCAAGGCTGCTTCAATTATTCCATTCTGTGTGTTTCATCTATATATTTATTTGTTCATTCGACCTGGTTTCCTTTTTCCCAGATACCGTGGGAAGGAAACAAGCTTCTTTCTGTAGGTGGACATACAAAAGACCCATTGGAAACTGTGCAAGGTTTGGATCATTAAATTAAATATTGTCAATAAGGTTAAGGTTTGGAATTGTTAGTAGCTTGTGTTGTTACCGTTTGTTATGACGCATGGACAAATATTCAGACCACAGTTATTTTACCTGTGATAAAAATTATGAAAGCAAGTTTGTGGAGAAGTTCGACTTCTTAGGAAAAGATCCTTAGGAGAGTACATTGTCACCCTGATTGAGCTTTTGTTTTATCAAAGTATTCGTATATGGTGAAATTTAACTCTTGACAGAAACATTCAGTGTCTGGGATGAAGATCACCTTGGAGGAGCTTATTGAGTCTGATTTAGCATTTTAATTTTATTGTTTGTTACTCCGAGAATGGATATGATTGGGGCTTGCAATAGGTCGTGTAAGGATCCAGCCCTTGCTGACATAAGTTTATGGTTAGATGTGTATGGGTATCAAATAGGCAAGCCTTTAATTAGACCATAATATAATAGTGTGATGGAGATTCTGTTTCTGAGGTGATGAAATCAAGACGATTTGTTGAAGTTTCCGGGTATCATGAAGATTTCCTATATTCTGGGACACTAGTTTAAGTCATTAACTTCCAACTGCCCTAGGATTTTTTCCTGGTGGCTACCTATTGATTGGATAACAACGAATTGAATTTGGTGTTTGGACATCTACCAATACTTCTACTTAAGCCTCTGATGGATCCCTGTTAACCAGAATCCTTTCTCCTCTTCACCTCACCTGCCCTAAGAGGCTAAGACGGTGATAGTTTCCAGTCCCGACACCCATTTTATTTGTTTACCGACAAGGTGTCACCCTTTGGGCGCTAGATATTGTCATATCTTTTAGGCTTTGATTTGTTTTGATTGCGATAGTGTTATACATGTTTTGTATTGTTTATCTTTCGATTTGGATGTTTTGAAGTGTTTCTGTGAGTGTGGATTCTGGTAGAAGAGTAGATTTTGCTTTACAAGATTGCTTATTTCATGTTTTCATTCTTTTTCTTTCTAAACGGTTAAATAATTTGCACTTACAGTGAAGGTATTTGATCTGCAAACTTGTCGTTGGTCAGTGTTGAAGACTTATGGAAAGCCACCGGTATGTACTTGTCAGCTCATGTTTATCTTTTTTATTTTTCAATATATGATTACTATATATTTTATAATTTTAACTGATTGTTTGTGATTTTCTTAGTTGATGATTCTCAACAAACTTCTTGTCCTGGATGAAAATAAATGACTTTTGAGAATCAGAAGATTTGTACTGTTGCAATACATCTAGACAATTCGAAACGTTGATTTAGCATTCCTTTTCTATTTTCTTTTGGTTATAAAAAATCTGAGATTCCTATTTTTAGTTAGTAGGAATCTTTAATGAACTAATTCCAGTATCTGCTTTTAGGCACTAATATCTGCAGTCCCTTTTTACAGGTTTCCCGTGGTGGACACTCAGTGACCCTTGTGGGTACAAGTGTGGTTATATTTGGTGGCCAAGATGCAAACCGATCTCTTTTAAATGACTTGCACATTCTGGACTTGGAAACTATGACCTGGGACGAAATAGACACCTTGTAAGTTGTTAAATTCTCTTGCAATTCGAATTGCCCCATTCTTTTGATGAAGGACATTTTAAGACTTTAATCTAAATAGCGGGGGAAAAAAATCACTGTTGTTTATGTGATAATTAGTTCTGGACAAATCTGTTTTCTTTCCCCTGTAAAACCATGAATGAAAAACGTGGGATGGTTGAATTTTTACTTAAATTAACGGGAATTTTCATCTTCTATTGCAAAAATGTTTATCTTGTCACTTTGTCAGGACTCATGAATTTGTGTCTACAATTATGCGGGCATTTCTTCCCATTCTTTTTCCCCTGAAACCCCCAATCTTAAATGACTTTAGTTTTGGTGTATTTGAGTTCAGTGACAAACTTCTTTTCTGGTAGGGGGGTGCCACCTTCTCCAAGGTCTGATCATGCTGCTGCAGTTCATGCAGAGCGATACCTTCTTATCTTTGGGGGAGGTTCACATGCTACCTGCTTTAATGATTTGCATGTTCTGGATTTGCAAACTGTAAGAGAATATGTTCTTTCCCTCATCTGGATAATGGTTTTTTGAATTTATGGTGATATGCATTTCTTTTATACTTATAGATGGAATGGTCAAGACCTACACAACAGGGTGAAATCCCCAGCCCCCGTGCTGGTCATGCTAGTGCAACGGTTGGAGAGAACTGGTTTATTGTTGGCGGGGGTGACAATAAAACTGGTACAGTTTTTAAGATTTAAAATTCCTTAAACCTGATGAGAATTGTGTCTTTGCAATAGTTTTATGGAGATGTGAATGTTGGTGCTGAATTGTACTAATGGGTAAGCATCTTGGGTGTGCAAAACTTCAAATTTTCAGGGTTAATTGATGATAGTGGTTTTTGTTTTTGGTTATTTTCACTTTCTGCTTTTAAATGTTTTTCTTGGCAGAAAGTATTTTCCCGTTTTGGGATGATTAAATTAACAATTTTTGGTTAATATTTTGGGCACTTCAGTCATATTCAAAATTTATGGATAAATGTTTCATGATTCTACTCTTTTATGATATGGATGAACGACTTACTGTCTTCACAAATTGCCTAGACTTGGAAAGCCTGAGCTCTTATAAGAATCTGGTGCTTCAATGAATTAACTAGTTCTACTGTAGTGGTATAAAGTGTATGTCTTCCTGAACGAGTTAATGCTTCAACTTTCTTGCTAACATTTGTGCTTGTGCGAAGATGGTTTTTTGTTTCCATCTACCTTATTTTTTCTTCACGCTTTTTACACTTGCAAAGCTCTGAATTAAATGAGAGTCACTGAGGTGGGTCAGGTTTCTGCAAATGCCTTTTACACTTGATTTTCTTCGTCATTTTCTTCTTTATTATTTCTTTTCTTACATTGGCATTTTTCTGAAATAAAAAGAGTAAGGTGGAACTAGCTTGTGTTGGAATTTGCGGATTTGGACATGATTGTTTGCAGATTTACACCTGGTACCATGTTGCATTTGTAGGTGCAGAAAATATAGGCGATTAGGGGTACTTTCTCTTAATCGAAGATCTTCTAGCATTGAATAATTTTGTTCACCCCATTTCCTTGAATACTGTCTCAAGCCCAGAGCATTGATTGCTGGGAAAAGGAAAAACAATATGAACTGAAACCTGTATGTTCGAGAATATATGAGGCGTTATAAAATATCTCTTTGGTTTCATTCCAGATTACTTCCCGTCATCTGCTTCCTTTTCTTTGAACTTAAGACAAGTGGCACCTGAACAGACTAGCGTTTCAATGGCTTGTACTTTTGTCCAAAAACTTTATTTATTTATTCTAGGGAAGTTTGCCTAATTTCAGATGATGCAGTGAACATGGGAATTCTAGTTATCAGTTTTTATTGTTTAGGAATGCAATTTTAATGAACTGATCTGTATCCACTTAAACTAATACTTATGTTTTTCAATTCCCAATTCACTACAATCTCTTGCAGGGGTCTCTCAGACTGTTGTCCTCAACATGTCTACACTGTTGTGGTCTGTTGTAACAAGTGTTGAAGGGCGTGTTCCACTCGCTAGCGAGGTATACATTGCAGCAGATTAGAATGATCTTCTATACGAGTTACATTACCAATGCTACATAATTAAATTAAAAATCATAATTGAATGAATTTGTTATCTGATTCGGATATATTTTAAATGTTAGTCCTATACTTTGATGTCTATGTTTTTCTTTCTTTGGAAACTTCTAAACTATATATGCCTCCCTATAGGAAAGAAATGATTGCCACCAATGTTAAAGAGTGGATCAACAAACTTTCTACTTTCTCTTTTTACCATTATGTGTTTTCAACTTTTTCTTGGTGTCCTATCAATCCAGGATGCAGTTTGGTGGAAGTTATATTTTCAAAAGTTCTCAGATAATTTTTTAAGAGTTAAGATAATGATTGGCAAGTGATTGCCTTCTTCAAATGTGCTTTAGAACTATGATTCTCCAACAGATTTGGCCAACGACATTGCTTTTATACCTTGTTTGAGTCTCTTTTACTACCCTTGCATATTCTGGTCCAGCAATCAATTTCCTGAAATGATATTTCCTCTTCTTCTTTCCCCCCAATAAACAGTGTTTGCATTCTCTTAAGCTCTGTGGATGTCAGCAACTTATTATTGGGCTTATGCTTGGATCTTTTGTGCTATTGTTCATCTCGCTATATTTATTCACTGTGTTGTTAGTTCTGCTTCCTTTGTTGAGTTGTATAGAAAATGTGTTGGGTGAGAGCATGCGAAAGAATATGGCCATCGACTTTCTTGATTTGGGAATTGTTACTCTCGAACTGAGCTACAGAGGTGTTTTTGTCTTGTTTTCCAGGGTTTGAGTTTGGTCTTGAGTTCTTATAATGGGGAAGATATCCTAGTTTCCTTTGGAGGATATAATGGACGATACAGCAATGAGGTTCAGTTGTTTCTTTCTCCTTTTAAATTCCTTCTTTGTGCTCCTATCCTTATTTGATTTCTGAGTCATTCATAATCTGACTTTTGGTTTTTGTGCTGCTTTAAGGTCAATCTCCTTAAACCAAGCCACAAATCAACCTTGCAAGCAAAGATGATGGAGACTCCCGTACCTGATAGTGTTTCTGCTGTGCATAATGCTACAAACCCCACTAGAGATGTGGAGTCAGAGTTTGAAACTGGTCAAGAAGGGAAAATAAGGGAGATCATAATGGATTCAGAACCCACGGTATTGTGCTATATTTCCTTGATAAATTATTTCTCTCTGTTGCCATGGTTTATTGCTTGTACTGATAACTGCACAAAATTAGATATAAGAACGGTGAGGAAGAAATTTGAATTTTTTTTCCAAGAAATCTTGGATTGAGTGGGAGAAAGATCTTCCTTTAAAAGCCTTTATTACAAGCTTTTCTGAGCTTCAACCCTGTTAGAAAGTTAGCTTAGGATTGGTAATGTCTCGTAATTATTCGAAATTAAATGAAGCTGATATTGCTCGCATGTCAACAAGACAAAAGTTTGACATTTCTGAAACGGACTTTATTTTTTTGCTGCATAACAGATTGGTCGTGGACCAAATTTTTTTTATTTTTATCCGGATGTGGAATCCTTGACCTAGTTCTGGTTATTTCACTACATTGTTTAGATTGGTCATTTATTTCTCTCACATTATTTTTGTTTGCCAGTATACTGTTTAGTTAATTCAATACTTATGTTTAGAACTTTTTTAATTACAATGTTTTGTTTCTCCTTTCTTTCATAGATAACAACTAGAGTGTTTCCTTCTTGACCGATGTCCTTGAGTTCATTTTTTCGGGTACTTTGAATGTGCAATGAAAAGCTGATGAAAGCTTAGAAAAAACTGTGACTCTGTAGCAAGATAAACAACTGCACTTCCATTACATTTAAAATTAGTAGGCTTTGAATCACCCTAGATAGGCAATTGACATTTTAATCTGTGCAGAATCTGAAGTAATCTCTATGCTTCATGACAGAGTCATTAGGGTGTCCAGATGTTAGAAGTTTCTGACCCCTGGCAATAGAGGCCAACTTCCCATTAGGTTTAAGTGCCTTGATTGTGAGTAATAAAAGTATTATGAATTTTCCTTTGGAAGTGCAATCTTTTGAATCAGTTGTAGAGAACCTAAAGCTCTCATTGTTGAAAGAAAAGAGTAGTCATAACTTCACTGGTTCTTGTGCAATTCTATGTTTTTTTTATTATCTGATGCTCCTACCCGCAGTTATCTTTTAACAAGTAGTTGCATACTGATATCTTTTGAGGTGTATTGCAGGTAAGAAAAGTTGAAGAAACTAATGATCATCTTATATCAACTCTTAAGGCAGAGAAGGAAGAACTAGAATCTTCTCTTAGCAAAGAGAAACTGCAAACACTTCATCTGAAGCAAGAGTTGAACGAAGCAGAGACTCGCAGTACAGAGCTTTACAAGGTAGTTTCTTTTGATCATATGATTGTTGTCTGCTTATCCTGTTAAATTTTGGTTTTTTTAAAATAAATACCCGACAAACTGTGGTTTCCTTATCCTGAAAGGATAGAGAAATGTGCAGCAACTCTTTTGAGTTGTCTGTTGGTCTATGGTTGTCACTATTGTCTGAAGTCTAACAACTAAAGGTGAAGTTAGTTCTGGGAGTTTTATGCTTCTAATATATTCCTATTTTTGTGCTCAATTTGTCTCCTTTATCTACTCGATGTGCTATAGCCTATAGCATCTTGGGATGTAACATTAAATAGAGAAAATCCGGTGCAGCTTTGTCAGTTTTCACTTTCAATACTACTTTCCCTTAGAAACAAAATCCGGTTAAAATTTTAAACTGATGATTTGCAGGAGCTCCAGTCTATACGAGGTCAGTTGGCTGGTGAACAGTCTAGATGCTTCAAGCTTGAGGTATTTGTTTATTGTCTACAATTTTCTTCTTCATTTGCTTCTAGAATTTCTTTGTGGCTTTAAAAGTGAATCTTCACGATGAGCAGTCTTACGCCTTGTTTTGGATGTTTAACCAACCACCTGTAGTTGATTTTGTAAATCTTGGACCTTGCTTCTGTGAAACATCGAAATGTTTACTAGTTGAAATCTTTAATTGCATTTGAGAATATGAAAAATATCTGCTGGATATGGTTCATTAATGAATATAATGAAGTCTAATTATTGGCTTTGGCTGCATAACATGTTGGCTACTCATTCTTTCTTTGCCCTGCGCTGACTGCTTTTGTTGGAATGACAGGTTGATGTCGCAGAGCTACGACAGAAGCAACAAATGATGGAGACCTTACAAAAAGAGCTCGAACTCCTTCAGCGGCAAAAAGCTGCAACCGAACAAGCGGTTTTAAGTGCAAAACAGAAACAAGGCTCAGGAGGAGTATGGGGATGGCTTGCCGGAGCTCCTCCTCCTCCTCCTAATCAAATCTCTGACGGTGAATAGGATCGGATCATACATCGGAATCAAATTTTTGTTACATTGGCCTTGTTACCTTACCGTCGTCAACATTACCATAGAAAAGAAAAAGTATAATGGGTAAAGTTCTTAGCCACAAATCTCCATCAATACATGTAGAATTTCAGTCTCTGTAATTATATTTGGGTCAAATTGCAGTATGTTTTGTCCTCTTACAGTAGAAGGCTTGATGCCAACAAAAAGGGAATTTTGTTATAAAAAAAATGTGTAGACAGATATAATTCTTTGGTAGTGATTCAAAAGGGAAAAGAGGATGATTTACAGATCCTTTGAATTGTTTGCTTGTAATACCAGTGAGAACTAGAGATGAATTTGTATTAGAAGCCACTGAAGTTGGTACTCTTATTGAGATGCTTTATGTTTTATTCTAATTTTTGTAAAGTTGCAATTCTTTATGTATTTTAAGATGCAATAAATAAGTAAATTTTTTATAATAAAAAATTATAAAACTGCAAAAAGTTTAATTTTACAGGGTTGGGGGACCAAATTTTGTAGGCATTTATTTTGATTTGGTATGAAAAGGAGAGAGTTGTTTGGTAAATTGCTGAGCAACAAACCTTTCTTTCTTTCTTTGTTTTTTTATATCCTGGAGCTTCTATTGAGTTCCACACCCAAATTTCTTTTATCCTGCTCTAGATGGGGTTTATTCTTTTACCCCTACCCTAGATGGATTTAAGCTCGCTACCTTTGCGATAGATTCATTTGCGAATCACCAATGTTCGATTCCCTTGCTCAGTACGGGGTGCCAAAGTGACTCTACCTATTACTGATATAGACTCCAAAGTGACTCAATATTGGTACCTTCAAATTTCCAACAATATATTTTCATTGCACATTTCATTTCATTTGGAAGGAGCTGTGGATGGCAATTTTTCATTCAAAAATATGTTTTCAAAATCACCTCTTAACGAACAAATCCTAAAAACTATATGCTCATGCTCTGATTGAGTAATATGAAAAACCACACTTTTAATTTTGTTGGAATCTTTGGGCGTGTTGTGTTTTAGACTGGTTATCGTTTTTCTTCTCTTCTTTCCAGTGTCCCTGGCTTGCCGAGTACGTTGCTCTTTCAATTATCACTAACACTTTTCTCTTTCAGATACCCACGTGGTGCTGTTTTGGTGTTTTTATTCCATATCATAATTTAGTTAAAGGTAAATTTATTAGAAGTAAAAGAAAAATTTATGTATGCTAATTACTGTTTTGACAACAACAATCACCTTACTTCATACTTTTAAAACTAAGACCTAATTAATAAGAAAATTTTAAGTTTTAAAAAAAAAACATAAAAAACACAAAAAATAAAAATTAGGTGTGACAATCATTTTAATTTTTAATCGCATAGTTAAAGATTTTTGGGTGAATTATATTTATCTCCTCCGAGATTTGCCTAAATAACAAATAGGTCCCTCAGGTTTTAAAAAATAATATTTCAATCTCTTAACCACCCAAACTTGAAGTCCAAAACTAAAAAATAAAAAAAAATAGCACTGTTCATCGTCTTCTTCCTTCTTCTTTTTTTGTTTTTTTCTCTCTCTTTTCTTTGTCGTCTCCCCCGCCGGTTGTGGTCATACATTTACCTAGCTTATAAAAATCAATCTTTGGATTATGTTATAACAGGTATTGCAGAAGTGGCTGTTATGCTTGTGAGCACTAGCTTAGTGACGCTCGTAATGCTTCTGTTTTGGCAAACTAACCTGTTTCTTGCTATATGATTTCTTGTGGTATTTGGATCCGCTGAGCTTATTTACCTGTCTGCTGTTTTAACCAAGATCATGGAGGGGGGATGGCTTCCACTTGTGTTTGCTACTTTCTTTCTTTGTGTAATGTATATCTGGAACTATGGTAGTGTGCTGAATTATCAAAGTGAAGTTCGGGAGAAGATCTCAATGGATCTCATGCTTGAGCTTGGTTCTACTCTTGGAACCGTAAGAGTGGATGGTGTTAGATTACTCTATAACGAACTTGTTCAAGGCGTTCCATCTGTGTTCGGGCGATTCCTGCTGGAACTTCTGGCTATCCATTCCACTATTGTGTTAAATGTATAACTATTCCACTATTTTTATAAGCTAGCTAAATGTATGACCACAACCGACGCAGGAGACGACAAAGAAAAGAGAGAGGAAAAAAAAAAAGAAGGAAGAAGACGATGAACAGTGCCATTTTTTTATTTTTTAGTCTTAGACTCTAAGTTTGGGTGGTTAAGGGACTAGAATGTTATTTTCTGAAAATTGAGGGCCTCATTTGTTATTTAGGCAAATTTTGGGGAGGTAAATGTAATTCACTCAAGATTTTTAGATCACGAGCAGGTAACCCATAAGTTTTACTGTAAATTTGGCAGAAAAAGGGCAATTTTGGACCCTTACGTTTGGTCCAGTGGCGATTTTAGTCACTTTTCTTTTTCTCTCAGCAGTTTTGGTCCCTTATGTTTTCCCATTTGGCAGTTTTTGTCCTTTTACCTAGAGTTGGAGGTGAAACAGGTAATTTGGGGCATTTAAATAATTTTCTAAATTTCTGGGGCAAATCCAAATTTTCCTTTTTCTTTTTTTCTTCTTCTTTCTCTCTTCTTCCTCACCACCATCCCCCCACCACACACATTGTCACGGGATTTTTCGCTTCCCGCCGACCACCGTCAAACGCCACCGATCTCCGGCAATTCTCCGCCAACCTTCGATGAAGGTTTAACGGCCAAGAACTTAGCAGAATTTAAATGCACTCACAATTTACGCCCAATGGCCAACCTTAGCTTTTAACTCACAAGCCGAGGAAACAATACAAAACTGTGCTAAGCAAACTCCGGCCAGACTCTCTCTCTCCCTCATTTGCCTTGGCCGTGGGCTTAAATACTTTTACCCACTCGCAGAGGACAGCCCCCAACTGCTAGGCTCAACTGCATAGCGGCCCCGAAAATCGCAGGACGTGGGCGACGTGGGCCACGTGACCCACGCCTGCCCCCAGCGCCCAACTCCTATCCGCAACCGTCGAGTCATAACCGTCCCGCACACAACCGTCGAGCTCGCACCATTCCAGCTCTTGATCGTGTTCCTCGCAAGGTTCATGCCAACTCTCGCGAGCCAGTGCTAAGGGTCGCAGCACCGCGCCGCGCCTCCTCGCACCACCATCATGCCGACCCGAGCCAACTTATTTCAATTAAGCTAACTCGCATCACAAGTGTCCCCCACTTAGCCAACTTAGCGACACCGTCCCTCAAAGTCTCGTGCCAACTTGGTCCCTCTTAGCCCAAACTGTCGAGTCGAGTATCACCACCCCATAGTTCCAGGCAAACCTAAGAAATCCGAAGTTCCTCCCTGGGGGACCAAGGTGTACAAAGAGTGAACCAACTTCCCAGAAGCTGACCCATGGTCCCGGTTCGAACTACTGCACCACTACACTTTAAGGAACATACAAAACCTCACTAAGTCTAATTCCGTCCACACTAACGGAAAGTGACGTCGACCACCGGCAAATGACGTCACCGCCGGTCGGCCCAATTAATCCTGTAACAAACCTCCCCCACCTTGAGAAGTTGATGCCCTCGTCAACCGCCAATACTCAGCAATCTCTTTCTTGAATTGCCAAAAGTCTGTTTCAGCAACCCACTCTGCATCCACGAACTCTTCTCCCTTCCAATGTACCAAAAACTTGGTCCTTCGATTCTTCTTGCTCTGCCCCAAAGTCTCGTGGGCAAGTATGGCTTGAACCTCCTTCTCGAACTGCTTGCGAATTACTGGAGGTGCCCGCGCTAGCTGAACCCGTTCAAGGTCGTCATCATCAGAATGGAACTTCTTCAGATAGCTAACGTGGAAGGTTGGGTGGACCTTCAACCGATCTGGCAACTTCAGCCTGTACGCCACATTCCCAACTTTTTGCAGAACTTCGAACGGACCATCATACTTTGGAACCAACCCGCGATGCACAGCCTTCGCAGAAATCTTCTTCATAATCTGAGGAGTTAGTTTCAGTAGCACCATTTCTCCAACAGCATACTCAACATCCCTCCTCCTCCGATCAGCATACATTTTCATTCTTTGCTGAGCCACCACCAAGCTATCGCGTGCTTCCTCGATCAGCTCGGCTTTGGCCCTCGCAAACCTGCATGCCACAGGGCAACTACCACCAGTAGCCTGGGCAGCGACTTCGTGAGGAGTCAAAGGCTGCTGCCCGTTGGCTAACTCAAAGGGACTCAATCCTGTCGCAGAAGATCTATGCAGATTATAACAGAATTGCGCAACATCCAACAACTCAATCCAATTGCGCTGACTTGCGGTAACATAGTGTCGCAAGTATTCCTCCAACAGCCCATTGATCCTCTCAGTCTGACCATCGGTTTGAGGATTGTTCGCCGTTGAAAACTTGAGCTGCGAACCCATTGTGTTGAACAACTGAGTCCAGAATCTTCCAGTGAACCGAGTGTCGCGATCACTGATGATATCTTCAGGCAGCCCAAAATACTTCACTACATTTTTGAAAAACAACTTAGCAGCCACATCAGCCGAACACGCACTTGGCGCGCCTACAAACACAGCATATTTGGAGAACCGATCCACAACAACCAGAATGGAAGCCTTGCCCTCCACCTTCGGCAATCCCCCAATGAAGTCCATCGACACCGACTGCCACGGACGATCCGGGATTGGCAGGGGTTGCAACAATCCAGCCTCTTTCCTTTTCTCCGACTTGTCTAGCTGACAAACTAGGCAAGATCTCACATATGCTTCAATATCCTGATCCATATTTGGCCAAAAGAAACTTCTGGAAATCAGGGCTCGCATCCTCTCCATTCCTGGATGTCCAGCCCACAATGAATCATGTGTTTCTCGCATCAGCGATCGTCGCAGCCTTCCTGCGACAGGCACATAGGCGCGGCCCCCTTTTAAAAATAGGAGACCATCCTCGATCCAGTACCTGCGAACCGAGCCCTTTTCGACTTTCTTCTTCAGTTTGAGGTACACCGGATCATTTTCAGATTCAGCCCTAATCTGTTCTTTGAAATTGGAAACAACCAAGGACATCAAGGCCACATATTCCTGCACAACCTTCCTGCTCAGCGCATCTGCCACAGCATTTTCACTCCCGGGTTTGTGCAGCCACTCAAAATCAAACTCAGCCAAGAACTCTTGCCATTTGGCTTGTTTCGGGCTCAGCTTCTTCTGCGTCTTGAAATATGTATTTGCCACATTATCCGTCACTCCCGGATTCCCCCACCTTGAGAAGTTGATGCCCTCGTCAACCGCCAATACTCAGCAATCTCTTTCTTGAATTGCCAAAAGTCTGTTTCAGCAACCCACTCTGCATCCACGAACTCTTCTCCCTTCCAATGTACCAAAAACTTGGTCCTTCGATTCTTCTTGCTCTGCCCCAAAGTCTCGTGGGCAAGTATGGCTTGAACCTCCTTCTCGAACTGCTTGCGAATTACTGGAGGTGCCCGCGCTAGCTGAACCCGTTCAAGGTCGTCATCATCAGAATGGAACTTCTTCAGATAGCTAACGTGGAAGGTTGGGTGGACCTTCAACCGATCTGGCAACTTCAGCCTGTACGCCACATTCCCAACTTTTTGCAGAACTTCGAACGGACCATCATACTTTGGAACCAACCCGCGATGCACAGCCTTCGCAGAAATCTTCTTCATAATCTGAGGAGTTAGTTTCAGTAGCACCATTTCTCCAACAGCATACTCAACATCCCTCCTCCTCCGATCAGCATACATTTTCATTCTTTGCTGAGCCACCACCAAGCTATCGCGTGCTTCCTCGATCAGCTCGGCTTTGGCCCTCGCAAACCTGCATGCCACAGGGCAACTACCACCAGTAGCCTGGGCAGCGACTTCGTGAGGAGTCAAAGGCTGCTGCCCGTTGGCTAACTCAAAGGGACTCAATCCTGTCGCAGAAGATCTATGCAGATTATAACAGAATTGCGCAACATCCAACAACTCAATCCAATTGCGCTGACTTGCGGTAACATAGTGTCGCAAGTATTCCTCCAACAGCCCATTGATCCTCTCAGTCTGACCATCGGTTTGAGGATTGTTCGCCGTTGAAAACTTGAGCTGCGAACCCATTGTGTTGAACAACTGAGTCCAGAATCTTCCAGTGAACCGAGTGTCGCGATCACTGATGATATCTTCAGGCAGCCCAAAATACTTCACTACATTTTTGAAAAACAACTTAGCAGCCACATCAGCCGAACACGCACTTGGCGCGCCTACAAACACAGCATATTTGGAGAACCGATCCACAACAACCAGAATGGAAGCCTTGCCCTCCACCTTCGGCAATCCCCCAATGAAGTCCATCGACACCGACTGCCACGGACGATCCGGGATTGGCAGGGGTTGCAACAATCCAGCCTCTTTCCTTTTCTCCGACTTGTCTAGCTGACAAACTAGGCAAGATCTCACATATGCTTCAATATCCTGATCCATATTTGGCCAAAAGAAACTTCTGGAAATCAGGGCTCGCATCCTCTCCATTCTTGGATGTCCAGCCCACAATGAATCATGTGTTTCTCGCATCAGCGATCGTCGCAGCCTTCCTGCGACAGGCACATAGGCGCGGCCCCCTTTTAAAAATAGGAGACCATCCTCGATCCAGTACCTGCGAACCGAGCCCTTTTCGACTTTCTTCTTCAGTTTGAGGTACACCGGATCATTTTCAGATTCAGCCCTAATCTGTTCTTTGAAATTGGAAACAACCAAGGACATCAAGGCCACATATTCCTGCACAACCTTCCTGCTCAGCGCATCTGCCACAGCATTTTCACTCCCGGGTTTGTGCAGCCACTCAAAATCAAACTCAGCCAAGAACTCTTGCCATTTGGCTTGTTTCGGGCTCAGCTTCTTCTGCGTCTTGAAATATGTATTTGCCACATTATCCGTCACCACCGTGAACTTAGTCCCCAACAAGTAATGTTTCCAAATTTCCAAGCAATGCACCACAACAGTCATTTCCTTTTCATGAGTGCTGTAACGCTGCTCACACTCTTTCAGCTTTCTACTCTCAAAAGCCACGGGATGTTTATTTTGAACCAACACACCCCCAATCGTACGATCTGAAGCATCAGTGTGCACTTCGAACGGGACGGTGAAATCTGGTAAAGCCAACACCGGCTCTGAAGAAATAGCCATCTTCACTGCCTGAAAGGCTTCATTGCAACCCAAGTTTCACTTCCACCCCTTGTCTTTCTTCAGCAAATCGGTCAACGGAGCCACTAGCCTCGAATACCCTTTGATAAACCGACGATAGTAGTTCGCTAACCCAAGAAATGATCTGAGCTCTGGGACTTTAGTTGGTGCCGGCCAATCCATCACGGCTTCAACCTTTTTCCAATCCATTCAAATCTGACCATTGCTAAGAATATGACCTAGAAAAGTGATCTCATTTCTACAAAACTCACACTTTTCTTTCTTCACATAAAGTTCATTTTCTTTAAGCTTCCCGAACACAAGTCGGAGATGCTTTTCATGGTCATCTAACGATTCAGAATAAATAACAATGTCGTCCAACTACACGACGACAAACTTGTCCAGAAAATCGTAAAGTACATCATTCATAAGATTACAGAAAGTTGTAGGGGCATTAGTTAGCCCAAATGGCATAACTAAAAATTCAAAAGAGCCATAGCGAGTGACTACAGTAGTCTTCTCTTCATCTCCTTCTGCGATTCGCACTTGCCAGTACCCAACTCTCAAATCAATCTTGGTGTACCAACGACCCCTTACCAACCTGTCAAACAAATCATAAGTATTCGGAACAAGATACTTATTCTTTATGGTTAGTTTATTCAAGGCCCTATAGTCCACACAAAACCGCAGGGAACCATCAGCTTTCTTTTGAAACAACGCCGGTGCCCCATAGGAAGCTTTCGATGGCTTCATCAAGCCACACTCCAACAGATCATCGAGCTGCCGTCTGAGTTCAACAAGTTCCGCAAGAGACATTCTGTAAGGTGCCTGCGCCGGTGGCTTCGCACCAGGAATCAAATCGATCCTGTAGTCCGTAGCCCTCCTTGGAGGCAGCTTCTTAGGCAACTCAGGAGGCATAACATCAACAAATTCATCAAGCACACTAGCTACACAATCAGGAACATCCTGAAACACAGTAGGCTTAATTTTAATCAAAACAGCCAAAAAGGTCATCTCACCTCTTTTCAGGCCATTCACCACTTGCATTGCCGACAGCACTCCCTTCCCTCTGTCACCCCCAACTAGCTTTGGCTGCGGTGGAGCCACACAAGGCACAAAAACAAGGACCCTCTCATCCGCAATCATCAGTCCATCCAGGTGAGGCATCGGATAGGCCCTGTTAGCATACATAAACTCTTTCCCCAAAATGATATCAAAATCATCCAACTTTCTTACTACCATAGCATTACAGCTACCTATCGAAATAGGCAAAATACAACGCCCAACAACAGACTCAGTGTCAGCATTCACAGTCTTAATCTTACTGACATGCTTTTCAATTTTCAACTTTAATCTATAAGCCTCACGCTCAACAATAAAAACACGCGTAGCCCCAGTATCTACCATAGCTAACACATCAAAGCCATTAACAACAGCTTTCACATACATCAATGAATTAAAAACAGCAGGATTTTTAACAGCAGATATGGTATTTAGCAACTGCAAAGGATTTACCCGGGTTTGAACTTCACCTTCAGAGTTAGCGTTCAAGCCCACCACCGCGTTCACCTCCTTCTTCTTGGGGCGGGCCAGGTGTGGCCTGTCGCACTTGAAGCAGCCCTTTTTCTTTCCCGTCTCGCCGGAAGTCGAGGCTTTACTCCCAGCATCCTTCTTCTGAAACGCTTTCTTCCCCTTCTCATCCTTCCCCTTGGTTTCCTTCTTACCTTTCTTCTTCTCAGGTTGAGAAGAAGAACTGGCCTTAAAGTCCACCAATTTCTCCGCGGCAGCCACCGCCTGAGGCAACGTCTGTACCCTTTGCCGGTTTAACTCCACCTGGGCCCAGTTCTGAAGCCCCGTCATGAAATTGAACAATTTGTCCTGTTCTGACATCTCCTTGACATCCAACATTAGTGAAGAGAACTCCTTCACGTAGTCCCGAACGGATACCGACTGCCTCAATTTCCGCAGAGCTTCGCGAGCCAACCAGGATGTGTTGGTCGGAAGAAATTGCGTCTTCATATCTTCCCACGTAGTGATCACAGTTGCGTTCTCATCTGTGCAACGTGATCGCCACCACAACTTCGCGTCACCTATCAAGTACATTGACGCAAAATTAACCTGCTGGTTAGGAGAGACCTTCGGCGTCTGGAGGTATTGCTCAATATCCCACAGAAAATTCTCCAAGTCCTTAGAACTCCTCGTCCCGTTGAACCCTTTAGGCTCTGGGACTTTGAAGTCCGATCGAAATGGCCCATCCGCGGCTCGGCCACCGCCATCAGCGGCGACGGCCCTTTTCAGAAGAGCCACATCTTCGACCACAACTTCAACAACACCCGCCGCCGGAATCCTTCTTTCAACCGAATTGAACATGGTGGTCAAATCATGCCTTAGCTTTTCGATGGCCTCGCCGAGTCGCGGCATGGTCGTGGAAGTAGACCCACCAGCATTCACCATCTTCTCAACCGCTTCCAGTCGAGTGGTCACACCGGTGATGTTGCTCCGCTGCTCCCGGATCAGCCCAAAGAGATTCTGACTCTCATCTTGAGTGCCCAGAATCCTTATCAACCCTTCCACCACCGCGTCGAGACGTCCAACCCGTTCATTCAAAGAATCAACCCGATTTGTCATTGTTGAAGTTTTAACGATGCAAAGTAGCAACAGCAGAGGTCACCAACACGTAACCTGGCTCTAATACCAAAATTGTCACAGGATTTTTCGCTTCCCGCCGACCACCGTCAAACGCCACCGATCTCCGGCAATTCTCCGCCAACCTTCGATGGAGGTTTAACGGCCAAGGACTTAGCAGAATTTAAATGCACTCACAATTTACGGCCAATGGCCAACCTTAGCTTTTAACTCACAAGCCGAGGAAACAATACAAAACTGTGCTAAGCAAACTCCGGCCAGACTCTCTCTCTCCCTCATTTGCCTTGGCCATGGGCTTAAATACTTTTACCCACTCGCAGAGGACATCCCCCAACTGCTAGGCTCAACCGCATAGCGGCCCCAAAAATCGCAGGACGTGGGCGACGTGGGCGACGTGGCCCACGCCTGCCCCCAGCGCCCAACTCCTATCCGCAACCGTCGAGTCATAACCGTCCCGCACACAACCGTCGAGCTCGCACCATTCCAGCTCTTGATCGTGTTCCTCGCAAGGTTCATGCCAACTCTCGCGATCCAGTGCTAAGGGTCGCAGCACCGCGCCGCGCCCCCCCGCACCACCATCATACCGACCCGAGCCAACTTATTTCAATTAAGCTAACTCGCATCACAAGTGTCCCCCACTTAGCCAACTTAGCGACACCGTCCCTCAAAGTCTCGTGCCATCTTGGTCCCTCTTAGCCCAAACTGTCGAGCCGAGTATCACCACCCCACAGTTCCAGGCAAACCCAAGAAATCTGAAGTTCCTTCCTGGGGGACTAGGGTGTACAAAGAGTGAACGAACTTCCCAGAAGCTGACCCATGGTCCCCGGTTCGAACTACTGCACCACTACACTTTAAGGAACATACAAAATCTCACTAAGTCTAATTCCGTCCACACTAACGGAAAGTGACGTCGACCGCCAGCGAATGACGTCACCGCCGGTTGGGCCAATTAATCCTGTAACACACATCCACCCACCCACCACCCAAGTCCATAATCACCAACCTTCAACTATCAACACCTCCTTCAACCACAAAATTAAAACACCCAACAAAAATGCACCAACCTATTCGAAGAAACCCAAAGCGGAAGAGCACAAGTAGGGGTGGGCACGAATTGGTTTCCTCGAATTGTGGTTTCCTAGAATTGGTTTCCTCGAATTTTAAGTTTTTTTGGCCAATTCGAAAACCGAACCTAATTCATTTTAAAACTAAAGAAACCAAATCGAATTCGTAATTCAAATTCGGTTCGAATTCAGTTTGGACAATGGAAACCAAATTCACAAATTTGTTTCCAAAATTAATAGTTTAACACAGTAAGGCTTTGAAGAAAATGAAGAGAGATGGGAGAAGGAAATAGGAAGAGTAAAGAAAGAAAGATAATGAAGAGAAGAAAGAAAATAGATTAAGAGAAGAAGCACCGTCCAGTTCCAGATCCACCATTGCCGCCCCTTCCCAGATCCACAACATCCACCATCCAACAACAACAATCAACACCACCATAATCTTCTTCCAAAAACTTGATGGCTAATAGAAGAAAATGAAAGAAAGATGGAAGAAGGAAATAGGAGGAGTAAAATGAGAAGTATAAAATTAAAAAAATATAAATCATATATCCCAATTCGATTTTCGAATCGGTTTTCGAGTTGGATACCAAATTCAAAAACCATTCTAAACCGAATTCATAATTCGAATTCGGTTTCAAACCAAACCTAATTCGAATACTGAATTAAAATTGGGTTATTCGAATTCGGTAAATTCGAATTCGGTTCGATTTTCGAATTGGATCAAACCATGCCCACTCCTAAGCACAAGAAATCCGATGAATCCTCATAAAGAACTCGATCAAAACCGAAGACAAAATTGACAATATAATATGAGAAAGGAAAACATTTCCTTCAATTACAAAGTCATTAAAGTCTTGGCGTTTCAATTAACCCAACAAAAATAAACCCAAAGAGTTTGAGAAAATCTTTGTGGGAGTTTTCGATTTTTGGTTGAATGAATTTTCAAAAGATTCAAGAAGTCAGGGAACCAAAATTTTTCGGAAATGGGAAATCCAAAACCGAATTTAGCCCCTAAATCCTATGAACATTGGCGGATTTAGGGTGGGGGCACCGGGGGCACGTGCCCCCACTGACCTCACTCTAAACCCTTTTGTGTGTATATATGCATACTGTAATTAATTTTTTTCAATAATTTATGTGCCCCCACTGTATAAGTTTTTTTTTTTTCTTTCAAATACAAGTATGAAAACGCTTATTTTACCCACTTCATTACGAATTATTAAGTACTTAAAATTTGCTGTTGAGCTTATAGAAAAAATATAAAAATCCGTCAAACTATTTGTAATTCTTTATTTCTCCTTCACAACCAATTCTTTATTTGTTTTTTCACCTATGAAAATTGCATCTAATTATAGTTAGCATTTGTAGTTGTTTAATTATTTTAACCATATTTCACAATCTCGTGAGAAACTTTGAATAAATATGATTGTCTAGTTACAAATATTAAAAATAATTCGTGAAGTTAACAAAGAAAAAATTATAAAATAATGTCAAAATATGAAAAATCGTGAACAACTGTACGTTAAGTTAAGTAACATGATGCTTTTTAAACTTTTGGAATTTATATATCTTTGTTACTTTAATTATATTTTTTTCATGTATAATGGATACTGATGTACCCTCATTAATTTCTTTTTCTGGTTCCGCCACTGCCTATGAAACCAATCTTTGTGGTTGTTTTTGGTTTTTGGGTGTTTTAATTTTGTGGTTGAAGGTTGGCGGTTATGGAGGCAAAAAAGAAAAAGGAAAATTTGGATTTGTCCCAGAAATTTAGGAAATTATTTAGACGGCCCAAATTACATGTTTTACTTCTAACTCCTGGTAAAAGAACCAAAACTGCCAAAGTAAAAAAAACATAAGGGACCAAAACTACTGAGAGAAAAAGAAAAGTGATTAAAATCGCCACTGAGTCAAACGTAAGTACCGAAACTGCCGTTTTACCTAAATTTGGCTCTTTTAATTGGGTCCCACACTTCTCTTCCAAATCCCCAGTTCCCATTCCCCCAACCCAACCCCCATTTCCTCTCTCTTCGCGTCACCGCACGCACATCATCACATATGATATGACACTCTGATCTTACTTTCTCTCTCTAGGGTTTTATATCAATTTTCCTTTCGATAATTTTCCATAATCTCTACGGATTCCGGCAGCCGAAGCTCTCGGACCTCATTTGTTCCATCTATGTGTTGCCCGGTTTCTGGATGCGCCGTTCCCAGCCCATAGCTCTCTGTTCATCAGATGTTATCAGTGATTATGAGCAGCAGCAGCGGCAGCGACAACAACAAGCCGTTCGAATCAGATGTGAGAGAGCCTCAGCCTCGGGTTCCGGGTCCCGGCGATGAAAAGGTTAGTTCCAGTGTAAATTCGAGCTCAATCGATTCGGATGAAAGAGTGATATCTAGGGTTTCCATGCATGTGGATGAGAATGCTAGGGTTCCTGATGGGGACGGTGGTAGTTTAGTTGTTGATTTTAGGGGTTCTGAAGAGGGGAGGGTTTCGGAAGGTGTTGTTGAGGTTAATGAATTTAGGGTTTGCGAAATAAAGAATGAGGGCGTTCATGAGAAATCGAAAGATGGCAGTCACAATGAGGCGGGAAACGGGGAGAAACAATTTGACTTGGGGCCTGGAGAGGACGTGAAAGTTCAGCCATCTACCGGAGATATTAATGTTACAAGTGACGCTCGGAATGTTAGTATTAGTAGAAAGGATCATTATGGCAACGAAAATGGGTCTGAGTATGATTCAATGCTTTCTATGTTTGACCAATACGCTGCAAATGGGAAGAGCGATGCAGTGGGTTATGGCTATGAAATTGGGGACATGGTTTGGGGGAAAGTGAAGTCGCATCCATGGTGGCCAGGGCATATATTTAATGAGGCTTTTGCTTCCACTTCTGTCCGGAGGACCAAACGGGAGGGGCATGTGTTGGTGGCCTTTTTTGGGGATAGCAGCTATGGATGGTTTGATCCAGCTGAGCTTATACCCTTTGAGCCAAACTTTTCTGACAAGTCGAGGCAGACGAATTCGAGGATATTCACAAAGGCAGTGGAGGAGGCCCTCGAGGAGGTGAATCGGAGGCAGGCCTTGGGCTTGGTTTGTAAGTGCAGGAGCCAGTTCAATTTTCGGCCTACAGATGCTGAGGGGTATCTTGCTGTGGATGTGGGCGATTATGAGCCAGGATTTTATTCCTTAGGCCAGATTAAGAAGGCAAGAGAGAATTTTCATCCTCGACCAATGCTTGATTTTGTAAAGCAATTGGCTTTGGCACCTATGAGTGATGAGTTTGGGACTATTAATCTTATGAAGAATAAGGCCACAGTATCAGCTTTTAGGAAGGCAGTGTTTGAGGAGTTTGATGAGACTTATGCACAGGCTTTTGGTGCTCAGCCTGCCCGCCGTGTTGTACAATCAGCACCAATTGAGCCATCAAGAGGTACTGATTGTTTGGGAAGTTTCTTTTTGAGTTACTTGAAAAAAACCTTGCCATACTTTCGCTATATATTTTAGGCACAAAGGGTTTTTTTTTTCTTTTTTTTTGGCATCTCTCTTTAAATGTTGTCCATAGCAACTCCTTTTAAAATGGTGCTAATGATTTTTCACTTTGTTGATTATACTTCTCTTTAGTGTTGACATAAATTTGCCTGGTGTACTTGTTTGTTTGCTAAAATTTGTGCCCTCTGATGTATTTCTGGAGAAGATATTAGCTGTTACTGCATTTTAGGTTTTGTCACAATGTTTCAATTATGTTATTGTGTGAAGTATCCAAAGATAGGAAGCAACTGGTGGTATAGTGTTGCATATTTGTTGATGCCAGTTGGTGTGCACTGATCATTACCGTTTGGCTTATATGAAATATTATTATTTACATTGAGTTCTTTGGCGGTCTTTTGTGTTCTGATGTCTTTAATGTGAAGAGATATCCTCTACGTTGGTTCCGGATGGCAAAAATGCTATATTTCCAATTCTGATATGTGTTTCATCTTTGAGCTAATGATACCTATACCCAACCTTTGAGCTTTATATGTGGAAGAATAGGTAGATATTTAAGTTGGTTGTTCCTCCACCTTTCTATGCTTTGAGAAATCAACATCAGAAGGATGTCTGCAAAAAAGAAGTACCGGCATGCTTAAAATACCTGTGAAGAAATTATTCAATGGTGGAGGATGTGTTCCCCTTCAGAATCTTTGAATCTGAATTGGAAGACATTCAAAAGCATATTGGAGATTTTCTATTTCTGTTCTTTAGAGTATTCACACAATTTATCAACTTTTTGATGAATGAAAGCAGATAAGTTAGTAAACTGATAATAATTTATCATCTTGGTTGCTTGATGTATTTACTGTTCCTTTATATGAGCAAAGGAAGAGAAGACTTTTGTCGGAGGCTTTCTTTGATTTTGTAGATCTGGCCCTGATTCCAATTTGTATTTGGATCAGAAGGGATCCATTTTGGAGTTGCTTCAAGCCTTTTGGGTTGTCGGTATTCCTTGATATGGATGTCCAATCATTTCGGAGCATCTAGATTCTGCCGACCCCTTTTGAGGAAGCTTATCATACCTTTTTAAATTTTCTTACAAATATATGTATATATGTAGCCTTTTTTATTCTGATTCTGAATCCTTAATTTTTGTACCATCAGTTAATTAAGGAACTCTTTTTTGTTTTTTTTTGGGGGAGGGAGGGAGGTTGTGGGTTGCATTTTTCTAACACCTGATGCTCCTATAGTTCATTGGTATCTGAATTATCTTGTAATATTGTTTTGCTTTTCTAACTCTACTTGCCTAATAATTGAACACTTTTTCCCCAAGGTTGCACTTGAAAACAATATTTTTCGCACTTGAAAAAGCTCTAGAGCTTGACACTCTAAATTGAAGTACAGCTGGTCTCTTTTAAGGAGATCAGTTTATCATGAAGGTCTATTTATGGAAAATAACCTTTGAACTGATTATTATAGACTAATACTTGAAAAATATAGCAGGCTTTTTGTAGTTACTTTCCAGGAGCGATTAGTATTGAGTAGAAGGGCCTTGTTGCCAAATGTTACCTTCAAACTCTAACCATTCTATAAATATTATGTTCCCCTGATTTTTTCCGTAAACAATCATTTGAAGAAACTGCTTTTGTACTCTAAACAGTAATTGGTTGAGAAGGACAAATGTGAGAATTAAAACCTTGAGCAGTCAGGTAGATTTTCTTTGCAAATGAACACTTGAATGAGGTTGCATTAGACATTCTAGTATATCTCAAACCTCCTAGTATTGCACTATCCTTGTTCATATCCACTTAACTTTTGTGCAAGCTACTTCATGGTAGGAATCATTTACACCCCCCCCCAAGCATAACCAATGAATGACAAGAAGGAAAAACTGGAATAACAAAAGTGAAGCCCTTATGATGATGTGTAGCAGGCATTGATGAAGGTAACTCCATCAATTCATAGGACATGAATAAGGTGAAGCACTCTACTCAGTGCATTAGACCTTTATAAAGGTCAATTTCCACACGCATTGCATTGTAGTGTAGGAGGCTTGATAAGGATCAAGGCCTCACACAATGAATAGGATATTATAATAAGGGTGCAGCCATTACATAGTGTATGGCGTTTCAATTAGTAAAGTTGGATAGATAAGTTTTGAGGGTTAGAGATTGAAATAAAAATTAAAGTGGAATGGGAAAGAAAAATATATTGAATTAATTGGCAATGCAGTTTTATGTTCATTGTTGATTTGGATGAGTTGGAACAGCACTTTGCTGAAGTTGCAGTTCTTGAATATGGATACATCCTTGATAGCACCACTACTTTTCTTCAGATTGATGGAAGAAGGGTTACTATTTTGTTGTTGGTGTTTTGTACCCTTCCTCAATGAGAGAACCTATTACTGATGAATGTTGTCCTTTTGCTGTGATTGAATACTATTGAACCATCTTTTTGTGCATTATTTTTTCTTGGGGCGTGAATTTGCTTCTGTTGTTTTGCCGTTTCTGTTTTTCACTCGCCTTGAAGCAATGGCCATTTGTTCTAAGATTATGGCATTGCATTTGCTACATTCAGGTTTGTAGTTGTTATTTAAGCTTGTGTAATCTTCTCATTTGCACACTATTAATTTGTGAACTCAAAATTTCACTCTTTTGCAGTCCCTTTGAGTGGCCGACAAGTGTTTGCAGAAACCCTGGGTAAGGAGAAGGGTTCTGTGAAAGCAAATAGAATGAAGGACCATTCAGAGAAAGACAAATATCTTTTTAAACGAAGAGATGAACCAAATGGGTCTAAAACCCACAAAATTATCCGTGGGCAAACAGTTACATCAAGTCAGCATTCGCAAAGGGTGGGCTCTGTTATTTCCATAAAAGGCACACCACCAGCTATGGTAGATCAAGCAAGTCAGACTTCAGTCTCTAGAATGGCTGAAGTTCTTGAGCAATCTGCCAGTCAACCATCTGCTCCTGCAGAATTAGTTGGACATGAACTAGGTCAAGATTCTGTCGGTGGAAATTTTGCTTCTGTGGTTACCGAGGCAAAGTTTGCTAGCGAGGGTTCTAAACTGAAAAATGTCAGTGGGAAAAAGAGAGCAAAACTTAATAAGCGTCCTGCTGGGGAATTAAACTTAGAGAATTCAGTTCCAGTGGCGAAAATCAAGAAAAGAAAGAAGCAGATGGCCATGGAAAGAAGCTCTGATCAGTTGTTGTCACCTGGGGTTGCTAGCAAAGGTGGGGCATTGGCGGGGCAAGTTGGTGGGAGACCGGGAGATGTACCTTCAGTTCCTGAAGAAAATTCGACTGCTCGTACGGGGGGGTCATCAGCTGGGCTAGTTGGTGAAAAACCTGTTGAAGTACCAGTAATTCTTGGAGACAATTCTGATGTGAAGCATCTGGGAGATGATGATAGGGGTAAAACTGTTATTTTGCCTGATGTTGGTATGAATTCAACTGTTACGGATAAGAGTACTCAGCTTGATCTTCCAGAATTGCTGAACGATTTGTGTGCTCTGGCTCTTAATCCTTCCCTTAATTCGGATGGCAGCTATCCTGCAAACCTTTTACAGGTGTTTGTGAGATTTCGTTCCCTTGTCTATCAGAAAAGCTTGTCTTCACTGTCTTCTCCTGAGAACGAGTCAAAAGCAGTTCGTGGTATATATTCTTCAGCTGCTTCCTCATTTGACCATCCCCCAGACAGTATGAGAGAGGTACTACCATCGGTAAGACCACCTAAGCCACCAGTCCGACTGGAGGACCCAACTAAAGGCGGTCGGAAGCGTGGGCTGTCTGATCGTCAAGAAGAAATGAGTTTAAAGAAAAAGAAAAAGATGAATGATATGAAGTTACTCGCCACAGAGAAGAAAGCTGGTCAGAGGGGTCCAGAAGTTCGACGAGGAGATGGGAAAGAAATGAGTTCCAAACCTGAAAAGAAGGGTGCTCTAAGGCCTCCTGAATCCTTAGTAGGAGATGGGAGAGAAATGCCCAGAAAAACCATGCCTACAGTGCCATCCAAGTATTCGAGATTTGAGTCTACCAAGAAAAGAGAGGCACCTGCCAGGGCCACTGACCCGACGATGCTGGTTATGAAGTTTCCACCAGAAGCTGCGCTACCATCTCCGGCGGAGTTAAAGGTCAAATTTGCTCGATTTGGGCCACTTGATCATTCAGGTACCAGAATCTTTTGGAAATCGTCTACCATTCGTTTGGTGTACCTCTACAGAAATGATGCTCAAGTAGCTTTAAAGTTTGCCACCAGCAGTACAAATCTATTTGGGAACACCAATGTGAGGTGTCACCTTCGTGATTTGGAGACTCCTGAAACAGAGTCCAAGGTGGAGCCAAACATTGGGATGATCTCACAGTCATCCAAGGATCCTCCGCCGGTTTTGCAGCAAAGGCTAGCTGCCACGAGCATCACTCCTCAGTCAGTTCCGCAGCTGGGTCAGCTCAAATCTTGTCTGAAAAAGCCAACCGGAGATGAAGGAGGGACGCCAGCAACCGGTGGAGGTAGTGGTAACGGTAACAGTAGGGGTCGAGTGAAATTTATGTTGGGTGATGAGGGAGGAAGTGTTAGGAGTGATGAAGGTGCTTCTTCTTCTTCTTCTTCTACTTCACCTCATGGATTGAATATTAATAGTGAGAAAATTCATATGTTTGCTCCTCCTCCGGCTCCGCCACCGCCGCCTTCCTTTATACCTCCTGTCCCTACACAGCAATTGCCCGTAGCTCCAAATAATTATCATCTCACAGAAATAGTATCATCATCATCAAGAAATGTGCAGAGTTTGAGCATTCCCCCTACACACATTGATATATCACAAGAAATGATTAGTCTCCTGACAAAGTGCAAGGACGTCGTGAACAACTTGTCGGGTGCCCTGGGTTACGTTCCCTATCATCCCTTATAATGAAAGAAATCATCGATCCTTAAAAGGAGCAACAGAAAGAAGGAGATGTAAGGATGCAATGCTTTGTAATTGTACTGGGAATGCTAGTAGTGATGTTGCTCTTTTTTTGCTGTCTTTTCACCGCTTTCTTACGTTTTGGTTTATTTATTGTTACATAGGCCTTAAATTCTGTTTTGAAATGCAATTGCTGAACTGAGCCCGCAGGCCGCAATGCCGTTTTATCTTTTCCCGGCAGACACGCCCGCATTGAGACTCTGCCGAAATAAATAAGAGTGATGATACACTTGGTGAAAATTAAGATTGGAAAGGAAAACGGTTTGGTTTGGTTGTTTTGGCTTGGCCAATTCATTTGATTTCTTCCTTATTGGCATATGGAATTGTAAGGTCAAAACAAAGCCCAGACACAAGAAGATGTTGCAGGCAGGACTGCCAGTGATAGGAAGTATAGGCGCAGAGACCCCTTGTGATAGAAATAAAAAGGCACTGAGGTGATGGATGACTCTAAGGGCATGTTTGGTATCATATTTTCAAAACGTGTTTTGAAATCATTTTTATTTTATAATAGTTTTTCATTATTCCCAATAAACTTTTTTACATTTTTAATAAATTTTTTTACATTTTTAACACACATTTTTATATTCTCAACACACTTTTAATATTATAAAATCAAAAGTGATTTCAAAATACGACTTGAATCACGATACCAAACATGCCCTAATCTTTTGGTACTGTTGAAACTAGGAAAGAAACTTGCTCCAAAGTCAAATACTCCACTTAGGTTGGAGTGGAGTTTGAGTTGACGAAATTAGGGTCACGAACATTCTCGAGATCATAATAAATAAATATGAATGAGATTTTTATGGCACTTTAATAAATGAATAAAGAAAATGTTCATAAACATGCTCAACTAAAATATTAATTATATAATACAATATCTCATGGTAGTCTACTTTGGTCCCCATACAAAATTTTTGTTATTGGGTTAGCCACACATTTTACATGTTTTTGACGATTCACATGACATCATTAAATGATATAAGTCTTGGATAAAAATCTAGAACGCCCTTATTACCCATTGCCAATATCTATTCGAACTTTCATATCAAAGTTTGAAGAAAGAAGGAATCACTCATCAATTCCTTGGAGATATTCTCCTAGGCTTTATGTTGTGTAAATACTTTTTATATTAGTTTTGTATTTGTACTAATTGTTATATTTATTTTATGTTTATATTAATTGAAAATTTTTATAATTTTATAATAAGTCTTTATTGCCCAACCCGAAAGCGGACATCTGATGTGTTCCACTTGAACAGGGTTCTATGTTCGGTCCGTGACTCCTGGATGCCACTAATAAAGTATATACAACATTAAACTATTAAATGATAAAAATAATTAAATCTATATATATATATATATATTTTTTTTTTCATATACATAAATTTAATATACTGAGTTTATATTGTATTTAAATATCTATTTAAGTTATACAATATATTAAATTAATCAAAACATTACAATTAATGTTATTTAATAATGAGATATAATATACATTGGTGTTTACAAACAAGTTTGAGCTCAGCTTTGCTCGATTAGTTTGAACAATTCAAAATTCGATTCGATATCACTACCGAAACAAACAAGTGATAGAACTCATCATGGATTGGATTGGACTGGATAGCGGCATGTTTAATAACTATTGCAATTTCTTGAGATTCATCCATTCAAATAATCAAATGTCGAAGCTCCGAGAATCCACAACCATCCCTGTTTCCGCGTATATTCATCCATCCACACGTACGTATTCTACGCGCATCAAAAAATGCGGCGAAAATGATGTAAAAACAAACGGTAGATGCTTCTTCTCTTCCGCCATCATCTCAAGATTCTTAAACCTTCCAAACAGAATAAACGGTCCAAAACTAAACCTACGACAAACCGAAGCTTTCAAGATTAGTGAGTCGGTTTGAGATTTGGATAGAATTTTTTCCCTTTTCTTTTTCATTTCCGCATTATAAATCAAGCATGCATGTATCCTCCACCATCCAACATCGTTCAACATAATTCCATCGCCAAAAGAAATTCATTTTCTCCTCTTCAAATACAATCCCCTGTTCTTGTCCTCTATCATCTTTTCTTGATCTTCAAAAAGGGAAATATACATTTCCTGTGCCAATAAATAAATCCCTTTTTGAGAAAGGAAAAAAAAAAAAAACCCTTTGCCTTTTGGCAATCGATCGAGCAAATGGAGTATTACCCATTGGACATCGTCATCATCTCCGCCGATGGACTGAAGAACGTTAACATGTTCTCCAAGATGGATGTCAAATGTGTGGTCAAAATCCTAGGTTACCCCAAGAACAAGAAGAAAACGAACGTGGACAAGAATGGCGGAACCAACCCCAAATGGAACTACCACATCAGATTCAACATCGACGAGGCTTCCCTCAAGAATCCGGGCGTTTCCCTCCTCATTCAGCTCAAGGCCTACCGGACTTTCGGGTCTTCGAGGGAAATCGGCGAGGTTAACATCCCGATTTCCGAGCTTTACAACGGGATTGCAATTTCCGGGGAAGATCCGGCGCCGGAGAAAGTCGTGGATTACCAGGTCAGGAAATCCTCCGGGAAACCCAAGGGCACGCTCAAATTCTCCTACAAATTTGGGGAGAAATGCAAGAAGCAAGAGATTGAGGGCCACCAAGGCGAGAGGAAATTGGCCGGCGGCGATCCGGTGACGGCGTACCCTGCCCATCAACACTATGCTCCCGGTCCCGGAGCTAGCCCGCCGCCGTACCAACAATACCCACAAATGGGATATGCCATCCCGCCGCCGCCTGGGTATCAGCAGCAGCCCCACCACGGAGGATACGTTCCTCCTCCTCCGGGCTACGCCGGGTACCCTCCGGCGGGGTATCCACATCCTGGGCCGTCGGGTTATGGATATCCACAGGGTCCCGGGTATGGATACGGACAGCCCATGCAGCCGGTTCAGGCTCCTAAGAAAAAGAAGGGAGGGATGGGGATGGGGTTAGGGATGGGGCTTCTCGGAGGTTTGCTGGTCGGAGATATGATTTCTGATGTCGGAGAAATGGCGGCCTACGATGAAGGCTATGATGATGCTATGGGCTTTTAGATTTGATTTGATTTGGTTCAATTTCAGACAGACTGTGAATAACTAAAGTTGGTTCGTTGGAATTAAGGAGATGCTAATGTTGATGTTCTATGTTAATATTAATTATATCAGTATGGTTTTGATGTTTTCTTCTTTCTTTTTTTTTTTTTTTTTTTTTTTTTTTTTTGGTTTAGCTTTGGTGAAATGTTGAGGATGTAACCTTTTTTTGTCATTCTAGCCTTTAGTGGTAACTCAATTTGTTTGATTATTTATTTCTTTATATTTTCTAGTTTAGAATGTGTTTCAGTTTGTTTGATTTTCTGGTTTAGAATGTATTTCAGTTTGTTTGATTTTGTTTATTGGTTTTGGTTACAATCAAATAAGTGTAAAATTGGTGAATAGAGATTGTAAAATCGGTGTCATGGCCTGTTCTTTTTGAACGTTTTGAAAATAAATTTTGAAAAATAGTTTTATAATGTAAAAAGTATATTAAAAATGTAAAAAGTAGATGCTAAATAGTAAAAAGTTGTATTGAAAATGATGAAATATGATTAAAATATATTAAATTTACTGTTGAAACCAAAACCGTTTTCAAAACGAAACAAAAAGAAAAGGCCCTTGGTGGCAAAGTTATTTTGTCATTATAAAGATAGTAAAAGAAGTTTGAATTAGAGAATTACAACAAAACTAAACTAATAATAATGAGAGGTAAGTGTAAATATCGGTCAAATAGAGATTATACGTTGGTAATGAAGAAGGTTAAACTCACAAACAAAAAAATGAACACACAATGTTTTAATTTTAACAGTAAATTTAATATATTATAATCATTTTTTATCATTTTCAATATAATTTTTTACTATTCAATTATATCCTTTTACATTTTCAATAATTTTTTACATTCTAAAATTATTTTTTCTAAACTAAAACTAAACCTAACCAAAAAGAACAAGCCTAATCAAAACCCGCAACGAGGTTGAAATTTGCATCAACACATGCAGGAAATCTACTCCGTAAAAGTTCAACCATCCAAGCAAACAATACCCAACAACAAACGCAGATATAGTAACATTTGAAAATATATTTTTCGAAGAAAGTTTTTTAACGTAAAAATATATTAACAATATAAAAAATATAGTTAAATAGTAAAAATATGTATTGAGAATTATAAGATAAAAATATAAATTTTCAAAAATATATTTTTAAAATCGTCCTAACGAACTGGCCCACGTTGTATTCGGGGATTGGGCACCACGCCACGTCATGTCCCACGTTGCATATGTCGTGGCATAAATCTGCTGGTTGCTCACAGGAATCGACCTCCAAGCCAAAAACGTGCCCATCGCTCCCAGTGTGGCGTGGCTCATTTTGCTCCTTTTTTGTTTTTTTCTTCTTCTCTCTGTTCAACATTTCCACTCAACCGCACACAATCATAAATTCCAAGTAATTATTGACTATTTCATTCACTGTGTGCCTATTTTGCCTCAAATTTTCTTGCAAAAAGGGCACGGAAACAGTGTCAAATATCAGCTCAGAAATAAAAATATATTTTACTAACATTTTATTATTGATTTATTACACTATTTTTAAAGATGTAATAGATACTTTCACTTTTATCCCTTTCATCGTTTGTCTCATTTGTCCCCAAACCAACATAAAAACCTATATACTAGCTCCGTCTCAATATAAGTTTTATTTTAGTTTCAAATTTTGTTCAAAAAAAAAAAAAAGTCGTTTTAATATTTCAAGAAAAAATAATGGGGTCCTTTAAAATTTATCTACCCTCATTTACTCTCTCCCCAATTAATTTTTGTTATATAGTGTTAAAGGAAAATTTGTATTTTTTGTACTTAATCTTTGATCTCCATACATTTTTCCTGCTAAATATTTGTCTAGTTACAAATTTATGCTTAATGTTTGGAAAAGTTACATTTTGATATGAAATGTTTGTCTTCTTTACACTTTTGGTACTAAGTGTTTGTCCAGTTTCAAAACTTTGCTTTATGTTTGAAAAACTGCAATTTTTATATCAAAAGTTTGACATCTTTACACTTTATATTTCTATTTTGTGACACTTTTAGTTTCAAAACAAGCTGTTAATCAAACCAGTATCAACAATAGTTTGGGAGCTTTTTACAAATTTGATTTTCTTTTGTGGCCTCACGAATATTTTCTAATGTTTGACTCATTAAAAATAACAACACAAAACTTTTTAATCCCTAAAAAATTAGACAATAATTAGTCATTCACGTCATCCGGTTTAATGGGTGAAATATTATGAAATAATTTTGACACTACACGTGAATATGAAATTTGCGAAAAAACTCCCAAAATATTATTAAAATATTGATTTGATCATTTACTACGGATAATAGCTTATCTCATAACTAAAAGTTTCACAAAACAGAAACATTTAGTATCAAAAATGTAATTTTTTCAAGCATAAAGCAAAATTTTGTAATTAGAAAAACATTTGGTATCAAAAATGTAAGAAGACCAACTTTTGGTACAAAAAATGTAAGGCCTTGTATGGAAGCACATCTCAAAATTAGGACTGAGAACGAACACGAGCATTCACAAACAAACTCGAACTCAGTTCGATAAAAACGATCATGAACATAATTTTTAGACTCGATAGTAAACGAATATAAACAAGGTGTTGAAAGCTCATTAACATTCGTGAACAGTCTCAATTAAAATATTAATTGTATAATATAAATAAATAAATGTATACAACATTAAAATTTTAAATAATACAAATAATTAATATTTAGGGTGAATTGAAAATTTGGTCACTTTACTTTCTAAATTTTCACGTTTTAATCACCATACTTTTTTAATTGTTTTCGTAGTCACAATACTCTCATTTTTGTATTTTTTGGGTCACTCTGTCAAATGACGCCGTTAGATTAAGTTCCTAACGGAGGACTTTTGTTAGGGGCATTTTCGTCCAAAATCTCGAACTTCTTATTTTTTTGAGGTAATCTCCTCCGCCTAATTTTTCTTTCCTTCATTTCCTATTCTTCTTTCCTTCATTTTCTTTTTCTGTGCCTCTCTTCTTCCACGCAACCCGTTCTCCCCTTCTTTTTTTCTCCCTCACAATTACAGCACCATGGAGGCATGGATTAAAGAATATGTAGTTCTTGAATTTTCAATTCCCAATATTTTATTTTAATTTTTTTTGAATTGTAATTAGCGGTGATTTAATTTTGTTTTCTGCTAGCTTTTAATCCTGCCTCTGTTTTAGGTTGAAATCAATTTGGGTGTTCCGAAAGCAATATCCCCCTAGAGTTTTGTCCAGTGCCGTCGGCAAATCCGCCGCGGGTGCTGTGCCCCTCCGGCCTTCCTAGCATCATCTCTCGAGCCCCTACTAGTGTTCTCTCCTTTCCAAGTCGCAATTCGCCTATCCCGTTCTGTTTCAGCCCAGTGCCGGGCTGCTCTGCTTCAGTCCAAATCGCCACTCGGTGCGGATCTGCCCATCGGCTTCCTCTCTTTCTTTTTCGCTGGGTCCCTGGCCACGCCGTCCGTCCCTTCCAGTTAAAGTTATTTTGTTTGATGCTGGTTTGGTGTTTGACCCAGTTTGGTGCATTGTTGTGGGGTGGTTAATTTATTTGGATTGCCAGTTAATCGGTTTTATATGTTTGCTGCGTGGGTGAGATTAGTGTTGGTGGAAAAGATGAGAGAGGGAGGCCTTGGGTTTGGAGGTGTAGGAAAATGTGAGAGTGTTGATGTTGGACCCCAAGACGTACGGGAGGAAGAGAGAGGCTTGGGTATGGAGATGGTAGTGGGTGTGGTGGTGGGGGAGAAGATGAGGAGAATTATTAAAAAAAATTAAATTATAAAAAATTACTCTCGGGATTTTTATGGGTTTCTTTTTAGGGACAATTATAATTGTCACTAAAAATAGAATATAATAACTTTTCTGGGTTGTCTTTTAGCTAAAGGACGGAAATACCCTTAAAAAAGCAGAACCATTTGACAAAGTGACATGAAAAATGCAAAAATAAAAGTATAATTGATGACTATAAAAATAATTTAAAAAGTATGGTGACTAAAACGTGAATATTTGGAAAGTAAAGTGACTAGATTTTCAATTCTCCCTAATATTTATATGAACATACTCCCTAGGTTCTTTTAGAAGAATCCACTTTGGTGTACTGTTTTAGTACAACAAAATAGATTCTTCTAATGAAACGGAGGGAGTATGAGTTTTAAATTGAATTTTGATTTTTATATAAGTTGATATAGTCTATTAAATTAATTAAACAATACAATTTTTTGTTAGTTAACATGAGATAGAACGCACACGAATGTTCACGAACAAGTCGGTTTAGCGCAATTAACAAATAAACAAACACGAACACAATTTTAGGCTCGATAAATAAATAAACACGTCAAAGTTCGGCTCGTTGTCACCCCCCGCCCCCCTCAAGATGTGTTTTGAGATGAAAAATGTGGGCCCTAGACCCAAAAGGTGTTTGGAATATAGTTTATAATATCTCACTTTAGAATGTGTTTTAACATATTGTTTGGATGCATTTTTTGAAAAATAATTTCTGAAAAAGCATTGGGTCGGACCACCGTCTGCTGAGGTCCGACCACCGTCGGGCCACCACTGGACCGCCGCATGCCGCCACTTACGAACAGTACCATACATTTCTCAAAATATATTTTCGAACAGATTTCAAAATGCATTTGAAAATGTGAAACAAACAACATCTTTTAAACACATTTCAAAATATATTTTGAAAGTGGATACCTAACCTGGCCTAATTTTTCCAGACATAGAACATAATTTTGTATCTGGCCAAACATTTGTACCAAAAGTGTAAAGAGGCCAAACATTAGGTACTAAAAATGCAATTTTCCCTAGTTTTAAATGTAAGTACACTAGTAGAAATTATAACTTGTTATACTACTACAATAATTTCTTAAAACTTGTGTAGATTTATGATATAGTCATAAATACTTAATCTATCTGTCTTGTAGTAATTATTAATTGGGAAAACTGTAAAAGTGGTCCACAATCTTTACCCCTGTTTCAAATGTAGTCCACAATCTTTAGTAAGTGGCAAATGTAGTCCACAATGTATCCATTTTGTTGCAATTTTAGTCCAAAAACGGAAAATGGACCTTGACTAACGGTCAACGGGTTTGACCGTCAGTCAAACCCGGTTTGACCCTCCTAAAACCACCCCACCCTTTCCTTCCAAAACCATTTCTCCACATCACTTCTTCCTCCATTTCCTTCCAAAACCATTTCTCCACATCACTTCTTCCTCCACGTCAGCACCAGAAAATGAAAGGAGATCATAAAAACTCCAAAATTTGCTCCATTGGGGTTTCGAACCTGTGACCTTCCGGATGCGCGCGCGAGAGACAACCACTAAGCTGCAGTCGTTTGTTTGTCTTTGGTTGCTGTTCCATTCACTCATATAGAATCACACTTTTTCTTTCGTACTTTATACACAAGGCCGTATTAAACTTTCAAATTCCTTTCCATGCCGTCAAATTAATTAACTTATTTAATTAAAATTACTATTCTAACCTTATTAAATAATGTCAAACATATAATTACCTCTAATATATATTTTAACTCTTTCAAAAATCTCATACGAATTAATTCAACATCAACTATAATAATATTTTTAACTCTTCCCCTTCGTATGAGATTATTTAAAAATATATTATAGTTTGATTGATGTTGAATTAATTCGTATGAGATTTTTGAAAGAGTTAAAATATATATTAGAGGTATTATCTGTTTGACATTATTTAATAAGGTTAGAATAGTAATTTTAATTAAATAAATTATTAATTTGACGGCATGGAAAGGAATTTGAAAGTCTTAATACGGCTTGTTTATAAGTACGAAAGAAAAGTGTGATTCTATATGAGTGAATGGAACAGCAACCAAGACAAACAACGACTGCAGCTTAGTGGTTGTCTCTCGCGCGCGCATCTGGAAGGTCACAGGTTGAAACCCCAATGGAGCAAATTTTGGAGTTTTTATGATCTCCTTTCATTTTCTGGTGCGACGTGGAGGAAGAAGTGATGTGGAGAAATGGTTTTGGAAGGAAGGGGTGGGGTGGTTTTAGGAGGGTCAAACCCGGGTTTGACTGACGGTCAAACCCGTTGACCGTTAGTCAGGTCCATTTTCCGTTTTTGGACTAAAATTGCAACAAAGGATACATTGTGGACTACATTTGCCACTTTAAAGATTGTGGACTACATTTAAACAGGGGTAAGATTGTGGACCACTTTTGCAGTTTTCCCATTATTAATTTCTTCATCTCAATTAAGATGTCAATCATCACTCAAATTTAACTTTAACTCTTTTCTTATTTTTATTGCAAAAGAAATGAAGCATTATTCAAATTTAACTTTGTTGTACACCCTCCCTCACACCCACACCCCCACCCCCCCTCCCCTCCCTTCGTTTCATTGGAAGAGTCCAATTTGTTATACACTAAAATAGACTCTTCTAATGGAACAAAAGGAGTACTACTTTTTTACTTTTTTTACACACATAAAGAAGACTATTAAAATTATAAATATAACCTTATTTAATTTGAATGATTATTCTAAGGCATCTTTTAACTGGGATGAAGATATTAATTATCATTTCAAATACATTATGAGTTTGCAATTCTAGGGGTTGGTTAATCATAAAACTACAAGAAACATAGATTAAAGTATTTATGATGTAGTTTGACTACATCGTAAATACACAATCTTTTATATTAAAAAAAAATGAAAAAATTGGATGAATCTTCACAATTTCTTATGATTTCTTTTTAAAACAAAATTTTAAAATTAAAATGACAAATTGAGAACAATAGTAATAATACTTACAACGGCAAAATTATTATAACTTTTCATAGTGACTAATGTGACATTCACTCATGAATTATCTATGAAATATTATCTACAATAACTATACATTTGTTCTGGTACATGGGATCGTCTAATAAAATATTAATTAACACATCATCAAAATTCAATCAATCAATCAATGAACATCACATTAGTCACTATGCTATTATTACTCGAAAAAGAAATAGAACAAATAAAGAAAATGGAATTGTCAGCTTCGACAAGAAAAACAATGTCTATAATACCACTATATATAAATCTCTCCTTGATATAAATTTGAGATTTTTTTTTTTTTTTTGGCAACTTGTAAATTTGAGATATGGTACATGTATTATTTTCAAATTCCTAATGATTGTTGGGGAATTCAGGCAAGCCACTTCTCAATGGAGAACAGATCCTCTGTGTATACTTATGTACCCTCTCACATGAGATAAAAATGTTAAAGTTTAAACTTTTTACCCATGTGAGAGGATACATAAGGTACACCGATACACAGGATCAGGTGTGTTCTCAACGTGGATGAGAAAGTAATGAAAATGAAACTATGCTATATTGTAAATCCTACAAACTGCATCATTTGGGATGCCAAAGGCTAATCCATAAGCCTCTTACTTTCAACATTTTGGCACCAATGTCCAATAGAATGTACCTAAAAGAGCTACACTCTCAGTTTCAGATTCACATGTCAGGATTAGCTTCCTCAGGAATCACAGTCAAAGTAACAGTTTTATCATTGCCCCTAATCACAACCACCTTCAATGGCTTTCCGATCCGGTCCCCCATGATATCGATGACCTGCGATAAAAGTAATACTTAACAACCACCAGCGAAAAAGAAATGTTACTTCGGAGTCATCATCAATACTATCCTGAGCAAAAATTGCACCCAAATGGTAATGATACTCGATTTGCATGTACAAATGGTCAAAACATGATTAGTAGTGGAGTTCCTGGTATAGGAAGAATGACCTAAATATCACAGTTAGTAAGCAAGCTCGGTACCTCTTTTATGCTACCAATCTGCTTCCCATCAAATTCAATCACTATATCACCTGGAAGAAATCCAGCACGATCAGCAGGCGACCCAGGAGTTACCTGATACCCCCACCATAACAAGGGGAGAAAATAAATAGAGATTTCAGAAATCCAAACTATAATTCATTTATTCTCATCATGTAGAACAATCTTATAAATACAAAGGACAATCCCTATTCAACACAGAACTACCCCAGGGGAAGAGAATAAAATAACCCTCGAAAGATAACCTCAAACAATATTTATAACCAACTGAGGAGAAAAAATTATAATTCAAACGTACCATGGGCACAAGAACACCCTTTGTCACATATGAAAATGCAGCATTTTTCTCCTTAAGCTGTGCAGCAATCATCTCATTCAGATCAATCATTTTCAGACCCAGCCAAGGCCGTACAACTCTCCTACATAATTACACAATATCCTCATCACATAATTATACATGAGATATCTGATGTACATCATGATACAGAAAAGATTTTTAGGATTTCATTAGTGCTTATACATTATGAATTTAATCAAATCGTTTGAAGCAGCAAGATTAATAACATATTAGACAAGCTTTGTTTGTGCATACACGTTTCCTTTTGCATAAAGCACAATGGGAAAGAAATAGTAACCCTAAAAATGAAACCAATAGATAACTAAGTAATGCAACAATAAGATACCCCTTTGTCTTGAAGTGCTCAATAATTTTGCAAACAACGTCAATTGGAACAGCAAAACCTAATCCTTGAGCCCCTTGTACTTTCATAATGTTGACACCAACAAGTTCTCCATCCATGTTGACCAGTGGTCCCCCTGAATTTCCCTTCAAGATCAAGGAAAACAGTTCCCACAAATCAAAAATAGATTCGAGGATCACTAACAAGGCATTTGAAGTAACTGAATCACCAAATCTCAAATATACTATGAAATCCAGAACAAATCAGTATATAGAGGTAGTACTTGACATGGTTCTTTTGTATTATTTCCTTCATAACTATGTCAAACTTCCAATCCATAGACTTCCTGAAATGTGGTTACTAAAACTAAAACCATGAATTTGCGAGTAAACATCTAAAGCAAGGTATTTCCATTATGATTTCTCTCCAAGCATTCAAAAAACTGTGACATTAGACATTAAAAATGTAAGTATAAACTCAACCAAACCACTTCGTCACTATCACAATGATGCTCAAGATAAAACTCAAACAAGATCAAGAATATGTGTATCTGAGTGTGTTTATACATAGAATGAAAACTCTGAACATGTGTGTATATTCATAGAAAGAAATCCCCAAATGATTAACTTTCATGAAAAGTTTATGGGAACTCATGCAACTGTACATTTCTAGAAGCAAACAAAGTACAAGTACAAATTTACTTTACCTCATTAATTGCGCAATCTGTCTGTAAATACTCCCGTCGTATTCCACCAAGACCCAAATCACTACTCTTACGATCAACACAACTATAAGCAGGACATAGGGTACATTAACAATCCTGTGATAACAGGAAACAACACTACAATGATAACAGTACTTTCACAAAAATATGTACCATCCAAGCTCAATATTTCACTAAATGCATGAGCAAGGCAAATTTTGCAAATTGTAAACATCAATTTCAATTGTGAAATAATGCTAATGACACTTTCCCCTCTATGGTATAGCTCTAGTGACAATTACCCCCTCGTGGTTTCAAAATACCATGTAACCCCATTGTATTTTTGACTAAAGTGTCATTTAACAGAAAAATTCATAATCAACTCTGCTAGTGTAAAATACCCTTTATGCCCAAACAAATAAATAAATGGTCAAACCAATAAAGGCCAAAAGAATTAGAAACTTCCGTCGGCGTCCCTATCAACTCAAACCAACCAACAAAGGCAAAAATAAATAAATAAATAAAAGAATCATCCACCGTAAACATGCCTATTAACTCAAACCAACAAAGGCAAAAGAAAAGACCTCGCACCAACATCAGCATCTCCATCGATAACAAAACGCCGATGTACAATCTTCCCCACTGACTGCCAGAAAAGCAAGCCAGGGTAACCTTCAGCCTATCCCCATCAATGGTGCATATTTATAGCTGTCGCCAGCTTTGTTGGAAATCACTAACTACCAGCAACTTTGCTGGAGAAGTCGGCATGGGGATTCAAAATGGTTCACACTGCAGCTTGAGAAAAACGTGACATGTGGTGCCAACAGCGAGTTCCAGATCACTGTTCCCCAGAATAAGAAGTACCCGACGGGAAGAGCTCATTTTCGAGCAATTCGCCAAAGTAAAGGAATAAGACTGTTATGTCTTGTTTGGATTTGAGGACAAATTTTGTTGGCATTCTTCACCTGGGTTGTCTGGCGCTAGTTCATGGTTTGAAATTGACAATTGACCCTTTTTTTGGGGGGATCTTGGCATTCACCTCTAATCGATAATAGCTCTTGTATAAATCTGTTGATTGAACTGAGGCCTATTTTTTTTCATGCCAAATCAATGAAAATATTGCTTTGGAATTATTGGTCAATTTGTCTTCCTACTTTGTGCAGAAATCCAGCCATTAATCTTAGATTTGAAAAAAGTTTGATTTATCTTGATTAAATACTCCATCACTAAGTGCAAAAAATGTATCTAACATACTAACAATGGGGTGCAAAAGATGTGATTCCTTAGCTGAAAAAGGAGTTCTGGAGTTTGGCAGTTCCTAGATACTAAAACTTCTACGTCGAAATGAAAGGAGAGGGTAATTTTGTCATAATCAAGATTTAGGCAAGCTTACTTGAGTTCTACTCGCAGGTAAGGTGCATGTATTTCACCCACTGCTACTATTAACATTTTCCATCCAATTGACACTTTAGTCCAAAATCACAAGGGGTTAACAAGGTATTTTAAAACCACAAGGGGGTAATTCTGGAGCTATACCCTAAAGGGATAATTGTTATTTGCCCATAATATTATTATTCAAGGAAGCTCATGTTTTAGTCACTAACTACAGCTGACTCTCTGAAAAAAAAAGATTAAATGGAATTAGGTACCTAACAATACCAGCTGTTATGGTGTTCTGGAGGGTGAGAGGACAACCTAATGCAACCACCCAATCACCTGGCCGAAGCTTACTTGAGCAACCAAGATTTGCAGTTGGTAGTGGAGTTCTAGATGTGATCTTGACAATTGCAATATCTGACTGTAGATCAGCATTCACCACTGTGCCCTGATACGTCCTACCATCTTGCAGAGTTACGTCAACCTACAAATTTTATGGTCATGCTCCTTGCAGAATAAATCAGGCACGCAGGATGAAAAAACAGAATCAAAAGTGAGCTAAGTAGTGGTACAACTCTGTGTATAGAAAAAAGGTTGTTTTCAACATTTATGATTCTAGCTTAATTCAAAATAAATTGTATCCAATAAATAATAATAGAAATGCATCTGTGTAGAAAATGGTGCATGCTATTTGCTGTCCTGATTGGCAGGAATAGGTCTCATTTCCATTAATATTGGAGAGAGTTCGATTGCTTGGATTGAGGAAGCTGAAGAAAAAGTGGGGTTGGAATCACAGGGAAAACAGCCAAGGACCGAGAACTAAAGGGAGCATTTAGAGTGAAGGCAAAGAAGAGAATAGATGAAAGGAAGAAAGGAAACTAAAAGGTCTTAAGTATCACATTATAAGTAATGGGAACTCATCCCTCTCGTGGGAGGTCTGCGGTGATTGTAGAACCTCATGGGAGATACCTTCAATAATAGCAAATCTCACTCAATGCCTACACTCAACCTTGAACTCACCTTCTTACCTGATAAAGAAATGACCCAACTAATATGTGTTTGCCACTGAAACAAGCACCAACAAGCAAAACCCCTCTAACTACATATACTCTAAAGAGCAGACAATAATTTTGAACAGTTAAACAACTTCAACCAAATACACATAATGACACCATAGCTTAAAACTTGCAATATCATTCAAAATAGAAGAGCTGTCCTCTATGAGTAAAGCGATTTGACAAGAATGTGCTAAATAAACTATTCCAGCAAATAACAAGATTTAAGTAGTTACAGTAAGGTTTCACCTAAGAAGAGGGAAAAATAGTTCAAACCACCAACCTTCCTTCTTGAAAATGAGCGTGAGCCATGGGAATCAACAACAACATGGGCACAGGTTAATATGAATCCATCAGCATCTATTATAGTTCCCGACCCCACACTCATTCCTACCATCGTACCATAAACACCTGCAGAGTAAAAGGCACAGAAATTACCTAATAATCGTAAAAGCAAACATGAAATGAGATTTTAAATGAAACTGCAAAAGATACCCCTAGGAACGGATATATTAACAACAGCAGGTCCCACTTTGGCAGCTGCATTAGCTATAGTATCACGGCCCAAACAATTACAAGAATGCTTTGGACTCTCAGCATCTCCTGAAGCTCCAGGCCTTATATTGGGCAAATGTTTCGAACTATCCACAACCTCAACTGAAGCTTCCTTCTTAACATCAGATGACGGATTGCTGTTTGGAACAGATAAAAATAACGGAGCAATTCCTACAATACCAGAGTCTCAGTCAACTAAAAGTAAACTGAAAATGAAAAGGGTAAGCGCTTCTAAAATTCAAAATAAGCTTACTGGGATGAAAACCGTCGTTGGAGAACAAAGCAGGAATAGGAGTTTGGTCTAGCAAAGTCCTCCATGGCCTACTCAAGGAATCAAATAATGGTGCCGAAACCGAAACTGAATACGATGATCCTATAAAATTAGCCCATCATCATGTCAAAGCATAATTTCACCAAAATATCATCTTTCACCTTTTAAATTTCCCCTCCTCAAACGAGTAATTGCGGCAAAATAAACATTAAATTCACAAGTCGAGCAGCGGTGACAATGATCACTACTTCCTTTTTTCCCTCGCAGAATTCAATCAAAACAAATGAATGCAAAAGAAAAATAACACAGTGGAGAAATTTCAAACTTACTTGAATCAGTAGCACAGTTCGAGTAGAACAACCCAGACCCAACTGACCCCAGTGCCAGTACTCGTAAAAGAGACAGCCTGTACGACATTGTTAATCCCCCTGCAAAATTTCTTAAAAATTCAGACTTCCAATTCATTAATGATTGGGAAAATAAGGGTTCTGAACTGAACAGCCGAGCAAATGGAGACATAGCATGCGGCAACTAAATTGCGCATGCAACCCTGCCCAAATAGAAATTAGTTGCCGCATGCAACCCTGCCCAAATAGAAATTAAAGAGTAGCATTCTGCAAAACTACACCAAAATTAACAATTTCTGAAACCCAATAAGAATCAGCGTCGCCTATCATGGCTTTCATTAGGGTTCAACATGATCACCTGTTTGCCGGCAGTAACTTCAAGTAATAGCAAAAAATGTCGGCGTTGATTCCAGTTTTAAATTACCTTAGAGCATCGTCATCGACAGAATTGATTAGAATTTCTTCAAAGCTGAAACAATGGGGTTGGATCAAACAACCTGAGGGAATCTTGAATTGGAGCCGGGGCTTTTTGGGATTTATAAACGTCGGAATCGGCTGGAGTGAGTCGGAGAGAGACGGAGACGGAGGCCAAAGAAGAGTAACGCAGTGGCTTTCTAGGGGTTTTGCTTTTGCCGCCTCATTTATTTTGGTTTCTTGCGTTAATTATAATTTTTATTTTTATTTTGAAAAGGCGTTAATTATAATTGGGGTATGTTTGTAAGACACTTTTTACTAAATACAGGACATTTTTTAAAATTTTAAGTGATAAAAAGACAATAATATCTTTATACATTTTTACCATCATAAATATTTTGACTTACTCCCTCATTTCCTATTCAACTCTCCATTTCACTCTTTAACTCACCCTTATTTTTCTACTATAATTTTTTCAAATTTTCTTTGACTCATCTCCATTCTTTCTACGGTAAAAGTAAGAAGAAAACAACTTTTCAAAAGAATCGGCCCATCCGAGCGATTCTATGGGAAAAAATCGCCACATCCGGGTGATTCTTTCCCATAGAATCGACTGTTTGGGGCGATTCTTTGGGAAAGAATCACCCGGATGTGGCGATTTTTTCCCATAGAATCGCTCGGATGGGCCGATTCTTTTGAAAAGTTATTTTCTTCTTACTTTTACCGTAGAAAGGGGAAGGGCAAAAAATTAATTTTAAATTTAAATTTTTTAAAAAGTGTCCTTTATTTAGTAAATTGTATCTTTCAATTAACAATTCCGTTATAATTTTACTCATTCACATTTTGTGTAAGTGACTTTTCAAGTTTCTCATATATCAAATGTATATTTTTTGTAACCTCGAGTTATAATTTTTGACTAGGCACTAAAAAAAGTTCATTTTCACAATATGAGTGACTAAAATTATATATTTTAAATATGAATGATTAAAAAATCATTTGTTATAATACGTATTATTAAAAGTATGTATTTTAGATGTGAAGAATTGAGAAAGTTACTATTAACTATGTGAGGGATTACAAGTATTAACTTTTTTTCCTTTTCTTTGTTTTTTATGTTTATGTGGTAATATGGTTCATAACATGGTTACAATTTTGTTTGGGTCCGTTTCAAAAAAAATAATGTTTATATCTTGCTTAATGCTGAAACCATAATATTTAATTGATTAAGCACTTATCATCTTAATGCTGAAATATATTTTCCACCTCTGAACCATATGCTTAATCACTCGATCTTGTTTGATAAATATGCTGATCTTGATGCTGAAATATTAAAAATGTACCATTTTACCCTTACGCTAATTTTTTATATTTATTTATGTGAAATATCAAATTTTATAATAAAACATAAGTTATGATTAATGAAAAACATAAGAACATAAAATAAGATAAAACACATTAAATTGAATGATTAAAATATAAAAATATAATAATTTATTAAAATTCCTAAAAATGAAAAATGATAGGACCGCCGTTAGCCCTATCAAATACAGTAAAAGTACTGTATAAACCTGCAACAAATAGTTAAAAGTAGCACAATGATAACAGGATCGATCCCACAAGGAACGGAATGCTAAAAATCACAAAACCTATTAAATCCAAACTATTTTGGTTAGCAACCACATTTTCTTTGCTCAGATAGACTTTAAAGTGATTGAGTATAAAGACTACTAAAGCTTAAGGAATAATATAAATCAAATTTAATGAAGTATTCCAACAATATGTAAGGGCATGTTCTTTACACAGTTCTAAGAACTGGTTTGGCCAATTTTTGGGGTTAAGACCAAAAATCCCCCCAAAATGTGCTGAACCCCATGTTCTGCAAAATGGAGAAAGAACCGGGTCTCAGTTTTTGGTTTGAGACCAAAAAAAAAACCCCATTCTAGGTCTCATTTTTTTTTCCCCTCTTCTTTCTTCTTCCTCCTCTGCAGCCGTCATCTTCTTCCTTCGCCGGTTGTCATCTCCCCCTCGTCCGTCGTCTTCTTCCTTCGCGATGGCCTTCAACCATCTCCCTTCCTTCGCGCCTTCGTCTTCTTCCATCCTGCTTGCAGACCAATTGCAAAACTGAAGAGTTGGCCACTTTTTTTTTGGTTCTGCGAAGCTTCTCCCTTTTTTTTTTTTTTTTTCTAGTTCTGCAACAATTGCAAAATTTCGGTTCTGCAATTGTTGCAGAACCAAAGAGTTGCCATTTTTTTTCGTCTACGAAGCTTTTTTTTTTTTTTTTTTTGGTTATGCAACAATTGCAGAACCAAAGTTGTGCAAATTGACGAACTTTGGTTATGCAATTGCAGATCCACCAGAAGTGGGGAAGAAGGGATGAAGAAGAAAGAAGAGAAAAAAAAATGAGGAAGATGCGATGAAGAGAAAAAAAAAGTGTGTTGGGGAAGAAGATGAACAGTGTCATCGACACTGTTCATCAAAATCTTTTATAAATAGGCCTCTGTTATTTTATTTTTCTTAAATGAAGGCCCCAACTTTTTTTATTTTTAAATTAAATAGGAAAAATTAAATATTAAACTATCTTAAACTAAAAATATTATGTAAACTTAAATATATCATTAACATTAAGAACAATTACTATGGGTTGAAATATTATTATACTGTAAAAATTAGTTTTTGGTTGAATATGTAAAAAATGAAAGATTGGGGTTTTATTTGCTAATAAAAGTAAAAGTTTTGAAAAAAAAGTATTGGAAAAAAATTTGGATTGAAACCCATGTTCTTTACCATGGGTTGAGAACTGGTTCTTTACCCAGTTCTCAGAACCTTATTTTTTATAAATGGGCTGAAACCCATTTGAGTTGAGAACAGGTTTTGAAACATGTTCTCAGAACATAGTAAAGAACACACCCTAAATCACAATAATCACATCACGTGTAGGGCTGAGAACGAACACGAACGTTCACGAACAAGCTCGGGATCGACTCGTTAAAAACTCGGTTCGAGATCGTTTATTTATTAATAAACGAACACGAACAAAATTTTAGGCTCGATTAATAAACGAACAATAAATGAACAAAAGGGAGCTCGGCTCGATTACGTTCGTGAACAGCTCGATAAGAAAAAACAATTTTTAAGAAGGATAAAATACATATATAATTTATCATTCATACATATAACATGAAAATAAATTTGGTGTAGTGGTAAGACATTAAAAGGAGAAGCAAGGGAACTAGAGTTCGAATTTTCACAAGGCCAAATTTATTTTATTTCACAATTTTGAGGTGAATTTCACCCAATCCCACATCGGAAATGAGAGAAGATTTGGGAGAAAAATTCCTTATAAATAGATGAGCATGACACTCAGGGCTGAGAACGAACATGAACAGGCTCGGCTCGGCTCGATTAATAAATAAACGAACACGAACAAGATTTTAAGCTCGATAAATAAATGAACAATAAATGAACACGTCAAAACTCGGCTCGGCTCGATTAATAAATAACGAACATGAACAAGATTTTAAGCTTGATAAATAAATGAACAATAAATGAACACGTCAAAGCTCGGCTCTGCTCGGCTCGTTATCACCCCTAATCACGTGCATGTTAATCATCAACATAATAATATGTTAAATAGCATGTCATTAACCAGTTATAGATTACCGTGAATTTGCACAGACATAACCCAATCTCTCCTTACTTTATCGACAATTACCGTGAATCCGCAGGATTCCGCACAGACATAATTGCTACTCTAATTAACAAGGAACATGCCGTAAGGCATCAACGCCTATTAACCAAGTTAACAGCCTTAAGATTTAGGGAAACCCGATTTTAGTTATTCTTATTGAATTAACATCTAAGAATTACTAACCCCTTATTCTCTATTACCTGAAGGTAACTTTACCACTAATTAATTTTGCCCAATAAATATTGTGTTATTTAACTGGGAATTAATTGGCTCTACCTATTTTAACTAAGGTGATCAATCTTAATTAAATATCAGTAATCAAAGTTATGAGCAGAGAATAAGAAGGAACACATGCAATTTAATTTAAGAACAATTCGGTTTCATAACATGCCCGGATTAATTGCTTTTATATTATGCTGGAATATATAATTTAGCTACTTATATTTAAACTAACTACGCACATAATTATTTTACGATTCATACTGAAAATAATCGAAAAGAATACAATAAATAAGGAATAAATACTTGAATTACGATCTGAAAATAATCCCCTGAGTAAGCTACCGCCCGTTAGGGCTAATGGAACCTCTCCTGGACAGAAATCCTCAAATCGCAGAAATAGAAAACTACTGCTATTTGCTCTGAACTAGCTACGAAAATATAAGATAAAACTCTACTTAAAAACATATCTTCTCCCCTCAATTCCATCCCTATAAATAGGTGTAGAATGGAAAGTAGAAAATAAGATACTAATCCAAATAGGAAATTACTAAAACTATTTTCCATGCAGGAAACTACTAAAAACAATAACCCAAAACAAGTAGGATTAATAGTATCAAGAAACAACTCCTCGCACACCACTCCTTGACTAAATAAGAATCCAAACTCCAATCTCAATGCTTCCTGCGTTACATCACTTAATTAGGCAAATTGCCTATTTCCTTCATTGGGCTTTCCTTCTCTTCTTTGGGCTGGGCGGCTCATTGCGCTTTTGAGCATTGGCCCACTTGTTCTCTTTGCATGGCTAAGTGTAAGGCCCAGACCTCTTTCATCAATTTGCTTTATCTTTGCTCAATTAAGTACATGACCCATACTTTTCACCATTTTAGCACTTTCTCTTCTCTACTTGGTCTTTCTCCAAAACCTGCGCTTATATCACAAAAACTAGCATATACCAGTTAGATTTGTCATAAATAGACACTAAAATTTAGCAGCAAAAGGACACATATCAAAAAACGAATCCACTATTGCTGTCTAAAAGAAATTAAAAATTTTACAATAAAATTATATAAGTAATATAAAACATATCGTACAAATGAAATTTATAAAAACAGGTCAGTGATATAACTTTTTATGATCAAAAAATTTAAAATAAGTGGTATGCTAATGAAGAAAAAAGTAAAATATTAATTTATTCAAAAATAAATATTTACAGTTAAATTAATATGAATAAAAAAAGAGGTGATTTCGAAAATCAAATATAAATTATTTAAAGAGCTGTTAGGCAAAATATTAAAAGATAAGCAATAAGCTGAATTTTATCGCTTAAATTTTTGTAAAGGAAATAAACAGTGCTTAAACAATTAAGATGTTTGAATTTGCTTTGCCAAACACACTAAAAGTCATTATCTCTTAATCAAATAATTTTAAGTATTAAGTATTGTTATCAAATAGACCTTTTTTTTCTTTTCTTTTTTTTTTTGAAAGTAAATTATCTTCATTAGATATTAGTATTGTTTACAAAGGATGAGACTTTTAATAAGTTCGTAGCTAGTACGTGTGCCTCATGCACCATATTCCTATCCACTTTCTTAATTAAGATATCTGAGTAAGCATTACAATGATGCCAGACTTCTTTGTGTGTTGACTTCGGGTTCTGCAATTGCATTACTAGAAGAAGACTATATGTGTATACATGTGGAGTCCAACCTTTTGCCACCGAAAACTGGATCGCCTGCAAACGTGCCATTGCCTCAAACTGTAGTGGAGATAAACTGGCACAATTCTTCCATCTTGTGTGAAGAATCTGTCCACCTCTTCCTTTAATAACACAGCTGATAGCTAGCTCCTTTGTCCCCCCAGGTTTAAATGCTTCATCTATTAGAACCTTTACTCTGTTATCTCCCTCCTCATCTATGGATCTCTCTGGAATTGACTCTTGGCAGACTTTAGTTGCCTTTCTTTTATGAATCTGCGCTTGTAGAACCGCCATCTCCTCCTTGATTATTTCCCATCTTGTGTCTGGTGGTATAGTTTTATTCTCCCAGACCCGTTTATTTCTGTCTATCCATATTCCACAGAGGATGTAAATTGAGAGTTGAACATCATCCTTATCCGGTGCCTCCTGCATCCAGTCTTTGAACCTGATCGGATCTCCTACTGTGAAATCCAATCCAAGTGTTGATATCCTCTAGTCTCTGGGCAAGCACACATTGTAGAAAAATGTGCTCTCTATCTTCATCCACGCTTTCACATCTGGTGCAGACTGTAGGGATCTGTAATCCCCTCTTCTTTAGATTCATTGCCGTTGGACAAGCATTTTGAATTACTCTCTACATAAAGAAGATCATTTTCAGTGGCACCTCCATTTTCCACAGATGCTTCCACCACTTCTGCTGAAGATCATCCACACTCTGTGGATCATTCTGGTGTTCATCTCGATCCAGCACTTCCATGAGTGCTTTCCTATATCCCAGTTTAGCAGAATATTTTCCCGTACTTGCCGGTTCATACCACCTTGAATCTTTTCCATCTGGGCACGGCCGGTGAAAGATAAATGGATCTAATCTTTTCCCTAGCCATAGGGTTGAAGAGTACATGTAGCAGCGGTTATCTCCATCTTCTCTCCGCATCTATTAATTGTTCCACTCTTAGGTTGGTTCTGCGCAAAGTCTCCGATAGCATAGTTCCTTCCTGAGTATAATGCGGTATCCACTCCTCCCAAATCCTGACTTTGTTTCCCTTTACCACTTTCCACTTTAAATCCTTTCTGATTAACTCTCTTACCCATAGAATTCCTTTCCAGCCCCAGGATCCCTCATTGCGTTGGTGAAAATAGGAACCCCTCCCTATATATATACGTGGTGGACATCAATGAAAGGTACGTTATAAATGAATAGCATTATTACTCTTTCAAAATAACTTCGGTTTTGTACTAACTTAGAGTTTGTTCTTTTTGTTTTGTTTTGAAAATAGTTTTGGTTTCAACAGTAAATTTAATATATTTTAATCATATTTCATCATTTCCAATACAACTTTTTACTATTCAGCATTTACTTTTTACATTTTCAATACACTTTTTACATTATAAAACTATTTTCCAAAACTTATTTTCAAAACCGTTTTCAAAACGTTCAAAAAGAACATGCCCGATCAATTTTCGGAGTGCTGACTGAACGCTTCCCTAAGTGCGCATGTACTACTTTACTCAAAGTTTATCCCAGCCGAATCTCAGGGTTCATCACAACATATCGTAACGCTCGACGGACCTAATGTACTTCATAAACTATGCATTTTTACATTTAAAATATATTGTTGATATTTTAAAATCAATATAAATCAAAATTTCAATCACAATTGCAAACCCATACCCTCATTCATTGACACTTTTTCATAGGGATGAGTATACATTCATTGACTAATTATATGATATTAATAATTATTTCATAAAAATGTAAAAAGTGAATGCTTGCCCACATGAGTTGTTAAAAATTATTAAAAGATTTGTTACTAAGACTCGTCTGAACTATTTCATCATACATTTTCATAATAAGTGACGTGAGTCATGACATGTATTAATTGACTATATTTTTATAATATAATTATTAATATCACATTATTGACCAATTAATATATACCATATCACATGCTATTAAAATGTTATGAAAATTAATTGAGATGTGTATTATTTCTCAGAAAATAGTCATATAACAATTAAATGTTGACAAATTGATTTCAGATCCAAAAATGTGTAGATAATCCAAAATTATCATTGTGCCAACTATTGCATACTTAATTATAAACATATAATTTACCCATATCTATCTAATTTTCTAATTATTTCACAATTTTTGTTTGGTCAAATTAACAGTTGTCTAGTAAAAAGTTAATTTGATAGTTGTACAAAATTTTACAGTTAAACAAACCTTTGACCAATGGTCAAAGATGTCAAAACGCATCTATTTAGTAAATTAAATAGGCGAAAATCATAAAACCTAGAAATACAGGGGGCAAAAGATAATTAAGTCTGGTATTTATTTAAACATTTCTACCAAACTTCTATTATTAGTAGTCTTCCTGCCCAGCGCAGGACTTCTTCACCTTCTGAATAAAGAAAACTCTCCTCCCAACTCCGCCGATGACCTCCGCCGTCTCTTCCACTTCTCCTTGGCCTCTTCCCTCTAATTCCGTCCCCTCGCCGCCGCACATGACCCCAAACCCATCTACTCTGTCGCCGTCGAATTCATCATTCTCACAAGATGCTCCAGGCTCCAATTTAGAATCAGACCGGAACCAGGACCCCGGTTCCTCATCCGTAGCTGACTTCTCCGATGTATATACTTCCTCCACGGCCACCGCCAAGACTACCGAGCATAAACCCCAAATTCCCGACGACCCTATGTCCCACCACACCCAATTGTCGCTGCCACCGCCGTCTCTCCTCCACCTGTCGTTCAATCAAGACCATGGCTGTTTTGCAGCCGGCACCTCCTCTGGTTTCCGTATCTATAATTGTGACCCGTTTAGAGAAATCTTTCGCCGGGACTTCTCCAGCTCATCCTCAACAGGCGTGGTGGGCGGTGGGATTGGGGTGGTGCAGATGCTATTCCGGTGTAATATTCTAGCTTTAGTCGGAGGTGGACCGGACCCGCAATATGCGTTACATAAGGTTATGATATGGGATGATCATCAAGCCCGCTGCATAGGGGAATTATCGTTCCGGTCAGAAGTTAAGTCGGTTCGGCTCAGGAGGGACCGAATTGTAGTTGTCTTGTTGCAAAAGATATTTGTTTACAACTTTGCAGACTTGAAACTATTGCATCAGATTGAGACGGCTATGAATCCGAAAGGGCTCTGTGAGGTTTCTCATGTTTCGGGATCAATGGTGTTGGCTTGTCCTGGTTCGATAAAGGGGCAGGTAAGAGTGGAGCATTATGCGTCAAAAAGGACCAAATATATAATGGCTCATGATTCCACACTGTCTACTATTGCACTAACGAATGATGGGAGACTTCTTGCTACCTCGAGTACTAAAGGGACGCTAGTAAGGATCTTTAATACTTTGGATGGATCATTGCTTCAAGAGGTATATTTTTCAGCCTGGTGACAAAGTACTATGTAGAATTAACATTCTGGGTATAATCTTATCCGTGTTTCATTGATTCAAGAGGACGTAAGAATCCTCTAAGATGTTTTGTGGTTAGAATGTGATGAAATGAAGTAGCAAGCTTGAATGGAAGATCAACTGTATTTAAAGAGAAAGGTTTTCTATTTTCTGTTCATGTTCTTATTTTTTGTGCTTAACTGTTTGCTTGATGAATTCAGGTTAGGAGAGGTGCAGATAGAGCAGGGATATACAGCCTTGCTTTTTCTTCGTCTGCTGAGTGGCTGGCTGTCTCTAGTGATAAGGGAACTGTGCATGTGTTTCGCCTGAAGGTTGATTCGGTATCTTTAGGAAGTGAGAGATCGCGCGGGACGTCTGAGCAGAATAATTCATCTCCTGTATCTCCATCAACTGTATCAAATCTTTCCTTCATAAGAGGTAGGTAATTTATCCTCTGTTATGAATTTTGCAAAAATCGAGTTTTAATATCTGGAAATGAAAAATTATACTACTGACAGTATGCTGGATTACTTTGTTTTACTGATGTGGGATTTAGGCTATAGTTAGGAATTAGTTTCAATGAGCAATGAAATAGTAGATAGTGTAGAAGTAAAGCTACAATAGTTTTGCACTCATAATACACATGGCCAAACTGGAAAATGCAATTTGTTTTTACACATTTGGGTCTTATTATGCAGGTGTGCTACCGAAGTATTTCAGTTCAGAGTGGTCTGTGGCTCAATTCCGTTTGGTGGAAGGTTTACAGCACATTGTTGCTTTTGGGCACCAAAAGAACACTGTTGTCATTCTTGGCATGGACGGAAGGTATGAAACATAATTGATTTGAACGGCAGTCTTTGATCTAGTTCATATAATATCGTTGGGTAGTGGTGCTTCTTGAATTATCACATGCTCTCCAATTGCTAAGTGCTAAGTCCAAAGTTACTCTGTTGACACACATAACTCCATTCAGATGGAGTGACGGAATAGGGGCGATGCTGCATTAATTGTCAAATTTTGTGCCTTTGTTCTTGTGTTGCCTAATAAATTTTACCCTTGCCTCTCATACATCTTTTCTTGCTGTTTAATCAAGTCCTTTCCAAAAGAAAAGTGGGGAAAGGATGACATATAAAGCTGTAAAGCTGCAAATTCATGTGAAGTTTTGTAAACATATAGTGGTTGAGGCTGCATGCAGGAGTCCGTTGGTTACATAATCTGCCTTTATACGCTTTTCATTGCATTTGGATATCTTTAAAGCCCTAGGGTTGCATCAAATTAATCTAATATTTGGTGGATTTTCTATCATCATAAAGAATTGGCTAGGTACTCAGTGAAGGTGGATATGCACTATAACTTGAGGTTTGGGAGTGAGAATTTCCATGTGAAATGTGTCGTTGATTGTGGGATTTCCTAGCTTTCAAAATTTTAGAATACAACAACAAAAATGAAGCCTTTAACCCATTATGTGGGATCGGCTTTTTAAAAATCTTAGAACGCTGAATAATATTAGTGTCTGTTTCAACTTATCCTTTGGAATAGCCTTGCGCTGTTCTATTGAAAGGTAAGATATGATTTATTCTACTAGAAGAACATTGTTTGTAGCAATCGCGATGAATGCAATAACTGACAACTTGAGCTGATAGTTTTAAGTTTAACTTTAGTCTGTTATTGCTAATGTTGGTTGCACGCTACACTTCTACATATATGAATGCGGTATATCAATCTTTTAGGATTGCAAGGTTCATTGTGATGGAAGTTTCAGTTGTTTTGCTTGTTGGAGGACTAACCATGAGGGCTGTGTCTGTAAATGCAGCTTTTATCGGTGTGAATTCGACCCGATATCAGGTGGGGAGATGATACAGCTAGAACACCACAATTTCCTGAGACCGGCAGAGAGTTTCTGAAGTCTTTGTTGTCAATAAATGTTTTGGCTCTGAGGGCTTCGTCTTTGTTACCATGAAATGGCTGCAATTTGTATCATCCCAAGCATTTACAACGGGCTGAATAAAATTGTAAATATGTGTTGGTTGTAATTGGGGGAAACCTATTGAAACGTTTGGGTGGTTATTGCCAAATCTGTGGTTGTAAATGTTTTTACGTTGATATTTATGCTTACCTGCATTAGTCACACAACTCACAACTTAACAGGATTTCTGTATTTCACCGAGTAAGGTTCAAGCTTTAATGTCTATAATAGGTGAAATAACTTGTCAATTTAAACACGATATGAATTATCAGTCTAAATGAAGCATTATTATAATATTATTATTCATTTCATGTGATATTCAAACAAATAAATTAGGGTGAATTGCGTTTGTTTTCTCTGAATTTTGGTTAAATTACAAATCAAACTTTGTGAAATAGGCGTACGAAATAATTTATTAATTTAAACACGGCATGCATTGTCATTCTAGACAAAAATATTACTATAATATCACTATTTGTTTAATGTGAAATTCAAACAAATAAACTAGGGGGAATTGTGAACTTATAATTTGATCAACTTAAGGAATCTGACGTTCATAATTTGATCAAAACCAGGGATTGTAAATGTAATTCAACCAGTAAACTAAGTGAATCTGACGTTCGATAAATTGGGCATCAAAATAGAGTTGATGATTAACACTTTTATAAAAGTAGTAAGGGGAAAAAAAAAATTTTAAAAATGTCGAGGTTTGGACAAAAATCAAAAACATCTTTGAAGTTTAAAAAAAATACCAAATAGTTATTTGACTAACATATGACCTCTCATTGACTGGCATCGCATCTTTTTCATCATCATCATCAGTATCATCATGGCGCCGGCACCACCATCTTTATCACCATTGTCGGCATAATCTTCATCACCATCGGTGACATCATCTTGATCGTCTTGATTCATTGGCATTGTATACCGACGACAGTAATGAAAATGATACCGACGATGACGATACCGACAATGATGATGAAAAAGAAAATATGGGTCAATGGAAAGTCATATATTTGTCAAAGAATTATTTGATATTTTTTAAAAATTTTAGAGATGTTTATTTTGTCCAAACCTCGTGGGTTTTTTTATATTCGCCCACGTAGTAAATGGAGAGAATGATGTAAAGCTCATCTATATCCGTAGAACGAAATACCAATCATTTCACATGTCCTCGTCATATCTTGTGACAAATTTAGTAAGGACACGTGGCAAAAGCTTTGCACTAGTTTTGCTCTTAATAATTAAATTCGGAATTAATATTCGCAGTAGCCGTTTCGATATTTGCAGTAACATTTTTCTGTAAAAAGACAAAAATATCCCTAGGCAAAAAAAAAATTACAAACCAACTATGCAGCCCGTGCAGGCTAAAAAAAAAAATTGAAAAAGCAACTCACGGGCTCTGTTTCGTTTAATAATTCCTGCAAAGCAGAGTCGGGTGGAATCACAAAATCGGATAAAAATCGAGACGACTCGGATCGAAAAAAGATTAGTGGCTAAAGTTAAAATGTTTTGCGGTATTATTTTAGATAGTTGTTTGATTAATTTAGTTGTATTATGTCCGGATGTGTTAGTATTTTGTCGAAAATGTGAATTTTTTACCGGATTGGCGAAGATCCGCCCGGTGGTTACTGCAAATAAAAAATGAAGGGGGGGGGGGGGGAATATCGCCGGAGCCCAAAATTCGCGGAATCCGGTGACATTTTGGGTTTTTTTTTTTTTAAGTGTTAGGGGTATTTTAGACTTTTCACAAGAAAATGTTACTGCAAATATCGAAACGGTTACTGTAAATATCATGCCCCATTAAATTTTGCTCCTTTATTCATTTATCATCAATGTTAGCAAATGGCCTTTATTACATGTGTAATAAAGAAGGGTAAATTACTTATTGGTCCTCTTAACTTGGGACAACCCGTTCTAATTTATGTTTAAAATAGTTCACTTTAGGTCTCTAATATTTGGGGATGTGACACACTTTTGGTCCATAATATATCAACTTTGACACTTTTGCTTCCTAGAGTTTTGTTTCGGTAATACTTTTGGTTCATTTACCTGCTTTATAAGTAATTTAGGGTAAAAATATAAATTGTCTAAAATATTATGTTCAATAGAAAATTTTGAAAAAATTACCACTTATTAAAACAAAAAAACAGTGCATATTTTTAGAATGAAACTACTGTTGTCTCTTGATAATAGAATTTAGCATACTAGTATTGTAGCTATAGCTATAAAATGCTTTGATGTTATGTGGGAATAGGAAAACCAGTAACAAAGTTCTACCAAGATTTTTTATTGTTCAAAGTTGGCATAACTGGTTGGTGAATAACTTTGGAGTCTTGTGAGGAAAGTGAACGGATACATAAGTTCTGTGAAGTGTTAGAAAAGTAAGTGTCATATTAACTAGAATCTCATTTTAGCAAAGAAAAATTGCAAACATTTAAAAAATTATATTGTTAGAATAAAAAAAGAAAGTCTAACAGAATCAGATTGATTATCATTGCATTCACAAGCACACATAAAAATTATGCCAACTTTGATAATAAAAAATTCGACGAAACTTTTGTACTGGTTTCCCTATTCCCACATAATATCAAAGTATTTTATAACTATAACTATAATACTAATATGCTAAATTCGATTATCCATATACAACAGTAGTTTCATTCTAGAAAATACTCGCTATTTTCTGTTTTAATAAGTGGTGAATTTTTCAAAAAAATTTATTTAACCCAATATTTTAGACAATTTACATTTCGACTCAAATTACCTATAAAACAAGTAATAGCAGGTAAATGGACCAAAAGTGTCACTGAAATAAAAATTTAGGGACTAAAAATATCAAATTTGATACATTAGGGATCAAAAGTGTCAACCAAACATTAAGGACCAAAAACGTAATTCTTCCTTCATTTTAGTCCTTAAACTTAGCAAGGGACCAACAAGAACTGTTGTCCTAAGTTCAAAGACTAACAAGGTCATTTACCTGAAAAGAAAAGTGCTACTTCAAAATAGTACTAATGTTACTCTTTAAAAGGTCAAGTGTTACGCTTAAAATAGTAGCACTACTATTCTTAAGGAATAGCATTAAACAGAAAAAGAAATTTAAAAGAATATTAAAGTGTTAGTTCAAAAAAATAGCATTGATACTCTTCCAAGGTAAAATGCCACTCTTGAAAGAGTAGCACTAAAAATAAAAGGCAATAAAAGTAAATTTAAAAAATAAAAGAGCTATTTCATAATAGTTGCAGTTGTGCTCTATAAGAGACCAAGTGTCATACTCTTAAAAGAGTAACATTAAAAAGAAAAAGAAATTAAAAAAATTCAAAACATTATTTTAGAAAAGTAGCAGTATACTATATAAGATGTCAAATATTATTCTCAAAAGAGTAGCACTGCCCTTTTAAAGAGTAACAAGGCTAACATTTAGGAGTAGCACTAAACATATTGACTAATTTTGTTCATGAGTATGAGTTAATTTTAACTTCATCAACATTAAACTGATACGCAAGTTTGAGGGGGGAAAAAGCGCGTGCTTGGATGACATGTCAATCGTCAAATTCCATCGCATGCTTAAACCCGTTTCATATAAGTTTTTGAGTATTTTGAGAAATTTCGTTTCTATCCGTTTCTCTCCATCTCCATCCACCCACATCCACAATCAGAACTCTGATGGAGTTTACATCTCCATCCACCCACATCCACAATCAGAACTCTGATGGAGTTTAGCAGTTAATGCAGAGATTTCCATCTGGATCCACTTTTTCTTGATCTAATAAATGTGAAGATTTTCTTTCAGGATTTAGGAAAGAGTCCTGAGCAGACGGTAGTGTAAATTTAAAAAAAAAAAAAAAAAAAAAGTTAAATCCAAATTCTGCTCCATCATATTGAGAAAGCCAGAGCAAGAAGACGAAGAAAAAGTAAATTAGAATACAAATCTAAATATAATTAAGGCATAAATATAATATTTCCTTCAATAATTCTCAAACGCTAACGTATTAGTAAAACATAATTGGATTGTTGGATTTCAAATGTTGACAGATATAAATGATTTAATCAATTAATTATCATCATCGTCTCGTTTCATCATGAAACATGCAGATATAAACAAACGTTAATTTATCAGAACGGATCCTTGAGCGACTCTTTCTTCTTCTCCTACCCCATATTCCAGTACCCTTCTTCTCCCTAATAACTCAGTAGCTCTGTTTGAGTTTGACCCAAGGAAAAATACTAAAATGGATTCTCAGGACAGGTACTTGTTCTCTGTTTGTCTCATTTTTTTTCGCCGTAGTCTTCATGCTTGTTTCTGGGAGATGATTAATTATGCGGATGAATTTGTTTTTTTTTTTTCTTTTTTTCTCAGTGATTGATTGAAAGTTGAAGGGCGACATTGGAAGGAAAGAATTTATGTGAAGCTTGATTGGTGTTTATGTTGGTGTCAGCTTATTTCTATGGGTTCCTCAAGGACATTATTTTGGTATAATTATTTTGGAAATTCCTATGAATAAATTAAAAAATGGAGCAAATTTTGAGGTTTTTTTTTTCATTTTGTTTTGTGTTATGGGCATGTTTTTTAAGTTTTGGTTTTGGTTTGAGAGTTTCAACAATAACTTTAATAATATAACTTTTTACTATTTAATTATACTTTTTTACATTTCCAAATACACTTTTTATATTATAAAATTATTTTCCCAACACATGTTTTCAAATTTAGTTTCAAACATGGGATAAAGAACATGTCGAAAATTGGGATGCCCAATTTATTGTTGGATTGTGTACGAGTGATTGTGCATTTTTTGAAATTATGTTAAATTCTTTGCAAATTAAGTCTTGTATTTTGGTTTGAAGCCTAGAAAGATTTGACTTTGTGAGAAGTTGTTATGTCTCTTTTGCCTTTGCTCTCTGCTAAGACTAAAGGGAGGACTCTAGGCCGTGGAGAAAAGATACTTTGGTTCTAAAATTTTGGATTACGGTTTTGAAAATTTTTATAGCACAATTCAGGGCGGTAGTGGGATAAGTAAAAGAAGTGGAATTTTCCATCACCACGCCTTTTGAATTGTGCGAAGAAACTCAAGAGAAATTTATTTCCTAGACGGTGAGTTCATTTTCATTGTTGTAAGTAATGATATACATATATCAAAAAATCATCGCAATTTTTTTTATAACAAGTGACGTGACATACATTTATTAACTATATTTTTATAAAATAACTACTAATATTACATTATTGTCGAGTAAATACATACTACATCACTTGCTAAAAAAGTTATGATAATTAGTTAAGATTTACATCATTACTTTTGGTTCTATAATCCAGCGTTCTTTATGATGTGGTAGAACAAGAGGAAAGAGAGGGAGAAAGTAGAGGACACAGAGGTTTTGCGTTGTTAAAGATCAATGTGTATACATAGGCATTTATTTGGGACATGTTCTTTTTGTTTCATTTTGAAAACAATTTTGGTTTCAACAGTAAATTTAATATATTTTAATCATATTTCATTATTTCCAATACAACTTTTTATTATTCAGCATCTATTTTTTACATTTTTAATATACTTTTTATATTATAAAACTATTTTCTAAAACTTGTTTTCAAAATCGTTTTCAAAACGCCCAAAAAGAACAAGCCCAAAGGGTAACATGGCCTTTAGTAAAAAGAATATATATATATATATATCAAATTTAATGTTTACTGTATAATATATTTATGAGAATATGCATATCGAATTTAATTGTTTTAAAAACTAGTTCAAGAAGGAAGGGTATCAAGCGACTATAAACTCACACCAAGTCTCATACTTTGACAATGCGAGATTCAATGAATCAAGACTACTTACTCAAAAACTTAATGTTTATTTTCCAAAGCCTTTACACGCGTCGGTTTTTTGGAATAGGAAAAACAATTTTCCAAACAATTTCCGTTGACTGTCATTGACTTATTATCACAGTACCGAAAATATCCCCAAATTCACAAAAAAAGAAAAAAAGAAAAAAAAGGTATAAATAAAGAAAATTAAAGAAAAGAAAAAAACCCTAGTCAAGCAAGGCCTCATATAAATTTCCAAGCTGCCAAGTCCTTAATTCCCCCACACACGCAAACTCGCCTTGCTATACTACCATCTTCATCATCAGTTATCCTCGCCGGAGTCCGACGGCTGACGCCATGCTCTATCTTCTCGCCGGCACTGCTCAGCCCTCCACCACTCATCTCTACTGCCACTCCCTCACCACCACTATCACAACTACATTCACTGACATTTCCATTTCAACTTCCATTAATAGGGTCATCGGAATTTACTGAAAAAATCAGCAAAGCTTCTGCTTTTTTACTTGATTAAATCCCCGGAAAAGGAGAATCCTGTTTGTGTATTTGAAAATATTTTGTGGGTTTTGTGTGGCTTTTTCTGAGATGCCTGCAGTGTATCAGCAATTGCCTTCCTTGAATGGCTTGAATGACTCCTCTGCCCTCTTTAAATTGGCTCGTCCCAATCCCTCTGGAAGGTTTGCTGCTTATATAAACGGTGTCTTTTCCTGGAAAAAAAAAAAAATGGCTTTGATGCTTGTCGTTTTTTCAGTTTAAAAATTGTCCTGTACGTGTATTATATTCAAGAAAAGTTAAAATCTTGCATAGATTTGATTCTTGTCAGTAGTATCTTTTACCAGTTATCTATATTATTGTTATTCTTCTTGTGTTGGACTAATACCACTAAGATTGTTATGAGTTGGGATTCTGGATATGATGCCACTCTTTCATTTATTTTTTAAATAGTCATCTGGGAATTCACATATCAGTTGTACTACTTTCTTATTGGTTTGCATGATTTTGAAATGGTGGTGGGTTTTTTTTTTTTTTTTTTTTGTAAATTTTGTTTCTTTAAAGTTTGTTCTGATTTGTATCAGATACCAAGAAATATGGCATACGCTTCAGTTTGAATTTTATCCTGAATTACTTCTATAAAGTTGCATGATGTATAATTTCCAAACAAGTCTCAATGCACATGATGCTTAATTTGGATTCTCTCATTTTTCAGTAAAGATTCATGTTTGTGGTTGCAAGTTTGTTACTGGTTTTACAGGTCTGCTAAGAGTAGCGAGGGAAATCACGCCCCTGTCTTTATCTGGTTTATGGCTGAGGAAGTTACATATGATGGACTGATTTTCTAGGATTTGGATATCTTCGTTCTACTGTTTAATTCTATTGTAGTGTTATGCTGACTGTGATGCATATTTTGATTCTTATTTAAAATATCTGGCCGAGTATAACCTCATTCTAGTTCCAAACTGGGTAACCTCATTCTAGCCTTTTGCTTCATTGGAAACATAAAGTAGTGATCTAATAGATAGAAATGATATTATGTTGGTTACTGTTGATTTGACATTATGTTACTAAGTTGATTGTACTCATTGATTAACTTCTAAAAGATATAGCTGGAAAGACATTTAATATAATTTCAATTCTTTGCCTTCGGCTCTCCCAAATGGGACAAAATGCTTGGTTGCTGTAGAACTTCTACATCCGTATGGTATTGCTTCATAGTCTTTGCCTTGTATTCTAGAGCTGACAAAAGACTATCCTACATTTGCTAATTTGTATTTTGTTTACTATGATTACTTGACCTTTTCGATTAAGTTCTCTTTTTCAGATTGAACAATGTTTCTGGTATAGCTTTAGGTTGCTGCTTGCAGCCAGCATTTCCATGTTGCCTAATACCTGTTTCTTTCTACAAAACAGGGGTGCAAGATGGAGGTCTCCTAAAGCAGCAGTTATTCCTAGTTTTCATCTCCCAATGCGAAGTTTTGAAACTAAGAACAGGTTAAAATTGTGCATTTACCCTTGAATCTTGGCATTCTGATCCGTTATCTATATGAGATAGTAATATTTGTTTCTAAGGATTTATTTCCTGTATGGACATCTCTTTCTATAGATATATTCTGTTCATATTTTTCGTCAATTTCTTCCAAGCTACTCAGTGTCTTGACTACAAGAGGAGAGAGAACATTAGATGGATCACTAAATAGGTGAACTAAGGCTTATTTTAAATAACCAGGGTGCTCTCAATTCTCATACATCAAATGCCTGTGTGCTATATTGAAATGACATTTTCACTTGCCCATTTATTTTGGAATTGCCCACTAATATTAGCTTTTCCTGTATTCAAGATGCGTTTCTTGCTAAGGGGAAACTATAAGGAACAGGATTTTCTTGGAATATTTTATATGTTAATCAATTATGTTGTTTGCTAAGTATTACAAATGATAATTAGCCTTTGGAGTAACTTTTCTGGTAGAGATATTTAATACTACACTAATGAGCGGTGAATCTCTTGATAGGACATAGATGTTCTCTGTTGTCAATACTTAAATATTTCATAGAAAGATGGAAGAACACTTCATCCAGGGATGGTTGACTTCTGATGGTATTATTGATATTCTTTTTTGTTTAATCTTCATTTAGTTAATTTAGGTTCCATTGTGTTTACAGGACTTACGCCGAGGATATCAAGGCTTTGAGATTGATTACAGCCATTAAGACACCCTACTTACCAGATGGCAGGTTTGACCTAGAGGCTTATGATTCCTTAGTAAACATGCAAATTGAAAATGGAGTTGAGGGTGTTATTGTCGGTGGGACTACTGGAGAAGGCCAATTAATGAGCTGGGATGAGCACATAATGCTCATTGGTCACACAGTTAACTGTTTTGGTGGGTCAATAAAGGTCATTGGAAACACTGGTAGTAACTCTACAAGGGAAGCTATCCATGCCACCGAGCAGGGCTTTGCTGTGGGAATGCATGCCGCTCTTCATATCAATCCTTACTATGGCAAAACCTCCATAGAGGGCATGCTTGCTCATTTTGATTGTGTGCTACATATGGGTCCTACAATAATCTATAACGTGCCTTCTCGCACTGGGCAGGATATTCCGCCATCTGTTGTTTTGGCTGCTGCACAAAATCCTAATCTGGCTGGCATCAAAGAGTGCGTGGGAAACGATCGAGTTGAACAGTACACAAGTAAAGGGATTGTCGTCTGGAGTGGGAACGACGATCAATGCCATGATTCAAGGTGGGATCACGATGCAACAGGTGTAATTTCCGTTACCAGCAACTTGGTTCCCGGTCTGATGAGAGAGCTCATGTTTTCTGGGAGGAACCCAGCTCTGAACTCAAAGCTGATGCCACTCATGGAGTGGCTCTTCCAGGAGCCGAATCCCATTGGCTTAAACACAGCTCTGGCTCAGCTTGGCGTCGCAAGGCCAGTTTTCCGCTTGCCATATGTCCCGCTTCCTGTGGCGAAAAGGGTTGAGTTCGTAAATATAGTGAAGCAGATTGGACGGCATCATTTTGTCGGAGAGAAAGATGTGGAGGCTTTAGACGACGATGACTTCATTTTAATCGGCCGATATTAGCTTGCAGGCAGGTAATGGTGGTGCTTGGGGTTCCGGATGTTGTAGTGGTAGTGGTGGTGGTTCTTTCTCTGTTCCTTCTATCAAACAATGTAGGCACATTATGAAATAAGCATCGTTTGTGTTTGGTTTTGTTGTCAAGAGTCAAACGTTGTCCAACTGAAAGTTTATGTTTTTTTTTTTTTTAGTTTGAATTGTCTGTTTAAGTTATCTTTTGTTGCTTAATTTAGCCCAGGTTTGTTTGCCATGCATGGATAATTGGCTGGCTTTACAACTTGTTATGGAATTTGGCTTGGTGAAGAAAATATAAATAAAACCTATGTTACAATTTGTCAGGGAATTTTGATATGGGGACAAATTATAAATAAAATTTACATGGAGAACAGTAAGTGGAGAAATGACACTTTAGTTCCTAATGTTTGGATTTTGACACTTTTTGGTTTCTAATGTTTTGATTTTGGCATTTTTACCTTGGAAGTTTTGGTCCATTTGCTGGAAGCCGTATAAAAAAATGTCGTACGAGATGGCCTGTTCTTTAAGTTTTGGTTTTGGTTTGAAATTTAGTTTCAACAGTAACTTTAATATATTATAATCAGTTTTTATCATTTTCAATACAATTTTTTATTATTTAATTATAATTTTTTACATTTTCAATTCACTTTTTATATTATAAAATTATTTGCCCAAAACATATTTTCAAACTTAGTTTCAAACATGGGATAAAGAACAAGCCCGTAAAAATTGAGACACAAAGTGAAAAATAGAGATAAGAAAAAAGTTGAATGAAAGGGACTACAGTTTTTTTGGAAAATATATAGGGTAAATTATATTTGGGCATGTTCTTTAAGTTTTAGTTTTGGTTTCAACAATATAAACAAACCCCCCCCCCCCCCCCCCCCCCCCCCCCCCCCCCCAAGAACCCATGTTATTCCTTTTTGACTACTTACCCTCCATGTTTTTAAAACTAACTCTCTATAAATGATAAAATTACCCTTTAGGAGATAGTCCATGTTTTTAAAACTAACTCTCTATAAATGATAAAATTACCCTTTAGGAGATAGTCCATGTTTTTAAAACTAACTCTCTATAAATGATAAAATTACCCTTTAGGAGATAGGGTTTGGATTTCAAATAAAAGGGCAAAAATTATGCTACTGGCTAGATCGAACACACAACCATCCACTCCCTTGCGCATGGCATAACCACTAGACTACTAATGTTTTTGATACCAATTATAGTTCACATTAGCATTATCCTTTACTTTTTCTCAACTCTCGAAATAAAAGAGCCTAAGGCTCTGTTCTTTTCCATTCATTTTTACAATAATCATCATTTTTTTCTTCCAAAATTTTAAATTTTGAACTGAATAGAAAATTAAGTGAATTTTTTATGTAAATCCAAATTTTTTGGGTTTACATAAGTTCAAATTTCAATTTTTAAATTTTTGGAAGAAAAAAATGATGATTCTTGTAAAAAGGAATGGAAAAGAATAGATAAGCTCTTTTATTTGGAGAATTGAGAGAGTGTGAAGGATAAATCTAATGGAAACTATAATTGATATCAAAAATATTAGCAGCTTAGTGGAGTTATCATTTAATGGGGGTAATTTTATCATTTTAATGATTATTATACATGACTTAGTCAAAGGGGGTGTAAAGAGTTAGTTTTAAAAACATCAGGAGAGTCAAAAGAGAATAACACTAGGGGGTAAATAGTGATTAAGCGTTTAATATATTATAATCAGCTTTTATCATTTCCAATACCTTTTTACATTTTCAATATATTTTTACATTATAAAACTATTTTTTCAAAACCAAAACTCAAATCTTCCTAAAAGAACACACCCTTTGTCTCTCTCAAATTTTTTGGAAATTATCAACACTCCCTTGAGGTTTTTGGAAACTATCAACATTCCCTTAATGTTTCATGAAACTACTATTACCTTTGGGATGAGTACTGATATAACAATTACCCCTTCTGGTTTGGTTAAATTACATTTGTCTATTTGTGAGTAAAAGAATTGAATTCAAAATTCAGGTATTTTGTAATTTGGCAAAATATTTTGGAACGAGTCACTTGTCAGAATATATGTAGTTTGATAGGTATATTTTTGGTTTTAAAATATTGAATATGCAATATATCATAAGATATACAAGTATTTGTCAAAATTTGAACATCCAAAAGAGGAATTTAACAAGTAGACAGTGCTCTCATAATTAACTTTTCCATTCCTCAGTGGCTCTCCAATTGTTATTTTGTTGGAAGCCCCACCTTACATTGTGAGAGACATCTTAATCGTAGTTGCATGAATTCTAGAATTTTCCATTTTTTAAAAAAAAAAACATTAGTTGATTGTTAACTTCTATGTCCAATCCCATATTTAACAATTAATGGAAATTACCTTTGAGATAGATAAAATAAAATATAAAATTTTGTGGTATTTATTATTCTTATTATTTTTATTTCTATTACTTAATTCATTTAATTAGAGGACTTATGTCTTTTGTTTATTTGTTCCAATTAAATTGTCATATTTTTATTTTCTTACTTCTTATACTCTTACTAATACAATTGTGTGTTTTACAATTAATTTAAATTTGATAACTAATGGTGTACGTGAAAAAAGAGTGACAATACCCTCAGTGAAAAATTAAAAATTTAGAGTGAAAGTGTAGAGTGATTGACGTGACACATGGCAAAATATTATTAAATATTTAAAATAAAAAATTTCAGGTGGTAACCACCATGCGAAAAAAGAGAGTAACAAATAACTTATTTATTTTAGGTCTTGTATTTTGAAACTCATAAAATGTTGTGCATTTTTTAAAGTTAACTTATGTTCTTTTATAACATAGAATGAGGGATTATATCAATTAGGTGCCACTTATGATATTAATAAAAAAAGATGCCACGTCTATCCCAAAGACTCTCGCCGCCGACCCTCTCCCTTCTATTTCCAAACCCTAAAACATTTTATTCCCTCGTCCTCCTTATATACCAAAGACTCTCGGCGGCGCCTCTATTCTCTCTCTCCAAACCCTAAATTTCATCATTTTAATCCCTCATCCTCCTTATATACCAAAGATTCTCGCCGCCACCTCTCTCCCTTCTCTTTTCACACCCTAAAGTTTGTCATTTTCTTCCATCATCCTCCTTCACGAGATAGAGAGGGAAACAATTATTTTTAGTTTTGTCCTATCTTTCTTTCTTTCTTCTTGTCTTTTATTTAGTTTTGTCCTAAATAATTATTTTATCCATTTTAATAGTGTTTTTCTTCGTATTTATAGTGATTTTCTCATTGAATACTAAGATTTCTTCAATTCCATGGTGTATGAATCAATGAATGTGGTGATTCTATTCATGACAATGCATGATGTATGAAGAATCAGCTAACATTTTAGTTTCAAAGTGTTCGTCAGTATGAGATTTGATTACACCACTTCTAATTATCACACTCACAAAAATTAAATGAGCAAATATTTTCTTTATTATTTAATTTGGAGTCTATTTGTGTCACTCAACAAACTTGAAATTAAGAATGCATACGTACACTTATTTTCATTTCAAAATTTGTTACTTCTCAATCTTATTAAAAAAGTTTAGTAGTATAAATATCTATGAATGATGAGGTTAAATTTATCTCGGTTTTTCTTTTAATGGAATAGAGAAAGTATCATTTATCTCGTTTTAAAATATTAAAATTACTCTTTAATATAAAACTAATATTATTAAATATGGAGTGGGATTAAAATGTGAAATGATGTTGGATAAAATGGCCATTTTAGTACTCCATAAACAGACGTCTTCCCTTCGATTCGCTCTTATTAAACCTCGCGGATTGCCAGCCTGTCACAATCTTTTCCGTCAGATCACAATATCCAAAAAAAGAATCCGACGGCGGAAACTCAGATTCGCTCGGATCGCCAACGTGGCAAATCGACCCAACTCTATCCAGCTCCTATAAATTAATCGGCGAATCTCAATCGTTTTCCATTCTCACTTCAAAATTCAAACTCGCAATTCCAAAGGTTTTCACAGAGCGCGAAACCAAACCCCTCCAGATTTCCCTCGAAAACATCCCCAAAAATCTCGAAAATGGATGCGCCAAAGTCAGGGAAGGGTGCCGGCGGCAGAAAGGGCGGCGAGAGGAAGAAAGCCGTGACGAAATCCGTCAAGGCAGGGCTTCAGTTCCCAGTCGGCCGTATCGCTCGTTTCCTAAAACGCGGTCGTTATGCCCAGAGAACCGGCGTCGGAGCCCCCGTTTACATGGCCGCCGTCCTTGAATACCTCGCAGCTGAGGTACGAAATGCTTTCGAGAAAAACCCCATTCATTCAATTTCCTTATTGTTTTCGAGCTTTTTGATTTATCTTCTTTGACTTGTGTGCTATTAGGTATTGGAATTGGCTGGAAATGCGGCAAGGGATAACAAGAAAACCAGGATTAACCCTAGGCACGTGCTGTTGGCTGTGAGGAACGACGAGGAATTGGGGAAACTGCTACAGGGAGTGACGATTGCAAGCGGTGGCGTTTTGCCCAACATCAACCCGGTTCTTCTGCCTAAAAAGACGTCTGGATCTGAAGATAAGGCATCCCAACCAAAGGCTGCGAAGTCTCCCAAGAAGGCCGCTGCTTAAGTAGGATTAGCATTTAGATTCTTAGAATAAATCTGCATAGCGAAGAACAAAAAAGAGAAAAATCATGAAGGTTCTGGCTGGTTTCTCTTGGGCTAGTTTCTTAGATGTTGTCAAAGTAATAGTATTTAGTTTAGTATTTTTAGTATTCTGGGATGTATCTTTTGTACTTAGTTCTTGCCTTTTCATTTATAATATGACTTTTTTGGTTATTTCCTTATTCGTTTTTTTTTTTTTTTTGAATGATTGGCAATTAACTGAAAGCGTTGATTTCACGTAAATTTTTTACGACTTTGGGTTTCTGACGAGTAAAGCGTTGTCGGATTTACGACTTCATTGAGTTGGGAGTAATAAATGTGGGAAAAAATCACTCCAAACGGCGTCGTTTAAACTTCCGAGTTTGGCTTTAATTGTTTTCGCGCGGTCAGCCTTTTCTTGTTCGTTTTGAATGAAATTGATTGAATCTTTAAACTTGGGTTAGCGCGTTCTAGGGTTCATCGGCATTCTCGAAATTTTGCATCCGCTCGTTTTGCAAGGTAAACCGTACCATCTTCAATCGTTATGAATCCCATTGGAAGGTGAATTATTGGGTTGGAAATTTTCTTTTCTTTATATAGATTGATTCTGAAAAAAGCAATGATTTTTGTCTTCGTTTCGTAGTAGGGCATATAATTAGGGTTTTGTTTTGCTTACGAAAAATGCAGAAATCGAGGGGGAAAATGCTAATTGGGAAATCCCAGTTCTTACTAGTAGGTTGGAAGCTCTGCCTTTGTGTCTGATTGTTGCTTAAGAAATTCGAAATTCACTGTGGGAGAATGGAAAGCGGGGAAATGAGTTCTGACAAAGTAATTGCGGAGTTGATTAGCATGGGATTCGAGTTTTCCGACGTTAAAGAAGCTGTTGAGTGTGTTGGACCATCTTTGGATGTCGCGGTTGAGTTTATATTGAATGGCTCTTGTGGGAAGAATGATGGTTCTTTGAGCCGTTCTGCATCTGTTTCCAATGGCAGCAAAGAACCTCTTGGGAAGACACCCTCCTCTTCCTTGCATTCATCTGGTAAAATGCGACAATCAAGCATGACTAACTATTTACAGAGCACTGGTAAACTGAAAAGAAGAAAGGTTAGCAATATCTCTGGTGTGGATGTCCCAAACTCAGACCAATTGTCAAGGACTTTGGTCAGACCGAAAGAGTCTCATCTCGCCGATCTTGGTACAAAATCTATTACGTCCAACAGTTCTGAAGTTGGGTCCACACTGCCTTTGTACAAAGATGAAGATGACATTGGGTCAGATTGGGAGCAGAAGGTCAATCATGTACTGCACAAGCATTTTGGATTTTCTTCCTTGAAGACATTTCAGAAGGAAGCATTGGCAGCTTGGTTAGCTCATAAAGATTGTCTTGTTCTTGCAGCAACTGGATCAGGTACATTTTACTTTCTTAAATTGTTGTCCAGTCCTTGGATGGGTAGTATCAGTTGTTATAAAAGGTTCATTTGTGAGATCTAAGATGATTTTATTGTTGTAGGTAAATCATTATGTTTTCAGATCCCAGCTCTCTTGACAGGAAAGGTGGTGGTTGTTATTTCACCATTGATAAGCTTGATGCATGATCAGTGCTTGAAGCTAGCTAAACATGGGGTAGCAGCTTGCTTCCTTGGATCTGGTCAAATTGATAAAAGTGTTGAACAGAAAGCAATCAGTGGCATGTATTCGATTATTTATGTTTGTCCAGAGACCGTACTAAGGTAAATGCATCTTTTTGGCAGATGATTTAGACAAATCTTCAAAGTTACTTACAAGCTCTCTGCATATTTTTACAGATTAATAACACCACTTCAGAGCCTTGCAGAAGGTCGTGGAATTGCACTCTTTGCAATTGATGAAGTGCATTGTGTTTCTAAGTGGGGACATGACTTTCGACCTGACTACAGGTTAATATCTTCCTAGTGTTTGCATTTGGTTGCTTGTTCTTGCGGAAATTCAGTGAGTTGGTGATGTTCTTCGTGAATGAAATTAGGCTAACTGTATTTAACCCGCCTAAAAAATTGCAATACTCTTACTTTGGAGTTTCAATTTATGCGGAAAAGTACAGTTCATGCAACTTGGTCCTGTTTGAGTTTTTTGCTTTATCCCCATCTCACTTAAGTCTTCTATCTCTCCTCCAACGATGGTTCTTATGAATACTGTGTGTGGAGCGAAGTTCTATAAAAAAAAAAAGAAGCAAATTTATGATCTATGATTGTCTATGGATATATATTATCATCAAGAGGATTTCAAATTATTTTGGGGTGGCGGGTGGCGTGGGGCTGGTCTTGTTCACCACTGCTATCAGGAAGTATCTGTAATTATGTTTCAAACCATAAAACTACAATGATAGTACATCCTGTGATTTTCTTTTTGGGGGAGAATTCTTATGAGCTATTTTCAACATGAGTCTGTAATCAACTTCCTTCCTGAATCATATGGCTAACAAGAGAAACAATATAGTCTGAAATCTATTTATTTTATGGTTTGCAGGCGATTGTCTGTACTGAGAAAGAGCTTCAGTGCTGAGAATCTTAAATTCCTCAAATTTGACATACCACTGATGGCATTGACTGCTACTGCAACAATTCGTGTTCGAGATGACATTCTCAAGTCACTTTGCATGTCAAAGGATACAAAGATCATACTCACTTCATTTTTCAGGCCAAATCTTCGTTTGTCAGTAAGCTCTGAGTTTCTTTGTATTCATTGAACAATGGGTAGATGTTTTGTGGCTTTAGTTTTCACAGACCTTGTCCAAAAAATACTAGTAAACAAGTGTCTGCCAGATCAATGTTGACAAAGAAGCCTCTAGACTTTTCTGTCTGATTCGCACTTTGCTTGATACTTTGCTCTATTATGATTCTGCTGATTGATCAGTACGAACATGTGCTACTCTGCATGATATTTTCAGGTGAAGCACAGCAGAACGTCATCTTCGTTTTCCTATGAGCGAGATTTTCTTGAGTTAATAGAAATATACACAGGAAAAAAAAATTCAGGGAAAAGGCATGATTTAAAAGTGAATTCCATGGAGGTTGCACCTAACTCCTTTAGCGGAACATCAAATTGCAGCATGTTTGAACCAGATTCGGTTGATTTTGATGACTCTTCAGAAACTGATGGTGAAGTAGGCCCATCAATGGATGATGAGTCTTCCATTTCGAAGGAGAAAAAGTTATCTGTTGAATACCTAGAAGATGAATGTGACATATTCCTGGATACAGATGATTTAGATGGTAATACATTATGCTTCTGTGCGTTTTTTTTTAGCTGCTTTTGTACAGTTCTTGGGTATTGACCTTGCCAGAGTACTGGCTTCAACATCTTAAGTAAACATGATTGAACATGATCGACAAAAATAGGTAGAAAGGTCAAATGAGCATCCAAGTCTGATACAGTTAGCCAATGATGTGAAAGTGAAACAATAAAAGGAAAAAAGGAAAAGAGGTCAAATTTCAAATTAGATCTTAAATAGGTAGAAACGGCTAAGTGGAAATGTTGATTAAGAAAAAGAGCTGGAGTATGATGAAGTTTATGTTCTTTCATGCACAAATATCTCAGATTCCCCTATGTTTCTGGTTCAAAGCACTCTAAAATTTTGGAGATTACTGGTAACCTTTTCAATGGTTGACAACTTCTCAACGCAAAGCTACATATTGAGAACTTCCATATGTAATGGAGATAAGTAGAAGATTGTTAGAAAAACAGCTTAAAGGTCCTATAGAAACCTAAGCATGGTATGAAGAGGAACAGTGCATGTTTGCCAGAACATAAATTCCAATCTACCCCCAAGGTTTAGTCATTCCTGTAAATAAATCCTTATTGACCTTTTCTTAGGTTGAAATATCCTCATCCTACTCCAAATGTCATACATTGTTGGTCATTTGCATTATTTTCCTGTCATGTTCCTCATGAATGTTTATGGTAAATGGTGTAACAGTTTCTTGTGGTGGATATTGTGGACAATTATCACGGAAGCATTTACATGATCTTGAGCCACCTAATACTCATTACCTAGAGAGCAGGCCAAAAGAAAGGCTCAAACTTCAGCTTGAACAGCTAGAGGAAGGACCAACTATCATATATGTTCCTACCAGAAAAGAAACCTTAAGTATAGCAAAGTTTCTTGGTAAATTTGGAGTTAAGGCTGCTGCTTATAATGCAAAGGTAAGGATTCATCTATGCTATGATGATGTTGGCACTTTTCATCTTCCTTCTTTGATGGCTAAATATTTTCTTACTTTCTTCCAGTGAGCTGACTGCATCTTATTCTGTTTTTCTATTACTAGATTTCTTTTGGGAATGAGTTATGATAATATTAATCTTTTCAGTGGAAAAAAATTGGTCAATTGTCAGCTTCTGATTCTCTTTCGTTTATGCCTCATCAATTGTGAGAAAATGAAGGCCTGGTCTCTTAGTATGTAGAAATGGAACTTGCAAATGGATAAAATTAATCATAGCATGAAAAGTATAATGAACCAATTTTGATATCGTCATGGTATCAAGTTCTTCGTATTAAGGTGTCCAATAAAACAGTCAAGTAACTTATTTTCTCTTTCCTTATCTTTTCACTTGGTCAGTTACCCAAATCACATCTAAGGCAAGTGCATAAGGAATTCCACGACAATGTCTTACAGGTAAGAGAGACATTTAAGGATGTCATTTGGTCGTTATTATATATTTTCTGAATGATGGATAACCGGCTTGACCTAGTTTTCCTTTCTTTCGCCCTACTTTTCCTGGATGTTTAACATATTTTTCTAGTTTTCTACTGATGTTTGATTTTTTTAAGAAAATGAACTCCGCTAGAGTTCATTTTATCCTTAGTATGTTCGCAAGTCTTGACCATGGTGAATTTGTTTTCTATTGTACATGGCAATAGCTGGGCTATCAAATTTTGTTTCCTGCTACTTTTGTTCTTATCTGGAATTCTCTTAAGTAGTACCACTGCTATAATTGTGACTCTTAAGGCTCTGGAAAGCAAATTTCTCAGTTTATGCAACTTTTATTTTAGAAATTAGTATCTGTATATTATCAAATAAGCTTCCAAGGGAGTAATTATTTTTCTTTGTTTGTTCCTTTTGTTTTTGCTTTTTTCCCCTGACTCAGGTTGTTGTTGCAACAATTGCTTTTGGAATGGGCATTGACAAGTCGAATGTTCGAAGGATTTTCCATTATGGATGGCCGCAGGTATACTCACTGAAATATTATGGTTGGGGGATGACCGAATTTTGATATTTGCTATAATCCTTCTATAAAGAGAACGTCTTACCAATATTTACTGTATGGACATCATTTTGGCTTTGGTTTTGCTTTTTACCTTGGTAATGTCTTACCATGCCCGTTATGATTCTTTCTTCATCTCTCTCTCTCTCTAATTATTGCTTAGCTTTTTATTTCGTTGGAACACTTTACAGAGTTTAGAAGCATACTACCAAGAAGCTGGTCGAGCTGGGCGTGATGGAAAATTGGCAGATTGTGGTTAGCCCCTTTCTTTTTGTTATTCAACCTACTGCAATTTCAATGTTGCAATCTTTCATCTGAATTTGGGAAAAGACTTTCTGGAGTTAACGTATTATGTATTTACATCTTATCGCATTTATGTGAGGCTTGTTATTGCAGTCCTTTGGCTTGTATAAGTTGTCTTTTCTTGGGAAAAGGCTTTTTTTAATTCAGTATGAGTTGCAGCTTTGGATTAAAGTTTGGAGGCTTGTATATAAATTGGTTGTTTTCTCAAGCAGTTTTATATGCAAATCTGTCAAGGACACCATCACTTCTGCCAAGTACAAGGAGTGAAGAACAAACAAAACAAGCATATAAGATGCTGTCTGACTGCTTCAGGTTATGATAGCTAATCTCTTTAGCTAATAAGCCTGTTCCCCATACCAGGAGCATTCATTCTTGTTTACTGCGTGCAGATATGGGATGCACACTTCTTCTTGTAGAGCCAAAATGCTTGTGGAATATTTTGGAGAGGAGTTTATCCCGAAGAACTGTTTGCTGTATGCCCAGTTTTTTGGTTTTGCTGTCTTTCTTTCTTTCTTTCTTTCCTTTTGTCTTTGAGCTTCTAGGAGAGTTTGTTTTTGTGAAAATGTGCCTAAATGGCTATTACACAACAGCAACAACAACTAAGCCTTTGATTCACTATGTGGGTCGGCTATATGGATCATATCTTGGCACCGTGTACTGTCTTTACATGATTTTTTTTATGATCCCTATCATGATGCTTGACAATGTTTTACGCTAGTTGTCAATCTGATGCAAACCTTCTCCTTCGTGGCTTGGGACATTCTATTTACAGGCAAACAAGTTGCCTATAAATATGCTGAGTTCTAAATCCCTATAACACATCAAGAGAAAATAATAAAAAGAAGAAAAAAAATCTTTTCGGGGCAGAGAAGCAATAGCATAATCAATAGAGAGGATAGACTGTAAAAATGTAGCCCTTCGTAAGCCAATTGGGAGGGGAGGTTTTTGACCCTGTGGGTTTGGCCGATTATATTGCTTGACTGTTGGTGCCTGTGAAAACGTTTGGTTGCGGCTCACAATTGGTGCTTTTGCTTCAATTTTGCTTTAAAAATAAAGAGATATCAATTGTGTGGTTTTTGGAGTCATGGATGTTGTACTTGAATGGTCTTTTGATCTTTTGGAATGTTTAGACGTCAGACTTATTTGTAAGCATTGATGTTTTGTGTTTTGCGATGCATATGGCAACTGTTGAGTAGTAATTCTCATGTCTAGGTGTGATTTATGTATTAAAGGGCCACCTGAGATGCAGGATTTGAAGAAGGAGGCGGCAATTATGATGCAGGCTATTGTATCGCACCATGTGGGTCCTTTAGCCATTATGATCTCCTTGAGTTCTTTTGGTGCTTCTCTTCCATAAAATGTTTTACAATAATAAACGTAGTTTTGTGGTGTTTTGGAGATATTTTCTTCTCATCGTCCTTATGAGCCTTATGCCACAATTTAGGGACAAGACAGCTTTCAAGATTTTTCATATGGTGATGATGTTACTGAAAGTTATGCCAGACAAAGGAGATTTGCAGGGAAGCCAAACTTGAAGGCACTTGTCAGTGAAATAAGACAACAGGTACTATTGTTTTTGTGAGGAGACATTTTGATTATTTCTTTGCATGCTTCTCAGCTGAAGACCTCTTAAGGTTGCTTGTAAATTTATGTTGTATATTAAACTGAGTTTCTAGCTTTGACTTGTCAAGTGGTGATCCTGGCATGCTTTTTTCTTATTGTTGTTGGGATGGTGGTAAATGGCTCATATGTCATTGCTTCTATAAGTGCATCTGCCGAGTAGGATTTATATGGTTCAAACCTTCTAAACCATGGCATTTCCCTCTTATCTTCTCACTCCCAATGCTGACTATTCCTTCGTACAATTTTGCAGCATCAAGAGTTCATTTCAACTGACCTTCTATGGTGGCGAGGGCTTGCCCGTATTTTAGAAGACAAAGGATTTATCAGGGAGGGAGATGAAATGGTATTATCCTCTAATTGATAGTTTTATCTTGTCAGCATGATTATCTCAGATGTCTTTCCTGTTTAATATTTGTAACTGGTCAGTTGAGACTTAAAACAGTAAAAAATGATGTACAAATATTCTCAAGGCTGATATTATTATTACTTGAAATTGCATTTTAATTAGGGGTCTTACTTTTTTCACCAGTAATTAGTTTTTTCTTTTTGTTTTTTTGAAAATAGTAATCAGTTTTTTCTAATCTAGCTCATCGTGATATTTGTAGCTTAATTTTATGTTGTTTTCAAGTAGAATGTTGCAGCCTACAATTTGAACTTGTGAAATTGAGGATTTTTTTTGCTTAAACAAAGCATAATGGAAGTCTTGTAAAATAGGTAGTCTATTTTTGAATGAGCTGACATTCTCTTGTTTCAGATACGCGTTCAAATTAAATTTCCAGAACCAACAGAATCAGGAATTCGGTTTTTGAGATCTGAGAACGCATCATTTTACGTTCACCCAGAAGCTGATATGAAGCTATCCACGTCAAAATCCAAACCTTTTTCAAGTTTTGCTGAATGGGGAAAAGGTTGGGCTGATCCGGAGATCCGTCGTCAAAGATTGGAGAAAAAGCAATCGTGGAGAAAGCCAAAGAAAAGAAAAGCCTTCAAGAATCAAGTTGACACAAAAACAGTTCGAGGAAGGTTGGCTGCTAAGCTTTCTATAAGGAAATGATAACTGGGGTTCGTATTCTTTCTACTTTTTCATGTTTTCATTATATACTCCATTCAGAGAGTCCACTTTGTATTACTGAAAATAATAACACAAAGTGGACTTTTTGAATGGGACGGAGGGAGTATTAGATTCAACTTAACTGTAGAGATCAAGCATTTAAGTTAATCTCTTATAATTTAGACTATTGTTTCAACGTTTTATGAGGTTTGAAGAGCTCCATTTGTAAGTTTTTGTGAAGCTTTCACCTGTTATTTTGGATTCTCTGATAATAGGAAAACCCTGAAATACCAGAATAGAGAATATAGGTCTGTTATTTTTGGTTGGATTGAGTTTTGGTTTTAAAAAAATAGTTTTATAATGTAAAAAGTGTATTAAATGTAAAAAAGTATAGCTGAATAGTAAAAAGTTGTATTGGAAATTATGAAAATTGATTATAATATATTAAATTTACTATTGAGACCAAAACCAAAACTTAGGGCCTGTTCTTTATGGGTGTTTTAAGAACTGGTTTTGTCCATTTTTGGGTCTTAACCCAAAAATCGAACCCAACCCCATGTTCTTTAAGAAGAAATGAAACCCAGTTCTGAGAACCAAATCCCTACTGCCGCCGCCGCCCTCCTCCGCTGCACTCCTCCTCCCGCCACCGCCACTGGCCTCCTTCTTCCGCCCTTATTCTTCTTCTTCTTCCCGCCGGCCCTCTTCTTCTTCGCGCCGCCGGCCGAGGCTGCTTCTTCTTCCTCCTCCTCTTCTTCCTCTTCTTCTTCTTCTTATTCTTCTTATTCCTCTTCCTCCTCTGCAATCACTCACAAACCCATTTGTAATTGGATTTTAAATTTGAATCTTCAGTTCACAATTTTGGAAATTTGGGTAAATATGGAATGCACCCTCAAATTTTTTTGATTGAAACAGAAAAAAGAAGGTTATACATTTCGTCACCACTTTGTGGAAAATCATTAGGTATGAATATGTTAGATACCTGTGACTCGATTGGTGAAATAGTATCTCTCCCCCAGAAAGCATGTTTTTTTTTTACCGACGCCCAAAGAAAATATCTTGTTGCGAATGAACAAGATATTGAGGAATTGTCCATACGTAAAATCATAATTGTTGATCCGGGCCTTTTCTTCACACGGCTCCTAAGTGATAAAAGAAAGAAGAACTCATCTTCCTTCTTTTTTGATTACCCTCCTCGCGTATGTATAAGACCGAATCCATTCGATTTCTAAATTTCTAAAAAGGATTACTAATCCTTAACTTTTCGAGGAATCCTTCATCAGTGGTTGTGAATGGCTGATTTTTTCAATCTTTTCGACCTTGGTTCCGTAGGAGCAAAGCGAGTTAGAAAGATTGAGAAATAGAACCATCTGATTTAATAAGAAGAATTGGATTTTGGGGATTTAGGTTTTGGGCCGCCGGTGGCGGCAGAGAAGCAGCAGAGGGGGTGGTGGAATATGTGTTATAGTTTCGGGTTGAGAACAACGTTTCTTTGTTTTGGATCTCAACCCATTTGGTCTCTGCCTAAAACTCAAACCCGTTCTCAGAACATCATAAAGAACATGCCCTTAAAGAACAGGCAGTTACCCATATTGGAAGTCAGAAGTTGCCTCCTAGAAAAGCAAAGAATTTTTGTTTTGTTAAATTTGATTGTTTATTCTGGATACGGGAGAAAGAGCTAAGCAATGGATCATGGGAGAATCGTTCTCGCTATTTTAGGCTTCTCAGCTTCATTCTTTTTATGTTTGCCAGATTTCTGGAAATGGCGAGCCAAGAAAATAACGGAAGAGAAGCTGAGACTAGTGAATGAAGCCTTGGAACAAGCTGAAGAAAGAATGGTTAGATATGAAGAACGGCATGATCGAATACTCACCCAAATATGCTCAAACTATTTCATCAGTCAGTACGTGGATGAAGCCTTGGCCGACGCCCGAGGAGCCATGAATGATGCCCGAGAGTTCGCTGCGATTCTGAGAAATTTGCAGATGGACACACTCAGTGCCTTTCCAGTTACAGGTGAAGATGTCTCCATTCTTCATTTCTTAGGTAGAAAATAGAAAAATAAAGAGGAGTTTGCCCAGAATGCCTTGATGATGCCTCTTTCTTTAACCATATTGCCTGCAAGGATCAATATCCCTTGAGAGTGTTTTCAGACACATAAATTTGTAAGGCCTTATGCCTGAGTTTGCCATTGCCCATCTGAAAATATTGATTGTAATCCAGTTTGCAAAAGCCTTGCACTTAGGTTTCTTTGTTGGACTTGGTTGATATATTTGTTTTGCGCGAAAAGTCATATAAAACGGGTTTATACATACAACGATATTTACAGATGCGACGTAGCGTCACCTACACACACTTTGCTTTTTTCAAAATTCGAGTATCAATTTGATGTTTAGAGGTAACTAATACTCCTCGAAGAGAACTTAGTATAGTTAGCTTTTTGAAAAGTAGCATGTTACTCTTGAAGGGGTAACAAAATTTTTTTGTAGTATATTAGTTCATTTCTTTTTTAGTGCTACTGGAAGTTGTTAGATATGTACGTAAATATGTCTAAGTTAGTAAGGGTTATCTAGTCATTTGCTCTATTTGTATAAATACCTTGACCTGTGGGTTGTTGTTCAATTGATTACCTTAATTGTGTTCTCCCATTGTTCCCCTTCTTTTATCCTATTTTTGTCTCCATAAATCCTAATAAAAATAAAAATAACACTTGTACTTTTCAAAATATCACCGTTATTCTTCGTAGTAGCACTTTTAAGGTTTTTCCATATATATATATATATATTTTAAACTTATTAATTTTCTTAGTAATATCCTTATTGAGTAGTTTTTTTTTTTTTCCCCACTTATTTATTTATTTGTATTTGGGACCTTTTTTTGCCCTCCACTACTAGTTGATCGTCCCTCTCACTAGTTGATAGACGAATTTCATAGCCCCGCGGAATATCTAACAGGAGTGTGAGGTGTAGTTCGTGCTCGGTGAGTAAGAGGTTACTTTCATTTTGAAAAAAGAATGCTAGATCTAGTACAGAAGGTATTATGTTGCTGCAAAGATGAAGTTTTTAGGGACAATTTTGTTCAGTTTTAACTTTTGTTGTAATATTTTCTTGGGAATATTCTTATCAAGGGCGTAACAAGATTTAAAATTCCTTAAAAGGGTGTAGAATTTTTAAAATTCCTCCAAAGGGCATTAAAATATTTTAAGTAATTCTTTAATGCCCACTTTACCCTTTGAAAAGTAAAAGAAAATATTTCATCTTTTTGTGGAGATAAACGATCGGTTGAATTCTATTCTAATATGATATGATTGTTTAAAAAATAATAGCTTAAAAAAACTTGGTTTGAATCGGTAAGATCAAACTAAACTCATCCTACAACAACTTGTTCATCGTAAAGAATTTTCATAATAAAATTAAACTGGGAGTTATGTGCACGGCCATGAGCAAACTTTAGCCCAAGAAATAACTTTGAAAGGCCAATTTATTCACTACCCCGGCCGGAATTCAATTTGTGCAGGGCTTTGATTTCGCTTTATGATGAACATCAGAGGGAATCGAGTCTTTCCCTTCCCCTCTTCAGTTGAGAAAATGGTTACAAATCGTGATTTTCTTCTCCTGTTTTTTTTTTTTGTGCTGCAGATTTACCGTGTACAATAATCTCAAGTCATTGGTTCCATCGAAACGGTGTTTGGAAGACAAAATCCGAAGCCTTCAGGGAGGGAGATCAGAGAAAAAGAAGAAAAACAAAGGAGAAGAAAATAATCTCACCAAAATCCAACCTTTCTCCATAACGAGATTGAAGAAAATTAGTTCTCAAATCTAACCCAATTACTTAAAGATTAAAACTTTAATATAAGCCCTCAAGTATCCATCAGAATGATACATATTCTCACCATGGAAGTCCTTTCTTCTTCTTCTTATTTTTTTTGTAGAATCCTAGAAGAAGGGAGTTTCTTATCTATTTTATTAAATCTTATTAAAAGAAATGAGAGAATTATATGATACATTTTGTAGATGGGTAAAGTGGTCATTAACAATTTATTTATAAAATTAGTATATTTCACGCCCTTAAGAGGAATTTTAAAGATTCTACACCCTTTTAAGGAATTTTAAATCTTATTACGTCTTTAATAAGAAGTTTCCTTATTTTCTTTGAGAACTAGTAATTTTTTTTATACTTTACTAGCTATGGATAATGCTAATGATTATCGAGCCAGAGATGGACTCGTGTTCAATGGCCTATGTTGGCCGCTCTGTAGGATCATATTTGATCCATCAACTTTATTGTGACTATAATTTACTTATTTCTGGAAAAAACTAAAATAAAATTGAGCATTCAACTGGTATTAGTAGGAGGGACCCACGACAGGTGGGAACCGCGACGATACAAAACATGAGAAAGATGTTTTTCTCCATGACATGGATATTAAATTATAAAATTAATCCCAAAAAAATCCTTTATACGAAGTATTTATTAATTTTTTTAAAAAAAATTACTATGTCATTATCAACTCTTTTGCCACATCATGTAAAGAGTTAACAGAGTAAAATGTATGGGCAAATGGCATTAGTGGTTACTCAATTATTCACAATATTCAGTTTTGATTATTAATCTTTTTTTTTTTTGTGCGTGTTTTTTCACTCAACTATTCGCAGTGTTCAGTTTTAGTTCGGGGTGTTCAGAAAACTGTCAAACCGGTAACTGGACTGAAAATCAAACCGCTAAATCGGTTATTATCAGTTTTAATCGGTTTCGGTTAACCGGTTATAAACGGTTAACCGGTTCGGTTCCGGTTTTGGATTTTTTCTTATTGGTTAAACCGGATAACCGGTATATATATACTTTTTTTAATTAATTTTTTTAATACTTTTATGTGAGAGTTTATTTACTTATGAATTATAATTAACATGTCTAATAAACTTATGATTCTCCAAATTTATTTCATTCTTTTCTATTATGATACATAAATTTTTTCATATGCATAAAAGTGTTAAAAAGAAATACATAAATAAATTTGTGTTAGAGATTTTTGTAAAAATTAAAATACTATAGCTATCTTACAGATATAATAATACTTTAATTCATTATTATTATTTATTTCACATTCATTTATATTTTCTAATACACTTGTGATAATTACGTAAAAAATATCATATTTGTTCAAAAATAAAAAGAAAGTAAAAAATAAAGAAATTTTTTTATCGGTTTATCGGTTAAACCAGTAGACCGGCCGCTAAACTGGTTAACCAAAACCGGTCAACCAGTAACTTTATCGGTCGGTTAGCCGGTTTTGATTAAAATTATCAAAATCGGTACTAACCGGAACCGGTTAACCGGCTAACCTATCGGTTGAACACCCCCAGTTTTAGTCACTAATATATTTTTTGTGTGTTTGCTCACTCAACTTTTTCAAATATTACTTTTAACCTATAATGTGAGTTAGAAAATTCTTTCAACCTATTTTGAAAACACAAACATTTTATAAAAGTTAGAAGTTCATACATTCCATGCAACTTACAATTTTTTTTCTTTTCAATATTTTCATGTATGTGCAAGCAATGACATTACCCACAAACAAATATATTCCTACATCTCAATACACAAACATATATATTCGCTCGACCAGTTTCACTCACGTTCTTTTGATGGAGTTTGCATTTGGACTGAACTCTAAGTAGTAAATTAAGTTCCTTTATTTTTGTTAAATTTTCAATTATATTGAACTGTGCTTGCGATTTTTACCACTTAAAAATTATGTGAGTAGCACACATAAAGGATTCCGTCTAGCTTGATTGTCGATTCTCATAGAATAAGTTAAAAGTAACATTTGAGAAAGTTGAGTGGGCAAATACACACAAAAAATATATTAGTGTTTAAAACTGAACGTTGCGAAAAGTTGAGTGAGCAAACACGCACCAAAAAAAGATTAGTGGCCAAAACTGAATATTACGAATAGTTGAGTGACCACTGGTGTCATTTGCCCAAACTTACAATCTTAAATAGTACTTTCTCCATTCCATTCGAAGGATTTATTTGGATCAATGTACAATTTATTACGAGTGTCAAAATACAACTCCAAAAATAACTAATTTGACACAATTTATTCTAGCTTATATGTTAAAATTAGCCATTGAAAACCTACCAATGTTTTCAATCTAAACAATCTTTAAAAACTCTACAAAAAAAAAAATTACCTATCATATAATAATGGTTTAAATATTATTAATCCCCCTGTGTTTATAGGGGAGTGTGATATTTGCCCCCTGTGACCATAAGTTAAACCTTTATATCTAATGCAATGACTTTTATAACCCTTATCTATTAAGCATTATTTTCTTTGACAAAAATACCCTCAACTAATTAAACATTAACAGTAAAAAGATAAATTAACTATTAAAACTTAAAATAATTTTGGTGAGTGGTGTGAGATTATCAATAAAATTATGAAACAAACTTATTTAGGGGGAAAAAACCTCATGATGTTGCTCAAATAAAAACATGCTTATGTAATTAAGGTTCCGTTTGGACAAGTATTTCAAAAATATTTTGATAAAAGTGTTTTTCAAAAACATTTTATAAAATATGTTTTTGAAGTTTTTTTTTAATGAAATATGTGTTTCGACAAGAATTTTATAAAAACATTTTTTAAGTTAAAAATAGTTCAAAAGATATTTGATAAAGTATTTTAAAAAAAATATTGTTAAATTATGTTTGATGCGGGAAATTATAAAAAAGTTTTGTTTATTGTATATAAACCATTTTCTTTTGGGTGGGCAGGTGGTGTGTATAAAAATAGCTAAAAATCATTGGGCCTGGCCCAATCAAAACAAGGAGAGCTTAAGCATAAAAAGCCCAAAAACAGGCTTAGGTTGGCCTCGTCTGGGATGACCTGGAGCTGACCTCGTCTGGGACGACCTGGGGATGACCTCGTCCATGACGACCTGGGAGCTGACATCGGCAGGTAGAAAACTGAGCTAGAGAAATAGCTTAGGTCAGTAACAGTCAAGATAACCGGGCTCGGAACATTTAGGTCAGAATAACGGTAACAATGACATGATTGCTAGGCCATATTAAGGGGCGGGGATCTGAGACTGGTTTCATGCAGGAGTTACTCACTACAATAATTACAAAGGAGCCGTTATGATGAAGGAGCCTTATCCGAACCATAAATAGCAAATGAGTTACAAAGGCATTCAAGTCGCCATGAATGAGGAGGCAATTAAGGTGTGCAATCAATGCGCAGGCTCATTATGACACCAACGGACACTTCAAGGTAAGGCTATATATATTCAGTATTCATACTCATTTCAGGTACGCCATTCTTTACGGACTTAAACTCTTGGTCATTTCAGTTTACCCATATACTCTACTAACTTGAGCGTCGAAGTAGAACAGGGGGGATAGCCCCACTTGTTTCTTATTTCTTGCCCCCGTTACCAGCTTCCTCAAGAAGGCTGCTGAGCCGAGCTCCCGCTTCCCAGATCCGAGCTCCGCTCTCACCCATCCGAACTATCAATTTGCAGATCTTAGATATATATTCAAATCTTCATCCAGCCGACAGAAGCATCCCAATATGGACATTTTGTATCACATCAGCAGGGGTCGGGGTTGCGCGGCGTTCAGGGTTAGGGTCGCGCGGGGGTCGGGGTCTAGTTCAAGTCTAGGGTCAGGGTCGGGTCTGGGATCAAGGTCAGGGTCGGGTTCGGGGTCAAGTTCAGGGTCGCGCGCAGGATCCAGGTTAGGGTCCCGTGGGGGTCAGGATCGGGGTCTGGGTCAGGATCGGGGTTGGGCTCTGGTCTAGGTCGAGGTCGAGGTCGGCTCTGGGGTCAAGGTCAGGGTAGGAGTCTAGGCCAGGTCCGGGGTTGAGGTTGGGGTCGGGGTCGGGTCCAGGGTCAAGCTCTGGGTCAGGTACAAGTAGGGCTGTCCAAGAAAACCGAAGAACCGAAAACCGAACCGGAACCGGTAGATTACCGGTTCCGGTTTACCGGTTAAAACGGTTTACCGGTTTTACCGGTTTTGGTTTACCGGTTTTTACCGGTTTATCGGTCGGTTTTCGGTTAGTATTTTTTCATTATCGGTTGAACCGGTAAACCGGTAATAATATTTATTACCGGTTTATCGGTTAACCGGTTTATCGGTAAACCGGTAAACCAGTTTAAACCGGTTTAAACCGGTTTAAACCGGTTTAAACCGGTTTACCGGTTTACCGATAAACCGGTACTAACTTACTTTAATTGTTTATAATTTTTCAAATATTGAATCTATACAATATATATATATATATATTGATATTTCTTACGCTTAGTAATACTTCACCGGTTCCACTAGAATAGTATATTATCACATATGTACAACACATAATAAAATAATTTGTTTTAAGTTCACACCACTCACTTATTCAGTGTTTGATAACTTCCCTTTATGTTTTAATTGTATAAGTATAATGTAATTGTAGACCACATATAGATATATTCGAAACTGGCATAATTAATTGGGTGGTGTGTTTTGCATATTCTCCCAACATTCTTTCATTGATGAAGAAGTTTCTCTAAATTTGTTGAAGATGTTTGTTATTTATAATTTTTGATCTTCTATTTTAATTTATGGCAATTCATAGCGATTCATTTCGTTGAAAATTCGTGCGATTAACTGATTTAATGAATCAAGTTTACCAAATCCGATAATGGTTTAATGGTTTTATACTTTCATATTAGATATTAGTATACAAGATTAACTCATTCTAGTTAATGGTTTTATAATTTCATATGAGATAATGAGATATCAGTGTCATAATAAATAATAATTATTAAGTTATAATATAAATTATGAACTTATATGAAATGTCAAATATGATGTACAGGAAAAAATTATAATAAAAATATTGTGTCTTCTCTAAAATACAACCAAATTAATGTTGATTAGATATTTTACGAGGTAATGATAAAATTTTAAATCAATGAGCAAAGCAATCAATGACTACGAGTAATGATGATTTGACAAAGAGGTGGTAAGTTGGTAAGTTGTTGGACGATATCAACATTATTAAATATATAACGTTTTTACATTTTAAAAAAAATCATGAACAATGTAATACTAATTTTTAATTTTATAGGTGAATAACAGTAGTTTATTTTTTATTTTTATAGGTGTAATTAGTCATCACTGTCATGCCATTAATTATTTTCAATTATTAAATTAAAATTCAAAAAATTTTGACAAGATTTTATTTATAATTGATCAAAATTTCTTGACACAAAATTGTAAAATTATTTAAACAAAAAGAATATCTAATAAGTAACATTCATTTAATATGTTTTCTTTTTAAAATTATTTAAACAGAAAAAGTATACCACATTTAACAAAAATAGCTCCACCTCATAAGAGTTTATAATTTCCTTATCATCACTTAGAGAATCCCTAGCTTCAGCGGCCTCAGTTGAAAATTGAAATGGACATCATTCCCTCAACATCCTGCAAATAGGCAGTAAGAAAGAAAAAAACGGCAGTAGGCAGCAATATTTTGATTAGGTTTTATTTGTTTAGTGGGTTAATTATTGGGTTAGGTTTAATTTTTATTGGGTTGGGTTTAAATTAATTTTTTTTATTTGGGCTGGGTTTAAATTACAATTTTTAATTGGGCTAGTTTTGTAGATTGGTCCCAATAGCAATAGCCCAAAAAAATTAAAAATAAATAAAAAAAACCGGTTTACCGGTTTTAACCGGTAAACCGGTAAAAACCGGCAGAACCGAAAACCGACCGAACCGGTACCTACCGGTTGGTCTATCGGTTCTGCATAAAAAAAATAAAACCGGTAGAAACCGGAACCGGTAAACCGATAAACCGGTAAACCGCCCGGTTGAACACCCCTAGGTACAAGTCCAGGTCCGTGATCGGGGTCGGGTCGGGTTTGGGTTCGGGATCGGGGTTGGGTCAAGTCGGGGTCCAAGTCCTGGGTTGGGGTCGGGTCTGGTCGGGGTTGGGTTCGGGTCCGAGGTCGAGGTTTGGGGTCCATGTTAGTTCCGGGTCTAGGGTTTGGTTTGGTTCCAGGGTTGAGATCGGGGTCGGGTCTGGGGTCGTGGTCGGGTCTAGGGTTAAGGTCGGGGTCGGGTCCAGGTCCGTGGTCGGGGTTGGGTCTGGGTCCAGTTCCGGGGTCAGGTTTGAGTCCGGGGTCGCGTCCAGGTCGGGTTCGAGTCTGGGTCTGGGGTCGAGGTTCTGGGTCTGGGTCAGGGTTGGGGTCGGGGTTGTGGCCTGGGCTAGGTCAGGTTCGGGTTCAAGTCCGGCCCGAGGTCGGGGTCAAGGCCAGGGCAGGGTCAAGTCTGGTTGTGAGGGGCAGGTTTAGAGTTGGGGTCAGGGTCAGGCGTAAGGTCGGGGTGATGTTAGGGTGGGACCGAGGTCAGAACGTGGGTGGGACTGGGGTCGAGGTCTAATAGGGGGAAGGCAGATAATGAGGTCAGAACGGGGGTGGGGCCGAGGTCGTGGCCTGGTCGTAATGGGGCCGATGTCCTGTCAGGGACGGTGCCAAAGTCAAGGTCGAAATGAGGGTGGGGCCAGGGTCAGGATCGAGGCAATGCCGGGGTGGGTCTGAGGTTGGGGGCAGATTGAGGGAGGGACATGCCGACCCGCGAGTTTATTTTAAAATGATTTAAAATTTTTTAAAGTATTTTATAAAAAAAATGTTGACGGTGTACTTTAAATACAATTTACATCAAATTATTTTTTAAAAATATTTTACAATTTCTTGTCCAAATATCATTTTTAAGTTTTCTATACTCTTAAAGCACTAAAAACGTTTTTGATGTACTTGTTCAAACATGACTGAAATCTTTTATTCTATGAATTTTTCATAAACACAAATAAAAAATAATGGGAAAGAGAAGGTACTCATTTATTTACCTTCGCTTTCTCGTTATTTTTTAGTTGTGTTTATGAAAAATTCATATATTAAAAGATTTCATTATATAAACATGTTTTTATTTGAGCAAAATCATGAGATTTCTGGTGTGCATAAAACTAAGTCTTCATTGGGCCTGACCCAATTGAAGAGGGAAGACATAAACGGTAAGAAAGAAAAGATGCACAAAAGGGTCAAGCCCAAGTTTAGGTCAGAAAAACCTCTAAAAACCGAGCCAAAGAAACATGCTTAGGTCGGTTGGCAGCTTAGGTCGATCCCACGGGATTTCCGCACTGACACCATAAAAATCGAGTTCGGGGAAGTTAGGTTGGAATAAATGATGACATTGACACAGTAGGTAGAGATCATTATATGATTAGGGATACATTTTGAATACATGCAGGAAGTGCTCAAAAAAATGATGGAAAAAAAGCCAAAAGTCATGCCATGATGACAAAGATCGTGCAAGTCATCGTAAAAAGAGGAAGAGCAGTTGGAAGTGCTGATCATAGAGCAATGGACATATCAAAGGTCTTGATATAAATACTAAGTCATGAGGCTGAAAAAGGTACGCAATCTTTTATGTTTGAGCTCTCAAGTGAATACTGTTTATCTTCTTCACCACTACTAACTTGATCGTCGGAGTTACACCGGGGGGATAGCCCTGCTCATTTTGCCGCTTATTTTTGGTAACGAAGCATTCCATTAGGTCAACCCGAGCTACACTTCCTTATCTGCGCTGATCCGAGCTAAAGAGATTCAAATCCGATCCTCGTTGCTGTTTACTTCCGTAGAAGACTTCTACTTTGGGCCTGAACCTTTGAGACCTCCATTGGGCCAAACGGAGCATCCAGCACCGGACATTTTGCGTCACATCAACTGGCGCCGTCTGTGGGAAACGTTTGATCAAAATTATTTCATCAAATTTTCTCCATACTCAAAGAAATTTGTTGAAATCATGACGCAAAACCAAGATCGTTCGGGAGTTGATGCTTCTTCTTCCACCACCACCGCTGCTTCCACCGTTACAACCATGATTGTTCCTACCGCCGCTGTAGTTTCTACCACCACCAATGCTCTACCAGCTACCACTACCGCGGCTGCATCTCACACCGTTGAGTCCTTCACCCCTCAGCAAGAGCAAGCCGAAAGAGAAAATTTTTTTCGTTTGTTTCCACAACTATTCCACCTGATTAACCATGGCCCTCCAGTCACCTCTACTTCTGGTTTAGGGCTCCCAGTTTCTAGTGTTACAACCACTACTCCAGAGGTCGTTAATATTGAAAACCTTCTTGTTTCATAGGCTATTCCTGATGTTCCTTTGCCAGGAACGTTGTTCAATCCTATGGCCGATCCATCTGTTGTTCTGGTCTCCAGTCTCCCCCCCCAACCTGGTGCTGTTTCTAGGTGTCCTTCTTACTCTGGGAGAACTCATTCTTTTTTAGGGTCTAATCAAGTTGTATCTACTGCTCCTCCTGTTTACACTACTTTGGCTCATACTCAGGTTACTCCCACCTTCCCAGCTCCCTTCACGGTCCCTATAGCACAGCCCAATACTTACCCCTTCATGTCAGGTATGCCTTTCCCTATGATAGGACAGCAGTTGGGTCAGTTAGGTCAGCCTAGCTTGGGTCTGCAGTTAGGTCAAATAGGTCAGCCTGCCCTAGGTCAGCAGTTGGGACAATTTGGCCACCTCGGTCCCGAAACCAGTCAATTAGGATATCACGGACCTATAGTTCCACCAAATCTGGCCCAGTTTTAGCATTATGGTATAGGCACAAATTGGGCTATGCAGCCCCTTCCTGGGTATTCTCCCTTATTCAATCCGAGCTATTATACCGGAGCTAACACGGGTAATTTTGCAATTTGGGGGGAGGGGGGGGGGGGGGGGGGTATCCGTTAGGTCAAATAGGATATGCCCAGCCCGGTCAATCTGTATTACCTGGATCCGGATACGCTTAATTGGGAAAGGCCGAGCCCACCTCTCGCATTTCTCACCCATTTGGCTGGGAGATTCAAACAGCTCATTTTCTACCGGGCTACAAGGGTTTAGGTAAGATCGACAATTATGATGGTACTGTTGACTCGACGGCTCATTGGATGCAATGCATGAGTGTCATAGATGCTGCTAATTTGTCTGATGCCAACCGCTGCATGACCTTTCATCTTACCCTCAAAGGTCAGGCTATTAATTGGTATTGTACTCTGTCGCGTAATTCCATTCATTCTTTAGATCAATTTGGTGATTTGTTCTTAGCTAATTTTATGGGTAACAAAATATTATTTAAGCCCATTTCTCATTTGATGAACATAGCCCAAAGAATGGGGGAGGGGTTACAGGCCTACATAGATCGATTTAACGTAGAATTTAGACAATGCCATGAGAAAGATGATAGGATTATGATGGGGTCATTTATTAATGGACTACAGGCTGGACCTCTAGCCACCGAGTTAGCCATTAGGCCCCCACCTTCTTACTTTGAAATGATGGTTACTGCTGTTAACTTTGCTGTTATTGAGGACAGGAATGGGAGAGAGTAGGGGTGATATCGAGCCGAGCCGAGCCCGAACACACCCATGTTCGAGCTCGGCTCGACTTCATTATCTTGGGCTCGAGCTCGAGCCTGAGAGCCTTGTGGATCTCCACTTCTAAAACAAAATTAGCTTGTGCAGGATTCGAACCCAGGTTCTCTGGATTCCCCTGTTGGTGTCTTACCACTGCACCAAATGTAATTTCATATTAATGTGTATGAATGATAAATTATATATCTATTTTATCTTTTGTAAAAATTATTTTTTCTTATCGAGCTGTTCACGAACGTAATCGAGCCGAGCTTCCTTTTGTTCATTTATTGTTCGTTTATTAATCGAGCTTAAAATTTTGTTCATGTTCGTTTATTAATAAATAAACGATCTCGAACCGAGCTTTTAACGAGCCGATCCCGAGCTTGTTCGTGAACGTTCGTGTTCGTTCTCAGCCCTAGGAGAGAGGTCTCTCTGATGTTTATGGTAAGAGAAAAGCTTCTTCCCCAATTCCTGCCTTAGGAGGAGGGAAGAGGCCGGGCTTTGTAAGTTCTAACAATGCCGGCCCAAAGGCTGGGGTCGGCGTTAACGCTTTACAGGTGATCGAGCCATTTTCAGCGCCGCGGGCAGACATATATGCGGTCATTCAACATCAAGGGCTGATCCCTCCAGCACGTCCCCTGACGAGCCCCACGGACCGACTCAACCCCAGTAGGTATTGTAATTATCATAAACATATTGGCCATAATACTAATTATTGTAGAGATTTAGCTTCAGAAATAGCCAAACTTATCCAAGCTGGAAAGTTGTCTCAATACACACAAGTGGCTCCTTTACCCAAACCGACCGTCACAGCAGGTCGGGAATGACCTACAGGATGCTACCAGTGTGGAGAACCTGGCCATTTTGCTCGGGAGTGTTCTCAGCCCGACCTCCGGGCCCCAAACACGGGGGCCAGTGCCGACATAACCATAGCCGGGGTCGTAAACACCATAGCTGGAGCACCTACCCAGGGTGACTCTAATCGTTAGAGAAAACAGGTATATCGTCAAAGGGAAAACGTCCTGGGTAAGCGCAAAGCCAACCCTGTGGCCTCGATTATTACCTTTGATGACAGTGACCACTTCTTGTCCTATAATTGTGATGATTCCCTAGTTATCGATTGCTATATTTTCAATTATCAAGTACAAAGGACACTATTAGACACTGGTAGTTCTAGCTATATAATTACTACTAATGCATTAGCAGGATGTCAATTGCATAAGGCTCGTTTAAATTCAGTACGTACACCTTTGATTGGCTTTGGCAACCACCATGTTATTCCTATGGGGCAGTTAAGCATACCAGTTACATTAATAGCTGGCCAGCTAAAACGAACAGAAACCACAGATTTCGTGGTCATTGATGAGCCCTCACCTTACAATGTGTATCTCGGTCGGCCTGGACTAAATCAATTTCAGGACATTGCTTCTACTACGCATATGCTTTTAAAATTCACTACCATGGATGGTGTGGCGTCTCTTCGTTGTGATGTCATACAGGCTAAGCAGTGTTACACGGCCTCTCTAAAAGAACAGGTGCCATTTTGTTCAAAATGGCAAGCTACTCCAGTCGTCGCACCGACCCCCGAATCCCCGGCTTCACCAGCTCCTCTTCATGGCGGTACTGCCCGCACCGTTGACATCACTGACCTGCGGGAAGCTCGGATCGATTTATTAAGACCGGGGCTGAAGTTAAGCCGTCCCTCTGGCTGCCGACCCGAACAAGGTAATCAAAGTAGGGGCCGATTTATCTCCTCAGTTATAGCATGATTTACTTAATCACTTGCGTGAGTTCGCGGAAGTCTTTTCTTGGGGACTGGAAGACATGCCTGGCATTTCTCAAAATATCATTGAACACAAGCTATCTATTGATGCCAGTCATAGACCGGTTCGTCAACGGAAGCGTAATCTCGGAGGTAAACGCAGCAAATACATAGAGATCGAAGTCAACGCTTTGCTGGAGGTACGTATCATTCGAGAAGTAGATTATCCTGAATGGTTGGCTAATCCTGTATTCGTTCCCAAGCCGGACGGCTCCTGGCGCATGTGCATCGACTTCATCGACCTGAACAAGGCCTGCCCCAAAGATTGGTTCCCTTTGCCCTTCATTGACGTACTGGTCGATGCCATAGCTGGGTTTTGCTTCCTCAACTTCTTGGATGCATACAAGGGCTATCACCAAATCTTCATGGCTAAAGAAGACGAGGAAAAAACATCCTTTATCACGGATAAAGGTACTTATTGCTTTATTACTATGCCTTTTGGTTTGAAAAATGTTGGAGCTACTTTTCAACGCCTAGTAAATAGAATTTTCAAAAAATAACTAGGTCAGAACATGGAAGCATATGTTGACGATTTACTTGTTAAAAGTAGGGATGAATATGCTTATTTGTTTGATTTACGAGAAACGCTAACTTTGGTCAATTACAAATTGAGATTAAATCTTAAAAAATGTGTTTTTGGGGCTACTTCGGGTAAATTCTTGGGTTATATAGTTTCTGAGGGTGGTATTTCTGTTAATTCCAAAAAAGTAGAAGCTGTCCTACAAATGCACCCTCATAGGTCAATTCATGAGGTACAACAACTAACGGGTAGATTAGCAGCCTTAAATCGGTTTTTAGCTCGGTCGGCATAATGAGCTTTACCTTTTTTTAACATTTTGAAAAAATCAGATAAATTTGTATGGACTCCAGAATGCCAAGTAGCTTTTGAACAATTGAAAATGTACCTAGCTTCTTTACCATATTTAACCATGTCGATCCCTAAGGAACAATTGTACATGTATATAGCTACCACTGAATTTGTGAAGCTCGGTTCTGCTTCGAGAAGATAACCGGGTTCAAAAACCCATCTATTTTGTTAGCAAAGTTTTGCAGGCTGCAAAAAAATATTCCAGTCTAGAAAAGTTAGTCCTGGCTCTAGTTCACTCCACACGTCGTCTCTGACCTTACTTTGACGCCCATGGAATCACCGTTTACACCGACGCACCCCTTAAGGCCGTCTTGCAAAAAGAGAGAGTTTCATGTCGGCTCACCAAATGGGCCATCGAGTTGGGGGAGTATGATATTACCTTCGCGCCACATACCGCAGTCAAAGGCCAGGTGTCAACAATTTCATAGCTGAAGGGGTATCGGAGATCCAGGAAGACATGTCTAACACCTCGTAGGAAACCGACCTTCTATTACCCGTGACAAGAGGCGATGACTAATGGACATTCTACGTAGATAGAGCTTTCAGTCAGTTAGGGTCGGGAGCCGGGATCATCCTCACCAGTCCTACCGGGGAAGTTCACACTTATGCTTTACGATTCTGTTTCACAGCCACCAATAACGAGGCGGAGTATGAAGCCATGTTAGCCGGCCTAAAATTAGCTCGGAAACTGGGAGTCCGAAATTTAAAAATTTGTTCGGACTCCCAGTTGGTCGTTAAGCAAATCTTGGGGGAGTATAAGGCTAAAGATCGACAAATGGAGGAATATTTGGCACTGGTACAACAACAGCTGCAAGTTTTTTCAAAATGGGCTATAGAGCGAGTCCCACGGAGCAAAAACACAAATGCGGATGCTTTATCCAAATTGGCTTCTTCGATTTTCTCTCATCTAATTAAAAGTGTTCTAGTAGAGGAAGTGCAGACTAGGAGTACAGCCGAGCCAGCAGTTTTCTCCCTAAGCAAAGGTCGAGACTGGCGATTCCCCCTGTGGCAGTATTTACAGGATGGTACTTTGCCAGACTCACGAAAGAAAGCACAACGAATACGAAGAAAGGCAGAACATTATCAAATAGTCGGGGGAGATCTATACAAGAAGAGGTTCTTGATGCCCTTACTAAAGTGTTTAGGCCTGGAAAAGGCGGTTGCCATGCTTAAGGAAATACACCAGGGGGATTGTGGGTCCCACATCGGGGCTCGGAATTTAGCAAAAAAAGTAATTGGGGCTGGGTTTTATTGACCCCGGTTATTCCAGGAAGTAGTCGAGTATGTTCGACATTGTCCCAGTTGTCAACATAATGCACCATTTCACAGGTTGCCAGCGTCCAGTTTTATCAAAATAATTGCACCTTGGCCCTTTGCAGAATGGGGAATAGACCTTATGGGGCCATTTCCTAATATCGGCTCTTGTCAGTATTTCGTCATGGCTATAGACTACTTCACAAAATGGGTGGAGGCCGAGGCATTGACAAATATTACCGGGCGAACGGTAGCTCGGTTTTTATGCAGGCAAGTCATTTGTCGATTCGGCGTACCTAATTCGGTTATCTCGGATAATGGGACTCAGTTTGAATATAAGGAATTTACAGCCTTGTGTACGAAGCTCAGTATCACTTAGCGTTTTGCATCTGTAGCTCATCCTCCAGCAAATGGGCAAGTGGAGCTCACTAATCGGACTTTGTTGCACGGACTAAAAACCAAGCTAGAAGATAAGGGCAAGAATTGGGTGGAGCAGTTATCTCATGTATTGTGGTGTCATCGAACCACGCCTAAATCGACTACAGGAAAGACTCCTTTCGAGTTAGCCTTTGGAGTCAATGCTGTCATACCTCCAGAAATACAAAGTAGTGCGTCCCAAGTAATGCACTTTGAAAGGGATCGGAACCAGTAAAACTTGGAACTCAGCATGGACCTGGTAGAGGAAGCTCAGGACGCGGCCTACATACATCAGCTAAATTACAAGAATTTAGTCCGACAACACTATAATGCCCGGGTCAAGCATCGAGCCTTTGTACCAGGAGACTTGGTTTTGCGGAACCGGGCTGTCAATAAACCGCAAGATCAAGGAAAGTTGGTATCTAATTGGGAGGGACCCTACCGGGTGATAGAAGCACGACCTACTGGTAGTTACGTATTAGAAGATTTCCAGGGACAGTTGGTTCCGCGAGCTTGGAACGCAACACACTTGAAAAAATACTATCTCTAAGTAAGTTAAAGACAAGATCGTGAAGAAACTAAGTCATTTATTCAGAGGAAAAGTTAAGCCGGCCCAGTACAAAGTTGTCCCAGTCAAATATTCAGAAATAACAAAAATTTTAAGTAAAGAACAACGGAGCTACGAGGGAAGAGCCTGAGAAGTCACTTCTTCATCCATCGCCCCACTTGGGTCAGCCGTGGGATCCTCTTCTTCTACATTCTCCGGCAAAGGAATACCGGTATCTCGGCATTCCTGCTTGACCTCGTCTATCAAATCGAAAGGATCCCGATCCTGAGCCAGCAGGGAAGCATGAGCCGAGGAGTCTTCAGGAAGGCCCTCCACCGACCTAGGGCCTTTAAACTCATCCCAGCATATAGTATATCTGCACTAGATCAGCTCCATAAAGCGCCAGTTCATCAGATTCAGCAACGGCCCCTCCTTGAAGGTTTTCAGAGCAGTTTGACGTGCCCCCTCCACCTCTGCCAGTCTCAGCAACTCGGCTGATTTCTTCTTTTCCTCCTCTAAGGCCCCCTACAGGTCGGCCTTATCCTGTTTTAAGGCAGCAATCTCCTCCTCCAAGGCCGATCTGTCCTGCCTCAGCTCCTCCACCTCAGCCTCCAAGCCCTGGGACTTGGTATCTAACTGGCTAGCCTTGGTACCGAGCTCTTGGTTCTTTTTGTAGAGCTCGGTATTCTTGGCCTGGAGGTCGGTAACTCTGCTGGATTCGACCCCCAACTTCATCTTCAAGTCCTCGATCTCCTCGACCGACCTCTTCAACCTCTCTTGCTCATAGCTCTGAGACAAGATGTCCAGAGCAGCAGTTCTCTTAGCCATGGCCCCATAATTTACGCAGACCTGTAAAGCAAAATCGTGAACTTTATAAGATATCACCCATTCACATATCTCAGGAAAATAGTTAAGAGTTAAGGATGTTACCCGTTTGATGTGAGAAGCCAAAAAGGCTTCCTGCTTCGCTAATTGTTCGATGCTTTGCCGCATCTGGCTACTAGCCTCAATTATCTCCGTGAAGGAGCCATGGGAGTCGGCCACTATCTCCAAGTAAGGCCGGACGTCTTCGACTGGAGGCACCGCCAAGTGAGGCTGATAGATGGGCCGAGCTAGGGGCCCGATCTCTCCTTCGGATCCTTCAGGATGATCATCCTCTCTTTCGTTGAAGAATCCAAGGGTCCCAGCAGCTCATCCGGGCTGGGTATCTCGGCTCCAAATATCGAGTTGGTCGACGGCTGAGGAGCCTTAGCACTTCTGGCCGCTTGGACCTCCATGGGGTCGGCCTATTCTTCTTAGAAGCTCGAGGAATCAAGGCGTCGGTAGGAGGATCAACCCCTTCTCCCTTTTGGTTCAGGTCAATTTCTGCAGAGGGTCTTTTTGAAGACCCTGAGGCTACCGCCTGCTTGGAGGACTTCCTTCTCCGACCATATCCACTGAAGCCGCCTGGAAACAGAAAAGACCAATGCAAGAATATCAGCAAAACCGAGCTAAGATAAATACAACCACAGTTAAAAAGTTCAGAGGCAGGTAATTACATTCTGGTTAAACATTGGGGGCCTGGCTCAGTCCAACCCAGACAAGAAGGCCCTCAGAAGGATATTTAACTGAATATTTCTCTGAACTGGTATAAGAGTTTAAAATGTTATACTCGGACAACACTATGGGATTGGACTAATCCCAGTTCTGATCTGCCGGTGTGGTGAACTCCAACCATCGACAGGGAAGGTTAGCTTTGTCGGCTTTCACCATAAAGAAACGGGTTTTCCAATGTTTTATGGCGTCTGAGGAGTCAGTTCTAAGGATGGGTCCGTTCCTACACTTTTGCAAAGAAACCCATCCCGGCCCATAAAGATATTGACGGATGGTATAGTATGGGAATAACAGATCTAGGATGGGTCGGATTTTGGCCCCGAAACAGACGCACATGGAGCCCACTAGAAACCTGAGTGCATTGGGCACTAGCTGGCTCAGCCCAATGCCTAAATAACTACATAGCTCGGTTAAAAAAGCTGGGACAGGAAATCTTAGTCCGAATTTTATGTGGTGCTCATATACGCTGACCCAACCACCGGAGGTACTGGTTATTCGTTCTTCGGGTGTGGCCAGTCGGGTCGGGATAGCCGGGTCAAAGTGATGGGTCGATCTTAGGGTTTCTAATTCTACCCTAGTTAGCTTAGAAGGTATTTCATCGGGGTGGAATTCATAGGCGGCCATATCTACAGGAAAAAATTACACAAATGTTGGAAATAAATACGTTTTTATGAAGATCGACGATACAAGATATACCACAATTCAACCAACAATTGTAAAAGTTATAGCCTATATCCGAAGAAAACAGCAGCAAACTAATCTTAAGCCAGAAACATGCATTATGCTTGCCGGAAAACTAATCCTAAGCCGGCAAAGCAGTCAAAAAATAGTACACAAAGGGGGAAGAACCGCCTAACCTGAAGTGGGATTAAAAGGGGGCAAGCCGGTACCGGAGCTCCTTTCCTCGGCCATGGAGTTCTGCGGGATGATAATGAAGAGGTAGCGAAGGGAATCAGTGGCACAAACAGGCGAGATGGACGAAAGCAGCAATACCAACAGGCACGGCGGAGAGCCAACAACACGAACGGTCACTGCAGAAAGGAGAAGGACAGAAAACTTTTTTCAGAAACATAAAAACAACGATGCAGGTTTCTTTGTGTTTTAAAGAAGGATTCGGGAAGGTGAAACGGATAAGGAAACAAACCAACCGCTAGAGCAATTAATACCATCTCAAAGATCGTGAAAGCATGGAAAGTTGTATCGGATGCCTCGAAAGTCACTGAACCTGTCCCGTCGTGTCCCATCTTAAAAGCCAGATTCCTGGGGTCGCAATGCAAAGGTACACATTTATTGACGAATTCACTTTCTTTAGGTCAGTATCACATTAATTTTTTATGGCTCGGCTAACGTATTATTTTCTTTGGGTCAGATTTTTATTAGCTGTAGCTCATGCTTTCTCTTTAATAGTTATGATATTCGATAGGTCGGTACCCCTTTATTACTTCGCTTGGAGTGGAATAGTTTAACACTTTTAATAAGTTTGGGTCGGAACGGTTCACATTTTATGCTTGCTTGGGTCGGAAGAGAAACTCTTAAGGTAGTGAATACCTAAGTCACAGACTTAGTTATTCTCTGGGGGGCAGGTCGGAAAAAGAAACTTTCATAATCAGAATAGGCATAGGACGGTTACAAACATAGTGAATACCTAAGTCACAGCCTTAGTTATTCCCTGGGGGGCAGACAGGATGAGAGTAAAAAAATTAAAAAAAGGTATCATGTTTTAGCTCAGTAAAACACAATACTAGGGGAGCTTGTTGGTGTGCATAAAACTAAGCCTTCATTGGGCCTGGCCCAATCGAAGAGGGAAGACATAAACAGTAAAAAAGAAAAGATGCACAAAAGGGTCAAGCCCAAGTTTAGGTCGGAAAAACCTTTAAAAACCGAGCCAAAGAAACATGCTTAGGTCGGTTGGCAGCTTAGGTTGGTCCCACAGGATTTCCTTACTGACACCATAAAAATCGAGTTCGGGGAAGTTAGGTCGGAATAAATGATGACACTGACACAGTAGGTAGAGATCGTTATAAGATTAGAGATATATTTTGAATACATGCAGGAAGTACTCAGAAAGATAATGGGAAATAAGCCAAAAGTCAGGCCATGATGACAAAGATCGTGCAAGTCATCGTAAAAAGAGGAAGAGCAGTTGGAAGTGTTGATCATAGAGTAACGGACATATCAAAGGTCTTGATATAAATACTAAGTCATGATGCTGAAAAAGGTACGCAATCTGTTATGTTTGAGCTCTCAAATGAATACTGTTTATCTTCTTCACCACTACTAACTTGATCGTCGGAGTTACACCGGGGGGATAGCCCGGCTCATTTTGCCGCTCATTTCCGGTAACGGAGCATTCCATTAGGTCAACCCGAGCTACACTTCTTTATCTGCGCTGATCCGAGCTAAAGAGATCCAAATCCGATCCTTGCAGCTGTTTACTTCCGTAGAAGACTTCTACTTTGGGCCTGAACCTTCGAGACCTCCATTGGGCCAAACGAAGCATCCAACACCGAACATTTTGCGTCACATCAATTTCATTAAAATAACTTTGTTTCGTAATTTTATTGATAATCACACGTCACCTACCAAAATTATTTTAAGTTTTAATAGTTAATTTATTTTTTTACTGTTAATGTTTAATTAGTTGAGGGTAGTTTTGTCAAAAAAAATAATGCTTAATAGAGGAGGGCTATAAAATTCATTGTATTATATATAAATGTTTGACTTATGGTCACATGGGCCAAAAGATAAATTACAAAAAACACAGAGAGCAAATATCACACTCATCTATAAATACAAAAGGGACTAATAATATTTAAGCCTATAATCATTTAACCAAGTAGCATTAAAAAGCAACCACATTATTCTACATTCAAATTTCCCTCCTGTTGCCGCTCCACTCGCTCAGTAACATCCACGAAACAACGCAATTCGCCATTATCGCCCTGTCGATAGCACCATACCTCAATCTTATCAAATGCCCGGAGATCATTGGCCTTCACTACGTCGTTCCACCCTTTGTTCAGCACAACCTTACCCAGGCTCGGCCATTCCTGCAAATTCAATCGGTGCCGCCGCTTCCCGTTGTCCATGGCCTCGATCTTCATACCCTGTTTCGGAGTCACCACCATCGTCCTCTCAGGCGCCGTCAGGAATTCGTACAATTGGGGGCAGCTCGGAAACAGAAGCCTGCCTTGCGCCTGTGAAACGTCGGAATCCGTGAGTGATTTCTTGGCCACCACGACAGCTCCGGCGGGAAGCAATTGCCCGCCCCCAGTTCTCACCGGCGGCGGTGGCGGTCTCTGGTTTTGGTTCCGATTCAAATTCTCCTCCTCTGTATCCACCTCAACTATAATCCACTGTCCGAACAACTTAAATTTCTTGGTAATCTTTGCCATTAATTGCTCTTTGAACTTGATTTAATTATTGAATAAACGAATGGAAATCTTTGTCTAACGCGTAGATGTATATATAGAAGGAGTAAGTTTCCGAAATCGGCAAGCTTTTCTGTTCGTAATCGGAAACGAATTCGAGAGAGATGATGGAGCTTCACATAATGGGATTCGAATTCGGATTTGGAAAGTAGAGGATGATTAATTTCCTTTTCGTTTCTTCTTTCTTGACTTGCCAAATTGCGTTTCCCGTCCAGCTTTGTGATTTGTAAATTTAAGGAGGGAATAAGTGATTAATTTATTCACAATAGCATTTGTTCATGCAAAATTTTATGTGATCCTCTACCCTTTTTTATTTCTTTTTATTTTTATTTTATTTTTGTTTAAATAAACTAGTTTATTTTCAAATTTTTTAGTCTTTCTAACCTTATGAGTTATGATATTTTTTAGTGTAATAAATGGTAACAAATCTCTCCTGGACGGGAGATTGTTGTAAAGAGATCATACATCTTGCTTCTTCAATTCTTCAGAATCACTTTCTTTTGGGGCCAGAATAGGAGGAAGATATGGTTAAAGAACATAGGCCACTTTTAAGGCCGTGAGAAAGAAAATTCTGCGATTGTAGTTCGTTCCCCGTTCCTTTAAGTTTGATAAAATTCTGCGACATGGCCTTGATTGTTGACTCCTGAGTAGTTTCCATGTTTTAAAAGAAAGTAATTTTCTAAGATTTTTGGAGAAAGTTGATCACAAAAACTTAAGAACAATGAAAAACTACTGTAGAAAAGAACACTAAACAAATATGTGAAAAAACCGAGGGAATTGTTTCTTAGGTTGCACAAACTGAGGGATTTGTTTCTTAGATTGCATAAAGCAGTTATGGATGAATATAAGGCGTGTATATCACTGTCCTTAGATAATTATTGCCCCCACTATCAATGTCAACCGTGATAATGGCAAGATCCTCCTACGATTCAATACTTTTGAACAATATATCAAAGTAGCAAATTATTTGAATATATGAACAAGATTGGGAGTTGCTTGTGTTGTTAGAATCAAGCAAAACACTCCTATTTGTAGAGTCAGTAAGCCATCATATGTTGGTGATGGTTGATGATCAGTTTGAACAAAACCATTTGTGAACAGTCGTAACTTTTCGCTCAAACCAGAAACTGAAAAACAGTTTTCGAAACCGGTTCGACGTCGAACTCAGTCTGTGAACTCCTTAACAATCAACCGCTGTCGTGCAATTCATCCTGTGCCAAGGTTCGATATTGAAGAATATCTTCGACACCAGTTCAACGTTGCACTCAGTCTCAGAAAGTCTTCAATTTTCAGCAATATTGTTCGACGACGAATTTTGGTCTCAAATTAAGATACACTTTAATTTCAGCAAACAAACTATATTCTACAAAGAGTGTAGTTTTTGGGTCAAGATATACAAGCTATTTACATTTTTATCAAGAAAATGATCGATGGAGTGAAAATACTCTGAACAAAAACTCAACAATTTATGTGGCATTACATGATACTTAACACTCATAAAATATCTAGTGACATTTCACAATGTAAATAACACATCACTCACTATAAAAATTTTCTGCGAATTATATTATTAGTGGCGTGTTGCACAAAAAAATGAGTACAAAGCAATAAATAATTTTTGAAACTCCATATATCATAAGGCAGCAAATTTCGTTCAAACCTTTTTGAATTCCCTATATAATTATTAGTTTAGAAAATCAGAAAAATTTCCTCTCTTTTACATAAATAATATCAACATCTTGAGACACTGCTATGTCCGAAATGGAGCTAGAGGATTAGGACTACTAGAGGAGGCTTTGGAGCTTCTTAGCTCTTTACACACATGATCTAACATCCCCAAAAAATCTCTCACAATCACAAAAATTCTCAGTGGATTTGATTCCTCTTTGCTCACATCTCCATGGAAGTATTCTGTGATTTCTCTAACTTGCAAAAGAACAGAGTTCTCATTTTCCTGCAATCCCTTCAGATTCCTCTCTGCATAGCTCAAGAATGACCTCATTGAATGCACAAAGATCCCATTTTTCTCCTCCATGGCCAAGTCTTTCTCCAGAAGGCGCCGCGTCTTCGCCATCCCATCCGACAAGTTTGACACAGAGCTTGCAAGAACATCAAGGTCTATAGTTGCAGTTTTCTTCACATTGCACAGCTCAGTGCTTAGGCCAGAAACTAGATCAAGGCCCATTCTTGTGTATTCTTCTTCTTTATCTTGATGGGTTCTGCTGCTTTTTTGGCTTATTTGGTTGATCTTTCCCATTATGCTCTCTGAGACTCTGAACCCTTCTGATCTCACAATTTCTTGAACAACAAAGTGGAGAAGTGTGGTTCTTCCATCTGTTCCCTTCACATCAGCTAGCTTGAGGAGAGTGTCAAGCTTGAATGCTCTTGCTCCTCCTCTTATGGTGCCAATGTTCATCCTGTTTCCTGTTTTCAGCACTGCCTCTAGTAGTTTCAAGAAAAGCCGACTCGATCTCAGTTCCTTGCAAGCCTCCTGATGTGAAATCAGAAACAAAAATGAGGCGGGATCATAGTTTCGGTCACAAAATACCAAATTGATCATACCTTTGATTCTATTTGATCCTAATAAATTTCTAAAATGGTTAAATAAGAGTCCTTTTTATAATTTGTATGTAATTATACACGTGCACATTTTTTTTCTAGAATCTTAAAATCGATTCCACGTGGGATCCTAATCATGCAAACTATGAGCCGGATCTTATTACTTTTAGGCTTCTGGGATTTTGAAACAAGTTGGGTTCTGCAATTTGTTTACCTCTAACATTGAGAAAGACTTTCTGAGGTGAATCACTTCATCATCAAAAGTCTCTCTGAAAAGCATGGCTTCAATCCTTGAGAAGGAAAATGGTATCTTTAACATTGCCTTCACAAACTTCTCTGCAGAACCCAATTCAGTGCTATCTCCTTTGTAGTTGGAGAGTTTAGCCTCCTCTTCTTTTGTTGGAACCATCTTTGCCAATGCCTCTAGTTCTTGTAGAGTCAAGCTAGAACCTGCTCTTGCACAAATTGAAACAGACACAAATCAAAGTCCATTATGAGTTGTTTTTTAAAACGTGTTTTTGAAAGAGAAAAAAAAATGTAGATGAAAAAATATTACTCCATCCGTTCCATTAGAAGAGTTAAATTTGAAGAATGTACAACTTTTTATAAGATGCAAAGTACAATACCTAAAATATGTAATTTGCCACCATTTATTCTATTAATATCCTTACTTTCTAAAGGTGAAACCACATAGAATTATATTAGTCAGCTTATGAGAAGAAATTCAAACTTGATTTTTCTAATGGAACAAAAAATTATTTTGAAACTTGACTCTTCTAATAAAACGGAGAGAATATAATATGTAACACAAACAAAAACAGTGAAAAAAACAAAGATGAATGTGACACTACCTCTTAAAAGTGCTTCACAAACTTGTTCAGCAGTCACATTCAAAGCCTTTGAGAGTATAGTTATGTTCTGCAGTCTCTTAGGCTCGAGTACATGCTTGCTTGGAGATGGAGTTTTTGTTTTCATGACTTCATCATTCTTGAGGGTATTTTGCAGATTGTATCCAAAAAGGGATTCAATCATTTCCTCATCAAATCTGTAAAACAGGGCTAATTAGCATTCTAGATTAAAACAAGAAGATTATAAACAAAAGTCAAAAGCATATACTAAATTTACTCTGTAGAAACAAAAAAACAAAATCAAAACACAAACAAAAATAATGAAAATGAACAGGGCCGTAAGTTTCTTACTCAAATGAGCTTGATCTAAGCTTATCCCAGACAGTTGAACGATCTGGGGTTGCTCTGACTTTATCCCAATGAAGCGGTTTGAGTTTAGGAAGTGGGCTGCCATCTTTACCCAAAGGTATAATTTGAGAAAGCTGAGATGGCGGAGGAGGTGGAACTTTCAAAGAATTGCCATTTCCATTCCCAAATGGAGGGGGTGGAGGAGGAGGTTTGGGAGTGGCTGGTGACAAATTGCTTTGAAGGGTTCCATTTGATCCTGAAGATGAATCTGAAATTGGCAATGTCTTCCTTGATGGAGAAGGTGTCTTATGCAGATATGAGACCTGGAGCGGCTGAGGCGGTGGCGGTGACAGTGGCGGCGGTGGTGGTGGTGGAGGAGGAGGAGGAGGAGGAGGGGGAGGAGAAGAGGTCACTGGAAAAACTGATTCTTTTGAATCATTGGAACAGATGATGTCCAAGAAGTCAACAGAACTCTCTGCCGAAGCATTGGATGTTCTTACATGTTCAGATGATTGTGAATTACACAAAGAATGAAAAGATTCATCATCAGATTCAGGGATTGATGCAGGATACTCATTATCAGAAGATAAAGTATGAGATTCCTCAGGAACAATCTCACCAGCAGAGTTGATTTCTTCAACTTCTGATTTCACAAACTTCTGTTCTTCTGGTTCTGATTCTGCTCTTTGAGTAAGATCACAATGTGGGATGTTTTGATTCTGTTTTATACAAAAGGGCTGTGGTTCCAGAGCAGCTCCAATGGATTCAAGGTAAAAGAGGTCAGGGCCTGATGGCTCTGAGCAATATATGGAGATAGTTCTTGCTGTTTTCTTCCTTTTCTTTCTCAACTTCTTGCACCCAAAGATTAGCCCAAATGCGCATAACAAGGAACCAACTCCACCAGAAACAGCTGCTGCTATGATGATTGTTCTTGATTTCCCCCTCTTCGGCTTCCGAATGTTCCGGGCTTTCGGGATCAAATGGGGGTGGTATGAAGGGTGGTGGTGCTGGTGAGGATATACTTGAACCGGCGATGGCGATGGAGATGGCGACGGAGATGGCGACGACAACAGATCATATTGATGATGAACATCTCTGGATTTTCCTTGGAAGTAACTCTTGAGTCCAAGCAAAAATCTGAACTTTTGCAGACCCTTTTCTTCTTCATTTCCAATTTTTCCATTTCCAAGATAAATTTCTCTTCCATGGTTACTATTTCTGCCCTCCTCATTTAATGAGGCAGTAGCAGTAGTAATGCCAGTGGCAATGAGGAGGTGGGCACAATGAAATGATAAGAGAAAGAAGATGATGAGGAGAAAGAGGAAGAACATGTGGAGAATCTGAGAGCCACAATCCATTTTTTCCCCCTTTTTTCTTCCTCAAATCATGAAGAAATGAAAGCACTTTTCTGGGCTATAAATCATCAATACTTTTTTGTTCTTCTTCTTTCTTCTTCTAATAATCTTTGTTCCAAAAAGTTTGTTCTGAAAAAATTGGTTGATGGATGGATGCATATACTCTGACAAAGTCTTTATTGCTACTCCAAGGAACCCCTGAAGAAGCTGGCTGTTGCAGTTGCAGTTGTGGTTGTACTAGATTGGACCACCTTTTATTTCCTCTGTGAGTGAGTTCATGTCCTTTTTCTCTCCTCCATTAATTCTCCCTGATGAACGCTGTTTGTTTCTTCTAATTCAGTAGCTTCTGTTTTGTATGTTTCCCTCATCAGTTTCTATCTTTGTCTTGTATCTTTAGAATCAGCAAAATGATGATGATGATTAGCCTTTTCTGGTGTTTTTTGCACCAAGAAAATGATCATCATTAGCCTCAGATTAGAAGGCCCTTTTTAAGGGCTGTTGAGAAATCTATTAGAGATACATTATTCATCAAACTGGTGAATCAGACTTTATGAGTAAGTGGTTAAAAGTCATGGAATTGAATCTAAAAGTATCAACTGGTAGGTCCCAATTGGTTGGAGTGCTGGGGGGGGGGGGGGGGGGGGGGGGGGGGGGGGGGGTCGTGGTGGGCTTAGGCTTGTTTTCTCCAACTCCTACAGTATAAGTCAAAATTTATCTAGCAATAAGAAAGAGAAACTGATTAACAAGACACACAGAGATAGAGAGGGACAGAAATGATCCATCACTTTCTCATGTGATATTAGGTCATACTAATGTTGAATGAATAATAAGAAAGAAGAAGAATACAAGAAGTCAGGGATAAGGCACTCATATCCTGTCTCACTAATTTTGCACACAACCTAAAATAAGTTAGGAACGAGCCAATGTCTCAGCGATTAGTGCGCAAGATGGACTATCAAAATGTCGGGGTTCAATTCCTACCTCTGTCAGTTCTGCCTTCAATGTATTTACCGTTTATCTTTTTGGGGCAAATTATGCCAATTGTCGCTAAATGATTTTTTTTGACGACTTTTGGTCACGAAACTAGTTTTAACCTATTTTTTGTCACTCAATTAATGAAAATGCGTCAACAAATGACCGTTTACTCAAGTAAAGTTTTACAATGGTATTGGGTTTTTCAATGAAATCCACTCGCTATTAAAGAAAATACACAGTTATTGGGACAATGAATCCCAACTTCGGGATAAAGAGTTCTAAACACTGTCACGCAACTTGTGTATGTTGTCCATGTCTTATTCTTCTAAACGATATTATTTTATTACATTTTGAGATAAAACAACGTGGCCTTAATTAGATAAAACAATTCTTTATAAACCATGTCTTATTATGTAACTTTCAGGTACTTTTTTTCATAGCACAAATGGGGATAGTAATGGCCTGTTTGTGCTACCATTTATGGTAAATAAGATTAAATATTGTTGGTGTTGGATCGTCTAGGAACTCATGTGAAAGGAAGTTGGTTCTTTCTTGGCTTAACCACATGAGAGAGAAAAAGACCCAGAGAAAGGGACAGAAAGGGGGAAGAAGAAGTCTCAAACCGACAACAGTGACTAACGTGGGACGACAATAGGCTTGGCTTAGCCGCTACTTGGTTAATGGTAGTCCTGCCTCATGCAAATGCATATATGTCTTATGTAAGCAAACGCCCAAATCAAACAAGTTGCCCCTATTTCGGACACATACTCCTTTTACATGCCTTTCTTTTCAACGCTCGTATGTTATTTACGAGCCAATACAAAAGTAATTGTGACGCATGAGGAACCACTAAAAATTTAGGGGTTTGAATCTTACTTCTTTTAATTTATGATATATTATCGTGCAAGTTGGCGGAACTATACAATCGTACAGGCAGGCCACGAGCGTCAAGCTTATTTCCTCACCTTCGCAATCCCTTAACATCCACTTGTAATAGATAGGAAAATATAATAGTTGACGATTCAAAAAAAAAAAAAAGTACTCCTATGTTAGAAAACAAAACAAAAATTCTATTATTTTGTGTGGTGAATTAGATTTACAGAACGATTCGATCATTAGGTAATGGCTTATACAATGATTATTGCAATGCTATAAGTAATGTATCACATGCTACTATCAAATATTATTACTATTATTATTGAACTTTAAGCTCACAATGAATTATGCTATATATAAAGGGGAAAATTATATTTTGGTCCCTAATATTTTGCTAAATTGTATGTTGGCTCTTAAAGTCTTAGCAAATTACTTCTCGATCTCTTTGTGGATTGAATTCTTATTTTTAAATTATATTTCGGTGAATTTTACATGAAAGTAACAACCCGATGCCTACAGATAATCTCAAAGTAACATTTTGGTCCCTGTAAATGGATTAATATGTAATTTACTAAAACTTCAAGGATTGAATCGTAATTTACCCAAAACTGTTGCAGCCGGGTTGTAATTGGACCTTTTAAAAATTGAGGTTCCTACCTTTTATACTTTAAGATTCACTAGTCGAAATTAATATGAGGCACCACTTATACATTTCTCAAGTAATACTTAAATTCTTCTTGGACCTGTTTGATTAGAAGGATTATGGTCAAGAAAAGTAATATAATTTCTCAATATTAAATTCCTTTGTTTGAAATTAATTTTAATTGGTTGGGAAAGAAAAATAAATCCGCGATGCAATGAAAATAAATGTTATTTTCCAGGAAAAAGAATCCTTATTCTAATCTGGTATTCTTTTTTTCAGGTCACAAATTTTCAGAAAAGACACTCACTACCCTTACTCTTATTTATTTTCAAATATTTTATATTTCTGTTATATCAACCATAAAATTTTTTAAAAAAAACATAAAATGATAAAAGGAATTATATATATATTATTTTTCTTGAAAAAGGTACAAAAATTGTCTATGTATAAAAGTTGTCTAACTAATTGGTTGCAACTAATCGTCCACAATACCACAATTTACTTTAGTATATATTGTATCTAACTAAACTTTGTTTATTTTTATTTTTATGTCCAAACATATATATTTAAAACAACATACATACTTTTAATATATAATATTCTTTATAGTTAATTAGCTACAAAACTAAATAATATTGTAATGAAAATTAATGTATCATATTTAAAAGTTCTGATTTCTCTTCCTTTTAAATTTGGAAAAAATCGAGTGACAAATTTAATATTTTATTTTACAACAAGAAAATTTATTTTTCCAATTACTTTCTTATTCATCTGAATTCTCGCTAGACTAATAACTACATTAAAGATCAATAATCAAATATATAACTTTTTAAAATTTTAAATTAATTTTGGATGAGTATGAGTAATTGGCATGTAATTTAGTTTTAAAGTTGTAGTTTAATTTATAATTAAATATTATTTAGCTCTTATTTATGTTAATAATATTTTTATCTTAATTTGAGAGGGCATTTTCGATATTTAGTTTAGTTGACATTTAAATTCCCAAATACATTTCTTAACCAATCCAAATACAAAAAAAAATATATTATTTTTTACTTTACTTTCCCTATCATTAAATTCCCAAATATCATATTCCTCAAAAATTTTACTTTTCCGTCAACCAAATAGGCCCTAAAGTTTTCTTTTTTCATCCTTAAAGTGATAATTGAACAAAAAAAAAATTACTGATACTCGTGAATGGTATGATACTGTTCACAATTATTAGCTTTTTTTTTTTTTTCTTATGTCAATTTTTTTTTTACATTTTTTTAAAGTGATACTTAAACAAAATATTATTGATACTTGTGAACAGAAATTATTTACGAGTATCAATTTTATTTTGTTCAAATATCAATTATGAAAAAACAAAATACGCGCAACCCAACTTGAAAGGGACAATGCGGCCCAGAAATTTGAACCAACTCAAAGCAGCCCAGAAGCCCAAAGCCCGATTTTGCGACCCAAATACCACACCTGAACTCTGTAGACTGTTGCCGTTTCCCTCGGAATGAAGAAGTTGAAGTTCTTCCTAAACATTCAGAGCAGCCATTGACAATGAAGAATTCTCTCTCACAAATGCAGCTAATTTCGCCCTTTCCGTCGTAAAGAACCCCAAGAGTGGCACACCGAAGGATGCTTTTCCTCCGGGGCGAAGCTTCATAATGCGAAATTCATTGAGGCATTTCAGCAAACGCCTTGTCTACACCAAAAGAATACTACTTTCCTCACAATCACCTCCATCTAAAATGAGCCTCTGTTCACTTTCGTCCTCGCCGTTTCCTGGATTGGTGCCTTTAAGATCGAGAACCCTGTATGCTTCACTCTTCTGCACGCTCATTCACCTCTACCTTCGCTGCCACCGCCTCTCCAACGCAATAGCCGCCTTCTCCGCAATGCGGAGTCACAGGATTGCTCCTGAGTTGCGTTCTTGGAATCGTCTGTTAGCCCAATTCAATGAAGCTGGTTTAGTGGACCAGGTAATGCTTATTTACTCAGAAATGATCTCTTGCGGGGTCAGCCCCGATGTGGGCACCTGTAATATAGTAATCCATTCCCTGTGTAAAGTCGGAAAAGTTAAAGAAGCTCTTCAGATGCTCAGTAATTGTAGTTTGAGTGATAGTGTGAGTTACAACACGGTAATTTGGGGGCTTTGTGGTAATGGGCTTCAGAAAATGGGTTTTGGATTGGTTTCTGAGATGGTTAAAACGTGTGTAAAGCCTGACTCTTTTACTTGTAATATACTCATAAAGGGATTTTGTAATATGGGTTTTGTAGAAACTGCTGAATATTTGATGGAAATGCTTACTTCTAGTGGTAGTATTTGTAAAGATATTGTTGGGTTTAATACTTTGATTCATGGTTATTGTAAAGTAGGTCACATAAATGTCGCTCTTAGGTTGATGGAGGGAATGAAGGAAGAGGGTGTGATGCCTGATATGATCACATACAATACATTAATTTATTGGTTTTGTAAAGTAGGAGATTTTGATAGTGCTAAGAGGCTCGTGGATGAGCTATTGAAGTCCCGTAGTGGTGAAACTGTTTGTAAAGATAAGGACGAAGAGAGTTATAATGAACTCTTGGGGTTAGATTTACAGCCAAATCTCATAACCTATACTACATTGCTTAGCAGCTATTGTCGGCGGCATGAAGTTGAGGAAGTGCTGTCCATTTTTGAGGAAATATTGATCACTGGTTTGTTTCCAGATGTAGTTACTTATAGTACTGTTATACACGCACTTCTGAAGGCTGGGAAGAATTTGGAAGCCAAATTACACTTTGAGGAGATGGAAAAGATCGGTGTGGACCCTAATCATGTCACCTATTCCATTCTTTTAGATGCTTTGTTTAAAGCTGGGGATGGCATTGCTGCTGATAGCATTCAGAGTCAAATGGTGGTTCGAGGAATCATGTTTGATGTGGTGGTTTTCACAACTTTGATGGATGGTCTCTTTAAGGCAGGGAGGAATTTGGAGGCTGAAGAGATGTTCCAGGTACTTGTGAAATCTAATATTGTTCCCAATTGTATTTCCTACACTGTGTTAGTTGCTGGGCGCTGCAAATTAGGTGATATGAAGGGAGCAGAGTCTTTATTGGACGAGATGGTACACAAAAATGTTCTCCCAAACGTGGTCACATTTACTTTGCTGATTGACTCCTATGTCAAAAAGGGAATGCTTGAGGCAGCATCCAATCTCATGAAGAAAATGATTAGCATGAATATCATGCCTAATGTTACTACCTACGCTGTCCTTATGGATGGCTATTTTAAAGCAGGTAAACAGAAAATAGCTCAAGGTCTTTATGAGAAAATGAAACTGAGAAGAGTAGAGGAGAATATCTATATTTTAGACATTTTGATTAGTAATTATAAAAGATTGGGAAGAGTAGATGAGGCCGAGTCATTATTCAGAAATTTTGTGTCCAGAGGATTTTTACTTGACCTTGTTAACAACACATCTATTATGGATTGTATGTTCAAAGCAGGGAAGGGATCAGTAGCTCTAGTAATAGCCCAGGAATTGGCAGAGAAGAATTTAGGTTTTGATGTTACTGCATACAATGTGTTGATCAATGGTCTGTTGGGACTTGGTGAATTTGATAAGCAATCTGTTTATGAGGGCATGAAAAAGTTTGGTTTGGCTCCCAATCTTGTGACATATAACACAGTGATAAGTTCCTACTGCCGAGATGGAAAGCTGGATAAAGCATTTGAAGTCTGGAATGAAATGAAGAGTTGTGGGCTCATGCCTGATTCAATCACATGCAATATTGTGGTTAAAGGGCTCTGTGAGGCTGGAGAATTGGGTAAAGCAATGAATCTGTTGAATGAAATGTTAGTTATTGGATTTACTCCAACCTTAGCTACTTATAGACTTGTGCTGGGTGCTGCTTCAAAGTTTGAAAGGGCTGAGGTAATCCTGCAAATTCATCAGCAACTCGTTGGCATGGGACTTGAGCTCAACCTTTCTGTGTACAACACTCTCATCATAACTTTGTGCAGGCTAGGGATGACTAGAAAAGCAACGTCAGTGTTTGAAGATATGAGGAGAAATGGTTTTTCAGCTGATACTGTTACATACAATGCCCTGATATGTGGATATTTTAGAAGCATGCATACAGATAAGGCACTTGCCACATATTGCATATGCTGGAGGAAGGAGTTCCTCCTGATATTGCAACTTATAATGCTCTTCTAGACGGACACTTGACTGCAGGATTGATAAATGAAGCAATGGAACTACTCCATGAAATGAAAAAGAAGGGTTTGGCCTTGAATGCGAATACTTATGAAATTTTAATTTCTGGAAATGGGAAGCTTGGAAATAAGAAGGAATCAATAAAGATTTATTGTGAGATGATAACCAAAGGCTTTGTTCCCCGTGTTGGTACCTATAATGTACTTATCAGTGGATTTGCAAAGGTAGGAAATATGAAGCAGGCCTCAGAACTTAGGAATGAAATGCAACTCAGGGGAGTACTGCCAAATTCTTCAACTTATGACATTCTTATCTGTGGGTGGTGTGAGCTAGCAAATCAAGATGGGTTTGAGAGATCAACTAAATTATCCTGTCAGGCGGAGGCAAGAAGGTTGTTTAAAGAGATGAATGAAATAGGTTTTATTCCTAATGAAACCACAATATCTTACATCAGTCCGGCTCTTGCCAAACCAGGGAAAAAGGTCGATGCCCAAAGGTGGATGGAAATATTATACAAGAGAAAAGGTGCTTAATGTATGTTCAAGCCAATGTTCAGATTGACGGGCTGCTATAACTTAGTCTTCCAAGGATGAACTGAGATGTATGTAAAAGAGAAGGATTGAAATCATGTGAAAGAAGGGCACACTCCAAAGAACAGTTATACATATGTATGCTGTGAGGCAAGGTATGATTTTCTAAAGTAAAATCGAAGCTTGCTTGCTCCTTTTTCTGTTCTGTAGATATATAAGCAGCTATTCTAATTGTTGATCAAGTTGTACTGTGATATTTCCCTTGTTAATCCAGTTTTAGACCTTGGGTTGTCAGGTATGTTTGTGGTGAAAATATAATTTTAGTAGAGACATAACTACAGTAAATAGAGGCATAATGTGGCGGGTAGTAGAAAAGAAAGGTGTAACTGTAGCATATATAGACACTATAAAAGTGTAAAAATATAACAATATGCGTAGGGATACCAGTAGGAATATCTGAAGACTTTCCCAATAATGTAGGTCTGCATTGAGGATCAGCTTTAAGTCCACATATCTTTGCTTTAACAATTGATAAGATTACTAAACATTTGCAGAAAGCTATACCTGAATGTATGTTATTTGTAAACATTATAATTTCAATATATATAACGAGAAAAGTCATAAATGCTAAGTTAGAAGCATGGAGGGAAGCTTTAAAATCAAAATGTTTTACTTTAAGTAAAGTTATATGCAATGCCACTTTAGTAACCATGTAGATAAAAATACAATAAAAGTCAAAATTGACAAACATAAATTAAATGTTTTAATCAAGGATCAACTTTTAGTCTATATCTCTTTGCTTTAGTAATTCTTGAGATTACTAAACATCTATAGAAAGCAATTCCTGAATGTATGTTATTTGTAGATGATATAATTTTAATAGATGAGATGAGAGAAGAAGGGAAGCATTAGAATCAAAAAATTTTACTATAAAGTAAAATTAAAATGAATATATGCAATGCGACTTTAGTAATCATGCAGATGACAATACAACAAAAGTTAAAAGTGGCGAACAGGAATTAAATGGATTGAAAAGTTTCAAGTACTTATGGTCTATAATTGAAGAAAACGGAGCAATTGGCAAAGATGTAACACATTGGATTCAAGCAGAATGGAATAAATGGAGAAGTTCATCATCTAAAGTGCATTGAACTAGTACCAGATTATTGCATACCTGATTTTCCTGCTGTGGTCTGCTAATCCCTTAGGTGTCTTTGATATGGTTCAAACTGACCTGGTGATGTCAACGATATAGATTCCTCGAACAACCTTTATTGAAGTTGTATTATATGTTCCTCTTGCCCTGACTGGTGGTTCTTTGACAGGCAAAAGTGTTTGCTTTCAGAATCTTCACAATGAGCTCATTGAAGTTTACCAGTTACGTTACAATTGTAGGTATGGTATGGTGGAAAGAAATACTTCTTTTTTTTCTGTGAAGTTACACTTTTGGTCAATTTTTCTTTAAAATTTAGCAATGTTAGCCTTTATGTTTGAAAATAATGACAGTTTGAGTCCTTCAAACTGGCTATAACTGGTCCTTGACATTTGACTATCTGGTCAACAGCAATCTAGACTCTGTTTGCAAATTTTGTCTCACTCCTAATTTCATCCACTTTGCAGATTTGGTTTCTTCTTCCTGTAAATTGAGATGGGTTCTGCAGTGGAATCATCTATAATCCTCAATCACTCTACTCTCTTAACCATTCCAAAATCCCAATTTCACTCTTTAAGTACCCTAAAGTCGAAACAAGTCCCATTGAAAATTTGAATTTTTGGGCATCAGTTGCTGGTGATAACTAGCTAGTTCTGCTTTGCCCTTGCATTTCAATTCAGTGATTTTAAGTGAAAGAATAAAAGTAACAGTTTTGGGTGTTCCTTTGTAACTAGACTGAGATGCGAGGGCAAGGCTGTGGAGGATTCTTCTCCTGAGGTGGTGGAGGGTTTGAATTTGCGGTTTTTGGTAGTTCTGTTGAGGAGAGGTTTAGTTTTTGCAGTGATGGTTTGTGAGATTATATTGGCAGGGTGGCAGAAAGCATTGGCGGTGGAGGGGGTACTTTATGTGCGCGGGATCTAGTGGGACTTCAGAGACGAGTAGGGTGGTGTTGAAAAGTTCTTGGCCCAAGGCTTTACAGGTTCTTATGGTCTATGGAGAGCAAGGTTTGATTTTCGCTGCATTGTTGGGTTTGTCAATGATTTTCTTGATGGATGAGATAGCTATTACCATGCTTTTGCCTTGGAAGGTATTATATCCATGCTCTGCTGTAGATTTATGGAAATTTTATTTTAGTGTTTTCTGCAGGTGCAGTTTATTGGGTTTGCATATGGCCTCTTTACATATAGCTTTACTTAATTTCTTTTGCAATAAGTGATTGAATGATAGAAAATATTTCACCATGTGTTGAGAGTTGGCTGAAAAAAAAAAAAAAAAAAAAAAAAACTGGAAGTGGTGATTTTTGATTAGTCATGTCTTCATTGGGATAACGTATAACATATTATTCCCACTTCTGTTCTACATTATGAGCATGACATTATTTCCTATTATAGATTTCATATATGGTTCTGAACGCGGCGAACATTGGTTATAGAAGCTGCAACAACTATATTTGGTGAAACTGGTGTTTAGAGTTGTAACTGGAGTGGTACTGCTATACCCCATTTGTTTGCATTGATGGAGATTGTTGATTGTAATTTTGAAGGTGTCGCCTGCGCTTCAGAGATCAATGGCTCATCTGGATTAGGAAATCCATGGCCAAATGGCGTTGGAGAGGTGGTGGCGACAGCCGACAGGAACCCTGGTCCCCGAGTGAACTTTCAGGCTGTAAAAGCTACTGCAGAATTGTCCTCAGATTTCTCCGCCAACCAAATCTGGAAAGGTATGGCCATCATCAGTTGTTGAGGCTCTTTTCCAGATTCTTGCGATTATTTGTACCTGATTCTTGGCTCAAGACCTAATAATTAGAATAAACATTGCCCCGTTTTCGAGCCAGATTATGGATGTTTTGCCTCATGAACTACTTGTGCAAAATCATGTAGCTTTTAATTGTTTTGAAATTCCCAGAACAATGTGTTGCATGACAGGGCACCTCACTTCACTGTATGCCAATGCCCGTGTTTGGTTCTTGGTTGTAGTCAGGCCGGTTCGTTTTCTTTGTTTATAATATTTTCTCATATTTTCAATAATATTTACTTTATCTGTCCAAAAATAAGTGTCATTTAACTCTTAAAATTTTGTCCCAAAATAAGTGTCATTTTCACATTTAAAGACTAAATTGTACTGATTTTTTCAAGTTTACCCTTATTTTTCAAGTCTAATGTTAACATTTATCCCTCGAGGTTTTGTGAACTAAGGATATAAATAGAACAAATATTGTCAAATTATTTATTTTAGGTGTTGTACTTTGATAGTAATAATAAGTTGGTTTATGTCAACCACTCTTTTTTTTTTCTAGAGATAAATAGATTATATTCATAACAAATTTGATGGATCAAATGATCTTACAAAGTGGTCAACATAAACCATTGATTTCCTTCAATTTTGAAAGTTGAAAGAAAAATACGAGTTCCTGACTATATAAACTCCAATATTATCCGTGAACCACTCATGTCAAAAAAATAAATAGAAAAGATGTGAGTGGTAAGGTGAATTACCAAGAAACCCTTTAAAATTTGTTCAGAAAGCTAAATACTAGATTTTAAAAAAATTATCAAACGAAGCATGCATTATCTTATGATAATATTGCTAAATAGCTCCTAAAGCAACAGACAGTGTAGGGTTTGTTTGATAAAAAAAATTTGTAAAGTCTCACAGTAATTTAGACAAAGTTGATGGAGTGTTTTTGTATTTTACTGAAACTTGAATAATAAAGGCTTGTTTTTTAACTTAGGTTTCAAACCAAGTTTGGAACTTAATTTTGAGAAAATAATTTTATAATATAAAAGTATATTAAAAATATAAAAAGATATAGATAAATAGTAAAAAATTGTATTGAAAATAATAAAAATTAATTATAAAATTATTTTTTCAAATTAAGTTTCAAACTTGGTTTGAAATTTAAATTAAAGAACAGTCCCTTAAATCAACCGACAATGGTCTTGAAAATCACATTCCAAACTTTTGACATTTTTTTTTCCCTAAAAGTAGTGATAATGACAAATATCTTACATGATCTTCAAATTTGGTTGGTGTGTTTTGCTTCTGGTTATGGCGAAGTTGGTTAAATTACGTCATTGATCCCTTAACTTTGTGTTTGTCTCCATTTGGTCATTTAACTTGTAAATATTTTATTTTGGTTTTTAATTTCAAATTATGTTTCAAAATGGTCATGGGTTCAAATTTCAACAATATTTTAACTTTTTTCAACTAACACATAATATACATATTAGAGTAAATGGTAAAAGTAAATGTTAAATTATTTCGTTTAGATTTTAATTTAGATGAAAACAACTCATGTTTTTAAATGAATATATCTCAAATACGGTTAGACTTTGTGCTCGGAAACATTTTGAAACAAAATTTTAAAAATACGAGATGAAAATGAAGTGTCTTTTAAGTTAATGAACTAAATAGACAACAATCCAAATTTTAAGACCAACGAAGTAATTTAATAAAGTAAAAATTAAGATCAAACTCTTAATTTAAAATATATTCATAATTGAATGTAATATTTTCATTATGATATCATTTTAATATTTTGACCCTTTTTTCTAAACTGGTTCACTCGTGGACCCTTGATTTTAACAACACTAATTTTAGATGACTCTACTAGTGTTGTTTGATTACTACTTACTAAGGCTTGGTTTTTAAATTTTGATTTTGATTTTAACAGTAAATTTAATATATTATAATTAATTTTTATTATTTTTAATATAAACTTTTACTATTTAACTATATATTTTTAATATATCCTTTACATTACAAAAATATTTTTCAAAATCAAAACTAAAACTAAAACCTTCCTTAAAGAACATGGCTTGTATATTATTGGTTATGAATCTGACCAAGAAAGGAAATGGTGAGAAATTGGCATTTTCTGTGCGCCTTTTGAGACAAAACATGGGCGAGTGTTGATCTCCATCCTCACTACTTCTGTCATTGTCTTTGCTTTTTCTGGTCAAAGTTGTTTTGACGTGACGGGGAACAACAAAGATCATCAATACCGTACCATATATATTGATCATTCATGTCACTGCCGACTTCATTCTTGACGCTTCTTCCTCCATTGAATGTGGACGATGTAAATGTATCAGAATTTTGCAGGTTGTGTGGTGAGAACAATAATGGTTACCCTTTGCTACGTGTTCTTTTGAGATAGATAAATGTCTTCTCTACCTTCTTCTATAATTGGAAGGTAGAAGAATAACTACGTTGTACAATGGTTGGATGACACTACAATATTACCGTCGGTGGTTGGTTCCTTGAGAAATCACCTCTGCAACATTGCACATGTGTCTTTTTCACAAATTTTAAAGGGATAAAATGTCATTAATTTTACTCATATTAGCAGTGTGGCACTGCTTTGTTGCACATGTGATCTCTTCAATCACCATTGGTTCTGTTATGTCCCTTGTAAATACTCAATTTATTTTATTAAAAGAGTTTATTTTGAAAAATATTTTTTGTTACAACAGAAGAGTTCACTTTTTAATTTTTTTACTTCCTTACTTTTACTAATATACTTATGTGTAGTTCACAATTAGTACATACTTAAAAACTAATGATGTAAATAGAATAAATGGTGTCAAACTATACCTTCACATTCATAATAAAGTGTACCTATATAAAAGTGAACTCTTCTAATGGAGCGGAGGGAACATATAATTAAGAGAATATTGTTAAATTTGGAAATGTCATTATGGAATTGACATTTCCTATACAAGTAATTTCAATAGGATGAAGAAAAATAATACGACATGAACTGAACACGATTTATGCAAATTAGAGTTGATTTTTGACATATTCATAGATAAAATAAGTCGATGCAAATAGTTATACATACTAGGTTATAGTTAAAAATTATTGACACATAAACTCATCGACTCAAACACGAAACAAATTGTCAATAGTACTAAGAATTCCTTTTGTGTAGAGAAGAGTAAGTAGTAGTATTAGTAGTAATTAAGATGGCTAGGATGGCAGCTGCAATTGTTTCATATCTTAGAAGGGTAAATTTACTTCTCAACTTCAGTACAAACACACTAACATTAACTCACACGGCATAGCATATATAGCACCCCAACAAGAAGAAGATCCTTGGACAAATAATTTATGTTCCAGCAAATTAAGGATTTAAGACATTTTCTGCAATGTTGGGTGGTTCAGTTTAAATTTCCATCCCTCCCTATTTAGGATTTTGTTGGACTTTGTTGGAAATTAATTAGGATGAATAAATAAACGAATTATTAGTTTAAAAACATGAAGAAATTAAATTATAAGGAAAGTGTTTGAATGCCGACAAAGCATGTTATGTTAGTCTCTATCGAGTCCAGGTGCACCGGCAGACCAAATTCATTCCAATTTCCATTACATATTTGAAGAGTAGGCAATTCCTTTACCTTTTGAAGGAGTTGGCCACGTAAAGAGAACTAAGATTTTCCTTTGGTGAAGTCATGATGAGTTTGAAACCCATTGCCATCATATGTGAAATTGCCGCAAAGAAATGTATGACGTACGTATACTCACGGAACAAGTATAGATCAATACGGGAGTCTCACCCCGTATTTGTATAAGGAACCATACATGTGCAAAATACAATTGATTAATTTAAAAAATAAAAAAAATAAAAGTAAGAAGAAGAAGAAGAGTTGGCATGCCTGCATGAGCAATTGTCGAGAAGCCACATAAACACATGCATGATGAGAAGAACTGAAATGGGAAACGAACAATCAATCTTCACCAAATTTGTCTCCAACTCCACCAATTGGATATTGGATAAGCTCACTCCATACCATAATGTATCTATCATTCAAGATATGATAGGAGGACAAATTTCTTGTTTCAGGAAATAATAATAATAATAATAATAATAAGGAAAAAAGTGAAATAAAATAGGTGTCTATACGCCTGTTTATTCTTTTGTAATAAAAAATGAGACTCATTGATCATATTTAAGGTCCTATCTCATTAATAACTGTGAGAAAGTAAACACAGTTCAATCAACCGAAAATCCCAAATGCACCATGCAAACTTAGAATCTGTGCCAACTTACATCGTTTCTCAATCTCGAAATAAAAATTTTTATGTTAAAAAACAAATTTAAAATACATTCTCTTTCCATACAAGCTCTACCAAAAAAAAAAAAAAAAATCTCGATTCGAACCATAGAACCATAGAGCGGAGTTCATCTATTGGAGCATAAAGTTTTTACTTCTTCATGATTTCCATTATTTATCTTCAGAATTCATGTTAAAATTTTATTTGTAAATAATGTGGGAGCAGTTGCCTCCAAATTCCAATTGCATGTAACTAGGAGGGATTGCCACGGCGCGTTAGCGCCGTGGATGCGGTTAATTTTTTTTTTATTAGTTTGAAAATTTTGTGATTAAAATTTTTTACAAATTGAAGCGTTAATTGTAGATTTTTTTCTTGTAGGATGTTCTGGAATTGTTAGGTATAAATTTATTTGCTAAGAAGGGCAATGGAAATGAAATGGAATGAGTTTGATACCTGAATAAATTGATATTGTAATTAAAAATAATGTGTAATTGTATAAAATTTTAAATCACATTATAGAAAGTTATGTGAATTAAATATAATCGTTGCAAATGAGTGCAAGGGTCTGTTAAGTTTTTTTTATAAAAATCAGTATAATGGATTTGTTTTTAAAAATTAATGACTTTATCGATTTATTGTCATGAAAAAGGAGTTAAATAAAAATAAATTGAGAAAATTGTTAAGGTATTTGTGCAAAGAGTACATAAAATTGAGAAAACTGTTAAGGTATTTGTATAGAAAATTACAGAATCAAAAAAAAAAAAAAAAAGGAATTGGGTTATGCAATTAAATTGCAGAACACACGTTCTACAATTAGCAGAACCCACTTTCTATTTGCATAACGTGGGTTCTGCTAATTGCAGAACGTGTAGCTTGTTATTTTAATTTTAATAACCAGGATAATAGTTAAAGTTTATTACGATTTAGACTTTGATGTCTAACCTTATTTATTATATAAAAACAAATTTTTTATTATAATGTTAAAAAAAAAGGAAAAAAAACCCAAAAAAGATGTAGGAATGAATGACATTTCATCTATAAATATTTCCCTAAAAATATTTTTATAATAAAAATAGTTTAGAACATGTTTGGATTAGCTTTTTAGAAAAACATTTTTATAGATTAAAATTGTTAAAAATTTATTTGAATTCTCATTATTGTTAAAACCTTTTAATTGAGATCAAATTTTTTTCTCTTCAAATTTTGTATGCAAGTATCGTTTTTGTAATGGGGTTTCAATTTTATTTTTCATTTCTACCTTTTTTTTTCTCTCGTAATGCATAAAAGTATTGCACTTAAATAAAAACACTACAGAAAATTTTTAATTTTCAAAAAGTAAACACTACAAATAAATTCTCATTTAAAAACGCAAAATAGAAAGAGAAAAAGAGGGGGGGGGGGGGGGGGGGGGAAGAAAAGAGGTAGACAAAGGAAGAGATGACGAAAAATTGAAGAAAGAGAAAAGGGGAAGAATGAAAAAACAGGGAGAGAAACGAAAGAAGAGCTAGGGGGAGATTTTGGGAAGAAAGAACCTTCTTCTGATTTTAGGAAGGAAGGGCTTTCTTCTGATTTTGGGAAGGAAGCCCCTTCCTTCTGATTTTAGGAAGGAAGGACTTTCTTCTGATTTTGGGAAGGAAGCCCACTTTCTCTCCCCAATTTTGGCTCTCCTCCCTCCTTAAATCAATAGAAGGCCATTTTCTTTCTATTTATTTCTATTTTTCGAAGTCCATCCTTCCCAAAAACATCATCCTCATCCATATATCACCAAAAAAAAAAAAAATCACTTAATTATTTAATTCGTGTAGCTTGTTTTTTAAATTTTAATAACCAGGATAATAGTTAAAGTTTATTATGATTTAGACTTTGATGTCTAACCTTATTTATTATATAAAAACAAATTTTTTTATTATAATGTTAAAAAAAAAGGAAAAAAAAGAACCCAAAAAAGATGTAGGAATGAATGACATTTCACCTATAAATATTTCCCTAAAAATATTTTTATAATTAAAATAGTTTAGAACATGTTTGGATTAGCTTTTTAGAAAAACATTTTTATAGATTAAAATAGTTAAAAATTTATTTGAATTCTCATTATTGTTAAAACCTTTTAATTGAGATCAAATTTTTTTCTCCTTAAATTTTGTATGCAAGTATCGTTTTTGTAATAGGGTTTCAATTTTATTTTTCATTTCTACCTTTTTTTTTTCTCTCGTAAAGCATAAAAGTATTGCACTTAAATAAAAACATTACAGAAAATTTTAATTTTCAAAAAGTAAACACTACAGATAAATTCTCATTTAAATTCTCATTTAAAAACGCAAAATAGAAAGAGAAAAAGAGGGGGGGGGGAGAAGAAAAGAGGTAGACAAAGGAAGAGATGACGAGAAAATTGAAGAAAGAGAAAAGGGGAAGAATGAAAAAACAGGGAGAGAAACGAAAGAAGAAACAACCTTCTTCTGATTTTAGGAAGGAAGGGCTTTTTTTTTATTTTGGGAAGGAAGCCCCTTCCTTCTGATTTTAGGAAGGAAGGGCTTTCTTCTGATTTTGGGAAGGAAGCCCCTTCTTTCTGATTTTAGGAAGGAAGGCCTTTCTTCTGATTTTGGGAAGGAAGCCCCTTCCTTATGATTTTGGGAAGGAAGCCCCTTCCTTCTGATTTTGGGTGATTTTGGGAAGGAAGCCCCTTCCTTCTGATTTTGGGAAGGAAGTGATTTCTTCTGATTTTGGGAAGGAAGCCCCTTCCTTCTGATTTTGGGAAGGAAGCCCCTTCCTTTTGATTTTGGGAAGGAAGTGATTTCTTCTGATTTTGGGAAGGAAGCCCCTTCCTTCTGATTTTGGGAAGGAAGCCCCTTCCTTCTGATTTTAGGAAGGAAGGGCTTTCTTCTGATTTTGGAAAGGAAGCCCACTTTCTCTCCCCAATTTTGGCCATCCCTCCTTAAATCAATAGAAGGCCATTTTCTTTCTATTTATTTCTATTTTTCGAATAATGCTTCTCTTCCAAATCAGCAAAAGGTCAATCCTTCCCAAAAACATCATCCTCATCCATATATCACCAAAAAAAAAAAAAATCACTTAATTATTTAATTCGTGTAGCTTGTTTTTTAAATTTTAATAACCAGGATAATAGTTAAAGTTTATTATGATTTAGACTTTGATGTCTAACCTTATTTATTATATAAAAACAAATTTTTTTATTATAATGTTTTAAAAAAAAGGAAAAAAAGAACCCAAAAAAGATGTAGGAATGAATGACATTTCACCTATAAATATTTCCCTAAAAATATTTTTATAATTAAAATAGTTTAGAACATGTTTGGATTAGCTTTTTAGAAAAACATTTTTATAGATTAAAATAGTTAAAAATTTATTTGAATTCTCATTATTGTTAAAACCTTTTAATTGAGATCAAATTTTTTTCTCTTTAAATTTTGTATGCAAGTATCGTTTTTGTAATAGGGTTTCAATTTTATTTTTCATTTCTACCTTTTTTTTTTCTCTCGTAATGCATAAAAGTATTGCACTTAAATAAAAGCATTACAGAAAATTTTTAATTTTCAAAAAGTAAACACTACAGATAAATTCTCATTTAAAACGCAAAATAGAAAGAGAAAAAGAGGGGGGGGGAGAAGAAAAGAGGTAGACAAAGGAAGAGATGACGAGAAAATTGAAGAAAGAGAAAAGGGGAAGAATGAAAAAACAGGGAGAGAAACGAAAGAAGAAAGAACCTTTTTCTGATTTTAGGAAGGAAGGGCTTTTTTTTTTATTTTGGGAAGGAAGCCCCTTCCTTCTGATTTTGGGAAGGAAGGGCTTTCTTCTGATTTTGGGAAGGAAGCCCCTTCCTTCTGATTTTGGGAAGGAAGCCCCTTCCTTCTGATTTTAGGAAGGAAGGGCTTTCTTCTGATTTTGGGAAGGAAGCCCCTTCCTTCTGATTTTGGGAAGGAAGCCCCTTCCTTCTGATTTTAGGAAGGAAGGGCTTTCTTCTGATTTTAGGAAGGAAGCCCCTTCCTTCTGATTTTAGGAAGGAAGGCCTTTCTTCTGATTTTGGGAAGGAAGCCCCTTCCTTCTGATTTTGGGTGATTTTGGGAAGGAAGCCCCTTCCTTCTGATTTTGGGAAAGAAGCCCCTTCCTTCTGATTTTGGGAAGGAAGCCCCTTCCTTCTGATTTTGGGTGATTTTGGGAAGGAAGCCCCTTCCTTCTGATTTTGGGAAGGAAGTGATTTCTTCTGATTTTGGGAAGGAAGCCCCTTCCTTCTGATTTTGGGAAGGAAGCCCCTTCCTTCTTATTTTAGGAAAGAAGGGCTTTCTTCTGATTTTGGAAAGGAAGCCCACTTTCTCTCCCCAATTTTGGCCATCCCTCCTTAAATCAATAGAAGGCCATTTTCTTTCTATTTATTTCTATTTTTCGAATAATGCTTCTCTTCCAAATCAGCAAAAGGTCAATCCTTCCCAAAAACATCATCCTCATCCATATATCACCAAAAAAAAAAAAAAATCACTTAATTATTTAATTCGTGTAGCTTGTTTTTTAAATTTTAATAACCAGGATAATAGTTAAAGTTTATTATGATTTAGACTTTGATGTCTAACCTTATTTATTATATAAAAACAAATTTTTTATTATAATGTTAAAAAAAAAGGAAAAAAAGAACCCAAAAAAGATGTAGGAATGAACGACATTTCATCTATAAATATTTTCCTAAAAATATTTTTATAATTAAAATAGTTTAGAACATGTTTGGATTAGCTTTTTAGAAAAACATTTTTATAGATTAAAATAGTTAAAAATTTATTTGAATTCTCATTATTGTTAAAACCTTTTAATTGAGATCAAATTTTTTTCTCTTTAAATTTTGTATGCAAGTATCGTTTTTGTAATAGGGTTTCAATTTTATTTTTCATTTCTACCTTTTTTGTTCTCTCGTAATGCATAAAAGTATTGCACTTAAATAAAAACACTACAGAAAATTTTTAATTTTCAAAAAGTAAACACTACAGATAAATTCTCATTTAAAAATGCAAAATAGAAAGAGAAAAAGAGGGGGGGGGGGGGGAGAAGAAAAGAGGTAGACAAAGGAAGAGATGACGAGAAAATTGAAGAAAGAGAAACGGGGAAGAATGAAAAAACAGGGAGAGAAACGAAAGAAGAAAGAACCTTCTTCTGATTTTAAGAAGGAAGGGCTTTTTTTATTTTGGGAAGGAAGCCCCTTCCTTCTGATTTTGGGAAGGAAGCCCCTTCCTTCTGATTTTAGGAAGGAAGGGCTTTCTTCTGATTTTGGGAAGGAAGCCCCTTCCTTCTGATTTTGGGAATGAAGCCCCTTCCTTCTGATTTTAGGAAGGAAGGGCTTCCTTATGATTTTGGGAAGGAAGCCCCTTCCTTCTGATTTTGGGTGATTTTGGGAAGGAAGCCCCTTCCTTCTGATTTTGGGAAGGAAGTGCTTTCTTCTGATTTTGGGAAGGAAGCCCCTTCCTTCTGATTTTGGGAAGGAAGCCCCTTCCTTCTGATTTTAGGAAGGAAGTGCTTTCTTCTGATTTTGGGAAGGAAGCCCACTTTCTCTCCCCAATTTTGGCCCTCCCTCCTTAAATCAATAAAAGGCCCTTTTCTTTCTATTTATTTCTATTTTTCGAATAATGCTTCTCTTTCAAATCAGCAGAAAGTCCATCCTTCCCAAAAACATCATCCTCATCCATATATCACCAAACAAATAAATTCTCATTTAAAAAGTTGAAATCAACAGTAGAATTCATAACAAATTCTTTAGGTAATGGCCTTCAATCATTCCATAAGAAGTGAAATTGTTAGCATCTTACACCAAAAGTGTCACAATGAGAGAACAGAGCTCCTAATTCATAAAGGCAACCCCCTTAAAGTTATCAGACCTTCATTCGTGATCCTCAAAAATGGGCAGCAGAATGAAAATAGAATCTACTGGATGGCAGTATATAAGCGTCCATCTGTTAGCAGAGAAAGATATGTCATCAGAAATCCTTTCAAAATTCTTGATTACCTTTCACAAATGTAATATCCCATGAACCAAGACCCATAAGATTGTTTGAACCAGTGAAGTTCCAAAAGTTCTCAATCAACATAGAAGTAACATACTTTATTTCCTGTTACACAAGCAACATAACATAAATCCTAACAACATACGATCTCGATCCATTTGGGAAGGAATGGAAATTAAAATGTGAATTTCAACATCTGAAAAGCCACCAAATTAAAAGGGCACATTACAATCAAGTGCAAAGTGCATTCCAACTAATTGAATAATACAATAAGTTGTTTCACTTCACCTCAAAAATCAAACATGACCGAACTTATGTTAACCAGGGAATTTAACCAAACAAAAAACACCAAATAAGAAATCCCATTGTTTTTTGACACAGCAAACTTACTATTCAAAAAATTAGAATGGCAACCAAAAACAATGATGAAACACAAAAGGAAAATCAAGAGTTAGCAAAATTACCAGATTTCGGATGCCGAAGGGACAGGTAGGTGCCCGGTCCATTCCTGTTTGTAACAGTGTTTGCATTTGAAAAAATTCACAAAATTTTAGAAACCAGGCAAATCTCATGAGGAAAAACAATGTCAAAGTGGGAGCTAAGGTTATGAATTGACTATAGATGCATTGTCAATAGGCCAATCGGGTGAATGTGTTTTTCCAAAAAGGCAAACTCTGCAATAGCACGGTGGCACAGCAATGAAAATCACCCAATTGCAGGACTCTTAAGGAACTAACTTTTTTTCAGTCTTTAATCAAAGAACCCAAGAATATCGTTGAAGAATAAGAACAAAACAGAAAAAATTCATTACCCGGTGCAACGAGAAGATGAATTTCATTAGCATCTCCCGACAAAGCCATGGACCCTTTATTTTCCATATAGAGAAAGAAACAGAAAATGAAAAAAATGTCATAGAAGATGTGTAGTTTGATAATGGAATAATAGTCTAAAAGCTTTTATAAATGCATAAAGCTACTATCTTTTGATGAAAAACAATGACGGAAGCAAACCTTTTGTAACTGTATAATCTTAATCGCCGAACCCTAACGGTTCGAGCGGGCTCCGGTTAAGTCTACAACGACGGAGAGTTTTCCCACAGAGGTCAACTGGTTTTTGGCGGGAATAAGAAACATATTCCTCTTTAAGTAACAAACAAAAGAGAAAAAGACAGGGCAAAAAGGTAATGGTCTATCAGACAACCGCAAGACCACCCCAGCCACCGCTGAAGCATGGCTAAGACCAGCACATTTAATATAGATAAGCATACAAAAATGTAGCAAAAACAGAATCACAAAACATAAGCACAATGGCAAAACAAACATAAGAGCAAAACCACAGCCAAAGCCATAAGAATGAAGAGCTCACCGAAGACAACAGGAAATGGCAAATGAAGAACCGACCCCAAACAACAGAAAGGGTATTTAACTTCACAAGTTACAAACTGGCTTTGTTGAACACAAAAAACCATTAGCATAACCATTCTTATATCTCACTCACAAACTAACAATTAACTAAACGAACAGTGGAACCCCAAATGCAAAAGTAGCTTAATATTATAAAGCATAAAAATGTAAAGAAACTAAAGAAAATAAGGTATAAATAAAGATTCAGAAAAAAAACATAAAGTACGGGCAATCCTCTAGAACTGAAATCTTCTTCCTCTTCTTAAACCCAACCAAAAAATCTTTCTACTAAGTTAATTTTTTCAAAAAATTGAGATCAAATCATGTAAAAAGAATGTTATAATTAATCTGGAGAACGAATTTAACCATGGCCAAGGAATCTTTCAAAACATCAACACATTTTTGTTAATTCAAGAATCAAAATGTAACATGAGCACAGATGGCATATACAACAACAGAAATAAATGAGAACAGATCAATTTAAACATGGGAAAAAAAAAAACCCATCTCTTTGATTCGAGAACAAGAACAACAAGGACAAAAAGTCTCCAACCTCTTGCAACTTCCAAACTCTCCTTCGCGCCAGCCACTGTGTACAAAAAATGTCACATCGCGAGAAAATTCCAGTCCAAAAATAAGGTGAAAAACAAAAACATTATCCTTCTGAGTTAAAAAAAAAAAAGACAAGCTCCAAAAAGACAGAACAACACGACAACATTAGATTATAAAATCACCTAAACAGCATCATCAGCTGTTGTTAAACCATCCGTTAACAAACTATCAACTTCACAAGCTCCCTTCCATAGGAAAAAAAAACCTGCTGCTCCAAGGAAACATACATGACATTATTGATTTTTGAATTCTGTAAACCTCACTCGATTAAGAAAAAAAAAGGACAGGTTGCTACCCAAAAAAGTGTTCACGACAGAGCTCGTAGAAGATCAAAAATCTGTTCTTCGAGCTTCGCTTTCTCCTCCTTCAAAGCATAAAAAAAATGTAAATGAACAATTGAACAGAGAGAAAAAAGTTGAAACCAACAAGAAAAAGTGGGGGAAAAAAAAACCCGAAGGGTTCACGTTTTAAAGACGAACACATCACAAGTAGAAGCTAATATTTATTGAGCATGCAGAAAAGAAAATAGAGACTAAAAATCTGGACAATTTCTATATGAGCAGGAAAAAAAGAAAGAATAATGACAATAGTCAAACTGAACCTCAAGTCAATATCAAAACTCGTGGCATCAAATAAATCCAACATGAATCCAACAAAAAGGATAAAAAGCTTGTTTAACTATTAGAGCTCCGATAGATGCAAAGGAAAGAAGGAAGACACATACAAAATTTTGTAAAAACACCCAAAGAAATAAACAAAGAAGGATGACAAGAACAAATGCTGGAATTCAGGTTGCACCTAAAGCCAACATATTATGTAGTAAGGATGAGCATATCATAGAGAAAAGGTAAATCTTGACACAGTAAATAGAAAATAAATAAGAAGCTAAGAACCCGAACAAACCCTGTATAGAAAGGGAAAAAACAGGAAGAACAATGAAAATAGGCAGGCTGAAGCCAGAGTTCAGATTAAAACTCAGGACACCAAAAAAATTCAACTCAAATTCAATAGAAGGGAAAAAAATGTTTGGTTAACTACTATGGTACAAGGGATGCAAAGAAAAGAGGAAGGCATAAGGAAACCTATGCAGAAAGGCAAAACCAAATAAAGGAGTAAGGCATAAAGTACAATAACTAAGAATATGCCAAAGCTGAATGTGATATCAGTGTACAATTCTGGCATCATAGCTATAAAGTAAACCAGAAATATCAAAACAACAGATACAGAGAACCTACTACACAAGGCGCCACAGTAGCGGCTAACCGATAAACAGAACAAAGGGTTCTGATAACATAGAAAGGAAAAACACGCATAGCTAAATAAGATCTAGGAACTTACCAGCAACACAATAAACAATACAAGAGCACATGTGCGAACAAACCAACACCGATTAACCTGAGACTCAAAATAGCAAAAAGCAATTTAAATACATATCACCAATAATAAGATACAGAGAAATCATGCGAAACAACTGGTACAAATAGCTGATTAAACATGACAAATAGGACAGTGTAGAACATCAAATTCTTGGATACAGGTTTCTTAAAGCCTAAACCTACTCAGTTATTACTGTTAAACCACCCGAACCCCAAACAAAAATTGAAAAAAGCTTTTTTTTTGCTTTGTTATTCCTCTAAAAAGTGCAAAGACATAGCTAAGAAACATTTGAATCAAAAGAACCAGATCATAAAAATCAAAGTCACCTCAACCGTACATAAGTCTTTACCTTAACGTACTCCTCAGAGGCAGTGGTGTCTTCTTTGGGATCTCACTTTCACTATCATCGACATCATCATCGTCCTCAACCTACATCATCACAAGTTTGGAAATATATGTGAAAACAAGTTTGGAATGGAAAGAATTAAGGAAACATGTCCTATTCTGAAAGAATTCAAAGCTCAGACTTACATCAGAATCAACTGGGTCGACCTTTGCCTCCCAAAACAAGTGCAACAAACGGGAAAGAATTAATACTCAAATAATTATCTAATAAATCACTTCGAATAAAATTTGAATATTAATCTAATAAACGAGTCAATAAGAGGAAGGTAATGAAATTATTGTACCTCCTCCTCTCTCTCTTTCTGTCTCCTGAAATGCAATTTTTCGCCTGAAATAGGACAATTATCATGTTTCAGTAAGCAAACAAAACCATTCTTTTCCCACATTCAAATTTTTACAATACTAAGTACATCATTCTGCTTGCCCCATGTGTCTTCAGCTACCTTCTTAGCGTATTCACGATCATCAGTTATGAACACAGTGTCAAACAAGGTTCCAGATTTCACCTGAAGATGATATACAACCCCCATTAGTTGATAGTTCAGTCCCCCCACCCTAAACACACACACTTGCACGTCATAGTTAAAAAAAAGATAATTTACTTGCCAGAGTTAAATTCCAACATACTTGACATTTGATAAAACATATAGCTGTGGGTCATCCTTAAACTCTGCAGAGAATCAGTTTTAGTAAAAGTTTAGGTTAGTCTATTTACGAACTTGCAAAAGCTGAAAAAGAAGACAACAAACCTGGGTTATCAATCAGAGGCCCCTTCCATTTTGCCTTGTAATTGGGGTTCTTAATTTTCTGGCAATGAAAAAATCTAGTGAGGATTCAGACTCAACAATGAGTGAATGGAACCAAGCATAAAATTCAAACTCTGGGCATACTTTGGCCTTCCATGGAGCTTTGTATTCAGGGTTAGGAATATGCAAAAAAAAGTGTCACCACAATTTTAGAACAAATTCCTCAAAATCAATCAAATAAACAGAGAACCTAGAATTGAATTCCCTCCTTTCTTCCCTCTTAAACTTTAGGCAAAAGACAAAGTTCTAAAATAAAATTAACCTGAAAAAAGGAAAAAATATGTTTACCTTGACAACATACAGAGCACGAAAATTCCAAAATTCCAAAGATCTCTTCATTTAGCCTTTTGAACCCAACCTTTGACTGGTATGGGCTTAAAAAGCAAGAGGGGATAGGGAAATTGGAGAAAAGAACGAAAGCAAAAGTGGAAGGAGACTGAAGAATAGAAGAAAAAGAAAAACAACCTCTGCAAAAGCCCTAATCTTTCTCATTTTCTCTTCTTTCTCGTGCTTGAGCAACCATAGAAACTAAAAACGAACAAACCATTCAGGCTGTACTAAAATCAGAGGGATTTCAGAGAGCAAAAGCAAAATCAAGATCTTCGGGTTGAGAGAGAAGAAAAAGAGGAGAAGATGTAGAAGGGGAAGAGGAGAAATGGGAGAGAAGAAAAAAAGACTTGTTTGGCTTTGACCGGGTAGTCGTCTGAACTACAGCAAAACGTCAATCTATGTCTCTGTTGGGAGTCGGCCAGAAGCAAGTTGCGGGACTTCCGGATGAGCGAGGCAAACAATCAACGACGTTGTTTTGCCTCTGTAAAACAAAAACGACGTCGTTTTGCCTCTGCATAGAGAGCTCCAGACCTTGTTCCGCGCTCTGTTTTTTTTTTTTTTTAAATTTCTACACGGTACTTTCTTTCCTCAATTTTGAAGCCCACGTGAAAGTTGAAAAGCCCCCCACTTTTTCTCCCCAATTTTCAGCCAATCACTTCCAAATCAACAGAAGCCTTTTTCATTCCAAAATTACCCCTTCCTACCCATTCTTATCACAAAAATACCCACTAAATGGGCAGGAAAACTGACGAACAAAAGGGCAAAAAGGGACCCCTCTCACAAAAATTTGCAGAAAGTCATTCTTTACCAAAATCACCCCTTCCCATTCATTTGAATTACAAAAAAACCTATTAAAATCCAAAAAACAATGACTAACAAAAGGATAAGACTTGGAAAATTAGGCTCCTTTACAGTCTTACCCTGGATAAGAAAGGAAGGGAAGAAGAAGAGGAAGAGAAAGGTGCTTAGCCATCCCTCCAAACAGAAAAACGTCAATCCATTTTCCTGTTTGGAGTCAGAAGAAGCAAGAACCACAAGCTTCCGCGGAAAATCGGGAGAAAGAAGAAAAGCGCAGAAGGGGAAAAAAAGCGTAGGAGGAGGAAACGAAAATTGCAGGAAGGCAACAATGATCAAAACTACGTCGTTTTGCCTCTGCTTAGAGTCCTCAGACTGAGGATGTGAGTGGAAAAAATCTCAACACTATTCAATACTCCAATTATCAGACAACACATCCCACACCCACGTGCAGCTTCCTTCTCAAATTGGGTAGTTAGGGGCTTCATTCCCAAATTGACCCTTCCCCACCATTCAATTTTCATAATAACCCAGTAAATTCCAAAAAAATTGGACGAACAAAAGGGTAATTGGGTAACCCTTCTAACAAAAATTTATTTCTTCCCAAAATCATCCCTCCCCAATCAATATATTTACAAACAAACCTACTAAAATCCAAACAAATTGGACGAACAAAAGGGCAAGACTTGGGAGATTAAGCTCCTTTATAGTCTTATCCTTGATGAAAATGAATATGCTATATATATATATGAAAGAGGTACAAAAGAAAATCAAAATTCACACGCATCCATCATCTTCATTATCAACCTCAAAGTACTATTCCTCCTTCCCAAAATAAAATTTAAATGTATTATTATTTATGGAATTTAAAATACAATTTTAAATATAATTTTTTTATTGGGAAGCATATAGAGCGAGAGTGTGTGTGAACGTTCTAAAATTTCTTTTCGTCTATTTTAGGGCTCGTTCTTTTTTACTGGTTTTGGTTTTTTATTTTAATAGTAAATTTAATATTATTATAATTCTTTTTTCATCATTTTTAATACAACCTTTTACTGTTTAAATATATATTTTTACATTTTCAAACACCTTTTACATTTAAAAAATTATTTTTCAAAAATATGTTTTCAAAACCAAAGAGAACATGCCGTTAATGGAGGTTGTAGTAAGAGATTTCATCTTCTTGAATAAGCGAGATCGAGTTTCATCCCTATTTAAATAAATGAATATTTCATTGTTTTCAAATAAAATTCATGTATGTTGGAGGCTGTTATCAGAAAATTAGTAATAGATTCGACATTGAGTTCATATTTCAGCATAATAATGATTTTTTTGTTCCATGCTAATTAGATCTATATGGATTATTACTAATTGGCTTCGATTTAGTGCCAATATTTTGGCAAAACGTCAAACCATTAAATAATTAATGTAAACAGTCTAATTCTAAATTTTTAAAGAAATTTTTTATAATTTCAAGGACAAAACCAATCTTGCTCAATAAAAAATTAAAGTCTGAAAAAATATTATGATATTTTTGGGACAGATCTTTTCAATTTTCTAGCTAGTCTAGTCAAGTCAACCTATATAGAGTTTGATTTGAAGAGGAAAGAGTAACAGCAGCGAGAAATTAACGTCAAAAGAACCGCCTTAATTTAAGGTCAGGTAACATCGGGGTCAATTTTCGTCAAGTCCAGGTTAGCGGGTTCTCGTATCGACACTTTTCAACTCTAATTTTATCTGTTTAATTATTCGTGTGGATCGATTTAATCCGCGAACATTTCTTGGTTTCAAGTTCGTGTGGTGTTTCGTGTTGTAATATAAATTTTTCGTGTCGGGGTCGAATTGGTGAATTCACGTGTCGACTAACTCTAACTTTACCCGTTTAATTATTTGTGTCATTCGGATCGATCCATATAACCCGCGAACCCACTAAACTCAATTATAACTCGCTTATACTGTGTCGGATTTGTGTCGTACCAGAGATTCTCAGCGGTAAAAGTAGCCATTTGATCAAAGGTATGTAGTTAAGTTAGTTGTCAATCAAAATTCCAAAAGAGGGAAATGAAATCTAGAAGCTTTCACGAAAGGTCAACGCAAGGAAATATTATTTATATTTAATTAATTAGTTCTGATGTTATACCCTTCAAATAAGGGCACCTTGGGATCCAATATTATTATCTTTAAATTTTTTTAAAAAATTCTTTGTCTAAAATTTTAAATTAATTAGATGAATATTATTAAGAGCCTGACAGTGTATTAGAGTTGTAAATCAATCCAAATGTATAGTATAGAATTCGAACTAAATATTTTGGAGGGAAGAAGGAAGGCACGTTAAAGTCGTAGTTGTATCGTAAATTGAAAATTCAAAGATTTTGACGGATTAAGTTAACCCCGTATTACGTATGTTTTTTTGGATAAGAAAGCTAATATTTCCTTGTTTTTAGAAAAGAAATAGTTGAATTAAGTGTGAATAATTTGTTTATGCTTCTGATTTTGACGGAAGCATAAACTGTTTTAAAAAAATAAAAATAAAAAAATTGACGACACGCATTCTTTCGTACACGTCAGGGGTCCATCAATCAATGACAAGGGCAAATATAAAAGTATAGTGATATTTTTTATCATTCGTGGTATCTTTTATTTCCTTTATCTCATTCATCAAATCAATCTTATATAATGTTTCTAAATTTACAAAGTGAACTCTTTATATATCGGAATTAAAGAAAATACTATTTTACTAACACATTTTTTACAAAGAAAGTTTACTAACACAAAGAAAAGTAGGGTTGGTAATTTCTGACACGATGCGAACCCAATATAATATAAACGAGTTAAGGTTGAGCCTTTGCGAATTCACAAGTTATATGGGTTAACTGAATAAAACGAATACTAAACAGGTTGAGAATACTAACACGTGAACTCGTTAACCCACCCAATACAACACAAGTAATTTGTACTACGACACGAACACTACACGAATCTGAAATGTTCACTTGTTAAATTGGTCGACACAAATAATTAAAAGAGTAAAATTATAGTTGAAAATTATCAACACGAGAATCCGTAAATCTAAACTCAATAATCCGAACACAGCACGAATTGAATTGTGATATCCCGCATCTTCTACATTGGCTAATTTGTGTTTATAAACAATTAATTATCCATTAGGAATTTGGATCTAGGAACGTGACAAGGGGATCATCGATTGGTGCATTCTTCTGATTTTTCCTGACTTACAGCCTCGCCCTCACGCGGGCGCACAGACAGAGTATAACTATAATCTAGAGGCAAAAACACGCGTTGCCGACTGCCTGGATTGGATCAACAGAAAATCTGTCCCGGAACATGGCTTTGCTTTATGTGCTTTTTCTTTTCTTTATTCTTTTATTTTAATACAATTACGCTATTTCTAAGGAATTTTTAATATTATACTTACTTTGTTCTATTAAAATTGTCTAGTTTCACAATATATATACATTTTTTAATTTTATTAAAAGAGCTCAATTTTGATTTATTATTTCTCATATATTTATTAATACAATTATATGTGATTCACAATTAATCTATACTTGAAAGTAATCACATTATTAGAAAAAAAATATTTGTCAAATTACTTATTTTTAGCGTTCTATTTTACCATTTATAAAAAGTCAAACTGAACTGTTCTGATGGAACATATGGAGTACTTAAAAGAGTAAATTACATTTATCCCCTCCAGGTATCCAGAAAATTACGATTACCTCCCTTGGAATAATTAAAAATCTTTCGAGTAACAAAAAGGCGCAATAAATTTGTGTTTATAAATATAACTGAAGGAAGAGATGGCAATTGGATTGTAGAGAATTTATGGTCGTGTTAATACATAGTAGTCATTGAGAGTTATAGTAATTTTCCAAACCTCGTGGAGTAATAATAAATTTATGATAATTTGAAACCATTTTCTCTTTTGTTGAGGTACTATTTTGGGAAATTTACAAACACTATTTGGGGATGTCTATGTTTAACCTGTTTACTATTTTGAGGACTATCTATTTGGAGGCCAGTATCTATTTACACGCAGCGGGTTTCCTCTGCCACCAAGCTGTTCCAATTCCTATTCCACCAATAAGATTATGCCACATGTCTAACTCTAACTCTTAATCATTTACTCACAAACAATTTTTTAACTTAACTGGATCTTTAGATTTGTACGACTCCGTTAACAAAACTCTTTGCTGTAAAAACAAACCAGAACCACTCCAACACATTAGAAGGCTTCTCCCATATTAATTCAAAATTTAACTGCTTAATTTTCATTGCGGTTTCAATGAAAGAGGGAGTGGACTGGAACACTAGTTGCTCGAAAGGGAAGATATTTCATTCTCAAACCATGCTGCCAAGTTCCGCACAAACAATCGATGAAGATGTTGCCACTGGCGAATTTTCAAGAAATTTCAAAATTTAGCGAGCGAAGAACTCGAAATTCCAGAGATTCGATTTTTTCGAAACTTGATCCGGATAACTTGAATGGCGTATATTCAATCTACGAGGAAAACATCATGAAGATGCGCAATTTCCCAGTCCGCCAACACAACAGTGAAGGAAAAAAAAAAAAAAAAAAACAAAGAGAGCTTCCCTGTACATAGGGGAGAGCTAGATATATATTATTATATACTTGTTCACCTCTACATAATGACATTTTGCAATGATAAATTTCTGCTTTATTGCCTTCAAAGGATGTATATATGGTATCAGAGCCAGAAAAAATTAGGGCCTCGTCGTGAATTCTTGAATATCCATTTAGAGAAGAAATATGTTGGTGGCGTGGACTTCTGTTGAATTTTGCGCAGTGCATTCATTGAATTACATAATTACTTCTGGACTAAAGAAGCCTCTGCGTGATTGAAAGTTAGTTGCTGACAAGTTTTTGATCAAGGAAGACTTTGATTTGCCACCTAATACAGTAAGTTCAGAAGGGATCATCATCAATTTAGGTGAGTTAATTGATGTTCTGGGGTTTTGGACGATTAAGTTGCATAAGCCCATATAAACTGTTTGATTCAGACTATTATATGATCAAGCTTTGCTCTTGATGTGTTCAGTGATCACAAGTTTTTCGGATTTGCGTTTGCGATTTCAGATTTCCTCCGATCACAACTTCCAGTTTGTTTTGTTCTCTTTGCCTTAGGGATCTTTTTATATCCTACAATATATATAATGTATATGTTTGTTCCTTATGATAAACCATTACCGTCTCTTTTTTCCTACCCTGTTTTTTTATCACTTAGTATCTGCTGCCATGGTGTCGCTTGTTGTGAAACCATTATGTGGAAAGCACCAGCAACTTCAGCTCCCACAAAATTCCTCCATATAATCCTGAACCTCTTCTTGTGTTGACCTTGTATTTCTCTACTGGTAAATGTTTCTACTATTTAGCTTTTGAAAATGGGGTTCTACTGTGAAGCAACTCGCTGAGAATTCTACCACAAGCACTGCTCGAACAAGGATTTGAAAATTGGGGGAAAAGTCTTGATTGTGAAAGTCCTGATCTTTCTAAATTTACCATATGATTGTATTTTGACGGGAGTTTGTGGTTAGATGGTGTTGAGTTAGAGTTACACACGTGGAAGGATTTTATTGGGTGGAATAGGAAATGGAATAGGTAGATGGAGTAGGAAACCCGCTGCTGCGCTATTTACAAGTTACAACAGAATCTCTTATCAAAATATTGGTACAAATTTTGCGGTTATAGTGGAAGAGATTGAACCATTAATTATTTGAATGCAAAAACTTGGGGGGCAAAGGTGCAAAATTGCCCCTAACGTTTTCTGTTAGGGGCAATTTTGCCACTAACGTTTATTTTGGGGCAAAATTGCCCCTAACGTTTTCTGTTAGGGGCAAATTTACCCTTTAATTTTTTTCAAATTACATTTACCTCCTCCAAAGTTTGTTTAAATAACAAATAGATATTTTAAGTTTTAAAAAATAACATTTTAGTCCCTTAACCATCCAAACTTGGAGTAAAATATTTTTATCTAATAAGAAAATATATTTAATACGAATAATAATTAATTATTATTGTTCCAAATAAAATTATTCATAAATATTTAAACTTTTAAAAATATTAATTTAAAATGCATATATATTTTTAAAAAACTGAAAAAACATTAAAAAAAAGAAAAAGAAAAAGAACACCCCAATAAAAATATTCATAAATATCTAAACTTTTAAAAATATTAATTTAAAATGCATATATATTTTTAAAAAACTGAAAAAACATTAAAAAAAAGAAAAAAGAAAAAGAAAAAGAACACGCCACGGCCTTTGTAATGCCCAGGCCGTGGCGTGTTCTTTTTCTTTTTCTTTTTTCTTTTTTTTTTAATGTTTTTTCAGTTTTTTAAAAATATATATGCATTTTAAATTAATATTTTTAAAAGTTTAGATATTTATGAATATTTTTATTGGGGTGTTCTTTTCTTTTTCTTTTTTTTTAATGTTTTTTCAGTTTTTTAAAAATATATGCATTTTAAATTAATATTTTTAAAAGTTTAGATATTTATGAATAATTTTATTTGGAACAATAATAATTAATTATTATTCGTATTAAATATATTTTCTTATTAGATAAAAATATTTTACTCCAAGTTTGGATGGTTAAGGGACTAAAATGTTATTTTTTAAAACTTAAAATATCTATTTGTCATTTAAACAAACTTTGGAGGAGGTAAATGTAATTTGAAAAAAATTAAAGGGTAAATTTGCCCCTAACAGAAAACGTTAGGGGCAATTTTGCCCCAAAATAAACGTTAGTGGCAAAATTGCCCCTAACAGAAAACGTTAGGGGCAATTTTGCACCTTTGCCCAAAACTTGGGGGAAGCAAGTTTGTACATGCGACACGATCTATACATGTAATATGTAACATTGCGTTATTTACACACGTGTTTATTTAGCAACATTTTTTTTACAACAGAATTTGGGTATTACTTTTCTGTTGAAGGTTATTATTCATTCAATAGTTGCACTGCTACCCTAAGAATAACAAAAAAAAAGATTTCTTTTATTCTTAGTATTACTCTTTAAAAGTAATACTTGTACCCTTCAAAAATATCGATAATTCTCTTGAGTAACTTCATGTTTGTTTTCTTTAAACTTAGGAATTTTGTTATCGCTACTCGTGAAAAATAGTAGTGCTATTTTTTATTTTTTTTTGCTTTGCTTTTTTCATCCTTAAAATGGTACTGTTATTCACGTAAGCAATAATAATGTGTATGTATCTTTCAAAATAATAATAATAATAATATGTATGTATGAACTTATTTTACACCACACTAACTCATATTTAAAAAATAAAATACTCATATCAGCATCAAATCAGTGAGAGATGATTCAGAATCAATGTTATTTTTTTATTCAAAAAACTATGTAGATATGATTTACAAGGAGTTCAGCATTTTTTTAGGGACATACGTTATTGCAAATCTTATAAAGGTATAACAATTCAGAATATAGATAGATTAAAGGTGCATGAGGCATACGTATTAACAACTGAGCCACTTATTAGAGGGTTAAATCTTGTAGTCCAAAAAAAAAAAAAAAAACAATGCAGAAAAATAATTGATTGATTTCAAATTTCTATATTTGATTGATTTCTATTTAAAAACAAAGGTATTATCAATGTCGTGGGTTGACTTGTTGGGTTGAAGAGCCACCAATACAACGATGCCAGGGGTCTGAGGTGGGTCCAGCAGCCATGTGAATAGGAAAATTGCGTCCTCGATTATTGTGCCTAATTTCATGTGCGTTTGCACCCTTCCCGCTAATCGCTCTCCGCTGGATTTAATAGCCGATTACAACATACTCATCAATCTGTAGGCGTGTGATGGTGATACTCTTCTATCTCCAAAAAAATTATTTAATGCATCTGTTACATTATTAAATATAGTGTAATAAATATATCATAAACTAATACTTCATAATTTAGATTTATATTGATTTATGAGTCTTCTATTATTTTATATGTACATCATTTTCTTCAAAAATAAAAAATTACCATATCCCTTGAATGTATTTAGTTGCATTATTTTTCGTGGTGTAGCGGATGCACCAAATAATTTTAGACCAGTTATTTATATTATTTGTGTTTACTAATTTAATTTTTCAAACCGACTAAGACTCAATCATGACTCTTCGATATGGTATCATGTTTGTGTTGTCATTTCGTATTATATTGAAAATTATTCGTGTCTAGTTTCACAATATCGAATTGATCGTGTCAACAATACTAACCATAACTTTATATATCTGATGTTTTGTGTTATTTGTGTACATTTTAATGGTGGAGTAAAAAATAAAGAGTTTGAATTAATTTTTCTTTACGAAAATAAAAGAAAATTGAAAAACACTAGTCCCAATTCGTATGATATTTTAGAAATTTAAAATAAAATTTGTATTTTGTTTCATTATTTCTCGTTATTCATTAATTTATCATTAGTTTCTGTTTTAAATTTTGAAAGTATTTAACCTCATTAAAACTACAATTTATTTAAATATTTGTGTAACATGTTAATTTTATCAATTAAATTAATAACGTTACAATGCTAATATATATATATATAATATATTTATTTTATTATTAATATAATTAAATTATCAAACAAATTATTGTATCTCGAGATAATCACATAAATTAAATAAAATTTCACAAAATAATTTTATGAAATATCTTTTAATATTTATGCAACAAACTAAAACATCTAGGGCCTGTTCTTTTTGTTTCGTTTTGAAAACGGTTTTGATTTCAACAGTAAATTTAATATAATTTAATCATATTTCATCATTTTTAATACAACTTTTTACTATTCAATATCTATTTTTTATATTTTTAATACAATTTTTATATTATAAAACTAATTTTCAAATCTCCCAAAAAGAACATGCCCATAATCTTTCCATCATAGGACCCTTTTTGCTTGTTAGAAAATAACATAACAGTATAAGCATAGCACCGAAAAGTGATTGATTTTGTCGGACGCAAGCAATTTGTCACACGGAGCAGCCGCATGCCACCAACCACTTTACAAGGTTAATTATATTGGGAAATAAATAATCAAAACTTATAAAAAATAAAGGAAAAGAAAAAAAAAAAAACTACTTTTGATTCTCGTGATAACTTTTACCCATTTTCTCTTGGTTCCAATAAATTGTTTTATGTTAATTTTGTTTCAAATTTTTACTAATATAATTATGTCAATTAATTTATATTTTAAAATGTAAGGACAATTGGAAAAAAAAAGGAAAGAAAGGAAAAAGAACGATATCAATAATTTCTTTCGTCTCAATAGAAGAGTTAATTAAATATACAGTATTTTGTTGTGATAATAAAATAGTCTTGTTTTTATCTTTTAACTTATTATACGCTTGCTTACTGTTATAATTATATGTAGTTCACAATTAATCTACATTTAAAAAGTAATAATATAAAGTGAAAATACACTAATAAATTACTAATTTTATGTGTTGCACCTTAAACATCTTAAATTTTTACAATTTTAGAATAGATTTTTTTTCTTTTAATTATGACGGAGCGAATACATATATAGGGTATTATACCTTAGGGTAAAACTATAATCTCGTTACAAAAGCATTCAATCATTGAATATTGACATCTGCAATGTCTCTTATATTAACATTAGTAATGCATCGATCATATGCTATTATATGATGATTGAATGGTTCCATAAAAAGATTGTAATATATTTTTATTACTTTATAATTCATAAAAATATACATTTTGAAAACATGATTCATCGTAATAATTGAGTCTCAAAAAAAAAAAGTTTACTTGTAGCAATCTTTTGATACCAGGCTATTATACAGCTCATTGAAGTTATTTTTTGTTTTATAAAATAAAATTGGTAAAAATATACTATTAATTAAATGTTCAATTATTCAAATATATATATAATATGTTGATTCGGTGGGTCCTACGTATTATACTTGTTGCTGGACCTGGTCTTCACGAGTCATTGGAGCTAGACCAATTAACAACTTCCGATGAGTTGTATTAAAAAAACATTATAGTATTAAAAATGTAAAATGTTGTGCACTTTAAATAGATAGAATCAACACTCTGACCTCGGAGTAGTCTTTTATGCATCACAATCGTTGGACACTAGGTTGTTCCTTTGTAAAAACTTTTCTTCTAAATGCAAAATTATCTATTAAAATATATATATATATATAATTAAATGAAAAATCTAAAATGGAACATTATTGAATTAAGAGTAATGATAGTCTTAGCAACAAATCATAGCAACTTTTTGATAGCAACTCATGTGGCATGCATTCATTGGTTACATTTTTATTAATATCAAATAATTGACCAATGAATGCATGCCACATGAGTTGCTATTAAAAAATTGTTATGATTTGTTGCTGAGTATATCATTACTCTTGAATTAAACCTTGTTGGCATATTTTGGAAGTAATTAAGATGTTTAGTTGGAAGTAAGTGCCATTGTTATTGCAGGACTCTCTCCTAACAAGTTGTAATGGCAGAGAAGTTGAGCCTTACTTCTTCTTCTTCTTTATTTTTTTATTTTTTCAATTTGATTTTCAGTATCTTAATTAACAACAATAAAATGATTAGGTAATTTCACTTATCTTCTTTGACGTTAGAAAAACTACCAATGTCTCTATTAGGTTTTTTAATATTAACAGCCAATATTAACAACGCACAAATTTGTATCCGACGCGTTTAATGGTCCAATGGCGAGCATATCAAATTTAGTCCTTATAAGCGTTTCATGTATATTATGTATTAAATATATGTGCTGAAGTATCGCGTACCATTTTTAGGTTATGAAATATCGAATTTGTCTTATGAAGTATCGCTTAGTTCCAAAACATGCATCATTGTCTTGTTGTGTATCGTCTATCAAACTGTCAAACAATTGAACATGAGATTCTCTTTATAATCAATAATTCCCTTTTTAATTTAGTCAAATGATCAACTGTTTCTACTGATAAAAGTAAAATAAAATAACACAAATCTCATGTCATGTTAGTAAACTAACTGTTCAAAAGGAATTATAATATTCAGAGTTTTTAATGGAATATATATAATTTTTCAGATGTAATTAATTAATCAAATAATAATAATAATTAGAAAGTAATTTACAATAAATATCTCCCAAAATAAGAAACTTGACAAATGAGAAAACGTCGAAAACACGAAGTCCCATTATTCATCCAATTACGAGGAAAGAAATGTGACTTTTATTTCAATGTTTGTCCCAAATCTAAATATAGAAAGCTTTTGTGCTCTTGGTGTCTTGACTTGGAAATTTTTGGTTTTAGGGAAATAATTTTTTTGGAGGAAATTTTCTTTTGGAAAATTATGTGAGAGAGAGATGAAAAAAATGTAATGATTGTGTTATTTTAAAAATTTATATAAGTAAAGATTTTGAGGGAAATTTAAATTTTGAATTTCAAATTGAATATAAATTGATGTTGTTTCTTTGAATTAGGTTTTAGAAGAAAGAGTGATGATTCTTGAAATGAGATTGGAAAAAAACGGAGCCAAAGTCCAAACTAACCACTACTCTACTTTGACACAATCCTCTATGTGCGTTTGCAACATGGTATAAGTTCAGATTAACGAGAGTCATCAACTCTTGTGAGATTTTGTGAGATTTTTTTATACTTTTATATAGAGTTGATGACCCTTTGATTGAATAAGGGTAATTTGGTCACAAATTAATATTTTCATTTATTTACATAGATTTTGAAATCACATGGGGATTTTGCGTAACTTTTAAAAGTATAGGATGGTCATCCTGTACTTTCACAAACCACATGATGGTTTTGCATAATTAACACTCTCATTTTATGTATAACACATATTTTACACATATATGTAAAACACGGTATATGTTGTCACTTTCAAAATAAAAAGCATTTTAATATTTTACACATATGTTAAGAAAAATTTTAACTGATCCCAAAATTTTTCATATCACATCAAGTGAGATACTAATAATTTATATATGCAATTAAATTTATAAAATATGTGTAAAAAATAGTGAGAATGACTTACATTTTGAAACAATATTAAAAATTTGTGCGTTTGATGTGCAAGAATAAAAATTGAAATAATGAATTTCTGATTCATAGAATTAAAACTCTTATGATTAGTACGTATATGAATATGATAATTTTAACTATCATATTCTGTAAAAGTCAATCTAAGATCTTGTTAACTAATGATTTATCCATTCTCAAAATGTCATATATTTTGAAACATACAATTATATAATACAGGTGATTGATCTCAAAAATAAAAAATAAAAAATGTCCCCAACCCTACACTTTTTTTCAGTCCATAAATCTATAAAACCCACCGCGAACTCCCTCGCCTCGCCGCACTCTTCTTCCTTCCTTTCCGGACTGATTTCTCACTTCACTCCTCACTTCATCACCCTTCATCTTCTTCCTTTTCTTCGATCCATTTACAGATCGCTGTTACATAAATATTAGTACAATGGCTCTGAACGGATCGCTCTTCTTGAGCGGCCTAATCTTGATTAATCTCTGCGTTTTGGCGATTGGGGCTCCGCTTGGGAAGCCCGTGGACGTACCGTTTCAGAAGAACTACGTTCCATCTTGGGCTAGCGACCACATCAAGTACGTCAATAGCGGAAAAAGCGTCGACCTCGTGCTCGATAAATTCTCAGGTACCTTCATTTTCCCCTGTTTTTTGCGAGGTACAAAAATGGAAACTTTTTTTTTTTGGGCTGGTAAAAATTGATTGATTAAAGATTCAAGAAATCAATGTTGGGATGATGGGATCTTTGTTTCAGGCACTGGATTTCAGTCGAAAAATGAGTACTTATTTGGGCATTTCAGCATGAGGATGAAGCTGGTTGGAGGAGACTCTGCTGGTGTAGTTACAGCATTCTATGTAAGTTAAGTTTAATTGATGTTGGTTCCTTTCGTCCCAATAAAAGAGTCACGTGGTTCAATCATCGATGAGTAAAGTGACGTGGTATAACTCTAAACACGACTATTTTTTTTTTTGGTTTGTTTGGTTGCAGCTGTCGTCGCAGAACAATGAACACGATGAGATAGATTTCGAGTTCTTGGGGAACAGAACAGGGCAGCCATACATTTTGCAGACGAACGTATTCACGGGAGGGAAAGGCGACAGAGAGCAAAGGATCTATCTTTGGTTTGATCCAACCAAAGGCTTCCATGATTACGCCATCGTGTGGAACATGAAGCAGATTGGGTAAGCAGAAGCCACCCTAGTTAATATTTATATTCCCACATCTTATGCCCTATTTCGCGAGCAACCCGACCCGGTTATGATGGTTTAAAATAAGATTTTGAAAAAATATTTTTAAAAAATAATATTATAATGTAAAAAATATATTAAAAATATAAAAATGTATAGTTAAATAGTAAAAAATTATATTAAAAAATAATTATAATATATTAAATTTAAAAAATAAGTGATTTATAAACTATATTTTCAGTGATTGAACGATTCTTGTAATTCTAAAATTAGAGTTCGGACATTGGGACGGAGTGGTAAAAAAAATTAAAAAATCTCTTTAATTTCCATTTTTATTTTTTCATAATAGTAATTGATAAATATTTTGTTTTTAATATATGTATATTTTTATATTAGATGGAAACAGGTGGAATAATTGAAACAGGAAATAACCTCGGAATTCTAACTAATACAACGACTCCCCGACACCTATGATGGATTTTTGGCTACTTTTCTGACTTTTTGCTTTTGTTTTTCTCCTACCACTGTTATTTTCGTACTGTCAATGCATGTGAGCTTAGCAGGATACCCATTATCATTAAACCCATAATTAATGTTTAACAGATCAATTTGGTTAGAAAAATAATACTAACAAATGCTGAGGAGTTAGATTTAACGAGCATTAACTCTTAATTGTTTATTCAAATGATATACTCGTCCCGTCTAATATAAAGAGTTTTACTTTATGTAACTACTTAAATTAAAAGTGGTTGAAAGTGTAACGTTTTCAAACAAAAGTAGCTAAAATATAATTTTCCCTTTGGCAATCTTATAATATAAACTTTTTGGATGGGATGAACGGAATACTATTTTATCATTGCGAGAATTTACACATTTTATTGTGTGTATCATCACTCGATTAAAATACACATAATTTCTTGTCCCTGGCCATATGAGTAATTATTTTTTTGGAATGTAATTGTTGCAGGATATTTGTGGACGAGATTCCCATTCGGGTGTTCAAAAACTCCGGTGACTTGGGAGTAAAATTCCCATTCAACCAGCCCATGAAGCTCTACTCAAGCCTCTGGAACGCAGACGATTGGGCCACGAGAGGTGGGCTTGAAAAAACCAACTGGGCCAACGCCCCGTTCGTCGCATCGTATACCTCGTTCCACATCGACGGCTGCCAGGCCTCAACCCCGCAGCAAATCCAGGTCTGCAAGACCAGTGGGCTAAAATGGTGGGACCAGAAGGGCTTTGCTGACCTGGACGGCCCACAATACAGGAGGCTGTTGTGGGTCCGGAAGAAATTCACAATCTACAACTACTGTACTGATAGGGTGAGGAACCCTAAAATTCCCCCAGAGTGCAAAAGGGATAGGGATATTTGAATATTTCATGAATTTCGAATATTGGAATCCCACGTCCAAAAATAAAAGTGAAAACGAATAAGGAAAAATGTATTGGGAAACCTTTGTGTGTGTGTCTCTTGTATTAGAAGTGTGGGCTATGGTGTGTCATGACCTTCCTGACAATTGCTGATACTATGTGGTATTAAGTAATGTTCTTAGGAGGGGATTAATTTGATGATTGTATAATGATTCATTATTATTATTATTATTATTATTATTATTATTTTTCGAAGGAAATAATCTTTTTACTTAAGCATTTTGATTGGAGTTTGTCTTTACTTTTTTTTTTTTTTTTAATTTTTGGAAATTGTACAAATTAGGGGAGGAGAGAATTCAATCCCCTCCGTTGGTGCGCGACGATCATCTAGACAAAGCCTCAGTGGATCATCTAGACAAAGCCCCAGTGGTTAAATAGGGTGAATTGGAAATTTGGTACCAAAACCATATAGTGTCACAGGCAATTGGAATGGCAATCACCCAACCACTTGCTACTTTTTAATGTTGTCAAAAATCGAATTGAAAAATAAAATGATAGAAAGAAATGGTATCAAAATTATAGTTTAAGTCACTTGGATCGATGAAACTAAGGCCTTGTTTGGTATATATCTCAAAACATGTTTTTCAAATAAAATTTGTGGGCCCAGAGCCCAAATATTGTTTGGCAGCACTTTTGCCAATTCTCACTTTGGAAGGGCTTTTGAAAACTTGTTTGGTAGTAATTTTGAGATATATTTGTGAAATTGGCCCAAAATACATTTTGGAACCCGTCTTCCTTCTAAGTCCTAAACCACCATCTTCTCTAGTCATTTTTTTTGTTTTTAGACTGAAACATCTTCTCTAGGTAAATTCTTGCGTTGCAGAGCTCGAATAGCGACGGAAGGCGGTTGCTCTTCACAGCGGCGCCCAACGAAGCTCGAAGATGGAAGCAGGCAATGGAGAAGCGAATGAAATCTGTAGAAGAAGGTTGCTGGCAGGAAGAACTCAGCAGCAGCGGCAGCGCATTTGAACACACAGCAGATCCGATGGTGATTAGACCTGCGCCGGTCGTCGTCGACTTTTTTAATATATTCTCTTTCCCTGTTCGCGATTTATGTACTTCCATTCCCAGCCCATTCGATTGCAAATGGAAGGTTTCACCATTCGCCTTTGCGAGTTCAAGCTACTTTCAGTAAACCCTGTAGTCCATATTGCCAAACAGAACTGCTGAATTTTCTGGTGTGATCGTCTGTAATTTCCCCCCGTACGATCGCCCTCCTACTGTAATCTCAAGTATATTTGATTTTAAAAACATACGTGCTCATGAACACTATCTATTTTAAGAGGTTTTGTGTAGTCTGGTGAATTGATTTTATTGGGTTTTAGGCGGCGGTGGTGGAGGAGGATGTTGTTGAAAAATGGTGGTAGCTATTTGTATCGGACGGTGGTGGTTCATGGTTGTTGGTGTTGAAGAATTGTTGAGGTGATTAAAAATTGTGAATGAAAAATAAATTAAGGTGATGGCAAACAATATTTCTAAATATCTTAAAACATTTATTAAAATACATCTCAAAAACACCTCTTAAAAGGCATACTAAACAGGGCCTAAAGCTAAAAGCTCCCAAAGATTATAAGTATGAGATTTGCAATAGTCTCTTTATATTTTTGCATTGTGTTCATATTCAACTCTATGTATACCCCTTCCATTCCATCACAGAGTTCACTTTGTAAAAATGTATTACAAAATGAACATTTTTAATGGAATAGAGTGAGTACTATTTACTTTGGTGAAATTATTTTTAATCACGTCTTTGACAAAGTAAGTTTGGAAATCTTCGATTAATGTCATTATAATTTATTATTATTTCCAAAATATTAAAATAAAAGATATCACACAAAGAAAAGTACAAAATAACATACAAATTAATAAAAGGCAAAAGTTTGGCTCTCCATCCTTCAATATATATTTTTTAAGTAATTACCATCAATAATAATAATAATAATAATAATAATAATAATAACAGTCATCTTCTTTTGCAACCTAACAACATAAATATAATATTATAAGAAAAAATGATAGTCTTATTAAGAAATCATTTTGTCATTGAATGCACTACTAATATCATTACATATGCAATTGCACAGGTCATTTTCTAATAACACAATGATTTCTTAACCGAATTGTAGTCTTACTCTTAATTATGTTTACTATTATTATTATTATTCTTTTTTACGAGTCAAGCACACTCCAATACTTTTAAAGGAGAAAATAAAATTTTAATAAAAGTCACTTGATACTAATAAAAACACATATTATTATTTCCAATACACTTTCCCATAACTATGTTTTGAAAATATATAATTTCAAAACTACCCCAAAACAAACAGGCTGGTATCCCAACACTTTAATTTTTCACTAAATTCAAATTTTAAAATTTAAAATTTGTTCTAAAATCTTACTCACATTGTTATAAAACCAACATCATTATTACACTTACTTTTCAATATCTTACACAAGTCTTGAAAAAATAAATAATTTTTTTTTAAAACAAAAATTTATCTTTTAGACATAAAACTTAGGAGCAGCAATTTGTGTTGTGTCTGGGTTATCGGATTCGGGCTGGCAGGTGTCCGTGTCAACACCCCTCAATCCTAACACTACCTGCTTAATTATTCATGTTATTCGTATCGACCCATTTAACTCGCGGACATTTCGTGTTCCTGTAGGGTTCGTATCGTGTTTTTATGTTGTAGTATAAATTTCTCATATCGGGTTCGGGGTTGGTGGGTTTACATGTTGACTTTTTCAACCTTAATCTTACCCGTTTAATTAGTCGTGTTATTCGTTTCGACCCATATTACCCATAAACTTGCTAAGGCTCAACCTTAACCCACTTATATCATGTCAGATTCGTATCGTATTTTCGTGTTGTGTCAGATATTACATACCCTAATAAAACTACCGTAACCATAATTCTCCCATACTTTTTATATGGAAGAAGATGAGGGTCGAAATGAATAACACTAGCTAGTGATAGGTTAAGGAAGAGAAGAGGCGACTTCATGACTAATGTATTTAAATACTTTCTTAAAAAAAGGAAAAATAATATTTTTAGTCCCTTATGTTTGGGTTTGTGGCAGTTTTAATCCATTTTGTTTATCTGTGACAGTTTTAGTTTCTTACGTTTGACCTTGTGACAGTTTTAGTCAATTTTACATGTAACGTAAATGAAGGTTGCACATGTCACTTGGGTTTTTTTGCAAAAATTTATAAATTGTGGGTTAAGGCATGAACTGTAAAATTAAAAATCGCACTTTCGATATCCTATAGTTAAATTATATAAGACACTCTGAGAGTTTAGACTTTTAGTAAAATGATATATAATGCTATAAATTCCAATCTCAAAAGAAAATGGGTCAAATTAAAATATCAAAAGTGCAATTTTTAAGTTTTACACTTCATGTCTTAAACCATAACTTATAAATATTGTAAAAATATCCTAAGTGACCTGTTCAACTTGCAATTATAAGTAAAATAGACAAAAACTGTTACAGGCTCAAACGTAAAGGACTAAAATAACCACAAAGAACAAAAAAGACTAAACCTGCCATATACTCAAACGTAAGGGTCTAGAAATGCGATTTTTTCCTTTAAAAAATGAGTCAATACGTCAACGATTATGACCATAAAAGGTTATTTAGAAGTCAGAAGTTTGATTTATATTTTTATCAATTCTACCTATTTAAAATATAGATTGGCACAACTTCACGGCTGCACGCAATGCCCCAAGTTCGTTGTTACCTCCCTAGAGCCCCACCTTCAAAATAGTGTCGAATTAAAAATAAAAATGAAAAATATAAGTAGTATTTGAATCTAGTTGAAAGTGAATTGTGACTTTGACATTAAGGTTGGGAAATCTGGTTTGTCTATAGGTGAAGTACCTTGTAGTCTCCACTCTACACTCTCCACGTAGACCTGTCAGTTCAGCTTGATCATTTTTTCAAATAAATAAATCCATAAATAATTATATGCTGTTGCTTTTGAAAAATAGGGTTGAGCTGGCACTCCTTTTGAGTGAAGTAAACAACTTTAAAAGTGCAAGAAAAAAATTTAAAAACAGAAATCTTACTAGTATTGTTTAATTTATACTCCTATTTTATATTAAAAAAATTCACTTTGATAAATATATAAATTATTATAAATGTTAAGGTATAACACAAGAAATAATTAATTTGATATTTATTTCATTCATATTCTTACTTTTTAATTATAAACTAAGGAACTAATTATGAATCATCCATAATTATATTAGGAAAGGTAAAATGAGTAAAAAATTAAAAATAAATTTTTGTAATAAAACAAAAAATATTTTTTAAAGTAAACTATTCTAATGAAACAGAGGGAGTAGTATAAAAGGTTATTCAATACCCAGAAAGAAATTATACTGTGCGAATTAGATGACAAATTATTGTTTATAATTAATGAATAAATTATTTCATACAATCGTTGCATTCACCTTTTTAGTGTAACACATCAATCAGAATTAAACCGAATAAATATGACCCCTAATGTATAAATGTGTACCTTTGTATAAATAAAACTCTTCCATTGAACATGATAGTATCTTACAAGACATACATTTTTTTCTTTGGAATTGAGTATAAATTTTCTCCGTGAAAATATATTGATGAAGGGATGTATTTTCACTCTTGACCTCAACAAGAAAAAAGAGAAAAAAAAAAAAAAAAAAAACCTTCTAAATTTCAGAACTTTATTGTAGAGATGATCGACCACTAACAGTGCACTGTTTGTAATTTACTCAAAGAAATTGTGAACGATCGAGGAGATATTGGAAATTACAAAAAAAAAAATTATGAGGATGGTAATCTAACTAAATTTTAAAGGAAGTAAATGCAATCATCCGATATTAAAATGGGGCATACTATTTGTAATAACCATTTTACTATTTGCAGTAATATTTTCCTGTAAAAAATCTATTTTGCCCTTAGGTATTAAAAAAAAAATTCCATAAAATCTCATATTATTTACAGAAACATTGGCAAAATACCGCCCAGATTTTCTGAAATACCACCCACAAAGGGCGGTATTTTGCCAGAAAATACAGCCCAGCATGGGTGGTATTTTCATACCGCCCACAAAGGGCGGTATTTTTTGGAGAAATACCGCCCAGCTCTGAAAATACTGCCCAGCAGTGGGCGGTATTTCTGCTGGGTGGTATTTTCTGGAGAAATACAGCCCACTGCTGGGTGGTATTTTCCCAAAACCTCACCCGGGAGGGATTTTTCTCATAATCCCATTCATAGGCCGAAAAAACCACCTTTATCCGAAAAAATGTGTAAGTTATTTACATACCGTGTAATATGGATCGTACTTGTGACTATAAAATCAAATGTTGTGCGGTATTTTTGTTTTATAGCTAAAGGGTAAAATAGACTTTTCACAGAAAAATGTTACTGTAAATAGTAAAATGGTTACTGCAAATAACAATTCCGTTAAAATTTAATGTCATCTTTGTTCAGTCTTGCCTTTTGTCTCTCAATCGTTGCTGTACATTTACAACTATAGTTTGCAAGATCGAAATTTCATTTGAGATTGATTTAAGTGTAGAATTAGAATTGTAGGATTGTAAGATCCTACAAACAATTTGTATGTATAAAATCACAGACAAACTATAAAAACTACTTTGATTTGAGTCAGATTAATAAATATTTTTAAGATCAGATATAACCAGATAGAATCGCTTAAGATTGAGATTCCGCAAACTATGTTTGTTTAACTAAATTCCACTTTTGAATAAATAAAAACTTTAATTCCACCTTATTTTGGTCTATTGTCACCATTCTCATTGCTTTCTTTTGTTCTTCATCATCATCATCATCAACTTTTTTTTAGTGGGTGGTTTTTATCTTCTTCTTTGATTTGATTTGTACATAATTATAACCAATTTTTAATGGGCTAGACATAATTTCACTTTTATGTGGCTGCGATTCAGTGGGCGCTTGCTCAAAGAATTTTAATAAACTAAAGTTTCTGAAGATCGTATTATCATAACTATTGTATCAATCAATTAATGATTGATTGGAAATTTTTATTTTTTTAGTGACTGTTTGATATTTTAATTTACATGGTTGATTGATATTCTTATCATTATTATCATATAAACAGGAAATGGAACATGATTAGGGAAAAAAAATGAAACACACTATAATCACGTAAAGTAATTAATTTGTAAACAGTCATATAAAACGGATTTATACATACAACTAGGGATATATATGCAATGACTTCGTCATTCATGCATATGTACAATCTATCCGTCACCTCAAGGTCGCCGTAATCATTTAAGAAGAAGAAATTAGGCAACAACAAGCACTCCAATTAATAGGAGGGGTAGTCTTGAAATATGAATGGTTGACGTGACTCGATTTGGTTAATGGCTGCAATAGTTGTAAACAAAGTAGAGTGGCTCTTATCTGCTTTGTCCAACTTGCATAATGAACTCGAGAAATTATTATATGCATTCGTTGTGTTTATGTACATTGCTTTCTCTTAAAATAGCATATCATTTGTTAAATATATCTAATTATACTATTTTATGTGATGCAATAAATGCACTAAATAATCTCTTCACGAACTGTGTTAGAGTTTAATTTTGATGCTTAAGTTAAAGTGACGAAAACCCAAGTCTCCATATTCTCTAATATTCTCCTCCCATCTCCCTTAGAGGGAGATGGGGGAAATAGATTTATTTTTTATTATTTTCTATTTAGTTTATTTTTGTCTTATTCTATGATGGGAGTTTTTTGTTTTCTCATAGTGAGAGATTTTGTCTCTCCGAATAAACGAGAGTTTCTTCCCCATGTTAATAAATGAGTATTTTATTATTATCTAGTGGAAATTCAATCGATTGGAAACTTTCATCAGAAGATCAGTGGCATATTCGATATGAAATTCATATTTTAGTTCATGATTTGTCCAACTCAATGACGAATTTTTGTTCTAGTAGATAGATCTAGATGGATTACTACTTGTTTATATCTGTATATGTTTGATTTAGTTTATTTTCAACTGTTTGTATCTGGTTATTATCATATCAGGTTGTATCACCGATTCTTTGTTGAGTAATGAAATATGAAATTTATTATAAAAAAAAAGTGACGAAAAATATGTAAGTAAAATAAATATAATCTCAAAGCGAAAATTCAATACATCGAGATTTTTATTATTGTTGTTGTTATTATTATTAATTTTTTTTAAAAATACGTTGAGATTATTGAGTATAATGTTTTTTTTGAGTATAATATTGGTGCTCCAGATTCAAATTATAATTTATAATACAATTGGCTGTACCTAGAAAAAAATAAAAATAAAAATTGATTAATCTTCCTCATCTCTCCAAATCCTAAAATTTATCATCTTCTTCCCTCATCCTCCTTCATCAGGATTGATGAGGGAAGCAGTTATACTTTTGTTCCTGCAATCCTATATTTAGTTTGTTTTAATTTTAAATTTTATCCATATTTATGCTGTTTTTCTTTTCGTTTATGGTGTTTCTCTTCATCTATGGTGATTTTATTCCTGGTTATGGTGATTCGATTCATGGCCATGGTGTATGAAGACTCAATTGAATATTCAGTTTTGAAACTTTCATCAGCAATTAGTAGCAGATCCGTGACTACTTGTGCAAGATTTGTTTAGTGATATATTTCTACTATGTTCAAATCTATACTATGTATAGATTTATAGTTCAATAGATTATATACATTGTTGTGGTTTAGATCAGTTAATTTTTAGATCAAATATGTTGTAATATTGTAATCAGTTTGTATTGACGGGATCTTGGTCTTCTTTCAATCGCTATTGGACAATTTTCAACACCATTAATAAAATTTTTAATTTTCAAAAAAAAAAAGAAAAGAAAAATGATCAGTTTTATTTCATCTGAAAAATATACATAATTATAGTTTTCAACGTAAGAAATACTTTAGCTACAAGAGTGGTTCACACATCACACATACATATTATATACTAAATGTCTCACTAGAAATAAAAAAATGTGATTTTTTATGAATTTTAAATTAACTAAGACGTTTAAAATAAATAATTTGTTTAAATATTTTTTACTTATAATTTTACATTTCAAATATGAATTATTAATAAATTACTCATATATTAATAAAATAATATGTGTATGTGAAATATTTTCGTGAAATAAATAAATTCATTGGACCTCATTGTCTATTTTGCTTGTGGATCAAGATAGCAGTCAATTTTTGTCATGACATGAAAATACAATGGACTCAAATGACATAAATAGATTAGGATTGGAAATAGCGACACGAATAATTAAATAGATAATGTCAATATCTGAAAAGTCGACACATAAACTTGCCTACCAGAACTCGCGAATATGGATATAAGTAATTTTTAATACAACACGAAAATACGATACAAACGTGACTAAATATAAATGGGTTACTGTTGAGCCTTAGGAGGTTCATATAAGTCAATATAAATAACATTTATAATTAGATAAGTAAGATTAGATTTGGAGAGCGTGGATTCACAAACCCATTAATCCAAATACGACAAGATTTGCACTTCCTATTTAGAAATGCTATTCATGGAAACTGTGACATTAGACTAGGGATACTTGAAGAAAGAAGGGTACTTTCGCAAATTAGAATGCAAATTTATTCATGTAAACCAAGTTTGTTTGTTTGTTTTTTTTTTTTTTTTTGTTGCTAAAACGATAAAAATTTTATAAATTAAAAAAACATAATACAAAGAAAGACACAATACACACACTGACTATCTGTTGTGAATTATCCCTAGCTGCTAAATCTATTTGGATTAATGGGAGTTTCACCATGTTGGTTTATAAACCCCATTGCTGATCTCAAAGACAAAAATTAGAAGAAAATATCTAGGAGTTGGAATACATGAAGTACTACCACAATGAAGTGAAACTAAAACTCCATCAATATGGCTATTAATTCCACATCTGCAGCAGCAATTCCATGTTTGTACTTGAAACATCGATCCAACTCCATCGCCGATTTTCTTCCTTAGTCACCACTTGAACACCCTTCTTCTGATCAGCCACCAGAACAGTCTTTACCCCTCTCCCCTATGTAACCATAGCTAGATATATAATTGTATCTTCTAGATTTGGAGAAGAAAAGGGTAGATTTGCACTAAAACAACACAAAAAAACACATAGATATAGAAAGAAAACTCTCACACAGAGAGATTATAAACCTTCATATAGAAGGATCAAAACTCCCACATAGAGGAGACAAGAAAGCCCACACAGGGGAATAAAAGAAGAAAAAAGAACAGAAAGGAAAAGGAATTGACTCCCCCATTCTTCCGGCGGAAGAAGGGGGAGAAAGAATATTAAGTCATATGTAAGGGACTAAATGTGAAGTTTACTCTTTTTTATATAATTCACGAGAGATCTTAATAGTAATTACTTTATAGCATAAAATTACAATTCACCACAAAACACCTAAATACAATACAATTCACGTGAGACGTTATATATTCAAACGACGTCTCTTATCGTTGCTTGCGGTTTTCAAATCTATCTACACTTCAGATTGAACCATATTTTAATCACCGTGACTAATTAGTTATGCTCTCTGGCCATTTTCGATCGGCCACGTTGTAGACAACTTTTAGGAGATTTGTGATTTGATTCTTTAAATATCTACAATAACGCACGTTTCTATGCCATCCAAAATTCCAATTCATTTTCAATAATCTTCGAAACTTAATTAACGTGGAGAATAAAAATAAAATAAAAAACATAGTACTACTATGTATGAGATCGAATGATTCGTATTGGTCAATGAAAATTAAAATAATTATCGGTCTAGGAAATATGCGCCCAACAAAATGGGAATACAGTAGCTCATCATGTGCAAATTCGAATTACAATGGAATCATTTTCAGAAGGGAGTGTGTTGTAAAATTATAATACAAGACATACACAAAACTTTGAGTTCCACCTCGTGTTTTTTTTCTTCTTCTTCTAGAAATAGGGATATTTTTTAAAAAGGTGATGCGAGGGTAGAGTTTAGCCTCAAAAGTATCGTGCGTATGTTATAAAGTATTGTGTATTGTATATAGTTTCTAACGTATCATGTATTGCTTATAATATGTGATGTATAGAGTTTAACTGTCAGGCATATACTGTCTATCGCTGGAAAAAAAAGTATCGCATATTGGCTATACAATGTATTGAATTTAGTTTTTTATGTATCGTCTATTTCTATTGAAATTAAAAGTAAAAATATCGCATGTAGTGAAAAAAGAAAGTATCGATTTTAAAAGTTAAAGTAACGTCGCATGTTTTATAAGATAAAATGCACATCAAACTGTCTGGTAAATTTGGCAAGAGGTTGCCTCTAACATAATCCATATGTTCTATTAGAAAAGTTCACTTTGACCAATATAGAATTTATTATGAATGTTAAGGTATAACACCTAAAATAGTTAATGTGACACAATTTATTCTATTTATATCCGCACTTCTTCAGTATGAGTTAATTGTAAATAAGGGGAGGGTTGGGTGGTGACAATGAGAGAGTTTTGTAACCCTGATGTCATGGATTCGATTCTTGAGGATACAAAGGTAAAAATAAAAAAGGAATTAATTGTAAATAAAATATTCTAATGAAACGGAGGAAGTATCCATTGTTATACTATTACATTAAGTATTAACGATCACCCCCCCCCCCCCCCTAAAAATCTCATATGTCCCACTAATTCTAAATTTAAATAAATAAAGAAATTCCTTATCCATTTTTCTCTCTACTTTCTCGTCGTGGGAAGATAGAAGAAGTAATTTTTTATTTAATTAAGAATGAGATAGTGCCCCGTTAAGTAGTGTGCAGGGCGAGTCATTTAAATGTCGGGGGTTCGATTCTTACTTCTGTCAGTTCTGCCTATTTATAGTACAAAGCTAACAGGACTCTGCAGGAGGCTCTCAATTTCGTTCTTCCCCTTCCCACAGTCATGTCTTCGATGTAATAGATTAGGACGTTTAATGATAATGAAGTATTTCTTAGAAAATAAAAACTTTTTATTTATTTATTTTAAATTTTTAGTCTCTTTCATGAGAGAAATATGTTTCTTCTTCTCCATTTAAGTTAAATGAAAATTCAGTTTGAAATTTCATATCGGAAATTTTGCACATACAACGCGATCATGGTTTTCATTATATATATATATATATATATATATATATATATATATATTTAATTCGTGTACTTTTATGATATAGTAGATTAGATATACTATTTGTACTTAAAATATTTTTTAATTATTTTTTTGTTTTTATCCTTGCATCTTTAAGAATTGAACCCATAACCTCGGGGTTACAAGGTCCTTCCCTTATCGCCACCTCAATCCTCCCCCACATTTTTATAAAATTTTTTTATTAACATATATATTTTTTATTAATTATTAAAAATCTTGTAATTACAAGGTATTTGTTTATTCCTAGCTTCCTATAATGAAACTTGGAATATGAAATAATTGTTGATATATATATATATGTATATATGTATATATATATATATGTATATACATATATGAGAAAAATTGCAGTCGGGTTATGATACCATTCAATCATTGTTTGACCTTGGATGTATTGCTGAAAGTAATTTTACATCAAATTGTAAAGGCAAAATTCAATGATTGAATGATTCCTTTAACGAAATTACAATTTAACTCTGTATAGACTTGCAAGACAGGAAAAGAGAAAAAAAAAAATAATGTACAATCGAAAGAAGGCAGGAAAATGCTATTCGATTGAAACGTGAATAATGTTCTTGAATTGATTAATAGACGAGTATCTTTTATTTTGTTGGTTAATTACAAAAACTTCCTAAAGTTTATCAAATTTATTAATTAGACCAACCATAAGATGTGAATTAAATTACTAAACAAATCCTACATCACTTAAATAACATTACCAAAAACTATTTTTGAAATTTTAAAAAATTACAAAATGAACCCTTGAAGTGTACTGAAACCTCACGGTTTGTTGTGTTCGCTAAACATACCTTATAGGTTCATTTGGTAATTTCTTAAAACATCAAACTTTATTTGGTAATTTAAATAAACCTCAATTACTTTAAAATTATCCTATAACCTCGCAGGAATGTTGATATTTCCTTTAATCTATCAACTTCGAAATCTATCTTTAAGTAATTTTCTATAATTACATGAACATTTTTAAGTCAAGTTATGGAGTGGAAAATTGATTTAACATTTTTTTTTTCTTCTCATTCGATACTCTTACAATTTTATTAATGTGTGAAAACCTTATGTGTTAGTTAAAAATAATTATAAAATTACTACTATAAAAAATAAAAAAGAAAGAGGAGGAGATATTTTAAAACTATTTTAAAGTTGGGTGACTAACAAAATAAATTGTCTTCTCAAAAAAAAAAAAAAAAAAATTGAGAGCAAGAGACAACAACTCAAATAAAGGACCAATGAAATTATTTTCACAAGAACTGAAGAATAAAATATTATTAGATCAGCCTTTTTTAAGGCTAGTTCCACTCACAAAAGCACCCTAACTTACTTGGAAGATTGCAAAAAGCTAATGGACCCTCTCCTTTCTCAAATAAAAAATTAAAGTTTTTATTTTTATAGATTTAAAAAAAAAGAAAATTTATTTTAAATTCTTTTACAACCCCAAAGCTAATAGCTCTAAGCTAGCAATTAGCAGCAGCCTCAATGACTCATCAGACTCCTTTATCCCCCACTTCTTAAAAGCCTCAAACTCCTCAAACCCCTCAACATTTTCTTCTTTTCTTCCTCCTCACTCCCTTTATTCTTCAACTCACAATTATGGCTGCCCAAGAAGTATTACATGATTCCCCTGAAGAACTCTTCAATAATTATAAGGTAAAGTAAACATGTGTGTTCTTGTTAACTGAGCATATATTTTGAAGAATTTCTTCTTGTTTTTTCATCATTTCTTGCAGAAATAATTAATTGAACAGTCTACTTTCTCATGCAGAAATGGATCTTGAAAGTTTCTATTCACTGTGAAGGGTGCAAGAGAAAAGTCAAGAAAATTCTAACTAAAGTTCAAGGTCATTGATTCATCAATTTTTCTTTATGTTCCTATACTTTTTTATTGTGTCGCATTAGATCACTATACTAATGTAAACGGGTAAAAAATGTCCTGGATTTTTTCCATGAAATATTGGTTCTGTTTGGATTTTTTTTTTTTCTTCTTAAAACAAAGTTTGATTTTTGACTGTCATTTGCAGGCGTGCATGACATAGATGTTGATATCAGACAACAAAAGGTGACGGTCACTGGGAACGTTGACGCAGACACTTTGCTCTGGAAGCTCACGAAGGCCGGCAAGCATGCCGAGCTCTGGCCGGAAATCCCTGATCAGAGGGAAAAGAAACAGGCCAAAGCAGCCAGAAAAGAGAAAGTTATACCGGCCCAGCAAGAAACAAGCCAGCCAAGTGTGGTTAACATTAAAGAAGTCAAACCCTCTCCTCCTCCGGTCAAAGCGGCGGAGGAGCCGCCCAAGGACAACCAAGGAGGTGGTGCTGGTAGTAGCAATGATGGCGGCGCAAGTAAAAGTAGTAGTACTACTCCTGCTCCGGTCGAAGAGAGTGGTGCTAATGGGAGTTTAAAAGTAACCGGAGATAATGAGGTGGCGAAGGAGTTGAGCAAATCGGAAGGGAAGAAGCCGGAAGGCGTTTCCGGTGGTTCAAAGCCGCCGACGGTGGCGGCGGAGGAAAAAGGTGGCGAAAGTGAAAGAAACACTTCTGCCGTAGTAGGTAAAGTTGGTGATGGTAATGATGGCGGTAGTGGAAAAAAGAAGAAAAAGAAAGGGCAAAATGGGAATACTAATAATAATAAAGTCAGTGAGGAAAAATCCAGTGTGGCAGCGGAAACCGGAGATCACGAGACATCCACACCGAGTTCGGCAATCCCGGATGATCACAGCCGTCCACGTGGCCCGATGTACGGTCACTACCCACCTCAGTTCTATGGATCACCAGCAGCAGCAGCACCTATGTACGCTACAGTGAGCTACAACACAACCTATCCCACTAGCAACTATACGGCGTCGTACTATGCTCCAGGGCAGCCGAATTCGTATGTATACTCGTATCCCAGTGGGCCAGAGTTACAAGGTCCTCCTCCACCGTCCGATTTCGACCCTTACTCGACGAGGCAGCCGTTGGATTCGTTCGAGATGTTTAGTGATGAGAATCCAAATGGATGCTTAATTATGTAATAATGGGATTTTAAGTAATGTAATGAAGCATCAAGTTAATTATAATGAAGGAGCTTGCTTATACCTCCTCCTGTATAAGCTTATTCAGATGGAGCTTTTTTTGTAAGGGTACATAATAGTCAAATTTAGGCATAAACTAGGTGGATTTTTCATTTTTATTACTTAGCTTTTATTTTCATTTGCTATCTGACTCTAAACCCCGAACTTTGGGTTTAATTATAAAATCAATTTCATGTAATTTTATGAAATTACGAAATATTCTTTTCAAAACTAAAGTCTCACCTTGAAAATCATTTTTATTCGAATTAAAATAATATCAAGTAGAAAGCCCCCGAAACTAACGTGAATGAAATACACCCACTAAGAAATCTCCATATCAAATCTACTCTATTTCGCGGGGGTGATGACGGTGGAGGGAGGTGAGGGGGCTGGTGGCTGATGGTGTTCGCTTTTGGTTATGGCAGCGAACCGGCGGTGGCTGTTGGTGATGGCGGAGAAGGAGGCGATAGCTAGCGGAGAAAGAATGGTGAGGAGGTGATGGGTGTTGTGGTGAAAGATACGGTTGATTTGATTAGTTGTTGAAGGATAAAGTGAGAAAACTTAACTTAGGCAGTAATTAATTTATATTAAAATGACATTTTCACTGTTAAATGTAACAAAAATTATAACATTTAATGATTCCGGCAAACTATAGGGGGGTTGATGGTAGCCTTTTAAAGTAGTGAAAGGTATTTGGTTAGTTTTTAAAATCATAAGAGGGTTATTGGTATTTAACACATTTTTTAAAAGAAAATATAGTATAATTTATTGTGTCATACATTATTTGTGTTGTAATAATTTGTTTTGTAGGCGTTTCTTTTATGTATATAGTTTTCCAATGCGAGTGTGTTTTGGTAACTCAACGTGAGTTATATTTAAATGTCCAATGTAAATTGGATTAAGGTCCTATGTGTATTCTTGAAAAACTATTTCCATTAACAAATTAACGGGAAATAGACATGGGTCTCATTTACTTGACCAATCAAATAGTAAAAAGAAAAATGAACTGTTGTTAGCTCGTGTCGTGAGATGTTTGGTCAAGTCCTTTAACGAGCTAAACCCTCAACTTTGAAAAATCCTTCGAGTTTTGAAAGAAAAAAAAAGAAGTACAAATAGCTCATAGATTTGTCTGAATCAGCAAATCACCCTCATTGTACTTATATCAATCGATAGGACTTTGATGATATTTTTGTTTTGTTAGTTACTTTATACAACGTTAGAAAGTATGATAGTATGAGCAGTGGCGGAAGCAGAAATTTATTTTAGTGGGGACACAATATACATTGTATGACCAAAAAAATTATATTTTAAAATAAGGTTAAACTATAAAAATTTACGAAAATAATAATAGAGAAAGAAAACGAAATTTATGTAGTAATTCTTTACGTTTTTCGCTTTGAATGCAATTTTAGTTCTAATTAATTTAAATCTTACTAATATTCAAGAAAAAATAATCACAACATTAATACAATTTGCCTATGTGTTGTGAATCTTACTAATACTCTAAAAAAATAATTATAACCTTAAGACAATTTAGCTGTGTGTTGTGTATTATTTATGTTTAATTTATAATTAAAAATAATGGGGCATATTATATTAATTTAATAATTTTTAAAAAAAATTTGACCAATATATATAACGGGTGGTGGGGGGCCACTGGGGGCACGTGACCCTAGTGCCCCCATTGTAAATCCGCTAGTGAGTATGAGTATTTTTTCTGAATGCGTAAAATTATAATTTTTTCTGAATTCTAATGTATTTTATTTGAAATTTAGTAATTTGTTAATATATATTTACTTATATTCTTACTTTCTAATAGTTGATTAATTGTGGATAATACATAATTATAGGATAAAAATCATGAGGTTTTAAAAAGTGTTATTGAGACCCATTTTCTAACATTTATGTTAAGTTTTTCATTAAAAATGTATAATTTGACATTATTGCCATTTTTTCAAAGTAAAATATAATTAAATTTTATATTATCAACTTGTCTAAATAAAGAATATTCATAAGTGTATAACTAAATATAATATAATATATATATGTGTGTGTATATATGTATATTAGAATGAGAGAGGAAAAAAAAAAGAAAAATAATTATACCATCCTAAAAGAGTCTAAGAAAAATTAGATAAAAGATCGATATTGACTTTTAATCATTTCGAATGTCTTTACTGAAATTGAATACAAGAATATTCAATTTTATTTACATAATATATTAATATAACAATTTTACCCTTTAAATTCATAAAAAGGGGAGTGGTTGATATTTATCAATACCTGAGAGGGTGTGGTTGCCTCTTTTTGAAACTTGGAGGGGCGTGAATAATTTTTACCACATAATTATATTAATAAAATCATCTCCAAAGATGGAAGCTATTTTTAGCTTTTAATTTCTCCCATAGCTATTTCTCTCATCTCTCCCATAGTTTCCATACCTTAAAAAATAGCTCCAACAAAATTTGAAGCTAATATTTCTAGCTCCAGCTAATTTTTGGAAGTCATTTCTGGCTTTCGAAGTAGCTTTGGTTGGAGAACGACAACCGTTACTCACGCGTGTGATAGTTTAAAATAGCTACTTAAAAAAAAAAAAGTCGTTTCATTAAATTTTTTTATATTTTATTGTTTATCTTGCATGTCCTTACTAATAATATAATAATATGTGGACTATAATGAACTCTTATTTAAAAGTATAGATATAAGTGAAAAATAAATATAATGTTAAATTGCTTATATTAGTAATTGTATCTTAGAACTCATAATATCTTATACATTTTTAAAATTTAATTCTTTTAGTAGAATAGAAAAAGTATAAACAAATTTATTTTATTATTTAAATGAAAAACACATAACTTTCTTAATGAAACTTATGAATACTTATTTTTCATTGTAATATGAGTCAAAATAATTATTAATTCACATTGAATCTGAAAGAGGTACTTTCGGAAGGGGAAAAAAACATAAAAGAAAAAAGAAAAGGCACCTTTTAGACCTAAAAAAATGACTTGTCAAATCATAGTTGCCACAAAAGGAGGTTTTTTTTTTAAAAAAAATTATTTTAAATTTATAATAATAATCCGAAGAAGAAAAGTTCCTTACCAATAATTTTTTTTACGATTTTGGGCAAATCCCACCCGAGTGAGAGCATAGTTTGTAAAATCGCGATCTTGCGTAAGATCGATTTGGGTGCAAGATTGGTATCGATAGGATTGGATTGTAGGATCATAAGATCTTATATAAAATGTGCAAGTGTAAAATTACTGATAATTTATATTGAACTACTATTATTTGAGATGTTTTAGCAATTTTTTATAGTATCGAATATAATCGGAAGTAGGATCGATTTGATGTTTTGAGATCGTAGTATAATACGATACATATCGCAATACCGCAAACTGTGGGTGAGAGTCGAACCCGCATCATGCGAGATAATGGTAAGTGGTAGCGGTATACCGCTAGGCTGATCTCCAACTCCCGCCACAAAAGTGGGTAATTATAGTTAAAAGAAGTAGAGTATGATTTGCTAATAAGAGGAAAAGACAAAACATGCTCAATTATCCTTGATTCATCACTTAGATCGTTTTTGCTGGTTTGAGTGACTCCAATATGAATAATAATAATAATGAGTTTGAGTGGGAATCAAAATAAAAATGGGAATTTAATTGAAATTTACTTATTTTGATAGGTTTAATTTGAGTGACTAGAATAAAAATATATCTGATTTTGATAGTAGTTTAAAACATAATGACAATCAAACTGAAAGTTAACACGTTTGACAAATTTGGTTTATTTTCAATTATCCAAGTAGGATTCATGATTCCTTATAAAACAAATACTGGTTTTCTTGTTTTAATATATCATTCCATTATCTCATTTCTAAACCCTCGAACCAAATGTGATTATCACAAATACTTGCGTGCAATATATGCGACGAACTCGCCATACCCAAGTTGTGTGTTCACGCGTTTTTTCCCCACTTTTTTAGTAGTGAATTCACAAGGCTTTTTTATTTTAATTTTTTTTTATTAATACTCTATAAGAGTATATCAAAATAACGTCTTTAAGATATTTAAAAAGAATATTATTGGTACACTCTTCAAGTATCTTGAACAGAGTTTGCCTACTTTATTCAAAATACTTGAAGAGCGTATTACAGATATATCTCTACAAGTATTTTGAAGAGATTATTAATAATACTTTTTTCCAACTATATGCTATATTCAAGATACTGAAACAAAGTATTATTGATGCCTATTTCACAAGCGTCCATCCCTTAATTATATGGATATAATTTTAAAAATATTATGTTCAAAACTCACAAATCACACTTTTGTTTATTTATTTATACTTATAATCATTTTATTTCTTTCTTTCCCAAATTCCATACAAATCACTACCTTATTATTATGATTATTTTTCCAAAACGCAAATTTATTTGTGTGAATCTTGACTCGTCATCACTAACATTCTGATTTTAGTGACTCAAAGTTTTGTTGGGGGTGAGATTTGAAAGCATTAAAAAACATTAGATTATATAGTTGACTAATGATTTTAAAATCGGATTTGGCACCTTTTTTTTCTTGGCTGCAATGAGTTGTACCATAATGTATGATGAGGATGAAATTTTAGGTATTGATTATATATACGTGTGGTGCAACTTTAGTGTGTGTGGAGGTGAGGCTTGACCCAGCAGGAGTACCAGTGGGCACTATCTTATCTTGCATGACGCATGATTAACTCTCACCCGAGCGGAAAATGTAAGGTTACAGTAAACCTCAAATTAAAAAAAAAACCAAAAAAAAAAAAAAAAAAAACAATAGTGTGTGTGTGTGTGATGTGTAGTAATAATGCTTTAATAAGGTTAAAAGTAATCCTTGGTTTATGTGTGACTTTTTGAAAGCAATAGTATACCTTTTTTATTTCTCAAAAGATGTAATAATAGAGTCCTAAGTAGTAAGGCATTTCATGGCTTTTTCTTTCTTAATTTTTAATTAATTGGTTTTCTTTTGTCTTTTGCTCCATCGGGTTGATTGCATCGCCCGCTACAAATCTTTATGGGGCCTTTGAGCCCCTCGCCGCCTTAAGTTTTGAGCCCGTGATTCAACTAAATTAATCCCTATGCTTAACCATACTCACTTACTGCATTGGAGGCAGGACGGGTGGGAAAGAAAAAAAACGATGTTGGGGCTCCTATCAAGATGCATTTAAATAGAATGAACTTATAGATGTATGAATCGTATTCCTGACATCTGAGTGATTTCCTATGAGTCACAACTGCTAGAGCATTAGATTGTTCCTAGTCTATACTTATAAAATAGAGATATAAATAAAATAAATTGTATAAAATAAATTATTTTAGGTGTTATACCTTAACATTTATATTGTACATTTATTAAAGTGAACTCTTCTGATTAAACCGAGGGAGTAGTTTTTTTATTTTTATTTTTTTAATAAACAGCCGATTAAGTGGCTGGAGGGATTGACTACCCTCTTATTAATCATCAACAATATTTTTTTTACACGCAATGAAGGGAGACATAATGAGCCTTATCTCATAAAAGTGGTGAAACAAATTCTGATCATATGAAGTGTATGCAATACATGAATTCGAATTACAGCAAAATTGATACACTACGAATCCTTCGTAACCCGAATGTAAGGCCTACCCTGTTTGTCCAGGAGACATAGTCCCCTAAACTCACGAGAAGCATCCCTCATGGAATATATGAACATCTGTTGAGCAGCACTCGACTTTTTTGCCAACCAATCCGTGGGAGAGTTGACCTCCCTGTAAATATGCTGGAATGTGATGTGATTCTCCAATGCAACCCGGCCAATCTGCTAAAGATACCCAACTAAGCGCTAAGGCCATCGTGCCTTTGCATTGATATAACTGATGAGTACTTGTGAGTTCAGACTCGAATTGAACCCCTGTTAATCCCCGTGAGGCTGCAAACAGTACAGCCTGAAGGAGAAGACATCCGTCGGCCCATATTTGTTGCGACCCCCAAGTGGTCTGCTTCTGCATGAACTAAATCCCCCTCACTATCGCGGAAAAGGAACCTATAACTAGATGGCCTTGGATTGCCCAAGGACAACCCATCAACGTTGCATTTTAGACAAGGGGAAGGCTGCCAGCGTACCACCCTCCAAGTAGCCAAAGTTTTGTTTGCAAAGTGTGTAGCAATCCAGAATGTAGCAGAATTCCATCCGAACCCACTCGCCAACGCAGCGGGTTGCCGAAGTAATTTGTCCCAGCAAGAGAACAAATGCTGCAATAAGTTGGCGCGAATCTGGGCGGATATTCTCAAAGTAGAGCTTATTCCGTGCCTTCCAAAGCTCTCAACAAATCAAGACCGACAAGGAAATAAGGACCTGAAACAAAGCTCCCTTGTGCAGTGTAGGATTCCACCAAGATCATAGTGTCTCTCTCCAGTCACTCGCGGGGGAAGGGTAAAATTTCATCATGTTTTGAAAGTGACTCCAAACCCGCTGAGCTAGAGGACAGTCGAAAAAATAATATTGTACATCGTATCTACCGCCGGGCACGAAGGACAACAAAAAGGCCATTAATTGAATCCCATTGCAGTTAAAGTCTCTGAGATGGGTAGCAACTCGTTCCATAACGGCCACAAGAAGAAAGAACACTTCAAAGGCAGGCATCCATCCCAAATGCGAAGAGAATCCTCTAAGCGGTGAAGTACTGGTTTCAGAAGCTGATAGGCTGACTCAAGTGAAAACTCCCCTGAGTCCGTTGCTGTCCAATATGGCTTTCCGAGGGAGTAGTATATTTGAAGGTGAATGACATTGATCTCTTAATTTTTTTGTTAGTTTAAATTAAATTGCATTCATTAGTGTAAAATGTAAAGAACTAAACAAATTTCTTTTTAGTTTATTTTTTATTATTTTTGCATGTTTTTGGTTTAAGTTTAACTGTAATATAGATTAATATAATTTTTTATTATACAATATATATGTAATTATGCCCCTACTAAATAAAATTTTTAGTTCCCACATTGCCCCTAACCTGCTTATTAAAAAAAAAACTGAATTTTTATTGGGACCCATAGATTAGCAACATGGCAACAATTTGCATATGGTAAACACAAATTCATAATTCCGATAAGATTAAAATTATCCTCCAACCATGAACAAAAATCGTCACTAATAAAAATCCTCTAAAGTTTGCTTAAATGATCAAATAGACCCTAAAGTTTGAAAAAATGATAAATAATAGAACTAAAAATGAGGTGGTAATTTTTTGCGCTCTCTGTTTGATTAACTAGACACTAGGTTCAATCACTTAGTTTAGCAGTTAGTCCGCATGTGAACTACCACGTGTATGCGGGATCGAAATCTATGAGGCGGGAAAATTCTATGTTGTAAGGGCGGGTCCCAGGGTCGAGTCCATGCTAAAAATGAAAATATAAAAAAAATGCTACTCTAAGGGTACAAGCAGCTTCTGCATCTCTTTGGCATATCTACTCATTCCGCCCAGAAAATAAGCTTTTACCATAGTCATGTTTGTAACCTTATCAGGCTTGCATCTTCTGCTCTCCATCATTTCCAGCACCCCTTTCATCTCTGCGTAGCATCCCATCATCCCATATGCATCCACTAGGCAGTTAAACAAGATTGTATCAAGCGCCACATCCAAGTTCTCTACAAAGCTCAGTACTCCGCCGATCTTTTCTGCATTTCCAGCCTCTCCATAAGCCCTGACAAGTGAGCAGAGAGTCGCACAATTCGGTTTTATCCGCTCGGTCCAGTATTACAACTGTTAATGAGTCACAAGGTGCAAGCGTCGACTTGAAGTGATATTTTTGCATGTATTCCATCACAGCACTCATTTTGTCATAGTTTCCGATTTTCGCTTACGAATCTAAGAGTATGTTGAAGGTCTTGATGTTTGGTTCAATCCCGGAACTCTGGAACTTTTGGAACACAATAACAAGTTGGTTGCCACAAAAACTAATTCAAAAGGTAAGCATATACTCTTTCCGTTCCCATTAGAAGAGTCCACTCTAAAGTTGGAGTCCACTCTAAAGTTGTACCTTGTGATTCAGTTGTACCAACTGACTTCTTCTGCTACAAACAAGAGCTCACATTTCAGAACAATATGCATGCATTAATCGTGAAACAAACAGAGCGAAATTCAAACTTTACACGAATCAAATGAAACCCATTAGTCATCAATTGAATTAGAACACCTGATTGAGAGAGTAAGTTAGAAACGTACCTTAAGAGCAGAATCCTAACGGAGGGCAGTGATGCGTTCATGAAGGGCTTCAAGGACAGTTCTGGACAATAGCTTCTTGGAATCACCTTTTCTCTTCTTTTCAATCACTGCTTTTGTGGCTTCCCTTCTCAATATTATACATATTGCCTTTTGGGATGCAATTTTTTGGTTCGCTTCCTCTTTTTCCTTCAGCTTGACCAGGTCCAGTCTTCTGATAACTCTCTCCGGCGATGTTAGCGCATGTGCTCTTCCCTCCGGCGATGGGACCGGTACCGGAGTCATTGGGAGACGGCGGTGGGGAGGTGGCGGGAATGGGTTGGTGGGTCCCCAGATGGATAGCACAACCATGAACTCCAATCATCCAGTTTAGATTGCCGAGCTCAGCTAACTGGGTTCATGCAGTAGTTTCTACAACTATTGAGGGGCTATATGTAAATTTACCCTTTATGTTGGTGCCTTCAGAAATATTGCTCATGCCGCTTTCATCTATACGTTTACCGCTTTTAAAATACACTCCCGACTTCTTCTTCTTCAATAAACAAGAATAAACCCCGTTCTTTTGATGGCCTAAAACCTCCGCAACAGAGCAATGGGAAACCCAGAAGAAGAAAAGCTACAACTTTTCCTCCAATGGCTTCAGGTATATATATATTCCAGTGGGTTTACTTATGGTGTGTTTGTAATTGTATAAATTTTTTGGAGGAGGAAAACAAATTCTTGAATTTCTTTGATTGTTATAAACCAAAAAATGATTTGATCGATTTACAGGTGAACAGCGTTCAGTTGCGTGGTTGCAAAATCAAATACTGTGATTCCAATAAAGGGTTCGGAATATTTACTGCTAACAATGTTCCTGATGGTATGATTTTGGATTGCTTTTAAATTTTAATATATAATCCACTATCCAACAGTTATAGTTTAAATTTGATTAAATATGGCCGAATTTCTGTTAGCTATTAGCAGCTAACTGCAAAAGAAATCAGCTTATTAGTTGGTTCACAGTTCAAAGTGTCCCTCTTGAAGCATTTTTGGTATTAAAATGACTTTCCATTAGACCACATGGCTGTAGACAAATACAGAAAGTAGGTTAACACAATGAACGAGAATAAATTTTGTAACTTGACACCTTTCAGAAGAAATGGATTTTGATTTTGCTGTTGAACCAGTATAATTTTTTGGCTTACCAGTTACCATGCATTCAACTGTGATTAATATGGCTACTTGACATGATTCCGATGCTATGTCATCCTTCTGGAATTACTTCGATTTTGAACCAGAATATCAAGTTTCCTTTTTTCTTTTTATTAATATTTGTGAGGATAACAATTGACTGTTTTTTTGTTCTGTTTTTTATTGTTTATGGTTCTAGGCATTTTATTGGTGGTTCCCCTAGACTTAGCTATAACTCCGATGAGGGTTCTCCAAGATCCTTTGTTTGGACCTGAATGTAGAGCATTGTCTGATGAAGGACCAGTGGATGACAGATTGTTGATTCTCTTGTTTCTAACTGTGGAGCGTCTACGGAAAAACTCTCCCTGGAAGCCGTATGTGCAGTCTTTATTTTGTTATTATCTTTTGGATTTCCAGAATTCTTAAGAGGGATTATTCATGTTGAAATTTTATTAGATACATGGATATGCTTCCGACCACATTCACGAATTCCCTTTGGTTTTCTGATGAAGAGCTTTTAGAGCTGAAGGGGACAGCATTATATCGAGCAACTGAGTTGCAGGTATTGTATCTAGACAACAGATACGAGAGCTTTATTTTCCATTTTCTAATATCTCTGATCATGCACTGCTTGTATGCCTATTGCTTATCAAGAGTAGATGACTTCTCTACACGCCCCTCTAATTTCAAAACCTGAAATTGAGAATTGATTTCTGTTCCTGCTTATTGATTTAAATACGGATAACTGTAGTACTTTTGTATCAGAGTGCCTTCACCTCTTGACTTTAGTACTTTTCGTAACCATACCTGACTGAAGTCAAATTTGTCTTACAGAAGAAAAGTTTACTGTCCTTATTCAATGAGAAAGTGAAGAAATTAGCAGAAAAATTGTTGATTGCTGATGGCCAGCTAGAAAGGTATTTCTGAAACGACAAATAAAATCCTATTATACTTTTTATTTTTTATAATCAACTACAATATACATGCTCTTCATGTTAAAGTCACTGGATGCAAAGTTTTGTTCATTTGTTGTTCTATAGGGAATAATTATTCATCTTGAAGTTGTATACTGAATGCTTCATCTGGGTTGAGTATCTTGCTCCAGATTAATCAGATAGTTGTAACAATGATGGATATCATATCACTAATGAGTGGCTTTGGTAGTTACAGAATTGGTAGGAATTTTACATGTATTTCCATTCTTTTCCTTGACCAAAAGAGAAGGAAGTCGTAACTGAATGAGAAAGAAAGTACTGGAGATGAAAGCAAATAGGGTGGGAAAGTATAATACTTTTAGGAGTAGTGATAGCCATCTCAACTAATTCATCACAACATTTGCATAGCAACTTATGTGGCATGCATTCATTGGTCAATTATGTGATATTAATAATTATTTCATAAAAATCTAACCAATAAATGCATGCCACATGAGTTGCTATGCAAAAGTTGTGATGAATATTTGAGATGTCTATCATTACTCTACTTTTAGATATTAAATCATAAAATTTAACTATCAGATGCTGAAGATTCTGAGATTTGCTGCAAAGATGCTTTCCATTTGGAAAATTTGGTTAGAAACTCTAGCAATATAACATGTAAGATTTCGTGATCACGGTGTGACTTCCATTTGTTGGTTTCTGGATTAATGTTTGTGTCTTCACTCCTGGTTGAGGACATGCACCTCTTGTGACACCCACTTACTTATACTCATTGATCTCACTGAGAAGCTACAGTTTTTTAGCAATAGGTGCAGGAATCTTTTCAAAGTCATAGCTTCTTAGTTTATTGTAGGGAATCAATACAAAGGTATTAGGCATGTGTAATATAACAACCATCAAAAGCTGTGGACAGCCATGATTCAAGTTTTGTTATTGACTGCTTCTCCATGATAAGTTATCACTCTGTTATGATATTCTGATGGCTGACAGAAATGATAGCTATCTTACTTAATCGATATTGAAAATTAGACTTTATAGTGACTCTTTTATTTTCTTAGAAGTTTTAACATGATTCCCTATTTCTTTTTGCAGTGAAGTGACATTTAATGACTTCCTCTGGTATGGCTTTATCCTACATCAGGAATGCTGTAATAATCTTCTTGTTTAAAAACATCTATATATACACCTGTGCTAGTCATTTCAGGTAATGCTCACTTTGCAAAATGGGAAATCTTTCAGGGCAAATTCTGTCTTCTGGACTCGGGCACAAAATATTCCTCTTCCCTACTCCTATGTAGCTGAAGGAAAACAAGACGGAAATATCTCCTGCAATAAGAGAGAGAATGAGCAATCTGGCGTTCATGTTTCCGGTGAGCAGCTAGTTATTGGAAAGTGATATCCTTTCCATCATCTAATCTTGATTTATTCTTTGCTTCCTCACAAATTCACTGTCTTTAAGTTTGCTTTCTATTATAAGTTTTTCATCTCTATATCCATCCACTAAAATCAGCTTTTTACCTTAGAACCTCAACCTTTGGAGGTTGACATTCAAGTTTCTGAACAACGGGAAGAGACAGTTTGGGTTGAAGGTCTTGTTCCTGGCATTGATTTCTGTAACCATGGTAACTTAATTTGCTTTGTGCAAGCATTAATCCTGAAATATTGTCATTCATCAGATGATTTTTATAAAGTAGTTGAGCTTCCAAAATTGTCATGACTTTGATTGTGTGGTTTCTCCCTCAATAATTTATTCATTGTCCAGATAATAGGGCCTTAGCAACGTGGGAAGTTGACGGTACAGGATTATTGACTGGAGTTCCTTGCTCTATGTATCTTCTTTCTGGTATCTCCATTTCCAAATTTCTAGTTCAGATTCAGGGATCTTGTTTTAATTATAAGCTTCTAAATATCAAACAAGTGAGGTGTTCTTTTTTTCCTGCCTAAATAGCTGGACAGAATTCCTTTGAGAAGGAAACGGAGATATCCATTAGCTATGGAAACAAGGGAAATGAGGTATTTAGTGGCTTATATAAAATCTGTGTTGCATAAGTCTTAGCTAATTGGTAAAGTAGTGGGTGGCTTTTGTTACTGAAAAACCTGATATCACCTGTATCTAAGTCTATTCTAAGTATTATTGGTACAGGTATTGCAGAAGATGATGTGTAGTACTTTGTAGAATCTATATGCCACAAAAAGAACTACTTTTTGTGATAGATCAATATTGGATTGTGGGTAGCTACTTTAGATGTCATACTGGACCGGCAAACTTCTTCTTTCATGGGTATACTTTCTGTGCTTCAGTAGAGCTTATGGTTTTGTCATGATAAATAAGCACTAACTATCTTCTTTTCAAATATGGAGCAATGAAGTGGTTGTCAAAAAGAAATTTTATTTGACTTTCTGGTTCCTTTTTTATTTTGTTTTTCTGGTTGAATTGACTGTGAATGCATCTTTTAAACCAACCAAGTGTGAAGTTTATTAAACTTCCTAATACTCATCTTGTTCTACATATCGATATGAGCTTGCCTTGTTTTCCAGCACATCTTCTGGTTGACCTTGTTTACTCCCATCAAAGGCAGTGAAATGAAGTTTTGTTCATTGTTTTCCTTGCACACTTGAACAGCTTTTTGATCAGTGTTTTACTCATTAATTCAACAGGTTAAATTTGTTGCAGGAGTTGCTTTACCTGTATGGATTTGTCCTGAAGAATAACCCTGATGACTATCTTATGGTAACCTACTGAAGAAAAATTTCTCTTTTGTGAATGTTTCTTGTCAATATAACTCTTAAGAAATGTTTAATTCGAAACTCTGGTTTGGAGAAAGCAATCTTGCATTCCCTTGAGGCACAAGATGAAAGAACTAGCATTAATATTGTCTCAAACTTGCAGGTTAATTATCCAGTCGATGCTATCCAGAATGTTGCTTTTTCTGAACAAAAGGAGCAGCTACTTGAAGCACAGGTAAGCTATTTCTCATGATATCAAAAAACTTCTTGAAATCCTGTACATATAAATAGGTGTTTTCTCATTTTTATGAATATAAACACATCTTATTGTGTTTATGCCATTCAACAGAGAGCTGAGTTGAGATGTCTTTTACCTAGGAGTTTGTTAAGTCATGGGTTTTTTCCTCCATCTACCACACAAGGAGAAAAAAATGACTCCATAGGAGCACAAGTTTCTAGCTATAGTTGGAGTGGTCAACGAAAAACACCTTCTTACTTGAATAGACTTGTGTTTCCTGATGATTTTTTGACTTCCTTGAGGACAATTTCCATGAAGGAAAGTGAGCTTTATCAGGTTGCATCACTCTTGGAGGAGGTGTGTTTTTTTAATCGCTACTTCATAGTTTTTTTTCCTTTGACTTGGATTTGTGATCTTTATTTAGACTTTTATCAGTGTATTACATTCATTGAATTCGGTTTCTTTGACAAATATTGCATGTGTTGTGGTCTGCCATAAAATCTGATTCTTCGCCATTCATAGGTAATAATAACTCAATATTGCCAAGCTATCTTCTTGAGTCAGCATTGACGGGCACTATTCATGGTGCTGAAGTAATGTTTAGTAAGAAGTGTTTTAACATGTACATACTTGTTTCAACTCTTAAACTGAATAGATAACCCCAAAACATTCATTGAGGAAGCATGTTGAGTAAGAAGCTCATGCATTTCTCTATCAACACTATGAACTGCTCGCTGAATAGTCAAAATTTAAAACATCTGAAACTGAAGATACAGTCAGCCAACGATTTCAGTAGAATTTCTCTTGTCCAATTTTCATTATTTTGCTTTTCTGTTGTGATTAGCCGATTCCACATGGTGGAATGAAGGTATAGTTGTTGCCCTTTCGTATTTTGATCTATCTCAAGAACATTTGCATAAAAATTGTCTTTTTAACTTTTATTTAGCCTTTTTAATGTAGGAAGACTACCAGCTTTAGACCTTGTTTATTTTTTGGCCTTGTGAATCTCTTATTTTCTCGTAGCTTTCTGGCCCGGAAGGGGAGAGACAACCATCGGATGCAGAAGTTCGAGCAGCAATATGGGAGGCTTGTGGGGATTCTGGAGCATTGCAAATGCTTGTCGATCTTCTCAACATGAAGTAATTTCTGGAATAAGTTTACTGGTTTTTTTTTTTTGTTTCTTAAGGTTTCCAGTTGCCTGTCTAGTACAACTGGATACTGAAAAATTAATTAGATGATATATTTTTTTCTTTCACATTAATGTTGCTTGGAGGATAAAGGTTAAGTGGTCCTTTGTGCAACTAGAATATCAATTTGTTCAGTGTGAAACCTGATACTAGTGCATGTATGATGATAAAGGTTGATGGATCTTGAAGAGGGTTCTGGGACAGAAGATAATGATATGGAATTATTGGAGAATGCCCAGTGTTCTGAAGCTGTCCAGAACTGTAAAAGGTATCACGTAATTTAAAAGCTGTCGCTGAAATGTTATTTAGTGTTTCCAACGTGGGATTGTGTTTGCTAGGACTCTGCTGCTGTACTAAAGTATAGAACATGCTAAGAATAGGTTCAGTAGAAAATTTCTTCAAATATTACAGTAGCTTTTCTTGATTTTATATAGATCCAAAGCATGAAAAACTAACTTGTTGAGTATCCATATAATTAATCACCGCGAGAGATCTTACAGCTTTTCAACTTGTTAATGTAATATGTTTTGTTTCGTTCTGTTCTGCTGTTTGCAGTGATTGCACTAGTGCTATCATTGTGAGTAATTAAGTACTCCCCGTGTCCCGATGAAAGAGTCACGAGATATAACTCCAAACAAGATTCTAGTCTTCCATTGTCTTTAACTAGTCAAAGGAAGATTTACATTTTCATTGTTCAAGAAAGATGACATACATTGGTTGAATGTAGTGCTAATGGCTGTTTTGCATACAGTTTCCTATACAGCTATTCTCATTCCGAACATCTGCATACATTTCCACATTGTAATTCTGGCTTCTGGTATTAATGTCTTCTCTCTTGATCTATTGTGTTTGCAGATCTGAGGCAAATGGTAGCCGCTTTCTGAGTAGGAATAGGTGGTGTAGCGTCGTGTACCGGCACGGGCAGAAGGAGCTCACCAGGCTATTTCTTAAGGAAGCAGAGCATGCTTTGCACTTAGCTTTGAGTGACGGAAACTGATTTTTTAAGTATTGACAAAATGGAAAAGAAAAATATTTAGGCACTATTACACAATTCCATTGTAAGTTGTGACTAAATTGGAGGCTATAACATTTCTTTATTCGGTCTGTTAATAAGAAAGACTGAAAGAATTTTTTTCATACATTGCAGTTGCTGTTGCAAAATGTTGAATTTTGCTACAGAAAATGGGAAGTCTGGTTTTCTTTTCTTCCCTTTTTTTTTTTTTTTTTTTTTTTTTTTTGTCTGGTGGGAAGGAGGGTTGTCGGGGTTAATTACCAAAACCCCTACGAGGTTTGTCTAGATTACTGTCAGATTTTGGGCGTGTCTGCTGAAGAATGAGCTGACGGCTCATAGGCTTTGGCTTGGTTAAGGGAACTCACTGGAGCTGTAGCGAAAACAAGTTTTCATGGGGCAATTGTCTCTATTTGTGGACCCAAATCTAGCCGGTTTTATCGAAAATGCGTTGAAGCGCAACAGTTGACCGGACATGTAGGGTAAAGCACTATTTTGATATGGACCGCAAGAGCGGTACCAAATCGAGAAGTTGACTGGACATCTAGGGTAAAACACTATTTCGAGAATGTTGGTTAATTGACAAAGGTCCATTATATGCTGATTACTTGGAATATAATTTGCTTTTCATTATGAAAACAATGTCATAAGAATTTAAAAGTAAGGATTAATGTCGTTTTAAAATAAAATTACGTTACTTTTTTATTTTGGACATAATAGAACATAATAACTTGAATGAATGACCTAAGCATATCTTCAAATGCTTAGAAAAATGCAACAATTCAGGTGGTAAATTTAGTTACAAACTTGTAGAATAAAAAATACTTTTACATTTCAAAACAATATATATATATATACTTTTTTTTATTTATTATTATTTTTTATTACATATTAAGGGTCTGTTCTTTTTCATCGTTTTGAAAACGATTTTGAAAACAAATTTTGAAAAATAGTTTTATAATGTAAAAAATATATTAAAAATGTAAAAAGTAAATGCTGAATAATAAAAAGTTGTATTGGAAATGATGAAATATGATTAAAATATATTAAATTTACTATTGAAACCAAAACCGTTTTCAAAACAGAACAAAAAAAACAGACCCTAAGAGCTAAAAGTTTGAACCTTGAATTGACATTGTAATATCAAAGTCATGAAAAATTGTACATTGCAAACACAACTCTTTCAATGAAAGAGAAGAAATGATATATGTAATTGCGTATAATTCATAATTAATCTACACTATAAAAGAAAAAGTAAAAAAATTTAAATTTTGATTAAGAATTTGAAATATTGTATATAAAATAATAATAATAATATACTATCTCGTCCAAATAGATTCCGAGGGGTCTGTTCATATTTTGTTTGAGAAAACATATTTTTGGAAATAACAAAAAGTAATTTAATATAAAAAATATATATTAAAAATATTAAAAAAAGTGTAACTGAAGAATAAAAAATTCTATTTAAAATATTAGAAAAAGAAATTATATTATATTATATTTACTTTTTTTAAATGAAAAAAAATCCAAAATACAAACAAAAACAACAAAACCAGATATGGCCAACTTCAAAGAACCATAATCAGAGCATAAGATTTTTCAAAAAAAAAAAAAAAAAAAAAACAGAGCATAAGACCAATTTCAAGTAAACTAACACCCAAAAACACCAATTCCCATTTTGAACAGGCCCTTAAATTTTCTTACAAAATCCCACATCAGCTGAAAGGCAGATGAAGAACTTCCAAAAGAGAAGCATAACAAGGTTGTAGGAGAAACATAAACCTAGTTTTCTCCAAAAGAGAAGCATAACAAAGTTGATGTGTTCTGGTAAGGATTCCAACTCTCAAGCACCTTCCTAATCAAATGGTTCCAGGCAAAATAAAACACGCTATCCAGCAAGATGCAAAGAGTAATCAGTTATCGAAAAACTAGGTCGAGAGATGATACAGGTATCGCTGAGGATTAACACAAACAGTGAGACAGATAATACATCGATGAGAGAACTAAGTGACTAACACGGGTAAAATGATTACGATAACCAGGCCGACACAAGTCAAAAGCTCCAAATTTAAGTTAATAACATTTGACAATGTTCCAGCAATTAATCTTTCAATAAAATCTCCGGCAGATTACAAAATTTCCCTGGGGATAAGGGTCTTTAGAAGTGTTAACACAAATGGAGAAAGACATCTCTATTGTCGCAAATCAGCTTTCTTCTTTTGCCAGAGACGATCAAGTGCACTATCGGCATCTCCCTGCAAGTCTCAACATACCGATTGTCAACTGAAATCTCAAAAACAAAGAGGATCTTGACTTGATATATGACACCAACTAAACGTCCAAAGCATACTAACTTATGATCCAATTAGAGGCAAGGAAAACTAGTTTCAATGTCTAATGCAGCCAAAATCTCAGATCTTTCAAACAACAGAAAAAGGTAAACATTTAGAACCAGAGGTTAACATTCATCGACCACCCAGCAGAGGCATTATACAACATATCCACAGATAGGCTTGCCCTTAATATTATACCTTTCAACACATAGAATGAAGAATTGGATCCGACCATACGAAGAATCTATAGACATGATTACCTTAAAAGATTTAATTAGGACATCGGCAATGGCCAGATAATTCAAACAAACCATTTTATATTTTACGCTGAAAACACAATGAGCAACAGAGGGAAAAGAAGCATTGTTCTGATAAAAATATATATTAAAAGGGGGGAAAAAAACACTCCACATAACGTATGTGATGCAAACAATGCTCCGCCCCCACCACCGGAATTAAAAGGAAGCTAAAACAAGCATTACAGCTTGACACACGAAATAAGAACAGTTACCTGTGCACGGATATACCCGCAGAGTGCAAAGGTGGAGAAGGCACCAGTGTATAGCCCATTAGCATCCACATGGCCGAGATTGATCTGAACAGAAGCATGATCCTTGGAAGTGATCAGCCTATTTGTAGCCGAACTGCAGTCGATACAGAACAATCAGTTAAAATTATTCATCACACTGCTTTGAATCTTCTCATCGTCCAGCGAAGAAGAATACCATCAAAAGAAGCGAGGACAAGACAATAGAAGAACAAACAATTAAAACTGCAAACCATACCACTTCCTAGGGATATAGAGATCCATATTCTGTCCCTCCTCGTTCTGCATCTTGACAAATTTGCTGAAAACTCAAACTTTCAAAAGCCACCTGATTCAGCATAACCCAGTCAAGGAATTTCCCATAATCGAAACACAACTAACCCCTTTTCCCAACAAGGGCCATAAATTACCAAAAAAAATCTAATCAAAAAAGGATTCCCATAATTTCTTTAACGAAACCCATCAAATATTCAGAATCCCATCTAGTAAAAGAACAGATTCAGGCATTTGTTTGGTACTCAGATTTTCAGCCATATCCGAAGGTATTCACAGTAAAAAGAAGCTCAGATTAACTTAAAAACAGCAAACTGAGTTGAAAACGTAAATGCATAACCCGCGAAGAATCAAAATTTACCAGGAGGATGAAAAGAAGCCGGCGACTGGAAGTGCTGTTCAAGGTGGCAAAGAAACTATCGAAGACGGTCACTTCAGTTTATATATATTGTTCAGTCCACAGAACCCTAAAGGGCTAAAACCTGTTTCTTTCTAGTTTTTTTTTTAATTTTGACTTTTTCCTTTGACCTACGATTAAGAAAACAGGTTAATTACTTTGGCCGTCAAATTACAAATAAGTTCTGATGATTTTGAAAATTATAAATACATCATTGTGATTTAGGCATAATTATATTGATCCATCTTATTTATGGCTGATAACCAACACAAATTTTATTCAGTAAAATTTAGGATCGACTTAGAAAAAGTTAGTTCGAGCTTGTTTATTTAATAAATAAACAAATATTAACTAAATTTTAGACTCAATTATTTAATAAATGATTACAGTTTGAACGTTCTAAATTTCAACATGGTTTAGCTCAGTATCACTCTTAATATAAGTGAAAAATAAACACGAAACAAACAAATTTTTAATAGTTTAGGGGGTATATGTAATTTCAAAAACTATAGAGGCTTATTCATAATTTAACAAAAATTTGGGGAGGTAAATGTAATTTGCACAATTACTTGTGTTCAAAACCAAATTACATTTAACTCCCTTAAGTTTAGAAACTTTATCACTGTACCCTTCATTTTTTTTTTACTATCGATAGATTCAAAATATCTCCCAATTTGATCAATAAGTCAATATTACTCGCGTGTCTTTCTGTTTAGTCAGACTATCAATTGGTTTCTCCATTAGTATAAAAGATAACTTGCCAATCTATGTAATACTCCCCCTGTCTCATCAAAATAATCCACATTCAAAAAAAATACTTGTCCCATTAAAATAGTTAACTTTAAATTTGTTTATATTGTATACCTTTACTAATATAAGAATGTGCGGTTCTACGACCCATAATATTTTAAAGTGAACTTTTTGAAAGAGACAGAAGGAATACTAATTTTTCAAAATTCGACAGTCAATAGTAATAACACTTTCATTAAACAGTTTGACTACCATTGTAAATTATATTTACGCTTCATGTTTAGTAAAATTGTCATTACTCTTGAAATTTGAGAACTGAAAAAGGGTAAATTAAGTCCATTTATTTGAAAAAGTTACAATTTGAACCTTTGATTGGATCCCTATATAATAATTAGTCTCCTAAATTGTGTGCTTGGCACGCGGGAAAGAGAATAGAGAGAATGAACATCTGATTGCCAAGATTAAAATACCTATGCTTGGTACATATAGAAATATGATAATTTCAATTATTATATTCTCTAAAAGGCAATTTAAAATTCCTTTAACAAGAAATTCATCGATTCCCAGATGTGAGATACCCCATTCTCATTCCCTTTCTCGCGTACCAAGTGCACCTAAACAACTAATGTAACGAAATCTCATGACTAAATTAAAAAACTATGATCGTTGCATGAATGGACAAAAATACCTTTACTAATATTTATTTACGACACTACAACATATATATGCTTTCATTTTAAAGTACGTTTAATGCACAATTTGCTTCCCACGCGATAATATACAGGTGTGAGTGGAGTTGCAACACTATTAGGGATAGTTTTGTCCAAACATTTCAATCCGACAAATGCATTTTTTTAGCTTACGTCTTTATATTTTATAAAGTTAATGTAATTTTTCCGAACGAGGGGTCTATTTCTATTAACCCAAACCTCAGGGATTCATATGTAAATTACCCTAAAAAAACACTCTTCTCCGTGTTCCCGCCATGGGTGTCCATTCCCATCCTTGTTCCTGCTCTCCCCCCATTGCTGGGCCTAAGAAAAAGCTGCAGAAATTCAATGGAGTTGAGCTTAAGTGGGAACGCTCTGAAGACATTGACGAGGTCCATCACCTGCCTTGCTCGAATTGGCAATGAGCTTGCCATTCAGGCCTCTCCTTCCCGGGTATTTTCATAGTATTTCATCATTTCCTTTTCCCTCTGCTTTTTCTCTATAGTTTTGTTTCGATTTTCCATTAAAAACTTGGAAAAAGAGTAATTAGTGAGTTGAATTCATATTTCAGCATCCAATATTTGTGAGTTTAGATTATATCTTTGAATTGAATGAAATTATCCCAAGTAACTGTCACTAGGGTTTTTAGTTTCTTATCGATGAAAGCGATCAATAATCTTATTAAAAAATGCTTTATGATTTAATGGGTTTTTTTTTTTAATCCCTTTCCTCATATCCTTTTTGTATTCAGAGTTTTGATTTTTGAGTTTGGTTGTTGATGGCAGCTTGCTTTTCATACCCTTAATGCATCAAGGTCAGCATATCAATCCTTTACGTTTAAGCCTGATTTTTTCGATGTTTACACCATCTCTGGTACACAAGTTCAAACTAGTTTGCTCTTGAAGGCAAGTATTATTCATATCTGATTTTCGGGGAAGTTCAATTATCTTGGTTAATGGTAGTTGAAGTTATGTTCATATGTGGCAGGGCATTTGCTCCGTACTGCGGACGCCTATTTCGAGTATTGATAACTTGAGTGTTGTATTGCCTGATCCTGATGCTCCTAAGATGCAGTGGACTTTGAACTGTTATAATGGTAAGAGGATTACGTAATTCTGCTTGATTTTCCTGCATCACAGTTCACGCTCTTTGAAATGATAGCCGAGTTAATATGGAATAAATAGATGACTGGACCATGCATGAATTCAACCAGCTATGAGGAAACATTATTGACTGCAGTTTGCTGGCAGTTTAGACTTGACCACAATGTTTTATTGGCTTCAGTTTGCTTGCAAACTAGAGTTGACAGCGTGCAAGAGATGTTCATTGTTTAGCAAATGAATCTTAAAGGAAATGAAGTTTTAAAGATCCTGAACACTTCATGCCATAACCTGACTGATTAGTCTTGTCACCATTTGCTAAAAAAGCATGGCTTTTCAATGCCATGGCCTTTTTGCTTTTCCTTTATTCACTTGAAAATTTCATTTTTTGCTCCATTAAATCCCTTCAAGGTCTTGCCAAGTCAAAATTCTATATGCAGCTTTTGATAGTACAATTCTTTTGCTATCAGTAGAACTGTAAACATCTGATAACAATGTATTCTTGTGGTATTTTGTTTGCTATCTTCTCATGTAATTCATGAAGTACATAAGTCTATATATGTTAAGTTTCTTGTTGCAGGTATGAAGAAAGCTTATTGGATTACTTGCAATGTTGAACCTGACATTCAACACTTATCACTTGATAGGAGAAAGCTTCCAAGCAACTTTGTGGTGAGACCTCGTGATCTTAGCCGGTTGCTTGGTAACTTTCAGACAACCCTTCAGGAGATAACAATAATAGCAACAGAGCCTACTGCTTTGCCTCCTGATGCAGAAAATGAAATTGGTGGGAAAGCTGTTGAGTTCAGGAGTTACATGGACCCTACAAAAGGTACACAAGATCTTTTGTTGATTCAGTTTCTGCAAATATTTGGAGCTGCATTTGTGCTGCGATTAAGCTCTAGGTTCTAAATTGCAGACACTGATTCATCTCTGCACACTCAGCTGTGGATAGATCCTACTGAAGAATTCGTCCAATATACACACAGCGGGGACTCAGTAGACGTGACTTTTGCAATGAAGGAATTGAAGGTTTGTTGACAATTGTGTGAAGCCTTGAATTCTGCGAGAGTGTTTCTTCAATACCTTTTTGTCTTTGTTTAAACTTTGTTGGTGACAAGGAGGACTAAGGAGAAGTTCACCAGTACTAACTAAACTGTGAGCATAATCACGCAGAGTGCAAGCATTTTGCTGCCATTTTAGTTAATCATTTGAGTTCTGAAGCATGTAGTTGAAGCTAAACTCGTTTTGAACTCCTAAATTCCAGGCATTTCTTTCCTTCTGCGAGGCATGCGAAGTTGACATTCACTTTTATTTCGAGAAGGCCGGAGAGTAAGATGATCTTGTTCCTGTTTTGTCCACTGTCACAGTATATTCTTTAAATCCTCCAAATGCCTGTCTGCTGCTCAGGTGGGGAACCCCCCATATTTGGCACAATAGTTGCACTATCATTACTCATATAACGGAACAAACTATTGTCTTTGGGGATATTGTGGGTATTTTGAAGTTGGGTGCAATCCAAACAGCGTTCTAATTCATGTTTGGAAGAAGGTCGAAAACCATGTTTAGCATGTGACAGTAATCATACTAAATGTCTATATTTGATTTTGTGAGTGAATCAGATTGACTAGCAAATAGACAGAGCAAATTGAGAAATATTGAGGATAACATTTGTTAATGAAACCTGCTTCTCCGGCGTAGCATTTCTTATAAGTTAGATTGCAGTCTGGAACATATTTATTCCCGTAGGATGATGTTGAAGTACACTAATTGCAAAGAAATATTCACACCGAAGATCTATTTATGTTGTCATGTAAATCCATAACCAGTTCATCATCTTTCTATGTTGTAATATAAATCCATAACTGGATTCATATTACAAATAAAAAGATGTTTAGTGTGATTGTCTTTTCCAGAAGGGTAATTTAACATCATTGCATAACTGTTATACTGTACTGGTTTGTGGTCTTTATAATTTCAGTTTAGACTGAACTTCTTTGCTGGTTTATCTTCCTGTTTCTGGTTATGATCAAATTGGTTACGGATTTATATTAACATAAAAAGATCTTGAATGTGAGAATTCTTGGCGGGAGGGTATATTAACACGACCCTGTTGGAATAAACGTTGCTAGTTTATGGCCTTCCTAATTTCTGTTGAGTCTGATTTTTCTTTGCTGGTTTATCCTCCTATTTTTCTTATTAAAACTGAATTTGGAACAGACCAATTCTGATGGCACCCAAGTTTGGAATAGATGACAGTTCCATCTCCAATTTTGATACTATTCTAGTCCTTGCAACCATGCTTTCGTCACAGCTCCACCATGGAACCTCAACAGAACCTCAACAGATGAATGATTCACAAGGCCAGACAGATCAAAGGGCCAGTGCACAAGAGCAGGGATCAAAGGGTAATATCTCTCAGCATCCATCTGATCACACCAGAATATGGTCTGAACTCTCAGGTAACTGTTCTGCTCTTCTGATAAGAATAATGTGACAAATATACATGGTTCCTGTAAACACGTGAATGTTAACAGGAAGTGCAGCAAGAAGTAATAATAGTTCTGAAGTTCGGCAAGTTCATGGAGAAGGAACCCGACAGACAACAATTCAAAGAGAGACCCGGAGGATTGGTGTGATGCACATCTCTAAAGATGGTTCAGCGGATGTGCCCACGGGTCAAAACAAGTATCCTTATATTTTTTGTTTGTTTGACTCCCAGACTCTTATGGTTAAAATGCTACAAGAGACCAGACTTTTATTATCAATATGCATTCTGATTTAATTTAAACAACTGACAATGCTTAAGTGCACTTGCTAATCAACAACAACAACAACTAAGCCTTTCAATGGTTAGCTTGACCACCTCATAGTTAATCATAAAATGAAATGGATCAGAAAACAGAAGTTAGTAATGTACAAAAATGTGGTGCTCAGCAGAATACTCTTTCACAATTTTGAATATGCCCTGCTAAACCCTTGTGTATTAGCTGCTTCTAATTTTTATTGTCCTTGACTAGAAGCATTAGTCGCCCACTTCAGAGAAATTCAATGGAAGGACATCATGGTAAATGAGAGAGCATTTTTTCTTAGTTTTGGTCAGTTCTCAAGCAATAAACATTCATTACATTCTTTTGCATTCAGGTAGAACAGAAGTTCGCGTGCAACCATCTCAGCGCCATCCCAGTAACTGGGTGGATGAAAATGAAGGTGATGATGATGATGATGATGATGGCGAGGATGCTGATCTGTGTGTCCAGTCAACACCTCCCTGTTACGAATAATGATGAAAATGTACAAATCGGTGTAATGCTTGCGAAGGAATGGCTTGCTAGTTTTTCGGTTGTGCTTACACTTTTAGGTACATGCCTCGGTAACCTATTTCTTCCATTAATTTGTTAACCAGCTCAAGAAAGTTCATCCCTACATGCATACTTTGAAGAACTGACTTAGCTGTGTGCTGTTGTATAGATATTAGTTGTTAAATTGGACCTTTATGAAATGTTATTTGATTAGGAGTAAGCATTTCATCAATGAGATGTACAGAATATGGTAAACCTATGCTTCCCAGCCTTAACAAAAAGAATATTTATAACTTCCTTTTATTTGCTGTATGATTGATTGCGCTTAACTGGCCAAATTTCAACCTAAGAATGTTGAAAGAACTTATTCTCCACAAAAGCTCCTGTTCTGATTGGGGTTTTTTGGGGGGGGAGGGGGGGGTGGTGCGGCGCGGCGCGGGGTCCTTTGAATCTCCACAATAGGACAAACTGATGAAGAATTGGTGCTTTTCAATGTGATTTGCAGTTTTCATGAGGCTTCTTTTCTATGTTAAATCACTTAAAGAAAGGAAGAAAGAATAATGCACTAGTGGTAACCAATCAATGTCTGCCAGAATGATGAAAAGGCAGATCATTGCCAATGATTAAGGATTTGTAAATGTTAGCCAAAATGTCCAAACTCAATCATAATGTGTGAAATATAAAACCATTGTTGAAAGGGTAGAAGGCCTTGTGATTTGGGCGGTGTAATTGTTTTTAGATTTTGTTGAACCACCCCCCTAGGCTTAGCTAGCTTAAGTCAATCTGATTATTATTCTCTTTCATTGTAGCGGGTCTCTAGTGGGTCTCATCTCTAAATTCTCTTCACTTTGCCCTGAGTAGGATTTGAGTTTGCGACCTTTGTAATAAGTTCGTTTGTGACTAACCATTGAACCACTGCTCGATTCTTAATATGATTATTTGTTTATTAGGTTTTGTGTGTGGCCATATTCTGTTGCTTATTCACACTTGACACCATTAGGTAATCCTTACACGTTAGGATGCCAATGAACTCATCAATACTTTACTTTTGGTAATTGGTCTACTTTTTCCCTGTGAAAGGTTTGGTAACTTGTTCAGAGAGAATTGTTAATTTCATCAGAACATGAGGAAGTTGCAACCTACTACTAAATGAGTACTCCCATCCCACGTTAACGCAATGTAATAGTAAACTATTTTCAAGTGGCATTCTGGGTATCTTCTAGAAAACGTATATTTGCTCGGAAAATGATAAGGCTAGAAATCGAATTCTCAACGTCTAAATGATGTTCGAGTATTTATTTATTTCTAAATAATTTTCTAATCTGGTTAAAATATGAATTTAGTTATTACATAGATGTGTCGAGTAGTTGACGGTCTGAGTTTATTTAATCCAACAGGTATAAATTACATTTTTCTATTTAAATAATTAAAAAAAGATAAAACCTAGAGACATGGGAAATATCCTAAATAAAGCGTTGGTACTTGGAAGTTGGAAGATACAAAGAATATGGTACGGTAAGAAATATACAAAAATAAAGGCGGCCCTGGGTTTAAATATCTCAAAATGTTGTATGACCCTCATTTTGAGTTTCTCCCATCTTAAAATGTGTTTTGAGAGTGTTTGGAGAACCGAGCGAGTTCCCTATCAGTTATGATGTTTAGAGGGTCATCCAAAGGTCGGGAGTTCGATTCTTACCTCTGCCAATTATGCCTGTTGTGCCGAGTTCAAAAAAAAAAAAGTATATATATATATATATATATATATAGAAAACAAGCAAACCAAGCCACATTTTCAATGTCATTCTCAAACACAATTTCAACCTTAAATCCATAAAACAATTCATGTAGCATATAACATTTCAAACTCAACTCAATTGGCATTTCTAAACATTATTTTTTCATCTCATTTCTAAAATGCAATATCATTAAACATCTCAAATTATAATTTAAATCATATAGTCCTCCCGTTCTACTCAAAGAATCCACTTTTAAAAAAAAATTTCTGGTCACATTTAAAGAGTTTATTTTGAATTTGTTACATTACATTCCCTTACTAATACAATAATGTATGATTCATAATTAACTATTACTTATAAAGTAAAGCTATAAAAGAAAAATATGGTGTCAAATTACTTATTTTAGGTGTTATACTTCATAACTCATAATAAGTAGTACATTTTTCAAAGTAAAATTTTTGAGTGAGACGGATAGAATATTAAATACATTCTAAAAAACATTTCAATTTGCAATACATACAACTTTTGAAACAACATAAGAATACGATACGATTCTCAAAGAAAAGTTTTAAACGCTGGCAGCTAGGTTGCGGGAAATGAGAAATTATTCAACTTTTAATTTTGTTTCACAATAATTATCATTTTCAAAGGTATTAAATATTTCAAAATAACTATCATTATTATATAATAAAAGATTATATAATCTATATAGTTGATCGTACACGATGACGGTATATGATCCATATAGTCGATCACATTTAGTGGGACAAATGTTTAGTTGTTGGTATTGTATATAATAAAAATTACTTTAGTTTCAAAAGTTTTAATTCATTTCCAATTATTCATTAATTTTATTGAAAATTTATGCATTTAAATACTAAAAATACTGATAAAAATGTAACTTTATAAGTGAGATAGAAAGAATATTATTTTAATAAGTGTATAAATATTTAAAATGACATTTATTGTAAAGTAAAACAATATTAATTTATGCCACAAAGCAGATTAATCATACTTTACCTACTCTTTTTACTTGTATAATAAAAAATAAAAATAAACAACGCTTAATTTGTTTTGTAACTAACAATTCCTTCCTAGAAGATCGCATTACCCACTCAATAGCTCTTTTAAGGAGCTTACCGACAAACGATCAAATGGTTTAACGGTGATATTTCGACAGCTATATTGAATATACATATGTTTTCAAGAATATGTAATAAATTACAGTTTAAATTTACTGTACAATATTTCAACAATTAATTCATAATCGACATACAATAATAGTTAAATTCGATACATGATATATTAAATTTAATATATGTGTTTTTATAACATACACGTGATACTTTTTATGTTAAAATTTATATTACGTGTCTCGTCAAAACCGTCGTACAGTCATATTTAAGTTTTTCTTCTTGGCCAATCATGAGACAAACAAACTTTATTCTTTTCTTCACTCTTTACTTTTTGGTAAAAAAAAAATATGTCATGATATAATATAGGTTTTCCTAAGCATTAAAAATAATAATGGCATTCTTTTTCTTTGTCGCAAAATGAATAATTTGAAAGAGCTTAGAAAGATACAGCTGGCTTGACATTTGACAACAGGAGTACTAATATTGTTTTGGGTGTAGGCCATTACGGAACGCGGAAACACCGCTTCCTGCTCTGATCTGTTTCCGGGACCCACCACCCACCCCCGTTATCACAGCTGGACGGCGACGTCAATGGCCGCACGTAATGTGCCGGCGCTTACGTTACGCTTAACGCCGTTACTTGCATTTCTCCTCCAAACGGATTACTGTTATTTACCGCCTGTCAGATTTCAAAATTCTTTGCTGCCACCAAACCAATAAGAAAGGTCTTGAGTTTTATTTGCGGTTCTCTTCTACGTGAAAAATTATTGAGTAAAACGCTTGTATTTTTAAAATAGTGTAGCAAATTGATGGTAAGATAAAAATAAAAAAATTTATTTTTTTATAGGTTTTCACATGTTTATCATCTTTCCAAAAAATAGCATATATGTGTATCTTAAAATGTATCTGATTGCACTATTCAACGTAGTGCAACGAATGTATTGAATAATCTCACATGGATGTGTGTGTGTGTTTATTTATTTATTTATTTTTTATATATATTTTTATGTGTGTATCAAATATGTACTTTATTTGAAAATTATCCAAGTGAGCAATTTATCCCTCCCTTTAGGGCGTTCCCTCAAACTCCAGCTTCTATCTTTTCTAATCTTCTTCTCCCATCTCTTCTTCATGGGAGATGAAAGAAATAGTTTTCTTTTCTACAATTTTCTGTTTAGTTTCATTTTATCTTTTGTGATGGGAGTTTTATGTTCTCTCATAGTTAGAGTTCTAATTTTTCCAAATAAATAAGAGCTTCTCCCCCATATAACTAAATGGATATTTTTATTATTTTCACATGAATTTTCAGTCTGTTGGAGGCTTTCATCAGAAAATTACTGACAGATCCGAGATCGAATTCACATTTTGGTACAAGTTTTGTCTAGGGCGATTTTTGTTCTATTAGTTACATTTACACGGACTATTACTTGTTTATATATATATATATATATGTGCTTGTTTAATTTATTTTAACAGTTTGTAACTGATTAAATTATTTACACTTATATTAACAGTTTTCTATTGAGTAATGAAATATGACCTTTTACCACAAAAAAAAAAAAAAAAAAAGGTGAGCAATGTAGATTAGTTTAATGAAATTAGAATGAACCTGGACATTTTTTTGGCATTTGTTTAATTAATTGGATGATGATTGATTCATGATTTCTTTTGAATTTTAAGACCAATATTGAGATATACAAAGTACCTTTGCTAATTGAAACACAGTTCATTTTTTAAATAAACGAGTATATGGTTGCTAATTCAAACAAAATTTGGGAGAAAGAATAACATTTTTACGAGAATGAATGTTGTCTTAAGATTTTATCTGACTATTAATATTTAGTTATATAGATCGTATATCACTATTGCATATGCTTGATACACATAATACATACCTAATATTTTATAGGTCCTAAATAAATATATATATATATATATGATTAATCATTCTATTTAACAATTTTTATATTAGAAATACTTTTTTTGACTCCATAAAATATATTTTTATGATAAAATCAAAACAAAAATATAGACAGAGCATCGTTTAGGCACACATGTAACGTTCTAGAAGAGTCAAATCACATATACCTAACATTATAATGTAAAGTAATTACGACAAAAAATTCTACTTATAGTTTTAACAAAGGAATATTTGCGTGCAGGGATTTTTTTTTTTTTTTGGAGATTTGTATGAGAAAGAGAAAGTGTAATGATTATGTTATTTTCTGAATTTATGTGAGTAAAAAATTTAAATTTTATAGCAAATTTAAAATTTTGAATTGAGTAGAACATTAGGTCTTTTTTTTTATTTTGTAAAAATTTTGAAGGAAAAAGTGATTATTTTCCTTAAATAGATAGAAAAGAACATAGCCTTACCACAAAGTAATGTGCTTTACAATTATATACAAAGTGATTACATGATTAGAGGTATAAAGGATATGACATAATTCCTTAATACAATACACAAATTAAAAACATGAAAAATACATGTAGTGTGATGATTTGGTGTTGGAGTTGAGGCCATGTTTGTTTTTATATGTTTTGCTCGTATTTTAGTTTATACAGTAAATTTAATATAAATTTTTTTCCTGTTATTTTTAATATTCTATCTGTTTCATTAAAATAGTCAAGTTTGGAGAATATATAATAACGTTTTACAGGTTGCAAAGTGCAATACCTAAAATATATAATTTGACATTATCTTTTTCACTAATATCTTTATTTTCTAAAGGTTAATTAGTTGTAAATCACATATAATTATATTAGTAAATGTACGAGAAGTAAAGAAATCTAAACTTAACTCTTTTAATAAAAATGATATTTTGAAATTTAACTATTCTAATAAAAAGCTATTTTTATCATCCAACAATACCTATAAGAAACATAATTTTGTTTTCCGAGCAAAAGAAGTGTGAGAAGAATAAAATAATTTAACGACAACCGACGAATCTCTAACGGTAGAGAATTCTGCAGAATAATTTTGAAATATCTACCCTATATAATAGAAACTAACATAATATTCATTTTAACTTGCCACTTGGCTGCCACGTAAGCCTATTATTTAATGTAATTTATTGCCACTTGGCTGCCACATCATCTACTCCTTAATATTACTTGCCACTTGGCTGCCCTTCTCACAATTTAATTTCTCCATAATTTTGCATTTAAATTTATTGAGTGCATAAACCTTTTTTTTTAATTAAATAACATTTTTCCTTCTCTTTTTTAACTTCTTAAGTTATTTTTTTAATAAATTTTATCTTAGAAAAACCTTTATACTATATAAGCATTAGACTCTTTGTATTCCACTTATATATAGATATATATAATACGTATGTGTGTATACATATCTATTTTACCTATATGTAAAATTTGGATTAGACATATTTGTAAAATAGTAGAAGTTTATATTGATAAATAAGTTTATTTTGTTATAAATAAATATATTATTATTAATAAATAAATTTTTATTTAATGCATGTTCGTGTTTATGTAAGGGTGAGTGAAATATAATATTAGTTGTTTAAATTTGTTTTTTTTATACTCTTTATTATTGTCATTCACTAATTTTTTTTAAAAAAAATTTGTGACTTTTTTTGTTCTATAAGTTTCAATATCTGTAAAAGCTATTGATTGTATTATGATTATTTACGTTGTTCACATCAACTTCCTTTATTTAATATACAATTAGTAAATGATTAATTATTTGAAAACTCTTGGTAATTCATATAAAAGAAAATGAATACACTTTAAAATACATATATATCTTCAATCCATTAAAAACAAAGACAACTTTCTTCTTTTTCAGAATCATATGTGCATGTTTAATTCACATTAACGGTGCAACTTTTCGTAATATATGTAAATCCATTTTAATATATTTTTGTTCAGAGAAATATTAAAATGCATTTTTCTCATATCTTTTCTTCAAATTTGCAGGTTTGTTCATATTCTACTCCAATAAAAAAACAAGGTTTCCCTATCAAAAGCTTCAAAATATGTATCCAGATTCACTTCATTTGACAACGAAAATTCTCATTCTGTCGGTATCTACTTATAACACACATCAAAATAGATTGACATATATTTGAGTAGGCCAATTGAGTAGACTAGGCCAATTGTATATTTGAGAAAAAGTTTCAAATATTTATATTATATTTGACATATATTTTTTCTTTTTAAATATGTATTTATAATAAATTGATTATTATTCATAATTTTAATTTTTGTCACTATCACATAATGATATCACGGGCATTCACTGTGCAAACGCACAGTGTTCCCATCTAGTGTTATATATAAAAGGAAAAGAGCGACAAACGGAAGAATAGAGAGAGAAAACGTGGTGAGTTGACGGAGAGTTAGAAACCCTAGATAATAAAGTAATATTCTGGTGCCGTCCCTTTCATTTTTTTTTAATTTTAATTCTCCAAATACTTTTCTAGGCAATTACTAGACTAAAAAGCTGCCAATCATATTTTAGATTTATGACCAATTTTTAAACACAAAATTACGAAACTACCCTTCTCTCCAACTCTTGCTTGACTGGCTCCATTCCATTTTATCTCCGTTGTTATTTCACTAAACAATGCAAGTATTTGGTGCAAAGTAAAATTGGTAATCACTAAGGTCAATGCCACTAAGATTATGTATATAATTTCAGATTTGGTAATCACCTACTAAGATTAAACCAACGACTTTTTCTTCTGCTTATGTAAGTTTTTGGAATCGAATAGTAATTGTTGTATCACAAAAACGTGTATTCGATGCATATGATCGTTTGATGGGAGAGTGTATCGAGTTTAATATTTTAAATAGGACGATTATGTTATGAGAACACGAGTACTAAATTTAGGTGTTGAAATATCACGCATGAACTTAGTCTATGATGTATTAAAGTTTAGCTATTGATGTATCGAGATTTAGAATTTAACAGTTGAAGTGTCGCGTATTTAGTTTAATATCTGATGCATTGAGTTTAGTTTTTTTTTTATATATTATAGTTAGGTTAAAACAATAGATTTCAGAAACAAGTAGATTGAGTTTAACATAATGCATCTATAATACATTAGACAGTCAAACACTAGGACAAAAATAATAGTACATTTTTATTGAATAGGTTCTTTATTATACATATTAAAATACTTCTAAATGAATCGTAATTTTATTAACTCCTTCGTGGTTATATTCAAAAATAATAATAAGAAATTTCAAGAAAATGGTATCTTTTGTCACAATTTATAACAAGTTAGTTAAAATTAGAAGTCTAAACCAATTGAATGCACCCATCAATTAATGAATGAATTAATGATGCATATTAAACCTCTTACTATGTGTTATTAAGAATTTAAGATGCATAACTAATAGAGAATTAAAGTACTCCTCATTTGTTCTATTAGAATAGTCCACTTTGTAATACCGTTTTTAGTAATACAAAGTTGACTCTTCTAATGGAACAGAGAAAATACTGGTTATGTAGATATTAATAAAAGAGTTCATTTCTTCTTGCCATTCTTAATAATGAATGGATACTCTGTAAGTAATTTTCTCTCCATGTTTAGTTTCGAGTGTAACCTTTGATGTATCGTGTTTACATTATGAATACGTGAGTATCAAGTTTAACTTCCAATGTATCGTCTGTAGTTTATGATATATTTTTCTTATTAGTTTACTTGTTTATATATCACGTATACATATGATGTATTACGTATCGAGTTTATGAACTAAAGTATCAACTCTCAGACGTCATTTAAAAGACACTCTATAGGAAGTCGAGGCTATAGGAAGTCGACTTTTGAGTAGACTTCTATTTGTCAAAATCATTGGGAACACTGACTCATGACTAATTATTTATTTATTTGTTGTTGAAATTGAACTGTTTATGTAAGACGTGTGAGTAGTAAAAAGAGATGAGAAAGAAAAGGTGCCCAAAATCAATGTGCTCTTCAGAAAACCTACCACGGTGACTTTTTCTTTTGTTATGAATCCGCGTTTAGTTTTTCCTTTTCCAGAAAGTCCAACGTATCACAGATTGCGATCAGGTTAGAAACTTGAAAATAATAATTAAAAAAAATAAAAATGGTGGCCGTCAATTAAGTTAACGTCCGTTTCATCTCAATTCGCAGTGGCACCCTCGTAAATAACTCCAAATTCGAGGTCAACTACTCTCACTCCCACTCTACATATATTTTCAACACGCTCCCCTCTCTCTCCTACCGATTAAGCCTTAACCCATCTTCTCCGTTTTTGCGAACATTTTCGGCTAACCAAGAAGGGAAATCCTCACCGGAGAGTAATTTGAAGCGAAGGAAGAGTAGAGGAAGGAAAGGAAGAAAGGCCCTTCAAGAAAAAGAGGGAAAAATCATGGCGGGTTCTTCATCTCTGTTTATAGCTCTGTGTTTACTGACTACAGCTCTGGTGATTTCGACGGTTGCCGCCGGCGGTGACCAGTACTACGAAGGGGGCGATATTGGCTGGATGATTCCGATGGGATCTGGGCTTGTCGGAGACGCGGAGGAGGAGTTCGAGCTGGACTCGGAATCCAACCGGCGCATCTTAGCCACCCGGCGCTACATCAGCTACGGTGCGCTACAGAGGAACAGCGTCCCTTGCTCCCGTCGTGGACAGTCCTACTACAACTGCCGACCCGGAGCTCCGGCCAATCCCTACACTCGCGGCTGCAATGCCATCACGCGCTGCCGGAGTTAGAGTAATTCAGTTGCATCGGCTCCTTGTCCCCATCTTGACCCCCCCAACCTTTTTTTTGTCTTTTTTTTTTTGCGTAAATGATTTTTTTTTTATTTAAATTGTCATTGGTTATATACTGAAGAGAGAAGGAGAGCATTATTCAAAAAAAAAAAAAAAAGGAAGAAAAATTGGTGTTGATTGTCTATGTTAAAAATATTGTTGAATTTTTACAATTATGTTGTCTTCATAGACTATTTATAATTGTTCTATTGCCAATAATGTTATTGGATATATATACATATACTGCGATTAATCCCTGATCCTTTTTCTTCTTTCCTGTTCATCTCAATCCCATCGATTTTGTGGGTTTTTTTTTTTTTTGTGTTCTTGAAATTCTGTCCAGAGTATTTTTTTTTCGAAGTTCTTCATTGGGTTTTAACAGTAAACATTCCTTGTTAAGAACCCAATTGACCTAGGAGAAACTGCAAATTGAACCCAGTTAGAAGGGTTCTTATTAGGAATCCAGAAAAGGGAAGAAATGCTTGATGAGATCATGGAAATCTGGCGTGATTATTGTGTATTTGGATGAATTTTGGCGTTGTTGTTTGGAAGGTATCTTGTAATATTGGGATGATGAGCTGTATGTGTGTGTTTTAGAGCTGTTTTGATTGGTACCATTATTTGTGAATTTTGTATTACCATATGGACAGGTGGATCATGACAACTTCCTTTTAGTTTTATATGGCTGGCCATAGAATAATACCGTCTGAAATTTGCAATTGGTTGGTGTCGGCCATTGATTTTTGACTCAATTACAATTTGGTTATATACCAATTCGTTCATAGTTTGCAAGATTGAGATTTTAATGTAAAGTGTGGATATGTAAAATTACAGGTACATTATAAAAACTATTATTATCTAGGCCCTTTTAGTAAATTATAGGTAAATTAAGATCGAATAAAAGCGGAGGTAAGATCAATTTGTTATTTTGAATTGTAAGATTTCTACTGTTCGAATTGGGATTTCGTAAATTATTCTCTGGTCTATGTTTGGTTTTCTTGACTTGAACTTGAAATTGTTTTATTTTAGTTAATTAACTTCAAATTTTGTTTTTAAAATGGTATTGAGTTCAAAATTTGACAATATTTAAATTATTTTTGGCTAACATTTGCATTAATAGGAGCAACAACTTAAGAAAAAAAAAAAGGTTAAATCAGTTTGTTTAACCTTTAAATTAATATGAAACAATTTGTTGGTAAAATGTAACTTAAATATTGTAAAAATTTGAGAAAGAATGAATCCTTTTCCAAATACTTCTTTTCTTTCCTATTTATTTATTTATTTTTAAGAATTATTACAAGATTTATCATTCATGTCCGTTGATAAGATCCATACATTTAGTTGCACCTTAGGATGCAAAAGCGAAAGCACCCCTGACATATCTCAAATCTTTTTTATCCACAGAAGAATTAACTAGACATATTATATATTTTTCCATATTTTGACTCATCTCGGTCGAATTCCTACACTAATTGTACTTCCCACATCTTTTCCCTACTAAGCTTAACTAGGATTTCCAAAAGAATATGTCATTTATTAAGGATTATTTTAGAATAATTTTTTAAGTTAAGAAACCAAAATAAAACAATTTTAAAAAAATGCCAAATGAATATAACATTTCAAGTTAAAAGGATTAATATAGTGATTTAGTGGTACAATTTTGTTAATCGTAATTATCATTATTTTTGCAATTTATTCCTTATTTAAATAGAAAATTGGTGACAAATGAAGGAGGAAAATATTATTAAGCCGTGTGAATAGGCATTTTTATCTAGTCCTTGGGAGGCTATGGAAAATGGAAGAACCGACCGGGATCATTTGGCATCTTTTTTGTTATTGGTCCGGCTTTGTTTTGTTTTGTTTGGATCTTTGATTAACCTTTGACCTAGTCATCGATTTACATTTTGATTTCAGACCGCCATCGGCTATACATGTATTATATTTTGGTATGTACTTTTAAGATATGGTTAAACCAATGTTTTGACATGTTATACGGTAAATACTTATTAAATTAAGTTAAGAAATAATGTTTAGGTAGATGGTTCAAAACTCATTTCAAGAAGTGTTCATAAATGAGATGTGATGAGGTATAGTTTGCCGGTGAGGATCTTCGAGTCAGATCTGTTCCGATATGTCATCTCCGGTCTTGTCTGGTATACCTGTAGAGTCAGGGGTTGTCCCTCAGTTCAATTCCGGTGCCAGAGTCAGTCTAAGTATTTCGTAAATTTTATTCGGTAAAAAGAGTCTACCTCCTTATGAAGGTGAGTTCACCATTTACAGAGTAGGAGTCCGTTACTTGAACCAGTTGTCCTTCCATGTCATCCGAAAAAAGTGTAGTATGTAATTGTACATTGATCCTTCGCGTCAATCTCTACCTTTTGTCGGGGTAAAGGTGATCTTCCAATGACAGGCTATCGGGGTAAAGGTGATCTTCCAATGACAGGCTAACTTGGGCCAAAAAGCAAATCGGACACACCAAAATGCTAAACAAACTTTTATTATGGGACTCAAAGAAAAAAATTAATAAATATAAAAAAAAATCAACAACTCAAAAAGCAGTTTGAAATGCACTACCATACACATGCCTACATTGCATTTCGAATTTTCATGCTCTTGGATATTGGTGTGGCAGCAAATCTTGGGGATTGGGCGAGAAGTTTTCACTTTAGTTACCGTTGAGATTAGGAATTTAAATTTCACTTACGATTATAAAAAGCAGTTCTCCTCCGTTTTATTAAAAGAATCATTTTATACTATTAAAAATATTATTACAAATGGACCCCGAATAGGACAGAGGGAGTATAATTTATTTACTTATTGCAACATTTAATTGTTTATTTTTGGAAACCATACAAAATGCAGCAATTAACCTTTCTTGCCTAACAAAACATTACATTCCACCTGCATCACAAATAAAATACTTTTGCCTTCATTTTTTCCCCCTGGTTACACATTTTCTTTTTTTTTTCAAGCTTTTCCTTAGCGTGTTTGGCTTACGAGAATAGAAATGAAAGATATCTTATATTCGGAATTGAATGAATCTCTCATTACATGAATTTTAAATTACGTTTTACATTCATTACATACCAATAATATGAATTTTAATTTTAAAAATCATATATCATCGTGCTCTTCCGCGCCTAAGGCACCTATATGATTAAAAAAAAAGAGAGGGTTTTCCTTATAAAGACACCACTATGATGTTTGACGACTTTAACAAAAGGGAAGGTTTCCTTATCGTTTCGTATTAATTGCAAGCAGAGACCCTTAGATTTTCATTTATTTTGAAAATGTCCTTCAATTTTCAAAATCTTCATGTTACCATCTCAAACTTTTTATCTTTGTAATGTACACCAAATTTTGAATTAGACCACAAAAATTGATCTTTTCAGCGGATGAACATAACCTTTCCATGTATTATTAGGTATGACAATTCTTGTTGTGTCTGAGTTATTGGGTTAGCAGATTCCTGTGATCGACACCCTAAACCCTAATATTACATAAAATATTACATATTTAATTATTCATGTTATTAGTGTCGATCCACTTAACCCACAAAAATTTCGGGTTTGTGTCGTGTTTTTGTTTTGTAGTATAGATTATTCATGTCGGGTTTGGGTTGACGAGTTCACATGTCAATATTCTCAACTCTAACCTTATCTGTTAAATTATTCAAGTTATTCGGGCCGACTCATATGAACCCACGAACCTGCCGAGACTCAACCCTAACCCATTTATATCGTATCGTGTCAGAAATTTCCAACTTAGTATTACAAGTGTCCAAAATATCCTGCTTGAATTATTTGAAAATTAAAAACCAAATGGTTTCTTTCAATAGTAAACATTAAATTTGTAAATAAGCACAGAAAGTGATAACACATAAGGATGAAAAATCATATAAATGAGATTTTAAAGGGAAACAAAAGATGAGTTTGATACTTGTTTTCTTATTTGTTCATTGTAAGAGACTCTTGATGTAAGGCTGAGATAATTTCATAAGTTTAATATTGACGGCAATGCGAGTAAGTGTGTAAGAGTTAAGTCTAGATTCAAAAGTACCATTATCATAATTTGCGCATTTTAAAATAAATTGTTGTCATCGTTCTAACTAGAAGTAATTACCCATACGTAAGTTGCATTTAGATGCTAGATATATAACATTTAACGTACTAATGTAGCCCTATAGTTAAATATTTACCTAATTTCTTTTCAAAAAAAGAAAAAAATGAAAATCACTGTCAAAGTGAAATGATGGCCTTGATTTTTTTCATTCAAAATTGGAATAATATTTATTAATTTGTCATTGTCCTATATTTATATGATTCACATGGTACGCATGGATTGTGGGATTAAAGCAAAAACATGATGAAAATGTCGAAATCTTTAAGGATTAGTATTTATAAAGCATGTTGATGTTGTCTGGGTATTAATGAGGGAGCCCTTACATCTCATCAATGATCTCTTTAGTATTTGAGATTCAATGTTTTCCATTCTTTCTTATTGCATTCAATGGCCATTTTATGCTTTTCTGTATTTGTAAAATATTAAAATTCTCTTAAATTTTGTATTTAATATTATCCAACAGAATAAAAATAAAAATAAAAATAAAAAGAGTAAGGGGGATGTTTAGTTAGACCCAAAATTATAACACGTTAGCAACACCATTCTTTATTCAGTTTCAATGATGATAATTTGTTATTATTTTTCCAAACTTTTCACTATTTATTATTTTAATATAAATTTGTTATTGTTGGGGTTATTATACATTAATATTTATAACAAGAAGACTAGTTTTTGTATTTTTGGCTTCTAATAATCATAAAGATGAACTGGTACGTCTAATAATCATCTCAAACTTTCGTGTAGCTGTCACGTTTTTCCTTATTTTCTTCATCCTAAAATAAGGATCCTATTTCACTATTAAAAATTTAAAACTATGGCAATAGAGAATCACATGTTTACTATTGGAAACATTTAAATATTCAATTTCATTATTTAAAATAATAATAATAATAATAATAAAGTTTCATAATACTTTGAACATTATTTCAATGACACCACAATCGACCCTACCTATGGTTTGTGTTCGGCTTTGTTTACTTTGTCATCTATAACAGAAATTTTAGTTTTGGGAATGAATAATTTTTGGAGGGAATTTTTTCAAAGAATTTGTATAGGAAAGAAAAGAAAAAAAAAATGTAATGATGAAATTGTTTTTTGAAATAACGTGAGTGATATTTTAGAGTGAATTTTAAAATTAGGAAAAGATGATGATGTTTAGATTAAAGTTTTTTTTTTTTTTTTTTTCAAGAAAAAGTGATATTTTTCTTAAAGTAATCAAACAAGTAAGGTATCAAACGAAAATGAAAAATTTTAAGTTACTTTTATCAGATATTGTGATCCCTCAATCCAGTCTAAGCTTAAGAATTTTTTTGGACTGGGCTGGTTGGATACAACTGCTCACAGCTGATTTCTATATGAAGAGTGGACCACGGTACATGGGCCGTTTATACTATATTGGGCCAGAGTATTAAGCCCAACTGCCCAAACAGCTGCAAGTATATTTAGAAACCCGATCAATTATAGACTGACAATATGAGAAGTGGAAAATATCGGGTAGTTACTGTCAATATTCGGTAGAGTGAGATTGGATACTGAATCGAGAGGAGATTCAAGGAATACAAGCTCTTCAACAAATGAGCTTATAAGTAGAACATTTAATTAATCAGAATCGAAATTGGAGGGAACCCATGATCCAGGCTATATTCCCACAACAAGTCCAGGACAGAATCAAGTCTATATATCTGTCACTGGGCTAGAGGGAGAAGACACACTTTGGTATGAACCAGAGAAGATAGGTAAGTATTCAACCCAAATCAGGATACGAAAAAACATTAAGGGAAAGAATTGGAGCACAAGAAGCGGAAGGTAACCGAGAGCCGGATCAGGGTGCCCAAATGCTTTGAAAATGGCTCTGGAAGCTAAATGTGGCAGCAAAGATGCAGTTCTTGATATAACACATACTTCAAAATGCTTGTCCTTCAGCTATGAACCTTCGGAAAAGGTCAGTTCAAGTACCAACAGTTTGTGCTAGACGTGGGATAGAGGCGAAAGATACTAAACACATTTTCCTAAATTGTAATCACTCTAAAAGGATCTGGAGAGTATCATTACTGGGGTTTAATTTTGATGTTAGATCACTAGTAAATATTAAGGAATGGTTTTGGAAGTGAATGAAGGAGACACCTGATGAGGAGGTAATTGAGTTATCAATCCACATCATGTATGGAATTTGGATGGCAAGAAACAAAATAGTTTGGGAGAGTTGTTTGATTCCTCCACATAAGATTTGGCAAAAAATACAAGGAGAATTTAATCTGCGACAGAGGAGACCAAGAGGAAGGACAAGATAGAAATTTGACCAACAATAGTCCACAGGCACAAGCAAGCACAACAGTAGAAGGGGAAGGAGAACAAGAACATCCTAATACGCAAGTGAAGATTTTAGTAGATGGGGCGTTCAGAGTAGAGGATAACACAGGGGCTATAGGATGGGTAATAAAAGATAATTCAGGTGTTATTCTCCACAGGAAGGGATTGAGATTACCAGGTGGATCTCCACTTCAGATGGAAAGCCTTAGCCTGCCTTAGGGTGATGCAGTATTCAATTGCGAAGGGGATGGCTACATCAGGTACGCACTGACAGCATAAATTTGGTCAATTAATTACATGATGCCTCAACAACTCACAACGAGGTACATGTAATGTTACTGGATATTAGACGCTATGCTAGAACATTTCCATATTTAATTATCAAGAAAGTAGATAGGTCACTTGTGCATGAAACACATTTGCTGACTACGAGTGCTCTTAGGAAGCCTAATATTGTATCTGTTACTTAATGAGAATGAATTTACTTTAGAAAAAAAAAAAAAAAGTGAGATTACATGCTAAATTATTGTGTCATATTTTGTACAAGTGTTAACCTCGTTTTACTTATTAAAAAAATTTAGTTACACGACGATATTTTAAAATGAGATTACATCAGTGTTGTTAGTTTAAAGGGACAAAAGTCTATTTCATCCTAGTGTCAAATAAGGCCATAACGTTAATTTGCATCCAAATAAGTCTTCGACGTTAATTTGCATCCCTTAATGATATTCGTTGTTTCCAAATACACCATCAATGTTTGCAAAATTTGGTCAAATTAACCCCTCTATGTTAATGTATATTTACATGCAAGTGGGCTAAATTTGTCATATTTTATATTGTTGAAAACTTATTTAAATCAATGTTGTTTGACTTGGCCCGGACGCCGACCCGACGAGGTCCAAGGGTCGCACGACCTGGGTCAACCGGGGGTCAACCCAGATGACGTAATAAATAGATATTTAAATAATAATGTATTAATAATTTATATATATATATTATATTTTTCATATTTCAACCTTTAAAAAAATATTTTTAAGTTAATTACATATATTTTTCATATTTAACAACTGACTAAATATCAAAGTTATATCAAAATTTATAACAAAAAATAAATATAAAAGGCTTCCATAAATTTGTTTAAAAATATAGTTTTTAACTTATACTTTTGTTTGTTTGTTTGAATATTTAAAAACATTAAAATATACTACTTGTTTTCAACCACAAACAAAGAAAGGGAAAAAAAAAATATTAGAGCATCTGGATAAAAAACAAATAAATAAAAAAAGAAGAATAAAAAGTTAAGAATGTAACTTGGAAAAAAAAATAGAGAGTAGCCAAGGACAACAAAACAAATGAGTGAAAGGGCAGCAAAGCAATCCCACATAGGAAGAATAGAACAAAATAAACCTATACAAATTCTAAAAATTATGAGAAGTTGTCAAATTCTTAGGCTAAGAAAGACCCATGCTCATTGAAGGCTCAGTGTTTGATATTTTTTAAGAAAATGAAGAAAATCAGGATCGGGCAGGGTCAAGCCGAGTCCCGGTTACCCAGTTGTTGACTGGTTTTCTTCACTTTCGGGTCTCCCTTGTTGTTTTACCCGGCAAGGCCTCTGGGTCGCGGGCCGACCCGCCAGGCCGGGTCGGGCCAAACAACACTGATTTAAATCCCAAATAACGTTAGAAATTTATTTAACCTTGAATAAAATATTATGAGGCTAAAATGAAGCATTCTCCGTTTCTAGAACATAATAGTAATTAATTTGGATAGTGATCGTTGTCGATTAAAAATATTGCTTTTTCTCCAGAATTTTCGGGTATTTCGGTCTTGATGAATGGAATTAGAAGATAGAGTCCACAAGTTTTAGACTTCCAATTGGACAATTTTGTTCCCTTTCTCAATTCTTTATGATTGAAAAAGATGTCCATAAAAGAGACTTAATTACCAAATATTGGATAAGATATTGACATATTTACTTAAATAAATATTACTATGTCACTAATTTTTCTGCTTACGTAAAGTTACTATTATTTCATGGCGCATCCATGGGCGTGCCATATTTTAAATTTCCATAAGTGAAATTAAAAATTAAAAAACGCAAATTATACTAATTTCATGAATCTAAATACAGTTCAAAATATTATTCCTGTTAAATAATATAATTTGAACATAGCTTATTCATTTTAGAGCCTGTTTCATATGTGGGTTTAAAACGCGTTTTGGTTTTGTATTGGGTTTTGAAATTCAAAACAAAATCAAAATAATGTTTGATATAGTTGTTAAACTCAGGTCTAGACTCATAGAATCGGCCGATTTTAAGAGTCTAGACCTAGGAATCGATCCCAACTCGGTTGGGATCGCATCTTAATCTAGACTCGCATCTGAATTGGTAGAATCGACCGATTCTACGAGTCTAAGTCAAATTCTGAATTTTTTTGATTGGGCTGTAATTTTGGACCCAAATCCAGTGAAATATGCAATTTTGGGATGTTGCTGGAAAACAAATTTGGTCCAATTCTGACACTATTCACCCAAATTCCCAATTGCCCAGTCTTCATTAACGGGTCAAACTTCATTCACTTGTTTATTTATGAGATTATGCATGGACATGATCTGTAATTTTTATTTTTATTTTTTTTTGGCTATGGATTATTGAGTTGATGACTTGAGATTTGAGATATTACTTCGTTTGACAATTGACACTTTTAATGTGGTTTTTATTGAACAATTATAAGTTTGTATGAGACTCTTTGAATTTATGGTATAATTATAATTAAATGTGTGTATAAGCTATTTTCCGATTCCAAGATCCGATTCTACGATTCCAATTCTGGACCTAAAATAATTATATCCCAAATTTCGAGTTTAACAACCATATGATATTGTCTAAAAAAAATAAAATTTCAAACCAAGTTTTAAAACCCTCTTTTTGACCCAAAACACTCGCTCCAATCTGCTGCTAATAACAGAAATAAAGGTGACCATGGAGTCACCAAGGAAGGGTTCGCCACCATTTTAACACTCATGGACTCCAACACGAATGGGTTTATAATACAATATGAAAACACAATATGAATTTGATAGTATATAAACTGGTTAGATTGAGTCTAGATGAATTTTAGGATTATATGTATTGAAATGCTAAATAATACGAATAATAAAATGAGAAAATTTTGAGTTTAAAAGTGTCCACATAAAACTCGTAAACTTAAACATGACGCAAACTGTCACTCCTAATTAAAATGCTTATTTGTTTTTTATTCCCTTGTGTTCTAAGGGTTGACTTTGCTCTATGAATTAAAGAAATTAGGCTTTGGCATCTTTTGACCAAGGTTGGAGGGGTAAACAAAAGGCCGAATGATATTTATGCCCTATACTTTGTGGTGTGCGTAAAATCAAACCTCCATTGGGCCTAGCCCAATAGACTAAAGCAAAAATAAACAGTAAAGGACAAAAAGACGCTTAAAAAGTCCAAAACTCTGCTTAGGTCGGATAGATCATCCAAACCGAGCCAAGCGGTATTTTAGTTACAAGGTTATGTCGGTCAAACCCGTAAAGCCGAACCAGACAGTATATTCCTGAAAGGTTTAGGTCGGACCTTAAACTTTAGAATGCCTTGTTAGTTCCTCAGTTATATCATGATAATCGACCTAACTGAGCTAAGATAGTTAGATCGGATTACGTTGCTTCACTGACACAGTAGGTGAAAATCGTCATAGAGTAGGTATATCTTTTCAAATACATGCAGAGATTTCCAGATCTTCTAAGAGAGGAAGAAACCCATGAAATCCGGTCAAGACAGTAACGTACACGCCACGCTAAACAGAAGGAGCAGGTGAACATGTCAATCATGAAGGTTCAACAGATACATTTCAACTTGGAGGTATATATACTAAGTCTTCAGACTTAGTAAGGTATGCAACTTTTACTATTTTGAGCAATTGTCTATACTGTTTATCTTCTCCAACTTTTCTAACTTGACCGTCGGAGCCTATACCGGGGGGAAAGCCCCGCTCCTTTCTTGATTATCTACAGTTGTCACCGGAACAGTGCGAATCACCTCTCTCTACTATCCTTGCTGGTCCAAGCTATCCAGATCGGTTTCCAGCTCAGTCATTTTCCTTTGCAGTGAAGATTCATCCAGGTTGGGCCTTGATATTCGAGACAATTCCCTGGGCTGTGAGAAGCACCGCCTGAAGAGCATTTTTTGCGTCACATCAACTGGCGCCGTCTGTGGGGAATGTTTGATCAAATTATTTCATCAAATTTTCTCCACTTTTAAAGAAATTTGTTGAAACCATGACGCAAGCTCAAGATTGTTCGGGGTGGGTGCTTCTTCTTCTAACACCACCGCTGATCCCGTCGTTACAACCGCTATAGTTCCAACCGTCACCGTAGTTTCTATCACCCCCAATGCTCCACCGACTACTGCCACCGTTGTTGAACCTCTCACCCCCCAGCAAGAACAAGCGGAAAGAGAGAAGTTTTACCGTTTGTTTCCGCAACTATTTCATCTGATGAACCATAACATTCCGGTCACCTCTACTCCCAATTTAGAACTCCCCGTCTCAGGTATTACAACCACTGCCCCAGATGTAGTTAGCATAGAACATCCCTTTAGTTCGCAAGTTGTCCCCACTGTTCCTCCATCAGGAGCCCTGTTCAATCCCATGGCCGATCCCTCCGTTGTTTTAATTTCTAGCCTTCCCCCTCAGTCTATCGCTGTTTCGGGATGCCCTCCACACTCTGGGGGAGCCCATCTTTTTTCAGGATCTAATTACGCGGCCGGTCTCCCTAACCTTTCTACTGCACCTCCTGTTTACACCACCTTAGCCCATACCCAGGTCACCCCTACTTTTCCAGCTCCTTTCATGGTTCCTAACGCTCAGCTCAATAATTACCTTTTATGTCGGGTCTGCCTTTTCCTATGTTAGGACAGCAAGTGAGTCAGTTAGGTTAGCTTGGCCTGGGCCCACAGAGTCAAATAGGTCAGCCCGGCCTAGTTCAACCGTTAAACCAATTTAGTCACCTTGGTCATGAAGTTAACCAATTAGGATATCTCGGGCACCTAGCTCCGTCAAACCTAGCTCAGTTTCAACATTACGGTATAGGCACCAGCCGAGCCATGCAACCCCCCACAGGGTACTCTCCCTTACTCAACCCGAGCTACTATCCCGGGCCCAACGCGGGGAACTTCGCAGCTGGAGGACCGCTACCTACTTATCCGGAATGAGCGGATACCCCCTAGGTCAAACCGGGTACGCCCAGCCCGGTCAAACAGTTCTCCCTGGATCCGTATATGCGCAGTTGGGACGAGCCGGGCCCACTTCCTGGGTGTCTCACCCATTTGGTTGGGAGATCCAAACAGCACCATTCCCCCCGGGTTACAAAGGTTTAGGTAAGGTTGACAAGTACGACGGAACTACTGACCCCACGGCTCATTGGATGCAATGCATGAGTGTCATGGATACCGCCAACTTGTCTGATGCCAACCGTTGCATGACATTCCATTTGACTCTTAAAGGTCAAGCTATAAATTGGTATTGTACTCTACCTCAAAACTCCATTCATTCATTAGATCAATTCGGTGACCTGTTTTTAGCTAATTTTATGGGTAACAAGATATTGTCCAAACCAATTTCACACTTAATGAACATAACTCAACGAATGAGAGAGGGATTACAGGCCTACATAGATCGATTTAACGTAGAATCTAGACAATGCCATGAAAAAGATGATAGGATTATGATGGGGTCGTTTATTAACGGGTTACGATCAGAACCCTTAGCTACTGAACTTGCCATCCGACCCCCACATTCTTATTTTGAAATGATGGTCACTGCTGTTAACTTTGCTGTTATTGAGGATGATGCAGCCATAAAACAGGAACGAGAAAGAGGTTTTTCTGACTTATATGGTAAGAGAAAAGCTTCTTCCCCGATTCCTCCCCCAGGAGGAAGTAAGAAGCAAAATTTTGTGAGTACTACTAACCCTGTCCCGAAGGCCTGGGTAAGTGTTAACGCTGTGCAGGTGGTCGAGCCCTTCTCCGTTCCACGAGCCGACATATATTCGGCCATCCAGCATCAAGGGTTGTTACCCCCAGCCCGCCCCATGACGGGTCCCACAGATCGGCTCAATCCTGGCAGGTATTGTAACTATCATAAGCACATTGGTCACAATACTAATGATTGTCGAGATTTGGCTGCAGAGATAGCAAAACTTATTCAAGCTGGAAAACTTCCCCAATATACACAAGTAGCGCCTTTGCCCAAACCCGCTGCTTCAGCAACCCGGGAGCGACCTACCGGATGCTACCGGTGTGGAGAGCCCGGTCATTTTGCTCGAGAATGTTCCCAACCCGACCCCCGAGCCCCAAACGCTGGAGCTGGAGCTGACCTGACCATAGCTGGGGTCGTAAATACCATAGCTGAAGGACCGACCCAAGGCGACTCTAATCGCCAAAGAAAACAGGTATATCGGCAAAGAAACAACGTTTTAGGTAAGCGTAAAGCGGAAGCCATGGCACCAGTGATTACTTTTGATGACAGTGATATTTTCTTGCCTTACAATTGTGACGATCCACTAGTGATCGATTGTTATATTTCTAATTATCAAGTACGTAGGACATTGTTAGACACCGGTAGCTCTAGTAATATAATTACTATCAAAGCATTGGCAGGATGTCAGTTACATAAGGCACATTTAAATTCAGTGCGTACACCCTTGATTGGCTTTGGCAACCACCATGTTATTCCTGTAGGACAGTTAAGCATACCGGTCACGTTGATAGATGGACAGCTAAAACGTACAGAAACCATAGACTTCGTAGTCATTGATGAATCCTCACCTTATAATGTATATTTGGGTCGGCCTGGACTAAATCAATTTCAGGCCATTGCTTCTACCATGCATATGCTTTTAAAATTCCCCACCATGAGTGGGGTGGCCACTTTTCGTTGTGATGTCATACAGGCTAAGCAATGTTACACGGCTTCCTTAAGAGAACATGTGCCTATGGATCAGAAACCAAAAGTTACCTCTGCAGTCACTCCGACCCCCGCGGTCCGAGCTTCGCCGCCCACTCACCCAGACAGTATTGCTCACCCCATTAACATCACCGATCTGACAGGTAGCTCGGACCGATCCATCAAAGCAGGGGCTGAGGTGAAGATCGTCCCCCTGACTGCCGACCCAAACAAGGTAATTAAGATTGGGGCCGATTTACCTCCTCAGTTACAACATGATTTACTTAACCTTTTGCGTGAGTTTGCGGAAGTCTTTGCTTGGGGGCCGGAAGACATGCCTGGCATTTCTCAAAATATCATTGAACACAGGCTATCCATTGATGCCAGTCGTAGGCCGGTTCGTCAACGAAAGCGTAACCTTGGGGGAGAACGCAGCAAATACGTGGAGATCGAAGTCAACGCTCTATTGGAGGTACGTATCATTCGAGAAGTAGATTATCCTGAATGGTTAGCTAACCCTGTGTTGGTTCCTAAACCCGATGGTTCATGGCGTATGTGTATCGACTTCACCGATCTAAACAAAGCCTGCCCCAAAGACTGGTTCCCCCTACCCTTGATTGACATTCTGGTCGACGCCATAGCCGGATTTCGCTTCCTCAACTTCTTGGATGCATACAAGGGCTATCACCAAATCTTCATGGTTAAAGAAGACGAGGAAAAAACCTTCTTCATCACGGATAAAGGTACTTATTGCTTTACCACTATGCCTTTCGATTTGAAGAACGCTGGGGCTACCTTTCAACGCTTAGTGAATAAAATCTTCAAAAATCAGTTAGGTCGGAACATGGAAGCATATGTTGATGATTTACTTGTTAAAAGTAAGGATGAGTCTGCATATTTACTTGATCTACGTGAAACACTTGAAACTCTTGTCCAATATAAACTAATGTTAAATCTAAAAAAATGTGTTTTTGGAGCTACTTCGGGAAAGTTCATAGGTTACATGATTTCTGAAGGGGGTATTTTGGTTAATCCAAAGAAAGTAGAAGCTGTCCTGCAAATGTACCCACCTAGATCAATTCGTGAAGTACAACAATTAACGGGTAGACTAGTAGCCTTAAATCGGTTTTTAGCTCGGTCGGCAGAACAAGCCTTACCATTTTTTAGCATTTTAAAGAAAACAGATAAATTTGTGTGGACCTCGGAATGCCAAACTGCTTTCGAACAACTAAAAGCGTATTTAGCTTCTTTGCCTTCTTTGACCATGCCAATTCCCGGAGAACAATTATACATGTATATAGCTACCACTGACTCAGTAATTAGCTCAGTTTTGCTTCGAGAAGATAACCGGGTTCAAAGACCGATCTATTTTGTTAGCAAAGTTTTGCAGGCAGCAGAGAAAAACTATCCTAGCCTGGAAAAACTAGTCTTGGCTCTAGTTCACTCCACACGACGTCTCCGGCCTTATTTCAATTCCCACGGAGTCACCGTCTATACCGACGCACCTCTTAAAGCCGTCTTGCGGAAGGCAGGAGTTTCTGGTCACCTCACCAAATGGGCCATCGAATTGGGGGAGTATGACATCACCTTCGCACCTCGCACCGCGGTCAAAGGGCAAGTATTAGCAGATTTCATAGCTGAAGGAGTATCACACACCCAGGAAGGCAGGCCTGGCCCGTCACAAGAAACCGATCTTCTTTTAACCGTGGCAAAAGGTGACGATTCATGGACACTCTACGTAGATGGTGCCTCCAGCCAGTCCGGATCGGGTGCGGGGATCATCCTCACCAGCCCTGTTGGGGAAGTCCACACTTATGCTCTACGATTCTGCTTTACGGCCACCAATAATGAAGCAGAGTACGAAGCCATGATAGCCGGCCTAAAATTAGCTCGGAAACTGGGGGTCAGAAATCTAAAAATTTGTTCAGACTCCCAGCTTGTAGTTAAACAAATTTTGGGGGAGTATAAGGCTAAGGATCGGCAAATGGAGAAATATTTAGCACTGGTATAGTAGCAGCTGAATTTTTTTTTCAAAATGGACTATAGAGCGGGTTCCACGGAGTAAAAACACAAATGCAGATGCCTTGTCCAAATTAGCTTCTTCGGTTTTCTCTCATCTGACTAAAAGCGTTCTAGTAGAGGAATTACAGACCAGGAGTGCAGCCGAACCAGCAATCTTGGCCATAACTGAAAGTCAGGATTGGAGATTTCCTCTATGGCAGTATTTACAAAATGGTACTTTACCAGATTCACGAAAGGAAGCACAACGAATACGAAGGAAGGCCGAACATTATCAAATAGTTGGAGAGGATCTGTATAAACAGGGTTTCTTGATGCCCTTATTAAAATGCCTGGGTTCAGGAGAAGCAGAAGCCGTGCTGAAGGAAGTACATCAAGGAGACTGTGGGTCTCACATTGGAGCTCGAAATTTGGCTAAGAAAATAATCGGGGCTGGGTTTTATTGGCCTCGATTATTCCAGGAAGCAGTAGAATATGTTCAACGTTGTCCCAGTTGCCAACACAATGCGACAATTCACAGGTTGCCAGCCTCCAGCTTTACGGGGATAATTGTCCCTTGGCCTTTCGCGGAATGGGGGATAGATCTTATGGGGCCGTTTCCTAAGATCGGTTCTTGTCATTATCTTGTTGTGGCCATAGACTATTTCACAAAATGGGTAGAAGCCGAGGCATTGACAAACATTACCGGGTGAACTGTAGCTCGGTTTCTTTGGAGACAAGTCATCTGTCAGTTCGGCGTGCCCAACTCGGTTATCTCGGACAATGGGACCCAGTTCGAATCCAAGGAGTTCACAGCCTTGTGTTCAAAGCTTGGTATCATTCAACATTTCACATCTGTAGCTCATCCTCCGGCAAATGGGCAAGTGGAACTCACAAACCGAACTTTGTTTCACGGGTTGAAAACCAGGTTAGAAGATAAGGGTAAAAATTGGATAGAACAGCTGCCTCATGTGCTATGGTGCCATCGGACTACGCCTAAATCGGCTACGGGGAAGACCCCTTTCGAGCTAGCCTTTGGGGTCAACGCTGTTATACCCCCAGAAATACAAAGTGGTGCCCCCCGAGTCATGCACTTCGAAAGGGACCAGAATCAGAAAAACTTGGAGCTTAGCTTGGACTTAATGGAAGAAGCTCGGGACACTGCCTATGTACATCAACTAAATTACAAAAATTTGCTCGGGTCAAACATCGGGCCTTTGTACCAGGAGACTTAGTTTTACGAAACAGAGCTATCAGCAAACCGCAAAACCAGGGCAAGTTAGTATCTAATTGGGAAGGGCCTTACCGGGTGATCGAAGCCCGACCTACCGGAAGTTATGTTTTGGAAGATTTGCAAGGACAGTTGATTCCGCGGGCTTGGAACGCAGCACACTTAAGAAAATACTATCTATGAAGTAGTTAGAGTTAAAGTCGGGAAAGATATCGAACTCAAGATGGTGGAAAAAGAAGACATTTATTCAAAAAATGGGCCCAGTACAAAGCTGTTCCAAGATTACAAAAATTCTTCAAAAAGTAAAATACAAAGAAAAGCTAAGAAGGAGGAGCTTGAGAGATCGCTTCTTCATCGGCTGCCTCCTTAGGGTCGGTCTCGGGTTCTTCCTCTTCGATATTTTCTGGTAAGGGAATCCCATTGGCTCGGCATTCTTGCTTAATCTCTTCGACCAGATCAAAGGGATCACGACCCAGAGGAAGCAAAGACATATGGGCCATAGAATCTTTAGGAAGACCCTCCACCGACCTGGAGCCCCTGAGCTCGTCCCAGCACAAGGTATACCCGCACTGGATCAGCTCCAAGAAGCGCTGGTTCATCAGGTCCAGCAGTGGCCCCTCCTTAAAGGATATCAAAGCAGCTTGGTGCGCCGCTTCGACTTCTGCCGGGCTGAGCAACTTAGCAGACTTCTTTGCCTCCTCTTCCGCGGCCTTCAGCAACGCAGCCTTCTCTTCCTTCAGGGTGGCCACTTCGGCCTCCAAGCCCTGATTCCTTGTCTCCAGCTGATTGGCCTTGGTGCTGAGCTCTTGGTTTTCTGAATAGAGCTCAGTGTTGGTGGCCTGAAGCTTCGTGACTTTGCTGGACTCGACCCCCAGCTTCATCTCCAAATCTTCGATCGCCTCGACCGGCCTCTTCGACCTCTCTTGCTCGTAGCTTTGGGCCAGAATATCCAAAGCTGCCGTCCTCTTGGCCGTAGGTGCGTAATTTACTCCGACCTGCAAAATCCGATTATAGGACTTATTATATCACACAAGGTAATCATCCGTTCTAAAAAGTTAGCCAGGAATTCCGAAGCTTGCCCGTTTTATATGAGAAGCCAAAAAGGCTTCTTGCTGTGCCAGCTGGTCGATGGTCTTCGTTATCTGGCTGCTCACCTCAACTATCTCCACAAGGGAGCTGTGGGATTCGGCCACCAATTCCGCGTACGGCCTAACATCTTCGGGCAGAGGCTCCGCCAAGTGAGACTGGTATATAGGCCGGGCTAGGGAGCTCGGTCTCTCCCTTTGCTACTTCAGTATTATGACCCTTTCCTTGGACAACGGGTCCACGGGCCCCAACAGCTCATCCGGGCTCGGTAGCTCGGATCCCATGGAGGAATCCATCAACAGTTGTGGAGCCTTGGCAGCTTTAGCCGCCTGAACTTCCGCAGGGGGCGGCCTGCTTTTCTTTGAAGCCCGAGGGACTAGGGCTGCGGCGGGAGAATCCGAAAGACCAGCTTCCTCGGTCAAATCTATCTCGGCAACGGGTCTCTTTGACGACCCTGAGGCTGCTGCTGGCCTATTGGACTTCTTCTTCCAGCTGAACCCGCTGAAGCCACATGAAAGCAAAAAACAGAAAGGTCAGAATCACCGATATAAAAAAGCTGACCCCAGAACGGGAAGATGACAAGTAAAAAGTTCAGAGACAGGTATTTACATTCTTCCTCTACATCGGGGGCTTGGCTCAGCCCGGCCCAAACAAGAAGGCCCTCTGAAGGGTACTTAACCGAGTATTTTTCCGAGCTGGTGAAGGATCTTAACGCCTTATAATCCGACTGCACTACGGGGTTGGACTTATCTCGGGTTTGGTCCGCCGGCACAATAAACTTTGACCAGCGGCAGGGGAGATTTGCTTCATCGGCTTTCACCATAAAAAACCTCGCCCTCCAATGTTTATTAGTATCTGGGGAGTCGGTTATAAGTATGGGCCCATTTCTACGTTTTTGGAACGACACCCACCCCTGCCCGTAAGGATACTGGCGGACGGTGTAAAATTGGAAGAACAAATCTACGGTGGGTCAGATCCTAGCCCCGAAGCAGACACATATAAACCCCACCAAAAATCTAAGGGCGTTAGGTATTAGTTGGCTCAGCTCGATTTCTAGGTAATCGCATAGCTCGTTTAAAAAATCTGGGGCCAGAAACCTTAGCCCGAATTTTATATGGTATCCGTATATACCGACCCAACTCCCGGAAGTACTAGTTATTCTTTCCTCAGATGTGGGCAAGGGGGTTTGGATGGACGGGTCGAGGCAATGGATCGATTCTAGGGTTTCTAATTCTACCATAGTAAGCTCGGAAGCTATCTCTTCGGGGTGAAAATCATACAAGGCGGCCGTATCTACAGAAAGCAGTAAAAAGGCACCAGAATCATGCTTAAATTCAGATAACAGATCCTACGGAAGGTTCATGCATCAAAACTTGCCGAAAATTTATAGCTGAACCGGCAATTCATTTGTAAAAAGAAAGAGGAAGAACGGACTGACCTGAGGATGGGTTTTGGCGAGATGCTCCAGTACCGGAACTCCTTTCTTCAGCCATGGTGATTTATCGAGCAAAGGTGTGGAATCACGACGGCAGAGCAGTGGCGACGGCAAAGCAGTGGCGCGGACAAAGACAGCAAATCGGAAAGACGACTCCGACAGAACACGGTAAGGAACTATCTCTCCGGCAGGAAGAAGGAGAGCACAAAGTTTCTTTCTCTCTTCAGGAAATGCGCAACACAATAGAGCCAAGGCCGACTACTTCGGCTTTTATAGGAAAACCTCGGAGAGATTGAACAGACGAGGACAAACCAAGCGTTGGACAAACCAATCGTTGGAGCTTTTAATACTGCCTCGAAGGTGGTAAAAGTGTGGGGAGTCGTACCGGCTGCCTCAATAACCGTGAAGACGTGCCCTGTCATATCCCGACTCTTCGAAAGCCAGATTTCGTGTAACGCAAAGGTACGACTTTATTGCTGCATTCATTGATTTATTCAATATTCTGCTCGACTTCTTTAGGTCAGTACTGCAATTATTACCTATGAATCGGCTGACATGATATTTTCTGTAGATCGGATTTCTTAGTTATATCTCGCATTTTTGTCATTTCGATAATCTATAGGCCAGAAGAAAAAACTTTAAAGAGGTATCTGAGCATAGGTCAGATGAACACTTGATAAATGCCTTAGTCACATTTTTGGCTTAGGAAAATATCGTAAGTATCAAGCTTTAGCTCGAAAAATTGACTCAGACTGATATCGGGGAATACATAATAAATACCTTATGCAAATTTTTAGCTCAGAAAAACAAAAAGTATTAAGTTTTAGATCAGTAAAACCTAATACTTAGGGGACTTGTTGGTGTGCATAAAATCGAACCTCCATTGGGCCTAGCCTAATAGACTAAAGCAAAAATAAACAGTAAAGGACAAAAAGACGCTTAAAAAGTCCAGAACTCTGCTTAGGTCGGATAGATCATCCAAACCGAGCCAAGCGGTATTTTAGTTACAAGGTTATGTCGGTCAAACCCGTAAAGCCGAGCCAGACAGTATATTCCTAAAAGGTTTAGGTCGGACCTTAAACTTTAGAATGCCTTGTTAGTTCCTCAGTTATATCATGATAATCGGCCTAACCGAGCTAATATAGTTAGATCAGATTACGTTGCTTCACTGACACAGTAGGTGAAAATCGTCATAGAGTAGGTATATCTTTTCAAATACATGCAGAGATTTCCAGATCTTCTAAGAGAGGAAGAAACCCATGAAATCCGGTCAAAACAGTAACGTACACGTCACGCTAAACAGAAGGAGCAGGTGAACATGTCAATATGAAGGTTCAACAGACACATTTCAACTTGAAGGTATATATACTAAGTTTTCAGACTTAGTAAGGTACGCAACTTTTACCATTTTGAGCAATTGTCTATACTGTTTATCTTCTCCAACTCTTCTAACTTGACCGTCGGAGCCTATACCTGGGGGAAAGCCCCGCTCCTTTCTTGATTATCTACAGTTGTCACCGGAACAGTGCGAATCACCTCTCTCTACTATCCTTGCTGGTCCAAGCTATCCAGATCGGTTTCCAGCTCAGTCATTTTCCTTTGCAGTGAAGATTCATCCAGGTTGGGCCTTGATATTCGAGACAATTCCCTGGGCCGTGAGAAGCACCGTCTGAAGAGCATTTTTTGTGTCACATCACTTTGCATTGTGATATCCAAATTATCATTAAAATGTGAGAAAAAATAATTACCCAAAATACCATTTCGGTTAGTTAGCTGAATTACTAGTTACACCAATAATTTTTACTTTGTTTAACATGTAAACTTTAAAACACGCTCCAAAATTTGGGAAAGCATAAAAATAGATTACGTAATTGCAAAAATATTTTAAAACAACCCCCCTCCCCAAAATTTTACGTATACTAAAAAAATTCCCTTCATCAAGCATCATTTTTAGTGTGATTAAGGATATTTTAGTCATTTCATAAAAAAATAAGTGGGTCATTGCCGAACCAATAATTTTGTTTATATATTCCAAATGTCGGGGGTTTTGTTTTGATTTTTTATTAAATCCTAATGAGTATTTTTAACTTTACACCCCTTCACTTGAAGGGGTAATTTTTGTAAATTATTATTTTTACATTCTTTGTGTATTGTTTGGAGATTAAAATATAAAGTGAATAACCTAAATGTCAGTACAAATTTTTTTAAATCTCCCTGACCAATTATCAAAGGGGGTGAAATACTAATTTTGTTAATTCAGGGAATAAACATTAATGTATCATGAGAACACAAAGATGCAAAAGACAATCAAACCTAATTAAAATTCAGAAATTACAATGATACTGATTTATTTTCATAAAAGAAAAAAATGATACTAAGGGTGACGATTCATATCGTGTCTGGGGTTATCAGGTTTGGGTTGGCATATTCACGTGTCAACACCCCTCAATTTTAACTTTACCCGTTCAATTATTCAAGCTATTCGTGTCGACTCATTTGACCCGCGAACATTTTGGGTTTATGTCATATATTCGTGTTACAGTATAAATTACTTGTATCAGGTTTACGTGCCAACTATTCGTGTTATTTGCGTCAATCCATATAAATTGCGAACCTACCAAGACTTAACACTAATCAGTTATATTGTGTCGGGCAACAAATTGACATCTCTATTAAAAATAAACAAATTCATAACCACTTTATAATAGTAGTCAATTAAACTGCGTTATAACCAACGACACGACGTCGTCATGCACTGGTTGGCTGTCTAAACACAAACATTAAACAAAAAGAAACCGACGCAGACGGCACAGCCCACGGTTCGTCAAGTTCACCCAATCGCCATTTATTAGGTGAGACTTATTCCGTTGGAAATTACGGAAAAGCCAAAATAAATGCAAAACAAAAACAAACAATCAATGGCGGTTTAATTTCCCTTTATGTGTAAACCCAACCAAGTGAAGAAAACGAAACCGGAACGCCCTACGTTTTTCTAGAATCGAGAACTACGCGCCTAAGTTTCCTCCCATATAAAAATCTCCCATAGTTGGCACCGAATCTGAATCTCATAAAATCCCAGTCTTTCGATTCTTGTTCATACGAATAAACCCTCTGAATTCCTTGCTTGCAGTTGCAGTTTTAGTTTTTATTCAGCATCCATTCAGTTCATCAATCAATATTTTCGATCATGGCCGATAACAATTCCAAAATTGACAGGCAAATTGTAAGTTTTTTTGTTTTTTGGTTAATTTCTTCATGTGGGTTCGTTTTGTTCTGTTGATCGTTGTAGTGGGATGTGTTGATTTTTCTTGAAAGATTTGGCTTAACTTTTGTTTTGATTGTGTGTGTGTGTGTGTTTTTTTATTATTCTGAAGGAGATTACCGAGGAGCAAAAATTGAAATACCTGGAGTTTGTGCAAGTGGCGGCCCTTCATGCGTTGCTTTGCGCTGCCAAGTTATACGGTTACGCTAAGGATAACTCCGGCCCGTTGAAGAACGGTGTGAACAGCGTTGAGAGCACCGTCAAGACCGTTGTTGGCCCTGTCTATGAGAAATTCCATGATGTTCCCGTTGAGCTCCTCAAATTTGTAGACCGGAAGGTATAATCTTTTTCTGAATCAAGATTTTTGTCATGATGGATTTGTTTCTTGTTTTCTCTTTCAAAATTAAGGGGGGTGTTGAGAATTTCTTGTGATTGTTTCGGTTTCTGATTTTGGGAATTTCTTGTAATTTCTTGCGACTTGTTGAATTGGGTCTTTTTTCCCTTACAAGAGGAGGGGGAAAGGAAAACTGTGCCATATATATACTTACGTTATTTTGCCTTTCGGAATTGATTTGGGGTTAGGAAAAAAGGGGCTTAGGAAAGAAGGTTCATTGAAGCATAAAATTTAGATTAAAGTTGTTTGCAAGATGGAACTAAGATGGAAAATTGAAGATGATGAAATAACAGACACAATTTTTGTGATTATAAATTTGTATATGGTTTTCCCTTTTGAAACTCAGGGCTCCCTGGCCTTTAATTACTTGCAACTTCTTGGAAAGGAGTTGTTTAGGAAGTATTTCAGTTATGCAGTTGTTTGTGTAAGCGATTGTTTGGAGTAACTGATCAGTGGTTTTGGATTGAGGAAAAGAAACTATTATTTGTGCTTAAGATACAGAAATATGAATTTTGGTCTAGGAATCATTTTTGGCCTCTGACTTTTGTAATCACCAAGCATCTTTTTTTGGATTTGGGGTGTATTCCTTCGTGGAGTTTGAATGTTTGTTCATGTTGAAGTACAATTGGGGCACATGGAGAACCATTTTCCATACCTTATGGAACTCTTTAGTAGAAATTAGAATGAAGTTTTTGTATTGAGTGAAGCATGTGATTGTAGATGATGGTCTCTACCTTTTGTCCTATGAATTTGGATTCTGTTTTTGCCCATTTCCAAGGAGTCGTCTTATTTTCTGACCCATTCTGTTGGAGGAAATTTGTAAAGAATTTTGCTTTGATATGTGTAGGTTGATGAATCTGTGAACAAGGTGGAGAACATTGTCCCTCCATTCCTAAAGCAGGTGTCGACTCAAGCTTACTCTGCTGCTCAAAAGGCACCTGATACCGTTCGCACTGTTGCATCCGAGGTAAAGAGCACTGGCGTGGTTGAGACTGCATCAGAACTTGCCAAGAATGTGTATGTCAAGTACGAGCCTGCCGCCAAGGACCTTTACACCAAATACGAGCCGGTGGCGGAGCAGTACGCAGCTTCTGCCTGGCAGTCTCTCAACAAGCTCCCATTGTTCCCTAAAGTGGCACAAGCTGTTGTTCCAGCAGCTAGTTATTGTACCGAGAAGTACAACCAGACTGTTCAGCATTCGGCCGAGAAGGGGTACAAGGTGGCCACATATCTGCCCCTGGTGCCAACTGAGAAGATCGCGAAGGTCTTCAGTAACAAAGAGGCGAAACCTATCGCCGGTGCAGATTCTGCGGTTGCAGCACATTAGTGGCTTGTTTCTGTTGTCTATCGGTCTTTTGTCTTTCAATATGGTTTTACTTGTTATAGTGTGAGGAAAGTCACTGATTTTCGTGTATAATGGAAAATGGTTTGATCATCATTCGCAAGTGTATTTATGTGTGATTGTTGGATGTTTTACTGTTGTGTGTGGTTTTAGGATTGATGTTTATTGATATTGTCCGATAGAAAATATTAGGTGGTTAATAACTACCACTGACGCGGTGGTTATTATTTGATCTAAATTTTGAAAGGAGTAAATTTTTTTATCCACTCACTTATAGCAATGCTCATAAACACTTTTCTCTCCACCCAACACCGTTTCCATTAGAACCAATAAAGATTCTTACAGACATATAAGCATGGTTGTTAAATTTGGTCATAGACTCGTAAACTCGTTCGAGTCTACGATCCGAACACACCAAATCGAGCCAAACTCGCATAGGATCACTGACAATGCTGAACTCTGCTTAGACTCGGCTGGACTCAGTAGACTTGGACTGCTGGACTCAGTAGACTCTGACGAGTCTAGGCCAAGTTCAAAAAAATCCTGCTTGGGCTACAAATTTTATGGGTTGGGGTGCTGGAATAAGCTTTTTTTTCATAGTAATTGGACCAATTCGGCCCTGACCACCCAAAAATTTTAATCTCATAAAATTGGGGAATATTTGGCTGCCCTAATTTGGGAAACAGAGACTGAAACCGAGAGTCGACTGTCGAGACGAGAAAGTCGATTGACTTCGACATTAACATCGAACATCTGTGAGTGATAATTTGACACTTTTAATGTAGGTTTTTTTAGTTTAAGTTTTATGATATAAGTATAGTTAACAATGTGCATATATTGTAATTGAGAAAATTATTACAATTAATTATACATCTTAAACTATTTTTCGAGTCTACGGTTCGTTTCTACGATTTCGGTTCTAGACCTCAAACGAGTTTAACAACCTTGCATACAGCGGCGGAGACAAGGGGGGGGCGAGGGGGTGCCGCCGCCCCCCCTTGGTCCGGGAGCGAAGGGTAGTATTATTATTACCCTTCAGCTCCGCCCCGGTAGCCCCGCCAACGCCATTAGTCTTCTGCTCGAAGAAGAAGACAGCTGAAGAAGATGAAGTCTTCAGCTTTTGTTATTTTTTATTTTTTTATGCTCCTTAGTAAAACGACGTCGTTTTACTAATCGTTTTACTAAGGGGGAAAAAGCAAAAAAAAAAAATAAATAACATTAAGGCCCTTCCCATTTTGAATTTTGCAAATTAATCCCTCCCTCCCCATTTTGAACCTACGGTTCAATTTCCTCCAAATCCCAATTCATATCTTTGTTTGCTGAAAACAGAGCAGCAGTCAAGCACAGCGGGCCGCACCGCACAACTCCTCCGCCGCCGTCCGTCCCGTCCGGCGTCTGCAGGCTACCTCTTTCTCCGGTTCTCCCTCCCTTTGGCCTTTATAGCTTCAGCTTCAAAGATTGTATGTTTGTAAGTTTTAATTTTTTTTTTAATTCTAATTTTTGTGTAGTTTTTTATTGTTAGTAGTTTAATTTTATAATTTATTATATATGGGATAAATGATTATATACTATAGCAATGTTGTTTTAAATTTTACAATTTTTAATAATTTAGAATTTAATATTCATATATAGAATATGATATGTGTATTAGAGATCAAGTTCGAAAAGAGTATTTGGTTAGAGGTCCTTGTCAACCAATTGGTCATAATTATCCCCGAAAACAATATGGTAAGGATTCTAGATGCGTATTACCTATTGTCTGATCAAGTTAGCATTGGTTTTACCTATTGCAACTGCCTCTGTTGAAAGGGTTTTCTCTTCGATGAAACTTATCAAGACAGAATTGCGGAATAGAATGGGAGATGAGTGGATGAATGATTGTTAATATCATATATTGAGAAGGAGATTTTTGTCCAGATTGAAAATGAAGTAATTTTGCAACATTATCAATCTATTAGGGAACGCAGAGCACAATTATCTCGTATTACTGATGCGTCCGGTTGTGGTGGTTCGGGCTTCAAGAATTAGTTGTTTTACTAGTATTTCTTTGTTTTAAATTTCTCATTAAGGTTTTAATTTTGGACATATATTGTTATGTTTATTTTGATACTTTACTGGTATCTATTTTATTTAATGACCTGCGAAAAAAATTCCTATTACTTACGCTCGCCCCCCTGGAAATTTAGCTCTGCATTCGCCGCTGCTTGCATATTAGGGTCATTTCCTTTTTTTTTTCTTTCTTTTTTCCTTCTTATTCTCCTCTTCATTTAATTCTAATTTTTAGAAGCTTTTGTACAAAATATAAGCCACACTTTTTTAATCTCTTATCTTTTTTAACATTAAAGAAATCCTTCAAATCAATGATGGATTGAGTCCATTGAAATTATTGCATTGAGATGATTCATTTATTATTGCTCCAGTTAAATCGAACTCCAAAAACTGGGTCCACAAGTCATAGGTAGAGTATCTATGAGAATTAAGTTTTCTCCTATCACACTCTAATACTCAAATTAGTATAATGCACAAAATATTCGTAATATAATTTGTTTAAGTAATACTGTTTTCCTTATATTAAAAGGGTCTTGTTTCAAAATATAGAGTTTATTATGGAGTTCAATTTAAGATACCTAAAATAACTAATTTATCATTATTTATTTTAATTATGTCTTTGTTTTTTAATTGTGAGTTAATTATGGACTATATATTGTTATATTAACAAATATATAAAGACTAAAAAATTTGAAAATGAATTCTTCTATTATAAAAAGACGAAGAAAATATTGAAAGTGAACTTCCCTATTGGAACTAAGGGAGTGCCGAGTTTATCTCCCTTTTTGCTGCTATGGAGACTAAGCTTAAGGATGATAGACTCCGGATTTTTGTTGAAAATTACCTGCATGTGTGGAGTTTCACCAACAACTTCAATGCTATATGTGGGGGTCGTATTGCAATTTTTTGGGACCCGAGAATGGTGAATTGTACTGTAATCGATATATCTGAACAGGCTATACATTGCCAAGTTTTCTGCAACTCCACAAAGTCGAGTTTCTTTTGTACATTCATTTATGGCCTTTACACGGTTGTGGAACGAAGAGAATTGTGGAACAAACTTGTCTCTTTGGGAGGCAACTTGACTCTCCCTTGGATCCTTCTGGGGGACTTTAATTGTATAAGGTTTGCAAGTGAGAAAAAGGTGGCCTGGCACCTACAGAATATCAAATGCAAGATCTCCAAGAAGTCTGTCACTCTCTGGGCCTCAAGGATGCAAACTCTATTGGAAATTTCTACACTTGGTCCAATAGAGATGTTTTTGAAAAGTTGGATCGGGTCCTTGTAAACCAAACTTGGTTAGACCAGGGACTGCATTGTCTCGCTGATTTCATGAAATTAGGGCCCCTCTCGGACCACTCTCCATCGGTGGTTTCCATCCTTCAGCTAGACACTCGGGAAAATAAGCCTTTCAAGTTCTATTTTATGTGGCAACAACACGTTGATTTCAAGAATGTCTTAGAGGCATCGTGGCAGAATCATTTCATTGGCACCAAACAGTTTGTACTTTGCAAAATGCTACAGGCGGTGAAACAACCAATGAGAGCACTCGATAAGCAACACTTTAGCCATATTTCTGAAAGGGCCATACAAGCAGTGGCTGATCTTGACAATGCACAGGAATCTCTTGTTCGGACTCAGGGGAATAATGAGTAGATCCAGAGGGTGGCTGATTTGCCAAAAAAAACGGCTTTTCTTATGGAAGCCGAAAGCTTATTTTTTACCTAGAAAGCAAAGGCAACTCATTTCAAGTTGTCAGCAGAAACAATAAATATTTCCATGGCTTGGTGAAAAAGAAAAATGCAAAGAGCCTCATTGTGTCCATTGAGAAAGGGGATGGCACACACACAACCTCTCCTTTTGAACTGGGCCAGGAGTTTGTGAAACATTTTGAGTCTTTGTTGGGGCAGTCTCTGCCGGTTGATGAGATTGACAATTCTATTATTGCAGAGGGAACATCCTTAGGATCAGACGATATTGAGTCTATGTGCGCACCTATTCAGTTGGAAGAAATTAAGACTGCCCTCTTCTCAATCTGTGATGATAAAGCTCCGGGTCCTGATGGCTTCCCGGCCGGTTTCTTTAAGAAAAACTGGAACATTGTGGGTGGTGAAGTTCAGGATGCTGTGCTGGAATTCTTTCAGCATGGCAGACTATTGAAGCAGATTAACAACACACTTATTGCTTTGATACCAAAAAAGTCCAATACGCCGAGACCTTGTGATTTTAGACCCATATCCTGTTGCAACATTGTGTACAAAATCATCACAAAGCTGATTGCAAACCGTCTCAAGTTGGTTTTGCCGAAGCTAATTGACAATGCGCAGTAGGCCTATATTGGAGATAGAAGCATGGCGGACAATTTTTTCTTGGCCGAGGAAATCATGAGGGGCTATGCCAGAAAACCCATCTCGCCGAGATGTATGATGAAAGTGGATATACGGAAAGCATTCGATACTGTTGAATGGTCTTTTCTTTTAAGGCTTCTCTCGGCTCTTGGCTTTCCTGAACGCTTTGTAAGCTGGATTTCTGAGTGTGTTACTACTCCCTCTTTCTCAGTATCTGTCAATGGAAACATGTGTGATTTCTTTAAGGACAGAAGAGGCATTCGACAAGGTGATCCAATTTCTCCATATTTGTTTACAATTGCTATGGATTACTTATCGAGGTTATTGAAGAAGCACACAAGAGAGGGTTTTAACTTCCATCCGAAATGTGAGATGCAAAGAATCAGTTACTTATCTTTTGCGGATGATTTGTTGCTCTTTTCTTGGGGTGATGAGGGGTTTCTTAGTATTCTCAACATTGCCTTGAAGTATTCAAAGGGGTTTCGGGTCTATCCATCAATCCTGAAAAATCTGATTTCTTCACGGCAGGTATGTATGGCTATGAACTTGACAAATGCATGGATATTGTAAATTTTCCTCTAGCCAATTTGCGTGTTAGATATTTGGGTCTCCCCCTCGCTGCCAAGAAGCTTAACATTGTGCACTATGATTCTCTTATTGACAAGATTTCGAATCATTTTAATGCCTGGCGAGCAATGACTCTGTCATACGCTGGTAGGCTAGAATTGATCAAATTTGTCATATAAGGAGTTGAGTGCTTCTGGCTACAAAATTTGCCTCTACCCTCCACGGTATTGGATAGGATAAACAGCCTCTGCTGTAAATTCTTTTGGGAGGGTAGATCATTGGTAGCATGGGATTCAATGTGTCTTCCATATGAGGAGGGTGGGTTGGGTTTGTGCCATTTGGCTACTTGGAACAAAGCCTTGCTCTTTGGGTATCTTTGGGACATTCACCTCAAAATGGACAACCTTTGGATTAAGTGGGTTAATCACTTTTATCTTAAAGGGGTCTCTATTTGGGACTGGACACCACATGTTAGAGATTCCCCCATGTTCAAAAATTTAGCATGCATTAGAGATTTAATTATTGGCAAAATGGGGGGCAAACATGCTTGCATTAACCTCCTTTCTCAATGGCATGCCTTTGGGAAACCGTTGACAAAGATGATTTATGATCTCTTACGGCCAAAGGGTAACACTCCATATTGGGCAGGGCATATCTGGAAACATTTTATTCCACCTAAGTGCTCAATGATTCTTTGGCTATGTTTCAGGAACAGATTGTCCACAAGGTCTACCTTGACCTTTGTTTATATTGATCATACTTGTCCTTTTTGTAATTTGGAGATTGAGAATGTGGATCATTTGTTTTTTGCCTGCGAGCACACTAACTTTGTTTGGTATAGGATTCGGCAGTGGCTTAGTATCCCCAGATCTATGTCCATGATCCGGAGCACACTCAAATGGATTAGGGACCTAAAAAGAGACACCAAAAGGTATAGAGCTTTAACTATTGCTTTTTCCCTAACGGTTTATCACTTGTGGATTTGCAAGAATGCCCTCATTTTTGATTCGGTGTATACCACTGTTGACTCATTGGTATCCATATCAAAACCAACACTTGTCGGCGAATGTTTGATCTCTATCCTCCGGGTAGTGGATCCAATAACGCAGTCACTGGCGGTTAAGCAGTAACCAAGCCCGATTATTCCGGTGATCGGTAAAGGCTACTCAATTCTGTCTTTGGCTGCCCCTTGGCCAATAAGGGGAAAGGTGGTACAGACAACTACGTATGGGCCTACGGTTAAATGGCTTCCTAGCCCAATCCATCGGTGTCGGAAACGGCATCTTAATTCCGGTCACAGCTGCCCCTTGGCTTATAAGGGGAAGGGTGGTAAAGACCACTACGTATGGGCCTACGGTCAACTGGCTTCATAGTCCGACCCACTGGTGTCGGTATAGGCATCTCAACTCCGGTTAAAGCTGCTCCTTGGCTTATAAGGGGAAGGGTGGTACAGACCATTAGTTCTCTTTTTGTAATACTTTTCATAACAGTTTGTAAACCTACCAGTGGCATGTTAGTTTACGAACTTGAGAGTTTAGTGTAATCTAGATAGTGGCAGTTTTAGATTACATTTTCTGATACGGGGTATGCCCCATTTTTTGACTGTACAGCATCCTTACGACAAGTCTTTCAATCTTGAGAGGATGGTTTCAGCCTTGGAGATATTTCAGAGCATAAAGCCCAGGTTGCATGTTGTTTGTGTGATCCCATTATGCAATATCTCTTTTTCGGAACGGTTTGTAATCTGATTAGTGGCACGTTAGAATACAAACTGGTTGTGTATTACGTAATCTAGGTGGTGGCAACTTAGGTCACGATTTATAATATGGGGATGCCCCATTTTTGATTGTATTATGGTTCTGTTACACTCCTTGAGGGTAATTCGTCACTCACCGGTTTTTTAGCCGAGATATTTTCGAGAAATAAAATCATTTACCTTTCCTCAAGAAAAAAGAGAGTAACGTACACGTTGGAAAACTAAGACAACCATTCGGTTTCCTAACCCAAAAAAAAAAAGAAGAAAAACTAAAAGGAAAAAGAACAAAAATTTTGGGAGTTCAAACAAATAAAATAAAATATACTCTCTTAGTATTACTAAAAATAGTAATGCAAAGTGGAGTCGGACATAGGGAGTACTACTTTTGGGTAATAAACAATATTTTAGTAGTTAAGACATAGAGATGGCTTTCGCAAGGGTCGCGAGTTGAAATCCATTCGGGGAGGAGATTTTACATTTAGGGCCTGCTCTTTTCGTTTTGATTTTGGTTTCAACAGTAAATTTAATATATTATAATCATTTTTTATTATTTTTCAATATAATTTTTTTACTATTCAGCTGTACATTTTTACATTTTCAATACACTTTTGCGTTATAAAATTATTTTCTAAAAACATGTTTTTCAAAACAATAAAAAAACAAGCCGTAATACCAAGCTGATGGACCTTACAATGGGCCCATTTCAAAAATAAAAAAGATAAATCGAACTACTACTTCCTTTTTCTTCAAATCTAAGATTAGTAAATTCATGAGGCCGAAAATTCAACTAAAGTCATTGAGTGAAAGAAGGAAAAATATAAACGCCACAAATTTAAGGTCATATTACGTCATAATACGTCAACTTCGATAAAGTTGCCACTTACTATTGTCTCCCAGCTTCCAAATATTTGTCCGATTTCATAAACTCAATAAGTGGAGGAATCATTTTATGCACTGGTTTCACAAAATTTAACTATAATATAGACTTTCAGGATAAAATTTACTGTCAAATTTAGTGAGAGCACAATATATATTATTCTTGACGTCACACTAAAAGAGTCAATGTTGGAATAATATTTTCATTGTTACAAAGAGAGCTTTTTATATGAGACGACTGGAGTAATAACAAAAAAAAAAAAAAATCACATTTTATTATGAATTTAAACTTTAAATAAATACAAAATAATAAGAAAGTAACTATTAAAAAATTAGTTATCCCACTTTTGTTTTTCACTAATAAATATAATTTTAACTCTACAACTTAATCAATGCCAATAAAATAAACAATGTATATAACAATAAAATAAAAATAAGTACAAAGAAAATAATATCTTTGTAGATTTATAATTTTCATCATACATCTAAAGTAGATAGTAGACGGGGAACATAATATTAATTCAACAAATTTTTAATTTTTTCCATTACATATATAAAGGGCGGTGGAGTCACTGGGGCACGTGCCTCCTATGGGCTCATAATAAATACGCTATTGAATCAAGTTGCTCATTCTTGAAAATCATTTATATTTCAAGAGGTAAAAATATTTAGTGCATATACTGTAGGTCAAGAGTCCAAAAGGTGGGTTCGATTCGCACGGACAAGTTTTGTGAACATTTAAGAAAACCTTTGTCATGACGATGTATGAGTTCCCAATGTAATATGGTGCAGAGTCGACTCTAATGTAGTGCCTGCAGTAAGCAATAGTGATGCCCCTCGTATAATATTAGGAAGAGCAAAATTATCTAGACACTATGGATAGTGAAATTGTAGAGTAGAAATGTAGAAGAAATAGTCTGCATGGATTAAAAGATAAAAAATTATCGTTAATGATTAATTATACTATTAATAATAAGATTCAATTAGTGAGATTTTGTCTTTCAACTCATGTCACATTATTCTCTCTATAGTCGCTCTATAATTTCACTCGTAAGGAGATGTTCCCTTGTGAATTTTTGTTTTTTTTTTATTTAGAAAAAAAACGTTGCTTTTAATTCATTTGCTGCACAAAAAATTTGGGTACGCGACAGACAAGGAATAATTTCCCGACATTGTGGAATTATACAAAAGAGAGAATATCTTCTTCTTGTTCAAAAAATTCTCCACTTAGAGGAGAAAAAAAACAAGAAAAAAGATTAGGGTAACAGTTGAGACATTGTCCAACAAAGGCCAAATATAGACATCATAATAACATTGTGAATTATTGTGTGTTGGTGGGGGGTGATAATCCAGTCCCCTCTGCCTCTCTCTCCTCTGCAAAGCCACATATAGCTTGGTTCAATTAGCTCGTTGAGCCATTGAGCACGGCTCAGTAACAATGCTTTTGGTTATTGTCAAGGAGTTGGTTGGGTTAGTGCGCACTCCTTTCGTCTCACTTAAAAAATTTATTTTGAAAAATGTGTAATTTATTATAGGTTGTGAGGTGCAACATATAAACTAAGTAATTTGACACTATACTTTCCACTTATATTATTATTTACTTTAAAAGTAAACGTTAATTGTAAACCACACATTTTTATATTATAGTGAGCGTATGTAATGTAAAAAAATTTTAAAGTAAACTCTTTGAATAAGATAAAAAGTTGATTATTTAAGTGGGAAAATAGTAAATTGATGGAGAGAATTTGTTAGTTTGTTAATTGCGGTTAAAGAAGTAGTTAGAAGTGACACGTGAACAAATGGGATGTGGTCACTTCACTTGGCTCACTTCTCTCCTACTAAAAAAACACTGCGCTAAATTTGGTTTCTTAAAATATTAAAGTGTAATTAACCCGTCTTATATTTGATTTTATAGGTTATAATGGATTACCCTGGTTAATTTTCTGTTCCAAAAAACCTCTTAAATGTAATTTCATTATAAACTAGATATTCAGTTTATTAGATATCATAGCAGATGGGAAAAAATTACGTCAGTAATTTCGAAAAAATTAAGAAGATAAAAGGATAATTTTTTATTTGGAAAAACCATTCAAAAATCGATATGTGCCTGTGAAATTAGAGGCCAAATCCAAGTAAATGTTGCATGTAAGTCCCGATAGTGGTGTACAAGTTGTGAACAAGGTACAAAGACATATCATTGTACTGCCTAGCTATAACGATATTAACAATTTTGTTTCGAAGTGGTTTCCCAATTATATTAGAAGACGTTTTCAAATGTTTATAACGTTCCAACGTGAATGATAATTTAGTTAGCCAACTTGAATTATTCTAGAATGAAAAATGTATACATATAAAAAATTGCCAATAGTGGTGCCACCCAAATATGGCGCACGTTCCGCGGCCCAAAACCTAGAGTGATGGCTACTGTTTTGGCTTGGAGGGTATATATGCATTTTCTAAATAAATATATATTAAGTACTTTTCTTTAAGAAAAAGGAAAATTTAACTTCTTGATTTAATTTTTTTTGACCAAGACAAACATAAAAAAATAATAATAATAAAAGAAGAAGGAATTATCGAAGTGCACATATGGCACATGCTGTTTAAGATTTATTTCCCTCAATATTCATTTTGGCCACATATAAATACGAAAATACTCAACAAAACGTAAAATTCCCAAAATATAGAAAACGAATTGGGGAGACTCGTTTTCATCTGAATTCGTTTCTTTACAGAATTTATTTTTATTTTTAGTTTTTTAAAAAAATATTTTGAAGAAACGAAATCAATGAATCATTTCTTAATAAAATTATTTTTATTTTAAAAATATACTAAAAATAACACTGAATTCGTTTTCTCCTACACATTTTTAAAAATAAATAATATAAAATGTCATAATGAATTACGGTGATTCGAAACGGACCCCAATTTTTCAGTTTTTATGAAAAATAGGCAAAACGTAATATAACTGAAAATTTAATTTGTAATTTAATAAAATTTTAGAAGAAGTGAGTTACGGCTTTTTTGGAAATACATAAAATCTCCGTATGAAAGAATTTGGGGAATTCATTTATCTTTGAAAATTTAGTCACGCATTTCTGTTTTAAAAATAATTAATTCCTTTAAAAAACGAAACTAATAAATTCGATTCTCCCAAAAAGCTATTGCATTATACCGATATTGATGTTTTTGTTTTTAATTGTTTTTAGTTTAAATGAACATGCATAGGGAATAAAGATAAGTTCTCGATAATTCATACATTTTTATGGAAATAAGTAATTTAAAATGAATTATATAAAACAAGAACTTATGTTTACATAATAAGATTACATGTTTGAATGTAGAAATTTGGCAAATTGTGATTTAATTATTTCATTTAATCTTAAGATTATTCTGAAATACAAATTCAGTGAATTCGTTTTCCAGAAATCGAATTCAGTGAATTCGTTTTCAGGAGAAAACGAATTCAGTGTTATTTTTAGTATATTTTTAAAATAAAATTAATTTTATTACGAAACAATTCACTGATTTCGTTTCTTCAAAATATTTTTTTAAAAAATAAAATAAAAATAAATTCTGTAAAGAAACGAATTCGAATTCGTTTCCTTAAAGATTTTTTTTTATTTTCTTTTTTTTTTAATAAATATTTTGAAGAAAACGAATTGGGGAGATTCGTTTCCAGATGAAAACGAATCTCCCCAATTCGTTTTCTATAGTTTGGTAATTTTACTTTTTTTTTTAGTATTTTCGTATTTATATGTGGCCAAAATGAATATTGGGGGAAAAAATCCTGCTGTTTAAAGAGGAAAAATAAAAAATAGTAGGACTCATGATTTGTTTCCCCAATGTTCATATTGGGACCAAAAATTACTAAAATAGACCGTTTTCTTTTTTAATTCCCATTCTATATAAAACGAATCTGCCAGATTCGTTTTCTCCTGAAAACCATTTTTTAAAAAATTCCCATTCTATAGAAAACGAATCTGCTATTCAAAAATATATAAAAAAAATTTATAAAAAAAAAGTGAATTTTTGGAGAAAACGAATTTGGGTGAGAAAACGAATCACCCAAATTCGTTTTCCCTTCGCAAAATTGAAAAAATGAAATTCCCTTCCCAAAATGAATTCATTTTCTCATGATTTCGTACGAATTCAATTATGTTGTATTATTTAATTAAAATTATTTTACATATTTTGAAATTAATTTTATTTATTAAAATATATTACTTATTTTAAATATAAATTTATTTCAGTGAATTAAATTTTTTAAAAATTATTTTTTATTTGTTAAAAATAACCTTAATAATAATTTTATTTCACCGAATTCGTGTTTTTAGGAAATATTATTTTAAAAATAATTTTATTGCACAGAATTCGTTTCTTTCAAAAATATTTAACAAAAAAAAACTGAAATAAAAATTATTTACAAATTTTATTTACTTACAAATTAGATTTTTAGTTATTTAATTATGTCTTGCCTTTGTTCCATAAAAACTGAAAAACGAATTACGGCTGTCCATTTCGAATCACCATAATTCATTTTACAATAAATAATATTTATATTTCAAAATGTATAAAAAATTAGAAATGATGTTGGTGAACTCATTTTCAATTATAAAATAATTATTTACTTATTTTTTACATTAGTTTACATAAAATTATAAAATTAATTTTATTTCAAAAAATTTAAAAACTATTTTGGTAGAATTCAGGAGAAAACAAATTCGCTGAATTCGTTTTAATTAGGAAACGAATTCACTCCATGAGAAAACGAATTCACTGAATTCGTTAGATTATTTTGTATTATTTAAGTAAAATTATTTTACTTATTTTGAAATTAATTTTATTTATTAAATTATATAACTTATTTTAAAAATAATTTTATTATTAAAACATAAGTTCGTGTTTTATATCATTCATTTTAATTTAAATATTTCCAAAAAAATGTATAAATTATTGATAAATATTTAACCAAAAAAAAAACAAAATAAAAATTATTTAAAATATGTATCCAATTACGAATTAGATTTTCAGTTATATAAATTACGTCTTGCCTTTGTTTCATAAAAAATGAAAAATGAATTACGGGTGTCCATTTCGAATCACCTTAATTCGTTTTACATTAAAAAATATTATATTTCAAAATGTATAAAAACTTAGCAATGATTTTGGTGAACTCGTTTTCAATTACAAAATAATTATTTAATTATTTTTTACATTACAAAATAGTTATTTAATTATTTTTTACATTACTTTAAATATAATTATATAACTAATTGTTAAAAAATTTTTTAAAAAAAATTTCAGCAAGAAACGAATTCTGTGAATTCGTTTTCAGGGAGAATTTGTTTTCTTCCTGCAATTTTTTTTTCACAAATTTTTTTTTTTTGAAGAAAACGAGTTTGGGAAATTCAATTTTTTTTGGTTTGTTTTGGTATTTATATGGTCCCTATATGAATATTTGGGGAAAAAAAAATCTAGGACTCACGAATAAATAGATGATTTTTCTTTGCTTTTATTAGATTATCTACATGTTTCATCTATACTTTTTTTACATTTTTAATACACTTTTTATATTATAAAACTATTTTTCCAAAAATTTTTTTTGAAAACCGTTTTAAAAACATTATAAAGAACAATGCTAATAAAACTCATGAACTAGTTTTCAGTAATTCAAATATTAATGAAATCTGAGTTTGAGACACATTGTAAAATGACGGAAGGGTTTTACACATTGTAGGATTATAATCCTACGATTTTAAAATTTCAAATTGATCACACCTTCAATCCTAATAAAAATTTATTAAAATAGCACAAATAATATTAATTCTAATAAGTATTTTTATACATACACATTTTTATAGAATCTTATGACGGCAAAATGACTTTTATTCACGCACATTTTTGTAAAATTTTACGCTCCGATCCTATCAATTCCAATTCAATTTTACACCGAAATCAATCTCAATATTGCAATCTCTGATTTAACCAATATTGTACGAACGCAACAGGCCGTGAGAGAATCTGCCCCAATCCCAAGTATAAATAAATAAGTCCAGATAGTAGCAGACAAAGAACTGCATGGCCCATGCAAAAATAACGATCAAATCAAACGATCGAACTCAACTCAACCGGAGAGTATAAATGGAAAAACGTGATCTGAGCCGCTCCAATCTTCACCTTCAACCCTCCATGGCCATAATGCATGCATGGAGCGCAGAAGGTCTCTTTTGAAGCGCAGCTATCAAACACCATTCAATTATTGTTCTCATTTCCTCTCTATATATAATTAACCCTTGAATCCTCACTTTCTTACCAATTTATATATTTCCTTCCAAGTTTTCTACTTCACAAGGAAACCTCAGAAGCTAACGTTAGTTTCATACATACAAAGGTTAGCTTCAATTACAAATTATTAATTCTTGTCAAATTTCTGGATCCTCTGTGTTTTTTTTTTTCTTTAGGTTTAATGTACTAAAAGTTTTTTTTTTTTTTTTCTGAACTTTCAAGGTAGCTTATCTTGGTTTCATGGATACTTCAGCGAGTTCATGGTTCTCTGAACTGGTAAGAAATTTTTAATGTCAAACTCATGTAAATATTCTTAGATAATTTTCTCGTATATGTTATGTTTTTAAAAAGATTGCATATGCTTCCCTAGTAAATTAATTATTTGTGTAATATTAAAAATAACATTGCAAACATGGTTGTATATATGAAATCAACACGAAATTGTTCCAATTTTGAAAACCAAATAAAGTAGAATATTGTGGAGGAAATATGAAGGATGGATTATTGGGGCTGATTTATTATCTTTTTAATTACGTAAAATTTCCATCGCACGTTCAAAAAGGAGGACCTCATTATTGTGCTTGCCCTTGCGGACAAAGACGAGATGTCCCTCTGCCTTGTAGGCCAGTTTTAGGACTCAAAACCCTCTATATCTGTGGTACATTTTTACCTTTATGAATTCGAAAAAACGCATTATACCATTCTATACGGAGCATCGATGTCAGCTGAAAACTGACCTATATATATATTTCATTTCGGATATTCTCTTTTCCACGTAAAGGCCTTATTAATGTTCCAATTATTATAAGCCTTGAAATAACTCCATCTAGATCATCAATTCCTCACATGGCATTAAACAATAATATTATTCCCCAATTTTCTCTACAGGGACTGGAGGATCCATTTTGCAGCAGCGACCCATATGATATGATCGTGGATTTCTTCGACGATCATCATCAAATTCAAGACTTATCTGCTGCAGCCACCTTTTCAACCCTTATTAATCCGGTACCTATTATTCCGGTACCTTCTTCCGCCGTGGAAACTCCGGCCGTAGCCCTTGAGAGGCCGGCGAAGCAGCAGAAGCGTTCCAACACTCCCATCATTCTCACTTTCGGCAATCCGACCGAGTCGGAAACGAATTTTATTCCTCAATTGCAAACGTTAAATCATCATCAGCAACACGAGGATGATGCGGTGTCGGAGGTTTTGACATCGCGGGGTTCGTTCACGAGCCTTGATGAGGCGAGTAAGAGTGCTCAGCCGAAAGGGAAGAAGTCCTCCGGCGGCGGTGGCCGCCGTGTGAGACCGGCGTCGCAAACCTATGACCACATTATAGCTGAAAGGAAGCGACGGGAACAGCTCAGCCAGCGTTTCATGGCTCTTTCCGCCATTGTTCCTGGCCTCAAGAAGGTATTAATTATTACTCATCCTCCTTCTATTAGAAGAGTTTGGTATCAAAAATGTACAACTTACTATGAATTTTAAGGTACAATACTTAAAACCTTTAATTTATCACAACTTATTGCATTTAATTGTAGGTTAATTATAAATCATATATTATTATTATTATACTAAGACTAAGAAAGAGAAAAAAATTTAAAACTTGACTCTTTTATTCAAACAAAAATAAATTTTGAAAGATGTGTTATGAATAAAATAACAACCCATGTATCCACTTTTGTAGTGCCGCACATTCGTAAGAACTAAAATACGTAAATATAATTCCTTATTTTTTCGTCCCTTTATCAAGAAATTTACGGATTTCTTTCCCTTTTCTAATGTTAATTGTACACAATTCTTACACAAAATTTGAATAATTTGTTGGCAGATGGATAAAACTTCGGTTCTTGGAGATGCCATAACGTACTTGAAACAACTCAAGGAGAGAGTAAAGACGCTGGAGGAGCAAGCCACCAAACAAACCATGGAATCCGTGGTGCTTGTGCAGAGATCGAAGCCCGTTGTCGTCGAAGAAGACGAAGGTTCTTCAGACGAGACCACAGCCGCCGCCGGAATAACGGAAAATCACCGGCCACTTCCTGAAATCGAAGCAAAACGCTGTGACAAGAGAGTCCTCCTCAGAATCCACTGCCAGAATCGTAAAGGGGTGCTTGTTAGCTTACTTTTTGAGGTGGAAAAGCTCAATCTTGCCATCACCAACACCAACGTTGCGCCGTTCGGAAACTCCGCCGTTGACGTCACCATCATTGCTGAGGTTAGAATTACTTAATTAAATCAGCCACCCAAAATGAAAAAGAAAAAAACTCTATCGTTCTACTAAAAGATTTCGATTTCACAAATGTTTGACTTTTTATGGATGTAAGGTACAAAATATAATTTAGCTAATTTGACACTATATTTTAAAATAAAGGTTAGTCGTAGACTACATATTATGGGACCAGTTACAAATTCAAATTGAACTTATCTTTGATGAAGACATTTTTTTTATAAAAAAAATCAGACTTTTTGTATGAGACGGAAAAACTATAATATATGCTATGCATATAATGATCAATGAATAATTTTTTTTTTCTTTTTTCGTTTTGATTGTGTGTAGATGGAGGAAGAATTCAACATGACTATGGAAGAACTGGTTCGTTGTATTCGATCAGCAATTGATTCACCCTGTGACAAAATGCTTGAGTGATCGATGAATAATTGCAAATATATAATTCTAGAATGTGTAGTAGCAATTTAAGATGAACTAATTTGTGGCTAATTTGTAACTTAATTGTGACGATACTTTGACATTGGTGTGGCTATATTGTAAGTACTTGTTACCCTGTGATAATTTATGATACGACAATTAATATTAGCGTGGTGAAATTTTTAGCACGACAAGAATTTGAGTAAAAAAGAGGGCGAGTCGTCATCTCATATATATGTATGCAAACTGATCAATTGTCACTATTTATTATATACGACACAAACAGACATGTTTAAAGTAGTATGTCAGCCATATATAATATAAATTTTCACTCATCACAAGGCATGTTTTTTTTTATAATTTTTTTATTTTATTGTTTTGAAAACAATTTTGAAAACATATTTTTAGAAAATAATTTTATAATGTAAAAAGTATATTGAAAATATAAAAATGTATTATTAATATACCTTAAAACACATGTTTATATATAACTCAAATTATCACTATGATGATATCTACTCTTTTGCTTTTTTCCATGTGTCTAACCGAGTTATAGTATCACTTTAAAAGGTTTAATTACTTTTTTTTTAATTTATTTTTATAATATCTTGTTTAAGGTGTACCAGCTGGGTTAAACCCAAGGTACGAAAAGTGATACCTTCGGTCTAAAATAATGTCAGCTACAATTTCAACACCAATACATTTTCAGATATAGATGTAGATGGGGGAGTTGATTGTGAGTCTTACCGTGGCTGGTTGAAGATTTTCAGTATTTCACCTCAAAAAATTATGTGCCCCGTACGCTGATGTTCCGAAGGTGATCGGTGCTGAGTTTTTATTTTTATTTTTTTGTTCCTTTTTTCCATTTTTATTTTATTTTTTAATGGTTAGAAATAAGTTTGATCAATTATATATTTTTAATTGAAGGGGTAAACTGAATTTCCTAAAAAGAAATGAAGGATGAAAAAATGATTTTGGTTTGTTGTTAAAGAAATGTTGGCGTAATTTACCTTATATTAAAATGTTATTAAGCTAATATAAAGGGTCTTTATGTCCATTAACTATTTAATCGACTGTTTCTTTTAAAAATAATAAAAAAACCCTTCAAGTTGTCCAAGTTAGCCCTCCTTCAATGCAGCTGCGCGCTCACAAATTAGTCATTCCGTTTCATTAGAAGAATCCATTTGAAAAATATTTTTTGTTCAAATAGAAGAGTTTAGTTTCAAATTTTTCTACTCCTCTACCCTTTATACTATAATCATGTGTAGTCAACAATTAACCAATACTTACTAACTAAGGATATAAATGGAATAAAGAGTGTTAAATTAACTATTTTAAGTTTTGAGCTAGGTGAGTATAAGGAGTATTGGTGGGATATGGCTAGATTTTTGTATTCCAAATATTGCTAGACGATTTTCCAACTTCATTAATATAGTACTACATTTTCGCTTCAATTTTTTTTTTGAGTGAATAGCCCATTATGTACCTATATATATTTTGCCTTAGTTCACAGTTATGTACCTATAGCTTTTTTTTAGCCCAAAACATCACCATACTTTCATTTGTTGTATGAGGCAAGGAAATTCACCATGGATGAACAAGAAAATTCTTCGATCTTTCATTTTCCGATCATGGATGAATAAGAAAATTCATTGGAGACTTTCGTTACACTCCCAGACAACGACGACGACATCGATGATCATCACTATGACTGTATCGGTAGCAGTGCGATCTCCATCTTTGATTTCAAAGATCAAATATTACAGCGGTAAAGACTGTTTTCTTCCTTGGCTTCGATAAGCGCAAAACACGAATCTATTTTTCGAATTTCCCCATCCGTTATGTATTTCTACTTTCGACTTTTTAAACCGATTGCCATTCCGCTAATGACTTGCGTTACCTTCGTGTTTGGCTGCAATTGATAACTCAATCGAGTTCGCTAACGAAGCAATGTTTTTATTAGCTTTGAATTTGGGCCTTTCACGTTTTCCTTTTCAGTTATATTGTTCTTGCAGTAATGAGTGTTCAAAATATGGTCTAAATAATTTGTTAAAATGATTAAGTAAAGAAGTGTAAATAAATTTTCAACTACAGAGTTATTAGTTTGCTTTGAGCGTTGGTTTTGTGTGTGTGTGTGTGTGTGTGTGTTTTAGTTGAAAGGGATTTCTTTCACTCCTTTTTACATTGTATAAGCTGGATAGAAAGTTAGAGGATAACATAAAAGGGGCTCGGGAAGAAGAAGAAGATGGAAATTGTGATAAAGAGACTAAATTGTCCCTCAAAAGTAATATGTGATATGCACATGTCTTTGTTGCTGTTAGAGTTAACGGTTTTGTTAGCTCCAATGACATAGCTGACACAGTTTTGAAAGTATAGTGGTGTTTTGGACTAAAAGAAAAGTATAGGTACATAATTGTGAACTAAGGTAAAGTATATGTACATAATGGGCCGTTCACTCAAATTGTTTTAGCTATTTCAAGTGTTGTACCTTGACATTTAAAATAAGTTATACATTAGCTACACATTATTGAAGGCGATTAGGGTTTCGTCTTCCTCATAAAGGGCCTCTTCTTTTTTCAGGTTTGAGACCAAAACATGTAAACAAAGGTCTCAAAGCAAGTTTTAAACCCTCCGTCCACCACCACCCACTCTGTAGCTTCACCGCCACCCTAAACCCTAAAAATCCTACCCATCTTTGCCGCGGTATTGGAATCATAATCGGGATCAGAATCACCTCCATCTCCACCTCTACCTCTACCTAAAGCAATTGCGACGCAACCAGCAGTGGCGCAGCGATGGAGCGATGCGGCGGCTGTGGAAGACTACAGAAGTTTAGAAACCAAAATTAGAAGGGAAGAGAAGTGGTCTGGAGATGGAGGACCCCATTAGGGTTGCAGATCTGTGGAGAAGGTGGTAGAGACGATTTTGGATTTGGTGCATAGATTGGATGGATCTGAAAAATTGGGCGGTAGAAATCGTAGAATCCCCTTCACGAAAAAAAGGAGCGAAGTAATGTTGGCTGGAGGAGGAATCGAAGCGCAACGGTGCTAGGAAGAATCCTAGTGGCGCCAGAAAACTTGGACGGTGGACAGAGTTGCGCCAGCGCAAGGAAGAGCCTTGCGATCTTCCGATAAAACCTTCGTTGCCACCGTCGCCTCCGCCGAGCAGAGAAGATTGTTGCTTAGGAACGGTCTTCATCAAATTGGAGTAAAAGGGTTAGAGTTGTTCCGAAGAAGAAGAAGAAGATGGTTGCGGGTGGCAGCGGTGGTGGGAGTGAAGAAGATGAATGAAGAGGTTTTGGAAAAAAAAAAAAAAAAAGGTTTGAAAATGAGTTTTAAATCGGGACGCAGAATATGGGTTTTGGTTTGATTTTGAATTTGAAGTCCAAAATCAACTCAAACCGGGGTAAAGAACATAGCCAAAGACAATGTGACCTCTTGGGGGAGACAGACACCTTAGTTGGGTTCGTCCCAGCCGATCGAAAATTCCCATGCTACTGTTGCGGAGACAAGTTTGATGGGTTTCAACTATTTTAACATTATGGTTTTGCTGAAAAGAGTTTCCAAGATTCAACGGTTTCCACAAATTATAAGCTCAAGACGACAAATTCTCCCAAATTAATATTGGGAAATAATAACCACACGCCAAAAAGATAAGGAAACATCAAGGCCATATCAGTCACATGTGGGAAAGCGATTCATACCGAATCTAATTTCATCAACTATTCTAATCGAGCTTGTATCGAGATGGAGCTTGTATCGAGTTTAGCATCTAAACTAAAATATATGAAATCATGTGCTTTTAAAACGCACATTTATTTTTTAAGTTAGTGACGTTTAGAGTTTAATATTTAAAATATTACATGCATGTTCAAACAGCAAGTATTGTGTATTTTCGAATTGGGGTACCTTTTTTAATGTTGAAATATTAAGTTTAATCTTTAAAGTATAATTGTTATATTAAAAAACAGTGATCATGCATTTTTGAAATACACTTACCGTGTTTTCAGGTAATGAATTATTATATTTAACATAAGTATGGCGTGTATGTTAAAATAAAGTATTGATTGTTTTCAAAACACACGCGCGTTTCTTTCTCAGGTGCTATTGTATTGCGTTTCTTTCTCACATTTATGTTAAAATAACAAGTTTTGAAAATGAGTGCATCGAATTTAGTTGCCAAAATATCAAGTTTAAATGCTGAAATATTGAGTGAACTAACTCTTGAAGTATCGCTATTATATTAAAACAACAAGTATTGAAAGAAAATACGCATATTAAGTTTATTCGTTAAAGTATCACTTGCCAAACGATCAGACGATTAAACAAAAGACTCCTTTTATTATGAACTTTATTCACATCCCATTATGATAGTATTAATTAATTAATTAAAGGATTCAGACAAAATATATATATTTGTATTTAGTTCTTGGTTCGACTTCTTATTAGGTTAATTATGAGAACCATATATATATATAAGTGGACAACTTTTGTGACCGTTCTATTATTGAATCCTAGTCATTCCTATTCATCATTTCTATTGAATCATAGTCATTCATATTCATCATTTCTATATATATATATATATATATATATATATATATATATATATATATATATATTCTCAGATAGGTTCGTGACTTCGTGTTAAAAATGGCCCATAATTACTCTGTGGGAGAGCCCTAACTTTTAAGGGCTAGCGACCTTTATAAATAGTGGCACCCGTACCCCACAAACAAATAGTGGTAGCAAGATATAAAGCACCAAGGACAAACGAATATGATAATGATAGTCTTGTAGAAAATAACCTCCATCATTTATTTGCTATCATTTCAATTTTTCACACACACCTTCCCTATATCATCATTTTTTTAGTGTTTTATTTGCATTCCATAATTGCAAAGAAAACATATTTTTCAATTTTGTTTGTGTTTCTTTTGTTAGACAAAAATATTAAAATTATATTAATAATAATTAAAAAAACAAGTGAAAATAATTAAAAATAAGCTTTGAAAATAATGAATCATGCATGAGATCAAAACATAAGCTTCTCATCAAGCTTTGAAACCGGGCACGACAACCAAAAATTCATTAGAATGAAGCTTAGGCATCTAGCTTTTATTACGAGTATTGTCAAAATCAGATTAAGTGAATCGATTACAGGGTCAACTCGGTCGGATCAGATGAAAAAAAATGACGACATAAATAATTTTAGATTACAAACATATTAATAACATATAAAATCATTGTTTTTAGGGGTGAAATACCTTTACCCCCTCAAGTTGAAGTATAATTGAGAAAAAAATCCTATTATTTTTAATAATTACATTTACTCCCCTCCTAAAATGTTTATACTACAAAAGCAAAGTTTATGAAATGTAAAAAAGTACAAAACGAATCATGTGAAGCTTAAAAACTACAAAACACACCTTTTGGAACATATAAATTATATTATATTTTAAGATCATGATTTTTATAATCTTTAGGTTTAAAGGGATATTTGTAATCTTGAAAAATTATAAGATTAATTTTGTAATTATATCCAAATATCATGGGCTAAATGTGATTCGCCTTTGTTTTTAAATATAAATATATATGCTAAAATTAAGATTTGAAATATAATAAAATACAAATAAAATATTCATATCAAAATCTTAATTATTACATATTTATTGCATTAATGAAATAAAGGTAATTTCAAAATGCTATAATCTTGATTTTAATCTTTATAAAATTTTTAACTAATTTTGATCACAGAAAATCATATAATAATAAAAATTCTCATATGCTAGTTGAATATATATTTCAATAAATATGAAGTTTAAACTCAATTGATGAATACAAATAATTTTCAAACGAAAGATTTAAATAAAAAAGAAGAGAAATAAATTTAGAAAATGATTGAATATGTCCAGTTATCATGAGATGTCAAATGAAGCACAATAAAGGATAGCAAATGGATGATTTTCATAATATAATAAATGAAAGGGCAAACACCTCAAAACCCTCATGTGGTTTCCAAAAGCTACTCATCACCCATCTGTACAAAAAAAAGCTACTCATCAACCCCCGTACTTTTTCGAAATCCGTAAAGTGACAGAAATGACTCAATTTAATGGTGCGTGTGCATCAAGCGCGTCTCTTGACAGGTTGATGCCAAAGTAATTGGGTTTGTGACCAAAATACCCCCATCATCTTCGGTTCCTGAAGAAAAAGATTTACCGAAAATCGTTTTCTTCAGACTTTTTTTTTTTTTTTTCCCATTTCAGTTTTTGAAGAACACCATTTGGTCCTGGAAATCGTTTTCTTCATCTTTAATCACATTCCTTTCACATTCGTCTTCACCATCGAACGAAGATGAGGAATCAAAGTCGAGGAACCCGCAAATGAAGGCTTCGAACGTGATGAGAACGAAGATGAGGAACCGAAGACGACGAACCCGCAAACAAGTCTGAAGAAAACGACTTCTGGGAAATTGTTTTCTTCAAAAACCAAAACCAAAAAATAAAAAATTCTAAAAAGATTTCCTGGAAATCGTTTTTCGATGGCACGTCTTTGGAATCGCCAAAAATTGCAGAACCTTGGTTATGCAGTTTTCGGCTTTGGAAATTGCAGAATAAGAAGAAGAAGAAGAACTGAAGAAGAAGAAGATCGCAGAAGAAGAAGAAGAAGAGAAGAAGAAGAAGATCGCAGAAGAAGAACTGAAGAAGAAGTGAATGATTTTTGAAATTTTTTTTGTTAGTAATTTGGGTAATTTGAGGGTTAATGTGAGGGTAAATTGGTCATTTCACCATCCTACCGTTAGTTTTAGTCATTTCCGTCACTTTACAGATTTCGAAAAAGCATGGGGGTTGATGAATAGTTTTTTTTTGTACAGGAGGGTGATGAGTAGCTTTTGGAAACCACAAGGGGGGTTTTGAGGTGTTTGTTCTAAATGAAACTATTTGCAATGAAAAAAGTAAATGTAGATGGTTCGTCTCACGGTAACTCAGGACCCTCGGGTGCTGGAGTCGTTCTACGAGATTCATATGATAGAGTGGTATTTACGATTAGCGCCTCCCTCGGAGTTCACACAAGCTTTCAAGCCGAAGCTTGTGTGCTGATGTTGGCCTCACGATTTGTGATCGCCTTGGGATACATCAGCTAGACGTGGAGACGGACTCTATGGTGTTATTGATGGCAGTACAAGGAGAGTCCACCAATCTGACGATCAGTTGTTACGCTGGCCAGGATTCTGATTTGCGGCATGTATATGGAAGCATTGCGCACCTTTATCGGGAAGACAACGGCGAGTCTGACAACCACCACAGAATTCTATGTTCACTCCACTCTCCCTAGGAGAGTCTGGGGTTTGGTAGGTTTGGATGCTAGGTATTCTCCTATTTGTGCACATAGGGTCTAGTTTGGTGCTTTTGGTCCTATATGTATAGGTTGCATTTGCATCTTGCATATTGCATCTTTGTATTACTAAGGTAAAGCTCATTACGTTCCCCTTAGCTTTTTTCTGGCATTTTGCACATTTTTTTTAATAAAGGGTCCCCAAACCCCTCAACCACTTAATCGGCTGTTACCGAAAAAAAGAAGAAGTAATTTTACTTGATAATTATCTTGATTAAAATTTTATCGTAGTCAGCATTGTACGAAGTTAAAAAAATAATAAAATAAATGATTTTAAGTAATAACTAATTTATGTAGTATTTAGAAAAAAGAACAAAAATATATTTAATATGATAATGTCACGTGGTAATAGAAGAGTTGTTCTCTTCATTTGTATTTACAAAAATGATGAAATAACAACGGCATCTCCTTCGGTCTTTTTTATTTCCTCCCCCTTTTCTCGTTTTACTCTAAATCTTTTGAATTTTTGTGTTTTACTTCTTGATTTTACACGATGTGTATATATTTCAAAAAGACAATATTCTCATTTTACAAGTGAAATTCGGTGCTCTCGACCTTAAGAAAGGGCAGTATTATATCGTTAAGAATGCAATAAGATTCAAAATTTTCAAAGAGAGTATTGAACTTAAAAAATTCCTCTGAAGGGCTTTATAAATATTTTAATACTTTAAATAAATTATTAGCGTCTATTTTACCCTTCTAAAAATTAAAGTATTTATTTCATAAAATAAACATGAAAGCCTCTTTCCTTCAAATTCAAACATAAAATTGAAGTTTTCAAATATTGATTGAATATTCAACATCTATTCAACCTTCCTTTGAATTTGAGCACCAATTAAAATTAATCCATGAATCAAAACGTGTATATATAGCAATAAAACAGTGTACGTTAATGAAAGCTCGAAATGCACAGTACCAAAGGGTTTAGCCCAGTGATACAGTCAAGGGATGTTAAAATCTTTGACTTTGAGGAGATCAGAGTTTGAATCCTAGTAACTCCCAGATGCAATGGCACTTGAATCAACCTTTTCCCTCCCCAATAATCACAGATGGACGAATTCCAGATCTTTCATTCAAAAAAGGTTGAAATGCACAAACTGAATAGAGAAGAATAAAGGGTCAGTATGGCCTACCCTAGATTACTGATTTGAGATTTTTTTTTTGACTAACTCTCTACTAATGATAAAATATTACTTTTATTTTTCGAAAGGGTAAGGTTCGTATTAACTATTTATTAATTTAAAGCATAAAATATTTTCATACCCTTAAGAATAATTTAACAATTTTGACATTCTTTTAAAAAATTATTAATCTTATTTTGTCCTTGATAAGAATTTTTCCCCAAAAAATAAACAAGGTTCAACGGGTTACTGTCAAACCCCGAATTTTGAGTAATTTGACTAAGTCCTGGTTTTAGCCTAAACCCAGGCCCCCGACCTTAGTCTTGATGGGTCGAGGTCTGATCAGATATGTATGTGTTTTACCACATTGCTCATTGCGAACCCAACTAGGATGACATTATTTACTGATTGGGCAAATTACCTTTACCCTGCCAAGATTTGGTGATATTATAAATAGGGCAAATTATATGAATAGCCACTAAACTATTGCCCGTGCTCATTTTTGGCCATTAAACTATTTTTTGCATACTTTTGACCACTAAACTATTGCATGTGTCTACTTTTGACCACTAAACTATTTTTTGCCTACTTTTAACCACTAAACTATGGCCTGTGCCCACTTTTGGCCACTAAACTATTAGAAGTTGTTACTATGGCCACTCCGTTAAGAATTTTCATCAAATCTTTATTTACTTTCATTTTTTAAATTTGTTATTTAAAAATTGCATTTTTTTTATTCACATCTTTATTTTAATTTTGACGGCCAACTTTATTCATTAATATTATATCATTTTGTAGTGACATTTAGAATTCTCATATCATTTTATAAATTTTCAAGATCTAACATAATTTCAAAAATAAAATAATAAATAAATAATAAGTGAGATCGATGCCTATATCCTACGTTAGAAAACGAATACTAAAAATTAAAGTTAAGGACAATAACGTTCGATGAGCCAAAGAATAATTTATCATATGTTTATAATTACAAATAAAGATATCGAGAAAATAAAAAAAATACAAATAATTATTGTTTGTGAGTGATTGATGTTAAAAAACATTAATGCATATATATACACTACTACAAAATGGAGCTTTAACGGCTGCGGATTAACGGCGGAAAATAGAAAACCGCAGTTATAAAAGAAATACGGACTTTCTACGGCGGTCTAAAAATGAACCGCCGTAGAACGGGACTTTCTACGGCAGTTTTAAAATAAACCGCCGTAGAAAGGTACTTTCTACGGCGGTTTGTCCCAACCGCGGTTTATTTTAAAACCACCGTAGAAGGTCCTTTCTACGGCGGTTTAATTTGTACCGCCGTTGTATTGACGTATTTAACCCTAAATAACAACGTGTATCTCCATATCGCACCCGAAAGTGTTCCTCTCCAAATTTCTACTACGGTTTTGCACGTTTGATGTAAAGAATCGTCATTTGGAGCTAAAATTTACCACCTTAAGGTTAGAAACTTCTAAAATTTCTCAGTAATTGCTTATGCTTGTACTTTATATATGTCATCCTATAGAATTTATTTTTATTTATGGTAGAGGGCTGAAAATTAAAGTTTCATATATTCCATGTATATGGTGAACCTTAGTATTGTGGAACCCTATTTAGTTATACTATGTAGTTTCTTGGTGATGTGATTTGATTTATAGTGTTTGATTTTTAATGGAGGATGTTCATATAATTTGCACTACTTAGAGTGTGTATTATTTTTTTATGCATTTCATGTGTTTGACGAAATGTATAAATGAAAAACTTATGGGTTCTTCTTCATTTGATTATGTCTATTGCGCATGTGTTGTTTATGCATTATTTTTCATCATTGAGGTATTATAGTAGTTTTGATTATATGAGTAACATTAGTATGACATGTGCTAAGACAAGCATGCAACTTGATACTTTAATTGTACATTGTTTGTTGAATTATTATTTGGTATTTTCAATTATTTCAAGGTGTTAGTTACACATGGATCGAAATATCTTGTTGTATGGTGATCGGACCTCTGATTCTTATGCGAAAGAAGTTGAGAATTTCATTCAATTCGCTTATAAGAATACAAAGTACGTCCATTGTCCGTGCAAAGCTTGTAAAAATGGTGCACGGTTTGATAACTCAGATACAATAAGATTCCATTTATATCGGCACGGATTTGATCCTTCTTATAAACTGTGGATTTGGCATGGTGAAAGTATTGATGGTTTACCTGAGCAAAGAAAATCTCATGCAAAAGGAGATGATGCGATTACTAGAGATCGATTAGATGCCATGATTGAGGATGTGGCCGAGGATTTTGCTGATAAATCGAAAGTTCTTGCTTCCATTTTGGGTGACAATGAGAAGCCTCTATACAAGGGTTGCACTAAATATACACGATTGTCTAGTGTTTTGAAGTTGTTTAATTTGAAAGCGGCAAATGGGTGGTCAGATACTAGTTTTACAGCCTTATTGAGGGTATTGAAAGATATGCTCCCAGAAGATAATGAACTTCCAGATCGAATTTACGAGGCGAAAAAAATATTGTGTCCAATGGGTATGGAGTATAAGAAGATCCACGCTTGCCCAAATGATTGCTTCCTCTACAGGAATGAGTATAAGGATTTATTGCTTTGTCCTAAGTGTAAAACTCCACGATACAAAAACAAGCAGCTGTGTGATGAGGTTGAAGACAGTTCTGATGCGCAAAAGAAGGGGTCGCCGGCTAAGGTTCTGTGGTATCTTCCTATAATACCGAGATTTAAACGGTTGTTCGCTAATGAAAAAGATGCAAAACTAATGACATGGCATTCAGATCGGTGTATTCCCAGTGATGATGACAAGGTGATAATGCATACATCAGACTCAGATCAGTGAAAAAAATTGATTCAATGTATCCTTCTTTTGGGGGAGAAGCCAAAAATTTGAGGCTTGGTTTGTGTACTGATGGAATGAACCCGTTTGGCAGTCTGAGTAGCACACATAGCTCATGGCCGGTGATGTTGGTTATTTACAATTTGCCGCTTTACTTGTGTATGAAGCGCAAGTACATACTTATGTCTCTAATGATTTCAGGCCCACGATAACCAGGAAATGACATCGATGTGTATCTTGCTCCTCTTATTGAAGACTTGAAAACGTTATGGGATGAAGGCGCACCTGTGTTTGATGCATACCGTGAAGAAATGTTCACATTACGTGCCATGTTGTTCTGTACCATTAATGATTTTCCTGCTTATGGAAACTTGTTTGGGTACTCTGTTAAAGGGCATAAAGCATGTCCAATATGTGAGCAGAGTGCAGATTTTTGTCAGCTTGCACATGGGAGAATGACAGTATACCTTGGGCATCGCAGATTTCTTCCCGAGACTCCTCCGTATCGCCGTATGAAAAGAGCATTCAATGGATTTCAAGAGTTCAGAAAAGCTCCAGAACCCTTGAGCGGGCCAGAGGTGAAAGCTCGTGTGACGGACATTAATGTGGAGTTTGGTAAAACTTCGGAGTCCGGTAATAATGATACAGGTTGTTGGAAGAAAAAATCAATATTTTTTGAACTTTCATACTGGGAGAACTTGGAAGTCAGACATTGTCTCGACGTTATGCATATTGAGAAAAATATTTGTGAAAGCCTGTTAGGTAGGCTCTTGAACATCCCTGGTAAAACTAAGGATGGTTATAACGCGAGACTTGATATGGTTGATATGAACATAAGAGCAAATTTAGCACCGGTAGCTCAAGGACAACGCACATATCTACCCCCTGCCTGTCACACTCTGTCCAGAAAAGAGAAAAAACAACTGTGTTCAAGTTTGCGTAGCATCAAAGTTCCATCCGGATATTCTTCAAATGTAAGTAGACTTGTTTCCATGAAAGATTTAAAACTAGTTGGTTTGAAGTCTCATGATTGCCATGCCTTAATGCAATAATTGTTGCCTGTAGCTATTCGCTCGATACTGCCCAAGCATGTTAAGTCTAGTATAACAAGACTTTGTTTCTTCTTCAATGCTATATGTAGCAAGGTTATCGCCTACGAAAGACTTGATCAGTTACAAGATGAAATAACTGTTGTCCTTTGTCAATTAGAAATGTATTTTCCACCCGCCTTCTTTGATATTATGGTGCATTTGGTGATTCATTTGGTTAGAGAGATAAAAATCTGCGGGCCTGTTCATTTGCGATGGATGTACCCATTCGAGCGATATATGAAAGTATTTAAGGGGTATGTTAAGAATCGTTATCGTCCTGATGCTAGTATTGTTGAAGGTTATATAGTTGAGGAGGTAATTGACTTTTGCACTGAGTACTTGGCCGATACCGCATCCATTGGAATATCTAAGAATCGGCACGATGGGAGGATTACAGGTATGGGCACAAGGGGAGGAAAAATATTTTTGCCGTCTAATGTTGAATTGATGAAGGCGCATCTCTACATACTGCGCAATTATGAAGAAGTTGCGCCCTACGTGACAGACCATATCCGTTCAATAAGAACGTCTTATCCTGCTTGGACGGATCAACGTGTGCTCAATGAACATATTCGGACATTTGTCTATTGGTTTGGTAATGCTGTCCTGGGCAAAGACGTTTCGGAGACATTGAAATGGTTGGCGTTTAGGCCCAGCCCTGCGGTACGAGCATTTTCATGCTATGACATAAATGGATATTCATTTGCTAATAAGAGACAAGATGAGAAGAGTACGGCACAAAACAGTGGTGTTACATTAATCTCAGATGCTTTACATGTTTCTAGCAGGAAGGATAAAAATCCATTGTATGCAAACATGGCATATTACGGGGTGATCGAAGATATTTGGGAGCTTGACTATGTTTGTTTCAGAGTAGCTGTATTTCGCTGTAAATGGGTTGATAACAATAGTGGGGTTCGAACTGATGATCCATTGGGTTTTACCTTGGTGAACCTTAATCGGGAGGGTTTCAAGGGGGAACCATTTATACTTGCATCGCAGGCGAAACAAGTTTTTTATATCACTGATCCTTGCGACGAACATTGGTCTGTTGTTCTTCATGGTAAACAACATCACGGAGTGGAATGGATTGATACAGAAGAAGGGCTTCATGAGGCTGGCCCTTTCTCTAGTGGGTTACCTGAACCGATAGCAGATGAGGAAGATAGGGAACTTGATAAATACATACTTCGTGATGACCACAGCGAAGGATTATGGTTCGAGGATCAAGTGTCCCATAAGAGAAAGAGAATAAGTTAAGAATCATTTTCAGGTATATTGTTTGATTTTATTAATTTTTTTTTCTGTGGGCGTGTATGTTGTGTGTGTGTATTTGTATATGTTTCTTTGATTTTAATGAAAAGAGGTGGACATAAATTTATAACAACATTTATTTTTATCCTTCGTACTGTCTGATTGAAACAGGTCACAACTCGGATGAAGCAGCGCAATCAAGGAACAAAATTTCCAGGGACTTCATATTCGGAACTGTTTATAAATGAATATGTTATTGTTGGAAATTGTGTGAAGCTTCTGTGTTGATGTTATGATGCACTTGTGTTTTGGTAAAAAACAAGCAGGGCAGATTTTGTCTGCATTGATTTGAAACTGAATTCCGTATTATTCGAAATAGTTGGAATTTTAGTGAAATATTTAAGTATGTGCATATCCTTGACAGGGAGTATGTTACATTTATTGGGGAGACTTTGTCAAATTTTCATGCAAATTGATTTCCTTGTTTTTCATTTATGAATAAATATTTCATGTATTATTTATTTTTTTTTCAAGGAGTAGTACTTTTGGTAAAATTTACAGGGGAAGCTATACGTAGTTCATTTTGTCTTGATTTTATATTTAACTCTTCATAAATTACTTGTCGGTGCCTCGGAAAAAAGAAATTCATTTAGCGAGGTAGGGTATTGACCGATAAATGAATTAATTATTCGTTTATCGATTAATAATGCTTTATTATTTTGCAAATTGATTATTAAAAATATATTTTATATGAACTTGAAAAAACTAGAAGGTGCCTCGGTTGCGCCGGCGACGGGAGAGGAGGAGAATGGACCGAACAGCCGCGGTTGAAGGGAGGGGGAAACAGGGGAGAAGCAGGGGAAAAAAGGGGAGAAGAAGGGGAAGAGACTTGGGGAAAATGAAAGGAAAATGTCTAGGTTCAAATTTGATTTGAACTTCGACCGGCTCGTTGTTTCAACGGCGGTTCAACCGCGAACCGCCGTTGAACCAACTTTCCACTGCGGTTCACGAGTGAACCGCCGTTGAAATTGTACTTTAATTTGTAATTATATAACTGAAATATTAAAGGCAAAACATAATTATATAACTGAAATTTTAATTTGTAATTCAATAAAATTTTAGAGGAAGTAATTTACAGCATTTTTTGAAATACATAAAATCTCCGTATAAATGAATTTGGGGAATTTATTTATCTTTAAAAATTTAGTCATGCATTTATGTTTTAAAAATAATTAATTCTGTTAAAAACAAAACTCATAAATTCGTTTCTCTAAAAAAGAAATAACATTAGACCGATATTGATGTTTCCATTTTTAATTGTTTTTAGTTTAAATGAGCTTGCATAGGGAATACTAGTGGGATTAGGCAGGCGCGATAATATAGAAAATGAAGAGAATAAAGAAGACAAAGGTAATTGACCACCATTTCAAAAAATGCCGTAAATTACTTCTTATAAAATTTTATTAAATTACAAATTAAAATCAGTTATATAATTATATTTTGTCTTTTTTTCATAACAACTCAAAAACGAATTACGGGGGTTCTTTTGAATTAATGAAATTAATAAAAAAAAAAAGGAAAAAATTAATTTGAAATTAATAAAAAAAAAGAAGAAGGAAGAAACGAATTCCATGAATTCGTTTTCTTCAAGTTTTTTTTTTGTTATTCTTGAAGCAAACGAAGTTGGGAGATTCGTTTTCAATGAAAACGAATCTCCCAACTTCGTTTTTTATATTTTGGGAATGAAAAAAAAAATGGTCTATTTTGGTAAAAAAACCCTATATATATCAGATGCCATGGTTCTTTTAGTATTTTGCCGTGAGTGCAGTAAATAAAACAAATCTCCCAACTTCGTTTTTTATATTTTGGGAATGAAAAAAAAAATGGTCTATTTTGGTAAAAAAACCCTATAGATATCAGATGCCATGGTTCTTTTAGTATTTTGCCGTGAGTGCAGTAAAGTAGTTGTCAATTCGTAATGGACGCTGAGAAAAAAAAACAAGTCTTTCTCTCGTGTAATCATTTGGGCTTACTGATAGAAAAAGGAGTAATTATAAGTTATAACGACCACTTGAGGGAGCCACCACAAACGAAGCTGCATATGCCTCTTTCTTTTCTTTTCTTTTCTTTTCTTTTTTTGGATTTGCATGTGCCCCGTTAAGAAATCATGAAATTGAAAAATTTTCAGCTAATCTGTCAAACTTTGTGTGGGTCATCACACGGTACTGAATTTAGCATCTAAATTATCACGTATTCGCTTGCATATTATGTATTGAATTTAAGTATTGATGTATTGGGTACCGTTTGAAGTGCTACAATATTGAATTTAGCTTTTAAAGTATCATTCGTATGTAATGACGGAGTAAGAAAAGAAAAAAATCCTTGAGGTGTTAAGTATATGAATAACTTTTTTTCCAATTAAATATATAAATAAATTTTTTTATAGAGAAATATATATTGCTAATAAAGGTGGATGAGAGGGTTTGAGGACCATCCGACCCCCCTAGTGGCAGATTTAGCAAGGGGGCATGTGTCTCCAGTGGCTCCCACCGCCCTTTATATATTTAGTATTTTTTAAAAAATTTGTTAAAATAATATACTGTGCCCCCACTATTTTTTTTAATTATAAATTTAAACATAAATAATACACAACATAACTAAATTGTATTGAGGTTATGATTATTTTTTTTAGAGTATTAGTAATATTCACAACACATAGCCAAATTATATTAATGTTATGATTATTTTTTTTCTACAGTATCAGTAAAATTTACATTGATTATAATGAAAATTACATTAAAAGCGAAAAACGTAAAGGAATTATTAAATAAATTTAGTTTTCTTTCTCTTTTATTATTTTTGTAATTTTTTTTTCTAGTTTAACCCTACTTTAAAATATAATTTTTTTTGTCATACAATATATATTGTGTCCACACTAAAATAAATTTCTAACTCCGCCACTGTCAGCCCCACTCCCTCCCCCCCAGTGGTGACCCTGCTTGTATGTTACAACATCAAGTACGCTTGTATTGAATTTATGTGCTTAACTATCTCGTACCATTTTTAGGTTCTAAGAGAATGTATTTAGCATAAGCATGTGAAGTGTCATGTGTATGTTAAAAAAAGACATGTATTGAATTTAGGTGTTAAAGTGTTAAAATATTGAGTTTAGCCTATAAAAGAATCACATGTACGTTAAAACAAAAAGTACCGCGTGTATTGAATTTAGGTGCTGAAGTATCGTTTACCGTTTTTAGATATTGAAATATCAACTTTAGCTACTACGTACAGTAGCGCAATTATGTTAAACAACAAGTATATAAGTGTGTGCATGTTTGGTTGAAGGTTTTGGAGATAAAAGAATGAGAATGAAAATAAAAAGTAAGTGATTGATTGGGGGGTTTTATTTCCAGAACTCCACACCCAAATCTCATAAGTGCTCAATAGAATGAATGAAACCTATTCCATAATTTACGTAGCAACTACCCAACCATTTTTTTTTTTTTTTTCTAAAAGAAGGCTTAATATGGTAACATTGTAAGGGTACTTGTGTTTTCGCCTCGCCAAAAATTAAAATAGTTAACGGTAACTATCAAAATTAACAATAATGAATAAATTTTTGAAAGATAGTTAAAATTTTCGACAATATAACAATAGTACTTTCATAAAAATGTAATATATAACTTTTCTTCAGTGTGTTAAATAAATTTCTGACCCTGGGACTCTGCTACGCCACTCATTTGACCCATTTGTAATTGATGGTGATCCCACCAGTGTTTTCAAACTCGGACCGGACCGGCCTGTTTGACCGGTTCAACCGCGAACCGATCACATGTAAGGTCCGAGTGTATATATAAAATCGGATATATAAAAAACCGATCAAGACCGGTCAAACTCGGAGTTAACTGGAAACCGGTGAAAACCGGATCAACCCGGTTTTTTCATTCTTTTTTTTTTTTTTTTTCCCTATTCAATTTCCGATTTTCATTTCTATTGTTTTTTATCTCCATAAAGATTAAACAAGCCCAAAAGAAGAAGAGAAAATCAACCCAATAGCACACATAAACATAGAATGAGGAAGAAGAAGAGAAACCCAAATAAATGGAAGAAGAAAAAAGGAAGCTTGGGTAGATTCACAAATGGAAGAAGAAAGGAGGCAAAGAAAGAGAAGAAAAAAGGAAGCTTGGGGGAGATACACAAATGGGAGAAGAAAGGAGAAAAACAAAAAGAAGAAGAATGGAGCGGCTGAGGGAAAAAAAAAAGAAAAAAGAGAAGGCAAACAAATTGAGAAGATAGAAAGGGAATTGAAGTGGCGGCTGAGAAGTGAGAATAGAGAAAAAACATGATGTTGGGCCTTATTTTTAGGATTTTGTTAGGTGGGTTATTCTAAAATGGTTAAAAACTTAAAAGTTAATGTTTTTTTTTTTTTTTTCCCCAAAGCTAACTTCTTTTTAAACTAAAATATCATTAGTTTTATATGTGTACTCGATAGTAATGTAAATTTAAAATTTTAATTTCTATTAAAAGTATATATTTTTTAAAACTAAATAAATTATAATAACAGTACTTATAAGCTAAAGAAATATATATTTTTATAATTTATAACATGTTAAGACTGCATTAATAATATATTTATTATTATAAATATATTTATAACATCATGATGATGTCATTGATTGAACCCCGGTCGACCGGTCCGAACCATTAACTCCTGAATCCATAGCTTTTCCGAGTTGATGTCCGGTCCGATCTTTAAAACATTGGATCCCACCCACCTCACACTCCACAGTCCACACACATGCAATCGTGCATGCACCAAGGGCAAGGGACACCGCAGCGTATAAATAGTTTAGTGATGAGTTTTCCGCTCCAAACTTGACCTCCTGCGCTCCATGGAAGGAGGCTCTGACACCTCCACGGAGCGCAGAAGGCCGGTTTTGAAGCGCTGATATCAATCTCCGTACCTCAACCTCTCTGCCATTTTCCCATTAAGCTCAATCATTGTTGTCTTTCACCGACGATTGCAGCCCCATCCCTCTATATAACATGCAAACTTCTGACCTCTATTTCATTCTTTTTCAGTGATTCTGAGAGTTCTATCTTTGTTTGGTTGAAGATTGATTGTGTTTTTGAAACATCCCTTGTGCATCAGAGTTGATATGGACAATTCTGTCATCAGCTCTTGGTTCTCTGAACTGGTAATCATCTATTCATTTTCTGTCTCTTCTTTTTCTTATTTCTTTTTTCCCCGAAAAGAATAGCCTCTGTTCGACTGGCGAGTTTGGTCTTTATTAATTGCAGTTATTGGTCTTTAATTTCCTGCTTAATTTGTTTTGTTCACTGTATGTAATTGATCCAACGTACTGTGTATTCGATCTGAGTAACTTATTAGAAACGTAACTATTTTTAGTGGGACGGAGAGAGTCTAATGGAAGTGAATATCAGCTTCAATTTTAAGGTGACTACTGATTTTGTAGTGGGATATACACTCAATTGCGACCATGTAATCTGTTTATAATTTTTTTAAGTCATCCTTTTTCACTTCGATTAGGTTGAGCTAATTACTCTTCATTCGTCTCGCTAAAAAGAGTCACGTTTGTAATAAAGACGAAGAGGGTGTCCTTTACAGATCATGTAGTCTAATTAATTGGAACCTATCAAGTTTTGTCATCAATTGTAACTAAACCGTTTCTTTCTATAACTATTGTTAATTAAAATAGTAAGTTTGCAATTGTTCTTAATTTTTTCCGATTGAATTGCTAAAAGTGTTTATTACTCCTTTTGTTCTATTAGAAACATCCACTTTATAACTTAACAAAGAGAATATTATTATTATTATTTTTACTTTTTTGGCCCTTTGGTTGTTTGATGAAACTTCAAAGAAGTCAATACATAATTAGAACAAATATTTTCCCATGACACTAAAATTATATCAGTTGCAATTCGAAATATAACTCTGTGTACATCAGGAGGGACCCTAATTGCTTACAGATAATATGTCTTTATAAATTCGAGTTTTAAAATGCAGGAAATGGAGAATACATTTCTCAATGATGAATGTGTTATGATGGATTTTCTTGATGATGGAGAAGATCTCTTTCAAACCTGTTTCTCCCAAGAAGGAAACACGCCATCCCCCACCTTAATTCCCAAAAGCAGTTCCTCCTCCACCACCAGTTTGTCGGTGCTTTCCGCCATGGGAGCACCTCCACTTCCAACTGATCAAATTCCAGCGAAACAACTAAGGCCTAATAATAACATTAATTACAATATTAATCCATCTTCCTCTTTATTTTCTCCCATGGTTCTCACTTTTGGCAATCCTGTTTTGCCCGAAACGAATCCTCAACAAGCTACGGTACTAGGTAACTTGAGCGCTGATCATCAGGATGATGTACTTTCGGAGGTTTTGAACTTGGGGACTAAAAAATCTGGACAGAAACCGAAAAAATCCGGCGGTAGGGTTAGGCCGCAATCGCAGACTTATGATCACATCATAGCCGAGAGGAAGCGCCGCGAACATCTCAGCCAGAGATTCGTGGCTCTATCAGCCATAGTTCCCGGCCTAAAGAAGGTATATATTCAATTTATTGTTGATCATTTCTTTATGTGGCAATTGTCATTTCTTAAAAATTTGATGGTGGAAAGGAAACAGAGAATTTCTGATGTTACGTACGTCTCATGTTCAACGAGGCCTAATAAATTAAGGGCTATAATGATCAATGCTGATAACAGTGACGTAACATGCACTTATACATCCGTACTTCATTCTTCACTAAAAACTAACCTTATTAGAAATATGATTTTTTTTTTTTTTTGTGCAAGATGAGGTACTATTTCATAATTAAGAATTTAATTAATGACTACATGTCATATCACTGTTTACAAAACGTACTTCGATCTCCTCCATGGCTATAAAAAGCAGTACCGTGGTATCTGAGTCAACAATTGCTCTTCCCCCCCTCATCCAGAAGCATTCTCAGTTGGTCTTGCCTGAGGACTAATTTCACTTCTTTTCACTCATTAGGAAAAGGGTTTTTCTTTGTTCAAACTTTTAAATTTCATTCGCTAATTATATATGTCTATTACTTTGTTGTTTTTCCCCATTGCAGATGGATAAAACATCGGTACTTGGAGATGCAATAAACTACTTGAAACATCTCCAGGAGCGTGTGAAGACGCTTGAGGAACAAGCCGCCAAAAATACCAAGGAATCTGTGGTGCTTGTGAAGCGATCACACGTGATGCTTGAAGACGAGGGATCGTCGGATCAGATGATCACCGGCGCCGGCAATGGCCCCGACCACGATGAGCTACTGCTCCCGGAAATCGAAGCGAAACTGTGCAATAAAAACATCCTTCTGCGAGTCCATTGCGAGAAGCAAAAAGGGGTGCTGCTCAAAATACTTTCTGAGATAGAGAAGCTCAATCTGGCTGTTATCAGCACCAGTGTTTCTCCATTTGGCAGTTTGTCCCTGGACGTCACCATTATAGCTCTGGTAATTAATTAATCCGTTTTAAACAACGTTATTTGTCCTGGGCATTTGGGCTGTTACACGAATTGAGTCGAATTGGAATGATTCCATTAGCTTACCGAGTTGGGACAAAAATCGACCCCAAAACTCGTAAAATATAGAAAATGATGTGAACATTCTTTTTAAAACTCGATCATACTGAGTACGAAACGAATTCAATTCGAGTTCTAATATTATGAGCTCGTCAAGTTCAAGTTCGAGTGTACTCCTGACTGGATCTTTTTCAATGGATTCATCAATGACGCCCGTTAAACTTTGTTGCAGATGGAGACAAATTGCAACTTGACAGTGCAGGACTTGATTAGAAGCCTTCGATTAGCTCTCCGGCAAGTTGCACAGGCTTATTGAGCATGAAAGGATGGCTAGTCCCATCTGAAAAAGTATTGTTGTCTGCGGGCATACTCGTGTTTTCTAAAACATGTTTTTGTGAGAAGAATATTTTAATGTAAAAAAATATATAGTTAATAAAAAAATTGTATTGAAAAAGACGAAAAAAATATTAATATATCAAATTTAATGTAGAAATAAAAAATATCACCCAAACCCACCATAAAAACGAAGATGGCTTTAGTGTATCTTAATTTATGATGGACAAGAAATAAATGAAAGGCATGGCAGATTAACGCAAATGAATCAGGTCTATTCAACATAAAATGGTTGGATTAATCCAAATAAAATGGCTAATTGTTGATTTCCAATCTTTTTTACTGTTATTGTGACTTGGTGTGAAAATATGCACACAAGTCAAAGTTGGTGTGCAGCAAAGTTGTATTTTGCTATAAATAGAAATGGATGATTTTGGAACTTTTCTTCTAAGAATAGGCATAAAATGCATGCAGCCTCATTCTTGGACTTTGGAGGAAATGCATGCAACTTTCTTCTTGGACTTTGGAGGCAATGCATGCAGCCTACTTCTTAGATTTTTGGTGCACAAATCTTGGCTGGATTTGCAATTCATCTCCTATAAATGGAGACTGAATTTTTGCAGAAAAGAACGGGCAGCTCAACCCCAATAGAAGGGGGAAAAATGTGAGAACTCACAGTAAGGAGCTCAACGGGGAGCTCAACCCCTCAAGGATGAGAGCCAAATTTGTTTGAGAACTTCTTTGTTCTCTTGTTTCTTTTGTCCACCACAGAATACACATTTGTGCAATTTGTTGAGACATTTGTGAAGAGAAGTATTTCTAAATTATATTCTCTTCTTTGTTTAGTTGTGGATTTGTATATCCATTTAGAATTTGTGTTCTCTCTTGTATTTGTGGTGATTTGTTACTCTCATCATTTGTACTCAGTTATTATAGTGAATTTGCTCAGCCTCTGTCCGCGGATTAGGTCAATATTTGACTGAACCACGTAAATCCTTGTGTCGTTATTTTCTATTTTTTCACTTCTAATTAATTCTCTTCGTTACTTTTTTCCGGGGCTGTTTTAAATTCTTTGGAGCTTGTTTCCTATCATTTACCTAATATTTTGTTGCAAGATTTGAATAACAAATTAACGCAATTAAAAGGCTACAGGAAGTGACAAATTAATATATATATATATATATTATAAATTAATTAACTTAGTAACACCCGATGGCCTCGTGGTGTGTACGTATGAAATTATGGATTTTAATTCCGTAGTAGCTTTTTGTATTCAAGGTAAAGTTCTAAGTGAAGTGAACATTCTAAACCGGCCGCATTTGGTTTTCTTTTTTTTGAGATTAAGAAAAAAAAATCCTTTTGGTCTTTTTGTTGTTTCTTTTTTAAACATAAGGGGGAAAAAAGGAAAGTTGCTGATTGAATTAAAATATCCATCTTAGTTTCAGAAGTATATATTTTTAATGGGGGGCAAAATGCTTTATTTAAAAGAAGAATTTCAATGTGGGATTGAATACCCGTTTTATTATTACATAAAATAGTAAAGGAAAATAGACAAGGAAATAAAAATTAAAGAAGCCAAATACAAGCTGTAAGACTTAATGAAAATTGACAAGCCAACTTTATGTACTCCACCCGTTTTTGTTTTCACAGTGAGTGGTCATAAAAATTTCAAATTTTCACTTTTTTTTGGGGGTTTGCAAGAAGTGTTTTTCGTCTTCATCTAAATTTTCTTGCCCAAGGGCCATACCCTGGTTTTTTAAAATCGTTATGGTCATCATCATCACTTGTGGGTGGGTGGGTGGGAATATATAATCACTTTTTAAGGTATCAAACCTCGGATGAACAATGACATGTTTTTTAACAAATAAAAAGCGAAAAAAGAAAAGAAAAGACAAAAAAACCAAACAAACAAAGAGAAGCTCACGCTTTCTATTAAAAGTGTTCTTTTTTTAAGTTTCAAATTATATAAATTTTCAATGAAAATTAAGTAATGTCTTTAAACAATTAAAGAAATTTTTAAAAAATCACATTTACTACTAAAACGTTTGTCTTACCTTTAAAAGTATAATTTCTTTTGCTCACACAAGGCGTGGGGTGTTTTTGCAAATATTAGGGTATTTATCAGCTATTGATAATTCTTTAGGAAAAATTACTAAAATTATCTTTAATGATAATTCTCTTTAATTTCTGTGCTCCCTCGAACCATCTTCAAGTTTAAGCCTATTCTGATGCTGATTGGGGCACTTGCCATATCATTTGGCAATCCTTAACAGGGTGGTTCATCTTTCTTGGGGAAGCACTGATCTCCTGGAAAACAAAGAAACAACACATAGTACGTCTCTCGTTCCACTGTTAAAGTTGAATTTAACTTTCACAGTTCTTAACATAGACGACTTGTTTGAACTCTTAATTATTCATGTTATGAGATCAATAAGGACTGCGTTTTGAAGCCCTTACCCTTCGTGGTTTTGAAGGAGCTGCCATGAAGAATCCTGGTCTCAATGCCCCTGAAGATGGTTCACCTTCTTGTTTAATTTAAGGTTCTTGTTATTTCCTCGTTTCAAAATGGATTGATTGATTTCTTATTTCATGCTCAATCTGAACCTACTTATTATAAATGATCTGTTATTTTATCATGTGTACTAAGGAATGATAATGCAATTAGCTTTACAAACTAAGAGTGGTTTACCTATGCTTAAAAATTACTACAACCAGAGACTAATTCTACTTGTAAAACTAGTGTAGCCACAGTAATGATAAACATTTCAACTAATTTACCACAACTTTTGTATTGCAACTCATGTGTCATGCATTCATTAATCGATTATGTGATATTAATTATTATTTCATAAAAATGTAACGAGTGCAAAAATTGTGATGAATATTTGAAATGTCTATCATTACTCTTCCCGAAATTCTCTTTGCTCTGGTTCTTTATTCAACTCTCTTATTATGTCCACAAATTCAACACATGCACTAAATAATATTCCTCTATAAAATTCAACAAAATTATGATTATGGGATGTGGCAGGGCGTGACTGCGTTCTTTCGAAACAAACAAAAAGGATATTTAACCATTCCTGACGTTAATTACCACACACGTGTTAATTAACATGAACCGATTCGAATCTCCTTTTTTTTTTTTTTTTTTTTTATTTAATTCAATAAATTACATGAAACCATGTTATAAAGAATCGCAAAATTTTTGAATTGATTAAAGTAACTGAAATCTAAAGAGTCAATATCTCTTAATTTTTAAATATTAAAAAAACATTATTATTTATCAAACAGGTAATATATGTTGTATGTATCCCGTTCAAAAGAAGCTTCATGATTATTATTATTATTTTTAAATGAAGCTTCGAATGTTATAAATAGAGATTCATAGAAATGTATCATTTGTTATTAATTTTAAAATACATTATTTATTAGTATATTTTAATTATTCATTTATAATTTTATTTCTTAATTGTGGAGCCACATGTATATAATCACAATAGTTACTCATAGTCAAACTCCCCATGAAAACTGACAATAGACGAGTTTACAGATCGGTTATTAATAAATTTTAGGCTATGTTCCTTTTTACAATAATATAAAAATATATTTGAGAAAGAAAAAAAATTTAATTCAAAAGTGTATTAAAAATGTAAAACAATATAATTAAATAGTAAACAGATATATTGTAGATGATGGAAATGTATTATAATATATCAAATTTGCAATAGAAACCAAAACACAAACAAAAACGAACATAGCCTTACCTTCTCACTCATTTACTTACAAAATTTTACTTTACTGCTATTAGATAAACCAAAAACTCGTATGAAACAGGTTTATATATGCTACAAGATTTTTGAAAATTTTTAGACTTGGGCATCTCTATGTGTAGGAGTGCATCCAACTTAGGAGTGATATATACTCTTAAGCTACAAGAGTGATGAGTGAAGTATCACCCTTCTTTTTATCTTTCTTTCTTTCTTTTTTTTATAATCAATATTGATACTCACAACGATTGAGAGTTATACTTTCATTAACTCTCAAGTTATAAGAGTGTCATTTTTATTAAAGAGTAGCATAGTACTCTTGAAAGAATATGAGTTTGTCAAGAGTGGTGAGCTACTCTTTCAATTTTTTCATTTGTTTTTGTTCTTAAAGTGCTCCTCTTAAAGATTTTTTTGTTTCCATATATATATATTTTTTACATAAAATTAGGAATGGGCATGGTTTGGTCCAATTCGAAAATCGAACCGAATTCGAATAACCCAATTTTAATTTAGTATTTGAATTAGGTTTGGTTTGAAACCGAATTCGAATTATGAATTCGGTTTTAGAATTGGTTTTCGAATTTGGTATTCAACTCGAAAACCGATTCGAAAGTCGAATTGGGTTATATGATTTATATTGTTTTAATTTTATACTTCTTATTTTACTCCTCCTATTTCCTTCTTCCATGTTTCTTTCATTTTCTTCTATTAGCCATCAAGTTTTTGGGAGAAGGTTATGGTGGTGTTGATTGTTGTTGTTGGATAGTGGAGGTTGTGGATCTGGGAAGGGGCGACAATGGTGGATCTGGAACTGGACGGTGCTTCTTCTCTTAATCTATTTTCTTTCTTCTCTTCATTATCTTTCTTTTTTTACTCTTCCTCTTTCCTTCTCCCATCTCTCTTTCATTTTCTTCAAAGCCTTACTGTGTTAAACTATTAATTCTGGAAACAAATTTGTGAATTTGGTTTCCACGGTCCAACTGAATTGAACCGAATTCGAATTACGAATTCGATTTGGTTTCTTCAGTTTTAAAACGAATTAGGTTCGGTTTTCGAATTAGCCAAAAAAAATATAAAATTCGAGAACCAATTCGAGGAAACCAATTCGTGCCCACCCCTACTTAAAATATACTCTTCAAGAATCAGGTTTTTTTCTCCCTTCCCTTTAGGTAAAGTTGTTTTTCTTTTTATGCTGCTCATAAACATCAGGGTTTTTTGCTTCTTTTGTATGGGTTTGAAAGTAAAATTTTATAAAAATATTGTTCATGTTAACAACGATCGCATGCATAAACTAGTTTTATACGAATGAACTCATATATAAAATAAAACCAAACAAATCTGACAGAAAAATTCCTTGCCACAGGAGGATAGGCTAATTATTTAAGAACATGAATACACATTCTACACTGTATATGAATCCATTATCCATATACATATAGCCCACGAGTCCCTCGAGGGTTACTGTAGTCTACTGCTTACAGCCTTAATCTTAGCTACCCGTACAATACATTAAGACTCTGTTCTTTTTCATTTTTTTCATCTTTTTCTTTTAAATTCTAATCCAAATAAACAACCTTAATTTTTATTCAATTTAAAATTTAAATTTTAAAATTCTCTCAAAATCTTTACTCACATAAATTTTAAAAATAATACAATCATTGCACTTTTTCATCTCTATCTTACACAATTTTTCGAAATAAAATTTCCTCTAAAAAAATTTCTTCCCTAAAACTAAAAATTTTAAAGTTAGGTCACCAAGAGAACAAAGCCTTATCTTAATTTACACATATTAATAAGGTTCAGAATAACCACCAAATTCTTTTTTAATAAGACATTATGTGAGATATCAATAATAATGTAGACAACAAAATACTTATCTGGTGATAAGGAAAAATTTGAAAATTAGTATTTAAGATAGATAAAACGTCTTCTATTTTGAAACAAAGTTAAAATTCCTTTTATTTTGAGACAGGAACTAACAATTGATAACATGCATGCATTCATGTACTTGCGTACGTCACGTTAATCTGAAATCCAGGCCCCAATCTTCTCCAATATTCCTAATCATTATTACAATCTTCTTCGTCTTTCTCAGAATCCTTTTTTTTTTTTTTTTTTTTTTTGGGTAACAATCGAATGTTTGTACGTTCGTACGTACGTACATATGATCCACACTTTTCCTTAACGTTCCTGTCTGTTTTTCTTTTCAATCTTTCATGTTCAACTCAATCAGCCTACAGCTGCGACACTTCCCGGAGAGCCACCCGGAGGCTTTTCATCACCTCCTGCATCGTCAGGTTAAATCCTGTTTCCATCTGCAGCAAATTAAGTTTTTCAGGGATCCATGATCAATACTTTCGAGAAAATAGTTAAGTCCTGTTCGTTTTGGAGAGTTTTGATAATATGTTTTCAAATTTTGGTTTCGAAAATAATTTTTATATGTGAAAAATGTATTATAAATATAAAAATGTACAGTTGCAAAGTAAAAATATGTATTGAAAATGATGAAAAATTAGTATAAAATTCAAAATTTAAAAAACGTGTATTTGAAATATGAAAACGGACATGGCCTGATTTGTAACTTCATATTCTTAATCCATTTTCCCCGTGTCTTATTTTGTCATGTTAGAGCAAATTACCCAAGAAAAATGAACAAGCGATCTGATCTATGAAAAATGTGCTTTAATCGAGTAATGTATATATATAATTTTGTAACTCACCAGAGCTATTATGGTGATGTCCAGAGCCAAGCTTCCAAATGGGGCAACATTTGTGTTAATCAGGGAAAGATTGAGCTTTTCAACTTGGGAAAGTAATTTTATCAGGACCCCTTTGTGCTTTTCGCAATGTACCCGGAGAAGAATGTTCTTATTGCACACTTTGGCTTCGATTTCCGGCAGCGGTTGGTGGTCGTCGGGGCCGCCCTCGTCCGAAGAGCCCTCGTCTTCAACGAAAACCTGCGATCGCTTCACCAGCACCACCGATTCCATGGTCTGTTTTGCGGCTTGTTCTTCCAGCGTTTTCACCCTCTCCTGGAGATATTTTAAGTAGTTTATTGCGTCTCCAAGAACTGAAGTTTTATCCATCTGGAAACGAAGAAAATTAATTAAACCAAAAAAAAAAATAAAATGTTGAAAATAGAAATGGAAAGATTGAGGCAATTGAACTGGGTGATACTATTCTTTATAGTAATGGATATTAATTTAATAAGCGCTCGTTTTGCATGTGGGGTGTTGGCACGAGAAATGACTAGTGTAAAAAAAAAAATTAAAACTGAAAATTGGTGTTTTTTTTTTTTAATCAAAATTTTAGAAATTGATTAACACCTTCTTTAAGCCGGGAACAATGGCTGATAGAGCCACGAAGCGTTGACTGAGCTGCTCGCGACGCTTTCTTTCGGCTATTATGTGATCATAGGTTTGCGAGGGCTGCCTAACGCGACTGCGGCCACCGGATTTTTTATGTTTCTGAGCATGACTCTTGGTGACCTCGTTTAAATTCAAAATTGAACCACCTTGTGAGGTTGTTAAAACCTCGGTAGACAATGCATCGTCCCGGGGACTTGTTTCCTGCTCCGGGATGACCGGATTGCCGAAGGTGAGAATCACGGGAGAAGATGAAGACTTTTGTTTCTTTGCTGGTCTTTCAATTGGAAATATTATTGGAGGTGTTTCCATGGCTGAAAGAACAGAGGAACTTGTTGTGGAGCTGTTTGGTGGGATTAAGGTTGGAGATAACAAACAAGCTTGGAGATCTTCTTCTCCAAATGCAGAGGATAAAAATTCATCAACAAGAAAATCCATGATTTCACATTGATCATTAAGAAATGAATCAACCATTCCCTGCATGAAGAAAAAAAAACCCAAATTAAAATGGCATTTTACGGTGAAATGTTCTGAATTTTGTTCAAGAAAAGCAAAATTAAACAGAGGAATGTTCTCTAATTAATTGGAACTCAATTTTCATTAAAGAAATCAAGATGTAGAGACACAGGCACGAGAAAAAAAGGGTTTTTTATTTTTTATTTTTTATGATTTGATCTATAATGCAGGGTAAGGGAACAAAATATAAAATTTAAATATATTTTCATCCCTTGGGTAATAGAAGCAACAAACCGTACCTGAAGCATTAATGCCATAATGCCACAGTGAAAAATAAGTACTCTCTCCGTCCCATTAGGAGAGCAGTATTACAATGCGAACTCTTTAATGGAACGAAGTAGTAAATGATTAATTGAAATAATTCATAAACAGACAACTTAGGGAAGGTGGTGCATCCCTCCATACATAGGGATCGGTTGTCACTTTAAAATCTAGACCAATTCATACATGTTTGAGAGTGAACAAAGCAGGAAAAGGAAAAAAGATGGATCGATCTGATAAATTAGCTAGACGTACGGTGTGTGTCCTCGGTTCATTTTAATACAAGAGTTTTGCTTTCTAATATTGAAAACAGTATTAAAGATCGAGTTGAGTCTTCCAGTAGAAATAGAATAGAGAGAGTAATCAATTGTATTAAATCGTTTCTTTCAATAATGAAATCCTCAATATATATTTGACTGCTTATCAAAAAAAATACCAGTTCCGAGAGCCATGAGCCATCCATATCAACCTTGATCTGCAAAAGGGACAAACGAAAGAACAACACAACCAACCTTCAATTAATCTAGTAAATCTAGAACTCAAATAGATACATAAACTCGACTCGACCCGAAAGATCGATTCAACAGCTGAAGAAATTAGTGAAAAGGGAAAGTGTTGGAAGAAAAGGAAGTGAGCTCACCTGGTATGTGTGTATATATATATATATATCAACTAAACTCCGGCTGTTCCCCTGAAGTGGGTAATAATTAAGGAGTGTTTGGCAGATCTTATATAGAGAAGAGAGAAGAATGATTGAGGTTTAATGGACAGAGAGAAGTTGGGGGGTTGCGTTGATATTAGCGCTTCAAAAGCAGCCATCTGCGCTCCTTTGATGAGTCTTCCATGGAGCGCAGGAGGTCAAGTTTGGGGCGGAACACTTATCAGTACTCTTAACTATTTATACGCTACGGTGCACGCATGATTGTGTGTGCTAGATGGGAACACGGTGTGATTGCACGGTGAATGCCCGATAATATTATTACGTGACAGCATAAAATTTATAAAAAATATATATAATTATAACAGTAATCAATTTTTGATTACAAATACAGAGTTAAAAAGAAGAAATATATGTCAAATTAATATAATATAAATACTTGAAATCTTTTCTCACATTTATAGAATTGGCGTGCCTACTCTATTCGCTTCCTTTTTCTTCGCCTCTTGTCAACTTCTTCTTTTTCTTATGAAAATTAATAAAGCTATTGAATAATTTCAATACGCTTTATAAGTATACTGCAACGACATGAGAAGCTCTGTTAGATGAGGTGAATTTGGAGACATATTCCGTAAATTTGGATATTGAAACATTGTTTTTTATTGGAGTAGAACATGCACAAACTTGCAAATTCGAAGAAGAGATTGAGAAAAATATATTCTAAATGGACGTACATATATTACGAAAAGTTGCCCAGTTAACGTGACTTGGACATGCGCATAAGGATTCTAAACAAGAAGAAAGTTATTTTTGATCTTAATGGACTGAAGATATAATATATATATATATCTATTCATTCTCTTGTGTGGATTACCAAAAGTCTTCAAATAATTAATCATTTACTAATTGTAAATTAAATAAAGGAAGTTTATGTGACAAAGTAAATAATCATCATATAATCAAGAGTCTTTTTGAAACTTATAGTACATGAAAAGTCACAAAATTAAAAAGAGATTAGTAGATAACAATAATAAAGAGCACAGAAAATAAAAATGAATTTAAATGGATTAATATTATATTTCACTCATTACATATACACAAACATGCATCACTGATCCGTCGATATTGTATCTAATAATTTAGAGAGTAATTGGCAGTTGTCAATGACTTTTTTGCCCAAGGTTTGTATTAATTGTGCAGATTAGGGCCTGTTCTTTTTGTTTCGTTTTGAAAACGGTTTTGGTTTCAACAGTAAATTTAATATATTTTAATCATATTCCATCATTTCCAATACAAATTTTTACTATTCAGCATCTACTTTTTACATTTTCAATACACTTTTTACATTATAAAACTATTTTCCAAAACTTGTTTTCAAAACCATTTTCAAAACGTTCAAAAAGAACAGGCCCTTAAGAGAGCAGCCCAAGTACAGAAGAGAAGTTCTAAAAGGTGGATTTTAGGAGCACAAAGGCATCCAAGCGGATCCGGGACGATCTGCAGAGCTGACCTCGGCAGGACGACCTGAAAAGATGACCTCGGCTGGACGACTTGAAGAGCTAACCTCGGCAGTGGCTGATCTGAAGTCCAGAGTCACTGATGCAGAAGTGGAGACTGATGTCGCACCAGCTCGATGTCAAGTTGGGAGTCGCCAGATCTATCTTGCGAGTAAAGGAAGCAGAAAAGGAAGGAGAATCCAAGAAGGAAAGAAGAAAATCGGATTTCCAATTGCAAAAGATCTCTTTACCAAATCTAAGTGCTGATTGATTAATCTCCTTATTTGATTAGGAGAAAGATTTTTATTCCAATTACTAGATTGCCTAAGTCCTAGAAATAGGCAGCTTGAGATTATACTCGACACGTTTTTTTATATCTAGTTTTACCTTTTCTTTTATGTAGTTTTAAGCTTTGGTTTTCTCTATGAATTCCGCAGCATAGTAGTAGTAGATTAATTTAGCTTTTGAGATACTTAATCTTTGCGGAATCCTGTTCGTCGGCTCCCGATTACGCAGTCCAAGTATTCAAGTAAAGTATCACGTATTTTCCTCATGATTTCCATTCCAAGTTGTTGCTTTGATTCTCAAATCATGAGTAGCTAAATATATTATTCTAGTGTTATGTATTAAAATCGTAATCCATGCATGTATAAAACTTGAATTAATCTAAGTATAATTAACTATGTTCTTAAATTAATCAGTGTTCATAAGTTTAATTACTAAGATTTTATTAAGACTGATCACCTTAGTTTAATCTAGTAGAGCCTTCGAGTGGCACAACCTTCAGCTATGAGGTGCTATTAATTGAGTAATAAATCCTTGAATTACGACGATAGGAGTTATTAGTGTTAGGTTTCTCTGGATCTTAATGCTGCTAATTAATTAATTAGGTGACTAGCGGGGACTCGCTGCTTAATTAATTAGTTGGTTAGAGAAGTAATCTTGAATAGCTGGGACTCGCGGGGATTACCGAGAAGTTGAGGAGAAATTGGGTTATGACTAGCGGGTGCTCGCGGTAATCTATAACTAATCGGTATAGGATAATTAGACCACATAAGTGTTCATGATTACATGCATGTGATGAAGGTGGATTATATAATACTAGAATACGTTCTCTATAATTTATACAAGTTAATTGTTATTTCTGTTTCTCTTAAGTATTCATGACAAACTAAAGGTCTCTTAAGGGACACAAAGGTGACGACTCGTCAAAATAGTTACTAAAGCATTAATTAATAAAAAGAAGTTAAGAATAACCGTCCCTGTGGATCGATCTTGACTACCATTGTATTAGATTTATTTAATTATTTGATTGTAGGTTAAAAGCAGTATAATTATTGTGTTTGCAGAGGTACACGACAGCTCTGTCAATCACATAAAAAGTCATTTATTTATAATAATGTATTTATTAGTAATAAAATAAACTATGTATCAATATAGACGTTCGATATTTTACATACATTTCTAACCCAAAATTTATATTAATTATATACATATTAATAGAAAAGATATATGCATATATATATATATATATATACGATGAATATTAATTTTTTGATGAACATGATTATTTATACATATAGATGATCCTTATATAATATGAAGTTAATCTAATATAGAAATTGAAAAAATAAATTAAGAAGTTAGTAAAGACAAAGAAATAGACATAAAAAAGAAAAAATATTTATTAAATTATTTGTCAATGTGGCAGCCATGTCAGCTTTAACATTATTAAATATAGGCTAGATGTTGCAGCCAAGTGGCACCCTTATATAATAGATATGTTACTTTCTATTATATAGGGTATCTATTTATATATATATATATATATAAAACATGTGATACTTTTATGAGAAAAATATAGAGTTTAGCCTGAAAAAATATTGGGTGTATGTATGAGATATGACTTACCGCGTTATCCCTGCGTTGGGGTCCACTTTCACAAATGTATAACTTATTATGAACACCAAGGTACAACACCTAAACTATCTAATTTAACATCATTTATTTTATTTAAGTATGTCTAATTGTGGACCACATATAATTATATTAGTAAGAATAGGATGAGTAAAAAGTTTGAAAGCAGAATATTCTATTAGAACAAAAAATATTTCTCAAATTGGACTCTTCAATGGAACGGAGAAGTATAACTTTTAATGTACTGTGTATCACTTATAGAAACTGATGTATCGGTAGCTTGGTTCTACATATATATATAATTTTATTTTCTATTATCTTGTTTATTAATGTTTTTCATTTTCTATTTTTAATAGTTTTTTTATCTTATCATATAAAATTTACTAGTTCAATGAAATTTTGTGAACATGAATATTACTCCCTCTCTTTAATTAATTTGAGAAGTCATATTTGGAAGGATAGTAATAATAAGATATTCGAATAGTGACTCTTCTATTGAAACAAAAATAAATCTTGAAAGTGAACTATTATAGTGAAACATAATATTTCTTTTTAATTTCATTTGTAATTAAAATTTATGAGAAAAGTTACGAATTACAATTTTTATTATAAATTTATTTTTCTATAATATACTTGCAATAAGTACTACTAATATCTAAACTTATAATATGGAAAATTAGGAAGATTGTTGCGTTTCAAATTTAGTTAATTATTTCGTCAAATCTCAAACATAGCCTACACAGCGTATATAATCGATTCTTCTCTCAGGACGCCGCCCCCTCCCTTTTCTCTCCAAACCCTAAAGTTTATTATTTTCTTCCGTTATCCACCTTAACAGGATGATGAGGAAATAGTTCTACTTTCGTTATTCCTATCTTTTATTTAGTTGTTTTAGTTCTAAACATTACTTTTCTCCTTCAAACACTACCACAGAATTCTCAATAGATGCGCCCCTTTGGAGGCGAGTGTTCTCCAAGGGGGGGGGGGGGGGGGGTGCAAAGGAATTGGAGGCGGGTGCAAGCTCCACCCGCTTCCAATGATTTTTGGAGGCAGGTGCATGCTAATAGTACTCCAATGATTTTTGGACACCCGCCTCCAATGTATCTATTGGAGGCGGGTGCAAGCTGCACCCTCCTCTAAAAATCATTGGAGTACTATTGGAGGCGGGTGCAAGCTACACCTGCCTCCAATAGTATCTATTCGAGGTTCCAATTCCTTCGCACTCGCCTCAAATTCCAAAACACGAATAGAAGGCGGGTGCTTTTTTTGCAACTTTTCCAGTACTATTTAAAAAAATTGTCTTTGTTTTGAACCGTTAAAAAATAATTTTAAAAATTTGTCGAGATTCGAGCAAGACAATAAATTAGTAGATAATAAAAATCACAAGTTTTAGAAGGAAATATATAAATATCTACTTTCGATTTTAACTTTAAATATAAGAGTATATGTAGCTTAGTGGTAAATTTAATGTGCAAGTGTCAAGTGATTATGCAGGCACGCGCGAGTTCGATTCCTACTAAACGCATAAATTGAAAAAAAAGAAAAATTAAATTTTGTACTGGGTGAGTATTGGAGGCGGGTGTAACGGACATCCGCCTCCAATATCCATTATAATTGTTATTGGAGGCGGGTGCCTTTCCCTATGAAAGGAGGCGGGTGCGGGCAGGCGGGTCCACACACTGAACACCCGCCTCCAAAACCCCTCTACACCCGCCTCCATTCACCTATTTTGCACTAGTGAAATAATTATTTTATCTTTGTTTATGGTATTTTTCTCTCTGTCTATGGTAATTTTTTCTCTAATTATGGTGATTCTATTCATAGTCATAGTATATTAATCCCTGGCCGTCTAGATCCCTGACGGTCATTACGAGATTTTTTTAGCACAATTGTGACTTTTATATTTCTACTATGTTTACATCTGTATTATGTACACACTTATAATTTAGAAGATTAGATATACTGTTGCAGTTTAGTTAGAGATAGCCACGGTTCCGGTTTGAACCGGAACTAGGCCGCCGGTTTTGGAACCAGAACCGTGGCCCCCGGTTCCAGAACTGGAACCGAACCCGCCTCTGGCGGTTAAGGTTCCGGTTCCTCTTGTCTGAGAACCGGGGACCGGCGGGTCGGAACCCTCCGATTCCAAAGAGTCCAACCCTCCGGTTCTAATGTGAGAACCATAAAAATAATAATTTTTACATTCCTCTTTGATAAGGATATCCAAGGCTAAAAATAACACAAGTTATGAGTCAGAATCCACAAAGCCAACCAGAAGGCAAAGCCCTTGAGAAGAATGCCAGGAGAAGTATAAGAGTCATGCTATTCAAAGATCCTTGAAGGAAAGGCATCTCCAAACTCTCCACAATGAAGAAAGGGTCGTTTCTTGAAGAAATCGGAAGGTTCTTGGACTTTAGAGAGACAAATCTTGAAGGTCTTGATTTTCTTGAAAATCTTGAATTTCGTGGTTTACTGAATCTTGAAGAACTTGAAAATCTTGATTTTTGACATTCCAAAATGATTCCGGGAGTTTCCAGAAGATTCCAGAAGCTCCCTACACTATCAGCACCATGCGCCATCTCAAAATGGGCCGAACTCACCATGGAGTCCATTCCCTTCAATTTTTGGCCAGACCAAGCCCACAAGGAGCAGCCCACACGCCACTTGGAAGCTTAGGTTAGAGAAGGATTAGGTTTTGTGCATGTTACCTAATTCTACTCAAAGTAGTTACTAGTTTGTTAGGTTGTTACAAGTTTGTTACAATTAGGCTTATTAGGATAGTAGTTACCAAAAAGGTTTACCTTCTTGAAACTTTTTTGTGATTTGTTTCTACTTCTTATTTTCTTATTTTTAAGTGTAAAATTCGGCCACCTCATTCCCCCTTGGCAGCTGAATTTCCTTTTTCATCCAATCCTAGTTCCTTTAGGATTTGGTTCTTGTAAGAAACCAATCTCTTGATTGGTTTCCAATTTTAATTCTTTTCCTAGTCTAATTAGGTTAGAATTTCGTTGACCCCTTTCCATAAAGGTGACTTAATTCATCCACCATTGTCCTTGCTCATTTAGTACTTGGTTTGTAAGGAAAATACAATTATGATTGGTTTCTACTTTTGCTGCTTTCAGTTATTCTTTTCCTATTGTAATTTGGACACCCCCATACCTATAAATAGGGGTGCCAACCACGAAATTCTTTAGTTAATTAAATGACATAAGTTATAGCTTTATACTTCTTTAATCACTCACCTTATTTTGGGCTTATATAATTTGCATGTTTGTTAATTGCTAAAAGCTACAGAAACTATAGGCTAATAGATAATTGCTCTGTCTATTGCTAAGCTTTGTTTCGATTCTATTATTCTCCACTTGGTTCGAATTGCGTGTTTAATTTACTTTGTAAGTTAGTAGTCTATCGAATCCAAGGGTAAGGATTCTAGAAGTTAAGAGCTGCGTCTTGCATTCAGACTTTCCTTGGCACTTTCTGCATCAAGTTCTTGGATTTCCCGGTGTGGAGTTCAGGGGTTCACATCAATTGGTATCAGAGCCAAGGCTGTTTGCTCGACAGGAGGAGATTGGAGTAACAAAATCAACTCATCAGGTGTTTTCTATTCCCTTAATCTACTTTAATTACTGATTTTGTGGAAAAGAACGCTCCTTTTTGAGAAAATTTTTTCTTTTTCTTAAATAAACTATTTCGATTTTGCTCATATTTTTTTTGCAAATTAAAATCGAAATTTTGGCTTGAAAAAGTAAAGGAAAATCAAAAAGAAGATTTTAAAATCGGTTTCTTGAAATTTTTGGGAAAATCGGTTTTAGGGTTTCTAAAGCTAGGGTTTTTGTGGCTGTTTTTGCTCAAATTGGGTACTGTTTTTGCAATTGCTTTTGTGAATCCAATTAGTGCTGTTTTTGGTAACAATTAAAGGATAACTGACACTTTTTGTTGCTGAAATTGCTCTTTAATTTGGACTATTTTGCTTTCCTCTCCCTATTTGCAGATTGTGTTAATTTGGTGAACTTTGGCGGTTGATGTTAAGCCACTCACCTTGTTTTTGCCATTTGTGATATATATATGCACGTATTTTGATATATATATGCACGTATCTTGATACTTTGTTTTGAATTCTTAAAAATATATTGAATTCTTGAAATTGTATCGTTGTGCTGCCTAAAGTTATAAAATCGCATATTAGGGTTGGGAGGTGATAAAATTGCAATTTTTGGTATCTTTGTGGCAATTGTTTCAAGGATTGATTTCTCCACAGTTTAAAGTATGCCTGCAAAGTTGATAGTGTTCGTTCATCGACACTACTCCCCACAGCAGTATGCTCCAAAAATAAAACCGAAAACCCTGCCCAAACCTGACCTGACCTGACCCGGAACTGACAGGTCGGGGCGGTTCCAGGTCAGATGGGGGCGGATCGGGTCTGAGATTTGCTCACCCCTACCGGGGCCAATACAATTTAAGACCTATTAATTATTAGGGTGAAATGCACCAAATATTACTTAACTATCGGCTTTTGCAAAAAACACCATTTTCCTTTAAAAACTGCAACTACAAGCACTTTACTTTCAAAACGTGCGCCCAGTACCACTCTGTTAGTCAATTCCGTTAAGTGACTAACAGTCAAAAAAAGAAAGGGGCAAAATAGTCATTTCACACGTTGCAGCAATGTTCATCGTCTTCCCAAAAATATCCGGCACTGTTCATCGGCCAATTTTTTTTTTTTTTTTCTTCTTCTTCTTCCAATTATAATTCAAATGGAGGATTGAAGGATGAAACCCAGCATCTTTAGCTTCCGATTATAATTATAATCGGAAGAAGAAGAAGAAGAAGAAGAAAAAAAAAAATGGCCGATGAACAGTGCCGGAAATTTTTGGGGAAGACGATGAACAGTGCCGCAACGTGTGAAATGACGATTTTGCCCCTGTCTTTTTTTGACTGTTAGTCACTTAACGGAATTGACTAACAAAGTGGTATTGGGCGCACGTTTTGAAAGTAAAGTGCTTGTAGTTGCAGTTTTTAAAAGAAAGTGATGTTTTATGCAAAAGTCGATAGTTAAGTGGTATTTGGTGCATTTCACCCTAATTATTATATATGACATATAATTATTGATTAAGTTTAATAAGTTATAGATGAACCTTCTAATATATAGGGACAATAATTTGTGTCACTTTAGTGTCCGATTATATGGATTTGCGTTCTAAAACCTTACCAATTTAAGTACTTGTATATCATATTATTTGAGTCTACCCATTTTAGTTACAAACATTCCCATGTTCGACCCTAACCGGCCATTTATATATCTCATGTTCAGTTCATGTTGTACTTTAATATCGTATGAAAAGTTACTCGTGTTCAAGATAGCGGGTTCATGTTTTGAGTGTTAAAGTCTTTAACTTTAATTTTACAACTTTAATTATTCATATTGAATGCCGATTAACTCACAAACACGCTAAAACTCAATTCGATCTGCTATATTTCTGAAGAGAAAATATGATCTCAACCTTAATACAGTAATATTAAATATGTATTTTCCGTCTGCTATATTTAGTTTTGTAATAATTTTAATTCTTTTTTTCTTCAACTTAATTAGCACTTTTGCTTTTATATTTGCAAATTTTTACAATTTCAGTTATTTTTATATGTTACAAACAATTTTCAAGTCATTTGAATTATTTTTGAAAAGTTTAAGAAATACAAAGGTCTAATTATCAAAACTTATAATTCATTAAATACTTTAAAATGTGATTTATAAGTCATAATTTTGTAGCAAAACCATCAAAACTATACTCCATTCATCTCATTAATTTTGAATTTTTAATTAATTACCAGTTTTGATAATTAAATTTGAATTTTTGTAACATGCTCAAATGACCTTTAAGACTACATATAGCAGGTGAAATTGGTTTAAATTATTAATATTTTCAAACTTAAAAGAATAAAAGTGTTAAATTTAAAAGAAAAAATAAATTATATATTAAGAAACTAAACAGATAGGTGACCAAAAATGTAATTTTCCCTGATTTAGGTACTTACGTCAGCAAAAGGTGTGCGTTTCCCAGGCAAATGGCAAAAAACGTCCAAAGTGAATATACGTGATCAGAGTCATTTTCTACTAGACTTATCGTATTCTTTTTAAACGAATGCAGAAACTTGAAGTATCACAGTTACGTGCGATAAAAATACACGTTTTGAATTTAGCATTTAATATATTGTGTATCGAGTTTAATCACTAGTGTATTGGAATTAGTCTCTGAAATATCGCAGCTATGAGTCGAATTAGTTTTTGATATATTGCATATCAAGTTTGGTCTCTAAAGTATCTCATATTGAATTTAACCTTTAATATATTGCGGTTATATATGGCTTAGTTGCTGAAGTATTGCATATTAAGTTTAATAGTTTCATATGTATCACATACTAAATTTAACCTCTGATGAATTGAGTATAACCTTTAATTAATGTATCGTAATTATGTTAAAATAATAAATCCTATCAATATAAAAAGAAAACACAAGTTTAGCAGCTAAAGTATCACGTCAAATCGGCAGAAAATTCAGAAAAGAAACTCCCTCGTGTTTAAATTCTGATCATAAATTATATTTGAAAAAATGGACCGATAGAACAAACAAAAATGATGAAACACCGACATACTTCTGCTGATGGGTCTTATTTCCACTAATTATGAAGAGCGAAAAATAGTACTGCAATAACTGACAGTGATATCAACATGACGCCCACTTGACATTAAAATCTATTTAATTAGTTTTAATGTCATACTCTTAATCCACTTCTTTGTAATACCATTTTCAGTATTATAAAATAGATTAACTCTTTTAATAGTAGAAAAAATATATTATTATTTCTTCTATTTTATTAAAAAAATTTACTTTGTATTATTGAAAGTAGTATTAGAAAGTGGACTATTATAATAAAACAGAGGAATTCTAATTTACGTTTTTTTTCCTTCAATAAAAGTGTTATTTTTTTTAATTTTTTCTTTTCCTACTTCAATAGAAGAATTTCATTTTTATTATTTTTAGTTTTCGTAGTTTATTAATAATTATATTTGTCTCACAATTAATTTATATAAAAACTCACCGTAAAAATTTCAATAAAAATAATAATACTTTGATCACCCTCATTTTGAGGTGAATTTAAATGGTAACACATCAATAATACTTTGTTCATACTAGCTAACATCTTCTAATTGGTGAGTATTCTTAGTCTGTCTACACTTTCTAAATTTCTAATCTAGTTTTTTTTCTTTTTTTTTTTGGAAGAGGGTAGTTTTTAATGTTGCAAAGTTTATTTGATGACTAAATGATGTGGCTGAGTCACATATAGAAATGACGTTGGCGTATTTGGAGAGCTTTCTAAATTTCTAATCTAGTTTTTTTTTCTTTTTTTTTTTTTTTGGAAGAGGGTACGTAGTTTTTAATGTTGCAAAGTTTATTTGATGACTAAATGATGTGGCTGAGGCACATATAGAAATGACGTTGGCGTATTTGGAGAGGTTTGATTGGCACAAGAAAAATAGTGAAATTTTGAAGATTCGTGAGCCTAGCTTGATTGGGAAACAAGCTCAGTAATAAGTCTCATAGCCTCGCGATAACCTTAAATGGATTTCGGCCAAATTCCTTCGCCTGAGCCTTCAAAAACCCGTTTTTGGTAACTTTTGTTTTGGCAATATTGTTTGACTGGAATGTCCGATTTGGTTGCTGTTTTTTTTCATTATTCTTATTTCTTTTAGTAGATCGATTCCATGTTGGTTTTGGAGAAATTTTCTTTTTTGGCGAATTTTCTATTTATGCTTAATTTCAATTCTGAACGCCTTTTACCTATGAAAAGGGTGTGCCATCTTTTGTAATCTTCAATTATTGATTGAATGAACTTCCACATTTATACTTTACTTAATTTTTGGTAATCCTAGTGTGGATTCAACGAATATTGGATGCTTAATTGACTAGCAATTGTATGTCAATTCAATAATTTTTCGAAAGGTTTTCTAATTGTTGCGAAATCTTTCTCGTAGATAGTTCCGCTAGTCACTAAATGACAAAATGCGTAAATAAATAAACAGGTAAACATTACATTTGTGTGTATGTGTGTGTATGAGAGATAAATGATAATTGATAGGGAAGTGAAAAAAAACTAGTTAATTTCGTTGCATTACATAGAGCCACTTGACGATTTTAATTTTAAATATCCAATAATTAGTCTTCATGTGATCGCATTAATCAATATGAAAATTCACTATCAACTTTCACAATCTATATCATCATTCTATTAGAGAGGTTGCATGTATGGCACCTATTTATTTATGTTTTTTCTGAAATTGCGTTTAGAAATGTAAAAAAAGTTGCATTATTAATAAATATGAATTCTTATTTATAAATATGAACGAGATTTTTAAAAAACTACAAAAATCAAAAAGTGTAGTACGCTCATAAACTGAAAACATTTTAAATGTGAAATGGAATGACAAATCATCTCTGCCTCAAATGCCCTTGGGAGCCTGGGCCTTAATGGGCCACCAATTCCACCTTGCTTAACAAAAAGGGGCCGAAATATATTTGGCCACAACTGTCCAAAATCTGCAGAAACGGATACATTTTACGCTATCCCAGCTGATGATATTTCTTCTTCCTTCCAGAAAATAAACTGAGCTGAAGAACACTTTCAATTGTCAGCTAAAAATGGCGACCATTTCCCGACTGCCGATAACGTCGTCGTTTTTGTGCTCGTCTTCTTCCTCTTCATGGCAGTCCTACAAGCGGCGCGGCTTGAACGGAGCACTCTGTTCGGTTGGCAGTGCTAAAATTCCCATGCCACCGATAAACCCTAAGGAGTGTTCCCCTGAAGTGGGTAATAAGGAGTGTTTGGCAGATCTTATATAGAGAAGAGAGAAAAGAGAAATTAAAGAGAGAAGAATGATTGAGGTTTAATGGCAGAGAAGTAATTAAAGAGTTTGGCTTCAAAAAGATCACGCGTGGTATAAAGTATTGCATATAACTTAATTTTGATGTGTCACATGTCATTTATAGCATATGATGTGTATCGAGTGATTGGCTATAAATGTATTACGTGTTTCTAAAAAAAATTAAATAAAGAAAAAAGTATCGCCAATACGTATCATTTATAACCTTTGATTTACCGAGTTTACTTGCTGATCAATTTTTAAACAAAATAATATTGTTTGTAATGAAATAAATATTTTTTCTGAAAATTTTAGGAGTTACGGAACAAATTTTATCAACTTCCCATAATCTCTTTTCTGCTACAAGCGAAATCAGTTGTTCGAGATCAAACTAGTCACACACCGCCTGAGGCTGATGCCTCGAAGTCGGCTCGATGTCGAACCGACTCCTTTCTATAAGATTATTGGAAAATTTCCAGCAATCTTTACTTTGGGTATTCTTCGATAATTATGCATTTAAAAAAAAAAAAATCAAAGAAAACATTATTGATAATTTTTAAATTATTATAATTTCATTTGGGGCGTGTTTTATTATTCGCCTTATTAAAAATTAGAACTGTCTGTATCGTGGAATATTACGATTTTACAATCACAAAATTTCAAAAGACTGTACCTCTAATTATAACAAAATTTATTAAAATAACACAATAGCTAAAAGTAACTTTTATCAGTAATTTTATACGTACACATTTTTGTAACATCTTACTATCCGATCCTACTTCAAAATTGATTATATATTGTGAGAATCCTCCCCAATCCCAAGTAGAAATGAATAAGTCCAGATATTAACAGACAACGAACTGCATGGCCCATGCAAAAAATACCATCAAATCAAACGATCGAACTCAAACCGGCGGGTATAAATGCAAAAACGTGATCTCAGCCGCTCCAATCTTCACCTTCAACCCTCCATGGCCATGCATGCATGTAGCGCAGAAGGTCCCTTTTGAAGCGCAGCTATCAAACACCATATCATTCACATTCAATTATTGTTCTCACTTTCTCTCTATATATAATTAACCCTTGAATCCTCACTTTCTACTTCACAAGGAAAGCTCAGAAGCTAACGTTAATTAATGTCATACGTACAAAGGTTAGCTTCAAATATATATTATTAATTCTTGTCAAATTTCTAGATCCTGTGTTTTTTTTTTTTTGTGGGTGGGTGGGTGGGTGTTTAATTTATTTTTTTGCAGAACTTTCAAGCTAGCTTATCTTGGTTTAATTCATGGATACTTCAGCGACATCATGGTTCTCTGAACTGGTAAGAAATTTATAATGTTTGGTTCATGAATTCTGAAACTCCTTTTGGGCTTCTTTAGATAATTCATGTGTTATAATTAAAAGGCAAAAATAAAAATGTCAAACTCTGCCAATATTCTTACATAATTTTCTCGTATATGTTATGGTTTTAAAAAGATTGCATATTGTTGGATATATTGTATAGTTAAGTGTATTTTGGGCCTCGTAGGTTTGGTATGTGAGCTGTATATAAACTCTTTGTACAAGTTCATAATGAATACAGAAAAATATTTCTCATAATGGTATCAGATCCACGAAATAAAAAACCCTAGCCTCCACCTTTGTTTTTTCGAGCGCAACCCCCCCCCCCCCCCCCCCCCCTTCCTTCACCATGGCTGATGAAGGATCGAAGACCACGACCCCCGGCATCGACCAGCAGACGCCGGCTCCGGCGAACCCCCCGAACTCGAAGATCGGGACTGATGACCCTGATGCAGAGATTATTTATCAGTGAATTGACCCCTCTTCTCCGTATTATCTTGGCTCCAATGATAATCCGGGGAACATGATTAGTACGGTGAAACTTAATGGTGCAAATTACGAACAATAGGCTCGTTCTATGCGCTTATCGTTGCGAGGAAGGCGAAAGTATGGTTTTGTGGATGGTAGTATTCGCAAACCTGTGAATCCGATGTATCTGAATGATTGGGATGCGGTGCAATCTACACTCATGCAATGGATCATGACCACCATTGACGAGTCGCAGAAGAACACGATTCCTTATTTTGAAGAGGCGAAACCGTTGTGGGATTTATTGCAGAGACAGTTTACTGTTAGTAGTGGGCAACGACAACAGGAGTTGAAATTTGAGCTGGCCAATTGCAAACAGACTGCCACCATGTCTATTGCTACATACTTTGGGAGATTAGAAAAAGTATGGGATGAACTCGACAAATACAATCCGGTGCCTGCTTGTATTTGTGGAATGAGTGAAGAGTTTCAGAAGAAAAAGGATGAGGTGAAGTTTCATGATTTTTTGTTTGGCATCAATCAGGAGAGATTTGGGAGCCTTCGTTCTCAACTTTTGGCGCAAAATCCACTACCCACCTTGGATTGGGCATTTAAGGCAATGAATCAAGAGGAGCAACTGCAGACCTGGAACAGTTCTGTCAAATCTGACTAGGCGGATGTGATGACTTTTGCTGTAAAAGCCCTGCATAAAGGTACTTCTGAGTATAAATCGAGATTTCTTCCTAATGTCACTTGCACTTACTGTAGTAGAATTGGGCATGAGGAATCTACCTGCTTTGGGAAGAATGGATATCTGGAATGGTGGGGAGAACGGCCTCAATTCCGTGGGAAAGCCAACCCTGATCGTGGAGCTGGCCATGGGAAAGGAGGCGGACAGGCAGCAGGTGCAGCGGCGCGACCTCGCGCTGTTGAGGCATGGGCAATGGTCTGTCCGGTGACCAATGGAGGTGCCGCGGTGGGCAGTGGTGATTCGGCGCCTGTTTTGGGTATTCCGGGTGTGAGTTCTGAGCAATTGCAATAGCTACTTTCTCTTTTGGGTAATAAGAGCACCGATGATCGATTGAGTGGTGAGTTTCTATCCAGTTTATGGCTTATAGATACGGGTGCTTCGAATCATGTCATGGGTAACTTGTCTTTGTTGTCCAATTTACATGATATGCCTTATTACACTGTTGGACTTCCTAATGGTAGTAAGGTTGTTTCTGTGAAAAGTGGAACGGTCAGATTGTCTAGTCACTTGACCTTTAAACAATGTTTATTATGTACCTCATTTATTGTGCAACCTTATTTCTGTTTTGCATCTGGCTGATGATACTGACTGTGTGATACACTGTGTTAAATCTGGCTGTATTATTCATGATCGACGTTTGAGGATGCTGATTGGAATCTGTGAACGGCGGGGGGAACTCTACTACTTCAGGGGTGGCTTTGGTGTTCAGGCAAATCAAGTTTTTGATCAGCAGGATCCGGTTGTTTGGCATCAAAGATTGGGGCATCCCTCAGCTAAGATCATGAAAAACCTACCATTTGAGTTTATTTCTAGTGATGTGTGAATAAGTCATGTGATGTGTGTTGCCAGGCTAAACAGAGTCGTGAATTATTTTTATTGAGTGACAATAAAGCATGTTTTCCTTTTAAATTGATACACTGTGATTTGTGAGGTCCCTATCATACTTTATCTTTGTGTGGTGCTCGTTTCTTTATCACTATAGTTGATGATTTTACTCGAGGAGTTTGGATTTACTTGATGCATGATAAAACTGAGGTTTGAATTGTTTACCCATTTTTTTAGCTTTAGTAGAACATCAATTTAATGCTAAAGTTAAAACGGTGCGGAGTGATAATGAGACAGAATTCTTTTGTCTTAGAAATTTTTTGGCTGATCGGGGTATTATTTTTCAAACCTCTTGTGTGGGCACCCCTCAACAGAATGGTAGAGTTGAACGGAAACATAGGCACATATTAGATGTAGCTCGGGCTTTAAAATTTCAGGCTAATCTTCCTGTGCAGTTTTGGGGTAAATGTGTTTTAACTGCTGGCTATCTGATAAATTGGACTCCCTCGAAATTGTTGAATTATAAGTCCCCGTATGAATGTCTGTTTGGTGTGAAACCTCTTCTGTTTGAGATACGTGTTTTCGGTTCTTTGTGCTATACCCATAACTTGAAAGCCAAATTTGATAAGTTTGCTATTAGAAGTCGTCGGTGTATCTTTGTGGGATATCCGTTTGGGAAAAAGGGGTGGAAGTTGAATGATTTGGAGACCCCTGAATATTTTGTCTCCCGTTATGTTAAATTTGTCGAATCTGTGTTTCCTTTCTCCGATCATCCTTCTGCTGCTTTGGTTGAGGAACATATTGTTGCACAGAACTTGGTTGACATTGTATAGGATGAGGTTGAGCAAGATGAGGACCTACTGAAGGTGCCTCCCCCTTCGGCTTCGCCTAGCACCACCTCGGCGCCACCAGATGTGCCGGGTCCAGCGGCGGCAGGAAGAGATCCCGAGGCTGTTCTGCAGCCCTCTGTCGCTGCCCAGGGCGGCCAACAGCCACAGTCCGTGGTGGATGAGGCTGAGGTGAGAGGCGAAGGGGATCCGGTTGTGCATTTGGGTAGAGGTATGAGTACTCGGGTTCTTTCTGTTCTTTTTCGAGATTTTGTGGTTAACACAGTTATTGGTTTCAAGTCCACCCCCTTCCCCCCCCCCCCCCCCCCCACCTCCGCTTCATCGAGTTCCAAGCATTCCTCCGGCCATGGTAATCTCTACCCTTTGTCTAATTATTTGGATAGTAGTTATTTTTCGGTGGACCATCGTACCTTTCTTTCAGCTGTTACTACAGGAGTTGAGCCTAAGTCTTTCAAAGATGCCATGAAAGATGCAGGTTGGCGTGAGGCTATGCAGACTGAAATCTAAGCTCTGGAAAAGAATGGGACTTGGACATTAGAGAAATTACCAGCTGGCAAGAAAGCATTGGGGAGTAGGTGGATCTATAAGATCAAGTATCGTTCAGATGGGCAGGTTGAGAGGCTCAAGGGACGGTTGGTGGTGTTTGGCAATCACCAAGTGGAAGGCATTGATTACTCTAATACGTTTGCACCAGTGGCGAAGATGGTGACTGTCAGGACTTTTCTAGCAGTTGCAGCAGCAAATGATTGGGAACTACACCAGATGGATGTTCACAATGCCTTTCTGCATGGAGATCTGACGGAGGAGGTGTACATGCGGGTTCCTTCTGGTTTTGGCAAAGGGAGAGATGGCCAAGTGTGTAGGCTTCGCAATCGTTGTATGGGTTGAAGCAGGCCCCCATATGTTGGTTTGTAAAGTTGACAGCAGCATTGTGGAGGTCTGGGTTTGTTCAGTCTTACTCGGATTACTCACTGTTTACTTTTTCGAAGCAGGGGATTAGGATGAATGTTTTGGTGTATGTGGATGATTTGATTATTTCGGGGAACAATTCCAAGGAACTTGCAGAGTTCAAGAAATATTTGAGTGCCTGTTTTCACATGAAGGATCTGGGGAAGCTCAAATATTTTTTGGGCATAGAGATGGCGAGGAGTGCAGAGGATATTTTTTTGTGTCAGCGAAAATACACTCTGGACGTTATATCTAAGACAAGACTGCTGGAAGCAAAGCCCGTGTCGTTTCCGATGGAGCAGAATCAGAAACTTGCAGCTTCGACCAGTCCGGACCTGGCCGATGGGGAGAAGTATCGGCGGCTCGTGGGTAGGCTTATCTATCTGGCTTTCACTAGGCCAGACTTGTGTTTTTTCGTGCACATTTTGTCTCAGTTTTTGTAGGCAACAAATGAGGATCATTGGGCAGCAGTCTTGAGAGTAGTACGTTACTTGAAGGGGAGCCCGGGACAGGGTGTTCAACTTCAGAGAGACTGTAATCTGAAGTTGACAGTGTGGTGTGATTCAGATTGGGGTGCTTGCCCCAAAACACGGAGATCAGTTATTGGATGGATAGTATTTCTTGGTGTTTCACCTGTCTCTTGGAAGACCAAGAAACAGGCTACAGTTTCACTTTCCTCTGCAGAGGCAGAATATCGGGCTATGGCGAAAGTGACTTGTGAGTTGAAGTGGCTTAAGGGACTTCTCCAGAGTCTTGGGATTTGCACGGAGGGGCTAATGCAGGTATTTTGCGATAGTCAGTCAGCACTGCATTTGGCTCAGAACCCTGTTTTTCATAAACGATCGAAACATATTCAAGTGGATTGTCACTTCTTGAAGGATGCCATAGTGGAGGGGACCATTGCTACATCACACGTTCCCACGAATTCTCAGTTAGCAGACATCTTTACCAAACCGTTAGAGCGACAGCAGTTTCAGTTTTTGCTAGCCAAGTTGGGCATACACAATTTGCATGCGTCAACTTGAGGGGTGGTGTTGGATATATTGTATAGTTAAGTGTATTTTGGACCTCGGAGGTTATTTTGGGCCTCGTAGGTTTGGTATGTTTGCTGTATATAAACTCTTTGTACAAGTTCATAATAAATACAGAAAAATATTTCTCATCACATATGCTTCCCTAGTAAATTATTTATGTAATATTAAAAATAACATTGCAAACATGGTTGTGTAAATGAAATCAACATGAAATTGATCCAATTTTGAAAACCAAATAAAGTAGAATGTGGAGGAAACATGAAGGATCGATTATTGGGGCTGATTTATCTTCATTTCAATTACGTAAAATTTCCACCGCACGTTCAAAAAGGAGGACCTCATTATCGTGCTTGCCCTTGCGGACAAAGACGAGACGTCCCTCAGCCTTGTAGGCCAGTTTTAGCTAACATACATGAAATTATCTAAGATTCAACTATAATGCGACTTCATTGCTGCACTTTGTGTCAACATTTTGGGGGCATTTTCGTCTGGAAAGGGGAAACGTTTGAGCCTCCCACGCTTCAGCATCGTACGCTGAATAAAAATTTTTGGGCCCCACTTCTGATTCAGAACGTGGCGTCCGGCCATTGGATATGGAGACTTTACCGTCCGGTACTTCGCCTTTGACTAAAACGACGTCGTTTATGCGGGAAGAATCGATGTTCCAACCTCGCGTCTTCTCTCTTCTCCATCGGCTCAAGGCCATTTTTTGCGCGGGGGGGGGGGGGGGGGGTACGAGCCGTCCATGGAGAAAATGGCAGACCCCTTCCTCTTCCTTCTCTTGCCCGGTTCAGTGGCCTTCTCGAGAAGCCTCGAGAGTTTCGATTTCTATCAGCGGCGATGGGATGTTTACTTTAACAGCGGAGCTTCTCATCCACACAAGTTCTCTGCCACCGCCGATCCTAGGGCTTCTCAAGACCCATCATCTCTCCTCTTTTCTTTTCCCCCATTTTCTCCTCTTCATCTTCTTTATTCTATTTTATTTTCCTGTGCTCTCCCTCAACCCACTTTCTTCAACGAAAAACTTGAGGTGATTTTATTTTTTTCATTCCAAATCGGGTTTGTGTTGGTTTCAAAGCTAATTTCTGACTTTCCTCTGGGTTGATGTTCTTCTTTTTGGGTTTTCTTTGGTCGGTGAACAAGTTGATGAGTGCTAGGAGGTGAACACATCTTCAGGGTTCAAGGTGTATTTTCTTCGATTTACGTTTGTGTAAGGGCTTCTGTTCATTTGTTTGATGTTGACTCTTTTGTGCTTCAGGAAGGATGGTGAAGCTTGGGAGACGCCAGAAGGTTGACACAAACCGCAGCAATGTAGCCGCATCCTATGCTACTTGAAAGGTGAGCAAAAGAAAAACCTATTGACGAAAGCTTTGCTATTTTTTCAGATTTTAGGGATTTTTTTAGTAATACTTTATCAACATGGTTTTGCTATCCACCTCCATCTGCCCTTTCTTCAACCTTCTTAGATGAAAAAGGTGATATGTTTTCCCTTTCATTTTAGTTTTGTTTTCCCTTGCATTGGCTAATGTTGTTTTAGTGTTTATGATTTATTTTAGGATGAAGTACTGAATTTCTGTCACTTTTAGGTACTGATATCCACAAGCTCTTAGTTGTAGATACATATGGATTGGTCTGGTTATAATTGTCTAGCTGGGACTACATGCTTGACTGCTTTATTTCTGCAGGTCTCTTGTCTTCCATGATTTTGTAGCAAAGTGTCTTGCTAAGGATCCACGGCTTCGTCCAACTGCTGCTGAGATGCTAAAGGTATCCATAAATATTTCTTTTCATATTTTCTGTTGATCGATTGTGCCATGAAGTATAATATGATTTTAAGCTGGTTCATTGAATTTTTGTTTCTCTTGGGATTTTTAGATCAAGAGAAGGACACTTCTCTTGTCCAAAAATATACTCTTTTTATGGTTTTGGTTGTGACATTATGGTTCTGTAGTTGTTCATTTGGTACAATCAGCTATTTAGAACCAAGCTGGATTATCACTTACTTTGGTGTAGTCAATTATGTTGTCCCGTCTTTTAGGCACTTGACTATATTTCCTTTCTATGGTCTTTCCTTATTAGTGTATATCGTCTGCCATTCTTGGTTTGCAGTTCATCGTTTTTTCATTCTTCACATAAAGCTTTCATCTGAGACGTATAAATACATTTTAATAATCTTCTTGTTGTGTGATATCATACAGAGGAACATGTCTTCTTAGTCTATTATTTATTTTGAGTTGTGTGAACTGCTTTTAGTTTCTATAAGGTGAGTTTGTCATATATCATTTCTTATAGTCCCTGGTTCTGTGGCTGGGCCAATGATTTGCTATTAGTACCTGGATTTTGCTCTACTTATTATTAGCCAAAAATGGTAGAGAAAGAAATGAAGCATCTTTTTGCTGCTGTTGTTGTTGTAATCAAGGAAACTGATGAGGGTGTCCTTGCTCCCATTTGAAGCTAAATATGATTTTATCTATTAGATATGTGCATTATTTTGTTTCATCCTTCTTTGCATTGTTTGTTTGTTTTTCTCTTTGTAATGAAAAAATCCAGTGTAAATCTGGAATTAGTACCGGTGTTCTGTAATAAATTCTGTTTAATTGTTTTGATGCTATTGCTGTAGGGTACAGTTGATTTTTTGCTGTAATTTTTCAACAGTGTCCGACTCAGGTGAGGCTCAACAGCAACAAGAAGAACAGCAACAACAACAAGGTTTGGCAAAGGTAAACATATTTTTTATAATTTGAGTCCACCCTTCAGTTTACCCTGCAATAAATTTCAGCCCACTCTTTTTCTTTTTAACAGCATGGCTTGAATGCCGTTGAAGTTGGATACCCCTTGTGCTTGTTCTGGAACCATTTGGGGGCATTTTATTCTGGAACCATTTTATTCATTTATCATATCAATTGATTCTGCCCATGGATTCAAAGGGTTTTGCTTCTGAGGTCTTTTCTTTTGTTCTCCTATCTAATGTTCTCATTTTTTTAATCATATTTTATTTTATGTTTTATTTGATGTGAAAATAGTCATTCTTGATTTGCCTCAGACCAAGGAGCTAAGAATTTCTCTTGAGGGTGTATAGAGTTGGTTGGGGTTTTTAATTTTGTTTTGAAGTAACCTCTTTTATTTTTACTATTTTGTCCAGAGCTCCCTTCGTGTTTCATGCTTGCCTATGTTATGTTCATGCTGCTTCTTGTTCTTGTCTTCCAAAATTCATATTGATAGGTTCTACTTTTTTCAGTTCTCACTGTCATTTTTTTTTTTAACTGAGAAATAATTCTTCTGCTTAGTTGGGTTTTCCTTTTATAATGTTGAGCTAATGTTTTGTTGGTGCTTTCAATCTTTGGTGCTTCTTCATGCTTTTAGAACCCTTGATGGAGATTTCTCCATTTTTTTATTGTCCGAGTGTCCTTACTTATATATGTACTTATATATGATGCATGCTAAACTAACTGGTGTGAGATTGGGGCATTGTGATATGTATTTGGTTTCTTTTCTCTACCTAAAAACTGGTGTGATTATTTAAAGCTCCTGAGTTTCTTTGTTCTCACTATAAACCTTCTTGTTTGTGTAGATCAACAATTTTTGAGTCCAAAGTTATAGAAGTTTGGCTTTTGTTGATGTGGACATGTAATAAGCAGTTCATCAGTTGAATTTATTGATTTTTCCTGTAATTTGAAATTCTGACTTTGTTAAAAGCATATTGGCAATTATATCTTTAGATAATACCAGTTTCCAGCATTAAGCTAGATGGTTGTTCGGGGTGCTGCTTGTTGAAGGAAACAGTTTCCATTGCTCTTGTATCTTTACAAATAAATGGTCTATAATTTACTTGATGGTGATTAATCAGTGTCAAATAATTCTTTGTTTGTCAAGTACCCATGACTTGGTGATGTTTAGCTTTATTGTGTTAATTGTTATCCATTTTTTAAGGTACTTTTCCATTTTAGTAAATAGTTATGTGTGGATTAGAGCTTTCACTGTCTTCGATTTTAGTATGCAATACATCAAATTGTAGAAGTGTGAAGCTTATTTCAGACTAAAAGGAATTTTCTTGTGATTTGTTTAAACTTCTGATACCTGATGCAATTGGTGACAATTTCAGGTGTTTGACAGATATGGCTGGAAGGATGCAACACAATTTGTGTGTGACCAGCTAGCTAGGGTCATTGTTGAAGATGCAGATTTTCCTTTTCAGCTTGAGAAAGTGGTTAAAAGGTCTTTCACAAAACAGATGCTACATTTGCAATTTTGTGCTCTCTGGAGGCTTCCCTCTCATTTGGGACTATTGCACTGTCTCTTTTGACCACCCAAACACAAAACGGATGACCATCAAGCTCTATGTCCATTTTCAGCTACTTTTATATGACTGGCTTTTGTTTTAAATGTTTTTTTTTTAACTCTTGTTGTTTATCGAACTTTTTTTTATTTGCCTTCCCTCAGTGGCAAATGCGCCTTGAGTGCTTGTACAATTTTGTAGGTCTTGGTACCATTTTCAATGACAGGTGTACTTTTGCTGTATTAATTTATAGTGGATCATTTAATCATCCCTAACTAATAAATTTTAAAAAATAAATACTAATCAATATGGAGGTGCGTAGCGCCGCCGAGTGCTCAGCCGAAAGGGAAGAAGTCCTCCGGTGGCGGCGGCCGCCGTGTGAGACCGGCGTCGCAAACCTATGACCACATTATAGCTGAAAGGAAGCGACGGGAACAGCTCAGCCAGCGGTTCATGGCTCTTTCCGCCATTGTTCCGGGCCTCAAGAAGGTATTAAGTATTACTCGATCCCCGTTCTATTAGAAGAATTTAGTTTAAAAAATGTACAACTTATTTTGGATTTTAAGGTACAACACCAAAAACACTTAATTTGTCGCAATTTATTCTATTTAATTGTAGGTTAATTATGAATCATATATTATTATTATACTAAGGTTAAGAAAGAGCAAAAAATTTAAAGGTTAACTCTTTTATTGAAACAAAAATAAATTTTCAAAGATGTATCCACTTTTGTACTGCAGCACATCAGTTAGCTTATTTATTTTTATCACTTTAGCAAGAAATTTACGGTTTTCTTTCCCTTTTCTAGTGTTAATTTATGCCCTAAGAAATTGTACATAATTCTTACACAAAATTTGAATAATTTGTTGGCAGATGGATAAAACTTCAGTTCTTGGAGATGCCATAACGTACTTGAAACAACTCAAGGAGAGAGTAAAGACGCTGGAGGAGCAAGCCACGAAACAAACCATGGAATCCGTGGTGCTCGTGCAGAGATCGAAGCCCGTTGTCGTCGAAGAAGACGAAGGTTCTTCCGACGAGACCACAGCCGCCGCCAGAATAACGGAAAATCACCGGACACTCCCTGAAATCGAAGCGAAACGCTGTGACAAGAGAGTCCTCCTCAGAATCCACTGCCAGAATCGTAAAGGGGTGCTTGTTAGGTTACTTTTTGAGGTGGAAAAGCTCAATCTTTCCATCACCAACACCAGCGTTTCACCGTTCGGAAACTCGGCCGTTGACGTCACTATCATTGCTGAGGTAAAAAGAAAAAAATGTCAATTTGTGAAATCGGACTCTTTTAGTAGAATCCATTGAGTATATTAATAGAAAAAAAAAATGTTAGTAGAATCCATTGAGTATATTAATAGAAAAAAAAAATGTCAATTTTTTTTTTCTATTAATATACTCAATGGATTCTACTAAAAGAGTCCGATTTCACAAATTGTCAGACGATTTATGGATGTAAGGGACAAAACTTAACCTAGTTAATTTGACATAATATTTTTAAATAAGGATTAATTGTATATTACATATTGTTATACTAATAAGAGTATATTACGTAAACAAATTCAAACTGAACTTATCTTTTATGGAGACATTTTTTTATAAAAAAAATTGGACTATTTATACGAGGCGAAGGAACTATAATATATGCTATGCATATAATGATCAATGAATATATATATATATATATATATATATTTTTCCGTTTTGGTTGTGTGTAGATGGAGGAAGAATTCAACATGACTATGGAAGAACTGGTTCGTTGTATTCGATCAACAATTGATTCACCGTGTGACAAAGTGCTTGAGTGATCGATGAACAATTGCAAATATATGATGGTTTCACTACAATGTGTAGTGACAATATATGATGAACTAATTTGTGGCTAATCTGTAATGTAAATTTGTAACTTAATTGTGACGAAACTTTGACATTGGTGTGGCTATATTCAGAGTACTTGTAACTCTGTGATAATTTCTGGTACAACACATACACTAGTAGAGTGGTCGATTGAAATTTCTAGCACGACAAAAATCTAAGGAATTAAGAGTGAGTCCTCATCTGATTATATATGTATACAAATTGAACTATCACTCTTAAAGAGTAAGGACAATATTTGACACGACACGAACTCACATTTTATAAGTAATATTATATATTGTTACGACTCCAATTCACTGTAAGATAGCAAGTGGATCGTCTTCTCCGATTAACCTGCGTTTGGAACTAACTCCCATATTCAATTCCGACAATCAAGTTAGTTTCAGTTCCAAGCACAAGTTATAAATATCTTTCCAGTAATAAAAATCATTCACCTTGCATGTGTGAGACTGTTGTGAAAGTTTGGCCTAAGCAATAGAACGAATAGATAACTTGAGTTGTGCAAAGCACTGTGCTCAAGAAATTATTTTTAGGTATAAATATTTCTCTAGGATTAAACGAATTCTTCCTCCTAACAGAGGGATCAGGAACAGCAAAGCCAGAAGGTTAAAGGAAAGAGAGAAAATTGGTTTTAACAGAGAAAATTGGTTTTCTAGAAAACTCAGTTGTATCGATCGAAGAAAATATGAGAGGTATTTATAGATGGAGATTACTGATATCATCAGAAAATCCTGCAAACAGTTCTCCACTTACGTTCAGAGAGTTTGACTCTTTCTCTTCTGCCTAAATCTCTCAACGTTAGATAACTAACCAGGTTTAAGGGAGTAACTGTTGACTTGGTATACTCTTATCTCGGTAAATAAGTATAATTATCTTTTGAAATAATTAAATTCCAACAAGACTGCCTTGTATTTATACACATTTGGTGGCTGTAGATGAGTTGTTGTGGCGGTGGCTGAGTTGGAGTACTTGATGAGATTAGTCCGCTACTTATGGGCCCAAACCAACTCGGCTTGTGGTCCTGGCTGCTAAATGACCGCCACTTGTAGCTGACAGACTCCTTCCACTCTCTTGTGCATCATTACCTATAAACCAATGGGTGTGCGCCAAGTGTGCCTATCAAGATCTTGTACTGTAATTTGTCTTCTCCTGCATGGATTCGATAATATTTTGTTCCAGGTTGTGACAAGCTTCAACCCTGTGCCGAGTTGATATGGAGATCAACTCGGCTTTGGTTACCTACCCAACATTATTCAAGTTGGGTTCAGAGACATTTCAACTATGTGCCGTGTTGAAAAAGATTTTAACCCGATGCTGAGTTATCTAAACAACAACTATATAACTCGAAAACGTCACTCTGATGTTACTCAATTACTCTTTTGCTTTTTTCATGTGTTTATGTGCCACGCAGATGTTTCGAAGGTGATCAGTGCTGATTTTTTTTTTTTAGATTTTAGTTAGAATAAGTTAGATCAATTATATATTTGTTAGATGAAGAGATAAACTGATTTTTTTAAAAAAGAAATGAAGGACAAAAAGTAGATTTTAGTTTGTTATTATAAAAGAATTATTGGCGTCATTTACCTTATATTAAATAATTATTTAGCTAATATAAAGAAACTTTATGTCCACCAGCTATTCGACATTTTCCAAAAACTAAAACAAAAAATCCTTGGCAAATATTCGCATAAAGCAGGCTTATACATGTGACGTCTTTTACGAGCTGCTATGGATCATATACGCTACATTTGTGTCTTCTCCCCAATCTCCCCCCCCCCCCCCTCCCCCCTCAATGTAGCAGAAATAGTTTCATAGCTTGAGCGTGATATTTTCATTATTTAAAAGTGATATTCTCAAACTACAAGAGTATCACTATTGTAGTTTGTGGTCGTGGGCCGAGTTTAGTTGAAGGGGAAAAAAAACACTACAGTAAGTGTGTGTACTATGTAATTTTGGGGTTGTTCTAGACAGTTGTTCATGTTGGCTCTTCTTCAATGTTATACCTGCTTTAAAATTATAAATATATAAATAATTAATCGTCATGTTATATTAAAATAGTCAAATTTCACAACTGTTTATTTTTTTATTTATTTTTTATAGATGTTAACGATACAATAGTATTTAAAATACCTAATTTGATACAATTTGTTCCATTTATTATGTCTTTACCTTTTCTTGTGTGAGTCTATTTTGAATCATAGATAATTATATTAGTAAAGGTTGAAAGATTGAAAAGATTGAAACTTACTCTTTTATTAGTACAAAAAATATTTCTAAAAGTGAAATTTTCAAATAGAACAGATGAATTATTTATTCAAAAAATAGAACTCACTCTATTATTATTATTATTATTATTATTATAAATACCGAGGAGAAAATTATTGAAGAAAATTCGGGCATAAGGGTAGTCTCGTAGTGGGGGAGACAGACACGGCTTTGGATCGTCTGGGAAGCGATCGATTTTCCCACAGTCACAATAAACAACACACTTTTGATAAACGCAGACTTGTATATAAATTATTCGTAATTATATTAAATACATAAAATCGTGTGCTTTCAAAACACTCGATCATACTGTTTCTAGGGTATGAAATATAGAGTTTAACATATAAAATATAGTGTGTATGTTAAAATAATAAGTATCGTGTATTTTTTAAATAGGTGTACCATTTTTAAATATTAAAATATTGAGTTTAGCATCTAAAGTATAACTATTACATTAGAACAACAGTAATCATGCATTTTTAAGATACGCTTACCGTTTTTAGGCCATGAATTATTGTATCCAACATTTAAGTAAGGCGTGCATGTTAAAATAAAGTATAGTTTATTTTCAAAATACAAACTTCATTTTTAGGTGCTATTGTATTACGTTTAGCCCATGAACCATCACATGTGTTAAAATTAATAACAAGTACTAAAAACGCGCACATCGGATTTAGATGCTGAAATATCTGGTTTAGATGCCAAAATATTGAGTTAGCTAGCCCTTAAAGTATTGCTATTATGTTAAAACAACAAAAGAAACTACGTGTATTTAATTTAGTCGTTAACGTATCACCTGTCAAATGGTCAAACGGTTAGACAAGAGACTCATTTTATGGAATATTCAAACCCTATTATGATAGCATTAATTAAAATGAAGAAATTTTTGGTTTTAGAGAAGGAATATTTTTTGAGGGAATTTCTTTTGAGGATTTGTGTAGAAAATGGAAGAAAAAGTGTAATGATTATGTTATTTTTTGAATTTATGTGGGTGAAGATTTAGAGGGAATTTTAAATTTTAAATTTTGAATTTAGTAAAAAAATGATGCTGTTTCTTTATATAAAATTTTGGAGGAAAAATGATGATTTTTTTAAAATGGAACGGAAAAGAACAGAGCCTAAAGGAGGTATTTCCAATGGTTCTTGGTTCAACTTCTTAGGGCATCTCCAATGGTTATACCTCCAAAGGAGGTATTTTATTGTCACATCAGCTGACACCTCACCTAATACCTATAAACATATTTTTCTCCAACAATCATACCCAAAAAGTAACTATTTATGGTCCCACTATCAATTATTATCATATTTACTCATTTATTTTATTGTTTTTATTTCTATATAATTAAACATTATTAATAATATTTTAATAAACACATTTTATTAATAGTATTTTCCTAAAAATTTAATAATAATTAAAAATTAACAAAGAAAATAGCAGTTACAAAACTTTAATTAAAAAAAAAACAAAATGCGGAAAAAAAAATGAAGAAGCAACCAACGGCTAACAGCCAAAAAAAAACAGAGACAAAAAACAAAAAAAGAGCCCACATTTTTGTTTCCCTACCTAGGTAGAAGTTTTTTTTATCCAGGTAGAAAAACCCATGCTTCTACCTAGCTTTCCTAGTGGTTTCTACCTCAAATCGTGGGTAGATGCTGGCATGGGCAGATGCTCTTATTAGGTTAATTATTAGAAATAATTGTGCATGTAAAGGAAAAAATTTGGGCTCAAATATTTTAGTTTCTTATATAACCTTAAGTGAAATTACACATAAACTTTATTTTCCCTCACCTCTCTTTCCTACTTGGCAATGGCAATATAGACAATTACTCCTCCTTTCCCCCTTCTCTCTCTCTCTCTCTCTCTCTCTTTCCCGTATTTTACCTCCCTCCTCTCCTCAGCCACCTTTTTTCTTCTCTTCTCTTTCTTTCTCATATATAATTTGTCTCACACTAATTATCTTTACGGAGTATTTGTTTAGTGATTCTAAAAATAATATCACTAGTATATTTACTACAATGAGAATATTAATTTCGTCATAATCATGAGAATATTAATTAATTAATTATTTTTAGATATAAATAAAAGTTATGTATAAAAGTATTAGGGTAATATAATATATTTTTTAAAATTTGATTTAAAAAATATTTTGGACTCTATCATAAATTTCTAATATGTTTCAAATGATATTATTTGATTTCAATTTTAACTCATAATTTTTTATAATTTTCCCCTAAATATTAATTTTTATAAATTTAAGAGAAAGTTATTTTACAATAAATATTTATTTTTATATATAATCTATAATATATATAATAATATATTTTTAAATAATTTCAATATAAAATATATATTATATTTTTATATATAAACATATCTTACGATATTATACGGGTATCGTAAAATGGAATTTTCGATACAAGATACATACCGGAATTCAACAACTATGGTTACGGTGCAATCATATAATTATCATCAAATCAAGATAAAAGAACGATTTCTAATAACGTAAAAAATGACAATTGCATCCCCAATTTTATTTTAAAATCTCAAATTGCCTCTCCAATTTTTTTACTTAAAAATTCTAAATTGACCCCAAGTAATCCCAACTTCTTCTTTTTTTACTTTTTTTTTTTTTTGTCGAATTGAGTTCTTCTATACTAGTAGTTTTGTTACACTCATCAAATTATCTACAAATTAATATAAAATAACAATTTATATGTTATAGCTTTTTCAATAGGGAAAAATGATTGTTGAGTCCCTAGTTTTACTTAAAACTTTTAAATTGACCCTAAATAACTTCAAATTATTATTCAGTTGAGTCATTTTATACTAATAGTTATGGTACAATTATCAAATTATCTACAAATGAGTAGCTTAATTTCTATGCTGTACCGAACGTAATTGGTGAGAAAATATGACAATTGCGTCCCATATTTTACTTAAAAATTACTAATTAACCCCTAATAGTATCGAGTTTTTCTTAATTGACTTCTTCTATACTAATAATTATGGGCTTTACAAATTCAGATAAAATGATAATTCTATGTTGTATTTAACTTAATTAGTAAGCAAAAATGACAGGTGCGTCCCATATTATACTTAAAAACTGCAAGTTAACCGCAAATAGTCTCAAATTTTCTTAATTGCGTCATCGTGTACTAATAGTATTGGTGCACTTATAAGAATATTTTAAAATGAAGATAATAAGACGATTTCTATGTTGTACTTCTTGTAAAATGAGTTTAAAAAATGAAAATTGCATTTCCAACTTTTTGGAAAACTGTAGACTGACCTCAAATAGTCTCACGTTTTCTTTAATTGAATCATTCAATACTTCATCAACAAATTAAGATAATATGACAATTTCATGCTGTACTGGACATTATTAGTATGAAAAAATGATAATTGCATCCCCAATTTTACTTAAAAATTGCAAATTGACCCCAATTATACACAATTTTTCGTCAGTTGAGTCACTTTATACGGATAGTTATCATGCTATCATCAAATTATCTACAGATGAAGATTATAGGACAATTTTTATGTAGTAATGAACGTAACTAGTGAAAAAAAAGGACAATTGCGTATGTAATTTTAATTACAAATTGTAAATTGACACCAAATAGTCTCAAAAATTTTTCAATTGAGTATTTCAATACTAATAGTTATGGCACTATCATCGAATTATCAACAAACGAAGAAAATATGACGATCTCTATGTTGTAAGAACATAATTAGTGAGAAAAGGTAACACTTACGATCCCAATTTCAATTGAAAATTTTAAATTAGCCTCAAATAATTTCAAATTTTCTTTAATTGAGTCATTCAATACTAACAATTATGGTGCAATTATCAAATTAACTACAAATTAAGATAGAAGGTCGATTTCTATGTTGCACCTATTCTAAAAAGGAAAAAATGATAATTGCGTCCCTAATTTTACTTATTTTCAAATTGACCACAAATAGTCTCATGTTTTTATTAAATCGAGTCATTATAACCTAATAGTTATGGAGCCAACATCAAATTATATTCAAATGAAGATAATAGGTTGATTCTATGTTGTACTTAACTTAATTATTGATAAGAAATGACACTTGCATCCCATTTTTTACTTAAAACTTGTAAATTGACCCCAAATAGTCACAAATTTTTTTTCAATTGAGTCATTATAGATGGTGCTATCATAACATTATCCACAAATGTAGATAAGAGGATGACTTATATGTTGTGCTAAACGTAAGTAGTGATAAAAAAATTGACATTTGCGTCCCCAATTTTACTTAAAAATTGCAAGTTGGCCTCAAATAGTATCAGTTATTTTCAATTGAATCCTTCTATACTAATAGTTATTTTGCTATTTTTAAATTATCTACAAATGAAGATAATAAGACAAATTCTATGTTGAACTGAAGGTAAATGGTGAGAGAAAATGGCAATTGCGTCCCCAATTTTTGCTTTCGGATTGCAAATTGACCACAAATCATCTCAATTTTTTTAATGGAGTTGGTTTTTTATTCTAATGATTATGGTGGTAACGTAAAATTTTATAAAAATTATGATACAAAGTACAATATTATGTTTTACTAAACATAATCAGTGAAAAAACGACACTTGCATCCCCTGTTTTACTTAACAATTGACCTCAAATTTATTCAATTGAGTCATTTTATATTACCAGTTTTGGTGCATTCATCAAATTGTTTAAAAATGAAGATAATTGGACGATTTTTATGTTGCACTAAATGTAATTAGTGAGAAAAATTATAATTGTGTCACCAATTTTACTTAAAAATTTCTAGTTGACCCCAAATAGTCTTGACTTTTTCTTAATTGTGTTGTTCTATACTAACAGATATGGTACAATTGTCAAATTATCCGATAATAGGAAAGTTCTATACTAGTGAAAATAATTGGAAGTTTCACTAAAGCTACTAATATATTTCATTTATTAAGGTTCATTCTTTGATATGAAAATTAAGATATTTAATAAAAAAAAAAATTTTATGATAAAATATTATAATGTATAGTTTATGTTTTTGACAAAATAATGTATAGTTTTTTAGTTAGATCTTGTATATTATTTTGGATTAAAACTAGTTAAACTAAAAATAAATAAATATTTCTATGTATCCAAACATAAAAAGGGTCAATGGATTTGATTTGAAACTCAAATTTATTAGAACGGAGCAATTTGAAATTATAAAATTATATAAAATTCTTAGCTTTAATAAAATCACAACCATTTACACCTAACAAGAACATATTTATTAATTAAAAAAAAGGGTTAAAAATTTCTATAACCAATACATTGTTTTAAAAAGTAAAATTGTTTGGAAAAAAAAATTTTAAAAGATCTTGGCAAATAAAGTAGAAGGCGCATCATGGCAAAGCTGGAATGTGAAAGGTAAAAAATTAGCGAGCTAAATTTTGATCGGAAGTGATGCTACTAATTTCGTATTTTGAATCCACCTGGTATTAGATAGAGCAAAAAAATAATAATAATAAATAAAAAATTTCACCTAGTATCTTAAAAAACATCAATATTTTATTTCATTATTTTTTTCTTACTTTTAATTTAGTATAACCGATTTATCTTGTAAAATATCTCTTTCTTTTTTATTTTATTTTATGAAATATAGATTTTTTCTATTTATACATATCTTTAATTTAACTTTTTTTACTATTTTCTTTCTCTTTATTTTGTTTATCCCTTTAAAATAGTTAATTTTCGTTTTCCCTATTAATTTTTTTCATAAAATTCAATAAATTTTAGAGACTTATGAAATTGTGTTATGTACCTCCTACATACTAGAATTTTATTGTGAAATTAGCTTGTTTTTCACCTACATACTATAATACCATTGTGACATAGAGATGTCTACCTCGTTTGCCATCTCATTAATTTCCTTTTTTTTTCTTTTTTTAAACTTTATAGTGGAAGTCCAACTAAATATTCCACCATAAGGACAACAATGGTATACAAAATATAAAAGGCCATTAAAACCCTATATGTGCATAATTATAATTATATGCACATAATATGTGCAACTTGCATTTTCATATATACATATATAAGTGGACAACTTTTGTGACCGTTGTATTATTGAATCATAGTCATCCTCTTCATCATTAGTCAAAATAGGACAAATAAAATAGATCAGTGTGTGGGGTTCTTTGTTTTAATTAATTAATTAAGATCTCTTTTTTTTTTTTTTTTTTTTCCAGATAGGCTCGTGTTAAAAATGGCCCACAATTAATCTTTGTGGGAAGATCCCTAACTTTTAAGGGCAATCGACCTTTATAAATAGGGGCACCCGTACGCCACAAACAAATAGTGGTAGCAAGATATAAAGCGCAAAGGACAAACGAATTTGATAATGATAGTCTTGTAGAAAATAACCTCCTCCATTCATTTGCTTTCATTTCAACTTTTCACCCACACCTGTACAGAAGTGTTTTATTTGCTTTCCATAATTGCAAAGAAAACATATTTTTCAATTTTTGGTGTGTTTCTTTTTTAGAAAAAAAACAAAATGATAACAATAATGATATATATTAAAAAAATAAAAAATAAAAAGATAAAACAATAAAAATAAGCTTGGAAAAATAATGAATCACGCATAAGATCAAAACATGTACAGAAGTTTCTCTTCATGCACGCTTTTATCTAGATGGCCACCGTTCCGGTTCAAACCGGAACCGACCCGGAACCGGACCGCCGATTTTGGAACCGGAACCGTGGCCCTCGGTTCCAGAACCGGACCCGCCTCTGCCGGTTAAGGTTCCGGTTCCTCTTGTCTGAGAACTGAGAACCAGCAGGTCGGAACCGTCGGTTCTAACCCTCCGGTTCTAATGTGAGAACCATAAAAATAGTAATTTTTACATTCCTCTTGCACAGATTCGAACACACGACCCTTTGTTAGAATTGAAAGACTTTAAGTAAAGTTGATTAACCACTTCAACTATTTACTTTTTTGAACTACTTTCTTATAATTATAATTATATTATATGTTTAACATATAATATATATAAAAACTATTTTTAAATATATATTATAATAATATATAAACTAATAGTATACCTTTTATATATATTATTAATATAATATAAATAACCATTAAATTAGATTAAAATTAATTAATTATTAAATTAAATTAGATCCAACCGCAACTTCCGCAAATGATGAAGATGAATTATATTAAATATTCAAGAAGTATTTATTTTGTAAAAGTTTCAATGCTTCAAAGTTCAAATTCTGATTTCTCACGATTTATAACAAGACATCAGTCTGTTGATTTTTTTTAAATAATATATTGAAGTATTATTCATCAGTATATATATTTTTTCACAATTTATTTTTGTATCTTTTATTATATAAATCATTTGATTGTTTAAATGTATATACTGTCGCTACATATTTTATAAATAATTGAGTTATTAATTGAGTTAAAATAAAATAACATTTATAAGTTAAAATTTTTAAATAAACGAAAAAATTGTTAAATAAACGGAAAAGATTGGAATCGGAACGGGAGAACCGGAACCGTGACAGACTAGAACCGGAATCGTGACAGAACAGGAATTGGAACCGGAACCGGCAGTTCTGGAACTGGCACAGAACCATCCCCCAAAGTTTCGGTTCCGATTCTACTGATTTATGAACCGTAACCGGCAGTTCCGGAACCGTGACCACCCCTACTTTTATCGATAGTATTGCCAAAATTATATCAAAGAATGAATCATCGATCAAGCTTGATGGTAAATAGATTAGAGGTCAACTCAGTCAAATCCGATTGAATGACGTCATAAATAACTTTAAATTGTAAACATACTAAAAATATATACATTTTTTTCTTTTAGGGTGAAATACTTTTAGGTTAGTATTATTATTATACCACTTTTTAGTATACAGAGCAATTTTTTTATTTTATTACCAAATTATCTTTATTTAGTGATAAGTATTTTAGTTTCTTTTTTTTTTTTTTTTTTTCTCCCCTTCTCTTTCTTCTCCCTCAAGCTCGCATCCTCTCGGTGGAAGCTATACCACTATTTTCCTCAGAAGTTCCATATCTCTCCTCTGTATCGATCTCTTTTGCTGTCAACTCTCAAACAATTATCTTCATATGGTAACTACTATTTCCTCAATTTGCTTAACCTACTTAAATCTTCCATTCCAATAATCAAAATTCAACGTTAATTGGTTTGGCACCTCCAAGGAGAAAAGCGATTGTGAAAGAAGTTTTGTGTCCATGCCAAAAATAAACCTTGAATTCCTGCTGCTTTTTGTGACCAAAAGAGCAGAATCTATAGCTATAGAGCACCCCGAGTGTGTAATCGTCTAGCACTACTACAAAATGCAAGAAAGTTACCGAAATTTAGCCACTGCTTTCATATAAATCGGTGGTGTTCACAAAACACGGCAGATCTAACAAACCGGTGGCTTTTTACGAAATAAGTAACAAAGCCATGAGTTATCCTTAAACCAGTGGTTTTTTTGGATATAGCCACTGGTTTAAGAAAATTCGGTGGTTTTGTTGTTTAATTACGAACAAAATCACTAATTTTTTGATGAACCGGTGGCTTTACCGAACGATCGAACGATTTTTCGGCAAAGCCACACATTCATAAAAAAAAGCCGTTGAGTTTGTCACTCTTAGAAACTGCGCACCCTATTTTCTTTGATGTTAATCACATTTTACTAAAACAAAGGTTTGGAAATGATTTTCTAAACCTATTCTCGAAAAATAGATTTTGAATTTTTTTTTTTTCAAAAGATGTTTTACAAGAACAATTTTGAAATTATTTTCTAAACCTGTTCCCTAAAAACAGATTTTGATAAATTTTTCTTTTCCTAAACCTGTTTTACCAAAAATGGTTTGGACAATGTTTCATTAACTTGCTTTACCAAACGGTTTTATTAATTTCTTTCTAAACCTGTTTGATCAAAACATATTTTTAAATTTTATCATGAGTTTATAGATTATTATAATATATGTAGTATAAATTAATTATGTATTATTTATGTAATATAAAATAATTATGCATTTTATATGTAAACAAACTGATAACATAATAATAGTAATAAAAAAGAACTAACAAAAAAGGAAATAGCTAAAGTGGGTATTGAGCTTAACTTTCCCGAAGACTCAATAGAATTTAAGGCTATGGGTATGAATCCTTCCTTGAACATTTAAGTGCACGCAATATAATATTTAACACTCTAAGTAAGGAACCGCCAATCCCGTTCCGGGTCGGTTCCAGTTGGACTACCATAACCGTGGCCATGACTACCTTCAAACCGGTGGCTTTGTTTCCCATGTTTGGGTAAAAGCTAAACCGGAGGCAATGACTTAGAAAAAAAGTCACTTCTTCTATCTCCACCGATAGCGAATTTATAAAATGTGGTGGTTTTGTACTAAATGACCTGGTAACTTTTATCAATTTTCTAGTAGTGTAGTTTGTTAATTTATAAAATATCTGATGTTTTAATCCAAATAATAATTATAAAAAAAATAATACACGTAATTTCATTACTACATGCGCGCATATGATACTTTTGTAATTTCATCAGTACAAATGATCCGTTTTTACTCCTGCTTCAAGGGGTAAAACTGTTATATATTATCATGAGCTGCTCGTTAATATGGACAAATTTTGAGGGAGATAAATGTAATTTGAATGTCGTCTTCGTTATCCGATTCTTCATCTTCCTCTCCGTTGTCTGTTTCTTAATCTCCATATTTGTCGTCCTCTACCAGATCAGAGGCAGCTCTCATTGTCGGTTGGGGTTATCCTTAGGGTGCCTCGGCGAGGTAGGTAGAGAGACAGGCAGTAATAGGCGTGGCTGAGTAGATATGGTATATAATAACTGTAAATCAGTAGGGAACTTGCTCGCGGCAATTGGGGCTCTCAATTTAATTTTTTTATGTACTTATATCATCCCAACTTCCCAAGTGAATGATTCATGGTGTATTGCAGAATTCCAAACATGAATTCTGACATATATATCAGATGCCATCGTTCTTTTAGTAATCTTGCCGCGGGGGTAGTGAAGTCATTGTCAATTCGCAATGGACGCTGCGGAAAAAACAAGTCACTTTCCTCTCTTGTAATCATTTGGGCTTATCGAACTGATAGAAAGATAAGTTTATAATTATATAACGACCACTTGACTTGAGGGAGCCACCACAAACGAAGCTGTATACATATATATATATATATATATATATCTATCTATCTTTCTTTTCTTTTTCTTTTTTTTTTTTTTTGGATTTGCATATGCCTCGTTAAGAAATCATGAAATTTAAAAAATTTCAGCTCTGTCAAACTTTGTGTGTGTTGGATTATATATTTGTATTTTTATCATGCCATGTGAAATATTATCACTATTTATTTTTTTTGGATCATCACACGGTTACCAGATTTAGCTTGAAATTATTGCGTGCATATTATGTATTAAATTTAAGTATTAATGTATTGCGTACCGTTTTTAATTGCTAAAAATATTGAGTTTAGCTTTTAAAGTATCACTTGTATTTAGTGGTCGAACAAGAAAGGGAAAAAAAAAATTCAAGCGGAGTCTAGTATATGAATAATTTTTTTTTACAGTTAAATACACACATAATTTTTTTTTTTTACAAATAAATATATACTGCTAATAAGGAAGGAGGAGAGAGTTAGAGGGGTTCGGGACCACAGCACCCCCTGGTGCTGCCTTTGCTTGTATGTTACAATGTTAAGTACACGTGTATTGAATTTATGCGCTTAATTACTTGTACCATTTTTAGATGCTAAGAGAATGTGTTTAGCATATGAGGTGTCAAGCGTATGTTAAATCAACGCGTGTATCGAATTTAGGTAGGGGTGGGCACGAATCGGTTTCCTCAAATTTTAAATTTCTTTGGCCCATCAAAAATCGAACCTAATTCGTTTTAAAACTAAAGAAACCAAATCGTAATTCGAATTTGGTTTGGACCGTGGAAACCGAATTCACAAATTTATTTCCAGAATTAATAGTTTAACACAGTAAGGTTTTGAAGAAAATGAAAGAGAGATGGGAGAAGGAAATAGGATGAGTAAAGAAAGAAAGATAATAAAGAGAAGAAAGAAAATAGATGAAGAGAATAAACACTGTCTAGTTCCAGATCCACCATCGCCACCCCTTCCCAGATCCACAACCTCCACCATCCAACAACAACTATCAACACCACCATAACCTTCTCCCAAAACTTGATGACTAAGAGAAAAAAATGAAAGAGAGATGGGAGAAGGAAATAGGAAGAGTAAAGAAAGAAAGATAATGAAGAGAAGACAGAAAATATATGAAGAGAAGAAGAGGGAACAGAGGTGGGTTCGCAGGGAGAAAGAAAATAAAGAAAAAGAAGGAGGGTGGGGGGGGGGGGGGGGGGGGGGGGGGGGGGGGGGGGGGGGAAGAGATGTGGTGGGGCAGAGGAATTAAAAAAAATGAGAAGTATAAAATTAAAAATATATAAATTATATATCCCAATTCGGTTTTCGAATCGGTTTTCGGGTTGAATACCAAATTCAAAAACCAATTCTAAAATCGAATTCATAATTCGAATTCGGTTTCAAACCAAACCTAATTCGAATTGGGTTATTCGAATTCGGTTCGATTTTCGAATTGAACCAAACCATGCCCACTCCTAAATTTAGGTGCTAAATATTGCACACCTTTTGTAGGTGCTGAAATATTGAATTTAGCCTAAAAATCCCATGTACGTTAAAAGAAGAAGTACTATTTCGTGTAATGAATTTAGGTGTTGAAGTATCGTCTACCGTTTTTAGGTATTAAAAAATCAATTTTATTATTTTTTTTTCAAACGTGAAAGATCAACTTTAACTACTACACTAGCACAATTATATTAAAACAACAAGTATATATGTGTGTTTGGTCGAAGATTTTGAAGATAAAGAAAGAGAATGAAAATAAAAAGTAAATGATTGATTGGGGGTTTTATTTCCAGAACTCCATACCCAAATCCCATAAGTGGGCAATAGTATATTCTTCCTAAATTTAGAATGAATGACACCTATTCCATGATTATTATGTAATATATGGTTAAATAGTTTTTGTAAATCAATTAAGCATTATAAATGATAATGATAGTCCATCATCGGTATAACTAAACAACTCAATTACAATGATTAGTTGTAATATCATTCCTACTATTTAATATTATTTCCTTTTACGAACCAAGCGCATCCTATGGTGTTACATGACACATCTCAAAAATACATTTTACATGTTATTTTTGGTGCGTTTGTTTGGAAGTTTTGTGGGCTGTTTTGGTATGATTCTTAGTTCTAGAAATTATTTTAAGTACCCAAATCTTGCTTGAAACATGTTCAAAATTTTGTTCTCTAAGACATAATTTCAAAAACTATCTATCTTTCAGGACGCCAAAAATTATTCTTCCCTAAACTCAAATTTTGAGAGAAAATCTTGTTTGCTGCATACTCTATCACCGCAGAAGATTTTAAAGAAATTATTATAAATAGTTTTAGAGAAGATTTTTTTTTTTCCCAATTATTCATTTTCATGTTTCTGGAAACATATTTTTAAAAATATTCTCTAAAATCTCTTTCAAAATATCATAAAGAACACACCTTTAATATTTTCAAAATCAATATAAACACATTTTAGGCCTTGTATGTTCTAGCCATTCTTTGTTTTCTCGTCAAGCTATTTTATATTTTATAATAATTTTTACTTTTTAACTATACATTTTTATATTTAAAAATTCATTTTCAACACCTATTTTCAAAACATACCTTAGACTATTTAGTGATTTTCTTTGATTTCTATCTGATTCTGAGGCTCAACTATTTAGTTTCTGCAGACAAAACGTTGTTGGAGAATCCAAATCATATAAAAATACTTATTACATTTCCCTCATCAAAACTTAGTGAAATCATCATTACCTTCAGATTTGGTAAATCATACTTGCAGTTTTAAATTTATGTTGCCATAACAATTAACACTTCTTGATTTAGTCAATTTACTATCCCTTTAAAATACAAAAGTTCTTTGAATGTCATTAAAGAACAAAATAAACAGTGACATATAGAAAAGTACAAAATGAACTTTGAGTTCAGAAAACAATTTACTCATCAAATTTGAGATTGTTACTTTTGAATCGAAAAATAATACCTAAAAATGAAGACTTTATTATACAAAGTGATACTTGTAATACTTATCAAGTTTAACCGGGTTACTTTTAAATAGAAAATTAGAGTTACCCAAAATTTGATCTTTGAAAATTAAGACTTTATTATATATATAAAATTACAGTACTTGTGATACTTGTCAAATTAATTGTGTTACTTCTTAATCTAAAAGTAATACTCAAAATAGAAACATTATTATCCAAAATAACACTTATGATATTTGTGAAAATTGTTACTTTTGAACTGAAACTTGATACCCAAAAATTAAGATTTTATTATACAAAATAACATTTTTTTTTTTTTATCCTTGTCAAGTTTGAGAGTGTTTACTTTCGAACCGATAAACGATACCTGAAAATGAATACTTTATTATGTAAAATAACATTTGTGATACTTTTCAAATTTAAGAGTGTTACTTTTTAACTGAAGAATTATACCTTGAAATGATAGACTTTATTATGCTCAGTAACATTTTTAATATTTGTTAAGTTATTTTGTGTTACTTTTAAAAACTAATACTTGAAAATAAAGACAATTTTATAAATCAACATTTGTGATACTTGTCACAAGTTTGAAAATGCTATTTTTAAACTGAAATTTGATGATAGAAAATGAAGACATAAAATGTAGCAATTATTAACAATTAAAAACGTGAAAAACTAATGCACATGTACTGTTTTACAGGAAATTACCCTCAAATTCCATATATCCATGTATTCTCTAGGTGGGAAGAAAGTACAATTCCCCCTGATATTTGACAAAAATACCACAAAACCTCCCTCCTGAATTCATATAAAAAGACAAAATTACCCTCATGGTGTATTGGCATTTTTATCTTTTCTCACAAATTTAGGGATTGTTGACATTTTTACCCAAAATTCATTGGGTATTGTATTTTTCCCAAACCACAGGGCTTTCTTTTCCTTTTAATTTTATCTCGTAGAGGAGCCACATATAGAGCTAGTGGTGCACTTACCCAACCATTTTTTATTTTTTTTTTTCTAAAAGAAGGCTTAATATAGTAACATTGTAAGGGTATTTGTGTTTTCGCATCATCAAAAATTAAAATATTAAGCGGGAACCATGAAAATTAACAGTAATGAATAAAATTTTGATAGATAGAAGTTAATAGAAATATTTTAATAGTTAAAAATTTCGACATAAAATTTAATATATACTTTTTTACTATACTAAATCAATTTTGTCCCTCTTGCCATCGGCACTCGGCTACATCACTGATTTGACCCATTTGTAATTGATGATGATTCCACCTCTAACTCCAGCCACACTCCACAGTCCACACACAGATGCAACCGTGCATGCACAAAAGGCAACGGACACCGTAGCGTATAAAATGGTTGAGTGGTAAGTGTTCCGCTCCAAACTTGACCTCCTGCGCTCCATGGAAGGAGGCTCTTACACCTCCACGGAGCGCAGAAGGCCGGTTTTGAAGCGCTGATATCAATCTCTCTGCCATTTTCCCATTAAGCTCAATCATTGTTGTCTTTTACCGACGATATTGCAGGCCCATCCCTCTATATAATATGCCCATTTCTGACTTCTCCTCAGATGCTCAGGGCGCAGTTTTTGCCCTTTTAGAGTGATTCTGAGGTTTCTATCTTTAATTTGCTAGGTTGAAGATTGGTTGTGTTTTTGAAACATATCCCTTTTGCAGATCAAAGTTGATATGGATAACTCTGTGATCAGCTCTTGGTTCTCTGAACTGGTAATTATATCTATTCATTTTCTGCTATTGCTTTTTTCCCCTTAAAGAACAGCCTTTTTTCCGACTGGCGAGTTTGGCCTTTAATATTGTAGCTATTTTCCTGCTTAATTTTTTCACTATATATATTTTGATCCAAATTACTGTGTGTATTCGATCTCAAACTTATTAAAAACGTAAATTTTTTTTTGTGAGACAGAAGGGATGACTCAGATTTTAATTATTAGGTCATGAGAATGGAGCGATTTTGTAGTGGGATATACTCAATCGTGACCCTGTAAACTTGTGTGTTTATGAATTTTTTTTAAATCATCTTTTTTCACTTCGATAAGTTTGAAGCTAATTATTCCATCCGTCTGACTAAAAAGAGTCGTGTTTCTAATTTGGAGAGACGAAGAGAGTATTTTTTTAGTGATCTCATGTATATAGTTTAATTAATAGGCATTTTTCATTATTTCACTTTGACATTACCGCATTACGGCTTGAGGGATTTTTTTTATGCGAGTAATATGAATGATTGGTTACAAAATATCACAAGGTCAAATTAATATTAAACGAGGAACATAAATATTTATATTTTGGATCTGATTAATTATACGATCAAGTTTCATAATTAATTGTACTAAACAGTTTCTTCCTGCAACTAGTATTTGCTAAAAATAGTAAGTTTAAATTGTTCTTATAATTTATTTTTCCCATCGAATAGCTGAAAGTATTTATTATTCCATCTATCTTATTAAAAGCGTTCACTTTGTAGCGAAACCGAGGAAATATTATTATTATTGTTGTTACTGTTTTGGCCCTTTGGTTATTTGAAATTTTGAAGGAGTCAATACATAATTAGAACAAATATATTTGTCCACTGATACCGAAATTCTACCCTTTGGTGCAACTCGAAATATAATTATGTATACGTTAGGGGGACCATAATTGCTTATAGATAATATATCTTTATATAATTTCGAGTTTTAAATTGCAGGAAATGGAGAATCCATTTCTCAATGATGAATGCGTAATGATGGATTTTCTTGACGATGGAGATGATCTCTTTCAAACCTGTTTCTCCCAAGGAAACACACCACCCCCCACCCTAATTCCCAGAAGCAGTTACTCCTCCACCACCAGTTTGTCGGTCCTTTCCGCCATGGAAGCACCTCCACTTGCAACTGAAATTCCAGCAAAACCATTAAGGCCCAATAACATTAACTACAATGTTATTCCATCTTCCTCTTTATCTCCCATGGTTCTCACTTTCGGCAATCCTGTTTTGCCCGAACTGAATCCTCAACAAGCTACTTTACTAGGAAACTTGAGCCCTGATCAGGATGATGTACTTTCTGAGGTTTTGAACTTGGAGACTAGAAAATCTGGCCAGAAACCGAAAAAATCCAGGGGTAGGGTTAGGCCGCCATCGCAGACTTATGATCACATCATAGCCGAGAGGAAGCGGCGCGAGCAGCTCAGCCAGAGATTTGTGGCTCTTTCAGCCTTAGTTCCCGGCCTAAAGAAGGTATTCAACTCTTTCTGTAACGGTTGTCAATTTTTAAAAGTTCGATGGCTAAATAGAGAATTCCTAATACCTTATGTCTCGTGTTTAACTAGGGCTACTTGTTGAGATTTTTAAAAGTTAACTTGAATCAAACATATACAAAAAAACATCAATTGAATAATAAAAAAATGCATTACAGATGATGAGGATTTAGTTTAAAATTTAAAACTTCAAAAATATGTTTTTCTTAAAAATATGCAATGGAATAGGGCCTAAGAGTAACGACATTCATAACAAATTTATAGTCTAGTAGGCGCCATGCACTCATCGGATGGAAATGTGGTGTTAATAAATATCTATCAGTCTCGTCTAGAGTTTTGTTTTTAGTTGTACATTGTGACTTGAAAAATTTTGTTTCAACACTGGACTATTTTTGTTAGACTAGAGAGTATTTCATAAGAAAATAGCCAATGAGTCCATATCACGTCAATGATCTCCGTTCCTATAAAACAGTGGTATCTGACCTTCTATATACAGTTGCTCTCCCCTCATCCAGAACCATTAATTCTTAGTTCTTCTCTCCCAAGAGGAGAAGGGTTAATTTTTCTTTGTTCTCTTTTCCGTGCCCTCAGCTATTTAATCGGCTGTTTCTAAAACAAAGGTGAAAAAAACAAAAACTTTGCTTATGTCTTATTTAATTTTCCCCCCTTGCAGATGGATAAAACATCCGTTCTTGGTGATGCAATAAACTACTTAAAACATCTCCAGGAGAGAGTGAAGACGCTTGAGGAACAAGCCGCCAAAAATACCATGGAATCTGTGGTGCTTGTGAAGCGATCACATGTGATGGTTGAAGACGATGGATCGTCGGATGAGCTGATCACCGGCGCCGGAGCCGGCGGTGGCCCGGACCACAATGAGCAACCGTTCCCGGAAATCGAAGCGAAACTGTGCAACAAAAACATCCTTCTGCGAGTCCATTGCGAGAAGCAGAAAGGGGTGCTGCTCAAAATACCTTCTGAGATAGAGAAGCTCAGTCTGGCAGTTATCAGCACCAGTGTTTCGCCTTTTGGCAGTTTGGCTTTCGATGTCACCATTATAGCTCTGGTAATTAAATTAATCCGCTTTAAGTTACTTAACCGTTTGAAACTAACAGAGTTAAATTTTTTTTAAAACTTATACGGAGTATGAAACGAATCGGATTCGAATCCTAATATTATGAGCTCGTCGAGTTCAAGTTCGATTACACTGGATCTTTTTCAAAGTATTCATCAGCGATCCCTCTAAAATTTGTTGCAGATGGAGACAAAATGCAGCTTGACAGTGCAGGAACTGATTAAAAGCCTTCGATTGGCTCTCCGGCAAAATAGCACAGGCTGATTAATTGGAGGTCGGATCGTTACTTTAGACCAGACGAATCCCTTGCCTAAATAAGGCAAAAATAGGGGAGGGGTGTTGGTGGTAGTCCAAAAAGCTTTGAACCAGATGATCCGAAGTCGATTAATTGAGCATGCAAGATAGAATGGCCAGTCCCATCTGAGAATATATATTAGGGCATCTTCGTTAGGAGTTATTTTTGAAATTATGTTTTTGAAAAGAATATTTTAATATAAAAAATTATAAAAATTTTCAAAAAGAAGAAATGAATTATGTTTTTAGTGTATCTTAATTTATGATGGACTATATATTAATAAAGAAACGGAAGATTGAAGCAAATGAATCAAGTCTATTCAACATAACATGATTGGACTATTTCAAAGTAATCAAAATTTTCAATCTTTTTTACGTAATATTTTGAAGCAAGATTTGAAAAACAAATTAACAAAATTAAAATGCTACAAGAAATGACAAATTAATTAATTAACTTAGTAACACTCGAGGACCTCGTGGTGTGTACGTATGAAAATTATGGATTTTCCCTAGTAGCTTTTGTATTAATTCAAGTTAAAATTCTAAGAGAACAGTCTAAACCGGTCGCATTTTAAGATTAAAAAATACTCCCTCCGTTCTATAAGAAGAGTCAACTTTTGGTCTTTTTTGTTTTGTCCTTTTTTAAACATAAAAGGAAAACAAAAACTGAAGTTGCTGATTTAATTAAAAAATATCCTTCTTACTTTCAGAAGTATATATATTTTCAATGGAAAAAAAATGCTTTTGAATGAAATAAATATTATATAAAAAGGAGGGGTGGGATGGGTGGGGAGAGAATAAAAAAGTATAAAATAAAAAAAGAAGAGAAGGATCACGCTTTCTATTAAAAGTGTTCGTCATACTTTCAACACAAAATCAATGAAACCGTAATGTTTCTAGACAAACAAACAAAAAGTCAGGATTTCTCTATTTAAAGTTATATGTTTTAGTTTCAAATTATATAAATTTTCAATGAAAATTAACTAATGTCTTTAAACAAAGAAATTTGTTTTTGAAAAATTCACATTTACTACTAAAAACGTTTGTCTTACATTTAAAAGTATAATTTCGTAATAAAAAAATAATTGAAAAAAAGCCTTAGCTCACGCAAGGCGTGGGGTGTTTTTGCAAATATTAGGGTAAATTACTAAAATTCTCCTTGAGATTTTTCCAAATTATTAAATAGATCCCCAAGTATTAACAAATCACCAAATGAATCATGCATTATCTACTAGCATTACCAAAATCTCCCATGAACTTCTAATAAATTACAAAATGAACTGAAATTCAGGTGAACGAAAACCTCCGAGTTCGTTCATTTAAACATATTTTAAGGATTCATTAGGTAGTTTCATGAAATTTGAGTACTTGTTTGGTAATTTAGACAAATATTTGTTAGACTTAGGGTCTCCATTCAACTTATTTTGATGATTACATTAATAAATAAATAAATAATTGAGCTAATTATAGAAAATCAGAAAATGCAGCAGCTGTGAAGAACAGTACTTTCGTCACAAGGTTCGAAGATTGTTCGACATCGAATTACATCAAGAACATAAATGAATGAAAACATTCGAGAGCCCTAGCCGAGCTGAGCTCAAGTGTTTCGACACCACTTCTGAGACCGATTCGACGTGGAAACTTAAGGCTAGAAAAAAATAACTTCCACTGGAGAAGACTCTTAGTTGGTTCGTTACCCACTTCCAAGACCACTCACTAGTGCAAAACCACCCAAGGGAGGAGCCCTTTTGGCGACGGGTGCATCCAATAGATATCTATTGGAGGCGGGTGCAGAGCCAATAGATTATATCTATTGGAGGCGGGTGCATCTCCATTGTTTTTTTCACTCACCTCAAAATTATTTTGCCGATTTTTCAATAATGCTTTGAAAATTTTTTGTGTTTCAGACTGTTGAAAATTGAAAATAATTTTAAAATTTTGTCGATATTCGAGCAAGACGATAAATTAGTAGGTAATAAAAATCACAAAGGTTTAGAAAGAAATATATAAAGATATCCTTTCGATTTTAATTTCAAATATATAAATATGTGTAGCCTAGTGGTAAATTTAATTTGCAAGAATCAAGTGATTCTGCAGGCGCGAGTTCGATTCCTACCGAAGACATAAATTGAAGAAAACAAAATTTAAACAAAAAAACCCGACACTAAAAAAAAAAAAAATTTGGTATTGGAGGCGGGTGCACTATTCTCCCGCCTCCAATAACTAGTTATTGGAGTTATTGGAGGCGGGAGAATAGTGCACCCGCCTCCAATAACTAGATGTGCGGATGCGGACCCCTCCAAAGGGAGGCACATAATATGCTTAGGACCCGTCTCCCATCACCCTTTTTGCCATAGTGACTTGGACATCGAAAGTGAGTTTGGGGCCTTCTCGACTATGAGAGTGAAAAAGAAAAACCTTGAATATGGAGTTGAAATTGAAGTCAAAAGTCAAAGGAAAATCAAAACCATGTTTCGACACGAAATCTAATAAAAGTTTGATGTTGAAAGCACTAGCCGTTAGACACAAATTTAAAAAAGCAACTAATGTAGTTGTTTCAAACACAAGTTTTAGAAGGTTACTTTCGAGATCGGGTTCTAACAAGGTCCGGTTCCTCTGTTCCCGGACCACCACGTGCCCCCTGAATGTATAGCACAATTCAGGGGGCCCAATAGTGGTGGGCCCCTTGAATTGTGCTATAAATTCAGGGGGCACATTGTGGTCCGGGACCAGAGAATCCCCAACCGTTCCAAAATTGAACCCTATCAAAACTTGAATTTCCTAATGACTATTTATCACCATTGGAGAAACTTCATTTTTGTCATATATATATATACTATAACCATGACCCCTTGTACAAGTGTGTTTTTTAATACCCGAGTACAACAAATTAAAACTATTTCTTTCGTATACTCAAAGGGTTCACTTTAAAAGTATACAAAACTAATTTGAGACCATATTTTTCACTTAGGGCCTGTTTGGTTTACGGGAAAGTAAAGTTTTTGAGTAATATGATTTCTGGAAATTTAATGATAAGGAAAGTAAAGTAAAGTAAAAAAGAATATTATTTTGTGTTTGGATTGGTTAAGAAATGTATTTGAGAATTTAAATGAGAACTAAACTAAATATCAAAAATGCCATCTCGAATTAAGCTTAATGATTTTTTCATAAAAATATTATTAACCCAAAATAAGAGCTAAATAATATTTAATTATAAATTAAACTACAACTTTAAAATTAAATTACATGCCAATTACTCATCCAAAATTAATTTAAAATTTAAAAATTATAGATTTGATTATTGATCTATAATGTAGTTGTTAGTCTAACGAGAATTCAGATGAATAAGAAGATAATTGGAAAATTAATTTTTTTTTTTTTTGTAAAATGAAATATTAAATTTGTCACTCGATTTAAAAGAAAGAAAAATTTTAAATTTTAAATATGGTACATTAATTTTCATTAAAATATTATTTAATTTTATAGCTAATAAAAGTTAACTATAAAGAATATTATATAAGAAAAGTATATATGTTGTTTTAAATATATATATTTGGTCATAAAAATTAAAATAAACAAATCTTAGTTAGATACAATATATACTAAAGTAAATTGTGATATTGTGAACGATTAGTTGCAACCAATTAGTTAGACGACTTTTATACATAGACAATCTTTTACATTTTTAGGAAAAATAATATATATGATTCCTTTTTTTCATTTTATGTGGGTTTTTTTTTAATTTTATGGTTGATATAACAAAAATATGAAATATTTGAAAATAAATAAGAATAAGGGTAACGAGTGTCTTTTTTGAAAATTTGTCACTCGGGAAAAGGAATACCATATTAGAACATGGATTCTTTTTCTAGGAAAATAACACTTATTTTTCCTGCATTGCAGATTTATTTTCCTTTCCCAACCAATTAAAATGAATTCCAAACAAAGAAATTTAATATTATGGAATCATATTACTTTCCTTAACCAAAATCCCTATAAACCAAACAGACCCTTATATCCTTCCTTTATAAGTAAAAGTTAATTGTGGACTACACATTGTTATATTAGCAAGTGTATATGTAATGTAAAAAAATTGAAAGTAAACTCTTTAAATGGGACAAAAATTCTTTTTGAAAGTTAACATTTTAAACGGAAATGAAGGGAGTATTTGTTTTAAAAACTTAGGTTATTTTCTTTTCCATTTCATTTCAGAAAAATCATCACTTTTTCTTCTAAATTTTTTTTTTTAATTAAGTCACTAAAAGAACAAAGTCTTAGTCTCAGAGAAGAGTGCAAGCAAAAAAATCAGCAGAGCGAAGTCTTCTTAATTCCTTGTAGCCTTGTAGGCTTGAAAGGTTGCATATGCACGGTATTAGAATGGATATATAAATGCGGAAAAGACTACAGTTTTGTTACAAAACCATTCATTCATTAGATAACAACGTTAAATTCATTACTAATATTATTGCACGATCAATTATTCAATGATGAATTTTCCTGGTGACAAATGGTGGACGTAAAGTAATTAAACAATCGTGTAGTGCCCCGACGAATAGAGTTTTGGCACTAAATAATACTTCTTCCGTTCCCAAAAAGTAGTCATTATAAAAAATTATTTTGTTTCTAAATAAGTATCCTTTTATATATTTAAAGACAAAAAATTTAAATAGTTTCAATATTACCCCTTAATTAATTGATTCCATTTAATGTTATTATTTTAAATGCACAATCATTGCACACATTTCCATTTAAAATATAGTCGAACAAAAAATTATAAATAAGGGTAAAAAAAAAAAAAAAGTATTCACTCATCTCCTTTGTTTGTGTAATTTTTTGGGGCATGATATTTACAGTAACCGTTTCGATATTTGCAGTAACATTTTCTTGTGAAAAGTCTAAAATACCCCTAACACTTAAAATAAAATAAAATAAAATAAAATAAACCCAAAATGTCGCCGAAATCGGCCAAAATGTCGCCGGAATCCGGCGACATTCCCCCCCCCCCCCCCCCCCCCCCTTTCAATTTGATATTTGCAGTAACCACCGGGCGGATCTTCACCAATCCGGTAAAAAATTCACATTTTCGACAAAAATACTAACACATCCGGACATAATACAACTAAATTAATCAAACAACTATCTAAAATAATACCGCAAAACATTTTAACTTTAGCCACTAATATTTTTCCGATCCGAGTCGTCTCGATTTTTATCCGATTTTGTGATTCCACCCGGCTCTGCTTTGCAGGAATTATTAAACGGAACAGAGCCCGTGAGTTGCTTTTTCAAAATTTTTTTTTTCAGCCTGCACGGGCTGCATAGTTGGTTTGTAATTTTTTTTTTGCCTAGGGATATTTTTGTCTTTTTACAGGAGAATGTTACTGCAAATATCGAAACGGTTACTGCGAATATCAATTCCGAATTTTTTTATGATGATCACTTATTCGAGAATGAAGGGATATGAAATTCAACAAAACTATGATTACGGGATGTGACAGGGCGCGACTGTCTTCTTTCGAACAAACAATAAGGATATTTGACCGTCCCTAAAGGTACCACACACTTGCTGTCAGACTGACATGAACCCAATCTCCTTTGTCTGTTTTTTTAATTTTTTAATAAAATAAAATTACATCAAACAATGTTTTAAAGAAAATTATTGAATTGAATAATTTTCCAAAACCTTTTAACAAATATTTTAATTGTTTATATTTAGTTTCTTAAATTATCTTTTTGTTTTATTCATATCGATTTAACTATAAATAACTTTATTTGAATAATTTATTATTTATTTATTTTTCTTTATTCTCAGACCACATATCTCACTTTCTTTTCAACATAATGTCATCAACTAAAATTTTGACTTTTTTATACATTTTCTATTAAAATTTTAACTGAAAATTATATCTTTTTACCTATTTTTATAAATACCAGCCAACAAAATGTTATATATATATATATATATATTTCATTAACATACATAAAATTAATATTATTTGTACATAATTATTCAAAAAACAATACAAGGGCCGAATAGTGTACTTTTAGTATTTCAGCATTCAGAGCACTAAATGATTAATTAAACATTTGATGCAGACTTTACAAACTAATTTATCAGTATATAGAATTCAGCTACTTAATCAACTTTGGCATTTTAGTCTCCACATTCAAAGTTTAAATTTAAGCATTAAGTTTGATCAAACATGCTCTAAACTTTGAAATACTAAGAATGTACAGTTGAATAAGTATCAACAAAAAATAATAATTTTATAATAAAATATCATCTATAATTAATGAAAAATATATAAACGAGATAAAGTAATTAATGAATTTTTTAAGAAAATGTAGGTTAATATATTACTTATCAAATTAATGATTAGTCCAAATTAGAAAAAAAATATAAAATTTAACCAAATAATTTTATTCGACAAGACAAAAAATTAACTGCAAAAATATGTGGTATGAGTGGAAAGAAGAAGGAAACCAAAATAATAAGTAATTCACATTGAGTTATTTTATCAATATGAATTAAAAATTGAATATAAGTTATTAAAAATTTTAAGTAATTAATAATCAATACATTAACTTTTGATTGAACTCCTGTCATCAAAAGATAACTTAAAGGTCATAATCCCCTCCCTAAAAAAACTATTATCTTAGTCAATTAATTTTAAACATTAAAAAATTAATGGTGAAATGCACCAAATACTACATAACTATCGGTAGGGATGGTCACGGTTCCGGAACCACTGGTTACGGTTCCAAAACCGCCGGTTACGGTTCATAAATCAGTGGAACCGGAACCGGAACCTTGGGGTGATGGTTCCGTGCTAGTTCTAGAACCGCCGGTTCCGGTTCTAATCTGTCAAGGTTCCCGTTCAGATTCCAATATCTTCCATTTATTTAACAATTTTTTTCGTTTATTTAAAAATTTTAACTTATAAATGTTATTTTATTTTGACTCAATTAATAACTCAATTATTTATAAATAATTAAAATTACAAAAATAAAATAAAATATGTACGACGGTACATACATTTAAACAATTAAATGATTTATATAATAAAAGATACAAAAATAAATTGTGAAAAAATATATATACAGATGAATAATACCTCAATGTATTATTTTAAAAAAATTAAGAGAGTGATGCCTTGTTATAAATCGTGAGAAATCAGAGTTTGAACTTTGAAGCATTGAAACTTTTACAAAATAAATACATCTTGAATATTTAATATAATTCATCTTCATCATTTGCGGAAGTTGCGGTTGGATCTAATTTAATTTAATGCTTATTTATATTATATTAATAATATATATAAAGTATACTATTAGTTTATATATTATATGTTAAACATATAATATAATTATAATTATAAGAAAGAAGTTCAAAAAAAGTAAATAGTTGAAGTGGTTTGAACCGGAACCGTGGCTATATCTAACTATCGGCTTTTGAAAAAAACACCACTTTCCTTTAAAAACTCCAATTACAAGCACTTTACTTTCAAAACGTACACCCAGTACCACTCTGTTAGTCAATTCCGTTAAGTGGCTAACAGTCAAAAAAAGACGGGCAAAACCGTCATTTCACACGTGTGTCACTGTTCATCGTCTTCTCCGATGAACAGTTCCAGCACTGCTCATTGGGCGGAACTGTTCATCGGCAATTTATTTTACTATTATTTTTTTTTCTTCTTCTTCCAATGAAGACCAAATTAAATCAGATCTTCTTCTTCTTCTTCTTCTTCTTTTGGGTTTTCATTGGGTCCAATTTGGGTCTTCATCGGAGGAGGAAGGAGAAAAAAAAAAAAAATTTGCCGATGAACAGTTCGGAGCTGTTCATCGGAGAAGACGATGAACAGTGCCGCACTGGTGAAATGACGATTTTGCCCGTCTTTTTTTGACTGTTAGTCACTTAATGAAATTGACTAATAGAGTGGTATTGGATGCACGTTTGAAAGTAAAGTGCTTGTAATTGGAGTTTTTAAAAGAAAGTGGTGTTTTTTGCAAAAACTGATAGTTATGTGGTATTTGGTGCATTTTACCCAAAAATTAAAAAGAAAAAAAAGGGAGGGGGGTTTGGATGGAGGTTAATGAGAGTTGCGCTGTTTGATGCTCCAATCGAAAACAAATCAGTGGGGCTATGCCGGTATGACTGAATATGCGTTATAAAGATAAATTCCTCTCTTACGACACCAAGAACCGGGCCGAACTTCTAAATAGCTGCCCGCTTCCATAGAACAATATCATGGTAACGTAGACCTAAGTGGTCATATTGGATCCTTGGGAACCATGGCCTTTATTTGAACGAAAATGGTCTTGTAACGTTGATTTCATGGGTTCGAAACCTTGGGAAATCAATAATAAATAAGATAGAAAAATAAATAAAATTTTAAAAAAATAAAAAGTCAATCTCCATTAATCAATTAGTTTTAAACGTTAAGTAACATTACTCTCTCCGTTTCATTAGAATAATCTATTTTCAAAAATATTTTTCGTTTAATTAGAAGATTCTACTTTCAAATTCTTTATGTATAGTGCACAATTAACCCACATTAAAGTAAAGACATAAATGGAACAAATGATGCCCAATTAGTTATTTTAGATGTTGTATCTAAGCATCGATAAAAATTATATATGTATGAAATTAGACTCTTCTAGCATAGACAATATCATTTATCAGACAAGTAGCTTCAGTCCCAGCCGCCTTCACTATGGATTGACTGACGAAGCCTGGTTCCCAAAAAAGAAAAAATAAAAGTTAAATAAAAAATGACGAAGCCATGTAGGGTATATTGTAATTTAATCCCGTTCAAATGAAGCTTCGAATATTAGATAGTGTGCATAAAATTGAACTTCCATTGGGCCTAGCCCAATAGACCAAAGCGAAGATAAACAGTAAAGATAAAAAGATGCATAAGAAGTCCAGAACCCTGCTTAGGTCGGATAGGTCCTTAAAACTGAGCCAAGTAGTATCTCGGTCAAAGGATTAGGTCGGATAGATCCTTAAAACCGAGCTAGATAGTATATCAGTCAAAGGTTTAGGTCGGACAATGACTTCGGTATGCCTTGTTACTTTCCCTCATATCTATATCATGATAATCGGCCTAACCGAGCTAAAACAGTTAGGTCGGATTAAGCTATTTCACTGACACAGTAGGTAAAGATCATCATAGGGTTAGGTATATATTTTGAAATATATACAGAGATTTCCCAGATCTTCAAGAAGGAAGAAGCCCATGAAATCCGGTCATGATAATACAAAACGTACACGCCACGCTAAACAGAGGGAAGCAGGTGAGCATGTTAATCATGAAGGTTCAACGAGCATATCTCAGTCTGGAGGTATATATACTAAGTCTTCAGACTTAGTGAGGTAGGCAACATTTACCATTTGAGCATTTTGTCAATACTATTCATCTTCTTCCACCTCTCTAACTTGACCGTCGGAGCCTATACAGGGGGGAAAGCCCCGCTCTTCTCTTGATTATTTACAGTTGTTGCCGGAACAGTCTTCAATCACGGTTTTCTTCACCATTCTTGCTGATCCGAGCTACCCAGCTCGGTCCCCAGTTAGGCTATCTCCCTTTGCAGTGAAGTTTCCATCAGTTTGGGCCGTGTTGTTCAAGAGATTCCCTTGGGCCTAAGAAGCATCACTAGATGAACATTTTGCGTCACATCAATTGGCGCCGTCTGTGGGGAACGTTTGATCAAATTATTTCATCAAATTTTCTCCATTTTTAAAGAAATTTGTTGAAACCATGACGCAAACTCAAGATTGTTCGGGAGTGGGTGCTTCTTCTTCCAACACCACCGCTAATCCCATCATTACAACCGCGATAGTTCCAACCGTCACCATAGTTTCTACCACCCCCAACGCTCCACCAACTACCGCCACCGCTGTTGAGCCTCTCACCCCCCAGCAAGAACAAGCGGAAAGAGAGAAGTTTTACCGTTTGTTTCCACAATTATTTCATCTGATGAACCATGGCCCTCCGGTCACCTCTACTCCCAATTTAGAACTCCCCGTCTCAAGTATTGCAACCACTATCCCAGATGTAGTTAACGTAGAACATCCCTTTAGTTCACAAGTTATCCCTACTATTCCTCCACCAGGAGCTCTGTTCAATCCCATGGCCGATCCCTCCGTTGTTTTGATTTCTAGTCTCCCCCCCCCCCCCCCCCCCAGTCTATCGCTGTTTCGGGATGCCCTCCCCACTCTGGGGGAGCTTATCCCTTTTCAGGGTCTAACTACGTAGCTGGTCTCCCTACCCTTTCTACTGCACCTCCTGTTTACACCACCTTAGCCCATACCCAGGTCACCCCTACCTTTCTAGCTCCTTTCATGGTTCCTACCGCTCAGCTCAATAATTACCCTTTTATGTCGGGTCTGCCTTTTCCTATGTTAGGACAGCAAGTGAGTCAATTAGGTCAGCCTGGTCTGGGCCCACAGACGAGTCAAATAGGTCAGCCCGGCCTAGGTAAACCATTAAGCCAGTTTAGCCACCTTGGTCCTGAAGTTAACCAATTAGGATATCCTGGATACCTAGTACCGTTAAGCCTCGCTCAGTTTCAACATTACGGTATAGGCACAAGCCGAGCCATGCAGCCCCTCACTGGATACTCTCCCTTACTTAACCTGAGTTATTACCCCGGGCCCAGCACGGGAAACTTCGCAACTGGAGGGCCACTACCTGTCTATCCCGGAATGGGAGGATACCCCTTAGGTCAAACATGATACGCCCAGCCAGGTCAAGCAGTCCTCCTTGGATCCGGATATGCTCAGTTGGGACGAGCCGGGCCCACTTCTTGCGTGTCTTACCCATTTGGTTGGGAAATCCAAACAGCACCATTTCCCCCGGGCTACAAAGGTTTAGGTAAGGTTGATAAGTATGACGGAACTACTGATCCAACGGCTCATTGGATGCAGTGCATGAGTGTCATGGATGCCGCCAATTTGTCTGATGCCAACCGCTACATGACATTCCATCTAACCCTTAAAGGTCAAATTATAAATTGGTATTGTACTCTGCCTCGAAACTTCATTCATTCATTAGATCAATTCGGTGATTTGTTTTTAGCTAATTTTATGGGTAACAAGATACTATCCAAACCTATTTCACACTTAATGAACATAACTCAAAGGGTGGGAGAGGGGTTGCAGGCCTACATAGATCGGTTTAACGTAGAATCTAGACAATGCCATGAAAAAGATGATAGGATTATGATGGGGTCGTTTATTAACGGGTTACGGTCAGGACCTTTAGCTACTGAACTTGCCATCCGACCCCCGCACTCTTATTTTGAAATAATGGTCACTACTGTTAACTTTGCTGTTATTGAGGATGCTGCAGTTATAAAACAGGAACGAGAAAGAGGTTTTTCCGACTTATACGGTAAGAGAAAAGATTCTTCCCCGATTCCTCCCCCAGGAGGAGGTAAGAAGCAAAACTTTATGAGTACTACTAACACTGGCCCAAAGGCTGGGGTAAGTGTTAATGATGTGCAGGTGGTCGAGCCCTTTTCCGTGCCACGGGCCAATATATATGCGGCCATCCAGCATCAAGGGTTGCTACCTCCAGCCCGTCCCATGACGGGTCCCACATATCGGCTCAATCCTGGCAGGTATTGTAACTATCATAAGCACATTGGTCACAATACTAATGATTGTCGAGATTTGGCTGCAGAGATAGCAAAGCTTATTCAAGCTGGGAAACTGCCCAATATACACAAGTGGCCCCTTTGCCTAAACCCGCGGTTTCAGCAACCCGGGAGTGACCTACCGGATGTTACCGGTGTGGAGAGCCCAGTCATTTTGCCCGAAAATGTTCCCAACCCGACCCCCGAGCCCCAAACGTTGGGGCTGGAGCCGACCTGACCATAGCTGGGGTCGTGAATACCATAGCTGGAGGACCGACCCAAGGTGACTCTAATCGTTAGAGAAAACAGGTATATCGGCAAAGAAACAACGTTTTAGGTAAGCGTAAAGTGGAAGCCATGACATCAGTAATTACTTTTGATGACAGTGATCTTTTCTTGCCTTATAATTGTGATGATCCACTAGTGATCGATTGTTATATTTATAATTATCAAGTACGTAGGACATTGTTAGACACGAGTAGCTCTAGTAATATAATTACTACCAAAGCATTGGCAGGATGTCAGTTGCATAAGGCACATTTAAATTCAGTACGTACACCCTTGATTGGCTTTGGCAACTACCATGTTATTCCTGTGGGACAGTTAAGCTTACCGGTCACGTTGATAGCTGGACAGCTAAAACGTACAGAAACCATAGATTTCGTGGTCATTGATGAACCCTCACCTTATAATGTATATCTGGGTCGGCCTGGACTAAATCAATTTCAAGCCATTGCTTCTACCATGCATATGCTTTTAAAATTCCCCACTATAGGTGGGGTGGCCTCTCTTCGTTGTGATGTCATACAGGCTAAGCAATGTTACACGGCTTCCCTAAGAGAACAGGTGCCTATGGATCAGAAATCGAAAGTTGCTTCTGCAGTCACCCCGACCCACACGCCCCGGGCTTCGCCGCCTACTCTTCAAGGAAGTATTACTCATCCCATTAACATCACCGACCTGACAGGTAGCTCAGAGCGATCCATTGAAGCAGGGGCTGAGGTGAAGATCGTCCCCCTGAATGCCAACCCAAATAAGGTAATTAAGATAGGGGCCGATTTACCTCCTCAGTTACAACATGATTTACTTAACCTTTTGCGTGAGTTTGCGGAAGTCTTTGCTTGGGGGCCGGAAGACATGCCTGGCATTTCTGGAAATATCATTGAACACAGGCTATCCATTGATGCCAGTCATAGGCCGGTTCGTCAACGAAAGCGTAACCTTGGAGGAGAACGCAGCAAATACGTAGAGATCGAAGTCAACGCTTTATTGGAGGTACGTATCATTCGAGAAGTAGATTATCCTGAATGGCTAGCTAACCCTGTATTGGTTCCCAAGCCCGATGGTTCATGGCGTATGTGCATCGACTTCACCGACCTAAATAAAGCCTGTCCCAAAGACTGGTTCCCCCTACCCTTGATTGACATTCTGGTCGACGCTATAGCTGGATTTCGCTTCCTCAACTTCTTGGATGCATACAAGGGCTATCACCAGATCTTCATGGCTAAAGAAGACGAGGAAAAAACATCCTTCATTACGGATAAAGGTGCTTATTGCTTTATTACTATGCCTTTCAGTTTGAAAAATACTGGGGCTACCTTTCAACGCCTAGTAAATAAAATCTTTAAAAATCAGTTAGGTCGGAACATAGAAGCTTATGTTGATGATTTATTTGTTAAAAGTAGAGATGAGTCTGCATATTTGCGTGATTTACGTGAAACACTCGAAACTCTAGTCCAGTATAAATTAAGGTTAAATCCAAAAAAATGTATTTTTGGGGCTACTTCGGGGAAGTTCTTAGGTTACATGGTTTCTGAAGGGGGTATTTCGGTTAATCCAAAGAAAGTAGAAGTTGTTATGCAAATGCATCCACCTAGATCAATTCATGAAGTACAACAATTAATGGGTAAATTAGCAGCCTTAAATCGGTTTTTAGCTCGGTCGGCCGAACGAGCTTTACCATTTTTTAGCATTTTAAAGAAAACAGATAAATTTGTGTGGACCTCGGAATGCCAAACTGCTTTCGAACAATTAAAAATGTATTTAGCTTCTTTGCAATCTTTAACCATGCCAATTCCTGGAGAACAATTATACATGTATATAGCTACCACTAAATCCGTAATTAGCTCGGTTTTGCTTCAAGAAGATAACCGGGTTCAAAGACCCATATCTTTTGTTAGCAAAGTTTTGCAGGCAGGAGAGAAAAACTATTCTAGCCTGGAAAAATTAGTCTTGGCTCTAGTTCACTCCACACGACGTCTCTGGCCTTATTTCAACTCCCACGGAGTCACCATCTATACCGACGTACCTCTTAAAGCCGTCTTGCAAAAGGCAGGGGTTTATGGTCGTCTCACCAAATGGGCCATCGAATTGGGGGAGTACGATATCACCTTTGCGCCTCGCACCGCAGTCAAAGGGCAAGTATTGGCAGATTTCATAGCTGAGGGAGTATCAGACATCCAGGAAGGCACGCCTGGCCCGTCGCAAGAAACGACTTTCTTTTAACTGTGGCAAAAGGCGATGATTCATGGACACTCTATGTAGATGGTGCCTCTAGCCAGTCCGAATCGGGTGCGGGGATCATCCTCACCAGCCCTGTTGGGGAAGTCCACACTTATGCTTTACGGTTCTACTTTACGGCCACCAATAATGAAGCAGAGTACGAAGCCATGATAGTCGGTCTAAAATTAGCTCGGAAACTGGGGGTCAGAAATCTAAAAATTTCTTCAGACTCTCAGCTTGTAGTCAAACAAATTTTGGGGGAGTATAAGGCTAAGGATGGACACATGGAGGCATATTTAGCACTGGTGCAACAGCACCTGAAAATTTTTCTAAAATGGACTATAGAGCGAGTTCCATGGGGTATAAACACAAATGCAGATGCCTTGTCCAAATTGGCTTCTTCGGTTTTCTCTCATCTGACTAAAAGCGTTCTAGTAGAAGAAGTACAGACTGGGAGTACAGCCGAGCCAGCAATCTTGTCCATAAGTGAAGGTCAGGATTGACGATTTCCTCTATGGCAGTATTTGCAAAATGGTACTTTACCAGATTCATGAAAGGAAGCACAACGAATACGAAGGAAGACTGAACATTATCAAATAGTCACTACAAGAAAAGGCCTCTTTAGAGACACTGCCAAAATTGTCTCAAATAGTGCATTTACTGTCTCAAAATGATTTTTGAGACAGTCTTGAGACAGAAAATGCGGCGTCTCCTTTGCGGCCGTCGCAAAAGAAATTTGAGACAGTAAATCTGTCTCAAATAGTTTTTGAGACAGACTTGAGACAGATTTTTATCTGTCTCAAAAGTATTTGAGACAATTATTTTTCTGTCTCAAATATTGTGTCTCAAGTTGTTAAAAATTGAGACACTTACTTAAGACAATAATATGCCGGCTCAAATAGAATTAGAGACAATAGTTTCCTGTCTTTAATAGTGCTTCTTGAATATTTATATGTTAGTGACACTGAATTGAGACAATTCTATGCCGTCTCAAATAGAATTAAAGACAATAGTCATTTTGTCCCAAATATCATGTCTTATTTTGTTAATGGCTAGAGACACTAAATCGAGACGGAAATAAATCATCTCAAATAAAAAATAAATATCGCAAGTTTGCTAATTTAAGAACTAATAAACGCTACTATTTTATAAACAGAAATAGTCTCCAAAATATAAATAAATATTTACAACTGCGCACCGTACTTGATACAATCATTATACATCTAAATTTCATGTGTATTTTATAAGCGCGGGACATTACTTTGATAAAAGCTAAAGAAAAGACAGTTAATCAATATGATATCTAAATAGTTTAATTGTTTCATAAAGAAAACATTGGTTGCTATCTTGGACAAAGCTAAAAAGTGTATAGCAATAAAATAATGTATGCAAAAGTTCCACGAGTCTGGAGCTAACTTCCATCCATCAATTCATCTTCAGAGTCCTAAGAAAAACAATAAAGAGTTTTCAATAAGATCGTCTACAAACTTCTATAATGACATTTACAAACATCTCAACATAGTTTAGCTACATTGAATCCCTGAAACATACTATAAGGAAACGCCTAACCAAGCAGTTATGAAAGAACCTACGAAAAAATAACGGAGTAATTCACCTGATAGAGCTCATATATCCAATAGGCACGGGAACACCCATTTGAATCATTGCTTGAAGGACCAACATCGGAATGACATTTTCCTTTCTAACAAAACTTGCTTATCATGTACTCGCATATAAGTGAAATAGAACGAAATGTAGTTTTGAAAGAACATAATTGACAAACAATTACCTTATCTCTGTTGTTCTCATACTCCATCAAAAAATTTCAGCAAACCTTCTATGATTTTTGGGCCTATAAATAATAACAGTTATGAAACGAATTAAATTTTTTCAAAAGAAAACGAATACTGACAAACAATAAGAAATAATAAACCATAAATATAGCTTCTCATCATACTACAATCATAAGAAACCAGCCTTTCACATCATGCACATCAATATTGTCAGGATGTTGCAAGATAAATTAATATCATATTAATGCAATTCAAGCATACTCATAGGCAAGAACATGATATATAATATAAGAGGTTCACCTAAACTTTAAAGCATAGATCTCATATAACATATGGCAAAACACAAGTTTAGGTGACCTATCCATTAACATAGCTTCGAGAGAAAGTGTATTAAGACAGCAGTAGACATATTTTCTTAATTTAAGGTTGCGATTAAAACAGTTCTTTTTAGTCAGTGAGAATACTCACATGTGTCGTCAACATCCTCTAAACCTAAGTTGGATCTGCATTAAAATTTAGAACATTCGTTATTAAGAATTCTATTGATGTCTCTAACAAGGGAAGAGAAGTTTTTCCTTTTCAAATTTACACAACAAATGTATTTTCAGGGAGGATAAACCTCAATGCACTTTCCTAACACATTCTGAAACTATATGTAATATTCCTCAAACTAATATTCTGCAATCAAAAAAATATAGCAAGGTCTAGAGAACCTAACACTATTCACTGCAGCCATAGCCAAGCATAACAAGAGGGAAAAACATAAATCAAAAGTTAATTTTGAACCTTTCAACCTCCTTTTGGATTTGCAAAAGATTAGCTCGGGTTTCTCTCCATATTTCTTTCTTTTTCTTTTTCTTTTTCTTTTTGGCTTCAACAGAACCATTTTATCGATTTGTGCGTGTCATCCTTGGGTAGGCCATGCTAAACTTCTCTGTATTGTTCCCATTTTATCAAATGTCCCATAAAGGACACAAGATTCCTCTCAATTTTCATCATCTTTTGCTTAGTACTAGTAGCCTTATATTGCCTAAAACTAATTCCTAACCAAATGTGAGAACCTACTTAATTTGATCAAAATCTAATATCCATCCGACCTCATAAAAGATGTTTAATAGATGTCAGCCTGCACCAGAATCAGATTTAATTTAGAGCAAGCTTATCGCATAGTGACTGATGTGCCGCGCTGCAATGCTTGAATGTTTCCTCTGCTACAGCCTGTCAATGCATGAGAGTTCATTAGGTCGATTAGCTAAAAACTTAGTAATCAATATGCAAATCATTCTTGTATAAGTCACCACAAGATCAGGACTTTTAGTAAAGAAAGGAGTTAGTATGAGTGGGCCCACCACTGCTTGCAGATTGATAGAGGGTAAGAAATGAAGAACCATAAAAGAACATAGGGGGTAGGGAATATAATGCAGGACTTATCAAGAAAATGGTTGAATATCTGAGAAAATTTTCAAACACCAGGATCATCCAATAGCAGTAAGCGATTTCATAACAAGTTTAACATATAAAAGTAATGGCTTCATCCTTCTCAAGGGGCCGAATTTGCAGCCATAACCAATAATAAGAGCAAAATTTGGAAAACTCAGTGTGAAAGGAGAAGAACATAAACAACCATAAAATGTTTAAGACAGACATATCTTTAAAGAGCCATTGTGGCTATCCGGATGCCAATTTAATGCACAAGCTCTGTAACTGAAGAGAGAAATCAGTTTTCAGTCACGGGGGAAAGTACAAATCCTCTTACATTGTAGTCAAAAGTTTACACAGAAGGGAAGAATAACATGAAAACATACGCGATTTAAACTTCATCAAGACTTGAAGATCCTGATGTACTCAGTCTAAGTTGGTAGCTGCAGGGCACTCTCTCTATCAACATTCCAATTTAATTTAATTCAGTCGAGATGTCCCATTCCAATTTAAGTTTTAAGCAGGACTTTTTTCAAACAGCTTATATAGGCAACCAACTTATGAAAAGGATACATAGACCAACACATAGTTTCTTGCCCCAAATACAGTAATCAAATCAATTTACATTTCCAGCACATCCCAGGACTAAGTTAACCTCAATATAACAGTTATAGTTCCATCATCATATTAACTTTTCATCCCTTGTAAAATTTTATAGTTTTATTTACATGTAGATGGGTAATTTTAATTTCATAATGACGTTTGGAAAAAGATTACCTGTTTAAGATGCTCTAAATCGCGTTAAAAGTTGCCGTCTACAGTCCCCTCACCTTCTTTTCCACAGCCGATTTTCCCTTCCCTTTCTCCCTTTCTCTCCTAAACTGTGTTGCGCGATTTAGGTTTAGGGTTTGTACTATTTTGTGGTGATGGAGGGTTGAAAGAAGAAAGAAGATTGATGGAGAAGATGGCTGAAAAGATGAAAAGAGGAGAAAACCTCGTGATGGTGCTGGCTTAGTTCAGGGAACACGAGAAAGATGGTGATGAACACGAGAAAGATGGTGATGGCACAGCTCGAATGATGGCCGAACAGAGAGAGGGAAGGGTTCTCCTCGCTTCTATACTTATGCTAAACCGCCTTTCTTTTCTTTAATTTTCTTTTTCCAGTCATTTTAATAATTATTATAGCATAATTCCAATACTTTAATTTCCTTTCAGTCTAGTTCTTTTTAAAAATTTGGGATTCAAGCTTAGTTAAATTTATCCTGCCTATTTCTCATTATATATATATATATATATATATATACTTATAATGCAATTTCAAGATTATCATCTTAATTTTCAGAATTTAAAATTAAAAACTTGAATTTTAATTCTTATAGAACAGATCAAGTAACATTTTACTCATTTAATCGTTTACGATTAGTTTGGTGAGGCGAGGACCTCACAAATTGGTTGCATTCGAATTTGGGGATTGAGAGACATTTTAGAAGAAAAATAATGCTTAAAGCCTTAAACTATTTATTTATGTCCGAGGCTGACCCTTGAGTACTTTTATTTTGAAGAATGAAAATTTTTGAGGTGAATGAATATGATAGTGAACAAATTATAAACGAAGTAAATCAATTATGTAAAACTGATTTTCAATTGATGGTTTTTGGACATGAATTTAAATATTTAATAATTCCCTAAATTTTTAAATGCAACAATAGTTGTTTCTTTTCAACTATTTTAAATTTATATTTTTTCTAGTGATAGTTTATTAATATAGCTATTTACCATTCACAATTTAAGTAAACATATAATATTTATATGTTCAATTACAAATTTCAAATAGAATAATACTGAAAACAACAATTCCATGTACAAAACCAAATTTGTACTAATATTATAAAAATAATTATGATCTTTCAATGTTAATATTTGTAACTATATTTTAAATAGTTTTTGATTGAAATGTGATTTATAAACTGAAAAATAATAATTTATTTACGCATGCCTTTGTTTAAACATGTTTTTACATTTTGTGGTCATTGTATCAAAGTTTAATTCTTAGTGCACTAAGGCAATTCCTTTATATAATTTTAAATAAGTGTTTTAAGTACTTGTATATTTGGGACAATTTTTTAAATCTTAAATAATTGAACTTGTGTTAACTAAGCGTCTTAATTAGTTACACTTGAGACAACTAATTTTACTGTCGTAAATAGGTGTCTCAATTAGTTGTATTTGAGACGATATTTCAAAACCGTCTCAATTTAAATGTCCCAAAAGAATAATTAAGACAATTGTTTAAATTGTCTCAAATTTTTAGTATTTGAGACCATTTTTTTCATCCTGTCTCAAAAGCCATGTTTTCTTGTAGTGAGTCGGGGAAGATCTGTATAAAAAGGGTTTCTTGATGCCCTTACTAAAGTGTCTGGGTTCAGGAGAAGCAGAAGCCGTGCTAAAGGAAATACATCAGGGAGACTGTGGATCTCACATTGGGGCTCGGAATTTGGCCAAGAAAGTAATTGGGGCTGGGTTTTATTGGCCTCGGTTATTTCAGGAAGCAGTCGAATATGTTCAACGTTGTCCCAGTTGCCAATACAATGCGACTATTCACAGGTTGCCAGCATCTAGCTTTACCGGGATAATTGCTCCTTGGCCTTTCGCGAATGGGGGATAGATCTTATGGGGCCATTTCCTAAGATCGGTTCTTGTCATTATCTAGTTGTGGCTATAGACTATTTTACAAATTTGGTGAAGGCCGAGGCATTGACGAATATTACCGGGCGAACTGTAGCTCGGTTTCTTTGGAGGCAAGTCATCTATCGGTTCGCCGTACCCAACTCGGTTATCTCGGATAATGGGACCCAGTTTGAATCCAAGGAATTCACGGCCTTGTGTTCAAAGCTTGGTATCACCCAACGTTTAGCATTTGTGGCTCATCCTCCAGCAAATGGGCAAGTGGAACTCACAAACCGAACTTTGTTGCACGGGTTGAAAACCAGATTAGAAGATAAGGGAAAGAATTGAGTAGAACAGCTGCCTCACGTACTATGGTGCCACCGGACTACGCCTAAATCGGTTAAGGGGAAGACTCCTTTCGAGCTAGCCTTTGGGGTCAACGCTGTCATACCCCCAGAAATACAAAGTGGTGCGCCCTGAGTCATGCACTTCAAAAGGGAACATAATCAGAGAAACTTATAGCTTAGCTTGGATTTGATGGAGGAAGTTCGGGACACTGCCTACGTACAACAATTAAATTACAAAAATTTAGTTCGGCAACACTATGACGCTCGGGTCAAACATCGAGCCTTTGTACCGGGAGATTTGGTTTTACGGAACCGAGCCATCAGTAAGCCACAAGATCAAGGCAAGTTGGTATCTAATTGGGAAGGGTCCTACCGGGTGATCGAAGCCCGACCCATTGGTAGTTATGTATTAGAAGATTTGCAAGGACAGTTAGTTCCGTGGGCTTGGAATGCAGCGCACTTAAGAAAATACTATCTTTGAATAAGTTGAAAGCAAGATCGTGAAAAAATCAAGTCATATATTCAAAGGGAAAAAGTGTCTCGGCCTATTACAGAGATCATTCTAAATGTTCGAAAAATTGTACAAATAGAAGCTAAGAAGGAGGAGCTTGGGAGGTCGCTTCTTCATCAGCTGCCCCATTCAGGTCGGCCACAGGATCTTCCTCTTCCGTGTTTTCTGGCAAAGGAATACCATTGGCTCGGCACTCCTGCTTGATCTCCTCGACCAGATCAAAGGGATCACGACCCTGAGGGAGCAAAGAAGTATGGGCCAAGGAATCTTCAGTGAGACCATCCACCGACCTGGGGCCTCTAAGCTCGTCCCAGCACAAGGTGTACCCGCACTGGATGAGCTCCATGAATCGCCGGTTCATCAGATCCAGCAGTGGTCCCCCCTTGAAATTTTCTAAGGCAGATTGGCGTGCAGCTTCCACCTCAGCCGGACCCAGCAGCTCGGAAGATTTCTTCTTCTCCTCCTCCAAAGCCCTCTCCAGGTCAGCAATCTTCTTCCCCAGCTCGGACTCGTTCTGCTTCAACCCCTCCACTTCCGCCTCCAAGCCTTGAAACCTGGTGCTCATCTGGCTGGCCTTGGTACCGAGCTCTTGGTTTTCTTTATAGAGCTCGGTATTTTTGGCCTGGAGGTCGGTCACCTTGCTGGACTCGACCCCCAGCTTCATCTTTAGCTCCTCTATCTCTTCATCCGGCCTCTTCAACCTTTCCTGCTAATAGCTTTGAGCCAGAACATCCAAAGCCACAGTCCTCTTGACTGTGGCCGCATAATTTACACCGACCTGCAAAACTAGATAATGAGCTTTACAGAAATATTATATGGAGCAAACATGCATTTCAAGGATCCAAAGTTTACCTGTTTTATCTGCGAAGCCAAAAAGGCTTCTTGTTTCGCTAGTTGTTCGATGCTTTTCCGCATCTGGTTGCTCGCCTCAACTATCTCCTCGAAGGAGCTGTGAGACTCGGCCACTAACTCGGAATAAGGCCGGACATCATCGGGCTAGGGCCCCGCCAGGTGAGGCTGATACACGGGCTGAACCAGGGGGCCCGGTCTTTCGTTCTGATCTTTGAAGATGATCATCCTCTCCTTGGATAACGGATCCAAGGGTCCCAGCAACTCATCGGGGCTGGGTAGTTCGGCCCCAAAAGCGGAATCGGCCAACAGTTGAGGAGCTTTGGCATTTCTAGCCGCTTGGACCTCCGTGGGAATCAGCCTGCTCTTCTTAGATGCCTAAAGGGTCAAGGCGCCAGCGGGAGGGTCAGCAGCTTCAACCTCCTCAGTTAAATCAATTTCAGCAGAAGGTCTCTTTGAAGACCCCGAAGCTGTTGCTGGTCTATTAGATTTCTTCTTCCGACTAAAGCCACCTGAAAACAAAAGACAGACAAAGGCCAGAATCACCGATCTAGGAAGCTGACCCAAGATCGGGAAGACGATAAGTAAAAGTTCAGAGACAGGTATTTACATTCTTCCTCTACATCAGGGGCTTGGCTTAGCCCGGCCCAGACAAGAAGGCCCTCTGAAGGATACTTAACTGAATATTTCTCCGAACTGGTGAAAGTTCTTAGCGCCTTATACGATAACACTATGGGATTGGATTTATCCCGGGTTTGCTCTGTCGGCGCTACAAACCTCGACCAGCATCAAGGAAGGTTTGCTTCATCGGCTTTCACCATAAAAAATCTTCCCCTCCAATGCTTATTTGTATCTGGGGAGTCAGTTATAAGGATGGTCCATTTCTACGTTTCTGGAAGGACACCCACCCCGGCCCGTAAGGATATTGGCGGACGGTGTAAAACTGGAAAAACAGATCTACGGAGGGTCGGATTTTAGCCCCGAAGCAGACGCACATAAAACCCACTAGGAATCTAAAGGCATTGGGTAATAACTGGCTCAGCCGGATTTCTAAATAATCACATAGCTCGGAAAAAAAATCGGGGGCAGGAAATCTTAGTCCGAACTTTATGTGGTACTCATATATACCGACCCAACCCCCGGAAGTACTAGTTATTCTCTCTTCAGGCCTGGGCAATTGGGTTTGGATGGCCGGGTCAAGGTAATAGGTCGATCTTAGGGTTTCTAATTATACCCTAGTCAGTTTGGAAACTATCTCTTCCGGGTGAAACTCATATGATATAGCAGCCGTATCTACAGGAAGCATTACAAAGGTATCGGAATCATGCTTAAATTCAGAAATAACAGATCCTATGGATACATACGAACTAGCAGTATATGTTGCTCATGTAAGGAGGGTTCATGCATCAAACTTGCCGGAAAATTATTCCTAAGCCGGCGATTTAGTTATAATCATTAGAAGAGAGAGGAAGAACGGACTGACCTGAAGATGGGTTCAGACGAGACGCTCCGGTGCCGGAACTCCTTTCTTCAGCCATGAATCTTTGCTAAATAATGGTACGGAGGCAACGAAACGAAGAGGCGGCGCAAACTATCGCGGCGAACTGGAAAAACGACACCAACAGAACACGGCGAAGAACTATCAACTCGAGCAAGCAGCGGCGAAAGGAAGAAGGGCAGAAGGTTTCTCTTTCTTTTCAGGAGACGTACAACATGACAGTGCCAATGCCAATTTCTTCGACTTTTAAAGGAAGGCCTCGGGAAGACTGAACAGACAAGAGGACAAACCAAGCGTTGGAGCCTTTAATACCGCCTCGAGGATAGTAAAAGCGTGGGAAGTCGTACCGGCTGCCTCAGTAATCATGAAAACGTGCCCTGTCACATCCCGACTCTTTAAAAGCTAGATTTCGTGTGTCGTGACGCAAAGGTACGCCTTTATTGATGCCTTCATTGATTAATTCAACTTCTTTGGGTCAACACTGCAATTATTACCTATGAATCGGCTGACATGTTATTTTCTGTGGATCAGATTTCTTAGTTATATCTCGCATTTTCTCCTTGTCATATTCGATAGTGTATAGGTCGACAGCTTCTTTTTTATTGTTACTATACTCAGGATAGAATTGATTATCACCTTTTATAGACATGGGTCAGATTGGTTCACATTTTATGACTGCTTAGGTCGGAAGAAAAACCTTAAGAGTTATCTGAGCATAGGTCGGATGAACACGTGATAAATGCCTTAGTCAAATTTTTGGCTCAGTAAAACACCAAAAGTATTAAGCTTTAGCTCGAAAAATTAGCTCGGATAGATATCAGGGGGATGCATGATAAATACCTTAGTCAAATTTTTGGCTTAGTAAAACACAAAAAGTATTAAGTTTTAGCTCGGTAAAACCTAATACTGGGGGAACTTGTTGGTGTGCATAAAATTGAACTTCCATTGGGCCAGGCCCAATGAACTAAAGCGAAGATAAACAGTAAAGATAAAAATATGCATAAGAAGTCCAGAACCCTGCTTAGGTCGGATAGGTCCTTAAAACCGAGCCAAGTAGTATCTCGGTCAAAGGATTAGGTCGGATAGATCCTTAAAACCGAGCTAGATAGTATATCAGTCAAAGGTTTAGGTCGGACAATGACTTCGGTATGCCTTGTTAGTTTCCCTCATATCTATATCATGATAATCGACCTAACCGAGCTAAGACAGTTAGGTCGGATTAAGCTATTTCACTGACACAGTAGGTAAAGATCATCATAGGGTTAGGTATATATTTTGAAATATATACAGAGATTTCCCAGATCTTCAAGGAGGAAGAAGCCCATGAAAGTTGGTCATGATAATACAAAACGTACACGCCACGCTAAACAGAGGGGAGCAGGTGAGCATGTCAATCATGAAGGTTGAACGGGCATATCTCAGTCTGGAGGTATATATACTAAGTCTTCAACTTAGTGAGGTACGCAACATTTACCATATATTTGAGCATTTTGTCAATATTATTCATCTTCTTCCACCTCTCTAACTTGACCGTCGGAGCCTATATAGGGAAGAAAGCCCCGCTCTTCTCTTGGTTATTTACAGTTGTTGTCGGAACAGTCTTCAATCACGGTTTTCTTCACCATTCTTGCTGATCCGAGCTACCCAACTCGGTCCCCAGTTAGGCTATCTCCCTTTGCAGTGAAGTTTCCATCAGTTTGGGCCGTGCTGTTCAAGAGATTCCCTTGGGCCGTAAGAAGCATCACTAGACGAACATTTTGCGTCACATCATTAGAAATATATCATTTCTTACAAATTATAAAATACATTATTGATTAGTATATTTTAATTATTCATTTATGTTTTGATTTCTTTAGTTGTGGAACTACATGTATATAATCATTTTAGTTAATCAAGTGGATATAGTTAACATTGTATTTAAATAGTAAAATTTTGTAAATAATTATAAGATATTATAATATATGTTAAATTTATTGTAGAAATTAAAACACTAACAAAAAAAAGTACATAGCATTACCTTCTCACACATTTACTAACAAAATGTTACTTCACTGTTATTAGATAAAGCAAAAAATATGCGACCAGATTTTTAAGAGTTTTTAGACATGAGCGTCTCTCTATGTAAGAACGCGTGCGTCCAATAATAGATTTAGGTTTTTTTTATTGATATTCTCACAGCTTGAGAGTGAAAGACCTTAGCAACCATAATAGTCCTGTATTCCAAAAATTAAGGGCCAGAAAGAGGGGAACATAAAGTCTGACATCCTGTACAAATCATAATGTCAAACTCTATTCCTGTAATGTAAGAGAAATACCGTGCATCTAGGAAGACCAACCTTTCAACCCAAAGGGGAGAGATGATCGGTCAAATACCTGAGACGTGAGTGAAAGACTAACTCAGCTAGCGAAAAATTCTGTAACTGAATTTGACTCCCTATATATTTGCCTGAAGCTGAAAAGGCCAAAGAAATCGTTCAACTTCACAACCTTTCGCTGCGTAGAGGATGCCCACCATGACCAAATGCCTTTTTGAAAAAATTTTAGCAAAACCTGGGAATCTGGCTCGACTTGGATTGCAAACAAACATTGATCCTTGCAAGCCTTCTTTTTCTTTCTTTCAATACTGATACTCTTATAGTTTGAAAGTTATACTCTCATTAACTCTAAAATGACAAGACTGCCACTTTCACTAAAGATGAGTATGGTACTCTTGAAAGTGTGAGTTTCACTTTTTAAGAGTGACGTGCTACCCCTGAAGAGTAGAACTACTACTCTTTCAATTTTTTATTTTTTTTATTTTTTGTTTTTGCAACTCTTTCAAGATTTTTTTTTTCTTTTTCCTTTTCACTTAGGGCCTGTTTGTTATGAGATTTTAATGGAGGTTTTGGTATGATTTAAATTCCCAAAACTATTTAAAAATCCAAACCTTTTATGAGACGAAAATTTGTTTCTAAAACATGGTTTTCAAAACTATTTTTTGGTCATTTAATAATATTTCCTTTACTATGCTGAAACTGTCTAAAAATTCTTTATACAAGCATAATTTTTTAAAATAATTTTTTCTACTTGTTAATTGATTGGTTGAAATTGTATATATTCTTACATCCCAAATTCATTGTGTTAACGTACTTGTTCATTAGTTTTTTATGCTAAAATATTACTAATTTGTGGTTACTTATGTTGTAGGTACTAGAAGAATATAAAAGATGCACATTTTGGTAGTTTCGTCTATGGAAGTTCCCAGTTTTGCAGAGCCAACTTTCGAAGGCCATAATTGGAGTTACACAGCTCAAAATTGAATGATTCTTGATGCTATGGAAAGCTTGGACAAAGTGCTACAACTTTCATTTAGATACTTTTGCCTAGTGCTGGCTTCATTATTCTCAAAATTAGGCCGAAAGTTATTGTTGTCATGCTGCCTCCGGGATTTTCCATTGTTGAAAATAGATTTTGCATAGAAACTCTTAATGAGATTTTTTTTTTTTTTTTTTTTTTAGTCCCCTTTTCTTTCTATCCTATATATTGAATATTTCTAGCATTGTAAATCCTAATTTCTACTACTGCAGTTCAGATTTTCAATTTACACTTGGCATAGTTTTCTCTATGTGAGCTAAGGTTTTGAGGAGAAAGAGGGAGACAAGGTTAGGCATTTGAGGGCTAAAGATTCAAGTTTTGGGTGATTTGGGAAAGAAATTAATTAGGAGAAGAGATGTTTCACTTGAAGTGTGACACCCAAGGAGACTCATTATTCTTCAAGACTTGAAACTCAACAACGTATTTGTTTTGTTAAATCCCCCCCACCCCTTGTAATGATTGACTAAGTTTTAATTATTTGATTATATAATCTTGAATCCCATGAATTGATTATATTGAGATATTTGTGTTGATTTGTGTATGTTCTGATGAGTTTATTGTTTTATTAATGTTTCTATCACTTGTTTCAACTGAATGTACGTCAAAAGAGGGGTGGTCAACCTTGATGGGTTTAGATTCACAATTGTTTGCTGCCTACATTAATTACTAACTCATTACTCACACACAAGTGATAATTCATGGTGGAAATTGGATTTTTCAACTTCATGGGAACCTCAAGTATCTCACTTGGACTCCCGACTATTATTTCGTTTATATGTTCCAATTATTCACATATCTCTTCGTTTGCCCACTTTCATTTTGTGTGTATGTATCATTAGAGTTTTTCAATAGTACATTACCTACTATTTTTTTGGATTTGGCCCCTTAATACTTTGTCGACGCATGTATACGTGCACCGTTGTTGTTGGTAAGGGTTTTAAAACTTGTATTATGTTTATAATTGCATATACCCTTTCAGCGCATCATTCGTTTGCATGTTTTAAGAAACAGGTTTGAAAACTTATTCTCCTGAGTCTCTTTAAAACCTCTCTAACAAACAGGCCAAGTAATACTCTTCAAGAATCAGTTTTTTTTTTTTTTTCCTTCCCCTTTTAAGTTAAAGTTTTTTTATACTGTTCACAAGCAGTTTTATTTTATTTATTTTTATTTTTGTTTTCTTCCTTTGTATCAATTTAAAATTAATATATATATATATATATATATATATATTGTTACGTAAACAATGGTCTCATGCATAACACTCTTGTATAAAATAAAATCGAACAAATTGTACAGAAAAATTCCTTGCCACAAGATAGGCTAATTATTTAAGAACATGAATACAAATTCGATCTACACTCTATACGAATCCATTATCCATATATATATACATATAGCCCACGAGTCCCTCGAGGGTTACTGTAATCTACTGCTTACAGGTTACAACCTTAATCTTAGCAGTACACAAAAAAACTAACAATTAATTCTAACATGCATGCATTCATATACGTACGTCACGTTAATCTGAAATCCAGCCCCCAATGTTCAATATATTCCTAATCATTGATTATTACAATCTTCTTCGATCGTTTTAAGAATCAATTCTTTTTTGTAACGATCGAATCGATGTTTGTACATGTGATCCACACTTTTCCTTAACGTTCCTGTCTGTTTTTTCTCAATCTTGCATGTTCAATTCAATCAGCCTGCGCGACTTCCCGGAGAGCCACCCGGAGGCTTTTAATCACTTCCTCTATTATCAGGTTAAATCCTGTTTCCATCTGCAACAAATTAAGTTTTTCAGGGATCGATGATCAATACTTTCGAAAAAATAGCTCGCCCTGTACGTTTTGGAGAGTTTTGATAATATGTTTTCAATTTTAGTTTCAAATGATTTTTATATGTGAAAAGTATATTAGAAATATGAAAACAATGAAAAAATAGTATAAAATTCAAAATTCCAAGGATATGTTTTTGAAAATATGGAGGCGGGCCTAATTCGTAAAGCAAAATGCACTTCAGATTCTTTGTCCGTTTTCCCCGTGTCTTAATTTGTCTGGTTAGAACAAAGGAGTACCTTGGAAAAATAGATAGATGATCTGGTCTATGAAAAATGCGCTTTAATCGAGTAATGTTTATATATAATTTGTAGCTCACCAGAGCTATAATGGTGATGTCCAGAGCCAAGCTTCCAAACGGCGCAACGCTGGTATTAATCACGGAAAGATTGAGCTTTTCAACCTGGGAAAGTAATTTAATCAGGACCCCTTTATGCTTTTCGCAATGGACCCGGAGGAGAATGTTCTTATTGCACACTTTCGCTTCGATTTCCGGCAGCGGTTGGTGGTCGTCGGGGCCACCGCAGGCCTCATCCGACGAGCCCTCGTCTTCGATGAAAACCTGTGACCGCTTCACCAGCACCACCGATTCCATGGTCTGTTTCGCGGCTTGTTCTTCCAGCGTTTTCACCCTCTGCTGGAGATATTTTAAGTAGTTTATTGCGTCTACAAGAAGTGAAGTTTTATCCATCTGAAAACGGAGAAAATTAATCAAACCAAAAAAAAAATTAAAATAAAATGTTGAAAATAGAAGTGGAAAGATTGAGGCAATTGAACTAGGTGATACTGTTCTTTATAGGAATGGATATTAATTTAATAAGCCCTCGTTTTGCATGTGGGATGTCGACATGAGGAATTGACAGTTTGTGTAAAATATTTTTTTAAAGTATTGTTTATTTTTTTAAATCTTTTGGAAATTTTAAAAATTGATCAATACCTTCTTTAAGCCGGGAACAATGGCTGATAGAGCCACGAAGCATTGACTGAGCTGCTCGCGACGCTTTCTTTCAGCTATTATGTGATCATAGGTTTGCGAGGGCGGCCTAACGCGACCGCGGCCACCGGATTTTTTAGGTTTCTGAGCATGACTCTTGGTGACCTCGTTTAAATTCAAAATTGAACCACCTTGTGAGGTTGTTAAAACCTCGGTAGACAATGCGTTGTCCCGGAGACTTGTTTCCGGCGGTTCTGGGATGACCGGATTGCCGAAGGTGAGAATCACGGGAGAAGATGAAGACTTTTGTTTCTTTGCTGGTCTTTCAATTGGAAATATTAATGGAGGTGTTTCCATGGCTGAAAGAACAGAGGAACTGGTTGTGGAACTGTTTGGTGGGATTAAGGTTGGAGACAACAAACAATCTTGGAGATCTTCATCTCCCAATGCAGAGGATAAAAATTCATCATCAAGAAAATCCATTATTTCACACTGATCATTAAGAAATGAATCAACCATTCCCTGCATGAAGAGGATAAAAAACCCAAATTAAAATGGAACTTTAATGCATATGCATTTTACTGTGAAATGTTCTTAATTTTGTTCTAGAAAAGCAAAATTAAAACAGAGGAAATTTTCTAATTATTTGGAAATCCATTTTCATTAAAGAAATCAAGATGTAGAGAGACTGGCAAGAGAAAAAATGGGATTTTTTAACTTTTTCGTATCCTTTGATCTATAATGCAGGGTAAAAGAAATTTAAATATAATTCCATCCCTTGCCTTGGATAAAAGAAGCAACAAACCGACCCTGAAGCAGTAATTCCGTAATGCCACGGTGAAAAAGAAGTACTCTCTCTGTCCCATTAGCATATTACAATCTGGACTCTTTAACGGAACAAAGGAGCAAAAGATATCCCTAAAGCTAATAGAAGTATAAAAAAAGGAGAAGATTAATTGAAATAATTCATGAACAGACAACTTAGGGAAGGTGGTGCATCCCTCTATACATAGGGATCAGTTGCCACTTTAAAATCTAGACCAATTCATACATGTTTGCGAGTGAACAACAGGAAAAGGAAAAAAGAAAGATCGATCGATCTGCACGCATAAATTAGATACACGTACGTACTGTGTGTGTTTTGTAATATTAAAAACAGTATTGGAAAGTTGACTCTTCTATTCTAATAGAATAGAGAAAGTAATCAATTGCACTAATCGTTTTTTTCAATATGAAATCCACAATATATGACTGCTTATTAAAGAAAAGGGAAAAAAAAAAAAAAAAGAAGACAAAATAGGAAAAAATAAAGGACGAAAAATCCTTACCAGTTCCGAGAGCCATGAGCTCACTGAGCTATCCATATCTATCGACCTTGATCTGCAAAAGGGACAAACAAAAGAACAAAACCTTAGCATCTTCAATCTAGTAAAGTTAGAATTCAAATACATACATAAACTTGACCCGATCCGACTCGAAAGATCGATGGATTCAACAGGTAGCTAGCTGAAGAAATTAGGAAATTGAGCTCACCTGGTACTAAACTAGTACTCCGGGTGTTCCCTGAAGTGGGTAAGGAGGTGTTTGGCAGATCATAAATAGAGAAAAGAGAAATGAAAGAGAGAACAATGATTGAGGGTTGATGGTGGGAATGGCAGAGAAGATGAGGTTGCGTTGATATCAGCGCTTCAAAAGCTGCCATCTGCGCTCCTTTGGTAGTATTCCATGGAGCGCAGGAGGTCAACTTTGGAGCGGAAGACTCACCACTCAACTATTTATACGCTGCGGTGCATGCATGCGGGTGGGTGAACACAGTGCTATCCTGGAGTTGAGCACTAATTAAAATATATATACACACACACATCCAATGCGATTTTTTATTTTTATTTTGTAAGAAATATGTGATATTTTTCCCTTTACACGATAACTATAAAGTTTAGCATCAAAACTATCACGCGTATCACGTCTAATTTTATATGTATCACGTATTACTTATAGCATCTGATGTATCGGTAATGATTACTGCATGTGTTTTTAGCTTAAAAGTAAATGAGAGAATACAGCCTCTTATATATTACATATCGAGTATAATCTTTGATGTATCACATATCGCTTATAACATCTAATTTATCATGTTTGGCTAGCTACTATAATGTATTAATTTTTTTTTTTTTTGTAAAACTATATATATAGATAGATAAGTATTATGTATCATTTATAACATTTCATTCATCGAGTTTATTTGATGATGTATTGCCTGTTTCAAGAAAAAAAAAAAAAAGAGTAATAATTATATTATTTTTGGAATTATGTGAGAGTAGAGGTTCGTTTCTTATTCTTGATTTTAAGAAATCGGAACAATAATCGGTGGTTTGATTCATGTTTGAAATCGTGACAATATATATATATATATACATATATATATAATTTTTATTGAAAAAGAGTAAGACTAATTTGTATTTAATATATACTCTTATTTGCTTTAATTGAGATTGTATTGTTTATTTGTTCTATATACTCATATTTAATGTTTTTCATCTTATTTATACTTTTATAATATACTTTAATAGTCTAATACAATTTCAATGTTCTTAAAATAATATAAACTTAGGTAATAATGTGTCACGTGGGAGAAAAAAGTGATGGTGACTTGCATGAATAGTAGTACTAATCAATGAAGGTTGAGGATCGCCACATCTCCCACATAGTTAGCAAATATTTTACATTTGAGTTGCTGTCATTAATTAGATTCGTGTATTAATACTTATGAACTCTAACTTTATTAATTTAATTATTCGTATTATTTTCATCTGCTCATTTTACTTATGAACTTTCCAATGCTCAACCCTAGCCGCCCCATTTAAATCACGTATAGTTTGTGTTGTATTTTAATTTAGTCTCTTATCAAAAATTAGTCGTGTTCAGAATAGCGAGTTCATGTGTCGAGTGTCGACAACCTTAACTTTATTGTTGCCCATTTAATTATTCGTATTGTTCATATTGAGTACCGATTTAACTCATAAATCAACTAGAACTCAACTCAAGCCTATTTATTAGTGTCGTGGTTAAAATTAACTGTCCCCCATTTTCAATGAGCTTAATTAAGTGTACAGTACTATTCATCTTTGCAAATATTACATTTAAAAACGTTTCAAAATTCATTTCAATGTCAAAGCCATATATATTTGTTTTTTCAAATTAGCACTTTTCCTTCTATATTTGCAAATTTCAGCATTTTTGGTTATTTTTATCCGTTACAAATGCTTTTCAAGTTATTTGAATCCTTTTTGAAAAGTTTAAGAAATATAAAGGTCTTAATTATCAAAATTTATAATCCGTATTAAAATGTGACTTATGAGTCATAACTTTACACCAAAGCTGTACTGAAGTTTGAATTTTTTTTAATTAATTACGAGTTTTAATAAATAAATTTGAATTTTAAAATATTTATTAGTTCGTATTTTGTAAAGTGCTCAAATGACCTTAAGACGACATAAAGCAGGTGAAATTGGTTTAAATTATTAATATTTTCAAATTTAAGGAATAAAAGTGTTGATTTATTAAAAGAAATAGATATTAAGAAACTAAATAGATAAGTGACCAAAAATGCAATTTTTTCCTTATTTAGGTACTTAGACAGCAAAAGGTGTCCGTTTCCCAGGCAAATGGCAAAAGCGTCCAAAACCAAAAGTAAATATATGTGATCAGGGTCATTTTCTACTAGACTATCATATTTGTTTTGTCCTTTATATTAACCTTATTGTGGCCCTTAGTTTAAATGTGAAATATCACAATTATGTGATGAAAATACACGTATTGAACTTAGTATTTGATACATCGTGTATCGAGTTTAGTTACTAATGTATTACGTTTAATCAGCTGTTGAAATATCGCAATTATGAGTTTTGTTAGTCTCTGATGTATCGCATATATATCAAATCTGGTTTTTAAAGTATCGCGCATCAAGTTTAATTATTTTTTAATATATTGTGTACTGAATTTAGTCTTGAGTATAACTTATAATATATCGAACTATCGTAGTTATGTTAAAATAACAAATATTGCCGGTATAAAAGGGAAACGCAAATTTAACTGCTAAAGCATCGCATTGAACCAAAAGAAGTTTAGACAAGAAACTCCCTCGTGTTTAAATTGTCAGTATAAATTCATGGCTACTAAAAAATAAATTTTAAAAAAAATGGACCGATCGAACAAACAAAAATGATGAAACCCCGACATATGGGTCTTATTTCCACTAATTATGAAGAGCGAAAAGTAGTACGTAAAATAATTGACAGTGATATCAACGTGACGCCCACTTGACATTACAATCCACTCCTTCCGATCCCAGAATAAAAATCGTTTTTAAATTTTTCATACAAATTAAGAATTCATTAAAAATTCATTTAAAAGATTAAAAAAAAAACCCCCCTTAATTAGTTTTATTTAATGCTACTTGAAAGTCTTGAGTTGTAATCCAATTAATACTACCGGAGTATTTAAGATAATCACTAACTCTTAATTGGAAAAGTTCAGAGAAGTGTATGTTGAGGGAAAAAAAATTTATGTTTTTTCTAAAATGTCAATTTATTTTGAAGATTGTTACCCCTCTAAAACGGCTTTTATTTTAGACCGGATGGAGTAGTTAATTACGTTATTTTATAATACCGTTTATAGTATTATTACAAAATTGATCGATTTTTCTAATAAAATGGAGTATATACTTATTAATTATTAGAGTGAACGACCTTTAATATACCTTTACTTTTCGATTGTGTCCGCTTTGGTACCTATACTTTTTTTGTAGCCACGAATGTACCTATACTAATTTAAAGGGGACAAAAATGCACTTGTCGTTAACTTCGGTTAGTTTTGACGGAATTACCTTTTTTTAGGGGGATTTTCGTCTCTTCACTATTCATTTTCTTCTTTTTCACTGTTCATCTTCTTCCTCCCTAAATTTCTACACGCTTCCTCCTCCGCCACCATGGGCCTCTTCTCCATCCAATTGAAGTGTGGAAACATCAACATCTAAACAACAACAACCAGAAAGAAAATGGAAAACGAATCTAAGAAACAAGATTTCCTAGAAAGTTATGCAAAACGTAATCATCAAAGGCTCGATTGACAAAAACGAAGACGACAACGACGGAGAGGGAGGAGGACGACGTCTGCAAGGTTCGATTGCAGAACCAAAGTTCTGCTATCGAAATTGCAGAGCTTCGGTTCTACAATTTTTTGATTGTAGAACCGAAGCTCTGCAATTGCGGGCCAAAAATAAGAAAAAAAAATTAAAAAAAGAAAAGAAAAACAGCAACAGAAGACGACGACGACGGGAGGGAGGAGGATTACAGAAGCAGGGAGAAAAGTGGTAGCCGGCGCGGGGGAGACAGACAAAGAAAAGAAAAGAAAAAGGAAGAAGACGATGAACAGTGAAGGGACAAAAATGCCCTTGAAAAATGGCATGTGATTGCAATTCCGTTAAGTTTAATGGTGAGTTAACGGCCAAGTACATTTTTGGCCCCTTTAAATTAGTATAGGTGCATTCGTAGTTAAAAAAAAAAGATTATGTACCAAAGCAGACACTTTCGAAAAGTAAAGGTATATTAAAGGTCGTTCACTCTAATTATTATAACATTATAATAAAAGCAAGGATTATAATTTACTTTTTTTTTTAGAAGTGTTATGTTTTTTCTTTTATTTTCTTTCAATTTTTTTCTTGAATAGAAGAGTTCAATTAAAATTTTCTTGAATAGAAGAGTTCAATTTTTTTCTTGAATAGAAGAGTTTATATATAGATTATTAATATAATTATATGTAATTCACAATTAATTTATATTTAAAAAGTAAAAAATTAAATAAAAATAAATAATACTTTAATCATCCTCAAAATGAGGTGAATTTGAGTTGTAACACATTAATAATACTTTGTTCGTCCTAGCTAACATCTTCAACTTGGTGAGAATTTTACGGTTTTGAATCCTCTGTTACATTGTCATGTTACATTCATTGATACACGTTTAATAACTCATTGTAAATATTATTTGTTGGGATTATAATTTTTTTTACCAATGATAATCATTGGCATTATAATAAATTTTTTGATTAAGAGTTCAACTTTTTTTGGTGTAGGTTATATTTATTTTAATTCTTTTGGGTTAAAAATGTCAACAAAAAAAAACAAATGTACTATAAAATTATATTAAAATATAATAACATTAATAGAAAAATAAAAAGTTTAATATTATAATTAGGCAGAATGGCAATAAATACCATTGGTACAAACATTAAGCTAAGAAAAATATTATTTACAATGAGTTATTAAGACGTATAATAGGAAAGTGTAACAGAAGATCCAAAATCTGTATTGTATTGTAGTCTGTCTACACTTTCTAAATTTCCAATATAGTTTCTTTTATTTTGTTGCAATTCAATTGTAAGAGGGTGGTTTCTAATATTACAAAGTTTATTTGATGACTAAATGACAAAAAAAAGTGTAAATAATTAAACAAGTATTTCATATGTTCCATTAGGAAAGTTCACTTTCAAATTTTTTTTTTTTTAATAGAAGAGTTTACTTTCAAATTTTTTTATTGTTCTTATCCTTACTAATATAATAATATATAGTCCATAACTAATTCACTTTTAAAAAGTAAGGATATTAATGGAATAAATGGTGCCAAATTAGCTTTTTTATGTGTTGTACATTGAAATCCATAATAAGTTGTACAGCTAGACAAATGATTAGGAAAGTTAAAAAACGTGAAAAAATTCAATTATTGTCGTAGTATTACATACAAAAAGTCACTTGACAGTTTTAATTTTAAATTTTTAATAATTTGTCACATTAATCACTATGAACTTTTACCACATATATCATCACTTTATATCTACCCTATAATAGACTTTTGAGAGCGAACATGCCTTAAAACATTTTAGTGCATGTTCATTACCAAGTTTTAAGGGAGATTTTGGAAAATATGTTTTTGGAAATAGGTTTTCAAATACATGTAAACGAATAAGAGTTAAAATTGATTTTAAAAAATGATGAGAGCGTTATTGTTATCAAATTTGCTGGACAAAGCAAGGAAAGATTTTTCGTTTTGCGTTTGAGCGGCAAAGCAAGGAGATCTTTTTTTTTGGTCTAAAGTTTGTATTACAGTGTTTCCAAGACAAAATGTAAAAAACTTGTTTTAAAAATCCCGTCTTAAAAACTAATTTTTAAATTGATGCCGAATAATGTTTGAATTTTCAAAACCTAAAAACACTCAAAATCAGCATGCAAATCCCGTAATGAACATGGATGTGAAATGGAAATGACAAAACATCTATGCCTCAAGATGCTCTTAGAGTTTGGGCCTTAATGGGCCACCAACTCCACCTTGCTTAACAGACATGGGCAGAAATATATTGGGCCACAACTGTCCAAAATCTGCAGAAGCGGATACATTTTAGGCTATCCCAGCTAATGATATTTCTTCTTCTTCCAGAAATTAACTGAGCTGAAGAACACTTTCAACTGTCAGCTAAAAATGGCGACCATTTCCCAACTGCCGATAACGTCGTCGTTTTTATGCTCGTCTTCTTCCTCTTCACGGCAGTCCTACAAGCGGCGTGGCTTGAACGGAACACTCTGTTCGGTTGGCAGTGCTAAAATTCCCATGCCACCGATAAACCCTAAGGACCCTTTCTTGTCGAAGCTTGCTTCTGTAGCCGCAACGTCGCCGGAATTACTCCTCAACCGGTCTTCAGCAAACTCCGATACGCCACCATATTTGGATATCTTTGACTCCCCAAAGCTCATGGCGACTCCTGCCCAAGTAAAATTTATATATTGAACTAGAATTGATACTAAACACTTTTCATTTGCTCCTGTTTTAGTGTTATGTTAGTAAAAATCATATTTGTTGATAAGATTTTTTTTTTCTGTGAAATTGATGGTGACTTGTTTTTTTTTGGGGGGTGAAATAGGTGGAAAGATCAGTTTCGTACAATGAGCATAGACCAAGGCGGCCACCCCCAGACTTGCCGTCTTTATTGCTCCACGGTAGAATTGTGTACATTGGGATGCCGGTAAAATTATTTATTTATTTGATCAGCTTAATTTTAATAAATTCTATATTTTTGAGTTGGGAAGACTGGGCTGAGAGGGTTCTATATGGATATGGATATACGTAGCAATGTTTGCCTTTATTCCAATTGATGCATATCAATTTGATGTTTGAAATGGTGATTTAATCAGAGTTTTGGTCATCAACAATAGTGCGCACAAACCTTTCCAGAGCAAGATAACAAAAAAAAACAAAAAAGGGTAGAAGATAGGCTGTTTGGTGATTCAATTATTCACCTGTGAATATGGTGGTTTTGATAAAGTTATTGGGTTACTTTGACTTTCTGATGTTTATGAACTTGAGTCGAATCTGAAGCATGGAGTGTATCTCAATTAGACTAAACTACATCATGTCATCCTGAATAATTAGGAACTTGTGTATAAGATAAATGTATAGTTACATTACAAGCTAAGAAAAACCAATTCCTTCACAGATCAAGGTACTCACCTAGTTGTTCAGACAACTTGAGGATAGTAAGGGAATGAGTACAATAGTTATCAGTAGCTATTACAGAGCATACGAATCTGTGGCCTTGGATTTCATCATCTTTTCTACATAAAGGATAAAAAGTAAGAGCACTTGGATTATGGTTGTTGGAGGAATTGATGGCCTGATTGTTTGGAAGTGGCCTTTTGGCTACGCACTACGTATAGTGATAGGTTTTCTTTTATTTTTTCTTCTTTTTTCATGTCAATGCTTGATCATTTTCAGATGGTATTTACCAATTCACCAGGCTTTCCATTCTGTTTCATCATATAATGATAAGAACTCTCTGTCCCTATCTCTCTTCTTTCCCCAGTTGGTACCAGCAGTCACTGAGCTTGCAATGGATGGATCCCAAAGAGCCAATCTTTCTGTACATAAATTCCACTGGAACCACCCGTGATGATGGTGAAACGGTGAGATGGATGACTCTTCAGACTCAGTTTTGCCTTCTTAAGTCTGAGAGTGACATGGGCATTTTAGTTGTTCAACTACCTTTCTGGAAATTGTTCCCATTTTCATGTATGATAAATTTCAACATGGAAATGGATCATTATCAACTTATTTTGTATGGTATCCATTAATCGCTGCTTCATTACTTTTTTGAGACTGCCATTTCTAAGTTTTTACTGTTTATGTATTATTTTCTCGAGCCATTATCTTCGAATGATAGTATAATAAAACTTTGTATCATTATACTTCTTTTGTGTTTGGAATCTGTTTGTTTCAGGTTGGTATGGAAACTGAGGGTTTTGCAATCTATGATGCTATGATGCAGTTGAAAAATGAGGTAAGTTTCTTGGTTTTTGCCCTATTTAATATTGAGTGAGTCCTGCAGGATATGTGAACACATTTATACTAGTGAGGATGTCGTGTGGAAATACTTATAAAATAGAGATTAATGTGAATTAACTTTGATCACCCCAAAGTCTCTAGAATCTGATTTTGTGAAACTTGAATGAAAGTATATGAGCCTAGTTGATAGCATGAATTGTTTTTCACCTTCCCACCCTACATATATATGATAATGATAGTACAATTTAAATAAATAACTAAGCCCCTTAAAATAAAATCTCCTTTATTGTATTTTCTGTCAACACCTTGATATTGTGAAGCTTTCTCTGTGTTAACTACATGTTAAACATCCTAATAGTAATTGGAGTCTCAATTCTACATTGTTGGAGTATGATAGTGTCACTATTAGAGAGTATTGACCCTTAAGCCAAGCTTTGGCAGTTACCTTTTTATTAACTTTTGCAACCTTTATGATGTGAAATAATTCAGATACATACAGTAGCAGTTGGAGCTGCTATAGGCCAGGCATGTCTATTACTTGCTGCAGGAAGCAAGGGACAAAGGTTTATGATGCCACATTCTAAAGGTATTTGGCATTTAGTCAAATCACAAGTGTCAGTACCTCCCATCCTCTAGGTAGATAATGATTTTAGGCTGACTTTTAGTTCTGCTTCAGCTATGATTCAGCAGCCTCGTGCACCATCATCCGGGTTGATGGCAGCTAGTGATGTTTTTATTCGTGCAAAGGAGGTCAGTTCAAACTTATATCAATCAGCACTTTAATGCTCAATAACAAGAAGTAGCATGGTTGGTACATACATGTAGACCCAACTGCTCAAATGAAGTTAGACTGGACTCCCCCTTTGCACTTTTTGCATCTTACCAAAAAGTCTCGCCCTGCAAAAACGCAGTGCATCCCTAATATCTACATCTCCTTGCTTGGCACTGAACTATAGAAAATTGAAGCCCCTTTTAACCTGAACTAACTTCCTGTTGCAGGTTATAATTAATAGAGATACTCTAGTTGGACTTATAGCGAAGCACACCGGAAATGTGAGTATACCACATCAAAGATATACTCCTTTCTTGTTGTACAGAAATTCAAGGTCATCAGTTATGTGATGTTATTATATATTGCAGTCTGTTGAGGCTGTAGCTGATGTGATGAAAAGACCATTTTATATGGACGCTACACGAGCTAAAGAATTTGGTGTCATTGATAAGGTAAGTTGCTGATCTCGGTCATGTTTGTGGAGCTAATGTTATTCAGATCTATGTCCAACTTGATTGAATAAGTATAATACTCCTGACACTTAGCTATAAAATAGCTGTAGTGGAACTTTGGCATACTTCCATTTGGTACTTGTACTGCTTAACAGCAAAAAAAAACTTCGGTTTCAGATACTGTGGCGTGGTCAGGAACAGATTATGGCAGATGTTGCTGCCCCGGAGGATTGGGACAAGAATGCTGGAATTAAAGCCGTTGATGCAATTTAATTTCTTCCAAGCAGTAGTTTGCAATGTAAGTTGCACATTTTTTTCTTAGTTTTCTGTCGGAAGAATATAATAGATAGCTAACAAATACGGGTGTCTCATTACAATGAAAAGGGTTAAAGCTATCTGGTATGATATCATGGTTCTGATTAGAATATCAAATCATCTGTATCAGGTGTTGTGTCATGTGCGCGCGCACAGTAGTGTATATTTTTTGAAAATTTTGTGCGCGAAGCATTTATTTTCGCTACCATGTATATCATATGTTTGGGTAAACATGTACCAATTCAAGTTTGAACTTTTACCTAGGATTGTTGATTTGAGAAAATGAACTTTGTGGCAAAATCAGTGGATATTCTTGGAGCAAAGGGAAATGCTTTTGGTATCATTTTTATCAGAAGAGGCAACCATAGGCAATGACTGAAGGCAATACACCAGATGGTTGAAGATTTATTTCTATCACAGAAATTTCTGGTTGAAAAAAGGAAAATTAGGACCGTGGAAAGGTCCAATATTCATCCTTCAATTTAAAGCCTTGTAAAATGTAACATCACAGGATGAAAATACTAGGGGTGGACTTTACCCTTTTAGCTTTGATTTGGAACTAGCATATGTATGAATTTTGTACCTTTTAAGTTTCTCAAGGGCAAAACACATGATTGGAATGATATATCACCTTTTATATATGAAGTTATGAACCCACCAGGACCAATTTCACATATATAAATGTAGGGAAAAACTATAGTCCCGTTAAATAATTATTCAGTCATTGAATTTGGCTTTAGATGCATTATTAATGCAATTGCTTAGGTCAAATCTAGCGATTGAATGATTACTTTGATCGGATTATAGTCTTGACAAAATAACGGGGTGAAATATAATCCATGCGGTTGATAATAAATTTTTTTTTTTTCATTATTTTTGAAAATTCTTTTTAGGGTAAATTATATTTATCCAGCCTGTTTGCCAAATTGTATCTTTTAACTCTTGAGGTTTCAATAAATTACCAAAACCCACATATTGGGACTGGAATGTCGTGTTTAAATTACGTTTTAGTCCATCAAACCTACTCTAAAAGTAACATTTCGATTTCTTTAAAATTAACATTTTGGTTTTTGTATGGGTGTTTTGTTAGTTTTTTAAAACATTAAAGGTCAAATTATGTAACAAATTGAGTGGAATTATGTAACAGATTCACCAAGAACTTCTTCAGAGACCCTCGTTCAATATAATAATAATAATAATAATAATAATGCACTTACTTTCGTCTAAAAAATAATAATAAATAATATTCATGATCCCGCTTTCATCGGTGTTATCAACACCTTCATCATCGGGTTGGCTAATTCACTGCCTATTATGGTAATGGGCGTGGGGAAGCCACCATTCCTCCCGCTCAAATTTGCCGTGGTTTTCTCCCTTTCCGTTGCCGCCACCGCCACCACCACCTCATTGTTCTTCCCGAGACCCCAAAATTTTCCCGCCAATTCCGTTCGTAAAGCCACCACCAAAGACCTGCTCTCTCTTCTGGGCTCCCCTCAACAAGCCTCAACCGTGAATGCTGAAGAAGCCAAGAAAATCAAATCCTGTTTTAAGTTTCTTGTACCCTTTTCACCTCACTCCCTATCCAGCTCCGCTGACCCTTCTCGGCGGTCGCTCAGGTCGGATAAATTGACTGGTGACTGTAGGAAAGGAGCGATTGAGAATGAATCAGTCTGTAATGAGTTGATTTGGTGGCCGCCGACGCCGGTGCTGGAACTTGCTCGTCTTTCTGTTGACTCCGGTGGCGACCCGGGTTCTATTCATAGGGCTCTTGATCCTACTGTTATCCCAGTGAGATTCATTTTTCGATAATTATATTTTTCTCTTCCCCTTGGCCTTTTTTCTTTATGCTTTTCTGCAAAAGTTTGAGTTGGATTTTACGTAGCTAGCTGCATTCACTGAACTGGTAGGTAGTGTTGTATAAAGTTAGAATCTTAAATATGTGAATTTGATTGCTAAAGAGATTCTGAAGTGTAGAAAGGAAGAGGTAACTAAGTTAAAAGATTATTAAGGGATTTTAAAGGAACACAAAACTTTAATGTGTTTTCCTCTATTTGGGATGTTGAGCAAATTCACTGGTGGTAAGATCTTTTGGAAATAGCTCGTTGTCCTTATTGGGAAATTCTTCTTATCATCTCCACTTAAAAATTTATCCATTAGGAATAGAAAAGAAAGATTTTATCTGTGTTTTACAGCTATGGCTTTTGGTGAATTAATATCCTCTTTGTTGCCTACATTTTGCTGGCAATGATTGAGAGTATTAGCCAAGCAAAGATATGCAGAATCTGGCCAAAACATCTGCATTAATGATTTACCAAATTTTTTGCTAGTGTGTGAAGGAATCTAAAATTGACTAAGAATGGATTCAATTCCATTTTTCCAAGTAATGGATGGAAAATTAGCCAAGATGCCATTAGTGTCTGGAAACCAAAGGCCACCTGATAAATTTCCTCCTTGGCCTTAATTGCCTTGGTCATTGCCCTATATATTATCTCTATAGTTGCTAACAGAAGACTAAGGTGGAGATTTGTTAAGTGACTTTTGACTTTCAAATGCAAATGGCAAGTTTCCATTCATTAGTTATTGAACAGAATGAAAATTGTTCTACTCTTCGTCAAAGCATGAAAAAGAATGTGAGCGTAAAATTGCAATCTTTTAGCTCTGGAATTTTGTAAAATACACTGCTAAAGGAGGGAGGTCAATTCTGTTTAATTCCATTTCCTGTGTAATATATTACGAATAATTGCTAGATTTTGTTCTGCCACACATTATGTATCTAGCTATTGTCTAAGTGGAGAAAGAATGCTGCAATTTTTTGTCCAGGTTTGAGTTATTGGGAGCCAATGATTATGAAGTAATGATTGTCCAATTTTAGATTTAATTTCGAAGTTACTGCTTAGTGCTACTGGCTTCTTTATGGTGATATCCTCTCTTATTGGGGGCTTAATCTAAGCAATTTATTTTCACAAGTTTTCAGCATAACTGTTCTGCAAAATACTTCTCATTCCAATTTATAGGTACCTGATTGTGAAGGGTCAGAAGAAGATAGATGTGAGCTTACCAGAACTCCTTATGGCTGGCGATTTGTGAATGCTGTAAGGATTTTTCTATCTTTGGTAAAGACAGTTTTGCTTACCCCATTTGGCTAATTATTATTAGTTTTGACTGAGAGATGGGTAAAATAGGTAGGTTTACTTCGTTGCAACCTTGTGATATCAAGAAAAGCCTTGTAGTTTGATATTTTGTTGTGTCATATTCTTGTCCTATTCTCTTTATTGATGCTTAGCTTTAATTCTCATTGTGCAGGAGTTGAATTCATACATAGAACTTTTGTTTGAAATAATTGCTGCTCTGGGACCCAGTATAGGGCTGAATGTTTCATTAAACCGCTTTGACCTATTTCACGGCCACCTTTTTATTGCTGTGGACTCTGGAAGGCTTGGTATTTTGTAAGTGACTTAACCATTCACGCTTGTGGATCTGTGTTTCTATATTAAGCCACAACGCTTTATGATTGTTGTGTTTTACTACAGACATGCTTTTAAAAAAAAAGAAAAAAAAAGTTACTCTTATTGTTCATTACAATTTCCTCTCATTTTTTTGTTTTTCTTTGAAAACTATTGTCACTCTCAACAGAAACTAGAAATTGATGGCATGAATAATCACGAGGCAAAAAGTTAGTCAGATAACTTGAAAGCATTGTTATGCTTTGTTTACATGTTTCGTTGAGTTTGTTAATCTGTTTCAGGGAAGCTAAAATTTTGTTTTTCTGGAAGAAGATTTTACGAGATCTTGGCATTATGTTCTTTTAATTTGAGTACTTGGATTATCTGAAACTTGACAATACAATAACTTGCGAGTTATATCCAAGCTGCTATTCTAGTTAGCTTTCTTTTTCTTATGCAGAAAAATACACATTTGATCATTAGGTGCTTATCATCTTCCTGCACATATATTTTTCAAGGTTCCATGCAAAGGAATACCCAGCATATGATAAAGATGTGTTTCCATGTAACATGGGCTATTGCCAGTTAGGTAAGTTGAGTTTGCATCATTCTTCTATATTTACAGAACATATTCTGTTTAGTATCTCTATCTGTAATATTGTTCCCAAATTTTTAGTTTAGGCTGTCTGAAAGGGAGAAATATAGCCCTTATCATTGATTATAAAGAAGAAGTATGGCCCAAAAATTTCTTCTTAATGTTTTAGTACTTCAGCAAGTATCAGGTTTTCTTCATGTATCGTACTTGGTGAGAAATTTTTTTAGTGTCTGTCGCAAATGATTATAAGTTTTAGCTGATGCTTTTTTGGCAACTTGAACATGAATGTGGCATTGGGAAACAAAACTAGATTTTTCCAAGGGAAATGAATTGATAGTAACAAGACAGTTTTCTGACACTACTTCTATTTTATGAAATATTTTCAGAACAAATTTGAAAATTTGAAATTGCTTTAGATTCTGTACTGAGAAATAAGCACTTTCTTTTCTTGGGAATAACAGAAATTCTAATGCATATATGCGTGAACTTCGTTTACGGCCATGACATTGATGTCAATTTCTTTTCAGGGTCTAATGTCACTTATGATGATTCAATGAATTTGCGTAACATTCTTTGGCTAGCCCCATTACCAAGTGATTCCACAAAAGAATGGTTGGCACCAGGTATTTCTTCAACGCAAACGCTTTTCTATTTGTAAGCCCAAATTGGAACTTCCGTTTTCTTTGTGCTTCAAATCTGAATGTTAGATCTTCCACTAGCAGGACCACTATGATGTTGTATGCCTTTGACACTAGATTCGTGATTGTAAATAGAGGCAACCATGCAGTTCTGTGGGTATCTTCGTTACATTTCTGCACATGTTTGACTTATAAATATTGGTTCACCCATCGAAAAGATAATCTAGTCATGATGGAGCCTAAGAAATTTTATGAAAGCTGAAATTCATCAAAAATGTTCCTAGCTCTACGATTTAACTTCCTCTATTGGAAAGTGAAATTTATCTTTCGCTTTTCTTCTTTCGCATTCAGATATGTAGAAATTTTCTGAACTTGCTCAAATGCTCTTTTGAAATGCCAAAGACGTTATCTGTCTGAGATCCAAAGGATATACTGCACTCATTAGTTCAAAAATCGGACCATTTCTTCAAAGTTCCCAGCGAGAATTCATTTGTCTCATTCAGATGGTTTTTCCTCTGATTATCACAGTACATTACCAGCTCAAAAGTTTTGCTTAAATTTCTCTTCTCAGGAGTCCTCGTCATACTAGACGCCAACCCCGAAGGAATCATTTACCAGGATCTCATACCTGAATACGTTCAAATTGCGAGGACTCTGTACGAAGGTTTGTTCTTCTGTTTCAAGAATCATTCTACATTTGTGTTTCTAAAACTCTTGTATGCGTGCATGTGATATGGGTAATGCTTATCATGCCAGATGATTTCGGAGAGGTAGTAGTTGATGTAAACTACCTGAATGTTGGAGCTAAAGCGCCAGATTATCAACTCTTCATATGCTGACACCTTCTTGAGGTAGGAAGTAGTGAAGTACCTCTATTCTCTGGTGTCCTTGCCATTTTTAAGTCAAGAAAATTTGATGACTCATGCCTATGTGCTTGTAATATATGTATTCATTTGGTACTTTCGAATTCTTTGCTGAATTTATCTTATTTTTCCACTTGGCTGCAGTTCCTCATTGTGTAACTTTTGAACACTGTTCAAGATTTACTCTGTCTGGAGGTTCAACTTCAGAATCCTGTATATTACCATATAACTGTCTGATGGATGTCAAGTCTTTTAGTGCGTTTAGCGCACGGGGATGGAGCGTGAAAGGCATCTCATATTTAGGAATGGAAGAAGTTTTCGGTAAATGAATTTTAAATTACCTTTTGCATGATATAATAGTTTAAATAATCATATTCTTAAATGTGCCAAACACAATAATTTTAATTATAGAACTCAGTTGCCTATTTCCTCCGTTTTCATTCTTGCGCATCAAACGTGGAATTACAATATTTAGTTTAATTTCAAATAGTTTCAATTGAGGTTAATAGAAATGAGTACATTACACTGTTTTTTTTCAGAAGGTTTGGTAAAATTACCAATCATTTTATGATGTCTTTGAGAATTATCATTACCTATCATTGGTTTTTCAAATTACAACAAGGGCAAAATTTTTGGGGATTTTTGTTATCCCAAAAAGGTTTGAACAGTTTAGTGAGTATTGATAATTATTAAAAAATTTAGAGATCTAATAATTTAGGATAAAGTTTCATAGTTACATGTGTGATGTGTCACTAACTTATCGAAATAAAACACTCAACAATCTAAATTATTCCCCTGTTTTTACTAAAGGAGTCTATTTTCACAAATATTTTTTTTTCGAATAGAAGAGTCCACTTTTAAAATTATGTATGATCCATAATTAGTCTATACTTAAAATTAAAAAGTAAGGATATGAATGAAATAAATTGTGTTAAATTAGTTATTTTAAGTATTGTATTTTGATATTCATAATAAGTTATACATTTGTGAAAGTTAACTATTCTAATGATATGTTGGGAGTAAAAGATAAAATTAACATGGTAGCTTTTAGATTCAAGATTAAATGTTACACTTATAAGTATATAGTTACAAAAATTGTAAAGTCGATATTTTTCCATTAGTGTGTCTAACTCTATTTGTTATTTAAGGCCCTGTTTGGTATCAAGATTCAAACCTTAGTTTGGATCTCATTTTCATATAATAATTTTTCTTCAATCCTAATAAGTTTTTTTACATTTTTAAAATATTTTTTTACATTTTCAATACAATTTTTTACATTTCCAATGCAATTTTAATATTTTAAAATCATAATTTAAATCAAAGTTTGGATCAAGTCTTGATACCAAGCGGGGCATTTCTCTCTCAATTTTCTTTAACAACTCACTTCATCTTCCCAATCTTCCTTCGGGGATGGGGAATGATCAATATTACTAGTATTTATTTATTTATTTATTTTGTTCTAGTATCTTTTTTTTTATTAAGTACTCTCTCTGTTCCATTAGAAAAGTTCATCTTGAGACATACTTTTTGTTCCAATAAAAGAGTCCATTTTCAAATTTTTTACTTCTTATACGCTTACTAATATAATAATGTGTGGTCCAAATTAGCTTATACTTAATAATATATAAATGGAATAAATGATGTCAAATTAACTATTTTAGTCATGGTTGTCAGGGCCGAACCGGACGTTGAAACGGCTGGGCTAAGGGGTCGCTCGAATCAGGAGTTCGACCGGTTCGAGCCGGGGGTTCGACCGGATGACGTCATATATATATACAAAATATAAATAATATATTAATGAAAACATGGTTTAATTTTATCATTTTGAACATTTAAAAATTTTTTTTATAATAATTATATATATTTGCAAATTTTACAATTAACTTAAACATTAAAATTCATTACTATAAAACCCAATAAGTAAATCAAATATAAAATATTGCTTATTTTCTATTAAAAAATATATAAAATTATATTACTAAATTTTTATTAGAAAAAAAAGGAGATAAAATTTGATGTAAAAAAAAATGAAACATATTTTAAGTTAATACATGAAAAAAATTGAACAAACTTTAATTGAAAAGAAAACAACTAATAAAAATTACGATAGTCTTAATTTTATAAATTGTAAGGAATGACAATAAAATTAACATTAGTTTTGATGGCTCAATTAATAGATTGTTAGAAAGTTTGTGATTCATATTAAAAATGAGTTAAAACAATGTTTTACCCCTACTATATGGGTGACCAAGGTTCGAATCCCATTGAAAGCAAAATTTTTAAAAATTGAATAATTCGAAAAAAAAAAAGGGTAAAAACTGGGTTCGGGCCTGTTCCAGGCCAGACCTGGTTTTTGATTGGTTTTGACTGATTTTTCTCCCTCCCGATTTTTTGGCATTTTTGAACCGGCAAGGCTACTGGTCCCACCGGCCCAGACAACATTGATTTTAGGTATTGTATATTGATATTCATAATAAGTTGTACATTGATCAAAGTGGACCATTCTAATGTAATAGAGGGAGTATGATAGTCCTTTTCGTAGAAGTATTTTTCTTTTTTCATGAGTGTTTTATCTCTCTTTTTATGAGAATGCTTGGTTTGCATTGTTGGAGTGTTTGTTTTCTTCACTTTTATTGTCATTAATACCTATGTAGGCAAGGAGTTGATGAAGATCAAAGTGACAAAAAGAAGACAGATACATGATGTAATTTAGTACTCAAAAACTCTAGTAATTTATGTTTTAAATTTCTATTCTGGGGACATGTTGTTATGTTTTAACGGATCATTTTAACATGTACTAGTAATTTATCTTTTATGTATTTTGTCATTATTTATTAAGTTAAAGATAAAACTCTTTTTTTCATGCAATGTAATAGTGTAAGAGTTAAATGGTCATTTGACCAAGTTTAGTTTGTAGTATCCGATAATCCATCCAATTTATTATCAATATAATCTATTTATTTCTAAAAGAAAGAAAAATTATATTGGTGCGCATATTTATCTTAAAATATAATCATTTAATGCATATAATTACAAAATAGTTCATAGTTCAAACTATGAACTTTTTTAACGAAAATGTTCTTGTCAAAATCAGTTATATTTACAAGACTTTTTAAATTTTGATTAAACCATAAACTCCCCTAGCAACTATACCTTTTGTTGGTTAATGATTAAACTTGCAATAATCCAATCATACTCGTGGTTGTTAATTGCGTTTGCTGCGTGAAAATAAAAGTAGGAATGGTGATATATATTTCATATTTAAGAATAGATAAATGTTTTGTTAAAAAAATCTTAAATTACGTTTTAAAAGATATTCTAATTTAAATTATCTAATTATTGTACGGACTAAATATATGAATTTTAGGGCACGTTTCTTGGCTGGGTTAAAACAATGTTCCGTAAGGACCAAAAAAAAACTTCCAAACCCAATTTTTGAATTTTTTTTTTTTTTTTTTACCCACGCCCCCTTTTTTCTCTTCGTTCCTCCTCCTCCGGTCGTTATCCTCCGCCTTCCTTGCGCCGCGGACTCGCGCGCCGGAGATGTTGCAGTCTACCTCCACATCCACCTGAATCTCTGGCATCAATTCCAAAGCTCTCCTCTCCTACACCGGTCTCCACTGGGCCAAAAAATTAGGTTTTGAAACTCAGCTTCAGCTCCCATCTTGCAAACGGCTGCGAAATCCCGCCAAAAATGAAGCTCGTTCAAGCGAACGGACGTTCTTCTCATATCGTCGTATTTTTTTTTATGGTAATTTGCAAAGCTGCAAACCCAAACTCGCAAACGCTTCGTCTCCGCCCCTATCCTCTGTCTCATCTCTCTTTCCCCTTCCAGCAATATTATGCAGCAGCGATATCGATTGGCTTGTCCTCATTCCTTCTTTGATTTATTTATTATTATTATTATTTTTTTTTTCCAGTTCGTTCGTTCTGGCCGTTGCTGTTGTCTCCGCCGATGCCATCTTTGTCGCTACTGCAAATGGCCGCTGCCTTTATCTCCACTATTTGAAATTTATGTTGAATTTTGCTGCATCTACTTTGGTAATGGTCTATAAATTTAGTTGCAAAGTCTGATTTGGATTGAGGGGAGCAGGTGAAAGAGGTGGTTTTAGGGGCAGGATTGAGGCAGCGGAGGCGGGTGGTGATGGTGGAAAACATGTTTTGAAAACACAAAAAATACACATGCTAAATAATGTTTTCAAAAATTGTTTTCTTTGTATGTGTTTAAAAACTTGTTTTTGGAAATCTCATTTCAAAACCTGACTGGAAACTCAGCAAAAAAAACATGGCCTAAAAGTTTATTAAGCGAAAAAATATATGTATATATATATATATATTTAGGTTTCAAAAACATTACACGTTGACCTTGATATGCACCATGCAAGTCTAGAAGGTAGTGTTAAAACTCCACGACCTACTAATGATTTTTCAAATTTCGTGCGCTGGAACCATATCCCTAAAAAGGCAGATTGTGAGACAGTGATTCACAAATCAAAATTATGTATGTGTTCACGAATTGTGACCATATCTATCTCTATCTATCTAAAAACACCTGAATAAGGAGACAAATTATATAATAATAATAATAATAATAATAAAACTGATGTTGTCACGAAGTTTGTTTGAGATTAGAATTATAATTTATCCTTTAAATCCTACTACAGATACTTAATAGAACCGAAGGAAAACATGTTACAGTAGTTGGCCAGGCGGCATCAATACGTGTAAGGACGACACCTTTCATAGACCGACCTCGCTTTTTAATAAAATACAAAAATTGAAAAGAAAAACATATTACAGTGGTAGCGATTGAGAAAAAAATGGAAAATAAACAAGTTGACTTGTGGAATAAGCACCATAAGTTTCACAAATTGCACTGCTCTCCCGGCAAAATCTATCAATCCCTCCATAAAACATCACTGTCTCTAATGGCAGCTTCGATTTGAACTCTGAAGAAATCGGCAGCTTCTGTCGCTGTCACTGTGCGTGTGTGAGAACGAGAATTTGAGGAATATGGTTGTGGAGCGGTGTGTAGAAACCGCGATTGGGGATGTGTTGAAGGATGGGGCCCGACTGCTACAGCTTCGACTCAAGCACCGCTTCCGAGTCGCCGTCGACTACCACAGCATGCAGCCGGTGTTCTCCGCCGGCTATTTTTCCTTCACGACGCAGCGGTGGCTCGAGCGCTTCAGTGATTTCCGTCGAGATTCTCTGCCTTCTTCCACCACCGCTTTCTACCGCAAAAGAGGTCACTGTCTGTACTCTGTAGTCCGTCAATTAGGTTTTTATAATGCCTGTTCACCATTTATTCGTCTGAATTTTTGTGTTTTTCTGCCCCTTTTCCCCTTTGTTTGTGGTGGAATGTACTACGTTTATAGCTGTCTTTTTAAATATTTCCGTATTGTGGAATTTCGTTGTAGCCAAATTATAATGTAATGATCGTTAATCAAGTCTGGAAACTGGTGAACTCAATCAAGATTTTTTTCCCCTAAACAATTCACTGTTTGTAATCAATTTGTAATTCACTGGTTGCTATAAATCTGCTGTTACAAAGGGTTGGCTGTTGAAGAGTATTAAACAAAGAGGAAGCATGACCATTAATTGGCTATTGAATTTTATTTTTATTTTTTACTTGAAGTCTTAAATTACTAATGTTGTTATGTAGTAAGATTACTAATGATGAATTATGATTGCAGTGAGTGAAGATGTAGACCTGGAATCAGATTCATTGCTGACCCGAATGCTTCAGGCTGTTGCTGTTCCTGTCTTTGGAAATGTTTGTCATGTTTTTATGCATGGCTTGAATCGTGTTCAGGTTTAAAGATTAATATGGCTTTTCATTTTATGGTTCCCTTAGTACAGAGATTTTTGGTTTGTATGCAAGAATAAAATTAACTTTCTGAATAGATATATGGCGCCGAGAAACTTCAGCAGGCAGTTCTGCATAGACCACAGAATAAGTCTCTGGTTACGGTATGTATGTGAATTAAGGTTGCATTAGCTCTTGCTAACAGTTGGCTCTTTTTGCACTTGCTAAGGAGAATAAGCCTTTGACTATCTTTACCTCTTACAGGTTAGCAACCATGTTGCTTCTCTTGATGATCCCTTAGTTATTGCTTCCTTACTTCCCCCTAGACTTCTGCTAGATGCTGATAAATTGAGATGGACTCTATGTGCAACTGATCGATGTTTTGGCAACCCCTTCACATCTGCATTCTTCAAACATGTCAAAGTGCTCCCTGTTTCTCGTGGTGAAGGAATTTATCAGAAGGTACTTCATCCTCTCCTCAATTATGAATAACACTGGTTCTAAAAATTGGGGAAGTCTTTCTTTTCCCTCTTAACTTTTTAGGCTTTAATATTATTGTTTAATGACATTGGAGTTTGGGATGGTACATTTTCATTTTTCGGGTTCTATGTGGCTGCCGAGTTCGAAATTGCTTTCCTTTTCAATCCATGCATGGTTTGTTTGTTTTTTTTTTTTTTTTTTTTTTCCTTCCTTTTTCTCCCGATGCAGTTTATAAAAATTGAACTGCATCCTTGTCGAGAGTTTCCATATACAGCATATAGTAAAAGAAGCTTGTTGATTTATTTTTCTCAACCTGCTGTAGGGAATGGATGTTGCTATTTCAAAATTGAATCGTGGTGAGTGGGTTCACATATTCCCCGAAGGTAGTCGCTCTCGAGATGGAGGCAAAAGCATAGGTCATGTCAAGAAAGGAATTGGGAGGTCAGTGTTTGTAACTCTTTGAAGTTGATGATCAAAGTTTTCCATCAAATAAACTAAACTAGAAGGGAAATAAGCAATATCCTTTTCTATCATGGTTGCTGACTGTAGATGCTTCTAATTTTCTTTTTCCCTCTTGGTAAGGCTGTTGGAGACATTTTTGGATATTTTGCTGATCATTTTGTCATTTGATTGGTTAAGATGAGATGGATGAGGTTCTTTCTTTTTTGCGTGTTTGTGGCTACTGTTGTGATACTTGATTATTTTCAATGGTGAAGTCTATCCGAAAAATCAGGGAGGAGGAGACTATTTGCGGTGTTTTTAAGACAAACGTTATGCAAATTATCGCTCTAGGTTTTATTTTTTAAAGATGTTTCTGAAGACAAGTCTTTCTGTGTGCATTTGATTAATTGGATGGTTGTATCAAACACCTTCCTCCTTGTGCAGTGCTAACACAAAAGCCATTTGGGCAGTGCTAATCTCAAAATGCTTTTAGGATAGATTTTCAAGTATCTACCTTCAGTTCTGAAGTATTGCAATCAACTGAAGTAATACGTTCTTCTATCTCGACAGTCATCTCAGGGCTCAATAACTGAACAGAAGGGCATTCAACGTTGACATGCCAGGAAATGATAGATGCAAATATGTTTGATATAGAATACAGACTTGGGAGTTTCTGTTTATCTATATGTCAGTGGACATAGTGTGGTGGCAAGTTCTTAGATATGGTTCTTTTTATAGCGAGATTTACTTTAACTTTACTAAACTGTTTCCTCGTAGAATCTCTTTTCTCTACTGAAATGTGTTATCCCTATGTGACCATTAATGACTTCCATAACTATAACAGAATGATCTTAGATGCTGACAATGCACCAATTGTTCTGCCATTTGTGCACTCTGGGATGCAAGATATAATGCCTATTGGGGCCAAGCTTCCCCGGATTGGTAAGACGGTAGGTATTTCCATTTAATTTGACCTGCTTAATTGAAAAAATTATGCTTAAGCTCCAATTTCTTGTTTAAGATCATATCATGAAATTTTGGGTTAATTGCAGTTCATTTAAAAATAAATGATGTTTACAGGTTACCATCCTCGTTGGTGATCCTATTAATTTCGATGATTTACTCAAAGCAGAAAAGCACCTGAAGCTATCCAGAAAGAAGCTCTATGATGCTATAAGTGAAAGAATTCAAGATCGCCTACAGAAGCTGAAAATGCAAGTTGATAGGTTAAGGATCGAAAAATCGCTTCAATCACAAAATTACCCTAAAAAAGTCAATGATAAATCAGCTGCAATTTTACGCCAAGTGGATTGGGAATCCCTTGGCAAGGGCAGATACACTGAACTTGAAGATTATTTGACCTCAAATAGACAAAGTTCATTACTTGAAGCAGACGCAGAAAACATCCATCTACAAGAAAGAAGCAATATTCAAGGCCAAATGCCCATGATGGGGGGCCTCTTTAAGGAAGGTGGAATCAACTCTAGAATTCGCGGCTTGGAATCGACCGAACTGATGAGCTTTGCTGCTAGATGTTTACTTGCTACTAATAGGGCGAACGAAAATTTCGTGAAGACCCAAGGAACAAGCAGATGGGAGGCAATGCATCAAAACTTTATACGAGCTAAGCGAGTTTTGGAGGTATAGTTGATAGTTAATCTCAGAATGACTCTTTAGTTTTGCATTCTCTTCTGAGATGTAGTTTGATTATTACAGGTAGAGATGTGGCTTTGATTGGTTATGATTCAGATAAAAACATTGCATATGCTTTACTGAAATCCTAAACTTCTGACCTTTGCAGCTAGATTCTTGCTTTGGTTGTACATATAGGTTAACTGCCAAGCATTGTGGTTTACAAAGTTGTAATGCATTATGAGAACCATACTTGCATGTGTTCGATCAATACTTAAAAGGAAATGTGATACTTCCTCTGTGTAGTGTTGTTTTAGTTTTATAGATTGACCATTTTAGCCGCATAAACTCTGGTAGTAGTTGAAGAATAAAACATAATGGTTCTGATTTCATAAATAGAACTAGTCCTTTAGTGTAATTATTGAGTTATTATGTGTAGTTGAGCATATTTTGAATCACCTTATCAGCGATAAAAAGTTGATGTCATGTGATATGAAGCCACGGGTAGTAGATCGTTGAACTACAAAAACAGTCTTGTATAGGAATACAAAGTAGGGTTGTGTGCATAAGAACACAGTGGGGCGGTCATACCCTAAATCCTACACGTGTGGGAGCTTTTATGTACATGCTATCTTTTGTCTAGCAAGTGTTTATAGATAATTGGTAATCTTTCTTTAAAAATCCTTAGGTTTTCTTAGCATCTGACCAAAATAAAGAGTAGGTTTGTATTGGTTCAGGTCAAACATGGTCAAATTTGATACATTGCTTATATCAACTGTAAGCACTTTTATTCAAAAGACAAAAAGGGCAAAAAAAAAAAAAAAAAAAAAAAAAAAGCTATAAGCACTTAACCAACTCCTCCTTAAAAGAGTGGTTCTCCTTGGTGGTGGAGACTGGAGTGGTGGGCTTAAAACTCATCACTCTCATTTTTTTTATTGTCACGCAAAATATTTATTGTACACTCTGGTACAAGTTGTCAAGTTCAGATTAATGAGAATTTTTTCTGGTGATATGCAATGCATAATATACAAGTGCTCAATACACGTGATTGATATAATTTTTTCCATAAAAAATGCTTTTTTATTCCGAAATTCCAAAAATAGGGAAAGTTTTCGGGGAATTCCCGATTTAGAGAAAGCGAAGTTGGAAACTTCGCTTTCTTTGAAAATTGGTTCGGATTCAAATTTGTACTGAAAGCGAAGTTGCCAACTTCGCTTTCTTTGAAAATTTGTGAAGTTCGCTTTCTTTGAAAATTTGTGAAGTGACAAATTTTCAAAGAAAGCGAAGTCTGTAACTTCGCTTTCTTTGAAAAAACTCGCAGCAAAAATTTGCACTGAAAGCGAAGTTGGTAACTTCGCTTTCAGTACAAATTTTTTACTTTGAGTTTTTTCCAAAGAAAGCGAAGTTACAGACTTCGCTTTCTTTTAAAATTTGTAACTTGAAACATAGTAACGTTACTTTGTTTGTTACTGGGACTTTGTTTGTTATCTCCCAGTTAACGATAAGTTATGATCATTTTTTAGGGCTTATTATTATAAATTGCTGCTTTTAAATGTAAAGTCATTGATAATCACCAATGAATTATGAAAAAATGGTAAATATGGTAAATGAAAAAAATGACAAATGGTAAATTTGACGTGAATTGTTAACGGGAAATTTGATCCTGTTACAGGGGAAACTCTGTCAATTTTTTTATTGAAATTGTACTATGTCAAACTTTATTGTGTACAGATATGTTTTCTAAATATATATAAAGTTGGTTTCTAAATTTTCATTTCGAGTTTTTTCTAAGAAAGAGAAGTTACAGACTTCGCTTTCTTTGAAAATTTACTTTGCTTGTTAACTGGGAGCTAACAAGCAAAGTAACGTTACTTTGCTCCGAGTTACAAATTTTCAAAGAAAAAACTCAAAGTAAAAAATTTGTACTGAAAGCGAAGTTACCAACTTCGCTTTCAGTGCAAATTTTCGCTGCGAGTTTTTTCAAAGAAAGCGAAGTTACAGACTTCGCTTTCTTTGAAAATTTGTCACTTCACAAATTTTCAAAGAAAGCGAAGTTGGTAACTTCGCTTTCAGTACAAATTTGAATCCGAACCAATTTTCAAAGAAAGCGAAGTTTCCAACTTCGCTTTCTCTAAATCTGGAATTCCCCGAAAACTTTCCCTATTTTTGGAATTTCGGAATAAAAAAGCATTTTTTATGGAAAAAATTCTTTATTGAAAAAGAAAGAATTGACGTTTCTTTAATGGCGGGGCAGTGGAAATAAAGGAGAATTTTTTCCATTAAAAATGATTTTTTAATAATAAATTCCCAAAATAGGGATAATCTTGCTGGAATTCCCGAATTCGAGAAATCGATGTTATGAACTTCGCTTTCTGTGGAAAGGCAGAAAGCGAAGTTCATAACTTTGCTTTCTGTAGGAAGGCAAAATTTGCCTGAAAGCGAAGTTCAGAACTTCGCTTTCAGGCAAACCTCTGAAATCGAAGTTAGCAACTTCGGTTTCTTTGGGAAACTTACGAAGGAAAAATTTTCCAAGGAAAGCGAAGTCAGGGACTTCGCTTTCTTTGGAATGTGGAGGACGAACTGAAGTCAAAGTTAGCAACTTCGACTTCTTTGGAAAGGCAATATTTTGCCTGAAATTGAAGTTGCTAACTTCGACTTCTTTGGAATGGCAATATTGTGCCTGAAAGCGAAGTTCAGAACTTCGCTTTCTTTGGAAAACCGTAGGTTGAAGGAAATTATCCATATTTTGGGAATTTATTATTAAAAAAGCCTTTGTAATGGAAAAAGAAACTGTTCTTTTTTATTTTTTATGTTTTTGTGCGTATTGTTTCGCTTCGAATTGGGCAACACTATGACCAGTGCGATTTGTCCCTTTTTCTCTCCTAATCAACCTCCTTTTGTAACTAGGAACGAGCTAGTGCCAATGCAAAGTGATTGTATCACGATGACAAATTACTTTAATTTGAGATTTCGACTTGTATCTATTTTGTATTTGTATAGGAGTGTTTTTGAAACTAGGAACGAGCTAGTGCCTAGTAATTTTGTCGCACGAGGAAAAATCATTTGAATTTGAGATTCGACTTTGGTTTTCTATTGTATTTGTTGTATAAATAAGACCTTGTAGATAGATCCATGAACCTACTTATTCTACTCTTTAGTTTCATGACATTCACTTATAATAAACATGATAATTTAATAGTTGATGAGTATTAATTTTTTTTTGACAAACTTCCTTTGAAATTTGGATAGCATATTTTTTAAGTTAATTCTAACAGTTAAATTGTTATTGACATTTTGGATGATGATAACCTTGCTAACAAATTGATTTCCAAAGAAAGCGAAGGTCAGAACTTCACTTTCTTTGGAAAGGCATTATTTTGCCTGAAAGCGAGGTTCTGAACTTCGCTTTCTTTGGAAAGCCATGTTTTCCAAAGAAAGCGAAGTTCTGAACTTCGCTTTCTTTGGAAAACCGTAGTTTGCCTGAAAGCGAAGTTCTGAACTTTACTTTCTTTGGAAAGCATGGCTTTTATTGAAAGCGAAGTTGAGAAATTCGCTTTCTTTGGAAAACCGTAGTTTGACTGAAAGCGAAGGTCTGAACTTCGCTTTCAGTAAATCAGGAGTCCAACTTAATAGACATAAGCCCATCTCGTATCTTTTAGTTTCTTTCACTTTGCCCACATTTTACATCAGCCATTGCGGTGAAGCTAGCCAAAAACCGACACAGCGACACCATCTATTGGCAGCGAGAACGCCGGCAACCGAAGTAGGCGACGTCAACTCCCGACCGCGTACAAGGTCGCGCCCGACCGTGCTGCTGCACTTGGATTGTTCAGCATAAAGAAGGTTGTCTGTTTACTGTTTGACATTGATATTTGCATGGTAGGGCTTCTTATGTTTGTTTTTGTAATTCATTCATTACATGGGTGCAAATTGCGAAGTCAAGGGAATGGAACAAAATTGAGTCATTGAGTGGACTCTGATGTCTATAACCTGTGTGCAAGAAAGCCTCATTACAAGTTCAAGCTCTTATTTAAGTTGTAGGTGTTCGGTGCTGTTTTGGCTCAGTTTTCTGCTGGTTTGAGAAGTAGAAATTCTACTGTTTCAAGGAAAAATACTGCAGTTTTTGAATCTGATTTCAGTAAAATGTTAGGGCTTAAAATGTTGTTTTGCTAGTCATTGGTTTGACAGAATCCTTGTGGAGTAACTGTAGAATTTTTCTTGAAGTGAAATTCAAATGTAAAACTCTAGTGGAATTGGAAATTGGGTGGAGGAAATGTTACAACTACTGCTGATTTTTGAAAGCTAATTTAGTTGGAGGTCTAAACCTTTTCTGAGATGCTTTTGCCACTATAAATGAATTTAACAAATGAATTTGAGGTGCTGGATTTAGGTTCCATGGATTATTAGAAACTGATCTTTGGTTTTCTCTTAATGTAGAAGAAATGGAGACCTGATATATTATTTGGCTGCAGTAGGCAGTTTGGTAGGAACCCTTAACAAAGCAAAGAAGAGAAGGTTCTTTATAAACCTATAGATGTTCATGCCGGTGTACCAATTACATTTGTCTGTGTAAGAGAAAATCTAGTTTGCTAAAATGTTGTTATGTTCACTTGAGCACCACAGTGTGTCCTGCTAAGTTTCCGTCCTTTTATTTTAGCACTTAGATTTTGCAGGGAAAAGTTAAGGTGGTATAAGCTGCTAATCATATTGCAGGCTATCAATATGGTAATGAGTGCATTTCATGTTTCAGGTATTGTGCTTATTGGAGAAATTGGTGGTACAGCAGAAGAGGACGCTGCAGCCTTCATAAAGGTGACTTAACTATTCATTTCTTAGCTTTACTTGACATATAGAGATTGTAGGTTTTCTTTAATTGCTTTGCTTTATTTTTTTATCCTCGTTTTCTTTTTAGATTTCTTTTCAGATTTGCACTGTTGCATAGAATGAACTGTATACTTGCACATATAGCGACTCTTGAGTTTAAACTATCATATTTGCTCAGAGGGCTTGGAGTCATTTTTATCTTGTATCTATTGTTCTGCATTGACACACTTAGCAAAAAGAAACCTTGGGTGTAATATCCAAATCATCGGCTGCTACTAACATGTAGTCTTTAATCCACATAGTCTTTAATCCACATAGTTCATGATGTAGATTTCTTAAACAATTGAATAAGTTCCCAAGATTGGTTTAGTGAGCATACAACACAGTTGGAGAATTCAAGCTCTAGTTCGGTGTTGTTTAGTGAATGGAACAATGATAATCATGGATTTGCAAAGTGATGAACACAAGAAGATACTTCACATATAGATTATCAAAAATACAACAAGATTGATACAATGATGGAGAGATAGAGAATGGAAACAAAGAGTATTATCGAAGGCAATACAAGATCGAATCTAGACTAGGCACCCCTAATGAACATATGTCATTAAATTCACCTAGCTACTTACAAAACCTTGAAATTAACCAAGCTAACCAAGACTTCTAATACTCAAAAGAAGACTTGTAAACTTCTTACCAATGCCCACAAGTGTGCAATGATGACCAAAACCACCAAGGAGTTGGAATTGAAGTTGAGAAGCTCTCAAATTTGGATTGAATTTTCATGTAGGTTGATGATTCCTTGTAGTTTCAGCCACATTATATAGAAGGCCAGCAAGAATAAGTCCAACAAAGCTAAAGTACACACCAAATAAAGAAATACAAAGCTAAAGTTCACACCAAATAAAGAAATACAATATAATACTTAAAGTAGTGGGATTGATTCTTCATGTTTTGTGGATGGGTTTCATTTTCAGCCATGTTTTGTGGCTTTGATTCTTCATGGCCGAAAATCATTAGTTGGCTGCCATGTTTTGGTGGATTTGATTATTGGCCAAGAATTATATATCTTCCACCTTTGAATTTTCAAATAAGGTTTCCCTCAAATTGGCATCTTGCCCTCCAACTTCTCCTTAAATGCATTTTGACCCTTCCAATTGTGATCAAAGGTAGATTGACCTCCTATCCTTTCACTTGACCGAGAATGTAGTCCCAATGTGAGATTTGATGGTTGAAATTGATTGTTCATGGTGATCATGGTCACCCACGGTTTTGCTTCTTCCACCTTGCGGTCCTCTAGTGCTTGATCAACGTATCCATTAATTGCTTTCTTCAATTTCTTTGTTTGAAGACGAGTCATGTGTTGCTTAGGTTCTTGTTGAGGCTTGATGGAGATAGGATCTACATCAGTTCATATCTTAAGACACTACCTTCTCTAATCCACATAGTTCTAATCTCCAATAGCATCAAAACAGAAAGAAACTAAAGGAGCTCATGCAATATCCATACTATTAGAGAATAAAAGTAAAAAATAAAATATCTGACAAAGCTAGTAACCTTAATGCTGTATCATCATATATTTGTTTGTTACGCACACTGTATCCCTCCAAAATGACACCACCAAGGGATTGAAAACGCTCTTTCATGATTTCAATAAGTTTAGCTGGCCTGCAATGAGAAAATGAAAGTTCAGATGAGATAAAATGCAGGAAATACTAAGAAGACAGATTGTATCTGACAAACAAAAACAACTTCTATCTCTCTGTATGTCTACCATAATCTTTTCCCTCTTCTTTAATTGACATTGCAAAAGTAAATCAGTGTCAGAATTACTTAAATGAGCTTAAGCTAGCCATCAATTGCAAGAAAGTACCAGAATATATTATTAAAGGTTCAGAACGCATTCCTGTTGCTATAGAAAAAATCAGAATTAAAATCCAAAATAATCATGGCTAAATGAAGAAAAGGAATGATCACTGGACGCAAATTTGCTCTTGCAGTAGTATTGATGGCGACTAATTACATTTTTGTTGATGATCATATTATTTGCTAATCAGTGTAAAATTTGAAGTAGACTAAGTAAACTAAAGCTACGAGCTGCAAAATCCCTATTGAGTTGCCTGAAATGTGTTTGTTAAAATTTCAGGTTCATTCCATAATCTCACTAGTTAGGATGGCTTTGAATTGGTGCTTTTCCCTGTGGGATCGTGTATTATTAAGAACAGAGTTTGTCGTGGTAGAAGTTAGAGAATTGGAAAAGAAACACTAAGGATGGAAACCGAAAAACGTGGCTGTGAAACTATTTTCTGCCATCACTTAAATTCAAAATGCTTGCTCTTTCTCAATGTTGCTCTGCAGTTGTATACATCTATTTGTATTTCAGATCTCTGAATTGATATTCATATCTAACTACGGACATTGTTGTGTTCTCACTGAATTTAATTTCTTCTAATGCTAGGCGTATCATTGACTTTGGTAGTGGAGTAGAAGATTTCACCCTGAAACTAGTTATATGGCTTCCCGTGACCTTCTAGGTAATCTCAGAAAACTTCTCTGTTATTTAAACTGGCATATGCAGTTCCTGTAACTTGTTCTTTGTGGCCTGATTGAGATGATCTTCTTAGATATGAGTGCCTGTAATATGTACTATATGGAAGCCCTGCATAGAGTCCAAGTCTTGTTAAATCTTACCCATGTCACTTTGGCGCTCCTGATTTCTAGAGATGCAAAGGGACTTAAACTTAAATCGTAGTTAATTCAAACCGTGTTTCATTATGTTATGTCATTCTTGAAGTGTGTGACTACTATAGTCGCTGGTTGCTTTTTTTTGGGAGTATAGGCAAATAAAACTTTCGTTATAGATTATTGCATTTTGTGTGTGTATCTTTTAACAAATTTAGTTAGGTAGGTAACCTAGATATACTTTGCATGCGGATATTTGAAAATCTAAACCCCCCTTTCATAAACTTTGAATGCATCCTCAAAGTACTTGTGATCCTGACAGAAAAGTATGAAGACTTAGACCTCCAAAAGACGATGACATGCAAGAAGAATATGCTTACAGAAGATAATTTCAATACCTCTAAAAGTAAAGCATAATTTATAATGATTTGAGGTGTAGCTATCCTGAGATCTAATATCCCCTCATAAACAGAGCAGCTATAGGAATTCCCAGTTTGTATGACGTTTTCTTTCAACTCTTTACCATACATTAAGGTAGAATTGAGGTTGTCAAAGACGCGTAATGGAAGCAGCCGAATTACTAGTAATGGGCAAAGATGACTAAAGAGGGAAGTTTGATTTTGTTCAAAGATTCAGTGTTCTGACAGGTACCAGCCTTACCCTCTGAAACATCTTCCCGATGGCTGCCAAATAAAAGGGAGATAAAATAAAACAGAGCAAACCAGAAGTGCTTAAGATATGAAACAGCAATAAATTATTTAATGCAGTTTAATCAGTGTCAAAAGGAACACAATAAAAGACAATATTGCTTATGAAAGAACATACAAGGTGCACGGAATCATGACATATTAATAGCTAAATAACAAAAAGACATACACAAAATGTGTTGCACAATCAAAAGACGTCTATTATACAGCATAAATATTCCAAATACCTTATATAATGGTTCTGTCAGACATTGCTGAAGAACTATTGCTTGTCCTCAAGGAATGACCAATGGAAGCATACAACGTTCATCTAAGTAGTTCCTTCATAGATACAAACTCACTAGATTTTCAGTAATGGAAATCTAATTACATCATTTATGTATAGATTTAATCACAATATAACAATGCACGAGTTAAGCACAAAACTAGAAGTATTAACTTTTGCAGTCTCATGAAGCTTCAAAGTGCTCAAAAGGTTGGAAACTACCCTACTAAAGGTACGGAACTGTAATATCAATAAAGACACTTAGATTGCTCAAATATTGGTGAGCATGACAGAACAATACCAACTACATTGGAAATCAGAAACTAAAAGAGCCCTGGCCTTTTCGCTTTCTAAAGACCATATCAGTTAAATGCTTTCCGGAATGCTGTTAGAAGGAAAACCATTTCTTACAATAACATGCAAGATGGAGATTGTTCACAGTGCCTATAGGAAGAGATTTTCAGGATAAGATTAGGTCCGCTAATGAAAACATGGATAAAGAATGATACCAACAAAATGAAACAGGCTGAAAACAGTTCTTGAGATAATAATCAGTTGCAAGAACAGAGTGATCAGTAACAACTTCTGGACAAATTTTTTTTTTGATTTTCTCACATAAGTAACAGAAAATTCTTCATTTGAGACCATTAGCGAACCACCAAACATTACTTTTTCCTCATGCTCCGCAAACCAGAACTCTGTAATTCAGATTTCAAAACATATATAAATTTATTTTGGTTGATTGATGGAATTGAATCTGTATGTGGTAGAAATTATTTGCTGCAGTCTACCCTTCATTTTCACTTGATATTTACTGCTTGTGGGAATTTCTGGTAGAGTGTGTATTAATTGGGTCGGTCTGTTTTGGCTATTTCTAAAAGCTGTGACTGCTGGATTTCGGCTATGAGTGTTGAATTTTATTCTGTATTCAACACTAGGGAGTTTTCATTTATTCTAATCCAGCATCCATGACTGAATGTCCATAGCAGAAACTAACATACCGCGTAGGCTGATCTGTCTTAACCGTCTTAATTTCATTTATATTGCGTATCACAACTTCATGTGCTTCACCGTGTCACGTCGCTAAATGATTTATGTTATGAATGTTTTGTTTCTTAATTCACATATAATGATCATTGTGAACATGTGATCTATGTAATTAATCATGATTACTGAATTTCAAATGGTGATTTTTACTTTAGGGGTTCAAATGGAGGACGGTCGTTTATGCCCTGGACCTCAGGATACATCCGTGTTGTATCTACATCATAATCATCGATCTGAGCTGGTTTGGCAGGATGCGGATGTCCCCGTTTTAGACATAAAACGATGTGATCATTATTTATGGGAGGGTTATCCATTTGATCCACGTGTTGAAGCATTGCTACGGGAAGTGGGCTTCTATGGTGTTTACGTTGCCAGTAAAATAAAACTGGATTGGCATTTGATAACTTCACTTATAGAGCGGTGGAGACAAGAGACACATACTTTCCACCTTCCAGTTGGCGAGGCAACCATTACATTGCAAGATATCGCCGTTATTTGGGGCTTGCCAATACACGGGTTTCCAGTTATTGCCGATGAAGAGGTCCGCTCAATTTTGGAATGGCAGAATTTGGCAATTGAGTTGTTGGGGTATGCGCCTGACCCCGACGAGTTTGATGGTGATCGTTTGGTACTGAAGAGCATAGCAAGACATTTAGATCTTCACCCACTCACACCAAGTTCTACAGTTACTGAGGTGCATCAGCATACTAGGTGCCGTTTAATAGAGTTTATCAGTTTCATTTGTCCTGACAAGTCTGGGACAAAGTGCAAATTAATGTACTTGCCACTGTTGGCAGATGTACAAGAGATAGTAAATTACAGTTGGGGCAGTGCGGTGCTTGCCTCATTATATCGAGGAATGTGTAGAGCAGTGAAGAAGGGCACAGCCAGTGTTTGTGGGCCACTAGTACTGCTGCAGATTTGGGCTTGGGAAAGAATTCCAAAACTTCGACCAACAATTCTTAATGAACATATTGCTCAGAATGATCCAAATATGGCAGCTGGTCCACGTGGCTGCAAGTAAGCCATCTAGTACTTCAATTTTTTCATTTTGCATTTTACAATTTAGTTTCGGAGATGGATGATACAATTATGCTTTCCGATTTGAGAGATGATGCCTTTTCTCTTTTTTACAGATGGATGATGCCTTTAAGCTTTCCAAATGTCAGCACACATGTTTTGCGTATTTATCGGAGAGTTAGACTATCTTTTGGAGGGAGATGTAAGTATTACTTTTACAAAATCATTCCACATATATGACATTTGTTTTACTGAAAACACCTTGTTCGCAGTTCATTTGGCAACCTTATCGTGAAGATGAGTTGACTGAACTCCCAGCATACTGTTTGAGTGGACGGGAAATTTGGAATGTGACTGTTCCGTTGATCAACTTTGATGTTGTAGAGTTGCATGCTCCAGACCGAGTCATGCGGCAGTTTGGGTTGTACCAATCCGTGCCACAAGATATTGACACAGGCTCTACACTTCACCGTACTGACCATAGAGGGCGTGCCAGAGAAAAATGGGCTCAAAAATATTACAATTACATAGAGTGGTGGCAAGAGGCAGAAGAGTGCAGTGTAGTTGGTTCTACTGATAGTACACCATTACCCTATCACTCTCCGTACATGCAATGGTATTTTAGCATAACTCGATTATTAATAGGCAATCCATCCCACCGCCTAAACCAAGGTATGCAACCGTTTGGAGCGCTCGTTGAGTATTGGGTAAGTTCACTTGTCAACTTGTTTCGCATTTTCAGTTTTGTTTATTTTAATTTGTCATATAATGTCTTCTTTTTCTCATACATATAGGGTCAATGTTTAACTCAACTTCATGGGTCATTGGATGAGGCTTTGCAAAATCTCCACATGGATGACTATCCGATTGAATCCAAGCTTCTTGATATGCGCAATATGTGTGGTCGCGCACTCAATTTAGCTGGAGAGACTCGGCTGCTACAACATACTTATGGTCGAGTAACAACCTCACGACCTACGCAAGGGGAAACATCCTCCTCGCAGTCTCCGCAGGGTCGAGCCTACACGTCCACACATGGCCATGGTGTGCCATCCACATCAGCCCACAATCAAGAAGATCAAAACGCAGGTTTGGACAATAATGATACGTATTTTTCTGGATACACAATCCAACAAGGTGCAGATCTTTCACATTGTCGAGCATCCACCACGCACTCAATGCATGCTGAGGGCTACACGCGTACCGAATCTGAGTCGTTGGGACAGTCACTAGTTCGTGGAGAACAAACCCCAGAACAACACACCTATCAGGCTTTTGACAGACACAACAGCTCAACGAGGGAGCATTTGCCGAGAATTGTGTATAAGCGTCGTACTGCGGCCGATTACAAGGAGGATGACCCACGTCGCCTCTCTTTCCATGTTGAACCTCAACCAAATGCTCAACAACCCAAGAGGAAACAACCGAGTAGGATGAGAAATCCTCCCCCTTGTGGTACAGGAGGTTACCTATGAAAGTATTATTGGGATGATAAATGTTCCGTGTCATTTTCTATATGGATACTTCACTGTTTTTCCTTAGTGGTTTGAAGTTGAATATGTTTTTTAGATCCTTGTCAGTGATTTGGGATGGTTTAGTGTTGTGCTGTTTTCCTGTGATTGATTATGTTACTGGTTGTGGTTTGCTGTGAATTGTTAACAGGGAGTTTGGTCCAGTTACAGGGGAAACTCTGTCCGTTTTTTCATTAAATTTGTACTATGGCACACTTTAGTGCAACAATTAAAAATCATAGTAAACTCTGTCTCCATTATAAAGCAAAAATGAATTCGTGATAGATTTTTTTTTTTTTTACTCTTGGAATAAATTCGTCAAAATTATTAAGGAATACAAGGGAAAAAGGCAGAAACCATCATCACAGCCATTTCTACTTTAACAATCACTTCCTTCAAATGCCAAGGCAAACATTGATCAACCAAGAACATTCTCAGATATCTGTATTAACTTCCCTTCTCTCCACCCTTTTTTTTTCTTCCCATCAATATTTGGGGGGAGAGTTCCATACAGTGCTTACACATTGGATCAGGAAGTATTGAATCCCCAATTCATTTATGAAAGAGGCATGCACATCTCTGCCAATAGATCACATCAGTGGCCTAGCAATGCTTGCATAATCCATTTTTCACAAGGATACTGTGAACCATGGAGAACTTCACTTACATTTGAAAAAATGTGCCTGTTGCATCAAGTTCAACATGCAACGCTATGCACAATGGAGATGAAATCTCCATTTTTCATGAGCTAGACATACAAAAGACGGAAATAAACAACATACATAGACAGTACAGGAATGTTCCAGGACAAAGGTGCCGAGGCAAAATTTTCAAAAGGGCTACATTAGAACTCTTCGTCAAGAGTAAATTCATATAAATAAATAAACAATCAACATTAACATACATATTCCATCATCAGAACTCATAATCTACATATTGAAGAAGTGAGGACTTTACTTCTACAAACTACCTTTTGACTCAACTCAACTTTCAGAAGGGCTACATTAGAACTCTTTGTCAAGAGTAAAACATATAAATAAATAATCAATATTACGCACGGATATTTTTTTTTAACCCCAAACAATTTGTCGTTCGCAACTTCTCATTCTTTGATTAGATTCCTTGGATAAGCTCCAAGTTGTTAGCTCCTCTCGCAAGTTCTTTGCATGGATTAGGTCCTTAAGATGCTGGCCGTAAGGCACTAAAAATTCATCTTTCCAGTTCAAAAGACAATCAAGAACCTTCAACTGCTCTTCAACATTTGTTTCATCCAAAAGCCTGGAAACCACCCAAACAGAAACAACACATTCGTTACTAATCAAATAGAACCCGAAAATACAAAAGTATGAAATTAAAATAAAAAAAAGCCACAAATGAACTTGTAATTAGTGCAAATTCAGAAGTTCTGTTACAGCTTTTACAGAAGACACGGTCTTATAAATCAGGAAGATGGTACATGGAGCTGCATGAAAGAGCTGCAGAATTATCTTCACTTGGTTTCACTGTTGTCCGGTTACCTCCACCCACAGATTCTGTATCACCCGAAGGCTACAAGCCAACATACTTGTATAATAATAACTCCAGGTAATACAAGATGATAAAAGAAATGTCTAAAGCCAATTGAAGTACATAAGCTCCTAAAAAAATAGTGATTATGCAATTTTTCGGTCATATATTCTATAACACCCATGCACACATATATATATATATATATAGGTATGTGTATTCTTATGTACCTTGACCTACGGAGTCTTTAGGTCATACAGTCATTGATGGCATTAATTTATGAAATATGATCAGATATGGAACTATTGATGATCAGATATGGAACTATTGATGAATTGAAGTCTCTGGTGAAGAGATTTCATGAAGTTGGTGTCAAAGTCCTTGGAGATGCTGTTCTGAACCAGTGTTGTGCACAATATAAAAATCAAAATGGAGTTTGGAATATTTTTGGAGGTCGTTTGAACTGGGACGATCGTGCAGTAGTTTCTGATGATCCACATTTCCAGGTAGCCATTTTTGTCCCGTCAAACTCTATTCCCTTGCAACTAATGTATTATGATTCAAAACTGGAAAAATATATAAAGACAGTTCCATACTGAAAAGAGTTGTCCTCTCCTCTCTTCACTAATATATTTTGCTCTCTTGTGTTTTTATTTCCCAATCCAAGGAAGAGGCAGTAAAAGTAGTGGAGATAATTTTCATGCTGCACCAAATATTGATCATTCGCAAGAATTTGTGAGAAAAGATCTCAAAGAATGGATATGTTGGCTAAGGTTAATTGTCTTGTCTTTGTTGTCCTGTCCAATGATTTCTAACTCATGTCTTTCTGCCTTTGTTGGTGGATTCTGTATTCTATAGAAGCAGTGTAGTTGGTTCTTTTATGTTGAGCTCAAGTCAATAGCTCCATATTTTTGCTGTCCAGCTTGGGCCTCTGCTGTTCAACCACTTATTGGTATTATGGTTTTGTGAAACTCTATCTAAATGAGGTAGACTTCTGAATTTGTTTTTCAATTTATGGATTTTAGGGATGAGATTGGATATGATGGGTGGAGGCTTGATTTTGTTCGGGGTTTTTGGGGTGGTTATGTCAAGAATTCTGAATTTGTTTTGAGCTTTGATAAGGCCAATGTCACTGTCAGTCTAGTGACAACAATTACAACTTAAGTTTTTGAACAAGAAATACAACTACAAGAAGATGTAAATGTTTTTGCCTCTGTATTTTTCATTCCGTCAGCCACAAACAAAACAGAGACAGACACACAAAATGCAATAATGTATAACGACAGTTTCATTTTAATATACAGCCAAAAAAAGCAACCACCGACCACAGTAGTCACACACTTCAACAATGACATACCATAATGAAACATGGTTTGAATTAACTACGATTGACGTGGTTGTCCCTTTGAATCTCTAGAAATCAGGAGCGCCAAAGTGAAATAGGTAGGATTTCCCAAGACTTGGACTCTATGCATGGCTTCCATATAGAACATATTATAGGCACTCACATCTAAGAAGATCATCTCAATCAAGCCACAAAGAACAAGTTACAGAAAACTGCATATGACATTTTAAATAACAGAGAAGGTTTCTGAGATTACATAGAAGGTGGCGGCAAGCCTTATAACTAGTTTCAGGGTGAACTCTTGTACTCCACTACCAAAGCCAATGAGACGCATAGCATTAAAAGAAACTAAATTCAGTGAGAAGAAAATAATGTAAGTACTTAGATATGACTATCAATCCAGAGATCTGAAATACAAATAGATGTATACAACTGCAGAGCAACATTGAGACAGAGCAAGCATTTTGAATTTAAGTGATGGCAGAAAAAGAGTTTCACAGCCACGCTAAACCACATAAAGTCAATGATTAGCAATTCACGAACTCACATTTAATTGATACAGTAGAGAGTTCAAACATAAAAGAAACATGTGCTTCTATGAAATTGCCAATTTAATTCCATTTTATTTCATTAAAAGTCAGTACATGGAACCACGATCACCCTCTTTGTCATCTGCACTTCTTACTCTTGTTTGTTGGCTTTTGCACTTCTTACTCTTGTTTGTTGGCTTTTATTTTATTTTCTTTTTTATTTTTTATTTTATTTTCTTTCTCTTGAATTTCTGTTAAGCAGCAACTTCAGCAGTCCAGACAACTACAGCAGTCCAAACAACAACTGCAGCAGTCCGAACATATGCAGGAATCCATAATCACCATTAGAGGAAACAGAACCTAGCAATGCCTTTTTTTATGGATCCCGTCTTCTAGCTTCTTAAAGATTCCAGTGTTTAACCTTTTAAAATTATAAAGGACCTGCACCTTTTTAGCTAACTTTGCACTCAGATACCTATTACTCTAGCTACTGAATAACATAAACAGAGCAACATCTATAGAGCTCAAGATCTATGAGGTGCTTGATTCCTGTATTTTTATTTACCCTACAGAATCTAAAATTTTTAACTTATATCACTCCCACACTGGAGCCACTAGTCCAATTAACTTCCATTAGCTACTTCGTCAATATTATCCCAACATAACATATGTAAAATCATTAAAAATTCACAGTTATGCAACTCTAGCCTAACCATTTTATCTTAACCAAATTAGAACTAACTTATAAGCTGAGACAAGGGCGTATATAGTGTCATGGTTCTTCTGAAATACAAATAGAGTTATACAGCTACAGAGCAAAAGTATACCAGGGCGTAGTTGTGCAATATTTGGAAACAGTATAGAGTTAAAACATGAAAGAAACAATTGCTTTTATAGAACTACAACTTTTCAGCACATACCTCAAGTGTGTGCTTTAGCCCTAGCGCGTAGTTGTGCAATATTTGGACACGACTTTTTATTGTGCCCATGTTGGCCACATGCCTTGCATTGTCTCATCCTTGGAGCATCCATCTCATTTGTAATTCTCAACGAACAACGTCTCCCCCGCTGAATACATCGACGATACCCATTCGGAAACAACTCAAATGGTGCGGATGGTCAATAATCTTTGTGCAGAAGAGGCGTGAACTGATATGCATAAGTCGCCTCCATCATTTCAGATCCATACACTCCATCAACCAAAGATATTGGATCGCGTCCCATTTTTGCACAAACCTTTATTACATGTGAACATGGAATTTTATAAATCTGGTATTTCCCATATGTACATGTTTGTTCCTGAAGATTAACAGTGTGCACATTGTTACCCTTGCTCCCATGTACCCCAGTCACTACCTGGTACAACCCATTATCCCCATGAAAAGCAGTTACGTTATGGTAGTTTGATTTGGCCTGATTCCGTAGGAACCGGTTCACCACTTTGGTAGGCCAAGGATTGTTCTGCGTCATATATTTTTTTGCCTCCTTACAGTATTTATCAAAATATTGAACTAACCGGAAGAAAGTGAATCGGACACAAGATGTAACTGGTAATTCTCTAGCTCCCTTCAGTACACCGTTTAATGACTCACTATGATTTGTTGTCATAATACCATATCGAAAACCGCCATCGTAACAAAGCGTCCACTTCTGAATCGGTATGCCAACTAACCAGGTGTATGCTCTCTCATTTAGCTGTCGAATCTGATCCATAGTTGTATTAAATTTGCGAACCTGATGCGATCGAGCAGCCTTGTACATAAGATCATTCAAAACAGGATTCTTGAATTCCTTACTGAAGTTAGCCTCAACGTGGCGGGAACAGAAGCGATGATATACATAAGGAGGTTGTAACTGGGGATTGTTATTCACCGCATGTAATATACCCTTGTGTCGATCAGATATTAAACTAATGCCTCGTCGACCAGCGATGACGTGTCTGATCAAATTGTCCAAAAACCATGACCAATTTGCCAAACTTTCCTCATCTGTAAGTGAGAATGCCAATGGGAATATATGTTCTGTAGCATCAATTCCAACAGCAATCAGAAGTTTCTCCTTATATTTTCCTAGCATATGCGTCCCATCAATAGTGATCACCGGGCGACAGTGGGCGAAACCATCTATGCTAGATTTGAAAGCCCAGAATACTGAGTGGAAAATCTTATACTCTGAATTGCCACCTTCGGCGTGTCTCCAATCCACAACAGTTCCTGGGTTACTTTGTTGCAGAGCCAATAAAAAGTTGGGAAGTTCCTTGTACGATTCATCCCAATCTCCATACACCATCTTCACCGCTTTTTGTTTACCCAGCCATGATTTCTTATATGATATATCAACACCTAATCTGTGCACATCAGTCCTCACATCACATGGCTTGTAAGAGACATTTGCCTGCACATGGTCCCTTAGCAAACGACCCACCATATTGCAATCAACATTAGGATGATTATCTCCTAAATTATCAGGGGTACATGTGTGGCCAACTAACGATGTGGTAATCTCCCAATAACCATGATTTCTCATATGCGACCCCCCCAGACGCCAGTTGCAATGGTTGTCCTTATAATAGATACAACAAACAAACCACGTTGACGCATTGGACTCATGTACTTTGAAGTACCTATGTGAACGAACAGACCATATTTTGACGGCATGCTGTAACTGTTGTTTGCTGGCAAATACCATGCCCTTTGCAAGCTCTGACGTAAGATCATCATCCCAAACAGGTCGGCCACTAGCCTCGAACATATCAGCCATATGATATTCTTCGTCACCTATGTCATGAAAGAATGCAATGCTAGTGCCTTCATCCTCCTGCGGAATAATTTCTGTCGAAGAATGAGTTTCAACTGCGAGGCTAGCATCTGAGTCGTGGCTAGATTCAAACTGATCTGAACGATTATAATCATCTTCGCCCTCATTATTTTCTGTGAAGATATTATCTGGGCCGTTTCCACCATCAAACTCTTCTGCACTATCATTATCAACTACGAGGGCATTTTGGCCAGCGTGCACTATAGCTCCACTACCCATATACACTGTATTTGTTACATTGTTATCCACCAAACTTGTGTCTACTAGATTGATATTACCATGTACAAGCTTAGGACAAATCAAAGTAGGAGTCCTAACATCCTCCCCAAATGGTGAAATCCTTGATGGCATGTGGTCTACCAAGTGAGCCAAAGGATTTGATGAAGGCCCTACTTGCGCACTTCTATTTTCTGCCCAAATAAACTCATTTGCCAACACGGCTCCATACTGGCTCCAAGAACCAGAGATATCTGGAGTTCCAGATCCACAATTAAGTAGTTCTGTAAACGACAAGCCCGAGGATGCTTGGACATTAAAAGGATGACCAGCTAAAGGTTGGATTGTTTCCGCAACCTCCTCTTTAATTAGAAAGAGTTGTACAGCTCCAGCGAATGGGAAATGCTTCGGGATCAGTAGCATATCCTTCAAAGTTTCATCATCATCTACCGGGAGATGTTCCCAAATTATCCCCTATTGGAAGTTACTCATAGGATATCTATAAAACACCCGTAACTTATATTGGGAAGGGACTGTTCGGGTAATTTTGTAGAACAGGTGAAGTAACTCAAGGAAGCTAATATTCTCAGCAACAGACATATATCGTTTCGCTGGGCAGCTATATTTTGAACCCGCTGGGCCCTCCTCTATGCATCCATCCCAATATAGGGCGAGCTTCACAGAACTCGCAGACATATTGATACTCTACAACTGTACGATAATGTAACCTTATGTTATCTTCACCATGTGAAATTATTTATACTACCTACTTTTGTGGATTAAGGCAAACTACCCATTGAAATTATGATATGACATCAAATGCTTAACACATCAAAGGACTGAAAAAAGTAAAGTTTAAGACGACTGATTGCCCTAAAATCACATATTCTCAACAACGAATAAGATCGATCACTAAAGTAGCCCAGTTTTTTCAATGAAACGAACAAACAGTTGGTATTCAGATGCGCACATTATAACGAAAACGGTGAATTTAGAGAAGAAGATGGTTCACCTTGAATAGTACTGCGTACGAAGAGGCAAGCACCAAACGCCTTAAAAAAACATAAACCTGGGTGCTCTGCCACAAAACATGAATCGAAATTATGAGAAATTCACAGAGAGATCATGCTTACCTTAGTTCCTTACTCCATATACACAGAGAAAACTGAGGGGAAAAAAAACAGAAAAAAGAAGCAACTAACAAATCCTCTTTACAGTTTCAATCAATATTACCAGTACGTTGTAGTTATCAAAACCAAAATTTCACTATTATGACTTGTATGCAGTGATCATTTCTTTTCTTCATTTAGCCATACTTATTTTGGATATTTTAATTCTGATTTTTTCTATAGCAACAGGAATGCGTTCTGAACCTTCATTATGCTCTCATCTGAACTTTCATTTTCTCATTGCAGGCCAGCTAAGCTTATTGAAATCATGAAAGAGCGTTTTCAATCCCTTGGTGGTGTCATTGCAGGCCATCTGTGATATTAATAGGATTCTTCTTTTTGCAGGTTCTGGGGCTATCAGAGGGGAGGATTTTCTCTTCAAGTCTCATAATTGATGCAATGGGAAATTTCTCCCCCATTGTAAAGCAGGTCAAACTCCACTCTTGTCATTCAAACTCTTCATGCTTATTTTAAGACTTTGTGGTTTAGTTTAACTTTCTGTCTCAAATAAGGAGGCTCCTGAAATACAAATGTAACAACAGTATGTCTCCTTGTGATCCCTGGCAGAAAGGCTACATTTTACTAGCAGCCGATGATTTGGATATTACACCCAAGGTTTCTTTTTGCTAAGTGTTTCAATGCAGAACAAGAGTTAGAAGACGAAAATGACTCCAAGCCCTCTGAGCAAATATGTTAGTTTAAACTCAAGAGTCGCTATATGTGCAAGTATACAGTTGATTCTATCCAACAGTGCAAATCTAAAAAGAAATCTGAAAAGAAAATGAGGATAAAAAAATAAAGCAAAGCAATTAAAGAAAACCTACAATCTCTATATGTCAAGTAAAGCTAAGAAATGAATAGTTAAGTCACCTTTATGAAGGCTGCAGCATCCTCTTCTGCTGTACCACCAATTTCTCCAATAAGCACAATACCTGAAACATAAAATGCACTCATTACCATAGTTCCAATTCCACTAGAGTTTTACATTTGAATTTCACTTCAAGAAAAATTCTACAGTTACTCCACAAGGATTCTGTCAAACCAATGACTAGCAAAACAACATTTTAAGCCCTAACATTTTACTGAAATCAGATTCAAAAACTGCAGTATTTTTCCTTGAAACAGTAGAATTTCTACTTCTCAAACCAGTAGAAAATTGAGCCAAAACAGCACCGAACACCTACAACTTAAATAAGAGCTTGAACTTGTAATGAGGCTTTCTTGCACACAGGTTATAGACATCAGAGTCCACTCAATGACTCAATTTTGTTCCATTCCCTTGACTTCGCAATTTGCACCCATGTAATGAATGAATTACAAAAACAAACATAAGAAGCCCTACCATGCAAATATCAATGTCAAACAGTAAATAGACAACCTTCTTTATGCTGAACAATCCAAGTGCAGCAGCACGGTCGGGCGCGACCTTGTACGCGGTCGGGAGTTGACGTCGCCTACTTCGGTTGTCGGCGTTCTCGCTGCCAATAGATGGTGTCGCTGTGTCGGTTTTTGGCTAGCTTCACCGCAATGGCTGATGTAAAATGTGGGCAAAGTGAAAGAAACTAAAAGATACGAGATGGGCTTATGTCTATTAAGTTGGACTCCTGATTTACTGAAAGCGAAGTTCAGACCTTCGCTTTCAGTCAAACTACGGTTTTCCAAAGAAAGCGAATTTCTCAACTTCGCTTTCAATAAAAGCCATGCTTTCCAAAGAAAGCGAAGTTCAGAACTTCGCTTTCAGGCAAACTACGGTTTTCCAAAGAAAGCGAAGTTCAGAACCTCGCTTTCAGGCAAAATAATGCCTTTCCAAAGAAAGCGAAGTTCTGACCTTCGCTTTCTTTGGAAATTAATTTGTTAGCAAGGTTATCATCATCCAAAATGTCAATAACAATTTAACTGTTAGAATTAACTTAAAAAATATGCTATCCAAATTTCAAAGGAAGTTTGTCAAAAAACAATTAATACTCATCAACTATTAAATTATTATGTTTATTATAAGTGAATGTCATGAAACTAAAGAGTAGAATAAGTAGGTTCATGCATCTATCTACAATGTCTTATTTATACAACAAATACAATAGAAAACCAAAGTCGAATCTCAAATTCAAATGATTTTTCCTCGTGCGACAAAATTACTAGGCACTAGCTCGTTCCTAGTTTCAAAAACACTCCTATACAAATACAACATAGATACAAGTCGAAATCTCAAATTAAAGTAATTTGTCATCGTGATACAACGACTTTGCATTGGCACTAGCTCGTTCCTAGTTACAAAAGGAGGTTGATTAGGAGAGAAAAAGGGACAAATCGCACTGGTCATAGTGTTGCCCAATTCGAAGCGAAACAATACACACAAAAACATAAAAAATAAAAAAGAACAGTTTCTTTTTCCATTACAAAGGCTTTTTTAATAATAAATTCCCAAAATATGGATAATTTCCTTCAACCTACGGTTTTCCAAAGAAATCGAAGTTCATAACTTCGCTTTCAGTCAACACATGGATTTCCAAAGAAGTCGAAGTTAGCAACTTCGATTTCAGGCAAAATATTGCCTTTCCAAAGAAGTCGAAGTTTCTAACTTCAACTTCAGTTCGTCCTCCACATTCCAAAGACTTCGCTTTCCTTGGAAAATTTTGCCTTCGTAGGTTTCCCAAAGAAACCGAAGTTGCTAACTTCGATTTCAGAGGTTTGCCTGAAAGCGAAGTTCTGAACTTCGCTTTCAGGCAAATTTTGCCTTCCTACAGAAAGCGAAGTTATGAACTTCACTTTCTGCCTTTCCACAGAAAGCGAAGTTCATAACTTCGATTTCTCGAATTCGGGAATTCCAGCAAGATTATCCCTATTTTGGAAATTTATAATTAAAAAATCATTTTTAATGGAAAAAATTCTGATTGATAAGATAAATAAAAATAAAAATAACTAATAGGGCATGTTTGTAGCATGTTTTGAACATTTGCTCTTATAACAATACGGAATTGTTATTTGCAGTAACACTTTTACTATTCACAGTAATATTTTTCTGTGAAAAGTCTATAATGCCCCTTAGGTCTTAAAAAAAAATTATTTTCACTCTAATTATGGCCGATAGTCACGAGAACGATCCATATTACACGGTAAGTAAATAATCTATACAATTTTTTTACGTAAAATTAGGTTTTTAACAAAAAAAACATTGTCTGGAATTATTATTTGCAATAACCAAGGTTTTTTCAGATTCTTCATGTTCTTCTCTTCTTTTCTCAAATTCTAACATGGTATCAAAGCCAACTTAATCCAATCACAGCTTTCGCGGATCCAACTCCGCGGTGAGTTGGCGGAGTTCGGGACAACTCCCCGAAAAATGTTCCCGCACTAAAAAAAAGAAAAAAAAAAACCTATTTTTGGCAAAATAGCGCCAATGCTGGGGGCGGCCAAAAATACCGCCCCTAGGTATTTTTGGCCAGGTGGTATTTTGTTTTTTATTTTAGGCTTAGGGTATTTTCTTCCAAAATCTTACCCCCCATAGATAGTCCTCGTGACTATCGGCCATAATTAGAGTGAAAATAAATATTTTTTTTAAGACATAAGGGGTATTATAGACTTTTCACGAAAAAAATATTACTGTGAATAGTACAAATGTTACTGTAAATAGTATGCCCCATAATAATATCTCATCATTTTCAGTACACATTTTTATTATTTAACTACATTTTTTATATTTTTAATACATTATTTATATTTAAAAAAAATTATATATATGGTTGCAAATTTAAGAGAAGCCGAGTATTTATAGCAAGTTGGTTATTATATTTTAAAAGATATTATCTTTTAAAATATAATAACCAATAATATCTTTTAAAATATAATAACCAACTTGCTATAAATATTCGACTTCTCTTAAATTTGTTATTATCTTTTAAAATATAATAACCAACTTGCTATAAATACTCCACTTCTCTTAAATTTGCAACCATAACACTTTGGAAAAGCTGTAAATTAATTAAGCACGGAATTGTTAAACGCAGTAACAGTTTTACTAAACGCAGTAACATTCTCCTGTAAAAAGACTAAAATGCCCCTGGAGCAAAAAATTTAAAAAAAAAACAGAATGTACTGTTCAAAAATCCGAATTACCCGACTACGATCCATATTACACTATAAGTAAACACTATATTTATTTTTTTACTTTAAATTAGTTTGCATAAATTCTCTATATACCCCTTCATTATAATTTTCGAGAAAAAAAACCCATTCGGGGGGGGATTTTTTTCCCGGATCGGCGATTATCCGGACGTTTTTTTCTGTTTTTGCAGTCTCCCCGGTTAAAAAAATTTCGGGAAATACCGCCGATCGCCGGCGATATTTTCACCGGAAAATATCGCCGGCGGTCTCCGGGAAAATACCGCCGACCGGAAAATATCACCGGCGGTATTTTCCGGCGAAAATATCGCCGGCGGTCGGCGATATTTTTCGGCCGGTTACTACATTTAGTATTTTCCGATTTTCTTATTTTTGGCCAGGGACATTTTTGTCTTTTCACAGGAAAATGTTACTACGTTTAGTAATTTGGTTACTGCATATAACATGCCTCATTAAGCAACAGAGAAACATTAAGAAGAAAAATTGACATGACAAGTGAGTTGTGAAGTGCTGACAATTAATGGCTTTCAGTTTCAGTTCTCATTTCTCAATGAGTTTGGACAGCCAATGAATGCGTAATTGCACTTGCAAAAGCGTGGTAGTTGTTGCTAACGTTATTGGTCGTCCTTTCCCAGTTTCTTATTCGGAGAAAGATACAATCAATGCGAATGCGTCCAACCCACATTCAATTCCGAACTGTCTGTCCTGTCCATGTCACAAAACTTGTATTCCACGTCTCTCTCACGGTAAACTCTCGAGAATAGTACATTAATGTTGAAAGTTTAAGTTCATAGCCTCTGAAACATGACATGTCCGTTAAAACAACCGTTATGATTTGAGATATATGGTTGAGAGAAAATGAGAAAATGAGAAAAAAGAGAGAGTCATCTATGGGTTTCAATTGAACAAATTAATAATACAGTGAACAATATAAGCAATATATATATATATATATATATATATAGAGGATGTTGTTTACTGCTCGAATGGAACACCGATTAATGTTGTTCGGCCCGGCCCGGCCACCGACCCGGCGAGGCCCAAGGGTCGCACGACCCGGAGGGTCGACCCGGGTCAACCGGGGGTCAACCCGGATGACGTCATAAATAAATAAATATATATAATATAAATAATATTAGTTAAAATATTTTTTCTTCACAACAATTATATATTTTTTCGAATTTTACAAGTATCTTAAACATTAAAATTCATTGCTATAAAACTCAATAAGTAAATAAATTATAAAATATTAGTTATATTCTAAAAATTATATTACTACATTTTCTTAGGAAAAAAAGATAAAATTTGATGTAAAACAAATAAAAACGTATTTTAGATTAATACATGACAAAATTAATCAAGCTTTAAATGAAAAGAAAACAACTAATAAAAAATTATAGTCTTAAAATTATAAATAGTAAGGAATTACAATGGGATTAACATTAGTTTAGATGGTTCAATTAATATATTATTATTAGAAAGCCCATGATTCATATTAAAATATGAGTTAAAATACTATTTTGCACAAAAATAATCAAACAAGTCATTGTGGTCTAGTGATAAGTCCTCTTATTGTTTATATTGGAGACCAAAGTTCAATCCCTACTAAAACCAAAATTTTTAAAAAGTCCTTTAATTAAAAAAAAAAAAAAAAGAGGCTCTGCTGGTCGACCCGGTTCCCGGTCCGCCCCGGGTCTTGACCGGGTCACCCCACATCCAGGTTGCCCTTATAATTTGGCCCGACAAGACCTACGGGTCACGGGCCAACCGGGTCGACCCGCCGGACCGGGCCGGGCCAAACAACACTGACCGAAAGCCAATTTATGTGGGGCACAGGTTATATAAATGGAAAATGTATATAAAGAGGATGTTGTTTACTGCCCCGAATGGAACACCGAAAGCCAATTTATGTGGGGCACAGGCTGTTAGTTTCCTATATTACCCCCACAGTGGAGTACTGAATAGTTTTACCACATCAGATATTCCATAAATAAAGGAAAATGATAGGGAATTTCATTCATTGCGGGCTGAAGTTAGTGGATGATGACCAAACACCCATTTAATTAATATTTTAACAAACAATTTAACTATCAAAGGCTAAGATCTGAATGAAAATGTATGTGTTCTTTTAATTATTTGTATGCAACCCATGAAAGTAGTAATTTTCTATTAAGATAACTTTGTGATTGAATTAAGGTAATAACCTGATCGATACCTGTTAAAAGACTTTTAATGTTTAACTTATTACCAATATATTATTTGTGGTATTATTTGAGGTTATTCAATTCTTTTTATCATAATTAGTATAAAAATGGGAAATTTTGTAATAAGGTAATAAAAATTACAAATTTTATAATTAGGACAATTGAAGTTAAAAAATAACTTCTTATAACTATATTTTTATATATAGTATTAAAAGTATATATGTATTCATTTAAAATTTGATTAATATTTTCTTGGATCGATATTGTATTTAAATAATAAGGTTAGAAACAAACTATATACTTAGTCCTACATAAATTTTAATCGCTTTTTAAATGTTACACACATATGTAATAATTATGTTGTAACCAAAATAGTAATATTGAAGATCGGAATTTTTTTTTTGTGATTCCAAAACTAATTAAATGTATTATTTCCTACAAAATAATTTGTATAATTAAGGTTTAGGCTATTTTGGTGACGCAAAAAATTATATGAAACGGGTTATACATGCGACATAATTTATAACTGCAACGATACATTATCTACGTCCGTCTTTTTTTTTGCCCCGCAAACTCACGTATCAGTTTAATGTTGATGAAATAGCATTTAAAGTTAACTCATAAAAAGTGTTCCTATATTCAATATATATATTTTTTTATTCCTATCCAATTTTCCCAACCCAGGTTGATTTCAAACCCACAACATGCTAGAAACCAGCCAGCAGTACTAACCGCTAGGATGTAGCTTCGAACTCCAATATTACTATCTTAGTTTCCACAAAATTATTACATGTGTAACATTTAATATACCTATTTATTACTTTAGAAGACGAAGTATATAATTTATGAAGTACAAATGACACATGTTTATAAAATTTTTAAAATTATGATCAATTTAGAAAATGTTGCCTCTTTATTTATCCTCACTATTTTTAAAGTATAGCTACTATTCATCTCTATCCACCTTCAATCCGCCCTCGACCCCGGCCCCACTCCTATTCCTTGCTACTCTCTTAATATACAGAAAAGTTATTGAGTGCATCGGATATATTTTTAAAAGTGCTGCAGTCATCCAATCATAAGTTGATAATTTTGATTTTTATTAATGAATGGACCTCTACATATACACCTATCTCAAAAAAAATAAAAAATAAACATGTACATATTTTTTTTCTCTCGAAAATAGCACTCTCCCTCTTGAATGTATCTAACTGCACTATCCTACGTGTTGTAGTGGATACAATAGATAATCTCTCTAATATACTACTCTCGCCTATTGCATACAAATAATTTAAAGAACACATACATTTTCATTCAAATATTTACCTTTAATAGTTAAACTGTTTATTAAAATATTAAATGGGTGCTTGGTCATCATCCACTAACTTCAGCCCACAATAAATGAAATTCCATATCATTTTCCTTTATTTATGGAATATCTGAGGTGGTAAAACTCTTCGGTATTCCACTCTGGGGTAATATAGGAAACTGACAACCTAGGCCCCCACATCAATTGGCCTTCGGTGTTCAAGAATCGGGGCAGCGAACATTATCCATATATAAAATGACTAGTCTTTACCCTTTTTTCTAATAAGAAAATTACTATTTACATATATGCCCATATATCTAACAACAACAAATTTATGCGCATTAATAAATGAACAAGTATTCGGTATTGAACTGTCGAACAGTCGGAAATGAAACTCTCGCACATGTCTCTTTGTGAAATATGAATGAATGAAGGCCATATCATATGGCAACATCCACCTAACTTAAAACATGGGATCATAAATTCTGGGCTATAGTATAGGCTTTGTTTGCTTCCAAGGTTGTCTGATGAATTAGTTGAGCTGTTGTTGTTGAACTTGGTACCATATTGATTTATGATTTTGAATGAGTACCTACGTATCCGAAGAATCAAGACAAGATTAGTGCTCATCTTCAGTGGCCAGCCTCATCTACGTACTGCTGTGCTGTTCGATCTTGATTAGGTGGATTAAGTAGCTTTTAGGATTGGTTATCTTTGTTTTTGTTTTTGTTTTTGTTTCTACAGTAAATTTAATATTTTATAATTATTTTTCATCTTTTTTTTATACAACTTTTCACTATTTAATTATATATTTTTTCAATTTTCAGTATATTTTTTATATTATAAAACTATTTTTTAAAAACATGTTTTAGAATATTATACCGAACAAACCTTTAGAGTTTTAGTTACAAGGAGAAATTCATGAATTAGTTCATACTTTCTCCGTTTCATTGAAAAATTTCATTTTGAAAAATATCGTTTGTTTCATTAGAAGAGTTTACTTTCAAAATTTTTTATTCCTCCTACCTTTACTAATATAATCATGTATGCGCTTCAAAATTATCTCATACTAATTAAAAAGTAAATATATTAATGAAACAAATGGTGTCAAGTGTTGTACCTTGACATTCATGATAAGTTGTACATTATCAAAACTGACTCTTTTAATAAAATGAAGAAATATCTTTTACTATCATAATTGATCACAACAAAAGTAAGATATACGTGTTTTAGGTACATAGTTCATATGAAATTAGTGATATAGAAGAATCTCAATATCCATGAATACCCTAAAGATCAATAATGTAACTATCCCCTTCAAATTTTTATTTTTCTTCTAACAAAGTGATATTTCTTGCAATTTTTTTTTTGTTTGATTCAAAGTCGTACTCTTATTAATAAAATTATCGAAACAGTCTCTTGTGAAAGGTGTTCATATATGTGACCAACAAATATATATATTTTTATTTTAATAACTGCATTTTCAAGTATCACTTTTAATTTAAAAGAAAAACTTTAAAAGTTGACAAGTATCACTTTCGGTTTAGGAGTAACACTGTCAAGAGTACACTTGACGATATTCATTCGTGTTATTTATGAGTATCAATTTTTATTCAAGAGTAACAACAGTGTCAAACTTGACGAATATTACCCATACTACATATGTGTATAACTTTTGGTTCAATGGTACACTCTTAAACTTACAAATATCACAATATCAATTTTTTTATTCAAAAGTTACACATTCCAACTTGACAAGTATCATATGATCGCAAGAGCATCACTTAACTTCGTCATTTACTTTGTCATTAGATTTAATGCGCATCATTAACTCCGTCACATGTATAAACAGATTTCTCATAAACTGTTGAATATAATTATATACGGTCTAAAATTAAAATTTAAGGGTACAAACTAAATAAAAGATAAGAAATAACTTAGTTCATAACATTCTAGTCAAATAAATCAGTTTCATTGCGCCTACACAAAAGCCGTTCACTAACTATCATCGTCATTTACAAGATTATTGAATAAAAAGTATATTGTGTATTTACTGGTACAAGTTTAGATTAACGGGAGTCTCGCCTCATTTATGATGTTAAAGCCCACCAATCAAATCTATTTAAGTTTGGCTCGAATCATTTTTACATCCTTACTTTTAATATAATTGGAACACTTTAGAAACGTACACCACAGTTGCTATAGTGAACTCCACGTATGAGACACTTCTTCATGACACACGTCGAGAACCTGCAACATATCAGGGTAGCGTCCTTGACAATTATTTGTTCTAAAATGTGCAAAATTTGAAAGTAATACTATTCGAGTCCAAAACCTGTGACATGTATTATAAAATGTACTATCGCTTGAATTATGATTCGTTAGCATTAAGTTATGATAACTTGATTAAAGCCCAAGTTTCAAATTTGTTTTACATTTAAAAATAATATTTTTACATTTAAAAACTTGTACTGTAAAAGTTTCACATCAAATTAAGTTGTATAAAGCAAAAAAATCATTGCAATGAATAAATTCAAAAACGAAAAAGAAAAGGAAAACCATTTCGTTCTTCGAACCAGAAGTCATCTTCTAAAAGGCTTATTTCATCCCTTATTAATATACTCTTTCCATTCAATTAAGATAGTCCACCCCGAAGAGGACAGATCAAGCTTCGGACTCATCATCAATGACATTCCCAGCTCGAATGAGCCGTTGGTCTTAACATGTTAACAGGGGTGCGGTGAACTCATAACACGGTAACTCACACACTCTCACAATATGGTACAACCAATAAGATTGGCTTCACCTTCTGGAACTCAATTCCAAAATTTGTCATGTAAGCAAATTAAATAACACAATTCTGCCTCACAAAAAGGGCAAAAAAAAAAAAATTAAAATTGTATTTTGTGACTTATAAATAATTGTACCATAATAATCTCCTGAGAAACATATCATTAATGGACAGTGGACCACGGGTAAGCCTTTGTGCAATAGGGAATGTGAATCTTATCAGCATGCACTTGTCAATGTCACATGAGTATTTCCTTATTGTCTTTATTTTTTTTAAAATTATTTTATACTTTTAATGTTATAAATTAATAGATTTTTTTTTTTTTGATATTTTACTTTCAATGGGTTAAAAAGGATGTTATTGATTTGGAAAACAAAAACTTTTATAATGTGGATTTATTGATAATTTTTATCTAGATAAGAAAGAGATAGAAACAAGATTACTGGCATGGTAATGATGAGTTTTGATACGTTGGCTAATATCATTATTTTCAAACTCAATGCCTACATTACGTTTGCGAGTAAGCACGCAATAGAATAAACATTGAATCAAACAGTACTCGAATATTACGACTCAATAGCTATTTAAGAAGGGTTTATTTAACATAATTGTCCCATATAATATTTTTAAAAAGTGTTCTGAGTGAGGTAGTTGTGTTAGGGCAGTTCAAATCCAGAAATCCGATCCGAGCTGATTCGGATCAGTAATCTGAAATTTTGGATCAGCTCGGATCGGTACGGTTTAGTGATCCGAAATTTTGAATCGGATATCGGGTCCGATCCGAACTTCTTTTTTTTTTTTTTTTTCTTCTTCGTCTTCCTTTCTGGAGAATTTAGTGTCGAAGGAGAAAAAGAAGCAATTAGAGGAATTCGGGCATGAGTTGATAATTATGGCTTCGCACTTCTCCAGAGCAGTCGGGCAGAGTTTTCTCCTCTTGGATTCCCTGCCGGTGCCGGGTTCAGGTTCTGGGTCTTCCTAGTTCTTAGGGATGGCTCCATCGTCTGCGGTGGTCGGGAGAGGAGGTGGATTGTCGACGGGAGATGAATTGGGTGGGTTTAGAGTGGCGGGATCGGAGTGGATGGTTGTACTGTGGCTATGTTCTTCTGCCATGATTTGGGAAAGAGGCGAGGAAAAAGAGAAAAAGAAGAAGAAGAAGGGGTGAGTCAAATCGTGTCAGATGGGCCTAACTATGTATAATCTGTGTACGGTAAGTTTAAATGTAGGGAGGAAAAATGCTAAACGCAGGAAATGAGAGATAATATTTTACCAATATATCAAAATTGCCCCCACCACCCCAACCCCACCATTTAGCAGCGATTCTCTCTCTCTCTCTCTCTCTCTCCCCCCCAGCTGGAGTATCGCCGGAAAAAATTGCCGCCGTTGACAATCGCCGGAGCTAAGGTGAAACTTTAAATTTCCTTTAAAAAAAAAAAAAAAACTCCTTCAGGCCGAATTTGGCAAATCCGGCCTGAAGCACTTGGATCTGGCTGCTTACACGTAGCCAGATCTGGCTGCAAAAATTGCAGCCGGAGATTTTTGCAGTTTGAGTGGGAGGGCAGCTGGCCTCACTCAACTAAAATGAAACCCAAGATGCGAGTTTCATTTCAGTTCATCCTGGTTTCCATTTTGCACAATTTTTTTTTTTTTAACTTTTAGTATTTAGGTTAGGCACCCTAAACCCATTCTTGGGGATTAGGCGAAATGGGTTAGGCCTAACCCCCGGGAATGGGTTTAGTCATCCTAACCCTCGAGATAGGTTTAGGGTGCCTAAACCCATTCTTGGGGGTTAGGCATCCTAACCCCTCGAGAATGGGTTTAGGGTGCCTAAACCCATTCTTGAGAGTTAGGATGCCTAACCCCCGAGAATGGGGTTAGGCACCCTAACCCATTTTCATCCTAACCCCAACCCCCGAGAATGGGGTTAGGCGCCCTAACCCATTTTCAAAACCCATTCCCTAGGTTACGAGCCTAACCCCCAGGAATGGGTTTAGACACCCTAATCCATTTTGCCTAACCCCCGAGAATAGGTTTAGGCACCCTAACCAAATTTTGGGGTTAGAAAATAAAGAAAAATAGAAAAGAAACAAAAATGAAGTTCTTATGGCCTTAGGTGAGGCTGCCGGAAAGACGGGATTGCATCTGTTTTTCCGACAACAATGGTGCGGGAAAAGAAACCCAGCAATAGGTTTCATATAATGAAACCCACTTGCCGGGTTTCATGCACTACGGAGATTTTTAATTTTTTTTTTTATAAAAATTATCATTTATTGTCGCCGGCCGGTGCTCCGGCGATTCGCGGTGGTTGGTGACGGTTTCGATGGTGGTGGGCTGACCTTGAAGTGAATGGATGGTGGGGTTGTAGTGGGTTAAATGGTGTAAGGGCAAATTTGGTAGAGATGTAAAATACTATCTCTCCTTCCCTACATTTAGCACTGCCCTCTGTGTAACTATGCATGTACTTTCTCTTTGAATTATTGATTCTGGGCGTTTGCAGTTTGCACATAGAAAATGACACGTCTTTCTCTCTCTCTTCTTCTTTTTTTTTTTTTAAAGTTTCAGATCGATCGGATCAGATGTTGATTCGAACCGATCCAAAGTTGATACCGATCCGATCCGATCCGACCCGACCCGACCCGATCCGTGAACAGCACTAGTTGTGTACCATGCTTTCCTATAAATAAACTACCTCATTGTCATGAGTAGAGAGAGGGAGAGTCATTGTCCCGGATTGGTGTACATAGTTCAAATTCTAGTTTCAACCCTATTTTACATTTTATAATAATTTTATTTTTAACTTTTTACCAACTTAGGCTAATTAACCAATTAATTAGAAATGCTAGATAATATATATGTGTTATTTATCTAGAAAATAACAAATACGAACCATTTAGGTGTGCCAATTAAATGAGTAGACCAGTAGCTGTAGGTCATAAAATAAAACTTGTGCACCAACATACAAGCGAGGTTGATAATTCGAGTCGTATTCAGATTCAATGGTTTGAGTTGACGGGTTATTGTGTCGCCATTCTTCACGTACTTTTAATTGTATTCGTTTAAATATTTTTGTCGAGATTCCAAATCTTAACTCTTCGTGTTGTATTATATTAGAATACTCAATTCGTTTTATGAATTTAGATTGACGGACTCACACAGTTGAGTAACTTGGGTTCCAAAATTGGAGGGGCCATAGCGATAAATTTCTTTTGTAGAGGTCAAATATTTGTATAATTTTTTGTACTAAAATATAAATATCTATTTAAAAAAAAATTCTTGCAGTGACTGGCTCACCGGCCTACTTGAGTTAGAAAGAAGTTTTGCCTCTGGATTTACAAGTTAACATTCTCAATCTTGACCTAACACGTTTGATTTTCGAGTTGATATTTCCAACTCTAATTTTTATGTTATATTTGTGTCACATCAGGAGTAAGAATGCCTAATAAAAACGGAATTGTTTTTCGCAGTAACCATTTCGATATTTGCAGTAATATTTTTTTATGAAAAGTCTATCTTACCCTTTAGCTAAAAAAAAAATACCGCACAACATTTGATTTTATAGTCACGATAACGATCCATATTACACGTTATGTAAACAACCTATACATTTTTTCGGATAAAGGTGAATTTTTTGGCCTATAAACAAAATTCTGAGAAAAATGTCTCCCAAGTGAGGTTTTGGAAAAATACCTCCCACTGTGGGCGGTATTTCAGAAATACCGTCCACAATGGGGCGGTATTTCTCCAGAAAATACCACCCACTGTGGGCGGTATTTCTGAAATACCGCCCACTTTGGGCTGTATTTTGGCCAAAAATATGGCTCGGGCGGTATTTTAGAAGAAAATACCGCCCGAGCGATATTTTGGGCCAAAATACCGCACACTTTGGGTGGTATTTTCAAAATATTACTGTAAATAGTAATTTTGTTATTTTGGAAAAATCTCGTTTATTTTGTAAATGGGTTTTTTTTTTTAGCTAAAGAGTAATTTAGACTTTTTACAGAAAAATGTTACTGCAAATATCGAAATAGTTACTGTGAATAACATGCCCCAATAAAAATCCAAGTAAATAAGCCAAAAGTGCAGCTTTGGTGTCGAGTCGACCTTAGGAGTTCCAGTATACATAATCTTGTCTTTTTCAAAGACTTATTCCTTGTACTAAATCGAGCGTTATAATTAATGCTTTTTAATTTTTGGGAGCCATTATTTATCCCGATTCGATCCAAGACCTAGGCGCATTGGTGGAATTCCACGTCAACGTTTTGGTTTAAAAGATGAAAATGCCCCTCATTAATTGAATTCCACCCATGCGTCTCGGTTTAAAAGACAAAAATGCCCCTCATTAATTGAATTCCACCCATGCGTCTCGGTTTAAAAGACAAAAATGCCCCTCATTAATTGATAAAGATATACATATATATTTTTTACTGTTTCGATTTTTTTTCAAACAATACAATCTTAATTGTAAAACAGTACATAGAACTTTTCAAATCAGTACAGTCTTTATTGTAAAACAGAGTACATAACAAAATACAGTCTTTATTGTAAAACAAAAAATAATGAAAATAATAAACTCTTTTATTGTAAAACAGTATAGTGTAATATAACAAACAGTACAGTCTTTATTGAAAAACAGTACATAGTAGTCATATTATAAATTAATTGTCCCAAAAATTAATTCTCATATATTTAAAACCCATATTTTTACTCCATTGTTTTTTAAAAATGTGGACGGAAAAAAAAATCACCTACTTAAAAAATGATAAAAGCGGAGAATAGAAAAAAAAAAAAAAAAAAAAAAGAAAGCTCAGAGAATGAAGAAGAAATGAGAGAGAAGAAAGAGAAGCTAAAAAAAAAGGGGGAAAATGTAAAAAAAATAAAATAAATAAGCCCCTTTCTAGAAACCCTGGGGACTTGAGTTCTCTATCCAAAAAGTATTTCCCTTAATTTTTATCCACACCGAACATGATAGAACGCTTGGGAAATACCCGATAAATACATTTTTAAATGTGAAACTATATTAAAAAAAATATGAAAAAATGTAATTAAAGAAGTTTGAAACCTCATTACTATTACATGCTCGAACAATATGTGTAGAATAATTAAAGTAAGTTTCATATTAGTTTCTATTTCCTATTCGGTTTATGTTTTCTATTTGGTTGTTTTCTGTTTGGTTTCTTATTTGTTTTAGGAAACCTAATTATTTTAGAAAATAGTTACAATTTGAATCAGTGTATGATTCAGGGATAGTTTAGCTTATAAATACATGCCTTGGGTTGCCATTATAATCACAGAAAAAATTACAAAGATAAAAGAAAAGCCTTGCGGCTGATTTCGGCGTTGCGAGTTTCTGCAGCCTTTTATTTTGATTGCTTATGTTTCTTCGATTATTGTGCAATTAATTAAAATTGTATGTGTGTAAGTTGTTAGTAGATACGCGATACGTATCATAAAAGGTAATTTTCGATACGTATCGCACAGGCGTATCGTAAGTGGTAGTGAATCGTGCAATTGTGTGCGATTCGTGCGATACGTTAAATATTTTTAAAATTCAATTTTAAATGTCTAATTTTATTTTTTTCCCTTATAAAAGTAACTTTTACTCTATATTAAATATAATATATTATTTCAATTATTATAAATATGTTATTTTTATTTAAAATTTATTTATAATTATTATTTCACATTTTCCCTATTTGGTAGTATTGGTTTCTGTTTTGCCTTTGTTTTGTAAAATATATTTAAAATTTTGTAATAATTTTCATCATTTTTAATACACTTTTTACATCTCAAATATACATTTACGTTTTCAATACACTTTAAAATTTTTAAAATTCATTTCTAAAGCATATTTTCATCCCAAATACATTTTCAAAATAGAGATATCATACTAATCATCTTTATATTTGTTTAGTGATTTAAAATAATAATATCACTAGTATATTTATTTTGATGAGAATATTAATTATTTAATTTAATAATATAATATGTTTTTAATTTAATTTAAAAAATATTGTGGACTGTATTATAAATTTATGATATAATTAAAATAATACTATCTAAGTTCAAGTTTTACTTATAGTTTGTATGATTTTCACATAAAAGTTCATTTTTTAAAACTTATGAAAGTTTATTTTAAAATAAATATTTATTCTTATATGTAATCCATAATAAATAATGAAAAAAATATATAGTTTTAATTTTTTTTAATAATATATAAATTTTATATTATATTATTATATATAAACGTATCTTACGATATGATACACAATACGATACGCGCATCATAAATTTAATTTTCGATACACAATACGTATCGCGATTCGACAACTATGTTACTGTAACCTGTGTGTTTGATTTCGGTTCAGAAAATCAATTGGAATTGCAATTGATTTCAACTCCCTCGGTTTCCGCGTGGTAAGTTAATCGTTGATCAATTTAATTATTGATCGGCGATAAAGCTTTGCAAGTTCGATTTGCTATTTCGGATTTCATCAATTGGGCTTCGACTTGTTTTGTTTATTTCTTGTGAGTTTGTTTTATTTTGGGTCCTATAATATGGCATTCAGTTGGCATTTTTATGTACTAATGATACCAAGAGTCTACAATAGTCCTTTTTTTATAAACTAAATAATCTCCCCTTTTTCTATTTTTAATTAAACCACCATATTTTATTTCTGAATGCAAACTGTGTTAAATTTATTGAAAATCGGCCAGCCACGAATGAGCTACAAATTCTAGTGCAGCAAACCAAGAATTCTACACACAATCACAATTTTAAAAAAATTATACTCACTCTACCCCATATAAAGATTCATATTTCTCAATGGTGAAATACTTTATGTATCATAAGGTGTGATACTGAAAATAAGTAATTTGACATAATTTTTTTCATCTATACCTTACTTTCTAACTGTGAATCACACGTAATCGTATTAGTAAGAGTATGCAATGTAAAAACGTTAAAACAAAACTATTTCACTAGAATAAAAGAAGGTTTAAAAATACAACTATTTTAATAGAACGGAAGGAGTATTAAACTATTTCTCTCATTCTCTCAAGAGAGGAGGGGGTAAAAGATGGAAAGGAAAAATATTAGAGAGAGGAGAGAACACCTTTGGACGTTCTCCCTCCTTATTTAAGTGTAAATGGACACACTAATTTAAGAAATTAGTAAAGCATCTTATTTATCCTTAATGCTTTCATCAAAAATGAAAAAGTACGATTGACAATACTAAATTTGGTATAAAAACTTTTAAATTCATTTCTCGTATTGAAATTATATTTTTTTAAAACGCTATTTTCAAAAAGACGCTTATTCAATACCAATAAAAAAATAAAAAATTAGAAGACTATTAAAACACTTAAAAAAATATATATTAAAAAGGAGTATTGGTTGAGAGTCTAAACCCTAAAGTATAAGTTGTGAGTTATATATGTCGTTCATTTTGCTCGTGAGTAGCTAAATAAAATTAAAATAGTTCCAAGTACAGTTTTTTATATTCCATAATTAATTAAGAGGAAGCAGAAAGTAGTGTTCCTGGTGGGGCTTGAAGCTTGCAGTTGTAATTAAAAAACAAAAAGAAGGAACAAAAAGCTTGCATTTATTTAAGAGTAAAGTCCACATTTGGTGCATTACATGTTGCCTAATAATTTTTTTGGTCCTCTTATATTCCAAAGCGATCTTTTTTGTCACTTATTTTTATCTTTCGAACTATTTGGTCACCTACATTTCAAAATGATCTTTTTTGTCTCTTACTTTTATCTTTTGAACTATTTAGTTCCTTGGCCGTTTAACCTCACAAAAAACGTTATTATCACTCACGTGTTCGCTTACATGACTCCTCAACTAAGGGCAAACTTGTCCTATCATCGTTTTTAGCATCCTAGTACTGATGTTGGGACAAGTTTTCCCTTTGCTAACGGAGTCGTGTAAGCGGTATGTGAGTGATATTAACGTTTTCCGTAGGGTTAAACGGTCAATGGACCAAATAGTTCAAAATATAAAAGTAAATGACTAAAAGATCGTTTTGAAATATAATTGACCAAATAATTTGAAATATAAATGTAAGAGGACCAAAAAGATCATTTTAAAATATAAATGATCAAAAAAATTATTAGACAATATATAAGGGAACGTATTACTTTACTCATTAATTAACCACATAAGCAACATATCTGATTTGACCCTAATATATTTCTTGGGAAACTAAAACAACAAACCTAAATGGGTTTATTTACGTAAACAACAATCAAATTAAACAACCTAGCTTATTGAAATAGTAACTCCAATTAATTAATTTGGTGGATTTTTTTTTTTTAAAAAAATCATCACTGTTACAATTTCATGATTCATTGCATTAAAAGCATGGGTTGAGGACGAAGAGAAGAAAGAAGTGGAAAGCCACTTGTATGGTTTTGTCAACTTGAATTCTAAATATGCAAAAATTAATAAACATAAATTTAAAAAAAAAAAAAAGAAATACATCATTCTCATTAAATTTCAAAATTAGATATAGTAATCGACTCTCTAAGAGTCCTTGTAGCTAGTAAATGTGCTTCATGCACTACTGACCTATTAACTTTCACGATTCTCAAACCTGAAAAAACATTAACGTATTTTCTAATATCCATTAATATTACCTGGACCTCTTTATGAGCCGTCAATGGATCCTGAAGCTGACTTACTAGTTCCAAACTATCGGTGCAGATGAGTGTCTTGCAACCGTACATTGAATCGCCCGCGAACATGCCAATGCTTCCATCTGCAGTGGTGAGTTCTTCAGCTTTCATGCCCTTCTTCTCTCCACCTGCGGTGCTGGTCAATCAAATATTCCACTCTTAAGCTGGTCTGTTGCAATGCTTGTAGTCCTCAAATGCCCTCTAAATTGACCCCTGGTATCCAATTTGCCAAAATACTTATCCCCCTTCACCACTTTCCATTTGAGATATTTTTAATCAAATCTCTACCCCAGAGTATTCCTTTCCAGCCCCATTAACCCTCACTTCTATAAGAAATATCCATGAAAGTTCTTCCCTCACAGTACCTGCCTTTAAGGAATTTTACTAACAAGGAATCTTCACCCAAAATAATCTTCCATGCAATCTTTGCCAGCACCGCCTTGTTCACAGCTTCCGTACTTCTTACCCCTAATCCCCCATGGCATAGTGGTTTTGTGATTACTCTCCTTGCCCGCCAGTGGATCCCTCCACCTTCCTTGTCTCCTCTCCATATGAATCTGCATATGGCCTTGTCTATTTCTTCGGTGATTGTCTTCGGTATCCGAAATACCCCTAAAGTGTATGTGGCCATTAAGTCCAGCATTGATTTTGCCAACACCACTCTTCCTGTAACTGATCGGGTATCCGATATCCAAGACTTAATCCTGCTATAAATTTTCCCTTTGAGCTCAGAAAACAACTCTCTTATTTTGCGAGAAATTCAAAGTCAACCCCAAATAACGTCCTTCTTGTGTCAAAAGATCTCAACTAGGGGTGATAACGAGCCAGGCTTTGACGTATTCATTTATTTATCGAGCTTAAAATCTTGTTAGTGTTCGTTTATTTATTAATCGAGTCGAGCCGAGCTTGTTCGTGAACATTCGCGTGCGTCCTATCTCGCATTAATTCACAGAAAATTGTAATGTTTAGTTACTTTAATATACTATATCAACTTACATAAAAATCAAAATTCAATTTAAACTCATAAATTGATATCTATGTACATATAAATATATATAAAGATTCAATTATTTGTATTATTTAAAATTTTAGTATTGTATATACTTATTTTATTTATATTATATAGTTAATATTTTAATCGAGCATGTTCGCGAACATTAACGAGCTTTCAGCACCTTGTTCGTGTTTGTGTTCGTTTATTATCGAGCCAAAAAATCACGTTCGTGAACTTTTTTATCGAGTCGAGCTCGGACTTGTTCATGAACGTTCGTGTTCGTTATCAGCCCTAATCTCAACTTGAGAATCACATCACATGCTACACTTGTCCTTTCCCCATTATTTCAACTCATGTACATAGTACATTCTTCTTCTTTTTTTTTTCTTTTCTTAATCACATAGTATATAACTTCAAAAGAAAAAAAATAAAAAATCACAGTACATTATGAATTCCTATCAACTTTGTACCAAATTTAAAGCAAGTATTCCTCCTACATTATTGCTTGAAATTGATCGAAATTTGCCTCTTATAATTTTGTATTTTGGACAGTTTCTCCCATAAGATTTAAAAATTAAGAGTTACAAAATTGTGATTTAAAATTGAAATATACGATGGGTTTAAGACTGTCCCAATTAACAATTTATTTAAAAACATTATATTTATCGTATATTTGAATATTACATTTTTAAACTCTCACTTTGTACTAAATTAATCTAATACATTGTTAATTTTGAAATTTTTTGTTAGTTGGAGAGTAGTTGTCAATTTTGAAACCACAAGAACTAAACTGTCGGTGGTACCAAATCATAGAGGGTAAATTATATTTCACCCTTATAATTATTGATATGAGATTTAGGAATCTATTACTACCCTCTTGGATATTCAGGGGACATTTGGTTAATCAGTGGGAATAGCAATGGGTTTGATTGCATGGTGAAATGAGTTTGGGAATGGGAATGGGAATGAAACCCACTAGGAGATGTGTTTCACTCAAATCTAATTATTTATGTATGATTCCCAAAAGCTCATTCCCAAAGCAATCAACCAAACAACTAGATTTTTTATGATTTCATTACTTCATTGCCGAACCCACCACCTCCCCCACCCCCCACCCCCCAAAGTTTTTCTAAGTAATGAAGAAGATTCATAAGGTTTGTGTTTATTTATTTATATGTTGCAGGGATGATCGCCTCAAAAACACATCTAAAAATTCGTCGCATGTATAAATTCGCTTCATTACTTTGCTTATACTATGGGCCTGTTTTTTACGTTTTTTGTTTGAATTTTAGTTTTGATTTTAACAGTAAATTTAATATATTGTAATCAGCTTTCATCATTTTCAATACAACGTTTTACTATTTAACTATACATTTTTACATTTTTAATATACTTTTTTACATTATAAAATTATTTTTAAAAATTAATATTCAAACGTTCTTTAAATAACAGGCCCTATATATCTTCAACTATGTGAATTATTTACCAGAAAAAATAAACCGTGGGATTTGGGTCGACCCTACACCATACCATATCCTCAGCTACACGACAAAGTTAAAAACGTGCAACTGAAGGTGATTAGCGTGTTTATCTTGTTCAATTCTTCACGTTTTGTTTAAGAAATAAACAAGTAAAAAACGGTGGTTACTTTAAATAACTTGAAAGTAATAAAAAAGAGAAATTATATGTACAACGAGAATTTCTTTTTTTTTTTTACTTCTAAAAATATTTTTTGTTTCATCAGAAGAATTTATTTTGAAAATTTTTTTATCCTACTAATATTATCATTTATGATCTACAATTATCTCATACTTGAAAAGTAAATATATGAATGTAACAAATAGTGTCAAATTATCTATTTTAAGGGTTGTACCTTGACCTTTATAATAAATTATACGTTTGTCAAACTAAATTTTTCTAATGAAACGTAGAGAGAACCTAGCAGAGAAGTTGCTTGTTGATGTGCACAGTTCACCATCTCTCTAGGGACTTTACATACACCAAAAGATTGAAAACAAGATCTGAGGAAATTGAGACAGCAATATGTACTTAATACTCTTTCCTTTCTCAAATAAATTGTCATTATAGAAAATTCTTTAGTTCTTAAACAAGTATCTCTTTACACATTTCAATACAATAATTTTAAAAAGTTTTAATACTACCCCTTATTTAATTGATCTCATTTAATGATATTAGTTACAATGTCATTTTAAATGCACATATATTACACACATTTTCATTTAAAATGTAGTTAAACAAGAAAACATAAATAGGGATAAAAAGAGGAATTCACTCATCTCCTTAATTTGTATGATTTTGAGTAATCCACATAAATCACTTTATGTGTGCACATAATATGTGCATTTAACAACATCCTTTTCTATAATGGCTACTTATTTATGTTTTCTTGTTTCACTATATTTCAAATGGGAATGTGTGCAATGTATGTGCATTTAAAATAATATTATTAAATGAAATCAATTAATTAAGGGGTAATATTGGAACAATTTAAATTTTTTATCTTGAACTGTGTAGATAGACACTTATTTGAGAACAAAATAATTTTTTATAATGATTATTTATTTGGGAACGGAGGGAGTAAGTTACTAGAAACAACATGATCTAACCAATAATTAATGTCGAATTACTCAACTAATTATTATGATTAATTATTTTGTTCGGTATTGATACGAAATCGTAGGATATCGGCCGCCGACGGTCGGTGAGCCTAATTAAAAGACACATGCTGCTGATGTCATTGTTTGAATAATTTGTTCATTAGGCAACCTAGCTTTTTGTGTAGTACCCTAGTATGTTTCCACATTTTGCACCAACAAAAGTCGTTGCATAATGCAAAACTATGAATTTTTGTTAGGGTGAAATGCACAAAATACCACTTAACTATCAACTTTTGTAAAAAATACTTTCTTTTAAAAACTGCAACTACAAGCACTTTACTTTCAAAACGTGCGCCCAGTACCACTCTGTTAGTCAATTCCGTTAAGTGACTAACAGTCAAAAAAAGACAGGGGCAAAAGCGTCATTTCACACGTTGCGGCACTGTTCATCGTCTTCTCCAAAAATTTTCCGGCACTGTTCATCGGCCAATTTTTTTTTTTTTTTTCTTCTTCTTCTTCTTCTTCCGATTATAATTATAATCGGAAGCTAAGGATGTTGGGTTTCATCCTTCAATCCTCCATTTGGAGCATTTCACCCTAATTATAATCGGAAGAAAAAGAACAAGAAGAAGGAAAAAAAAAAAAAAAAAATTGGCCGATGAACAGTTCCGGCCGATGAATAGTGCCGGAAAATTTTGGGGAAGACGATGAACAGTGCCGCAATGGGTGAAATGACGATTTTGCTCCTATCTTTTTTTGACTGTTAGTCACTTAACGGAATTGATTAACATAGTGGTACTGGGTGCACGTTTTGAAAGTAAAGTGCTTGTAGTTGCAGTTTTTAAAGGAAAGTGGTGTTTTTTGCAAAAGCCGATAGTTAAGTGGTATTTGGTACATTTCACCCTTTTGGTTATTGGCGATAAATTTTGATATGGCGCAAATTGAATAATAATATAAATGACTTGAGATAGAGTTTCGCGATCGAGCTAAACAAGTCGACATAAATAATATGAATAAAAAAAATTGAGGATGCTAATATACATGTATGTCATATCACTAATCTGAACACGAGTAACTTTTAATAGTACATGATGGAAACAAAACACGAATGAATATACAATATTAACCTCGAGGCTTGGAAGGGTTAGTATTAAATAGTTTGCATAAATAACATAAATAATTAAACATATAAAGGTAAAATTAAGAAGTATTAATACGCAAACCTATGAACTCAAATACAAACCAATTGTTATCCCTAATACTTTTTGTCCATGTATTAGTATTAATACGCAGTTCCCATTAAAAAAAAAAAGAAAAGAAAAGGGACCAAATATTAAATGCAGTAGCAAATAATGTTGCCCAACTGAATTGAGTGTTTTTTACTATTTTTTTTCTCATATTTTTATTTTTGAAGTTTTTAAGGCTGTAAAGTTTTAGTTAACAAACCAAATTGACATACATATTTTATAGGGTGAAATGCACAAAATACCACTTAACTATTTTCTTTTGTAAAAAAAATCACTTTCCTTTAAAAACTACAAATACAAAGACCTTACTTTCAAAACATGCGAAAAGTATCACTCTGTTAGTCTCCGTTAAGTCTAACAGTCAAAAAAAGACAATGGCAAAATCGTCATTTCACACGTGCGGCACTATTCATCGTCTTCTCCAAAATTTTAAAAAGGTACCGATAAACAGTACAGTTCCGGCACTGTTCATGGTTTTTTTTTTTTCCTTCTTCTTCCTCTTCTTCTTTTTCCGATGAAGACCCAATTAAATCGGGTCTTGGTCTTCTTCTTCTTCTTCTTCCGATGAAGACCCGATTTATTTGGTCTTCTTCTTCTTCCTCCGATGAAGACCCAATTAAATGAAGACCCGATTTTTTTTTTTTTCTTGCCGATCGATAATATTAATCTTTTTTCCCTTTCCCCACCACCATAATCATCATTCATCAAAGCTGAAGAACAGAAGAATTATTCAAAGTCAAATGCACAGTGGAATCCCATTTTAGATGGTGACGATGAGAGCCACCCCTCACTCCCTTTTTAATTGGGTCTTCATCGGAAGAAGAAGAAGAAGAAGAAGGAAAAAAAAAAAAAAAAAACCCCGATGAACAGTACCAGAATTGTTCATTGGAGAAGATGAACAGCACCAGAACTGTTCATCGAACCTTTTTAAAATTTTGAGAAAGACGATGAACAGTGACGCACGTGTGAAATGACGATTTTGCCCCTGTCTTTTTGACTGTTAGAGACTTAACGAAATTGACTAACAGAGTGATACTTTTCGCATATTTTGGAAGTAAAGTGCTTATATTTGCAGTTTTTAAATAAAAGTAGTACTTTTTGCAAAAGGAGATAGTTAAGTGGTATTTGGTGCATTTCACCCTATTTTATAAGACATGACATTTCTATTTATTTGGTGTGATATGCGGTTCAAATTAATACAACGATAATAGCATTATTTTACTTTTAAAATATTTAGGGAAATGACGTAAAGTCACCTTGAACGTGATTAGACATAGCACATCATATAGGCAATCTCATTTCCTTGTTTTTTTTCTAATATTTTTACTAGATTAGTAATATGTATTGTGTCCGAATTAGCAAGTTCAAGTTGATGGGTTTTTATGTCGACACTTTGGTACCATATCCTCACCCATTTAATTATTTGTATTATTGGTGTCGAGCCATTGATCCCTTGAACCCGTCAAGGCTCAAGTCTAACATATTTTTATCGGGTCAGGTTTATGTTTTATTTTCGCATTATATTAGAAATTATTTGTGTTCGTGTTTACGGGTTTGGGTTTGACAAGTTCACTTGTCAGCATCCTAATTTCTACGACTCAACTATTCCTTTTATCTCATCTAATTTTTCTTTGAGGGAGTTTCATGTCCGACCATCTGATCCGACAAGATATTTCAACCGCTAAACTCGGTAAACGTGTTTTATTCCACTACAAACGATACTTGTTATTTCAGTATAACTACGATGCATTAGAAGCTAACTCGATATACCAATGGCTAAACTCAATATTCAATACATCAAAAAATTAAAACTTGATACGCCATACCGATCAGCAGCTAAACTCATTACTGTGATACAACAAATGATAAACTCAATATGCGATACATCAGTTACTAAACTCATAACAATTATACATCAACAACTAAACTTGATGCACTATGACTAAACTTACGCGATACATTATAAACTAAATTCATATGCGTGTTTTCATAACATAACTGTGACAGGAGATCTCTATGTTCCCATGTTCTTTTTGGTTGGATTGAGTTTTGGTTTGGAAAAAATAGTTTTATAATGTAAAAAGTGTATTGAAAATGTAAAAAGATATAGCTGAATAGTAAAAAGTTGTATTGGAAATGACAAAAATTGATCATAATATATTAAATTTACTGTTGATACCAAAACTGAGACAAAAAACAAAATTTAAAAAATAGGCTTCGACCCCCAACAAAATAAAAAAAAAACCATAATCGTAATGTTTTATAAAATAACTTCGATACTTGCGTCATCGAATCACCAGCCCATTATACAAGTTCTTACATTTTTTATTTTTGTTTAGAGACCTGTACTACGTTATCACAATATATTATTATTAATACCTTGTTGTAAAATAATAATAATAATATACAAAAAGAACACGGTTTTTAAGTCCGCAAGGAATGAACTTTTGAGGTGTTTCTGGGAATGGATTCGGACAACTTGGTCGACATAAATCTCCAGAAATTTGATCGATCTTTACTTGCCGCAATAATCTTTTGACTCTGCGAATAAATGTTTGTCCTCTAACTATATTGAGCTGTGAATTGTGATGTAAGCCATGTTTAATTTGTTGATATTAGGGGTGAGCAAACAAAAACCGATCCGGATCCGCTCAAAACCGATCCGGATTTGAAGCTCCGGATCGGTTTCAGATTTTAATCCGAGGGCGCGGTTTTGAATCGGGTTTTTATCCGAAACCGTGTTTTGATCCGAAATAGCGGTTTTCGATCCGAAAACCAGAAAACCATTACATCTTCTTCATTCTCTTCCACTTTTTTCTTCCTCTCCTAATCCTTCTCTTCCACCTTCCTCATTTCAGCAATTCCAACCCAGAAAACCAAAAACAAAAAAGATAAAGACAGCACACCAAAGTTTTTAATCATTTTTAATCGGACGGGAAAAAAAAAAAAAAGGATAGAGGGATTTCAAATGTTAACAGTGCAGACAATGGGGAATGAAAAGAAAAGGACTTTGAACACAAGAATGGAATCTCAAGACTTCATATCTGCCCTTTCATGAGGGATCGGGGAGAACATGGCCATGGCTGTTAAATTTAATGGCAATGAGAAACCAGAAATCAAAACAGTATCCCAGCTCCGAAGCTATCAAAATTGCCCAGCCAAGATCCAGTCTCACTAAGCTTGAATGATGAAACCAAGAAATTAGTATTTCGGATCTTAGCGTTCGGTTTCGGATTATCCGAAATAAAATCCGAAACCGAACGTTATCCGGAAAAAAAATTCGATCCGAATCCGATTCGAAATTTCGGATCGAATCAACGGTTAGGACGGATTTTGAATAATTGTGCTCACCCCTAGTTGATATATGTTTCTTTCTTCTTTTATTTATTAATTTTTAATTAACAAGTTTAATTTTTGTCTATTAATATTAAACAAACAAATTAAGATGCAAATTTTCCTTTTCCCCAACAAAATTTACGCCAAGCATCAAGCCAATCACATGGTAAATTAACGTCAAAGTTAAGTTGCACTTAAGAAACGATCAACTTGTTTTGAAAATTGGAAAGCGTGCTCATTTTAAAACAAACTCTTACTAAAATTTTAAGGGTTACTTTGTAATGGTAGTGTGTTGATTTGTAATGTACAAGTATTTGATAACGTGGTTCCCAACGTAGTGTGTCCCCACTGATAGTGGTGTTTCAAGTTCCCGTCCCTAATGTGGTATAACTTAGTGTGCAAGTGCAAGTCCTAAATACTAGGTTGTTCTTTTTTATTGTTTAGAAAACGGTTTTGAAAACAAGTTTTTGAAAAATAGTTTTATAATGTAAAAAGTGTATTGGAAATAGTATAATTGAATAGTAAAAAATTGTATTAGAAATGATAAAAAATGATTAAAATATATTAAATTTACTGTTGAAACCAAAATCAAAACAAAAACGAAAAGAACAAGCCAGGAGACGAATCCCAACATTTTTAAAAAATAAAATAAAATTGGAAAACGTGTGTCCTTTCCGTGCTATATGCAATCGTTAAGTGCCCCAATAACCAACAGTTAAATATTTTTCTTTTGCAAAATTTCAATACTATAAATTAATAAAATTTTAACGTCAATCACCGTTCGTCTCATTCTTCTCAAATCTAAAAGTATTAACTACATTTCTACAGGAACGAGCTAGTGTTCAAACGGTTGTGATGCATAGAGAATCACCCAGAGGTCGGGGGTTCGATTCCTAATTATGAAATATAATGATGAATTCAAATAAAAGAAAAAAGAAAAACTATGTTTCTCCTTTCCTCAAAAAGACATAATTGTACATGTGTAAATTCATTAATTTTCAAAATTAGTATATTCATTTCAATTGACGTAAAGAAAAAAGAACGATGCATTCAAATATGATTAATTTCTTAGGAGAAAGTTAGTAATAAAATGTAATTTATCCACTTCACAAAAATAATCTAATTTCTAATCATGTTTATTAAAAACATTACTGTTTATATGAATCGAAGTGAATACTACGTATACTCCTTTTATTTCATAAAAAGAATTAAGTAAAAGTAATACAATTATTTATGAGTCAAAGTGTACAATTCAAAATATGACTTTTTATATGCGACGGGAAAGAGTAAACATCATTGATTGCTTTAGTTTGGAGCGAGAAAAGGTGTCATCAAGAAGGAAAAAAAAAAAAAAATCCATTCCATAAAAATATTTTAAAAGATTATTTTCTGCCCATATATGAACATTAAGGAAAATGATTTAATAAATAATAAATAGTGACTCATGTGGTGTTGCAGTTACCATTTAACTATTTTAATTTTAAATATTACTAATCTTTTTATATAATTTTTTTTTTGGTTCCAATTTATCGAATGTCCCGAAGGACTTATATAATTGTTATTCAATCACTAAATCTAGTATTAACTTTGAATATTATCAATTTAAACTAAATAGACCATGCATGAATTGACGGTGGAGATGTGCATGTGGGAGAGCTGTTCTTTATGATGTTTTAAAAATAATTTTGGAAACATGTTTTTAAAAAATAGTTTAATAATATAAAACATTATTATAAATGTAAAAATATATAGTTAAATAATAAAAAATATTATTAAATATAATAAAAATGATTATAATATATTAAATTTACTGTTGAAACAAAAACCAAAACCAAAACAAAAAGAAAAATGAAAACGGAAAGAACAGGCCCATTGTTTCTTCTCAATGTTCTAAAGCCAATTATTAATTTCATCAAAATTAGTAATACGGACTATATTAGCTAATGATTCTTCTAATGTTCTAACTGTTTCCGTCCTAGTTCATTTTGTAAAAGTACAATATTTAAAGGAGGGAGGGATCAATCTCATGTTCCATCGTTTGACTGCCCGATAAGTGATATTTCATTGCAGCTCAGTTCTTAAAATTAATACACGTGTGCTATCTTTTATTGTAGACAATACTTGTTGTTTTAACAAAATTTCAATATACAAATTCAATACTTTATCGACTAAACTCGGTATCCAGTACTTAAAAAAATTGATACGCGTATCTTGAATATCATGATACTTGTTGTTTTAATATACACATGATACTTTAGAGACCAAACTTAATATTTCAGCACCTAAAAGCAATACGCGATATTTCACCACTAAAAGTCAATACACGCGATATTTTAGAAACTAAATTCGATATACGCGCCCATCGAACTGTCAAGCGTATCTCTCATACAAGTTTTGAGTATTTAAAATATATAATTTGTCATTAATCCTTTTACATATATGATATCTTTAACTTTTTAAGTGCCAATTAATTATAAAACATGAGTAATTGTATTAAATGAGACTATAAAAAGTAAAATAAATAAAATATAACTATTTTATTGGGATAAAAAAATTTTAAACACATGACTCTCTTAATAGTACATCATTCATCACGCTCAAAAAATCCATTTTGCATCACTGTAAATAAAATATTTCAGGTCACAAAAAGAAAAATATTATCTTTATATTGTTATTAATTTTTTCTAAAGATGATTTATTATTTGTGTTCGCCCCTATGCCTATATATAAGTCCCTAAAGATGAGATATACCGATATAGTACTACTTATTAGTTATTACTAACACTCTCTACTAAAGAGTAAAGAGTGAGAGTGAGGTAAAACTAAAACCTCGAAAGAAATGGCTGCAACGCCGGGATTCCTCACTGACTGGCCATGGACACCGCTCGGGAGTTTCAAGGTATTCATCTCTCTCTCTCTCTCTCTTTTTCATTTTCCAAAAAAAAAAAAAAAAATTAAAATTAAAAATTCCCTCTGTGATTTTCCATTTCTGCAAAAGGGTTCTTCATAATCTAGACAGAAATTAATTTTCGTTGATGATTTTTGGTGGGTTATGGAAATTAGTACGTGGTACTGGCGCCATGGGCGATTCACAGCGTTTACTCCTTCTTAACGAAAGAGGAAAGCCAGCGAGACAGCACCAACTTCTTCATTCTCCCTTTCCTTTTGTGGAGGGCTCTCCACAACCAAATCTGGATCAGCTTTTCCCGTCACCGGACCGCCGCCGGCAAAAACCGGATCGTCCACAAAACCATCGAGTTCGACCAAGTCGACCGGGAAAGCAACTGGTACGTTTTGCCATAAAAATTTTTGCCTTCGTTTTACGCTTTCTGTTGAAAGTCGCTGCAGAGCACGTGACGATGCATGCCTATTTTGGGTACGTTTTTAACTTTGCTTTCGGCGTGCTGCAGGGATGACCAGATCATCCTCAACGGACTCCTTTTCTACGTTTTTAGCGCCACCGTTGCCGGAGCTTCTCGGCTGCCTATGTGGCGCACCGACGGTGTCGTCATCACCGCTTTGCTCCACGTCGGTCCGGTGGAGTTTCTCTATTACTGGCTGCACAGGGCGTTGCACCACCACTTTCTCTACTCCCGATACCACTCCCACCACCACTCCTCCATCGTCACCGAGCCCATAACGTGTAAGAATTAATTTAAAGACCCTAAACCCCCAAAATCGAATTCAAATTCCATAGATTCGTTTTCTTACGATTCATTTCTTCTTCTTTGGGGTGCAGCCGTGATTCATCCGTTTGGGGAGCACATATCGTATTTTCTACTGTTTGCGATTCCGATGGTGACGACGCTTTTGACAGGAACGGCGTCGATGATCTCCGTCGCCGGGTACATCACGTACATTGATCTGATGAACAACATGGGGCACTGCAATTTCGAGCTCATTCCGAAGAAACTCTTCGCCATTTTTCCTCCGCTCAAGTACATCATGTATACCCCAACGTAAGTGCTAATGATCCATCGATCTCTCTCCAAATCAACACTTTTTTTGGGCCATGCAAGAGTGGATCTAATAAATAGTATTGAGTTTAAATAATCAGAATAATTACTTTTTGTGTCGCTAATAGTAGACACAAAAGAATGTCTTTTTGGCCATCTGTCAACATTTCATTGGATATCAGCAATTAATATTGAATTGACCGCTTGCTTATTAGAAGTTTAATTGAATACTGGTTATAAACTTGTATGCAAGGATATAATTACTTAATTTTTGCCCCTCGATCATCATTATTTTTGCATTCCTTGGTTTAAAAAATGGACTTTTTTTTTTTTTTTGACTTTTGAATATTTTTATCTTTACTAATGTCAACAAGACGTTATGGGGTAAAATTGTCTGGAATAAAGACGAAGTGTCTATTTTTTTTTAAAAAAAAATACCCAAAAAAGTATAACAATAAGATATCAAAAGTGAGGCAGACTCGATTCTTGAGTAGCTACAATATTATTTTGTATCTTATCTGATCAATGGTTTGCTTGTCTATATAATCGGAGTAAACTTGAAGGGAGGTTTTGGACTTCGAGAGTTTATTTTTGAATTTAATTAAAAAAAAAAATTTCAAACGTGTAAGATAAAAAAAACCATTTTTATCACTTATTTGACAATTTTTATTATTTTGATTACTCCTGGGATTGATCTTAACCTTGAAGGTTTTGTGACAAACTAATTAATTTATTATATTTTGCAGGTATCACTCTCTGCACCACACTCAATTTCGGACAAACTACACTTTGTTCATGCCGATCTACGATTACATATACGGTACCATGGACCCGACCACCGATTCTCTGTATGAGAATTCGCTGAAAAGACAAGAAGATGAAGCCGATGTGGTACATTTGACCCACCTAACAACCCCAGAATCCATTTTCCACATTCGTATCGGATTCGCCAACGTTGCCTCCAAACCTCAGCATTCAACCTGGTACATCTGGTTAATGTGGCCGGTAACTATTTGGTCCATGATCATCACTTGCACCTACGGCCGCACTTTCATCTTGGAGAGGAATGCCCTTGAAAAACTCAAGTTACAGACATGGGCAATTCCGAGGTACAATTTGCAGGTAATTAAAATGGGATTTTCAATTTTCTTTTAATTTTTCAAAAAGAGATTGGGAGTTTATAATGGGATTTTAAAAAAAAATTTTAATTTAAATTCTTGTGTTTGGCAGTACTTCCTTAAATGGCAAGCAGAAGCAATTAATGCCCTAATTGAGAAGGCTATCCTAGATGCAGAAGAAAAAGGCACTAAGGTTCTGAGTCTTGGTCTTCTTAACCAGGCAAGTTGGAAGGCATTATTACTTTTTCGGCTTGTGTATTCATAAGATAGTTTGATTTTTATTCCTGTGTTTTCAAAATATATACTATGTCCCCCTAATTGTCATAATTACCTTTAAAAGGCACCGTTGACATTTGAGACGATAACGTCAAATTTTGTGAAATAGTGATAATTTTTTGAACCCTTTGATTTTATTTATTTATTTTTTTTTTTTGCCTTTAATTATGGTGTTAATGAATTGGTTTTAGTGATTTAATGTAATGTAGGGGGAGGAGCTTAACAGAAATGGAAAGTTATTTGTGCAAAAGTATCCAAAACTGAAAGTGAGAGTGGTTGATGGAAGTAGCTTGGCTGTTGCTATTGTCCTCAACAGCATTCCTAAGGGGACCTCCAATGTCCTCATTAAAGGCAATCTCATCACCAAAGTTGCCTACTCCATTGCTCTTGGTTTGCTCCAAAAGGGCATACAGGTAAATTTACATATTACTACAGTACTTTTTTTCTTTTCTTTTTTTTTCTAATGAAGGATATTAGATGGATTTGTAAGTAATTAAAAACTAACCTTAATTAGCTCCATAATGAGAAGAAAACTTATAGTAATTAATAATTGGAAATGTTTATTAATGTGTGCATGCATGCATGCATGTAGACAACAATATTAATAATCATAGGTCTTGTCTCCTTAATATACCATAATTATGTAAGTCTAAACCGCGAAAGATCCTCTTTTCCCATAATGATGTACTATTATTGTGCATAGTAATCAAAATAATATCGTTTTGATTAGTGAAAAAATGTAATTCTGTCCTAAAATAACAAGGATACTGTTTTTTGCACATAATATGTGCAAGAATTTGTGCACATAAAGGGCATATAGTGGGCCTAATAAAAGTCTTTTCCATTTTTATCCTTTTATTCTTCTTCCTTCTCTCTCTCTCTCTCTCTCTTTCTGCATTCTTCCTCTCTCTCCACCATCCTTTATGTTCTCCTTTTTTTTTTTGAGGGACCCACTATCCCACTCCCTAAAGTTTCATTTTTTATAATTAACCCCCTAAAATTTAAAATTTTTGTGTCCAAGAAATTGTACACATAAATGATAAAAAGTGAGCCTTTTTTTTTATATTCTATTTTTACCCTTCCAAACTATTTTCTTTCATATTCCTCTTCCTCGGTTCCTCCTAATTTCTCAAGGCCTGCTTTTTTTAGAGTTAATTGCAAAAAATCCCAAAACTTTTCCTGAAATTGCAACTTACCCTCTAAAGTTTTAATATTTGCAATTAACCCTTAGAGTTTTAATTTTTGTAATTAACCCCTTAAAGTTTTAGTTTTCATCATCAACCCCTTGAAGTTTTGATTTTCACAATTCATCCCCTAAAATTTTAATTTTTGCAATTAACCCCCTAAAGTTTAACATTTTAGCAATTAGCCTCCTAAACTTTTACTTTTTACAATTAACTCCCTATAGTTTAATTTTTTTGCAATTAACCTCCTAAAGTTTTATTTTTTGCAATTAACACCCCTAAAATTTATTTTTTTGCAATTAACCCCCTAAAGTTTTTTTTTTTGCAATTAACCCCCAAAAATTTAAATGTTTGTAACTACCCCCAAAGTTCTAATTTTTACAATTAACCTCATAAGTTTAAATATAGCTCTAGTAAAACGTAAAGACGAATCAACAAAGAAATAGCAACACCGTAATGACGGGCCTTATACACCAACAATCATTGACCTTTGATGGTAAGATAATTAAAACAATAGTCAAAGACGAAACCCAATTAATATTGTAAGGGTTAAGTGTAAATAACCCCCGTGGTTTCAAAAACTAATAAAGACCCCCCCATCCCCCCCCCCCCCCCCCCGGTGGTTTAAAAACCTGTAAAGAACCCCCCTCCCCCGGTGTTTTTCCCAAAATCATAAAGTAACCATTAACTAACAGCAGGGACTAAAAAAAAAAAAACTAATGGCAGGTACTAAAAGGAAATTACTTCAGTAGGGACTTTAAAAAAAACAAAAAATGCAGGGACTAAAAAAAAAAAGAAATTCAAAAAAAAAAACTGGCAAACTTCGGTTCTGCAAATTTTTCATTGAAATTGCAAAGCTTCAGTTCTGCAATCAGAAAATTGCAGAACCGAAGCTCTGCAATTTCCATCCAAAAATAAGAAAGGAAAAAAAAAAAAAAGCAACCCCGAAGATGATGACGACGCGAAGACGATGACGACGGGAAGGAGAAGGACGACGCAAAGACGCAGGGAGAAGGGAGAAATTGCAGAGCGAACGGCAGCGGGGGAGACGACAAAGAAAAGAGGGGGAAAAAAAAGAAGAAGGAAGACCCATGTTTTGTCCAAAATCATAAAGTAACCATTAACTACCAGCAGAGACAAAAAAAAAAAACTAATATCAGGGACTAAAAGGAAATTACTTTAGTAGGGACTTTAAAAAAAAAAGAAAAATGCAGGGACTAAAAAAAAGAAATTCAAAAAAAAAAAACTGGTAGACTTCGGTTATGCAAATTCTTGATTGCAGAGCTTCTGTTCTGCAATTTTTGGCCAAAAATAAGAAAGAGAAAAAAAAAAAAAAAAAAAACAACCCGGAAGATGACGACGATGACGACGGGAGGGAGAAGGACGACTCGAAGACGCAGGGAGGAGGGAGAAATTGCAGAGCGAATGGTAGCGAGGGAGACGACAAAGAAAAGAGGGGAAAAAAAAGAAGAAGGAAGACCCGTGTTTTGCCCAAAATCATAAAGTAACCATTAACTAACAGCAGAGACTAAAAAAAAAAAAAACTAAGAGCAGGGACTAAAAGGAAATTACTTTAGTAGGGACTTTAAAAAAAAAAAGAAAAATGCAGGGACTAAAAAAAGAAATTCAAAAAAAAAACTGGTAGACTTCGGTTCTGCAAATTCTTGATTGCAGAGCTTCTGTTCTGTAATTTTCTGCCAAAAATAAGAAAGAGAACAAAAAAAGCAACCCGGAAGATGACGACGACGACGGGAGGGAGAAGGACGACTCAAAGACACAAGGAGGAGGGAGAAATTGCAGAGAAAATGGTAGCGAGGGAGACGACAAAGAAAAGAGGGGAAAAAAAAGAAAGAAGAAAACGATGAACAGTACTGTTTTTAAATTTTTTTTAGTCCATGCTGTTAGTTTTTTGTTTTTAGTCCATGCTGTTAGTTAATGGTTACTTTATTGTTTTGGGCAAAACACGGGGGGGTCTTCACAGGTTTTTAAATTGAACAGTACCGTTTTTAAATTTTCTTTTTAGTCCATGCTGTTAGTTTTTTTTTAGTCCATGCTATTAGTTTTGTTTTTTTTTTTTAGTCCATGCTGTTAGTTAATGGTTACTTTATGGTTTTGGGCAAAAGACGGGTGTTTCTTCATAGATTTTTAAATCATTGGGGGTTCTTTACACTTAACCCATATTTTAATCTGTGACTGTTGTTTCGAATATCTTGCAATTAAAGGTCACTGATTAATGTGTGTGACACATGTCATTACGGCTTTACTATTTCTTTGTGGATCTATTTTTACGTTTTACTAGAGCTATATTTAAATTGTAGGGGGTTAATTGCAAGAGTTACAACTTTTGGGAGTTAATTGAAAAAGTTTTAAAGTTTAGAGGGTTAATTACAAAAAAATTAAACTTCAGTGAGTCAATTACAAAAAGTTTAGGGAGTTAATTGCGAAAAGTAATAGTTTAGGGGCCTAATTGCTAAAATTTTAAACTTCAATGGGTAATTGCAAGAAATTTAAACTTTAGGGATTTAATTGCGTAAGGTAAAAGTTCAGGGGGCTAGTAACTAAAATTTTAAACTTTAGGGGATTAGTTGTGAAAACTAAAACTTTAGGGTGTTAATTACAAAAATTAAAACTTTAAAGAGTTAATTACAAAAATTTTAAACTTGAGAGGGTTAATTATAAAAACTAAAATTTAGGGACTGATATAGTGGGTCACACAAAAAAAAAAAGAAAAAGAAAGGAGAATAGAAAGGATGGTGGAGAGAGAGGAAGAATGCAGGAAGAGAGAGAGAGAAGGGAAGATGAATAAAATGATAAAAATAGAAAAGATTTTTATTGGGCTCACTACATGCACTTTATGTGCACAAATTCTTGCACATATTATGTGCAAGAAACATTATCCTAACTATCCAAATAACAAAAACTATGTCGCTGTAATATAAATGATACTTAGTGGTACATAGTTTTTGGGACAGAGATCCGTACTCAAATCCAATCTCCACATTAATTATTTCAATTATATATATACCATGACAGGTGAATATACCATCGGAACAAGAATACGAGAAGCTTAAGCTGCGTGTAACTGCTCAAAGCAACTTAGCATTCTCCAAGACTCTTGCTCACAAGGTATATATATTTATAAGCTCTTTTCCTTCTTTTTTTTTAATTTTTTTTTCCTTCTTTAAATATACATGTTAAAGATATTTTAAATTATATACATAAATTTAGAAGAACATAATCAAAAATAGAATTAATTAATGTGGCAGACATGGTTGGTGGAAGAAGGATTAACAGAAGAAGAGCAGCTGATGGCACCGAAAGGGACAGTGTTCATCCCATTTGGGCAATTTCCTCCAAAGAAAGCCCGCACCGACTGCTTCTACATGCAAACTCCAGCAATGCTGGCTCCCACCTCCCTCCAAAATCTTGATTCTTGTGAGGTAATCTCCAACTGCATCTTCTTTCTTTCTTTTTTGGTCGTTTTTTAGTATTAAAAACTCGACTCTTTTACTTATACAAATTAAACTGCGTGTGTGGATGCAGAACTGGTTGCCAAGGAGGGCGCTGAGTGCGGCGCGGGTGGCCGGGATCGTGCACGCGTTGGAAGGGTGGAATGTGAACGAATGTGGAGCAGACATGTTCGACATTGACAAAGTTTGGGAAGCAAGCCTTAAACATGGCTTCCGACCGTTGGGATACCCCTGAACCTAGTACTTTTATATATATATATATATATATTAATATTAGTCTTCTTAAGTAGAACTAATTATTAAGTGTGTTTAAACTTCAAATTAATGTTGTGTTGGAGATGGATGGGATGGACAAATTTAATCAGCAAGAGAGAAGAGAGATGGAGGCCCTTTTCCTGGCCTTGGATGCATTATTAATGTCGAATCATAGTGAGGCTTGCTTGTGTTTCGTTTGCAAACTTACTATTTTATATTCTATAATATTGTTGTCATGCATCTACATGCAATATATAAATTCGATACATGTGTTTTTTACATTATATAAGATATTTATGCTTTTAAAATTAATGCGCACACAACCACTGGTATTTATTGTTAGTGGTGAAACTAAGGAAAAAATTCATAAGAGAACATATGTATATTTTTACAGTTAAATACAAATATATATCTTTTTCTTTACAGGTAACTATAAGTTGGAGGAAGGGGTTGGAGGGAACCACCCACCCCCTTGATGCCACCCATGCTCATTAATTTAACATATGATGATGATACATCAACCGCTAAAAGATTACATAATGCCGATATTTTTCCGCTAAAAGATTTCATATAAATATATGTAATGTCATAAACAGTAACATTTTTCTATCCTCTTGTCATATATTTCTTTCGTTTTATTAGAAGACTTTAATTTTTTATTTTGTTTAATTAGAAGTGTTCACGTTTGATTTTTTTCACTTCTTGTATTTTATAATTATGTATGGTTCACAACTAAACCACATTTGAAAACAAAGAACATTAGTGAAACAATAAATAGTGACAAATTACTTATTTTGATTATTGTATATTATAATCTATAATAAATTGTATATTTTTGAAACTGAACTTTTCTAAAGAAACAATTTTTTAAAAAAGTAATGCCAAAGCCATGTGAAGTGCGAGAAGTGATGCTGCGTATCATTGCTTGGGCATCGCAACGCAGGCTGCACATGGTGTTAATTAACATTGCTTGCTGTGTGATCAATAAGTACCATATAGCCTTAGGCCATCCCCAACCATTTTTTCATTTTGCAGCAAATTTTTTCACATCTCCATCCACAAAAAAGAATATTCCATTAAATTCTCTTCCTTATTTAATTTTATATTCTTCTTTATTATTATTTTTTATTTTTTTTTTTTTTTTACAGAATACCCCATACTTTTGGATATTATTACGCATTTAATAAATAGTGAATGAAAGTATTAAATTGTCTATACTATTAAAATACTAAATAATATATTAAAAAAGAATCATAATTCACAAATTGTAATGTTCAAGTGTTTAAAATTACAAAAAAACTATGAACAATAAATGAGCAAAAATAAAATTACTATTATATATAATAAATCATATTGTATACTATAAAATAACAAATTAGTAATTAAATAAACTAAGGACTAACCTGCAAATTACATAAGTAATATAATAATATAAACATATAAAAAAAAAATTTTAAAAAAGAGCATGCTTGCAGAATGTACAGTGCTTCAGCATTTTTGCTGAATCACAGTACTTATTTGATGAAATAACTGCTTTATCCAACCCAGCCGCATAAAGCAGCTATCTTTTCTGCAAATTGCTATCTCCTTTGGAGATGGCCTTATCGTCAACTTACCTAATTTTAGTTAAACGTTAACAAATCTACTGCAATATGCATGTGCACTGTGCTCATCCCACAACATCGACGCAGCCTCGTAAGTCGTAAGTCGTGTTGTTAGAATTGAATCAGTGGGCAAATCAAAATAGTCAAAGAGCCGGAGTGTCAACTCAGTCGGATTGGATAACGTCATAAATAATTTTAATTATAAAACACGAAATTATTATGTTTAGTTATATACTCCCTTCATCTCATTTAAAGAGTTCACTTTCAAAAAAAAAAAAATTTGTCTCATTTAAAGAGTCCACTTTAAATTTATTTACATTACATACCCTTACTGATATAACAATGTGTGGTTCATAATTAACCCTTACTTCTAAAGTAAGGATATAAGTGAAAAATATAATGGTAAATTACTTGTTTTATGTATTGTACCTTACAATGCATAATAAGTTGTAAACATTTCAAAGTAGACTATTTGAGTGCGACGGAGGAAGTATAAATTATAAAGTTTGACCTTGATTTCTGTTTAGTGATGAATCAATTCTAGATCAACTCAATTTTGATCAGATTTTGCCAAATCTAGCTTTTGAATAAAAACAGACCGACTATAATAATAGGTAGAGGGTTAATCAGGTTAACCCGAGTTTGACTGATACGTGGCACAAAGAACCACAAAGTTTCTTGGAAATTACAAGTAGGAGCTTTATATATAAAGCTAGCAAAAAGTGAGGGGTGGTATATATCCAAGGTTTCCAAACCAGGTACATTATCATTTTTAGAGCAGTTAATCAGTTGGCGTCCATACTGGGTAATTAAAGATGTTCAAGTATGGTGATGATCTCTAAATTATCCTTGGGTGGGTGGGTTGGGAAGGAGGGGGGAGGAGGTGGGTTTTCCAGTGAGTTTGGGAGCTACCGAAGGAGATTTGACGTCAAACCTATTAAAGAGAGAGAGGATCGTGAGGGGCTCTGAGATCTTATCTCGGAAGTGAGTTTCGACCATCAAATTAGAGTACATATTGTGATATTTAAGAGAGTAAGTGTAACTTGTAATAAATAAAAGAGAGAAGATCACATATCTTGGTGTTTTACCATCACTATTTATTATAGTGATGGGTTTGGTACCCACTCTTGGTGAAGGGAAGGTACTTTTGATTGGGGACAAAATCTTTGGTTTCTTGTGTAATTTTGGTTCTTTATGGAGAATAATATCTTTTTTATTTTTTAAAAATAAAATAAAATTTCATTAATTGCGTTGGAAATCGTCCAACCACGATTAACAAAAAACCAAACAGTCAGTCCATCTGATTACAAAAGATTTAATCTTATAATTATCAGATCTAAACCACAACAGTGTATTTAATTTATACATAATATATATCTAAACATAGTAGAATCATAAAACTCACAATTGCCTCGAACAAATTTCATACCAATGGTCACAAATCTGCTACTAATTACCGATGAAAGTTTCAAGATTGAATCTCCAATCGAGTCTTCATACACCATGGCAGTGGATATAATCATCACAGTCATGGAGAAAATCACCATAGATATGAAGAAAATTAACCGATAAACAGGGAGAAAAATATCATAAACATGGAGAAAACACCATAAACTTCCGACTAGCTAGGGAACCAAAACTATAGAAAATTAAATAAAAAATAGCAGAAACGAAATTAGAACGGTTTCTTCAGGGGAAAAAATGGTGAATTTATTAGGGTTGGAGAAGAGGGGACGGCTGGAGAACAATATTTGGATGAAAAGGACCTGCGAAGCCCATACACTATTATATGGCTATTGCAATTGAAAGTGAAGTGTCTCTTTGTTGTGTTTCTAACTTGGATAAATGACACAATTGCTCATCAAATTCTATTTGGTCCTTTATTTTGGAAAATAGTTCAATTTGATTGTATAAGTTTATATTTCTAGCTTAAATTGGGACTTGATTCAAAATTAATTAAGTCAGATTCAGTAGAATATGAATATAGGTAAAAGTAAAAAATTTGTCTTGTGTTCAATGATTATTTATTTGTGAAATTTGGTTTCGAGTTGATGTCTAAATCTTACATTCACCGATTGCTTATCATAATTGGTTTAATTTTGACTAGGGCTGGTCAAAAACCCGCATGGCGGGTTGACCCTGGACCCGAACCGGAAATAACCCAACCCGCGGTTTGGGTCCGGGTCGACCCCGGGGTCCGGTCCTATTCAGTTTTTTTTTTTTTTTCCCTTCGTACACAGCTGCGGGTCCTGGTCCGGTTCGGTTCTCCCTCAATTTTGGGTTGTTTAAACTTAAAATCTATAAAATTATAATGCTCATTGGCATAAATCAGGGTCAAACACACAACCTAAGGTTGACAAACCAATCTTAAGGAAAGCTAATTAACCACTCCAGCAACTATTTGTTTTGTTGTTTTTTCTTATTGTTATTATATTATACAACAAATTAAACTATAAATCATTTAATATTTTTTCAATTATATTAATAATTTTAAATTACATCACACATGTATTTCACAATCTAAACAAAATTTAATTTTTTATATAAATGTACAAAGAATTGATGTAATTGAACTGTGTATATTATTTTTTATATAAATGTACAAAATGTAAATACTATATACTATAAACAATATATATAAGCATAGTATTTAAATTTGAAATAATATATAAATTTACATAATAAAATATTATTTATTTTTTTATATAAAAAATTTAACTGTGTATTTCACAATTATTATAGAATAAAAATTTTAATTGTGAAATACTGTGTAATTTTAATTGTGTACAAACAGTAAAGAGAAAAATAACACAAAATGTAAATTATACCATTAATTTATATAGTATTATAATGTATACTGTTTTTTAAAAAATTATTATAATATATGTAGTGTAAAGAATTGATATATAAATAAACATATAATATAGTAAAGATAATAAGATAATATAACAAAATAAAAATAAGAAGGAGTGGCTAATCAGCTTACCTTAAAATTAATTGTTAAACTTAGGTCACGTGTTCAAATCTCACCTTAAGCAAAAGTAATATAATTTTAAATTTTTTTTTATTTGGAGCAAAATAAAAAAAAAAGGGTCTTGACCCGACCCAACCCTAAACCGATGGGTCGGGTCGGTTCCGGGTCGAGACTGACCTTTGCTCACCCCTAATTTTGACTCAAAAACTACAAAACCAAGTTAAATGATCAAATTTTTTTTTGCAAAAATTTGTATTTGACATGCCGAATGGTCTAATAAACTTTTTTCTAATACAAATATATTAATTTTAATTTCAAAAGTATTGTCTGAAGTATCAAATAATATATGATGTACTACGTATCGATCGCTTTAAGCTTCTAACTGTGATAAAAAAATGATTGAAGTATCCTTTATTGTTTATAACTTCTGATGTATTTAGTTTTATTTCCTGAAATATCGCACATGTTTCTTATTAAAAGAAATATCGCCCTGTAGTGAACAAAAATATGGATGTTAAGGGTTGAAATATCGCTTGCAACAGGAGACTCCCTCATTGTTTTTTGTTAATATAAGTATATGAGAGACCAAAAATAATGAAAACTCCAAAAATGACAAGATATCAATCAAATCCTATCCAGAATAGTGTAACGGCGTCATTTTACTTAAAAATCTGTAGTAGAATGACAGAGTTACACATTAAAATAAAATCGTTTCACTAATTTTAACAAAAATATACTCCTTCCATCCCACTTAAAGAGTCCACTGTCAAAAAAAAATTTGTCCCATTTAAAGAGTTTGCTTTGAATTTATTTACATTACATACCCTTACTAATATTACAATGTGTGGTTCATAATTAACCGTGCTAAATTACTTATTTTAGGTATTGTACCCCACAACCTATAATAAGTTGTATATATTTTAAAGTTGACTCTTTAAGTGGAACAGATGGAGTATTTGATAAGCCATAACCCATAGTAAAATGACTAAAATCTCACGAACCAAGCTGACGCGGACAAAGATCCATACACATCCAGTCTGAATAACAGGCCTAAACCACATCATTTAACAGTATTTGGTTGGGCTCCAAATCCAAATGAAATATCAAGTATCACTTGTTTTGCTTTCATGGATAAGTTGAGATTTTTTCGGTTGATTCTTGCAGAACTCAAGTGAAAAAGATGTCTGCTTGTTTATCTTCAAGAACTCCTCCATATTCCACTTTCTCCTCTCAATTCATCTCAATCAGGCAAGAGAAATCCGCTTCACTTTCATGGTCTTCTTCCTTACCCAACCTTAATCTTTCCATCGCCACTTCGCCGCCGGGACCTTTGAATCGCCTCCCCAAGCAGGTACGAACAGAGCCCATCTCCAAAGTTTGTTTATTTTTTAAGATTTACAAGCTGTAAATTTGAATTCTCTTCTGCGTTCGATGCATTCCAAATTCGTATCATTTTTGGTTGATTTCAGAGGAATTGCTGCTTCAGTGTGTGTGCTTAAATGAAGCATTCTGAAAGATTAATATAATAAAAAGCTCTTTTTCTTTTGCCCCTTCCCGAAGGAGATTCTTACATTGATGTTTGGTGCTTTAAGAAATCCACATATTGAGATTGAGATTTTGAAATAATTGGGCGTGGTGGAACTGTGAAATACTAAGCCTTGGGCTATCTCCTTGAATGCTTGGAGTATAAAAATGGGAAATAAATTGGTTAACCACATTGTGATGCTGCTAGTACTTTAGCATTAGAAGTACTGTTCTAGTGTTTAGGGAGGGAGTATTGGACAACCATTTAGTTATTTGAGATATCTTCATCATGTGAAAAGGGAGGATTATGTCTCTGAAGTCTTTCTTTGCTCTTGTTTGAATCTTGTCCCTGGAAAGCTTTCATGTTAGTCTTTTTTCCTTTTTTTTAGATGATTAACTATGTTAGATTCTCTCAGTTGTGGGGCTGCCATGTGACATAAGGTCACCGGTTCAAGCACTCTCTTATAGATACATACTGTAAGAGTGCGTATATTAGGTCTTAATGGCCCGGCTTCTCCGGACTCTGCACATGCGGGAGCATCTGTGCACCGGGCTGCCCTCATCGGCCAAATGATCTAAAATCGTATAGTAATGTATGCTACTCTAACTTGTAGTTTATCAGTGTACCCCAATTTTCCCCCAAGCGTGAGCTGCAACATTTTTCCTTCTTCTTGGCTGTCTGCGACAAGATTGAGCTTTGAATTAACATTTGTTTGAAAACTATGAGCATGCTTGTGTATTTCATTGGTAGTACCTTTCCGGTGTTGCATAAAACAATGAGTGCTTTTGAAAGTAAGATTTTTGTGTTTGTGTATGTTTAGAGTTTTATTGTTGAAGCTGCCCACACGCGAAGGTCTAGCGGTCAAGCTGCCAAAAAGCCGAACAAAAAGTCATGGAAGCAAAGGACAGATATGTACATGAGGCCGTTTATACTCACGGTCTTCTTCTCAAAAAGATTCGTTCATGCAAAAGTGATGCATAGGGGAACAAGCAAGGTGATATCTGTGGCTACAACCAACGCCAAGGATCTGCGGAACACATTGCCTTCTCTCACCGACAACGATGCCTGCAGAGTTATTGGAAAGCTTATAGCAGAAAGATCGAAGGAAGCTGATGTCTTTGCAATCGCCTATGAGCCCGACAAAAACCAGCGAATCGAAGGCAGACTTAGCATTATTCTTGATACCATCCAGGAGAATGGTATCATTTTTGTTTAGACTTATTACTTGTCAGTGAGGCTTAAAGATGGATTGATGTAAACTTTTTTGTATGAAATTTAGAACCTTTACTAGATTATTAGATTGTAACTTTGAGTAATACAGAATGTTGAAATAGTGTAGGTTAATCTCGGCAACCTGCAACCATATACAAGAATTTTGACTCCATATGTTTCCTTTCTTTTTCTGCTCCGGGTTACTCTTATGAGAACCTTTTTCTTTCAACTAAAATGGGGAACTTTTCTTACGAGAACTTTTTGTTCCGGGTTAAGGGCATGTTCGTTACTATGTTTTCAAAATTTTGTGTAGAAAGGGGAATCTCAGTTTAGTCGTAGAAAGCTGCTTTTATATAATTAGTTTACCATGTTCATTACTATGTTTTTGAACCGTGGAAACATCTTATAGAAATACAAGTAAAATTACCTACATCAAACTTTGACCCGATCCTTCCCTAGTCCAGCCATGCAGGAACTTTCATGCATTGAGCTGCTTTTTATTAGAGCTTGTGTATCAGAGTGCACCCAAACACAGAAATACGACATAAGTAAACAAAAACACTGGAATCTTATTATCAAAACTTGTCTTTAAATGACATATATAGAGGTCACAACCTCATAGACTACATTATCATCACTAATTCTCTTTTAAAATCATGAAAGTCACAAATTTTCCCTACTCGAGTAATAAGTATAGCGGCGGCAAGTTTAAAAGATGACATAGTACAACAATATGCTGCCAACCTCATGAAACCTGCAACAGAGAATGGGTATGCATACCCAGTGTAAGTATTCATTGAAAGGGCAATATACAATTCAGAGGTATGGAGAAAAGATGTGAAATTTTACATAAGGGCTAACCAATTAATAATCTGATTAAAGACAATATTCTGCCAGTAATGACTTTATGTCTAAAAAGTATAAGTATCAAAAGAACGGCATTGAATCCATATGGCGCACATCTGCTGTTCTAGGGACTGAAATGAAAATCAACTGCATTTTTATTGAATCATAAGAAGATGGTCCCTTGCATCAGAAAAGGAGTTCAATCACATTGGGGCAAGTCTTTTGGACTACGACTGTCTTTGACAGTTTAAATAGAGTCAATTATGAGAAGCACAACGTAGGATTCAGGGACGACAGAAAAATCCTAGACCTGTAAAGGAAACTGCAACTGTAGTACAAATATACTTTCAAAAAATATTACATCATAACAAGCTGTACAAGTTGGAGAGATTACCATAATGAAATCTTGGATATAACCTGAGTATTATAGTATCTTAGACAGTAACCTGCAACCAAAAGTTTAAATAATTAGTTTCTGGGTTAACAAAGGAACCAAAAGCTTCTAATTAAGATTTATCATGAGAATTGGTAAAATCCTCCCATACCACAATATTGCACCAGAAGTACAATGTCAATACCTACGTTGAAAAACAATCTCACCCAAAAATGAAAATTTTTCTGTATGTGCAATTTATGAAGAAAGCTTCTTCAATGTAAAAAGTATTCTATTGAATGAAGCGCACAATTTGATGCACAATAAGTAGGTTATTAAGGCCAGATAAGAAACGGGAAAAACAGAACTTGAAACTTGTCCATGATGGTTGTAAAGTTTTATTCTTCCAATAACCTTTGAGTCAGTATTTGAAAATTTTCTGATTATCAACTACAAGAAACCACAAGCCAAAACAATTTCAAAAGTAGACTTCAGATCACATTGTCTGTAACACATGTCAGCAGAGTAACTGCTAGTTGTTCCCAACTGGTCATGTTAAAAGTTTCCACGTGTTCAATCAATATATACTCTCATGTGAAACTCATCTATCGGCTTTTAGCATTAACTACTTGTCAGAAAAAAGAATTTCCAGTCTCTTCTTAGACTATTGATTGTATTCTGTCTCATCACCATCTTCGTACAATTAAATATCCCTATATATGGGCGAATTATTAAGGGACATTACTGAATCCTCATGTCAGGGGGCAACTACTATGGCATATAAAGTCAATTAAATTTCAGCACAAGCTGAAAATTTTGGAACAATAGAATATTACAGATTCACTTGCATTCAAGAAAAGAAAAATGCTTCACTTATCACTGAAGACATACATTAAAAGTTACATAAGAGCAGCTTGGCTGGATTATCACCGAAGACATACATTAAAAGTTACATAAGAGCAGCTTGGCTGGATTTATTTTGAAGTTTCAAGTTTCACTTCACAATATGTAGCAGGAGTTTCTACAAAGTTTTACCTTATCATTAGATGAGGTGAATATAACTTTAACAGCTTCAAAAACTTCTTCAACAGGCTTGGCAGCATCAATCTGTGCACAAAAAATCTCTAAGTTAACGTTTGTGCTCTCCCTCTTAATTTTATTCCCCACCGCTCCACATCACCACCACCCACCCCTCCACCCCCAAAACTAAACTAAAAAAGTAAAAAATAAAAAAGAAGAAGAAGTTCATGGAATGGAAAAGACGACTCAAAGAATGTATCAATATTACCTTTCGAACTTTCCCTTTCGAGTTGTAATATTCGATCACAGGAAGACTGGATTCCATGAAAACTTTGAATCGCTTCCTTATTGTCTCAATATTATCATCTTCTCTTCCCTTGATGTGTATAAAATAAATTACAGAAAACGGAATTAACACTACATAAACAAGGGACAGATAGAATGAGCGAAAGGCGTTATAAGGTATAGAAAACAGGGAAAATAAAAAGGAAACATATCTAACCTGGTTCCTACCCAGAAGGCGCTTCTCCATCTCTTCTTCAGGGCAATCAAAAAAGAGAACAAAAGCTGGTTCAATTCCAGTCTGCAAAGGGACAGGTTAGCTATTTGTAACATATTCTGGTTTAAAATTCCCAGTGCAGTTAAGACCAAACCAGTGAATTTCAACAGGATACAGCAAGGCGGGAAAGAAAAGGGAAAGAATAAAAAAAAAGGCTTCAACTCATACAACTTACTTAATGCACATCCAAAGGAAAGGTTTAGGGAAACTTACAACTTTCTCAAAAGCAGCTCTGTTTTCCTCATTACGAGGGAAACCATCAATGAGAAATTTGTCGTTTCCACTTTCATTCATAGCTCGTTGGAGAAGCTTAATTGTCACTTCTGAGGGTACAATCTTTCCCTCCTTGATCATGTTCTGGATCATTGTCCTATAAAGGAGGGGGGAACAAAGTACTCATCATAACTGTACCAATGTACCCTGGGAAATAATTTATCATCCATAAAAGTGATTTGTCTGCTTAGGAAATTACACAAGGGAGCTGTGCTTCTATACTCTACATTATTATACTGTTGATGCAAATCATATTAATTTTGATTAGTTAGCTGCGGAACAATATCATATTGGCATCGAACTTACACCACTTCTAAATTAGGAATAGACCTCTCAGATAAAATCACCACTTAATCAATGAGAGAGACATTGGCATGTGTGTCCATTAACCACAGAAAGAAGAGTAACGCAGAAAAATTAATTACTTAAACTTTTTTCCTAAATAAATAAAAATGGTAAGCATCCAAAATATTCAAAAAATTATTCAAAGAACCAACACAATTATTTCCAAGTCAAACAGTTGAAGGAATCTGGATTGACAAATTTTGCTAGTAGCAATTAAGAAAACTCGATGCATACAAAATTGAAGAAGTTACAATTACGACGGTGGACATGGAAAAAGTCATAGATTCTAAGTAGGATTTTAGTAAGGTGTGTCAAAACAGCACATAATCGAAAATATAAGCAGAAGAGTCTACCCATTTTCTGAACCGGATTTTTGTTCTGCTCTAAGAAGATCACCAGCACTAAGGTGGGTGTATCCAAAATGCTCAACAATTCTTGCACACTGGGTCCCCTTGCCGCTACCGGGACCACCTGTTCAATTTTTATTGAAACGGAAAAGATACACTTCATTATTGATGTTGCTTCAATACATAAATGTAAAACCAAAAAAATAAAAAGCACTAAAATACTCACCCAAGACAAAGACAACAGTCACGCTCTTGTCACTTAAGAGACTACCATTTGCTTCCTAAAATAAAAGTTAATATGCGTTGGTCAGGAAAAAAAAAAAAAAGAAAAGAAGAAAATGAATGAGGAGATAATTTTCCCGGGCTTGCCCCTTAAACAGTAAAAAGTTCCTTAACTTTGGACCTTTGGAACATTACATACTTTCAGCTAACCAGCCTCAATAGAGAAAAGTGTTCATTGCTTCGTCAATTAAAATGAGCTCATTACATAAAATTTTCTTAAATATTGAGGGGCTTCAGAAGTTTGTACAACAGCTAATCAATTTGAAAATAAGACTAAATGAGGTAACAAGATGATTAGAACAACCTTGTTTGCAGCATCGGTGACAGTCCCCATTCGTGCTAACTAAAATTTGCTACCTTGGAACTCTGCAAGAGAACCAAAACTCAACATAAGACAGCATAAAAAAGAAATCAGAATAGGAAAACAAAACTTCAGTGTGTTTCTGCAGTGGGCAGTTAAAAACAAGATTCTCATATTTTCCACTCTTGTAACTTATCCTTTTACGAGATAAGATAACTCAAAGTACCCCAAGATCTAGTCTTTTCTTTCTCGGAGTGAATATGGACAAGACCACACTAAGAGAATAAATCTTCGTCTGTAAAGCTTTTAGAACCTCACAAATCGACAAGCATCTTGTCTCACCCCAACCAAACAAAAAAGAAACTACAGATTGCATGAAAAATACAAAGCAGATCTTTCTGTCACGCGGTTATAAGAACAGTTTACCCTTTTTTTTTCAATCAAAGCTGTCTGCTTTATTTCTAAATGAATACAAAAGCCAAAAACAATTTGGTGTCTGAAAAATTCTTCGACTTGCTAATGATATAACTGAATTACACAATTCGGCATTGTAATGATAAAGAGTTTCAAACTTTGGAGCAAAAACAAGCCCAATTGATCAGGATCAAGAACAGATCAAACTCAGGTAAGTACAATCCAGATCATGCATCACAAAACACCCCGGATCCCAAATCCTCAAAATTGAGAATGCCCATGAACAAATACTGCAGACTAAAACAGAAGAATCTCAGCATGATCAAAATGCAGTTCCTGAGCTACCTACGGGATCCAACTACACAACACCCAATCTTGATTCTTAATTCCAGCCAATTCACATAAGATCTAGCTTAATCATGAACAAAACCAACTTGGAAATCCAATCACGCAGAACAAAAAGTCCCCAGATCAATGCAGATCACAAACACAAAAAGCAAAAGAAAACATCAAAAAAGGAAATTGAAGATTCAGCATAATGCCAGGTTGAATTTTGAGCAAAGATGGAAATCATACCCAAGTAAAACGTGAAAAATTTGGCAGTTTCTAGACGGGTAAGAAACAGGTAAACGGATTAAAGTTGAGAAGATCTAAAAGACGAGATAATTGTACCTGTGAGAGATGAATATGAATTCAGGATGCAGAACAGAAAAAAATGACGTAAGTAAGGACTATGGAGGGCGGGGGTGGCTTTTATAGGAAGAAAGATGTGAGGGGGGAAATTTCCGAAGGAATTTGACCCCTTTTATTTCCCCTTAATTTTCTTTTTCTTTTGCTATGGTGCCGGGGTATAATTTCCAATATTTAGAAATATTGTATTTATCGTACCTTCTAAAAATTACCTTCTTACACTCTCATTTTGTACCGAATACTTATGATGCACGGTAAGTTTAACGTTTTTATTTAACTGGACACTTTAATCTTAAGCCGTAAAACAAAGAGAGAAACCGTCAATATTACAAAGAAGTGGTCTTCTTTGAAACGATTTATGCATGCGACCATTGTTCATATGATCAGTATGCGTTTTTTCTTTAAAATGATACTCAAACAAAATGCTCCCTCCATCCCATTCAAAGAGTCCTGTTTGTAATACTGAAAATAGTATTACAAATATGACTCTTTGAGTGGGACGGAGGGAGTAAAACTCACACTTGTGAACAATACAAGTGGTACTGTATACACGAGTATCTGTAATACTTTATTCAAGTATCATTTTAAAGATGAACAAACAAAAAAAAAAAAAACTAAAAACTAAAAATGCTACTTCACTTACTCTTCTGGAGTAGCACTATTGTTTTTTAAAAGTGCTACTTCAGAAGAGTATAAGTTATTCTTTTCACTCTTTTCAAGTATAAAAATAAAATAAAAAACTTGTAAACAATACCTATGAGTACCGTTCACGAGTAATAATAATAATAATAATAATAAAAGCTTTATAGGGATGCGAGGCTAAGCGCGCGTCCCAATTTCGTCGCATCTATGAATCAATTTCATAACCGTTTCGATATTTGCAATAACATTCCCCTGTAAAAAGACAAAAATACCCCTAGGAAAAAAAATTACAAACCAACTATGCAAATATCAAGGGGGCTGGAAAAAAAAATTTTAAAAAGCAACTCACGGGCTCTGTTTGCAAAGCAGAGCCGGGTGGAATCACAAAATCGGATAAAAATCAAGACGACTCGGATCGGAAAAAGATTAGTGGCTAAAGTTAAAATGTTTTGCGGTATTATTTTAGATAGTTGGTTTGATTATTTTAGTTGTATTATGTCCGGATGTGTTAATATTTTTGTCGAAAATGTGAATTTTTTTACGGATTGGCGAAGATCCGCCCGGTGGTTACTGCAAATATCAAATTGAAGGGGGGGGGGGGGTGAAATATCGCCGAATTCCGGCGAGATTTTGGGTTTTTTTTTTGAAGTGTTAGGGGTATTTAAACTTTTCACAAGAAAATGTTACTGCAAATATTGAAACGGTTACTGCAAATATTATGCCACTTACAAAATCATACGAGCAATTGTATTTCACTCCAGATCCTGCAGCCAGTGTGCTTATTAGTCCCCAAGTTAGTTTATTGGGAATTCTCTTGTCCTCCGGATGTAAATATGAACATAGATAGTTCCACGGTAGGTGTTCCAAGTGCAGAATGATGTGGGATAATCATTTGGGATCACACGGGTTGCGTGCTATATGCGACTGGAAAATATTTGGGCACGGCAACTAACTCTCTGGCAGAGTTTATGGCCCTCTATCATGGCCTGCAGGTTTGTTTGGTAAAAGGGTTTTGCAAAATATTGATTGAGACAAACTCAAAGAATTTGGCAAAGACAGTGAATGGGAGATGGGAAGCTCATTGAGAGATACTACATTTTTCGTAGCATTCGGCACATGCTCAAAGTGGAGGGTTTAGTGGTGCACCATAATTACCGGGAGGGGAACGCACCAACTGATGATTTCACCAAGCTTGCATCTTCGACACAGCTGGATTGTTTCTTAGAGTATGGCACACTTCCTGCGCTTTTAGCAAAATTCATAGACTCTGATTTGACACTCATTCCGTATATTAGACATTGATGTAAGTTTTGCAGCTGTGTTTTGCTTAAAACTTTAATAAAGGCTTCGGCCGGTTCATTTAAAATAATAATAATAATAAAGTTCATGTCAAAAGGTATTACTCTTTCCCTTCCATATAAAGGACATTTTTTAAATATGTATACTTTGTTATGAATTGTACAAAAAAACATCATTTTGTCACTTATTTTTGAAGTATTGATAGATTGTAGACTAACTACACAAAATCATAATAATAAAGTATAAAATACAAAGAATGAATCGTGACTCTTTTTTGAAGGAATTTTTTTTTTTACGAGCAATTCGTTTAATGGATTGAGAGAGTATATTATTGGACCATAAAAAATTACACTATTGTGGGTTGTTACCATTCCTTTAACACCTTTGATAATACGGCATGTGTATAATTAATTACTTCTTAAAAATCACTAATTGATTTGATAGAGATTTGACTTAATTTTTATAAATTAAGAAATTAATGAAATATATATACATATTTTCAAGTAATCAAACCAACTTGGTTGCATAAATTAACAGTCATATTTTCAAGTAATCAAACCAACTTGGTTGCATAAGTTAACAGTAAATTTGGGCATGTTCTTTTAGTTTGATTTTCGTTTTGGTTTTGGTTTTGGTTTTGGTTTTGGTTTCAATAATAAATTTAATACTCCCTTCCCTTCGTCTCACTCAAAGAGTCAACTTTGTATTACTGTTTAGTAACACAAAGTGGACTCTTTGTGTGAGACAAAGGGAGTATATTATAATCACTTTTTATTATGTCCAATACAACATTTTACTATTTAGCTATACTTTTTTACATTTTTAATAAATATTTTACATTATAAAATTATTTTTCAAAAACATGTTTTCAAAATAATAAAAGAAAACAGGCCCTCTTGTTATATGAAGTTATGGGTTATGACTCAATTCAAATTATTTTATGGACGAATTATATTTGCCTCCCCGAGGTTTGGTCAAAATACAATTAAGTCATTGTGGTTTTGGAAATTATAAATACCCTTAAGTTATTCATTTTGTGTTTATTTTTTTACTAACAGTAAGGGCGATATCGAGCTGATCTGAGCCATACCGATATTTGGAGCGCTCAAATTGTGATCCTTTATTAAATAACCGACTCTAAAATTATGTTCATATTCTTTTATATATTGAATAAATAAATTCGAACTGAACTTTTACTGAGTCAATCATGATTTTCAGTGAATAACATTTGTGTTTGTTCTCTGCCACAACTAACATAGATCGATTTTGTAATTATGACCAAACCACAAAGAGAAATTTGTAATTTTCAAAACAATATGAACTTATTTATAATTTAACTAAATCTCGGGGAGGTAAATGTAATTCGCCTTTTACTAATTATGAAGTTGAATTTTGTTAATTTATATATTTTCCAAAACAATAACAATACATGTAAGGATCATTATAAATATTTAATAAAAATCTCAAATAATAAATAAATATCTCAATATTTATAAATTATTGTTTGATTATTTAATCCAACCTCATAAGTTAAAATTTAAAAAGAAAGACAAATTGAGTTGGAGTCTAGAACGATGGTTGAGGCTCTGTTCTTTTCCATCCCATTCCAAAAAAATCATCACTTTTTTCATTTAAAATTTTACCTAGAAACAATTTTATTTTCTACTTAATTTTAAATTCAAAATTTAAAATTCTCTCTAAATCTTAACTCACATAAATTTAAAAAACAACATAATCATTACCCTTTTTCTTCTCATTCCTACATAAATCTCCAAAAGAAATTCTCTCCAAAATATATTCCTTCCGTAAAACTAAAATTTCCTCAATCCGATCATAAAGGGGAACGGAGCCTGGCTCTGTTCTTTTGTGGCTATTTTACAAGAATCATCACTTTTTTCTTCTAAAACTTTACACAAAGAAACAACTTTATTTTTTTAAGAATTCAAAATTAAAAATTAAAAATTTCCTCTAAATATCTACTCACATAAATTTAAAAAATAACACAATCATTACACTTTTTTATCTCTCATTTACACAGTTTCCCAAAAAAACTTCCCTCCAAAAATTTTTTGAGAAAAAACTAAAATTTTCCCAACACAAGCCAAAAAAGAACCGAGCAATCAAGATTTGACGGTATTTGGAGGAACACATGCCGAACTTGCCGCCACCGACATTTTTATCCTTTTGGTTGTTGAAAGTGTGATGGAACGTCTTTTACAAGCTGCCAGGTTAAATGTTTTTTTTTTTTGTTTTTTTTTGTTTTCCATGTTAACCAACTTCCTTCTCTGTCGAGGTCATATTCACCCCGTATCATCTCTTGGCAATATATTGTAAATGCGAGCTATTTAATAAAAACCAAACTTTACCTATGAGTTTTAGTTTGTTTATTTTCTTACGTTTGGATAGTGCAATTTATTAGTATGTTGAGAACGAGTCTTTTTTAACCCTCGTCTTGACAAAAGTATTGTGTATGGACGCATGCTAGTTGAGTCGAGTGGGGAAGAGTTGGCGGAAATTTTGCTAGCAGATACTGCTTGCCACACAATTAATTCATTTTGGTGATTCAAAAGAGCGACATATGACAGTTACCATAAATGTGTATGTAGATCTATAGCTATAACTATGGTTTTGTTAAATACTATTATTTCCATTTCGATGAAAGAGTCATGTTTAAAAAAAATATTTTGGTCCAACAAAGAATTATGTTTCTATTTTTTTAAATACTTTTCATACACATATTTATATAATTATATGTGGTTCACAATTAATCCATACTTGAGAAGTAATGTTATAAGAAGAAGAATTTGTGACAAATTAATTATTTTAGATGTTGTACCTTTAAACCCATAAAATGTTGTCTCTTCTCAAAACAGGATTCTTCCATAGGTGGTCGTCACTCTTGATCTCATTTGGCCGCAACAGAACAAAAGGCTACATGGGGATTTGACTTGCTATGCTAAAGTCGTGATGATTAAATAATATATATATCATTACTCTGTATTATAATTCAGATCGTTTCTTGGAGATTTTTTTTTAAAATAAAATATTATTATCCCCTTTGCGCGTATATGAAGCGAATTTGTTTTAACTCACCTTACATGTTGGTTTGACTCACTTTTTCATTCCAACTATGTTTGGGGTATAATCTTGTATGATATTCCCTATTGTATGGAATAATTTCTCAATCAATAGAGGAAACATATTGTACAGCTGGCTACAATCTACCAACCTTACCTTCGGGTGCTTGTAATGGTAAATTCAAAAAAACAACTCTATTATGTCACATCAGGGTCACATCAAAAGTTAAAATTTACCAATTTTTATAAACCTATCATCCATAACAATAAACCTACAAAAGCAACTTTATCAGGGGTCTCACTATACACATATCTATTTACATTTAATATATGTTATTTTGATACTATATTTATTCATTATTTTTAATTATAAATTTAATTTAATTAACCAAAATATTTAATTTAATTTCTCAAAATATTAAATTTAATTCATAAAAACAAATAATTAAATAAGGCACGTGAAAATATTAAATAAATAGGAAAATAAATAGAAATTATAGGAAATAAATTGCAACCATAAACCATAAAAAAAAGACCAAAAAAAAATGCACATAACACTTATTTAAAAAAAAGGGATTTTTTTTTTTTTTATAGCCGTTGTTGAACAACTAAAAAAAACAAAAATGGAAAAAAGAATTTAAAACTACACAAGTTTGAAAAGGAAAAAAAAAATTTACAATAATATGTGCTGGTGGCCGATAGCCACAAAATAAAAAAAATTAAAAAAAAAAAAGAAAAGAGAAAGGTTGGTGGCTCGCCAGTGCGTGAGCCTCACGTCACACTGCACTCTCCACACCAATGGGGCTCGCCAATTCCCATGAACCCAACTCCTGATTTCAGGAGTTGGGTTCATGACATGGCATTTTGTAGGGCTGCTCAAATGGCAATACCCGACCCGATCCGACCCGACCCGATCCGAACGGATCGGTTTCGGATCGGTGATCCGAAATTTTGGGTAGGTTCGGGTTAATTTCTTTTCGGTTCGGTTCGGGTCGGTTCGGACCCGATCCGAACTTCTTTATTTTTTTTTCTTTTTTTTTTTTCCTTTGTCTTTTGCCCTTTTCGAATTAGATGTTTTATCCATGTAAAACTAATTATAGAGAGAGAGAGAGAGAGAAGAGAGAGAGAGAGAGAGAGAGAGAGAGAGAGAGAGAGAGAGAGAGAGTTAAACTGGCTATTCTTGAAAATCTCAACATCCTCGAAATCGTACACGACCCTAGATCATCAACCTTACTAACCAAAAACCAAAACCCACTTTTCCCAGATGCGTTAGCCGACCCATCTTCCTCCTCTGGTTCACCACCCGCTTATCACTTTCTTGTTTCTTTCATGAATCTTCCTTTACTTTGTTCCTTTTCTCCATCTGCTTCCCTTCCACACTCTTTATAATGATCTCTAATTCTCTCACAGATACCCACCGCCAGGGTTGTAATTTGCAAAGCCCACCGACTACTTTTTGATTTTGATTAAATTGTGTGGTTTCTCTCTGTTTTTCCATCAATCATCCAATGGAAACCTTCACTCCTCCTTCCTTCCTCAATTTCCCTCTTTTCTTCACTATGTATTTCTGGCGAAGATGAAGGAGGCGCAGTGAGTCAGTGACCGGTATGCGACTGAGCACGAAGAGAATTAGGGCTTTTTCCCTATTTTAGTGTTTAAAAAAAAAAAATCGGATCAGATCGGATCATAAACTGATCCGACCCGATCTGATCCGATAACCGAGATCCGAATTAAGCGTGCTGATCCGATCCGATCCGATCCGAAATTTCGGATCAGATCGGATCGGATCAGCTCGATCCGACCCGACCCGCGGATCAGTTGAGCAGCCCTAGCATTTTGTAGTGGTTTGAACCCAACCAAACCTACTACAAAGTTGCCATTGCATGCACCCTTAATGTTGCCACCAACTGCAAATTCACACCTTAAGAAAACAAGCCGAATGATTTGATCTACTCACTTATTTGGGTAGGATCTGATAAATACAACATAAATTTGGATTTTGTATCAATTTTAAGGTTTCATAAATTCAGCAATGTACGTTCTGGATCTGTAGAGTTTTGAAAATATGTTTTTTAAATTTTAGTTTCGAAAATAATTTTTAAATGTAAAAAAAAGAGTATTAAAAATATATAAAGAGGTAATTAAAAAGTGAAAAAATACGTATTGTGAATGATGAAAAATTAGTATAAATTTGAAGTTTCTAAAAACATGTTTATGAAAGTATGGAAACAGACTGATCCTCCATCAATACGTAAGATATGAATTTTCTCAAAAACTAGCAAGATTTTATACACAAACATAAAATTATACTCCTCCATTCCATTAAAAAAAAAGTCCATTCACAGCTAGGATAAAAAAAATGAAAGGAATAACTTAGCCTTCAAGTCAGTCAGTGATATGGCACCTAAAATAATAAAATGTGTTGGCCAGGGAAGAGGAACCTCAACCAACAATGAAGCTCAAGGGCTTGCTTTTAGGTCAAATGTTTTACCAATGGAAACATACTAGATGGTGCCACTTTATCCTCTTAACAAGAACTCATCTTTAGGTAAGTTGGGGGTTGTGGGATGAGATGAGATTTCATTGACTTCTCCATCTTTAAACATTCCAAGTTCCAACTTCTGTTAGGAAGGTATCTCAATTTTTAAACCATGATCTGCTAAAAGCCAGTCGATCTCTTTACTTGCGATACAGTCCACGCAGAAGTCAGAACCTAGTACTCTCTTCGTTCCATTAGAAGAGTCCTGTTTCTAACAGCTGAGGATAGCATAGGTGAGGATCGAACTGTAGTTTTGATCATGAGAAAAAAGATGCCCTTACCTGTAGAACCGTGCCAAGTGCCAACATATCCTTCAAGAGCACTAAAAGCAGTAAAAGATATTCCTAGTGGCTTCAGTTGTTTGTATAGGAGGACTAGGAATAGGAATACAGTTCCCTTGAAATGATTCTTGGTGTCACAATTCACACCATTGAATATACTTTCTCCATTCTCCACTACTTTCAGCTGTGGCCCTTTGGTCTTATGGTGAAGTACCCGTGTCACGTGGTCGTGTTTTAGTGTCACTCCCTACAGGGAAGAATATATTCTCAAAACTTAATGTTACAATTGAAAGTAACTCATTCTACAATGACTAGCACTGATGCATCAGATATCATATTCATCATGGCAGGGAGTTGAACATTTACTACAGAAACTAAAAGTCAAGCTCAGCTCGATTAGATACTGGAGAAGCATCTTATCTTTTGTCTAACCAAAGTCCGGGTATGTTTGATAGCGAAACTTCCACCCTCGTCAATATCAGCTCAGCAAGAATTGTGACATAATGTAATTCAGACATCTAGACAGGCAATATATTCCCCAGTATTTGGAATCTCACATTTCTTTTCCAAATTGATGGACAGTCCTTATTCCACTTCACTATCACTTCTTTCCAACATCATAAATCCCTCTTTCTGCATAAAAACCAGGTCCTAATACCTCCCTTGGTAACACTAATCCATAATACCTCTCCAAAATTTATGTATTCTTTAAGTCACTTAGCATCTAGAAAAGAAGACATTATCTGCCTTCTCCAATTTAACACATCACCTTTAATTAAGCCTGCCATATTGGAAAAATGGCATTTTCAGTCCCTTTTGTTTGGGGTCAGTAGCAATTTTCATCCCTTTTGTTTCACGTGGCAGAAATGGTCCATAATGTTTGCATTTTGTGGCATTTTCAGTCCACTTAACCGGTAATAACAGGTCTTCACGAGTCAAACGGTTTTTAGGACTTGTTTGAAATGAAAAATAAAATTAGGGCTTTTTCGCGATTTCATTAATCTCCAATGACCCAAAGAATAATTTTTCACTCCAACTCTTCCTCTCTCCTCTCAGCCCCACCGCCCAACTCTTCTTCTTCCTCCCCCTTCCTTCTCTCCTTCTCTTCAGGTAGGTAATCTCATCTCCATAAACAACAATATAATTAGATTGAACCCTTATGTATTCAGATCTATATCATAATTAAACACAGAAACTTGATCCATATAGAACATCATAATACATTAAAGAAAACAAACCCAAACCCCATCTGGAACAATTTGTTTCCGATCACTACTACAACTTAAGAAGCTGCAAACCAAACTGAAACAATATATAATATTTGCAGCAGCAATACAGCATGGAACAGCAACAGCATTTGCAGCAGCAATACAGCATGGAAACCACAGCTAAAACGATGAGGATGACACACTTAACTAGCAGATTTACACCACTACAAACCAAATCCCCTAAAAGTAGCCATCTTTGTTCTATCTTCCAATCCATAAACTTTCTTCTTCTTCTTCTTCCTTTTAGTTTGGAAATCTCAAAGCCAACATAAATTCAAAGTCTCAAATTATTCACAAACTTATCACAGCAGAAAAAATTGGGTTCTTGCATCGAAATAAATACATTGAAACTCTCAGAATCAGCTCCAAAGACAATTAAAAGCAGGGAATAAATTAAAAAACCAAAATAAACAGGAAAATTAGAAAATGGGTTCAAAAGCTAAGGAGAAAAGAAGCAACCTCGTAAAGGGGCAAGATCTTCCTTCAACTCGCTTAATACCATAAACGAGCAAAGAAGCCCATGGTTGATGCATTGTTAGACATGAAGCCAGTGGTGAAAAATTTCCGGCCTCTTCTCCAGCGGGATAGCTTTATCAAACCATCCCAAGAATTGGGCCCAAAAGTCCCCTATGGGGAGCCAGAGTTGCTTTAACTTCTCCACCACCAAGAAGGAGAGAAGGAAGGGGAGGAAGAAGAAGAGTTGGGCGGTGGGGGCTGAGAGGAGAGAGGAAGAGATGGAGTGAAAAATTATTCTTTGGGCCATTGGAGATTAAGGAAATCATGATAAAGCCCCAATTTTATTTTTTCATTTCAAACAAGTCCTAAAAACCGGGAGACCGGTAATCACGGGTAAAATGGACTAAAAAAGCCACACTATGCAAACATAAGGGACCATTTCTGCCACGTGAAACAAAAGGGATGAAAATTGCTACTGACCCCAAACAAAAGGGACTGAAAATGCCATTTTTCCCTGCCATATTTCTCCAAATTGTCAACGGACGATCATGTCATGCATAAAAAAATTTAAAGACTAGATCTATAAAATTGACATATGTAAACCTATCCATATAATTCTGCACAAATAAGTTCTCGCACAAGATCATATAAAATGCCAGAAATACAAACCTTTGCATAATGCATTTAAAATTACAACAGGAAAATGTAATTTCCAAAATGTTTATTCTCCTGTCCTTGTAAACCTACTCAGGAAATGAAAGCCTGGGTGGCCATCTATCCCACTAACCTTGACAATATAAATGCACCAAATCAGGAGATTATCTTGCTGTAAAAATAGGCTCTGTGTCCAATGTTGGCTGTGTTCTGCGAGTGTATTTGAGGAGTAAAGCATCTGAAGAAAGCCCTGGCACTTTCAGATCCCTATAAGCAAATCAAGAGTGAAATGATACTGTAAGCACAGTCAAATAAACAATACAGCAACCATTGGCACGAGAAAGACAAAATCAGACCTGACATATGGATGGAGATCCTTCCATTCCCACTTTGGCCTCTCTCGGAAAAGTAAGGAAAAACGCTCAGCAGGGGTAGACGGAAGAGATGACACGCTGAATGCATAAATCCAAGTCTCTATCCCAAGTTTTTCACTTAAAACTTCACCTTCTAACATGTCGAATGTTGCACGCATCCCTTCTGGGACCTTCTTCACCCATTCCTCCATGAAATTATCCAATCTCATCTTTCCTCCTCTTAAGATTCTTTTAGCAAAATGCAAGCAGACACGTCTTTCATCCAACCTCCATGTACAAGAGGGAGCAATCCCCTCACCAACCTGGCTACCAAAGATTTGCAAACAGTGCCTTGCAATTTTGCTGGGGAAGCCATCAGCTACCAGCACAGCCACAACTGCATCTTCATTAAGTGCATCCAAAGACCAATCATTGAGTACTAAATTATGCAAAAGCATGTTCAGAATCCCATCCTTACAATTTTCCTCTAGAATCCTCCAATATCCATTTATCTCTACAGCACATAGAGAATCTAATCCAGATCTAAGTTCCGCGTCACTAGCTTGGATCATTTCAACTAGATCCTCCCATCTGTACAAATTAGCATCACTTGTCTCTGCACCTTCCAGACCATCCATTTCCAAGGCCTCATCAAAATTGTATGGATTTTGAGAGAGAAGCACTTTAAGCTTATCCAATCTTGGAGCAACTTCAACAAGCTCCATATTACCAGGCGCAATTTTGAGAACAGAAGCAACCATCATTTCATTACCACTAGTCTCGTGGCAATCTTGCATATCCTCATGTGGGGCGAATCGATCTCCCGGAGGTATGAGAAACACAGAATTTGAGGTACCAACAAACTTTACTGCATAGGTTTTTGATGTGGTACAAAGAACTGCGTCTTCATTAGGCTGTCCTCTCAAAGTTACCCTAATAATGCAAAGATTACACAGTGACTTATTACAGGAGTTGTTTGAAGAGCATAACACGAAACAAAAAGCCATTTTTATGAGACAACTATATCATAATAAGTTATTCACACCTTTCATGAAAAATGTCAGGAAGAAGCTTCTCATCAAGCTCCAGGAGCATTAGGTCATCATGAGGACCAAAGGAAGGATGATAAACAATCGAAATCGACGAGCTTGGTTGGAAATTCAGTACTAATTCTGCTCCTCCTCCTCCTCTGTCATCCAAATTTGGAGATTCCATTCTAACCCCAATTCTCTCCTCTTTACTACTATAGCTAAATCTACCAGTCCCTAAACAGAAAAGCAGCGAGATCCAACTCTCCCTCCGAAAGGGGTATAATAATAAAATTCAATCAAACAACTCTGGATTCTAGCTGAAAATAAGCATTAACATTAATGGCAATTAATCTCTATTACTTTCATCTTACAGGGGAAAAAAGTAAATAAATGATTTGATGGAGAACAAGATCAAGGGAGGCACTTACTTGCTTCCTTTCTTTAGGCAACCCTATGATTATGAACAAAGAATTTTACTTTTTTTTCTGAAATAATCCAGAATTGGTTGGTTTTTCACAAAGATTATAAAATTGTTCCAGTGTAAGTATAAAAAATAGGATTCGCTTATGGACAGGCTAAGAAGATAACTTACCTAGGTGAATGATTTGAGGAAGGGCGTGCCCGGACGATGAACTGGGTGGAGGCGGCGGAAGGGCGGAGGGTAGCCGCCGATTGGATGCGGTCTCGGGGCTGGGGAGTTTTCTAAACCGAAATAGTTAGTGGGAATATATTTTCCCGCCAAAAAAAAGTAAAGTTGTTGATGGAAAAGATAGGGTATTTATGGAAAATAGTTAGTGGAGATGTTTGTTTTTCTTCTCATTTTTTTAAAAAATAACATTTTATTTGATCTAGAGTTTAGAATGTCACTCTTTCATGCCAATAAAAGGAAATCACATTTTCAATATTGAAAATACCCATACCATTACAAATATGATACTTTTAATGGGGCAGAAATTATCTTTTCCTATGTTGACTGGATTTTTATTTGTGTTAAACTAGGCTTCATCTTTTACCGTCAAAAACAGCATTATCTATGGATTAAAATAGCCCTTGTAGTTGGAAACAATGCCAAAATAGATAACTTGTGGCAAAACTAAGATAGTAACAAAGTAAAACAAGACAGCAATGTTTGCCATTACGAAATCAGATTTTCTGTCATCCCAACTCCTTTCTTCCATGTTCACAATGGAGGGTCATGGGATCCACTTCCCCATTGTGAGAAGGTAGACTGGGAAGATATGATAGCCAGAAGCTCAGGTGCCATTACTAATTTACTACCAAACTCCAATATGGTTTCTGATACAATAACAATAGTACCTCACATTTCTAACTCATAAAAGCACAAGAAATAATGCAAAACCAAACCAGTCTATCTCCAGCCGGCAAACAGTTGTTTCTTCTGCGTTAGGCTTTTCTCCAAATCTCACACACAGCCAAACACAAATATGAAAATACTGCATCAGCTATAATGCATCGTGCGCAAGACCCGCATTTAAGCGAGTTTGATGTTTCTAATTCAAGAATATTCAAGAGGGGCTTGGAAGTTGGAACCCTTTATTCAGATCCCGAATCAGTTGATACAATAAACTAATTCAGGGAAAGAATGGACTAAAGATTTAGTTAGGTACATTGTTCTAAAATGCAAGCATATTCAAGGAAACACGCGAGCCTCAATCACCGGCTCATCCTCCTCTATAGTTCTGCCAAAGCCTCCCACAAACTCGAGTCTTCAAAATCTGAGATAACGAAAGTAGCCCCTGCATTTATCAACAGATCCTCTGGATTTCTTGAAGCTACACCAACTACCGGCATTCCTGCTGCCACCCCGGCTTTTATCCCAGATACAGAATCCTTCCACAGACACAAGACAAAAATGTCGCCACATTTCTAAAGAAAAGAACAAACCGAATGCATACTTAAATATGTGTAAGAAACAGTTCAATCTAGAATATGAGCTTAACCTCAAACACGAAAGCACGTTGAGGGGAGACTTTGAGTGCCTCAAGAGCATTCAAGTAGGGGTCAGGGAAAGGCTTTGCCCGTTCACATTCACTTCCTATCACTAATAGTTCAAAGAAATCATTAAGTCCCAGCATAGATAATATTAGTTCAGCATTAGGCCTTGGAGCATTAGTAACTGCAGCTCGCTTGAGGCCGCGCTCTTCAATCCATTTGCACAACTTGTCAAGGCCATTAACAGGTTTCAATTGTTCTGATGCCAATCTGTGAGTTTCCAGAAAATCATGGTTCCTCAAAACTTTGAATTATTTCTTGCAACTTTTTAAGTGTCAACAAAGAACTAAAGTGCACCTCACTAAATTCAATCATATACACCGGGGAGAAACATTTGGCAGAAGATATACCTGCGAAACATCGCCTCCTTATCCACCATAAATTTCATGGCTCTATCAAAATCCCAGTCTGGGAAGAGGACATGACAAAGTTCATCATTATGCATGCCACTTATGGTTTTTATGAAAAATTCCTCTGTGATTGGCTGTCCACCATTGAATCCAACCTGCCAGTACATTCTTACATCATTCAACAGCTTTTGCCATATTCATAATCAAGAACATCCAAATGAAAAACCAAAATGCATACAAAAGAACAAATTTTTTTTCCTTATTTTCTTAAAGCAACTTAACAAGAATATCCAACCTCTTGAAGCATTTCCCTGAAAGCATAGTAGTGAATAGGATCTGAATCACAGAGTGTTCCATCAATGTCAAACAGAATTGCTTCAAGAGGAACAAGAACAGACAGAGAACTCTTGCTACAGAAAAGTAGAACCCTTGTCAGTCCTGCTAATGATAGCAATACAGCAAGCATAATCTTACATACTCCCTTCGTTGCATTAGAAGAGTCCGGTTTTAAAAATGTAAAACTTATTATGGATTTCAAAATACAACACTTTCATAGCTAATTTACCTCCATTTATTCTACTAATATCCTTGTATTATTATATTAGTAAGGTTAGGAAGGGTAAAAAATTTTAAAGCTGACTTTCTATTAGAACAAAAATCAAATTTGGAAGTGTACTCCTCTCGAAAGGAGGAAGTAAATGGTATCCCTTCAACCATCCCAGATTACTGGATATAGAGATACCTCAAGAATTAATATTAGCCATAGAATATTTTCCCGTTGATTTTTCACACTTTAATTCTAGTAATTCCCAAATGATATTAAACAACAAGAAAAGGGCTTTCAAAAGACAAGGGGAAAAACACAATTCAGGTCCAACCATGATCAATTTATTCAAGAATGTACATTGATTAACAGACCAAGATATAACTAGAAAAAGCTAGCATTGCAGTTTAAAGAAGCAAGAAGAATGATGATGCATTTACCTTAGAGAAGTAGACTCTTTTGCTGTGGCCATACATGAGAGGTTCATTTTTGGCCAAAAGAGTGTGGAGCACGAGCGGGCAGCGGACAGAGGTGGAGAGGGTGACAGCGAGAAAGCATAATGACTAAACAGAGTTTTCATAGTCCAAATTGAAGAAAGCGTTGTTGTTTGTGCTTTGTTGCCACTGGGGAGAATTCATACTTATGGACGGTCTGTTTCGGGTAACTCGTGGTTCTGTTATTTATTTATTTATGTTGGAACCAAAAATGAAAAATTTTGTTTTCGATAATGAATAATCTTTTGAGCGAATTTATTTTGAGGATTTATGAGGGAAGAGAGGAAAAAGTATAATTATGAGGTTGTTTTTTTAAACTAATGTGAGTGGTATTTTAAAGAATATTTCAAATTTTAAAATTTGAAATTCCAAAAAATTGAGGTAAAAGTCAAAAAAAATTGTTTACTTTGGACTTTTACCTCAAAAAAATTTCAATCTAAAGTAAAAAAACAAAATTAAGGTTTACTTTGTGTTTGGATTGAAATATTTTTAAGGTAAAAGTCACAAAATAAACAGAGCAATCTACTATCTTATACGATAATAATTGGGGTGTCTCATTTTGATTTTAGGAATGGGTCCGGCCTAAAAGTATTAAAGACCATTTGAGATTAGTAACTGTTTCAAGATAGACCCTTAACGAAAAAAAAAGAGGTAACATCAAGTCTATAAGTAGAAAAGGAAAAGCAAGAATGAAGGTACACAATTTTCTATTGAAATTCTAAAAGCTTATATTTACGATTTATATTTCACTTATTAACTTATTCTTCAGAGTGGGACAGGGGGCTATGCCGCTCTTTTATAGGTAATAATTAAAGTTCATCAAGCTTAACATCTAGTGTATTATTTCAACATCAAGAGGAATTTACGTAGGATTCTATTGCCGTCTTCCAGATCGTGCTTTATCAGCTGGCACCTCTGTAGGCAACATTTGATATTTGTTCATCAAATTTTCTTCACACTTTAAAGAAATTTGCTAAAAGAAAATATGATTAGCAATAGGTAATGGGCATAGGGAACCTTCTCATTCAGAAAGGACGTCTCGACAAATTGATCCGCAACTTCGAAGGCGGGAGGAATATCTATTACAGAATTTCGCTGAGTTGGTACAAATAATGGAGGAACAACGTGCAGCTAAGAAGCATGCTGAGGAAGAATGAGTGAGATGCGAAGTTAATCGGTTAGAGGAAGAACGTCGCCAACAAGAGGGACCCAAATTATCATAATCAAGGATTAGAACCATCTTATAGAATATCTATTTAATGTTGACGAAGTAACTCTAATACTCCATGAAGAGTCTGTTTTACTAAGTAGATCTAATATTTCATGAAAATGATAATAATTTTAATACTCCACGAAGTAATTTTTTCTTTTTGATTAAAAAAATACAAAAAATGAATACTGGATGCATGAATCGAATTCATGCACGCGTGCTAGAGAGGTCACACGCACGAATCCGATTCTTGCAAGATCACGCCATCTAACTTTATTTTCTGTGTCAATGACAGGTATGCAAGGGCCTATAGCATCTGTTGAAAATTCAGTTAATTTATAGTATATATGTTACAAGGGTTCGACAGGGGTTTTAAGTTGAACATTGGTGTCTAACTCTCAGCCAAGTATTTGGGATAAAGATCAAGCCGGTTTCGAATCACATCTGAACGGTGTAATCTCTGTAAAGTTGTGACTGTATGCCGGAGGATGCATCTTTAGCTGAAGGGTTGCATCCTAACGAATGGATAGATTTTGTATCCTTTCATAAGCTTATCACACCCCAACTTTGCAACCATTCATCTCTATAAATAGAGGATGAATGGCCAGATTTTACAATCAACTTATTTCCATCTTCTTTCTTGTTTAAACAATCTAAGAACTGTCTACTTAGTTGTTTATCATAACTTTATTGTATCCTAGAAGTGATATTGCCACATTCACTATTAGACATATAATGAGAGCATTAAACACTTTAAAGAAAGTGATTACACGCCTTAGATATCTACTTTCTTACTTGTAAAAGTTTTTCTTCCTTCTACATTTTTTTCTTTATTTGATAGTAAAATTCCTACAAAATTTCTTCCTACTTTGTGTTCTTATCTTTTCTTAAATCTTGAAGAAACCCCTCAAATTCTTCATCATCATTTAACTTTTTATTTTCTTTATCAATGAAAGGGAGCAAGCGACTATAAATACAGGGGAGTAACTATGCATTAAAATATGAAAAGGTAAACGTCACTAGAAGCATTATGTAAGATAATAAGGAAACAACGATCATCTGCCAAAATATATATCACATCACATTACTCACTATCAACACTACTCATGAACATATAGATAGATATTCAAGAAATCAAACCATTTGCTTCAAAAATTAAAATTAAAAACAATATAAAAAAATATGAATAAATAAAAAGTAATGAAACCATCACTACACGCATTATAAACAGCTCGGAGTTAATAAATTCATACACAGCAAGAAATAAAGAGCCCAAGAAACATCTAACTCTAATGTGGCACATACCAGATGGTATTCCCACTAATTTAAAGTCACTGTTGGATGTATACCACAGAGAAACGCAGTGGACAAACAGACCTAATCATCCAAAACAATGACTAAATTTTACAGACAAATGAATTTCAGTATCCAAAATGACCCAAATAATCAGTAGTAGTCGCCCCTATGGGTTGGTGCATTATATATATTACAAAATCATCGCCAACATCTAAGTCCTCCTCTGATCATCTCATCTAGCCCATGACACAGAGTCGATTTCATCCCTCGCTTTCTTGTACAGTTCGAGCCTTTTCGCATACTGTAGTCTCTTCTCCATTAATGCTGGATCTTCGTCTAGTAGTTCCGCAAGCTGCTTACCCTGATCCATCAGATACACAGAGTCAAGCGGCCACACATTACATAATAATAGCTAAAGAGACGTTAATAGGACAACTTGATAATTTGATCAACCAGAAAGAGCCACAAATCAAAAAAAAACTCGGGATAGCTTCGGAACCCCTGACACGTTTGGGAAAATAACAAAGAACCTCCCTAAATTTGTATGAAAAGACAAAAATATCCTCTTAGGTCCTTTCTATTGATATAAATTTTGGGCATCTTTGGGCTTTCCAAAAAAATCAAGTGGGGAACCTCACGAGGATATTCGTGCTTTTCCCAAACCTTAGTGGTTTTGAGATTGTCCCAATGATCTTATACTTAACAGTTGGGATGACTTCAATTTGGATTCTGAATCAGGCACCAATATGAAAGCCCTAACAGATATGTACACAAGCCAAGTACAGAAAATAGACATCTAATCTCTTCGAACGAAAACTTCAACAGGAGTTTTTTCTTCTCCTCCACTTTGTTGCTTCTTTACCATATACAACATACGGTAAACATTCAAAACTGATGACTGCCAAAAGATTTTTCCTATAAGTGTATCATAAGGTAAGTAATGTGTCAAACCCTCCAAGAAGAACTTGGAAAACTTCCTCCCACTAAAGGAAAAGTTTACCTCTGGTGAAATTTTAAAATGGTCAAGGTGGTCTCCAGAAGAAAACGTTTACCATAAAACTCATGGCCATGGCCCATGGGAATACTAGTGTAATGGCTGTTAATAATTATACTAGCTGAAGCTTCATAACATTTATCAATACTAGTGAAAATACAAGATATGAAGTTAGGTCTATTCATAATAACCAATACAAACAAATAATACACCAGAGGGTCCACATAACTAAAGTGATTAATAGAGCCTTAAGGTTCTGGAAATTCCCATATTAGAAAGACCACCCCCATATTAAAACGTTGGAAAAAAGTGTAATGAAAATGTAAATAATGCAGAATAGATACCTCTTTTTTTCCCATTTGCGCGTAGAAGTGATTTAACAAACATTGTTTTGCCTCTTTGACTTGACAATACACCACAGCCTTTGGAATTGTATTACGAAGTGTCTCCGACACCATATTGATATAGGATGATACATTAGATCCAATTCTCCTGAAATGGGCTTCAGCATAACGGTCGACATTTGCGGCAGCAGCAGCATTAGCACCAGCTACATTACCTCCTGCCTTTTCCACTTCCTGGGGAAGTCTCCTAAAGAAATCCACAGTGAGGTAAGAAGACTCCATATCCACCAATCTAACGACCGTCTTCTTACTCTCATCTCGAAATCTTTCCAAAGCCTCATTGGCAGCTGCAGCTATTGTTGATTGCAGACTTGGAAAGCGTTTCAATTCCTGTCCAAAATATTTAAAAGCTAATGGTCAATTAATTATTAACCTAAAATGGAATAAAGTGCACATCATAAAAGGTGGCATTCCCCTCTGACCTGGCATTCTCCAATTGACCTCCTCACAAGTTCCTTCAGAACAAAATGAACCTGCATATTGTTTTCTAAATGTGTTACAAGACACGAGAAGGCAGAAAGCCATGAAAAAACAAGCCGACATGTATGAAAGAGATCCGACTCACCGCGTCTACAGAAGCTTCGGCTGGACCTCGGAAATAATTTAACGCTCCCTCAATGAGTCGTCTATAACCTTGCTCAGGAGCAATCAAGTGTGGTTGGTAACCATCTGCTTCTGACACAACTTTCCTTACATTCTGTATGGAGAGATGTCGATCAAAGGGGAGCTTTTTCAAAGCAGCAGGGAGCTTATTATCAAAAACACCATATATTTGATCTCCACCTGGTCGGCTGGTGAAAACAAATGTCGATATGTAAGTGGAGCTGATCTAGCTATTTTCATAAACTTAAAAATGTTGCACAATAAAGATAATAAATCATATGCCAGAAACAACAAATACTACAGACTGAATTGCGGTTCATTTCAAGCTTATATCATCTGTAAAGCTCAAAACCCAAACAGTTGAGTAGGTGGCACACAATCTATGCCATTTGAACTCAGAACTATGAAGATCCTTGATGCTACCCAGTACACCCATCATCCATAGAAAATGGTAAGCAAGTATATAAGAAAACATTTCACTGAATCCAACTATATAAGAAGAGCCTTAGAACAGCCTGTTTGATGCACTGATGGAGAGGATAAAAAATGAAGATAAATATTACACAATTAGCAGATATGGATATAGATTTGACACTCATCTTAACTTCTCTTTATCTAGAAAAAGAATTCTACCACAAAATAATTCAAAGGTTAGATCATAATAGAAGGGAAAAACAATCAAAGGCAAACATCCCATACATTTCATGACAAGACATATTTCAAACGATGATCCCCAATTCAAATTTCAATTGCTGTAGACAGTTAAGAATGTTGACGTTCACATGTTATCAATCTCTATTGCTCATGGTATCCTACGGTGTGTAAGACACCACACTTAACCAGAAAATACAAAGGCAATCCAAGCGTCCCAAAGGAAATTTGAGATAAGAAGAAAAATAACATAAAACCTATAGTCAAGTCACCATGCCATAGAGCTCAAGAGCAAGCAAATTCAAAATGACACAAAGGATTTACTCTCTTCATACTTCCAGACACGAATTAAAATTACAAGAAAAATATATTCCATACCCTCCCTCAAGATGCTCCTTAAATATCTTGTCAAAAGCACGACAAAGTTCCAAGATAGTGTACAACTGAGCCTGAAATCAAAACATTATAGTCAACACGAGATTGAAAGCAGCTCATTCAAAATGACTATGATAAGTGAAAGAAGCTCACCCCGGCATCAACAGCTATTGGCCTTCCCAGGTGGTCCAACTCTGATTCAAGTTCCTCAATACTCTTATTAATTAAGGAAGTGATACTTGGTATTCTCGCCCTAATCACAGACTCCAGATGCTGAAATGGAAGCCATTTGCAATCATTAGTTTCTCATATGCAATGAATAGAGCATAGAAAGATCAATACAACCAATATTATACCTTTGATAGAAGTCTTGCAAGATATTCAGAACCCATTTTACTGGACAGATGCCCATAATCAGGACTTGTAGAAAAATATTCTCGCTCCCTCCTCCTTGCTGCCATCATATCAACGTTCCTATTGATATCAGCTTGTGATCGGTTTACAATACCCACCCATGGATGTTGTAGACGGTAGGATCTTCCTTCAAGAACCTTTATATTGAAAAAGAAACCTCTGCTTAGTCAAGAGCACATATGCTCCAGTGCTTCCGGAATATTTTCAACAGTTAAGGTTAGCTGAGGGAATTGCAGGATGATTTCTTCATTCATACATGCAACTCCTAATATTAGCAACAACAACAATGATACTGATACTGATACTTCGATAAATCAAAATTGGAGTTATTTTCTTCAGAATTCTAATTTATACAAAGAAAATTTATTTGTTGCAATGCATTAAAGTTTCAACTTTCAAGGCAATGTAAAGTAAAAGCTAATACTGACATCCAATGCATTGGTTCCTTTGTCCATCAAATCTAGCTTCGTGAGCACCCCAAATGTTCGTTCACCTGCACAATGTCAAAATATAGAAATTAGAGTGCTAAACACATATTAGAAGAACCACAAGGAACAACTGGTGTAAATAGCATGCCTGATGGATCCACCTCCCTTGCAAGTTTTATAGCATCCGATGTTGCTATATCTTGATTGGCAGGAGATATAGCAAGGATGACGCAGTTGGGCTTCATAATGCACCCAACAAATTCATTAGTTAAATAACACAATTAAAAATAAAAATAAAAAGCAACAGACTTCTTAACATACGATTTGCATATATAACTTTAGAGCCAAGCCCAATGAATTAAAACACAGTATCAACAAAAGAAGACTTCCATAAGCACGTGTTGGAGGTGGATGAAGATTTGACATGGAAACAGTGGATAATACTAGCCACATCCTACTTCCTAACTGTCTTTTCAGAAGCTGCTTCTTTGAACACACTGAACTTTTCCATGAAGTTTTGGGTCAATGAGTTTTTCCTACCCCACATACATGGAATAGAACCAAGGAGAAAGAAGAATATCATAACAGCCAAAGTCCCTTTCTCAGTCAATAAGCAATTCAATAATTTACTGCGTGGGGTTGGTAATACGGATCATATTTTGCCGACAAGTCTTTCATTTACATTTAACAATAACATCTCTCTTTCAATAGCTTATTTCCAGTTATTTTTAGCTTCCACGTGAGCCCTTTTAATTTGAGTTAATGATTCACCATTTTCTACACTAAATAAAGATCTTCTATTTACATCTGCAAGTTTCTCAAATTTTCTCATCTACTGGGGACTACCATCACTCTTGTTCTAACACAATCACTATTTATTCCATCTAGTCTAATGTGTTTCCACATCCATCTAAAAATTTTACAGAGGGGAAAGAAAAAAAGCAAAGCAGGATTCAGCAAGAAGGGGAAAAGATTCAATTATCACATTCCAGAAGAGATCTAAGATTAATACCTTCTCAACATATGTTCTAACCATGGTCTCTATGTCTTCCACTATACTTTCAGGTTGCCCCTCTGGAAAGAAAACCACATGATTTTAATTACAAGAACTCCAACATGAAAAGATACAAAAGGGCATAAATGTAAGTAAATGACATACCAATAGCAACTTTGGTCAATCCCGGAAGATCAATCAGAGTTAGATTGACGACTGTCAAACCAAAAGAACATTAGATACCATCAGCCAAATGTGTAAGTTATTTCAGTAGAATATCCAAAAGGCAGAGATGGATATAAAACTACTAACAAGTCGCAATTGTCGGTATTAAGTTCCTAAAAAATGCATCCACCATAAGAGTATTCACAATGTTCTAAATTGAGATAAGATTTTGAACAAAAATCCTAGCATTAGCATTTGTCTCTGTGGCTATTAAAAGAAACTACACTAGCAGATTGGGGCCTACAATGCTTTTGCAAGCTTAAAAGATCAGTTAAGAGACGAACATCATAAACCAAAATTGCATATTATGCAAAGGACATACCCTAGATAGTTTTAATCCACAACATAATATTTTGTCTAAGTTGGAGTTTAAGGAAATCATGAGTAATGGAGAAAATAGCTACTACAAAAACTAAATAGTGAACCAAAGAAAATTCAAAATCAATTTGGACAAATAACAAAGATCTCCCTTGAAATAAATAATATCGGAAATAAAAGCACTATGAAGAACAAAGTTATACTTTAGTTTCAGAGCACCGAATGATAAGCAACACCATTCTAAAGACACATTTGATTTATAAGCAAAAGTAACTAAATCATAATAAAGATGCAAAAAAGGCAAAAATTTGTTTAAATGCGTGTGAAAGACGTTTCTACAACCACATACCATATGGGGAATAGATACTTAGGTGGATCGGCACAGGAGAAATTTGCTTCGACTTCCCTGTAATTCTATCAGTTTCATCTTGAATTTCCTTGCGAACCAAGGCTAACAAAGAAAAAAAAACGATGGTGGACAAATCAATATAAATACAACTACACATGCTTAGACTTAATTGCAACAAAATCCATCCCTCTGCCACACTTGGACAGAGTGGGGACCTTCCAACAATATAAATTCAAAATTCAAGCAAGAAATTTGCTGGACACTTCACATAATGCAAAACAGAAAGCAAAATATATAAAAAGAAAACAACATAGCAGAAGTAAAGAACAAGTCATTAGCAGCAATAAACATACCAAAGTCAGTGAACCGCTTCCGAGGTAAATGACCAAACTCAGCATACTCCTGGTGTCCATCCTCTAGCTTCTGCAGTTGCAAAACCAAAGGTCGCCTTGTAACAATCCCTGCCATACACAGAGCGTCCTCCCTCGTCAAATGTCGTCACATATTACAATCTTCAAATTCACAGAATTTTATCACCGGAATACTCAGAAAGCAAATTACAATCCAAACCCAAACTTTACCAGATCCTCGAGGAAGAAAGTCTCTCCCCACTATGCTTTCCAAAACTGATGACTTCCCAGAACTCTGCATTTTGAACCAAACCCATATTCAAAACCCGTAGAAAAGCATAAACCCCAAAAACTTACAGCAAACCCAGACCAAACCAAATAAATATATTCAACTGATATTCCAAAAAGACAAACACAAATTAACAAGAAGCATAAGCTCCAGATCTGCTAATCCAAAAGAAAAAAGCAAAACCACAAAAAATGGGGGCGCCAAAGCAGGACCTGTCCACCGACGACAGCAACTGAGGGCAGGGCATCCCAGAGGGAAGAGAAAGCATTAGTATCACCGCCACCGTAATCGCCAAGGGCAGTACAAGCCCTTTGAATCCGGTTAACTAAGCCAATCAAGCTCTCCATCGTTGCCATCGCTACTATTATCTTTTCTTTATCCCTTTTTTGCTCAAAACTGAACTAACGAAGCTCGGATCTTTGTGAAATTAACTCAAAAACAATTGAATCAAAGAATATTCCGACAAGGGAAGCTTCACAATTAAGGTAGCAATTAGCAAAGGAACAAGAAGAACCGCTAGAAAGAGCAGAAACGAAAGGAGATGACTTGACTGTTGTTGGCTGTTGGTTGAAAAGTTAAAACGAGTAATAATAATAGTATTTCAATTTTTCAAAATGAAATCCAGTTTAAATGAAGGAGAAAATGCGCCTGTTGGCCCGTTGGGAGATGGGCCACGGCAATTGTGCGCCAGGGGCGCACTATGAGTGTGAGGTGGGTGGGCCTTTGTCGGTTTAATTTAATATATTTGTGGGAAATGGATTTTTTGAGTGGTTCTTTTAAATAATATTTATAAAATAGAAATTGAAAACAAATATGGTACAATTGTTTATGTTATTTTTGGGTGGCTGGGGAAAGTAAAATTGATAGTACAAAATAGCTGTAACGTCTTGATTTTGAATTTGAAAGGGGAATAGCACCGTTGGAGTTGAAGAATAGGATTAATGCTTCCAAAAGAATTGGCTCTCTGGGCATGTGGTAGTGGTACCACCAGGTGGAGGCGTTGTGAAGTGCTGCTGTACTGTTTACTTTTGGTTTCAAAATGCAAAAAGCCCACCCAACCAAGGTTAAAACTTAAAAACACACTCTCGATTACATCTCTCTAATGTACCACATAAAATAATGCAGATAAAAATATATTTGAGACTAGTGTATTTTTTTAAAAAAGAGTGATAAAATATATAACGACCTTTAAATAAAAATATTTTTTAATTCATATTTACTATTAGTTTGCTACACTATTCAATTTTTCTCTTTTGTTGTGTAGATGAGTTCAAAACTCAAGGTTATATTCCATTGTGTAGTTTCTCTATGCTTTATACTGTTGGTTTTTATGCACCCGGAATGCGTAATGGCAATGTTGCCAATGCAGGCGAACCTACTTTCCATTCTTTTGGCAACAAAAACAGCTTTGGCGCTATGATGGATATCCATACACATTTCAACGAACTGCCTATTTGCCCTCAATTCCATCAAACAAAAACAACATTCGTTGACATATACTAGGGAGATCGTGACAGATATTGAGAGTTACTCATAATATAGGTCCGACTGCCCTGCCTCCAAAGTAGATAGGAACTCCGTGAGTGCTACGCAACACTTGGCACAAGAGCATCTATGCCCCCCCCCCCCCCCCCCCCCAATCAATTTGCGTTCTCTAATGAACGGATGAACATAGATAGTTTGATCCCAAAAAAAAAAAAAAAAAAAAAATTCGATCTAACAAAAATATAATATTATTTTGTCGAAAGTCTCAGTCAATAATATGAGAGACTTACATATATATTGAATGCTAAATAAATTTTAAGTAAAAATAAATAACCAGAGCTTCTCTGCTACTTCAAATGGACATCAAATTATTTACTAGTACTTCAGTAACAACCCACCATTGTATTTATCAAAAGGGCATTATTTACAGGACACATTTTACTACATGCAGGACATTTTTTAAAAATTTAAGTAGTGAAAATACAAAAATATCTTCACTAATTATTTATATTTTTATTTAAACACCATTATTGTCGGCGAGAAGAAAACTGGTGTGCATAAACAAAAGGAAGGATAAACAGTTAAAAGATAAAGATATCTGAAAGGTATAAAACCAAGTTTAGGTCGGAAAGTTCCATAAAGTTAAACCAAAGACATAAGCTTAGATCGGTTTAAACCTTAGGTCGGTCCCACTAAGTTTTCCTATATTCATCTCAACAGGCATCACCATCGAGCCATAGAGGCTAGGTCGGAACAAGTAAAGGCGCTGACACAGTAGGTAGAAGTCATAATAGGATTAGACATATATTTTGAATGCATTCAGAAATCACTCAGAACGATGGCGTGAAGAAAGCCATAAGTCAGATTATGATGACAGGAGCAGTTAGATATGCAGAGAGACGGAGCAGTTGAGAATGCTGATCATTACATTACAACGGACATAATCTGAGTCTTAATATAAATACTAAGTCTTCAGACTTAGAGAGGTAAGCAATCTTTTACATTTTGAGCTCTTAGTGCATACTGTTTATCTTCGTCAACCTTACTAACTTGACTGTTGGAGTTACACCGGGGGGAAAGCCCCGCATTTCTCCTGCATGTTTACATTTGTCATCAAAATATTCCACAGTATTGAGTTTCCCCTTCATCTGTGTTAATCCGAGCCATCCAGCCCGGATTCCAGCGTTGCTTCTTTCCTCTTTGGTTAGCAACTACATGAGTGGACCTTTGCAGCACAAGATTTTTTATTGGGCCACAAGAAGCATTCATTGACGGACGATTTGCGTCACATCAACTGGCGCCGTCTGTGGGGAACGTTTGATCAAATTATTTCATCAAATTTTCTCCATAGTCAAAGAAATTTGTTGAAACCATGACGCAAATTCAAGATTGTTTAGGAATGAGTGCTTCTTCTTCCAGCACCACCGCTACTTCCACTGTTACGGCTACGATTGTTCCAACCGCCGCTTTAGTTCCTACCACTACCAATGTTCCACCTGTTACCACCACCGCTGTCGTATCTCACACCACGGAGTCTCTCACCCCTCAGCAAGAATAAGTTGAAAGAGAAACATTTTATCGTTTGTTCCCACAGTTGTTTCACCTAATCAATCCTGGCCCTCTCACCACCTCTACTCCCAGTTTAGGACTCCCCGTCTCAAACATTACAACCACTATCTCAGATGTAGTTAACGTAGAGAATTCTCTTGGTTCACAGGCTGTTCCTACTATTCCTCCACCAGGAGCTTTGTTCAATCCTATGGCCGATCCATCCGTTGTTTTGATTTCCAGTCTCCCCCTCCCCCCCCAAGTCTGTTGTTGTTTCAGGATGTCCTCCTTACTCGGAAGGGGGGGGGAGGGGGGGAGGGCTCATCCTTTTTCAGGGTCTAACTATGTAGCTGGTCTCCCTACCCTTTCTACCGCTCTTCCTGTCTACACCACCTTAGCCCATACCCAGGTCACTCTTACCTTTCCAGCTCATTTCATGGTTCCTACTGCTCAGCTCAGTACTTACCCTTTCATGTCAGGTTTGCCTTTCCTTATGTTAGGACAGCAAGTAAGTCAAGTAGGTCAGCCTGGCCTAGGTCAACAGTTGAGCCAGTTTAGTCACCTTGGTCCCGAGGTTAACCAATTAGGATATCCCGGACACATAGCCCCGTCAAGCTTAGCTTAGTTTCAACATTACGGCATAGATACAAGCCGAGCCATGCAGCCCCTCACTGGGTACTCTCCCTTACTTAACCCGAGCTATTATACCGGGCCCGGCGCGGGGAACTTCGCAACTAGGGGGTCGTTACCTGCTTATCCCGGAATGGAAGAATACCCCTTAGGTCAGACAGGATACGCCCAGCCCGGTCAAACAGTCCTGCTTGGATCTGGATATGCTCAGTTGGGAAGAGCCGGGCCCACATCTTGCGTCTCTCATCCATTTGGATGGGAAATTCAAACAGCCCCATTTCCACCGGGCTACAAGGGTTTAGGTAAAGTTGACAAATACGTTGGTACTGATAACCCGACGGCTCACTGAATGCAATGCATGAGTGTCATGGATGCTGCAAATTTGTCTGATGCTAACCGCTGCATGACCTTTCATCTTACTCTAAAAGGTCAAGCTATTAATGGGTATTGTACTATGCCTTGAAACTCTATTCATTCATTAGATCAATTTGGTGATTTATTTTTAGCTAATTTCATGTGCAACAAGACATTATCTAAACCTATTTCATACTTAATGAACATAACTCAGAGGGTGGAGAGAGGGGTTGCAGGCTTATATAGATCGGTTTAATGTAGAATCTAGGCAATGCCATGAAAAAGATGACAGGATTATGATGGGGTCATTTATTAATGGATTACGGTCGGACCATTAGCTACTGAGCTAGCCATCCGACCCCCACATTCTTACTTCGAAATGATGGTTACTGCTGTTAACTTTGCTGTTATTGAGGATGCTGCAGTACTTAAACAGGAATGAGAAAGAGGCTTTTCTGACATTTATGGTAAGAGAAAAGCTTCTCCCTCGGTCCCTACCCCTGGAGGAAGTAAGAAATAGAACTTCGTGAGTACTAATAACACGGGCCCAAAGCCCGGGGTCGGTGTTAATGCCTTACAAGTGGTCGAGCCCTTTTTCGCGCCACGGGCTAACATACATGCGGCCATCCAGCATCAAGGGTTGCTACCTCCAGCCCATCCCATAACTGGTCCCACGGACTGACTCAATCCCAGCAGGTATTTTAATTATTTTAATTATCATAAGCATATTGGTCACAATACTAATGACTGTAAAGATTTAGCTGCAGAAATAGTAAAGCTCATCCAATCTGGAAAGTTACCCCAATATACGCAAGTGGCTCCCTTGCCCAAACTTGTGGTTACAGCAAATCAAGAATGACCTACCGGATGTTACCGGTGTGGGGAGCCCGGTCATTTTGCCCGACAGTGTCCCCAACCCGACCCCCGGGCCCCAAACGCTGGGGCTGGTGCCGACATAGCTATAGTTGGGGTCGTGAATACCATAGCTGGAGGACCGACCCAAGGTGACTCTAATTGTCAAAGAAAACAGGTATATCGACAAAGGGAAAACATCCTTGGTAAGCGTAAAGCAGGCATCATGGCCCCAGTTATTACTTTTGATGACAGTGATATTTTCTTACCTTATAATTGTGATGACCCTCTAGTTATTGATTGTTATATTTCTAATTATCAAGTACGAAGGACACTATTAGACACGGGTAGCTCTAGTAATATTATTACTACCAAGGCATTAGTTGGATGTCGATTGCATAAGGCACGTTTAAATTCAGTACGCACACCTTTGATTGGCTTTGGCAACCACCATGTTATTCCTGTGGGACAGTTAAGCATACCAGTCACCTTGATAGCTGGCTAGCTAAAACGAACATAAACCATAGATTTCGTGGTCATTGATGAACCATCATCCTACAATGTGTATTTGGGTGGGTCTGGATTAAATCAATTTCAGGCCATTGCTTCTACCATGCATATGCTTTTAAAATTCCCTACTTCGAAGGGTGTGGCTTCTCTTCGTTGTGATGTCATACAGGCTAAACAGTGTTACACAGCTTCTCTAAAAGAACCGATGCTAATAGATTCAAAACTACCTGACGCCCCGGTCGTTGTACCGACCCCCGCATCCCCGGCTTTGCCGATACCTTCTAAAGGCAGTACTTCCCACGCTGTAGACATCGCCGACCTAGCAGGTCGCTCGGAGCGATTTATTAAGGCTGGGGCTGAAATCAAAACAGTTCCTCTAGCGGCCGACCCAAATCAGGTAATCAAGGTAGGGGCTGATCTATCTCCTCAGTTATTACATGATTTACTTGACCTATTGCGTGAGTTTGCGGAAGTCTTTGCTTGGGGGCCGGAAGACATGCCTAGTATTTCTCGAAGTATCATTGAACACAGGTTATCCATTGATGCCAGTCATAGGCCGGTTCGCCAATGGAAACGTAACCTAGAAGGAGAACGAAGTAAACACATAGAGATGGAAGTCAATGCTTTACTGGAGGTGCATATCATTCGAGAAGTAGAATATCCAGAGTGGCTAGCTAATCCGGTATTAGTCCCCAAGCCAGATGGTACCTGGCGCATGTGCATCGACTTCACCGACCTAAACAAGGCCGGCCCTAAAAACTGGTTTCCTTTGCCTTTAATTGACATACTGGTCGATGCCATAACCGGGTTTCGCTTTATCAATTTCTTAGACGCATACAAGGATTATCACCAAATATTCATGGCTAAGGAAGATGAGGAGAAGACATCATTTATCACGGACAAAGGTACTTATTGCTTTGTTACTATGCCTTTTGGTCTGAAAAATGCTGGAGCTACTTTTCAACGCTTAGTGAATAAGACCTTTAAGAAACAATTAGGTCGGAATATGGAAGCATATGTTGATGATTTACTTGTTAAAAGTAGGGATGAATCTAATTACCTGCTTGATTTACGTGAGACACTTGAAACCCTAGTTCAGTACAAATTAAAATTAAATCCTAAAAAATGTATTTTTGGGGCCACTTCAAGTAAATTGTTAGGGTATATGGTTTCTGAAAAAGGTATTTCTGTTAATCCTAAGAAAGTAGAAGATGTTCTACAAATGCACCCTACTAGGTCAATTCATGAAGTACAACAATTAACAGGTAGACTAGCGGCCTTAAATCGTTTACCATTTTGAAAAAATCTGATAAATTTGTGTGGACTCCAGAATGTCAAGTAGCTTTTGAACAATTGAAAATATACTTAGCATCTTTACCATCTTTAACTATGCCAATTCCTGGGGAACAATTGCACATGTATATAGCTACTACCGAATTTGTGATTAGCTCGGTTTTGCTTTGAGAAGATAACCGGGTTCAAAGACTCATCTATTTTGTTAGTAAAGTTTTGCAGGCTGCAGAAAAAAATTATTCTAACCTGGAAAAGTTAGTCCTGGCTCTAGTTCACTCCGCACGACGTCTCCGACCTTACTTTGACGCACATGGAGTCACTGTCTACACCGATGCACCCTTGAAGGCCTTCTTGCAAAAATCAGGAGTTTCAGGTTGTCTCACCAAATGGGCCATTGAATTGGGGGAGTATGACATCACCTTCATGCCTCATACCGCAGTCAAAGGCCAGGTGTTAGCAGATTTCATAGCTGAAGGGGTATCAAACATTCTGGAGAACATGCCTAGTCTGTCGCAGGAAGCCGATCTTCTTTTAACCGTGGCAAAAGGCGATGATTCGTGGACACTCTGTGTAGACGGTGCCTCCAGCCAGTCCGGGTTGGGTGCCAGGATCATTCTCACCAGCCCTATCGGGAAAACCCACACTTATGCTTTACGGTTCTGTTTCACAGCCACCAACAACGAGGTGGAGTACAAAGCCATGTTAGCCGGCCTAAAATTAGCTCGGAAGCTAGGGGTCCGAAACTTGGAAATTTGTTCAGCTAGGGGTCCGCAACTTGAAAATTTGTTCAGACTCCCAGCTAGTCGTTAAACAAATTTTGGGGGAGTATAAAGCCAAAGATCAACAAATGAAGGAATATTTAGCATTGGTACAACAACAACTAAAAATATTTCCAAAGTTGGCTATAGAACGAGTCCCAAGAAGCAAAAATACAAATGCATATGCTTTGTCCAAATTGGCGTTTTCGGTTTTCTCTCACCTAACTAAGAGCGTACTGGTAGAAGAAGTGCATACTAGGAGTACAGCCGAGCTGGCTATCTTGTCTATATATGAAGGTCGGGATTGGCGTTTTCCTCTATGGCAGTATTTACAAAATGGTACTTTGCCAGACTCACGAAAGAGGCGCAGCGAATACGAAAGAAGGCAGAACATTATCAGATTGATGCCCTTACTAAAATGTTTGGGTCTAGGAGAAGCGGAGCCCGTGCTTAAAGAAATACACCAGGGGGATTGTGGGTCTCATATCGGGGATCGGAATTTGGCTAAAAAAGTAATTGGGGCTGGGTTTTATTGGCCTCGGTTATTCCAAGAAGCGGTCGAATATGTTCGCCATTGTCCCAGTTGTCAACACAACGCGCCGATTCACAGGTTACCATCGTCCAGCTTTATCGGGATAATTGCTCCTTGGCCTTTCGCAGAATGGGGAATAGATCTTATGGGGCCATTTCCTAAGATCGGCTCTTGTCAGTATCTGGTCGTGGCTATAGACTACTTCACAAAGTGGGTGGAAGCCGAGGCATTGACGAATATTACCGAGCGAACTGTAGCTCGGTTTCCATGTAGGCAAGTCATTTGTCGATTCGGCGTACCTAATTCGGTTATCTCAGATAACGGAACTCAGTTTGAATCTAAGGAGTTTACGCCCTTGTGTACAAAGCTTGGTATCACTTAGCGTTTCGCGTCTGTGGCTCATTCTCCGGCAAATGGACAAGTGGAGCTCACTAATCAAACTTTGTTGCACGGATTAAAAACCAGGCTGGAAGATAAGGGCAAGAATTGGGTAGAGCAGTTACCTCATGTATTGTGGTGTCATCGAACCACGCCTAAATCGGCTACAGGAAAGACTCCTTTCGAGTTAGCTTTTGGAGTCAATGCCGTCATACCTTCTGAAATACAAAATAAGGCGCCCCGGGTCATGCACTTTGAAAGGGATCAGAACCGACAGAACTTGGAGCTAAGTTTGGACTTAGTGGATGAAGCTCGGGACGGGGCCTACATACATCAGCTAAATTACAAGAATCTAGTTCGGCAACACTATGATTCCCGGGTCAAGCATCGAGCCTTTGTAACAGGAGAATTGGTTTTACGAAACTGGGCTATCAGTAGACCGCAAGATCAAGGCAAGTTGGTATCTAATTGGGAGGGACCCTACTGGGTGATAGAAGCACGACCTACTGGCAGTTACGTGTTAGAAGATTTGCAAGGACGGTTGGTTCCGCGAGCTTGGAACGCAACCCACTTGAGAAAATACTATCTCTAAGTTAGTTAAAGACAATATCGTGAGAAAACTAAGTCATTTATTCAAAGGAAAAGTCATGCCGGCTCGGTACAAAGTTGTCCCAGCTAAACATTCAGAAATAACAAAAAAAAAAATTTAAGTACAAGACAGCCGAGCTACGATGGAGGAGCCTGGAAAGTCACTTCTTCATCCATCGCCCCACTTGGATCAGCCGCAGGATCCTCTTCTTCTACGTTCCCCGGCAAAGGAATACCGGTATCTCGGCATTCCTGCTTGACATCATCAACCAGATCGAAGGGATCACGACCCTTAACAAAGACGTATGGGCCAAGGAATCTTCAGGAAGGCCCTCCACCGACCTGGGGCCTTTAAACTCATCCCAGCACAAGGTATACCTGCACTGAATAAGCTCCATGAACCGCCGGTTCATTAGATCCAGCAATGGCCCCTCCTTGAAGGTTTTTAAAGCGGCTTGACGCACCGCTTCTACTTCAGTCGGGCTAAGTAACTCGGCGGACTTCTTTGCCTCTTCTTCTAAGGCCTTCTGCAGGGCGGCCTTCTCCTTCAGGGCAGCAACTTTAGCCTCCAAGCCCTAGTACTTGGTCTCCAACTGGCTAGCTTAGTACTGAGCTCCTGGTTTTCTGTGTAGAGCTCAGCATTCGTGGCCTGGAGCTTGGTGACTCTGCTGGATTCGACCCCCAGCTTCATCTCCAAATCCTAAATCGCCTCAGTCAGCCTCTTCGACCTCTCCTGCTCATAGCTTTGGGCCAGAATATCCAAAGCCACAGTCCTCTTGGCCGTGGCTGTATAATTTACACCGACATGCAAAATTCGATTATGGGCCTTATAGAAATATTGCACAAAGTAATCATTCATTTCAGGGAATAAGCTAAAAGTCAGAAGTTTACCCGTTTTATCTGCGAAGCCAAAAAGGCTTCTTGCTTCGCTAACTGTTCGATGCTTTGCCGCATCTGGTTGCTCACCTCAACTATCTCCGTGAAGGAGCTGTGGGAGTCGGCCACTATATCCGAGTAAGGCTGGACATCTTCAAGCGGGGGCCCCGCCAGGTGAGGCTGATATACGGGCCGAGCTAGGGGGCTCGGTCTTTCCTTTTGATCTTTGAGGATGATCATTCTTTCCTTGGATTACGAGTCCAAGGGCCCCAACAACTCATCCGGGCTGGGTAGCTCGGCTCCAAAAGTGGAATCCGTCAACAACTGCGGAGCCTTGGTGTGTTTGGCCGCTTGAACCTCCGTGGGGGTCGGCTTGTTTTTCTTTGACGCTCTGGGAATTAAGGCGTCAGTGGGGGGATCGACCCCTTCCCCCTCTTGGGTAAGGTCAATTTCTGCAGGGGGTCTTTTTGAAGACCCCGAGGCTGCCGTCTGCTTATGGGATTTCTTTTTCCGACCGAATCCACTGAAACCACCTGAGAACAGAAGAGACAGATGCAAGAGTATCAGCAAAACCGAGCTAAGATAAATAAAGCTACAGTTAACAAAGTTCAGAGGCAGGTAATTACATTCTGGTTCAACATTGGGGACCCGGCTCAGCCCGGCCCAGACAAGAAGGCCCTCGGAAGGATAGTTAACCGAGTATTTCTCTGAACTGATATAAGAGTTTAAAATCTTATACTCCGACAACACTATGGATTGGACTTATCCCAGTTCTGATCTGCCGGCGCAGTGAACTCCAACATCGACAGGGAAGGTTGGCTTCGTCAACTTTCACCATGAAAAAACGGGTTTTCCAATGTTTTATGGTATCTGGGGAGTCGGTTGTAAGGATAGGTCCGTTCCTACATTTTTGCAAAGAAACCCATCCCGGCCCATAAGGATATTGACGGATGGTATAATATTGAAATAACAGATCTAGGGTGGGTCGAATTTTGGCCTCGGAACAGACGCACATAAAGCCCACTAGAAACCTAAGTGCATTGGGCACTAGCTGGCTCAGCCCAATGCCTAAGTAACTACATAGCTCGGTTAAAAAAGCTGGGACAGGAAATCTTAGTCCGAATTTTATATGGTGCTCATATACGCCGACCCAACCACTGGAGGTACTGGTTATTCGTTCTTCGAGTGTGGCCAGTCGGGTCGAGATAGCTGGGTCAAAGTGATGGGTCGATCGTAGGGTTTCTAATTCTACCCTAGTAAGTTCGGATTGTATTTCATCGGGATGAAAATCATAGGAGATGGCGGCCGCATCTACAGAAAGCAGTACAGATGTATCGGAATCATGCATAATTTCGAGAAAACAGAAGATCCCATGGATAAATTTAAACTAGCAGTGTATCCTACGTCCGATAGCAGTAAAAAACGGCTCATGCATCGTGCTTGCCGGGAAACTATCCCTAAGCCGGCGATTCAATTACAATTATCAGAAGGAAGAAGAAGAAGAATTAACTAACTGGAAGACGGGTTCAGACGAGACACGCAGATACCAAAACTCTTTTCCTCGGCCATGGAATGCTGCAGAATAATAATGAAGACGCGGTGGAGAGAAACGGTGGCACAAACGGGCACGGCGGAGAGAGGTTACATCACAAACAAATACAGAGCAAAATTGAAGAAGCGAGAAAATTTGTTTTGAAAGCGTGAAGGCCGTAATGCAAGGCCTTTTCTACTTAAAGGAAAATTCGGGAAGACAAAGTGTAGCAGACAAGCTAACCGCTGGAGCTATTAATACCGCCTCAAAAAACGGACAAACGTGGGAAGTCGTATCGAGCGCCTCGAAAGTCGCTGAGCGTGTCATGTCATGTCCCGACTCTTCAAAGGCCGAGGTACGCCTTTATTGATGAATTCAGTCTTTTTGGGTCAACATCACATTTATTACTTATGAATTGGCTAACGTATTATTTTCTTTTGGTCGAATTTTTATTAGCTGTAGCTCATGCTTTCCTTTTGATAGTTATGATATTCGGTAGGTCGGCAACCTTCTACTACTTTACTTGAAATTGTTTAACACTTCTAGTAAGTTTAAGTCGGAACAATCCACATTTCATGCTGGCTTAGGTCGGAAAGAAAATTTTAAAAGTGGTTTGGGCAGATATCGGGTGGATGCACAATAAATACCTTAGTCAAATTTTTGGCTCTGTAAAACACAAAAAAATATTAAATTTTAGCTCGGTAAAACATAATACTGGGGGGACTTGTTGGTGTGCATAAAAATAGGCCTTCATTGGGCAAGGCCCAATGAACAAAAGGAAGGATAAACAGTTAAAAGATAAAGATATCTGAAAGGTATAAAATCAAGTTTAGGTCGAAAAGTTCCATAAAGGTGAGTCAAAGACATAAGCTTAGATCGGTTTAAACCTTAGGTCGGTCCCACTAAGTTTTCCTATATTCATCTCAACGGGCATCACCACCGAGCCATAGAGGTTAGGTCGAAACAAGTAAAGGCACTAACACAGTAGGTAGAAGTCATAATAGGATTAGACATATATTTTGAATGCATTCAGAAATCACTCAGAACGATGGCGTGAAGAAAGCCATAAGTCAGATTATGATGACAGGAGCAGTTAGATATGCAGAGAGACGGAGCAGTTGAGAATGCTGATCATTACATTACAACAGACATAATCTGAGTCTTGATATAAATACTAAGTCTTCAGACTTAGAGAGGTACGCAATCTTTTACATTTTGAGCTCTTAGTGCATACTGTTTAACTTCTTCAACCTTACTAACTTGATCATCGGAGTTACACCGGGAGGAAAGCCCCGCATTTCTCCTGCATGTTTACATTTGTCATCAGAATATTCCACAGTCTTGAGTTTCCCCTTCATCTGTGTTAATCCGAGCCATCCAGCCCAGATTCCAGCGTTGCTTCTTTCCTCTTTGGTTAGCAGCTACAGGAGTGGACCTTTACCGCACAAGATTTCCTATTGGGCCACAAGAAGCATCCATTGACGGACGATTTGCGTCACATCAAAAACTTTCTCGCCGGCAACCATGGCCGGAAAAAATAAAAATTAAAAAAATATTAATAAGAAGCAGGACCTTCGCTCGCTGCCCAAGCAGCGAAGTTTTGGGAAACCTTCGTTGTCCTACAGCGAAGGTCCATTTTAAAAATTTAAAAAAAAAAAAAGCTTTTTGCAAAAGATTCACAAAGGAAAGAAGAAGAAGAAGAAGAAGAAGAAGAATAAGATCAAGATCGAAGAAGAATAAACGAAGAAGAAGAAGATCGACAAAGAAGAAAAGAAATTCAAAGGGCAAATTAGTAATTTCACCAAACAAAATTTTAAAATGTATCATATGTTTAGTAAAATATATCATTTAAATAACAAATCACTTATCAAAGGAAAAAAACAAAAGCAGAGTTCAATTTTGAAGTACTAATGTGACACGGCACAATTTATTATTAATTGCAAGACATAATACATCATTTACTGTTGTTTCCTATTTTCCTTTAAGTACTTATAAACTAATAAGAGCAAATCTACAATATTAAATGAGAAAAAAAAAATTAGAACTTTCTTTAGTATACAAAAATGTACAGATGAAGTAATTGTATCGAAATAACAATGCAAACTTTATGGGCTGTTGAAAGTGCACCGCCTTTTTTTAACTGACCTTTAGAGAACAACTTATGCAAAGAAATATATTTGCAATTTGCACACGCTGAACAATTTTAACGAGCTTTTCTCACCCAAGGAAAATCCAAATTTCCAAATTGGCCATGCACTTTTCATAACACAATCGGCTGTAAAATATAAGTACAAAAGAATTAGATAGAATTGATTTTTGATAACTGTTACAAACAGCAATGGAACATAGTTCAAACTTCACAACCCAACGTGTGCTGTGATCCAACAGCAAAGTTCTAGAGGACTAAACTTCAACAGATATGCACATTTTGGGGAAACATTATAGCATACATTTATGTATTTATGCCCCCCAACAAAGCAAATTATTCGATAAATGCCAAGATTAATGGTATAAATGTAGCATTTTCAATGTATGCGATGGAGTGGAAGGGATTGTTACATTGCCAGAAGACAGCGATCATTGATCAATCTTCCCTGTATATAAGTGTCGGGTATTCTGGATGCCACATGTTGTCCTCTACGTATTCTGAAATTTGTTCCTGCAAATGATGCAAAAAGAGTAAGAGTAGAAGTTGTAGCCAGAAAATCAACGATACACCACGCACACTATTGGTGTGTCAATCAGATCCTCTGACAAAGTTGCATATGTAGTCTCATATCCAGTATTGTAAGCATCCTTTCCCACTTTGGTCATGTTGTTTCATAAGTGTATGAGGGGAATGGTCAATTAAGGCCGCAAATTATCATAGCATACTTAATGAAATGTTTCCTGAGATCTGTGATAGCTATTTAGCAGATGATTATGAAATGGCCGTGAGTCAATGATTCGTGTCGTAAGAACTCATATTAGCCAAAAACTAGTAAGCACTTCAAGCAGAAAAGGTGTGGTGTAGAGTTAAGCTTTCCATAATAGAGTATACCTCATTAAGTCTGCGTAACTCTCGCCTGTCCATGGCACGGCATCCTTCTGCCAGACCCTCTTCCCTTGCTTCCTTAATGACGGCTGCAGCTACTTCCTTGGTTATATCACGTATTCTGGATGCAAAAGTAACGTAAATCGGAGAAAAAGTAAAATAGGGCCAAAAGTAGGAGGTAAAGCCACTCATTCACATATTTTAAACAGAAGCAATTTTGTCACCGCATTGCATTCACCTGGATATTGGAGGATATATGATGCCACCTTGCACCTCCTCCTCTGTCATATATGCAGCTAGACTGAAATTTTGAAAGGACACGGAAAAACTTAAGAGTTCTTACTTTTCAGGCTAAATTATACTCTAATAAATTCACATATATCTACATGATATGACCCATCCTTGTTAAGGATTTATTGGTCTTAGCATATGCAATGAAAAATATGAGGGTCAGAAACGTCCTGTTCTAGTGTTACTGACTGGAAAGGGCTATTCAAATGTAGACTGTAAACGAGAAGCAAAAAGTTTATCTTTATCCAGTTTTCAAAATAGAGACAGAATTGGAGACGTTACTTCGGCAAATTAAACTACGTAAACCACATAAAGAAGTAAAAAAACCTACTCCTTTGTTACTTTTCCAAGAATCTTAATTTATGGTTAGTTTTCTACCCATCTAAGACCTAAATTAATCAAACCTTTCACAATTTATTATACTAATGATAGGAATTTCCATAGCTTCTACTCTGATAGAAGGAAATACCACTCAGCTGCTGCTTGAAGCATGCCATCAGAGATGATCCTTGCCCCAGATAGAAGAGTACCTAGTCCTATCCTGTGCCAGACGGTTGCAAGTGTCAAAACAAACAAATAATAAGTCTTAGTTTGGAAAGTCAAAATTCGCCATCTTACCCTGGGAAAAGGTACATGTTGTTTCCCTGATTGCAGTGCCCAATACGACCATCTCCTATGGAAGTGAGAGTTGTTTAGAATGTTTACACATCAGAAGTGAATGTTTTAGCCTGATTAACCCAATATACAATATCAACTGACCGAAACAATTCTTCTTAACATGTAGTTCTTTTTTTGCAGACAAATGTTTGCCACAACCCATGAGAAGAACATATTTTCCGAAAAATCTCTAGCGTGACAAGAACATATCCTTCTAGACTCTAGGTTTTCAATTTTTCTTTAACCATAAAACTAATGCTAATGGAATAGGTCTGCATTAGACTTGAAGGTAGCTTAACAAGACATATACATGTTAATACTTCATAAAACCCCAGACTCATCAATGAAATAAGTGGTTGTCTGCCCTGCCAAAGGAGCATTACTGCCATGGTTCTGAAAATGTAACAATTTCTCCACGTTTCACCATCTAGATGTTCATTTATTTTCATTTTAAACAAGTCTACCTTGAAAGTTCTTAGCTTTCTAATGTGCGAAGGATTGTAAATGGTTTATTGGTTGAAAATTAAACAGAAAAGAGGGTCCATTTGGTGCAACTGAGTTAATTTATGATAAAGAACTGATAGTTTGATTGGAGTAACTTGATTATGAAGCCAACATTCCAAAGAGAAACATCAAGTTCAGTACAACCACAAATAAGAGGAGCCAAGGACTATGGCAGCAAATCATGAAATACAAGACATACCCAGGTCTACATGCTTGAAAGGGCTGCCACTAGCAAATATGATGTTGTCACCGACAATGGAATATGCTTCCTCAGGAGTGCATTCAGCTACCAAAGATCACGAAACAAATATAGAAGCAACTAGAACAAAATTAAAACTCATTCTACTAAGTGAACATGAAGTAAATATCAAATATTAAAAAAATACCGTTGCTAGTGGGGTTTGACATTGCGAAGATTGCTGGTCTAGTAGAAGTTGAACCCTTAAGAGCTTCTAATACCTGAAGACAGAAGAGTATTCATATAAACTAGAAAAGAATCAAGGAAAGAATATACTTCTGTTATTATGCAACCTCTGAGTTGACAACAGTAGAAAAGGGGATAAAGCGAACAAACAAAATATATTCCTGCTAGTATCATGGACAAAGAAAGGTTTAGTATGTACAGAAAAGTATGGAGGACAAATGAATAATTCTTCAACAAACTACTGGGAATTTAGTCCAACCATGCACGGATCGATGGAAGAGCAAGGAACATGTAAGCCAGGAAGACGACAGGCATGACCAACTACCAATACGAAGAACATCCTTCGTTGTGCCAGGAACTCTTTCATGAACTTGAATGATTGCAACCAATATATTCATTACACAACTCAAGTTCAAACACCACATACTGTTCTTTTGAACTTGTAAATCAAAATGGAAGTCCAAAAAATGGACTAATTTTTTGAGGGCTTAATTACTTTTTGCCCCCTATGTTCTGAAAATATATATTGCACGCCCTTAATTGCCATAATTGCCCTCAAAAGGTATTGTTGACATCAGCAAAAGTGAAGGGCAATCATATCAATTTAAGGGCAAACAGTAAAATTCAGGAGGCAACAGATGTGGTTTGAACATTTGGGGGGTAAACGTCAAACTATCCTAAAAACACAAGGGAGGAAAACTAACTAGCCGTTTTTCGAGGGACTAAAAGGAGCACTTTTGTGAAATATGAGGGATTAAAAAGGTTCATTATCAATTTGAGGAACTAAAAGGCTCATTTGCTGAGATGTAGGGAACAATTTTGGTGTTTAAAATGGACAGACTTTTTACTGAGACTAAAAAGATCCCTTTTATAAATGTGAGGAACTAAGAAGGTTCCTTTTCAATCTAAGGGACTAAAAAATCATTTACTGAAATGTGAGGGATCATTTTCGTATTTAGCTCTTGTGAATAATAACACAAATGTCAGAATATCAAGCCACAAAACTCAAACAAGAACAGAAAAGTATGCAACTGGAAAGAGAACATTTATGGCCTATATCCAACTATGCATTTGACTCAGCTTCTAACTTCTCATCCCATACGCACAAAAGGAAAAAACTAAAAATAAATAAACAAATCCAAGTTTGGCTCGCAAAACTGAGGCATACCTCCTTAGAGAACAGGCCTCCCACCGCAGACAAACCAAGGAGTACATCTGGCTTTACTTGACGCACCTGATTGAAATCAATCAAGCTTAGGATCAATCACCTCATGGTAGTAACAAAAAACAAAAATATTCCACTAAATACAGCTTCATAAGCCACTTCTTTTTTCTTTCTGTTTTTTTGAGTTTCTTTTCTACATAAGCCCCAGGTCTTGAACATAGGACCCTGGGGTTTACAATCCCATGGCCTTAAACACAGCCTCAAATTTCAATAATCAATTCAGACAACTTCCAAATGATATCTGAACAACAACAACCAAGCTTTTGTCCACTAAGTAGGGTCGGCTATATGGATCATATCTCACCATCGTGTACGGTTGAGACGCATTGATTCATTTATATTAAAAGATATCATGTCATGTTTTAAAGTTGTTTCAAATTCTTTTTCGGTATTCCTCTACCCCTTTTAATATTAATGAATGCCTCTCTATTTTCTACCCATCTTACTTGGGCATTTAGGGGTCTACTACGTACAATTCTAAAATTTATAATTATACAGGTCATACAGCATATCTATTCAATGCACGCAGAAAGAATGTTTAAGTCACTTAGCATTTTTCTACCCTATTTTCTGCAGCATGTCAAGTAAATCAACTTACTTAGATCAAAAAGCCTAAACCGAATAGAGTATGTCAAATTCCAAACTTACTATTTCAAAATGTCTTGTAGAATTGAAACCTTCCACCAAAAAGCTAAGTCAGACATTGATATCCAATCAAAAGTGCATCTGAAACACCTTATATCGTTTTGTTACTCCCCTATAATTAATATTGGTTTATCAAAACTAGACATCAACATGCAAGAGTTACTGGCAAGCTCAACTTCATTTCTGCATGTACTACTAGTATTTTGGTATACACTTGGACATTGTGAATAGAAGACTATGAAGCATAGGTCCTTTATAAAACAGAATCAGGAGGAAACAAAGAAGAGGAAATTTCAAATAGAGTTTGAGAAAGTTGATATCTTAACAACAACAACAACAACAACAATTAGGCATTTGTCCCACATAGTGGTAGTGAAAGTTGATATCATTATATGTGAAAAATGATTCAGGGTTGTAAAAAGTCAAACTTTTACTAACCACTTCCACCAGACTTGCTCCTTCCCTGAGCCCTTGACGATCAGTTTCATTCACCTTTCTTGCAAATGGACGAGCCTCAGGATCAATATCTTCACGTGCCTCAGTTATTAGGCCCTGAACACACAATAGAAGTTCAATTCAGATTTTCAAGTTTCATGAAAAACAGCTGAAATGCTTTTACCACAGACAGCTAGAACTTAAATGTCTATTTCCATTCAAGGAAAGCTTACAATTGAGTTGTTAAACATCTTGCTTATACGTTAACAAATAATTTTTTCCATCTTAAAACAACCAATGACCCAACAGATCTTGACCTGGAGCTGCATTAATGACTTCGGAAAAAAACAATGTTTTTCAGTGAATCATGTTGAATGCCAGGTTATCAACAGTTTATGAGACAATAATGTGGCTAGCAGGGAAGACTATTAAAACAAAATCTCAGGTCACAGAGGAAAGAGCAAAATGAATGCATTACAGGCACTTAAGTTTGTCCACTAATTATGTTGATACAAAATGAACACACAGAAAAGTTCACCCAATTCTATATTGTCTCGAAGTTCAAGTATGCAGGATAAATATTGGCCTGCGTACAAAAATCAAGGGAAGCAATATGTTAAAGATGAAACATAATGAATTAGATGAAGCTACTCCAAAGAAAAAGGTGGCCTGAAGCTGCAATTCATTAGCATTTTTAACCACTTATTGGATTCCAAGAGAATGCTTTATAAAGCAGGGTAGATGATCAAACTCATTCACACAATCTCTCTACCAAGAACAACCATTTCAGAGTCGGGTAAAATGACATAGTTACTGCATTAAACTCCACACCAATTATTGAAGAACAATATGGTAAAGTGTGTTAAAATCAGAAGCTTGAACAAATAATATTAAGCGTTAGAAAATTGATTACACAAGGAAGTTACTCACATTGGCGTCAACCACCCAAAATTGGCTTCTAGCACTTTCAAAAGCAATTTCAGTGTTTCCTAACATCCTTGCCATTGTCTTCCTGGCTGAATTAAGAACACCTATTCCTGCACTGCATTGACAAGCTTATATGAGCTTGCTTGCTTGCTTGCAATCTAACGTTTGTATGAGCATGCTTGCATACAGAACTTCATAATAAATTTCAAAAACTTTTGTTTTAACAAAAATTTATATCAGAAGAAATTAGCCAGTTTAAAAGCCAACTCAAATCTAATAAGATATTTATTTGGGCTTAGCAAGCAACTGTAATAAATTATGCGGACATTACAACCTAAATAAAGTGAGAGTGGAGTTTGGTGTTAAGCTTTTTATACTACCCCTTATTTCAAATTTATAACCAAAAAATAAACTCCCAAACTGTCATTCCATCTTCTTTTATCTTTCAAAATATTATACCTCCCCACCATCAGTACTTCCTTCTTAGAACACTAGCTAATCAAACTATATTACATGATTTCAAATGAAAAGTTACACAACTGCTACACAAGGTAAGAGTCCAAAACATTATACTAGTAACTTGAGAGCACATAATAACTCTGTGTTGCTGGGTCAACAGTAAATACCTTCTGCCCTTAGCCTTCGTAACATGATCACCACCATCTTTTTTATTCTTACCTAGCTTCTGGAAGGAGTTATAAGTCCCAATTCCCATAAAAAGGGGAAAACTATTTTAAGGACCGCCAACCTTGCTAAAGCCTATTTCCTTATCCACCAAAGGTAAACGTGGGCCTTCTGAGTGGTTACTTGAGTCGCAAAACCTTAACAATAACATAGCCTCTTACTTTACAATCATACACCGCCTAAGACAAAAATACAAGACTAAACACCATATCAATTTTATCTACTCCTGCACTGCATAGATTCATTAGCAGTTGTGAGAATATAACTTGCTGCTATTCATTAAGACCTGACACCTTCACATTAGGAATAAATGACTCTACTCATTTTAAAAGTAAATTTCTAGGTAGAGTTGGCATCTGTAGCTATTGGAATGTGTGTACTGAAGTTCTTCTAGTAGGTGATTTCATTTATATCCACTCAAGAATGAAATTTCCAGATTTATAGCCTAATTACTATCATAAAAATGAATGCACCAGGTCCAATTTAATGAATTAAAACCCAGTATCCAAAAAGAAAATTGAAGAAAAGAAAAACCTTTGAGCCAGACTTAGCATTACCTTCCAGCACCAGCAACTACAATCTTCATTTTAGGGAAGTCAATCATTGGCCTTCCTTGTGCTCTTACAGCCCCTAATAGACCAGCTATGGCAACTCCTGCAGTTCCCTGTATTGATGGAAACCTTTCACATTTCTACATATTATAACTTTTGACATGTGTTTTTGATGGACAACTAATCTAATTATCAAGAAATATTTTAATGAATAACTAAGAAAGCACATCCTAAAAGAACTTTCCAATCCCACTGTGATTGAGAACAGACAGAAAATCCAGCATATGGAGCTTTATGAAAAGGAAGGGGGGAGAGAGAGAGAGAGAGAGAAGGAGAAGAGGAACCTATTCATGAAACAAAAATGAAAATGTTGAGTAACTAGAAGCAATGAAAAATTAGTCATGATAAAAATGTTCAATAGCCATATTCAAGGAAAGATGGAGAAAGACAGTCAAAGGCTCAAACCACTATGATCTTCCCCATGGATTAGCAAGCGTTGCGACTATCCTAATAAACCCACTCCAGTAACCCACCACACCCATCCTACAACCCACTCATCTGCAATTATGCTTTCTTATTGTCCTCGTCTTCTCATTCTCCAGGAACTCCTCGCAGAATGTTACTCAATTCAATAGAGCCTTTTCTTGCAATAATTTGACTGATGGATCTCAAAGGTGCCACACATTCTTCTTGCGCAAGTAAAGCCTGCTTACTTCCGTTGTTATTGTTGAAAACATTTCAACTAAAATGCCAAAGGTTACTAGTGTAAATTTTACCTGAACATCATCATTAAACATTCTGAAGGTATTTCTATAACGCTGCAACAGCTTAAATGCCCACTTGCTTTGAAAATCTTCAAACTGCAAGAATTCAAAGTGCTATAAATATCATCTCCAGAACATTAACATCACAAAAAAAGAAGAAAAAGAACAATATGTAGATGCTTAATATCATATTCAAACTATATGAAATAAAATTGACTAAGTACCTGCACAATCACATTAGGCCAACGAGTGAAAACGGCCTTCATAAATTCATCTATGACAGAAAGATAATCATCTCCTTCAAGGCGATGCTGTTGCAGTCCCAAATCTATAGACAAACATCATAACAATAAGTCATCAGAAGTCAGAAACAAAAGTACTCATCCCCATTCCAGATATGGGTAGTCCAAACGAGTCAAAGACAAACCTAATGCAAACTACAATAACTTTAACATAGAAAAAGTATACTAAAATTTTAAAACGGGAACTTCCAGCCTTGATTAAGCATCGTAATAAAGAAATTTAAGAAGAAAATCAATGACTAAATTTCACTATGAATTAAGTCTGGGAAGGTGATGTCATGCCAAAATTTTAGTAAAGTTTTGGTGCTGAGAGTAAAGGAAACAGGGGAATGGAAAGTGTGCAAAAATCAGCTGACTTGATCATCCTAAGAGAAAACAAAGAAGCAATTTACATAATTCATCGGACATAAGTTAGATCAAATTCTACCACAAATGATATGGCAGAAGAAACTATACTTACATAATGGATCAGCTAGAAGCTTCTCATTATTAGTCCCAACATCAATCATAACAGGAAGTACCTAGTTACAAGAGAAAAAGAACAGTAAGTAGCAGCAAATGATCGAATACTGGAGTGAGAACTTATTGTTCACAGGATTACCTAAGGCAAAAGTTCAGAATTCCATTCAGTATAACCATGTACAAACCACTTGAAAAAGAAATTCTCAATGGCAGCGAAGCTAGAAAGTGTATAATCAAAACATGCCTACAAGTAGAACAGATATTCTAGAGAGGCAACCATATACTGATATACTGCTCTGGAGACAAGCAAAAGTAACAGAAATTTTGCATAAAGCTCATACAGAAGCATGCAGTTCTATTATCTAGTAATTGTAGCATTGATCTTTAAAAGATAGCACACAATACAATTACAGAATAAGATAGCCAAGAAAAAACTAAACTAAACCTCACAATAATCTTGCAGTCACGGCAAAGTAATAATATCTTCTTTGCTGATATAACATGTGGTCAACAATTAATGTTCAGATATCACTTCCTAATGACCCAATTTTCTTGCAGACCCAAGGAAATCATTAGTTTACCAGCTTTTAAGGATGGCCTATTATTTGATAGCTCATCAGTGTACATTTGTTTTGACAAGTGTTCATTACGGAACCTTAAGTTATCCAATTACATAGCAAAGATACAAGCACATGCATCAGGTCCTAATTCATTTGGATAATCCCTATAGCCATGCAGCCAACCAATACAGATGAGCATATAGAGTAAGAAAAATACCCGCTGAGGGTTTATCCCAGCAGCGGCTACATAGAGATCCAGCTTCCCAATAGCAATTCCGACTCCCTGAACTCCAAGATCACCTAAGCCTAATATCCTACTTCCATCTGTGACAACAATCATATCAACCTGCATCAAAAGCTCCATGTATCAGTTTTAAGTAACTTCAACTGAAACTCTGGTGAGAGTTCTTGAAATAGCAAACCTTTATAAGCATTTATTTGGGTAATACTTTCAAGATTTTCACTATGGTAGAAATGGCTAACCCTGGAAGCTACCTCAAACCAGAATTTTAAAGATTAGTAATGATATATAAATCAGAAAGCAGAAAACCTCCTCAGATGGCCAATTATAGACCATTGACATCATCTCTCCACGGTCTTCAGCACTGAAGTACATCCCCCTTGGCCGTCTGAACAATCCACTATAATTTTGGCAAACAAGGCCTACAGTTGGTGTGTACACTATGGGTGCATATTCCTCAATATTGTCAATCAATACCTGTCAATATCAAATGAAATGCACAATTCAAAACATGATCCATTAAATGCAATAGGAAACTGAATTCCAAGTTACCCAGAGTTAAATGACGCTGAGATTAAGAATTTCCTCCTCTCAACAATAAACTCCTTAGCACGTTGTCTATCAAAAAGGTAGAATAGAGAGATTGCAGTTTTGCACAAAAAGTCTCCCACTTCTACAAACCAACACCTTAGTTCCAGCATAAAGCCAAACTATATATAGTTGTCCCCAAAAACAAACCAAGAGATGTCTGTTGTTAGTGGTAATGCAGAAAATAAAAAATACAATAGCCATTAGTTAGTCCTAGTCTTTATAGATTCAATTGGTTCTTGCCACATCTAGTTCTACAGAACAACCCATTCCAGATTAACATATCTGGACTAGTATTAACCACATCTAGTAAAACAAAAAAGCAGTGTAAGAAATGTGCCAACCTTGTAATACATGGTCTCATTCCTATCATGCAAGCGGTTCAGTATTCGCCATTTTGCCAAAGCATTTGGATCAGATGGTCCATCTCTAGCATTCACTTGTAGCCTCTTGAGGTCTGCCACTGTTATCACACAAATAACACAGAACCAAGGAAGAAAAGAGGGCAATTATGATCAGGACCACAAAAAACTATTTTTCATTTTCAAAAGCTTTGAACACAAACAAGCCTTTATTGATTACATTTCCATATACATGATGAAGATACACAATAAAAAGCACTTCTGAACAACCATAACAGACATTCCAGGATCAACCGGTGAAAAGAGTAAAATAAAATCTTAGCTGGCAAATGGAATCATAATTTATGAGCAACTGCTACATCTAAATCACTAAGCATTGACTAGAATAAACCAACATTTTAAATATATTTCTTTAGCAAAATCAGAAACCAAAATCACAAAAGTTAATTAAATAACAGGTTTGTAACAAAATGATGGCCCTGTTTTGAAATATTGGTCCTAAAATTCTCAAGTTGATAAATCTGAATTCTTCTGGCCTGATTCAGAGCTTTCACTCTTTACAGAATAAATATTCAGATTTAGTAAGTCTGCCAATCATGCTTGATGTTGTCTTTTCTACAGAAACATAATCATTGGCTGAAGGAGACTTACTAAACCGGTCCACTTGCTGCTCAGAAGACATAATATTAGGAGGCAAAAGTCCACGGAGATTAAGGCGATCACGTTCGGTCATAGAGAATGCTGTTCCCTGGCATTTTTTAAAGATAAAATAAAGCTAAGGTTCTGCCCTTTTAGCTCACTCACAGAAGGTAGAAAATTTGTTCAATATACAAGTACAAAGAAACAGTCATTGTATCTTAAGGTGCTTGAAAATTGGAACATGCAGTTGTGTGTGTGTGTGTTGAATTCCAGCATAAAACAGCTGGTTTGAGCTTTTCTCTTCTCATGAGACCTTGAATTTAACTTTATAACTAAAATCGGTAATCAAGCCACATAAACTCATGACAAAATCCCTCTGCTGAGGATGCAACTTAAATCTCATTGCAGAGTAGCAATGTTACATCTCAAAGGGTTTGTTCCATCTGAAATTCTGCTCAAAAGTTTAAACAACTTTTAAGCTATAAAGCAATTATGATGGGAACTTCCATCGATTATGGATGTCTAGCATACTACCAAAATAACTAAAAAACCTGAACTGGGTAGGTTCAGCCGTTCAGGAGAGATTTAACAGGTCTATGCTTGTAGGATCAGATTATCAGAATCTACATGTGAAATTCTTTCCACAAAAGCATCAACTTATGGTGAACAAAAATTTCACTCCTTAAACTATTATTGCCCCGCCTTGATTTTTACAAACTACCCTCAATGTTGTATAAAAATACAAGATTAAAGTTGTGCCCCACCTAAAATTTACAAAAATAGGGGCACAGATGAAGATGGAGTAACTAACATTAACTCTTGAAAATTGTCTCACAAACCATATAGGTGCATTTACTTGCAAAACAAAAATTGTCTCTTCATATTTAGTCAACACTCCATAAAGTTTTTTTTTTTTTTTCTTAATAAAGTTTATACATGCAGGCCTTTAATGGTGTATCCAATAGCAAATTTAGTGGTGCAATAAAACAGTATTTAGCAAGTTAACTTTCAATTTCATGTTCCTCTTAACAAGTAAAAAGTAAGAACTCGTAACCTCTATTGTCTTTATGATATAATATAATATACTCCCTTTGTTCCATTAAAGAGTCCACTTTGTTGTAGGAGTATATCAAGACCAAGTAATATTCCTTTTTTTAACTTTTTAACAAAAAGGCAAAGTAGATTAGTGCCTCAACCTCACTGATTCTTCTTTCTTCTGCCATTTCATCTTGTTTTTACTTTATGAAGTTCTATAGTTTTATTTCAACTCCTTTTCTTTTTGTTACATTACATTTTTTAGCAGTGATATTCTTTTGTTCCAATCTTAGAATCTAAAAATATTTAAGATTCTAAAGAAAAAAAGAATATAGATAACTTCATAAAAATTTATATGCAGTTAGTTTAAAATAAAAAGTGAAAAATCCATAAAGCTTCTAAATTTTTTAGTCACAATTGATAATAAATGAGTGTTAAAGCAATTTCTGACTGATGAATACTTATAAAAAAAAATTAAATAATTTATTATATAATATTTGTAAAACATAGTATCGTGTTGATCGAGGGTTGGTTCCGCCACTGAACTATTCCCTTTACATTTCTTTTCACTGAATGTTCAGATAGCACATTAAACTCGAAGTACCGTCAATACTCCAGAATAAACTGGAGTGTGTTTTTTTTGCATTTTATTTCTCTGATCCTAAAAATGAATGATCATAATAAACCACCGAAAAAAGTATATGGAGCACTAAAGTAAACTATGATCTTCCATACACGTAAGCAAAGGATTGCAAAAAGTTCGAAATCCAGTTCCATTATAACTAAACTAATAAACGAACAAACAAACAAGGATGAAATCAAACTTCACCCAGTTGCACACGCATACCTTGTTGAACCAGGGATCGTGAAGAATGTCGAGGCTGCGTTTGTGAACGATGGTCGGACGGTGGCCTTCCGTTGTGGTAAATGATCTGCACGCCTTGGAATTCACCTCAGTAACTCTTTGCTGCAAACGCTTCAGCAGCGTCGACGACAGCCTCAATTTGTGCGGAAAATTCGACATCTCGGCAAGGACTCGGGAGCTCTCCCGCTACAGCTTCAGAGTTTCCGAAACCCTAGCTACGAGAATTGGAAAAAGGTTGAGAAATTGGGGAATCAAAAGGCAGAGTATGAATGGAAGAACGAGGACTGTAAAGTTCGAGCACATATGGGACGAGGAGGACGACTTTCTGACAGTGCTGCATTGGCATGTTGTACGTTTTGATGGAATTGTAGTACATTTTGATGGAATTGTTGTACGTTTCGATGGAATTGTTGTACGTTTCGATGGAATTGTTGTACCTCTTGCTTTTACCGCGGGGGAATTGCTTTTTTCAGTAGCGTTGAATTATTTGGGATCTAGTCAATGGATAGAGAAATATTATCAGAAAATACTTCAAAAAAAACGAATTTTTTCCATAAAAAATGTAAAAAAAAGCTGAAATTCCAGAAATAGGGAAGTTTTTATGGAAATTTCGGAAATCATGAAAGCGCAGGTGGGAACCTCGCTTTCAGTGGAAAAACTATCTCGTCTGCAGTTGTGAAGAAAGCGAAGTTGCGAAACTCGCTTTCTGAGGAAAAAGTTTTTTTCGTCATTTCCTGAAGAAAGCGAGGTTGCGAAACTCGCTTTCTTCGGAAATCGGGTGAAGGGCTGAAATTCCATAGAAAGCGATGTTGGAAACTTCGCTTTCTGTGTGACCAGAATTTTTTCCTCATTTCCTGAAGAAAGCGAGGTTGCGAAACTCGCTTTCTTCGGAAATCGGGTGGAAAAAAAAAATTCCACAGAAAGCGAAGTTTCCAACTTCTCTTTCTGTGGAACCAGAATTTTTTCCTCATTTCCTGAAGAAAGCGAGGTTGCGAAACTCACTTTCTTCGGAAATCGGGTGGAAAAAAAAATTCCACAGAAAACGAAGTTTCCAACTTCGCTTTCTGTGGAACCAGAATTTTTACCTCATTTCCTGAAGAAAGCGAGGTTGCGAAACTCGCTTTCTTCGGTTTTTTTGGAAAACTAATTTTCGTCAGTTACTGAAGAAATCGAAGGTGGAAACTGCACTTTCATTGGGAACATTATTTTGTCGGCAATTTGTTTCAGAAATGAAAATACTGAAGAGACAGAAGTTTTGTAATTCGATTTTTAACACAATGGGCACCCGGAGTACATGCCAAAGAAAGCGAAGTTTCCGACGTCGGTTTCTTTGTAAACAATTCGTAACATTGGTGGGAGGGGAAAAAATGAAAGCTAAATTTATTAAAAGATAGTGAAGTTAGCAACTTCCATAGCTCAAAAAATTGTTATTGAAAACTAAGGTGGCAACTTCCGTATCTTAAAAAATTTGTTGATGCAAAAATTTGAGAATAAATCGCACTTGCAACCGTCGCGTGCGTATAAAATAGTTCGGTTGCGTATAACAGTGGAGACGTTATATAATATGTACATATTTGGAAAAGATATTTTTAGACAGTAACGTTTTGACATATCACAATTTTTAAAAAAATCGGACAGAGTTTCCCCTGTAAATGGATCAAACTCCCTGTTAACAATTTCAACAGCAAATCACATCATTCATATCACGAGATACAGAGCGATTAACCTACTTAAAAAAAGTAACCACAAAACAATAGTACAAACATATTCAACCGCAAGCCACAGAAGGAAACATTATTACAACATCCTTTAACTATTGCAAATAAACAGTTCCCATCAAAATAATATTTTCAAAGGCACCCCCCTGTCCCACATCGGGGCCGATTGGTCGGCCTACGTTGTTGTTTCTGCATGGGTTCTTGATCAATCGATGGGTGAACAGGTAAAGAGAGAAGATGTGGGTCATCCACATTGCTAGGGGACTTCTTACGCCGCGCATATACTTTTGGCAGAAAAGGTGTGCTGTGTGAAATACTGTGTCTGCCAAAAGCTTGGAATGTATGTTCTTGAGGGGTTTGTTCTCCATGATGATGTAACTGCCCACCTAACAAAGCAGCATCGGTACTCGTGTATCCATCATTATGCCCTGGCTGTGTGCGCGATTCTTGAAACTGAGATAGATCTCCACCTTGCTGTACCGTGTAACCGGCAAAATAACTATCTTGGTGCTGTGAGTCATAATCGCCACCTTGTTGATGGTGTTCTGATGTAGATGGTGCACCATGGTCGTGGGTGGACATGGATGCTCCACCCTGCGCAGACCGTGAGAAGGACGTTTGCCCTTCTGTATGACGCGAAGTGGTTGCTCGATCAGCATCAGTTTGTATCCGACGAGTCTCTCCAGCAACTTCGAGGGCCCGAGCACACATATCGCGTACAGTAAGAAGCTTGGATTCAATTGGATACTCATTTATGTGAAGATTTGCTATAACTTCATCCAATGAACAGTATATTTGACTGAAACATTGACTCTATATATAGATATGAAAAAAAACAAAATTATTAGAACTATGAAAATGAATGTACGTATGTTAATGAAGTTGCGAAGGGAACTTACCCAATATTCAACAAGCGCTCCAAACAGTTGCATCCCTTGGTTTAGACGATGCGATGGATTGCCCACTAATAATCGGGTGATTCTGAAATACCATTGCATATAAGGAGAATGATATGGGAGTGGGTTATTATCAGTCAAACCCTTACAAATGCACTCTTCTGCCTCCATCCACCACTCTATGAAAGTGGAATGTTTTCTGGACCATTTTTCCCCAGAACGACCCCTACGGTCTGTACGGTGTAGCTTAGCATTTGTGTCAATATCTTGTGGCACAGATTGATACAACCCAAACAGACGCATGACCCTGTCTGGAGCATGCAACTCAACGACATCAAAATTGATCAACGGCACATGTGCATTCCATATTTCGCGTCCATTCAAACAGTAGGAAGGGAGTTCACGCAACTCCGATTCACAATAAAGTTGCCAAATAACTTGCGAAAAAATTATTGTTTGAGTGGACATTATGTCATACATGAATGGTGAATATATAAAAACAATACTTACATCACCTTCCAGAAGATAGTCTAACTGGCTCCGATAAATCCGCAACACGTGTGTACTGACATTTGGAAAACTCAACGGAAACATCCATCTAGAAAAAGTAAAAAAATATCAGCCATCCATCCGGAAAACGTTTTGAGAACCCAACCTATAAAAAGTTGAAATGCAAAATTATAGTAGTAGCTGAATTACCTGCATCCACGTGGCCCAGCTGAGATATTCCGAGCGTTGTTAGCGACATATTCATTTAGAATTGTTGGTCTCAATGTTGGAATTCTTTCCATGCCCACATCTGTAGCAGTACAAGTGGTCCACATATACTGGATGTGCCCTTCGTAACTGCCCTACACATTCCTCGATACAGGGATGCAAGAACGGCACTGCCTCAACTGTAATTTGGCACCTCATGTAAATTTTTAAACATTGGCAAGTACATTAATTTGCACTTCGTTCCAGACTTGTCCGAACAAATAGAACTGATAAACTGCATCAAACGGCATCTAGTATGTTGTTCCACCTCTCGAACTGTTGAATTTGGTGTCAGTGGGTGAAGTCTTGAATGTCCTGCTATGCTCTTCAATGCTAGGCGCCCACCATCAAAATCATCGGAGTCTGGCGCATAACCCAACAACTCCAGTGCCATATCTTGTCATTCCATAATAGATCGGACATCTTCATCGGCTATGACTGGAAATCCATGAACAGGCAATCCCCAAATAACGGCAACATCTTGCAAAGTCACGGTTGCCTCGCCAACTAGAAGGTGGAAAGTATGGGTCTCTTGCCGCCACCGCTCTATAAGCGAAGTTATCAAATGCCAATCAAGTTTTATTTTACTTGCAACATAAACACCGTGAAATCCAACATCACGAAGCACTCCTTCAACTCGTGCATCAAATGGATAACCATCCCACAAATAATGATCACATCGCCTAATGTCTAAAACAGGTACATCCGCATCATGCCACACTAATTCAAATTGGTGATTATGCTGAAGAGTCAACACAGATGGATCTTGAGGTCCAGGGTATAACTGTCTATCCTCCATTTGGCACGAAAATCTAAAAATCACAAAAAAAAATAGTTGTCAATGATTATTAATTTCATAAGCAACTGAGCGAAAATGAGAAAAACTTTTCATTTTTTATATACAAATAACTTCAACATTGACTACGTGTGCTAGAAGTGCATATAATCAAAACTAGAATAAGTTAGGATGGTTAAAACACATAAATTTTAAAGTACTTGCTACATATGAAGTCAAAGTTTAGTAATACATCACACATTGAAAACATAAATAGAAATAGGAAATCGAATACATCAAATTTCTAATAAATCATCATGTGTGCGCATTTGCCCTATCACGCAGTTGTGCAATATTTGGACAAGATTTCTGAGTGTGTCCATGTCTCCCACATGCCTTGCATTGTCTCATCCTTGAAGCATCCATCTCATTTGTAATTCTCAATGAAGAACTCCTCCCACGCCGAGTGTTCCGGCGCGCCACATTTGCAAACAACTTAAATGGTGACGCTGGCCAGTAGTCTTTGTGCAGAAGTGGAGAGAAATGATATGAGTACGTCACCTGCATCAGTTGAGATGTATAGAAGCCATCCACCAACTCTATGGCCTCGCGGCTCATCTTGGCACACACTTTAATTACATGTGAATATAAAATTTTATAAATTTGATATTTTCCACATGTACATGTCTGTGCATGAAGATTAACAGTGTGCACATTGTTACCCTTCGTACTATGTACCCCAGTCACTACTTGGAATAAATCACTATCACCATCAAACGCAGTTACATTGTGGTAGTTTGATCTAGACTGATTTCTCAAGAACCTTTTCACCACTTTGCTAGGCCAAGGATCGTTCGCCGTCACACATTTCTTTGCCTCCTTACTATATTTGTCAAAATAATGAACCAGGCGGAAGAAGGTGAATCGGACACAAGCCGTAACTGGTAATGCTCTTGCCCCTTTAAGTACACCGTTCAGTGACTCACTATGATTGGTTGTCTTAATACCATATCGAAACCCATCATCATAACAAAGTGTTCACTTCTGCAATGGTAAGGCAACTAACCAGTTATATGCACTATTACTTAACTGTCGAATCTGAGTCATAGTTGCATTAAATTTGCGAACCTGATGCGAGCGCGCAGCCTTGGCCATCAGATCAGTTAAAACAGGATTCTTGAATGTCTTACTGAAATTGGCCTTAACGTGGCGGGTGCAAAATTGATGATAAACATATAGTGGTTGCAAATGGGGATTGTTCGCAAATACATGAAGTATACCCAAATGACGATCGGATATTATACAAATGCCACGTCGACCATCGATGATATGTGTGTTCAAATTGTCCAAGAACCATGACCAATTTGCCAAATTTTCCTCATCCGCCAGTGCGAATGCCAATGGCAATATATGACCTGCAGCATCAATCCCAACAGCTATCAGTAGTTTCTCTTTATATTTTCCCCGCAAATGAGTCCCATCAATAGTGATGATGGGGCGGCAGTGCTTGAAACTATCTATGCTAGCTTTGAACGCCCAAAACACAGAGAGGAACGTCTTGTACCCAGAATTGACACCTTCTGTGTGTCTCCACTCAACAACAGTTCTTGGATTGCTTTGTTGCAAAGCTAGTAAAAATTGAGGAAGTTCCTGATACGATTCATCCCAATCTCCATACACCATCTTCTTCGCCTTTTGTTTACCAAGCCATGACTTCTTGTATGATATATCAATACCTAACCTTTCACGTCAGTCCTCATATCACATGGCTTGTACGAGACATTTGCATCCACATTATCCCTTACCAAACGACCCACTATATTGCAATCAACATTAGGATGATTACAGCCAACATTTTCAAGTGTACATGTGTGGTCAGAAATCTTCGTGGTAATTTCCCAGTAACCATGATTTTTCTTCAGAGGCCCTCGCACGCGCCAATTGCAAGCTTTGTCGTTATAATAGATACAACGAACAAACCACATTGACGAATTGGACTCGTATACTTTGAAGTACCTATGCACCCGAGTGAACCACATTTTCACTGCATGTTGCAACTTTTGTTTACTTTCAAATACCATGCCCTTCGCAAGCTCTGACCTAAAATCATCTTCCCACGTAAGTCGTCCACCATCCTCAAACATATCAGCCATGTGATATTTCGCAGCACCTATGTCATGAAAGAAAGCAATGGTAGTGCCTTCATCCTCCATCGGAATATTTTCCGGTGAAGAAGGTGTTGGTGACGCAAGGGTAGCATCTGACTCGTGGTAATAAGCAAACTCTCCTTCGCTACCATAATCATCTCCGTCTTCGTTTAGACAAGCGAGGCTTTCATCTGAGTCGCTTCCACCATCAAACGATGCTGCACTATCATAATCACCTCCGTCTTCGTTACGATCCTCGAGGCTAGCATCTGAACCGTGTCCCCCATCAATCTCTTCGTCATTAGCATATTCATCTCCTCCTTCTATATGATAATCATGCAATACGGATCCACCACCATATGACCCCGGATGAGTTAAATTGTTACCTGCCAAAATATTGTATGTCTGTGTGATACTCCCATGTACAGGGGGAGGACATATCAAACTTTGCGTGCTAACATATTCCCCAAATGCCGAAAGCTTGGATGGCACAACTTCTTGGACGGTATCCGACTAATTTCCCGAAGGCCCTGGTTGCCCATTACTAGTTTCTGGCCAAATAAAATTATTTCTCAAAACGGCCCCATACTGGCTCCACGAACCATCGAGACTTGCATGTCCAGATCCACCGTTAAGTAGTTCTGTAAATGAAAACTTCGGTGAGATGCCTACGCCTAAGTACGGTCCAACTATAGGTTGGATAGGTTCCTCAACCACCTCTTTCAGTAGGAAGAGTTGTACAGCCCCAGCGAAAGCGAAATGCTTAGGGATGAGGAGCATATCCTTCAAGGTTTCATCATCATCTACAGGGAGATATTCCCATATAGTCCCATGTTGGAAATTACTCATAGGATACCGGCAAAACACCCGTAACTTGTGTTGGGAAGGAGTTGTTCGGGTAATTTTATATAACATTTGCATTAACTCATCAAAGCGCATAGTCTCATCAACAGACGTAAATCGTTTTGCAGGGCAGCTATATTTAGAACCAGCAGGTCCTTCCTCAATACATCCATCCCAATATAGCGCGAGCTTCACAGAACACTTAGACATTTTGATCCTCTACAAGGTTATAGTCATGTAACCCTATGTTAACAGTGACGTAGCAAACTATTTGTACTCTATAAGTTATGGTACAAATGAAACTATGAAAAGGGGTAAAAAGTATAATGTGCAGTAACATAAACTAGTTATGTAAATCCGGCATACCTCCGCTCAGTTATTCTTCCAAATTCAGCTTTGGCCTTATACCTTTGTATTTGCTTCTATGATATAGATCCCTATAATGTTGACCAAAAATCACCTAATTAATACACCTCAATTTCAATACATGTAGTAACATTAAGCACAGTTCACAATTAAAGCCAACCACCACCAAGGAAAAATAACATAATTAACTCCAACCGTTGTATTTAGAGTCAATATGTAAAACGACCATGACAACCGCTGAATCTTAAGAAATTTACATGGAGGGTAACCTAAGTTCTTTAACCCCCTCTTACCAAGAAGAAACACCCAAACTAATTAATGACAATGGCTTCGAAAGAGAAGCCAAAAAAACTTAGAAGGGAAACGCACTACAAATTCCAGATTAACAGGAAAGCATGGAAAGAGAAAGGATATTGTGTGGCAGCACAACTTGATCGATCAATGGCGTTATAAATTTTTACTTAAATAATAGCTTCCAATCGGAGTATAACCCAATAATTTAGAATGAAATTCCCGCATTCTGTAGTCTAGAACATAGATCAGAAGCAGAATGGGGTTATTGCTCAGTTTACCAATAGGAAACAAGAAATCTCAAATGTATTAGTGTAACTGCCCCAAAAATAATAAGTTATAGCAAAAAATGCAAGTTTCAAATTTTCAAAATTGCTATAGCATTGATCAATCATAATATGAGGTCTAATGCAGATGGAATACAACTAGGTTATTCAACTGGAATCAGAGGTATTATGATTTAGAATATAGCTCATCACTTATTGAAGTATGATGGAAATTAGGCATTTCACTTTAAGCTTTCTTAGAAGTGTCAGTAATAGTTGAAAGCATTAGAAACCAACTTAGATATACCATGAAAATAAATTGTACAGCCATTACTAGCACAAATGAGAGGATGCTAGTCTAGCACAATTCAAATATATAGTTAAGGGTCAATCCAAGATCCTCAAAGCAATGCATCCATAACCAATGTACTTATACCATTCATGCCAACGCTTTTTCCAGAAATCATGCCAAAAGTTGAACATTGTTCATTGTCTAATCCCATTTGTGCCATTCAAAATTTACTTTTGAAGAGCTTGATCATACTTTTGACACCTAATGCACACAATAGACCCACTTGGCGACATGCTTCTCATTGCTCAAGTACTCAAAAGATGATTACCATACACAAAAGGACTAACTAGAATATCATACACAAATTTCTCCTAAAATATTTCTCAGACCAAAATAGCAGAGGTTAGTGTAGAAGAAACCTAATCTCAGTTCTCAATATCCATCTATGCATGCTAATAGAATGTTTACCAAATCTACTATATGAAGCGGGATTCAATAGTAGCACAAGGAAAATATTATGTTCATCAGAAAAGGGCTCCACCATAGGCCAATCAAGATTCTAAATGCCATAGGGAATACCTTAAAAAGCAGGATGACATTCTGAAGATAGGTATCTATAATGAATCTCCATCAACTTCAACATAAGAAACTTCACATTACATAGTACTGTGTATACAAATTTAGCTAGGACAAGCAAGGCCAACTATGCACATTGAGCATTAACCAATTATTCATAGATCTATCAAACTTACTAGATCCATGAATAAATCAAACAACAATTTCACTAATTATGAGATTTTACGTCTAAGGGAAACACACTCAAAACCAACATGTGTTATGAAGTGAAAAATTCTCACGTCAGATAGTGCTGTGCTTCCTGGATTTGCTTATGGAAATTCTGCTTGAATCTCCCATTTTGACCTATAATCTGCACAAGCCATATACTAGATATATATTTTGAAGCAATCAGGTACTACATTTCGAAACAACCTTTAAACGAAGAATGAAATCATTCGCGCAATGCACTCATCCAAAGCAGTGACAGGTTATGAACGGGGAACAATACTAAAATAAGCTTAAGTTATTACTTCAACAAGTTCATAGTCATAATATATTCGGCATGGAAATCTAGTTTAAAAATATTATGGGCATTTTGTCTATAATGGTGACATTCTTGGTGTAAGGTATAATATATAGCATATGTCATATGTAGACTAGGTATGTCTATAGGACTCATTTGAAGTTGGTTTCAAAAGATTTACAACGTTGCTATGGTAGCCTAAAGATTTGTAGCTCAATGAGCCCGACAAGTAAAATGTTACCTCATTAATTTCGGCACTAGCTACTCCATATAGTTCACGATCATTATCCAAAATGACTTTTGGTATCCCAAGCCTTTCAGCTATGTTGATAGCATTTGAACGCCCTGTAAAGATGATGAATTACACGAGGAACAAATGTGTTAAACTGGTTTCCAGTGCTACAAAACACACCAAAAGTTACAGAATTGATTCGCAATTTTCTTCCTTTTCTCTCTTTAGAAAATTCTAGCCCTGATAACAGATTATGGCAGTAGCTCCAAACTAAAAATATGGTATTCTGAATTACGTTAACGCTGAATGAAGTCACTATTTCCAAAGGAACACAAACTAATCAACAACCAACAATGACGAAAGAGGGGATGCCATAATTATAACCCTAGAGCTGCTGCAATTCCAGATTTAACAACTTCACTAGGATGCCATAATTACACCATCTCTTCTTTTACCATGCATACTGCTTGAGAAGGTAGAACTAGAACAAAACAACCCGCAAATTTCGGCATTCAAACACACCAAACCGCCATTTTCAAACATATACAAACTCTCCCATGGAAATGGGGAATTTTTTTTTTTTAAAGCTAACACATATATATCCAACCTACCATACAACATTACAGAGGCCAGCATTGCAATGTTCAGGACCAATTTCACAGTTACCATGCAGATTCCAACACAAAATAGAAATCCTTAAGCATTATTAATTTTGGTTTGCAGGAAAAAAATTACCGTGCAGTTGCCTTCTACTGTCGGCGAATGCTGATGCAATTGCGTCTCACTCCGTGCTGCCTCGGTGCAAATCCAAGTTCCGCGACACCGGGGAAGAGATTGGCCGGCAGACTCCGTGCTGCCGAGGACGAAGGGCTGCGCCGGAGCTTTTCTTTTCCACCAGCTTTTCGAGTTCTGTGGAAACTCAAAGTAAAACCGAAGTTTCTATGTTATAAGTTTAAATTGTCCCGAAAAAATTATGTTTCCACAGAAAGCGAAGTTGGAAACTTCGCTTTCTGTGGAAATTTTTTTCCACCCGATTTCCGAAGAAAGCGAGTTTCGCAACCTCGCTTTCTTCAGGAAATGAGGTAAAAATTATGGTTCCACAGAAAGCGAAGTTTCCAACTTCGCTTTCTGTGGAATTTTTTTTTCCACCCGATTTCCGAAGAAAGCGAGTTTCGCAACCTCGCTTTCTTCAGGAAATGAGGAAAAAATTCTCTTCGCTTTCTGTGGAATTTTTTTTTTCCACCCGATTTCCGAAGAAAGCGAGTTTCGCAACCTCGCTTTCTTCAGGAAATGAGGAAAAATTTCTGGTCGCACAGAAAGCGAAGTTTCCAACTTCGCTTTCTGTGGAATTTCAGCCCTTCACCCGATTTCCGAAGAAAGCGAGTTTCGCAACCTCGCTTTCTTCAGGAAATGACGATAAAACTTTTTCCTCAGAAAGCGAGTTTCGCAACCTCGCTTTCTTCACAACTGCAGACGAGATGGTTTTTCCACTGAAAGCGAGGTTCCCACCTGCGCTTTCATGATTTCCGGAATTTCCATAAAAACTTCCCTATTTCTGGAATTTCGGCTTTTTTTTACATTTTTTATGGAAAAAATTCTCAAAAAAACAATACAGACATATATACACACATCTTATCTTCTTATCTTATGGCCCTGTGCATTTGCTCATTTTAAAAACAAGTTTGGGCTCTTTTTGGTTTGAAACCAAAAAAGAGACTCAAAAGTGTGTTCGGTATTCCATCCCTTAAACTTGGTTTAGAATTATTTTTTTTCCTCCACCGTCCTTCTTCTTCCCCTTTATTCTTCTTCTTCTTCTTCTTCTTCACTCCCGCCGCCGCACACCGTCGCCCACCGCCGCCGCTGCCATCTCATCTTCACTCTCTTCTCCTTCTCCTTCTCCTTCCTCCTTCTTCTTCTTCTTCTTCCACTTCTTCTTCTTCCTATTCTTCTTCATCCCCTTCATTCTTCTTCTTCTTCTTCTTCACTCCCGCCGCCGCTGCCATCTCATCTTCACTCTCTTCTTCTTCCTTCGTCTTCTCCTTCTTCTTCTCCTTTCTCCTTCTTCTTCTTCTTCTCCTTCTTCTTCTTCTTCACTCCCAACGTCGCCCACCGCCAAACTCTCATCTTCCTTCTTCTCATTTCTTCTTCTTCTTCTTATTCTTCTTCTTCTTCTTCCTCCTGCTTCTTCTCCAAACTTCTACTTCACTCTCTTCTTCTTCTTCTTATTCTGGTTTTACTTCTTTTCCTTCTTCAAGGAAGGAAAACGAATGAGATTGACAGTACCAAGCCCAGATCTAGGTCTTCTTTTTCGCCCGCATGGGGCGCCGGCAAGGGGGGGGGGGGGAGAAGGGGTGAAAAGGTGAAAGGGGGGAGCTACAGGAAAAAAAATTTTAAAAAAAATTGGCAAAACAAAAAGGGGGATCACTGTTAACTAGCGCCGCTTCGTCACAAAAAAAAAAGGCCTTCAGCGTGTGTACATTTTCGTCATTTCATCCAAGTCTACTGTTTGTGTTTGATTATTTAATTATTTCTTATCATACGAACGGACTAGAATGCCCTCACGTCGTCTCTCCAATGAAACGGATGACCAGCAAGGTGTGTTTCTCGACTAATCGCTTTCTTCCCATTTCACTCCTGTGTTCGTCATTCACATGGCTTTTTGGTCTCTTCTTTCTTTTTAGGTTGTTCACTCTTTCTCCTCCCAACAATTCAAGTTGATCTTTATCTCGCAACTCTGGATCCATTTGGTTTCATAAACATACCCGGCAAATTCCATCTCCAGCTGTTAAAGCTCCCTAAATTTGGTTTTCTCAGCCATGGAGGTTAGGGTTCTTAAGGGAAAAACAATTTACAGCAAGAAAATTGTAGCTAATAAAAGCTTCAGACAGATTGTCAACAGCTTTTACGAGCTTGAACCGGTCTACGCAGATTTCAATTTTGACTCAAAAGCATGGTCGGTGGGCCTACTTTGTCTACCGGAGCCATCAACCGAGAAAACCGTAGAAGACAGAATTAGACGCCCGTGGATCGAATGGTTTGACAGAAAGCTAGACGAGGGAAAGCCCATTCTTTACGTGGCGTTTGGGTCGCAGGCGGAGATATCGCTTGAGAAATTCCGAGAAATTAAAACTGGGCTGGAGAAATTGGAAGTGAATTTCCTGTGGGCTGTGAGAAAAAAATGAATCAGAGCTTTCCGGCGGATTAAAAAACAAAGTTGGAAGCAGAGGCCTGGTGGTCAAAGAATGGGTTGACTAGAGGGAAATCCTCGGCCACGGAAGCGTTCAGGGGTTCTTGAGTCACTGCCGTTGGAATTCGGGCTATTCAATTGTAGAATTTGCCTGGCTTGTTGTAGAGGGTATCTGCGCCAAGGTTCCGATTTTGGCTTGGCCCATAATGCCAGAGCAGCCGCTGAACGCCAGGTTTGTGGCGGAGCTACGACAAGATTGAGTAAAGGTTCTGATCCAAAACACCACTAGGGTAAGCAATAATACTTTATATTCCATATTTAAATTAAAGTTTGAATTCGGGCTATTCAATTGTAGAATTTGCCTGGCTTGCTCTTCATTTAATTTTGTGCTAAATGTTTTATATTGAATCTATCACTTCTTTAAAGTTTCTACAAACCATTTATTGGTTTTCCATAATGCCCTGTGTTATTCAGTGTCTGAATTAGCAATTTTTGCAGATATGTTTTGTATTCAAATATGCATTCATTCTTGCCTTGCAGCAGCACTGTTTCCTAAAGCCATTTCATAGGAAAATGGAGTACAAAATTTTACAGCTTACACTTGGGCATCTCCATGTAGTAGCACTTTTCTATTACCCTACTTATAGTATGAGAATTTAGATGGAACTATAAAGTTTAAACTGAAAAAACGTGCAAATGATGTTTTGGTTTACTTAGATTTTCAAATCAGAAACTCTATTATAAACATGGTGTTTTCTGAGTCTAAGTTTGGTTCTTTCTTTTAGCAGAAGAGAAGAGAAAGTAGGAAAATGATAGGTTCCTCTTTCTAAGGCAGTCTACACAACGGTAGCTCTTGATAACAAAGATAAAGAAATCACAGTACAGCTTGGCCAAAACAAAAGAGCTTCTATTGGGATCCAAGATTTTGCCCCAGATGATCAAACATTAAATTTCTCATTCCCAATCCGAATTTACTAACTCCTAGGAACTAAGTAATTTTTGAGCTTTCCAAATGTTAGTTTAACTTGCTCCATTTTGGACTCCCTAACTGTCACTTTTGCATTCTCATTCTTTACAGTGCAACTAGAGAATTCAAGTTTCTTTACATTTACAAGAGTACAAAGCACTAAAAGGTGGGTTCCTATCTTGGTAAAGGGTTTGAGAATATGTTTGTATCCTAGCCTTTGTTTTATTCTTATTATAAGATCTTATCATTCCCTCAGCTCTGTAAAGTTTTTCTCTGTATTGCTATTTAAAATTTATAGAATATCATGGAATTATCTAGCTCCCAAAATTGTACTAACTGCTGAACTTTCCTGTGCGTGTAGAAGGCATTTTACTTGAAATCTTTATCTTTACTGCCTTAAAAATTTATACCTACAGATGGCTCACATTCATATATTTCCTTCTATGCTGATTTGAATGCTCATAAATCATAACATGTAATGGTTTCAGAGGTGTTCCATCTTATGAAGCACATGATGAACCAAGAGTTCATTACATTAGTGTAAGAACAGGTATATTAGATGAAATGTCACTAAAGATTATGGAAAGGCATTCAAGCTTCTTTATGAAATGTCAGTCATGCATTGAGTTTTTTGGCTTAAGAGCTTCCTGGTCCTATTATGCATGTCTTAGCATTGAAAGATAATATTTGAAATACTTATTTTGGGAAGGGTCAATTTCTTCAATTTTTTGCAATCAAACTTTGCCCAAGAATCAACAACATTCTAAGCCTGTTTGTGGTTCAATCAAAACTTTTTTTTGAGATTCCCAATGTCGAAGGTTAATTATTTTTCTTTTGCTTTGGATGTTTGAATCCCAATTGGAAAGTTTTAAAACATTGTACATCATTTAATGGTTCTCCTGTCTTTTCTGATTTTAGATCTTAGGATGAAGTTGTTTAGAGAAATGTAAATTTAATTTTGAAGATTTATCTATGTTCTATTCTCTGGAGCTATTCTATTGGTTCTTGGGCTGTTTTGATTATTTGCATTGTGTGATTAAATGTAAACCTATACTCTTGAGTAATGATATTTGGTTAAGCAATTTAGTTTGACTTAATGCTTAGTGGGAATGTTTGTTGTACAGGTGATTACTGAGCATTGATCTTGAATAAGTGGTTGGAATCAAGGACATTTTTTAGCATTATTTCCCTATGCATCCGAAGAAGATTATGAAAGTGTAATAATTTGGTTTGTTTTACCAGTGAAAGAAGAGCAATGTTTTACCAGCAGAAGTTGATGCTTTTAGCTTGCAATTAACACGTTCAAAAGTCACTTCCGCATACTCTGTTTCTCACATATTCATGTACCACTTCCAGGGCACCGCACACAGTGTGGTACACCCACAACTAGTGTATATATATATATATATATATATATATATAAAGCCCCAATCGCCGTTAACAAACGGCCATTTCGTCACAAAAAAACACCTCAACTAGGTGTCTAATTTTGTCTTTTCACAAGGCCTAATGAGTTCTAAAAATTTTCTATTAATTATTTTAGGGGCATACTATTTGCAGTAACGGTTTTACTATTTGCAGTAATAATTTTATGTAAAATGTCTTTTTTGCCCTTTAGGCTAAAAAAAAAAAGAAAAACTTTATAAATATCAGTGGGAGGAATTGGGCTGAAGCACAAAATCAGCCATTCCTCCAATTTCTCCCATTTCTCTTCTATGCTGTGTGCAGACTAGTGGAAGCACAAACTCAGCCAAATCGGATAAAACTCCAGACGAACTGGATCGGCAAAGGTGAGTTACTAAAATTAATAATTGTTTCTTTCATGTTTTGTTTGTTGTTTTGATAAATTAGTGTATAATTTGGCTGACTTTGTTATGTTTTTGCCCGGATCTACGATTAACCGGCCATTTTATGGCCGGATCTGTGAAATGCCGTCCGAGTATACACCGAACTGGACTGAAAAAAAGGGGCAAAAAACCGCCGGACGGCAGCGGTATTCCAGTAAGGAATGCTGTCGGCTGACTATCGCTGGAAACCGGCGGTAGTCAGCAGAACAAATATTGCAGATGCGGTATTTGTTCCCCGAAGACCGCCGGAGAACGATGGAATTTTTGGAAAAAAGACCGCTGGAATCCGGCAGTCTTTTTGGGGAGGCGGTAGTATTTGTGGGACTATTGCCGACCACCGACGGTAGTTTTTTGGGAGACTTTTTCCAAAAAATTCCGCTGCTACGGAATTTTTTGGAAAAAGGACCGGTGGCGGCTGGCGGTGGTCTCTCCGGGACTACCACCGGCGGTCCTTTTTCTGGAAAAAGAAAACGCCGCCGCCACACTTCGGCGATTATTTTCTGGCAGGCGGCGGTTCTTTTCTGTCGATTGTTTGCCGCCAATATTTTTAATTTTTTAATCTTCAATTGTGTTATTGTTCCTTATATATTATTAATTATTTTCATATTTATAATTGCGTGTACAATTGTATATTATCAATTTTTTTCCGTGGAATTTTCCCCTACAATATTTTTAATTTTTTAATTATCAATTGTGTTATTGTTTCTTAAATATTAACAATTATTTTTGTAGTTATAATTATTTATGTTCCTTATCTATTTTTAATTTTTTAATCTTCAATTGTGTTTTGTAGATGGCAGAAGCGTTCAAAAAATTGAAATTAAAATTAATCAGAATAAAAAAGAATGACAATTTACAAATTAATGAAGCCAATGAGGCAACAAACTCTGCCTCAGAGGAAATAGTTGGCCGAATACCTCCCACTGCATCCTAACGCCAGAGAAGGGTCCTAGGAAGAGCGCATGGTTCTTCTCAATTGTCAAATGCGAGGGCGGTGGCAAGTAGTAGTGATTACGGTGAAGCGGAATTTGCACAGCTATACACTGGAGATGCGGAGGAGGAGGTAGCTCGGAAAAATGCTGAACGATATGAGAGGGAGATGTCTATGTCGCAGGGGTACATAAAATTTAATTCTGGGCGAATGGAGGATGAAAACGAATGGGCAAATGACCCCAACTAATGAAAGCGGAGTGAAAAAGGCTTAATGCTCTCCTCATGTAGGTCGATTTCAGGAACCGGGTCCGGAAGGGATGCCGGGTGGAAGAAATATCGGCCTCTGGATGGTCCGATTGACGGTGGACCTTCAAATCCAGAATTGTTAAAGAGATTTAAGGGTCATATTGCCTACTACATATAGCATCGACATGTATGTTATTATTCTTTATTATTTATTGTGAAATACTTATTATATATTATTTATATTTATGCTTAATAAGTTGGTGTCTAAAATGTGTTAATTTATTTATTAAATTACGTAGGAACGTGAGATATTGACATGCCATAATGGGCACGAGCGGCTGCAAAGGTGGGATTTAGTCGACGGCAAAATGAAAAGTATAGTGGAACGTTCCGGGTTGGGACATTTGGTCTGGTGCATGCATCCAGAGTTAGACTCCGCACTCCTCAGTGCCTTTGTTGAGAGATGGCATCCGGAGACCAATTCATTACACATGCCGTTCGGAGAGATGAGTATCACTCTCCACGATGTGGCCTACATATTGGAAATTTCGATTGACGGATTTCCACTTCATTGGAAAATTAAGTCGTCGGAAATCAAGGAACTGCTTCTAGAAATGCTGGGGATAGAGGAAAAGGAGTTCAGGGAGCGAGATTTTGCAAGTGTGAAAATGTCCCTCCTTCGTGCCCATTGTGTCAGTGGACATGTGGACCTTGCCAATTCTGCCACAGGGTTTTTGTTATGGTTGGTTGGAAATACCCTGTTCGTTGATAAGAAGAAAATCCACGTGCTTGGGCATTATCTGCCTTTCCTCCACGATGTAGATAAAATAAGCGCACTCTCTTGGGGAGGTGCGTGTCTGACCAACCTTTATCGCAATCTTGGAAGGGTCTCTAGGGCGGACGGTGCCCAATTAGGCGGGTGTCTGACATTATTGCAGGTTTGTTCGAATCTATTATAAATTATTTTCATACTTTATACTGGTTCATTAACATTATTAAATTTTTTTTTTCCTTCAAACAAAAGAGTTGGATATACGAGTACTTCCCAATGTTTAGTCATCCGAAGATGAAAGAATGGGATGTTTCCTTGCCTGCTGCAGCGAAGTGGCACATAGGCACCGGGAGGAAGCGTGAGCCTAAACGGGATTTGTTGTCCTACCGCTGCGCCCTAGATATATTAAAATCTAATGAGGTAATAATCCATATTTTTATATCATTTAAATGTCGTACAGTTAATTAGTGTATATCCTAATTGGTCGAATAATCACTAACGTTCTTGCAAATAAACTAGGTAAATTGGCTTCCTTTCGGGCCAAATCCTGCACGCGTGGACCCGATCACATTGTTCAGGGGGCTTAACGAGCCCTATATGCCTGATCGGTTCATGCGACAATTTGGGTACTCGCAGTTGATCCCTGACAGAGTTTCTTCGCTAAAGAACTGTAACAGAGGCCCTAAAATTCGTAAGTATTCTTGCGTGTACGAGACAGATTTCATGGCTTGGCAAATGTACAAGAGCAGGATGTTAAAGGGGCTGCAGAAGGCTCAATGGGCCGATCAGGCGTGCCCTGAGTACCTCGACTACTTCCAGACGCGATCACACGCTCGTGTTAGTCCGGACGACATGGAAGTGGAAGAGACACCCGACCCCAGATAGCTACCAACGGTTGCGGTAAGTACATGTGATTTATGTGTATTTATGTCAATTTATTATTTTTGTCACTGTTTGTTTAAATACCTCGAATTTTTCTTTCTACTGCAGCAACTCCAGTACATTGCTAGTATAATGTATCTAGCTCATCCCCGGATAAGGCATTCCGTACCTAACGACGTGAGGAAGAGGGCCATAGAGGAGGTGGCTAGACATTTGGAGGATTTGATGCCCGCACTAGAATAAGTTGCGGGAACATCATGTGTGCTATGTTATTGACTTTTCATATTTAGTAATATTAAGCAAATTTTATATCTTCTCCATTTCTACATTATTGTCATGTAGTATATATATTGTTTGATGCATGCGTTTGATCGTTCAATAATGTTACAATTACGTACAAATGAAACTTGCATATAAGTTACTTACATTGAAAAACTATTGGATACGAAATACATGTAATACTAATACTCAGCAGTGAATTTATTTACAAATTCACCCAATCGTTGATTCAAGTGAGTTTTTTAACTGTGCATTTGTCCTGAGGCCCTGTTTCTACGTCGGATAGATTGGGGATAGCAAGACCTCCCCTGTCGTTAACAAAGCAATGAAATGATTTTACCTTATAAGATCCATATTGATGAAACTGATCGGATCATTAGATACGCCGGCCCCCCGCCACTCAATCGGAAGGAAAGTATTACTCTGTTGGCCATATAATATAACAACCCTCTGATACTTCGTGGCGACAAGTAATCCACACAGATGAGAATCAAACCAAAATTGATCTAACGCCGGAACTACATAAAATTCTATCACCCTGCATGCTAACTCGTAGTCAACTGGCCCAAGAACTTGGCGCCAAAGGGTAGATTGATCATGCAGTTCTTCGTGCAGGTCTCTGCGCACTTGATGCCAATATTCCTCATCTGCATCATGTACGAAATAAGAAATTACTCTAAAACCACAATGTCTATCGGCCTTCACATTAACGTGCTCGGTAATGTAGTCGAACACGAACTGCTTCAGAAATAGGGGCATGTCGAAAGGCCATTCAGAAGCGTTTGGCCTCACAACTCTTCTTCTCCTCTGTCCGCATGTGGATCTTCGACCTGCGATTGCAACTCATATTAAATTTAGTATATCGATAGCTAATTAATCATTATGATCTGTGCAGGAGAATTAATATATGCACCTCGTTGTAATGCATTCCTATTGGTATACTCGTACCCTGATAGATCTCGCTGGGTCGGATCGTGTCTCGGCCATCCCCTGTGTGGCCTATTTACCGGCTCAGCTAAATCAATAGTTTTCGGATGAAGAGCTGCATGCACGGCACTCATCACTCTGTATATGTCAGCGCTTGGACGAATAATGGTCTCAACAAACATTTCATGCATTCGTCCTTCGGCGCTTTGACTTGCCTCTGCAGTTTTCGGAATATCATTATCTCCCAAGTGCAGCGTCTTCCAGAAGAGGTCCACGTCGACAGGATCAATTGGACGATATGCTCGCACCAACTGTTGCATCTCACATGCACATGGCAAGCCGCAACTTGTTCGGAGTTCACAACCACACAACGAACCATCTTCTCCGATGATGCCAACTCTTTTGTATATTCTTCTTCGACCATTATAATAGCAGCAAAAGACAGTCTACCATTCAACCTACTATACAGTAAGTAGTCACTCTTCTTGTATGTTTTACTGCGGGAAGATTTCATTGCAGTCCAAATTTTGTTAAAGTGCGCCTCTATCATAATATTAATCCCTTGAAACAGACCTGGAAATGCTTTCATATCCGTCCCAATTGCCTTTTTTAACTGTGCATGTACACTCTCGACCCTGAAAGCCAATTAACATTGAAAATCAAATTCTCACACAAAGCATTGTATAAAGTATCATAAAATTATACAACATAAACCAATATAAATTAAAGCTATAATGAACTTAGATGTTCGTTGTGCTCCCTCTGTAATGATTTATATATTTCGTCCAACAAGATACAAACTTGTCTGCGTGGCGATCCAACCATGTGTTTTTCAAGTATGGAATCACATTTCTAAATTTAGACTTATTTTCATATCTAGTATCAATATATTTCACAGCTTCCGTGAACTGTTCATATGTCAATGCTTTCACCACTTGCCCCAACGATATAGAAACACATCCGTTGTAGTTTTGTCGTTACCAGCCGTTACTACATGTTTCTTTACATCAATTTCAATGTGTCTCCTGCACAGTAGTTGGGTAGCATGTGGGAATACTTTTTTCACAGTGTTCATTATGGCAATCTCCCGATCAATGATGACCACATGTGGGTATTTGTTGTCTTCGAATAAATTCATCAATTGAGTCATGGCCCACAAATAGCTCGGGGTAGTCTCGTTCCTCATGAAAACGAAAGCAATATGAACATACTGAGATATGGGGACATGAGTCATTATCTGCAGAAGAGGCATGTCATACTTGTTTGTCTTGTATGTCGTATCCATAAGCAAAACGTACGGAAACAAACCAAGTAGAGAAGGGGCTTTCTTGTGTGCGAAGAAAATGTGCCCGACTGCATTACTATCATCGTCAGCTGTGTGCTTATAGAAGTATTCGTGATCGTGCACAAGTTTGAAGAAATATTGCATGTTAGTCATATCTCCCCTCGCCTCCCTTATACCTTTTGCTGCTTAATTGTACACATGTCTTATGTTGTTGACATTTTGAGATCATCCGCTTGCAACTGGGACAATATATGCTTTTGTCTGATATTGATACTTGACATTTCTGCAACTTTCTTCTTCTCCGCTTCTGTTAGCCGTGAGTGCGATGAATGTCAATTTCGAACTTGCTGTAATTCATGATTGTGATTACCATTTCTTATCTCTAACTTTTAATTTTCCCCAGCAATTTCGCTCCCATAAGGTGAAATGGACATTTTATCAATTTGCTGCTGGTATTGTTCCGCCTGCTCTTCCCTTCAGGTAGGGGTGGCTTATCTCTAACTGTTCCTGATCTATCGCACCCTATCTCAACTAGCCATTTTCTCCCTCTTGCAAGGAAAATGCCCAACGCTTTCGAATAAGATGTAATTTTTGCCATCATATTATTTTCAAATGCTGTAGCTTTGAGCCATGCAACCAAATTTTCCTTACTTCTAAACTCTTCGTCCGTTTGAAATACCTCCGTGTGGTCAGAAAATATGTCATCCCTCTCCAAACGGATATCCTGTTAATACAAAACGATGGGTAAGCATACTAAAACCCAAAATTTAGCGGGAACCAATAAACTTTTGAATAATCTCATCTACGAGAGGTGAGAATGTGACAAAATTCTACATAACATAGGGGGAATATTTTGTAAATCTCCCCCCTGCGGGATATCAAGACCTTTTGGCTGAGAAATCGAAAAAATTACCGCCCACCGCCGTAAAAATACCACGCAACTGGCGGTTTTTCAGGCAGACGACCGGACCGGAAATACCGCTGGAATCCAGCGGTCTGTCACTGGAAAAACACGCCAGAATCCGGCAGTCTTCCGCCCCACACTACCGCCTTTGGCGGCTTTTCCGGTAAAAGACCGCCGAAAGCCGGCGAAACTTCTGGTCAGAACAACGCTGACCAGTGGCGGTGGTTGGCCTAAAAATACCGCTGGCCCCCGCGCGGTGTTTCGCCGGTGACTACCGCCGGTGCCGATCACCGGCGGTAACCGGCGGTCCTCCTGGGTTTTTATAACGCTGCCCCCCTGGCGCAGTGTTTCATCGGCTACTAACGCCGGTCACCTGCGGTATTTTCGGCAAGAGTACCGCCGGTAACCAGCGGTCCTCCTGGGTAAAAATACCGCCCTTCGCCGGGCAGTATTTTCCCTCCCACTATCGCCGGTTTCCGGTGGTACTTCTGCCGAAAAACCAGCGGTTTTCCGGTCGAAATCCTGGCGAGGAGATAGTCTCCTCGCCCGGATTTTACATTTTCGGCCAAAACTGGCCGGATAATCGCAGATCCGGGTCTAAATCAAAAATTAGACAGATATTTTTTGTTAAGGAAAAATAAATTTCACGTAAAAAAATATATACAGTTATTACATACCGTGTAATAGTCCTCTTGTCTGTCTGTCATATTTAAATACACGTGTGAATAAAAAATGAATTACTGACGGTGAATAGTGAAAATAGGCAAACAATAGCATACAGCTTATGGTATGCAAGTCGGATTTTTATAGAGTTATTTAATATGAATTTTTTTTAAGTCTTAAGGGTATTTTAGGAATTTCACATAAAAATGTTAATGCGAATAGTAAAACCGTCACTGCGAATAACAAATCCGTTATTTTATTAATATTTACTTCCTTTAACTGCCCAAAATGCCATCGTCATCACACTCTAACGTGCAGGAAACACGTCGAATGAAAAGACATCATCTTTCTCTCATTGCAGACCTGCACCTCCCATCTTCTTCCACTTACTCTATAGAAAAGTGATGCCCAGCGGGATGGTCTTTTTTCTCCGGATTCGCACTCTGAACATCGCCATTATCCAACCTTGCTTTCGCCAACACGGCGGCGCGAACAGATGAACAGTAATGTCATGCTATCGATTTGGTGGGGGTTTTCCGAACTGGAATTTGGTCATCGGTACCTCATAGTTGCGCAAAGCATCATCCGTTAGGGCTAATGGGATCAAAGGTTCTATTCAAATCACCGCGTTGTGAATTTTTATTTTTTTGACATATATTTGTCTGGGATTTCTTTTTCCTCTGCATTTTTTTGGGTTTTTCCTCTCACTGATATTTCAGTCTAACATTAGTGATTTTATCTACCATTCTTTTTCCCCTTGTTATAGTTGTAAAGTATGAAGTGATTTTGATTACATTGAGTTAAAAATTTTGTACTATTGTCAGTTTGTTCAAACCATCAAAACTATTGGTGGGAGGTTTGAGCGAAGTGTTTATTTCACCTTTGTATCTCTCTTTTTGTTGGAAATAATATTCAAGAGTTCATGTGTTTTCCATTTGTAATTGTTTATGTTTCGATTTAGTGCTGATTTTTTGGGTTTGGTTTTGGTTTTGTTGGGATTTTATACTGAGGTGATTGAATTTTTTTTTTCCTTTCCTTTTTTGAACAATTCTCTTTGGTGTTGACATGGAGGAACCTAGGCTACTGAAAAGGGCATTGATCGATGCCAGTGATAGGGCAATTTCTGGTGCTGTGCACAGGATGGTGACTTAGTCTATTGATGTCTTTAAGGTCATTGGATGATTGAAGTAAACATAATGTTTCGTTAATGGTTTGTAGTTGCTGCAGCTGCACTTGAAATCTTTTAACTTGATTGCCTTAAAAACTTTTACCTATAGATGGCTCACATTCTTATTTTTCCTTCTATGTTCATTTGAATATTCATAAATCATAACATTTAATTTATGGGCAGGTTGCTTCCTTCTTATGTTGCAAGGTTGCATTGATACTCTTTATCGCCTTAACAGAGACATTGAGAATTCAGTTTTGCCATATTTTACAGCTCTTTACTCAGGTTTCAAAGTCCTCAAGTAACAGAGTCAGGACCACATGATTAGTGAAGATTTCCCTTTCTGAATTTGGTGTCTACTTTTTTGTTCATGGGGAATGTTTATTTTTGCTCTTTTTGCAGTGAGTTACTCTAATCCTGTACGTTTCTGTTGAGGATTTAATGAGAATGTTGGACAATGTTGAGCAAGAAAACATTTTGGAGTTCGCAAGAAGGTTTTTAGGGGGTCAGGATTACTGCTATGGCAAGATTGAATAAAGGTTCTGATCCAGAACACTATAGGGGTAAGCAATAATACTCCATATTCCAGATTTGAATTAAACTTTGAATTCAGGCTATTTAGTTGCAGAATTTGTCTGGCTTGTTATTGGCCATTATATTTTACTATCTTATATTGAATCTATCACTTTTTTAAAATTTCTACAAACCAATGACAGGCTTTTCACAATGCCTTGTGTTATTGAGTCTCTGAAATAGCAATTTTTGCAGATATGCTTTGCCTTCAAATATGCATGCATTCTTGTCCTTGCTGCAGCACTGTTTCCTCTTACCAAATAGCAAAAGTGGAATCCACATGTTTCCTTCAACTATGAAGGCATGTTTTATATATCCCATCTAGAAATGATCCTAAATGCTCTGTAGGTGCAAACTTTATTTTGTTTTTTTGTTTATTGAAGCCATGAAATCCACACTTTGGATTTGGTAGGAATATATATCTATTCTGTGTTGTAGTAGCTTTAATCCCTCAGCAAAGTGGCACTAAAGCCATTTCATCAGAAAAGGAGGTACAAAATTTTACTACTTACACTTGGACATTTCCATGTAGCTGCACTTTTCAATTACCCTCCTTATAGTATGGAATTTAGATAAAACAATAAAGTTTGAACTGAAGAAAACATGCCAATGATATTTTGGTGTACTTTGATGTTGTCCCTGCATATCTTCTTCATCGTGCATCAATATCAAGAGTAACCATGCTTGTTTGCTTAGATTTTCAAATCAGAAACTCTATTATGAGCATGGTGTTTTTTGAGTCTAAGTTTGGTTCTTTCTTTTAGCATGAGAGAAGAGAAAGCAAGAAAATGGTAGGTTCCCCTTTCTAAGGTAGGCAACATAATCTACGCAATATTAGCTCTGGATAACGAAAATAAAGAAATCACAGTACAGCTTTGGCCAAAATGAAAGAGCTTCTATTGGGATTAATTTTCAAGTATGTCTAAAGTTTGAATTTCTGATTTTGTCATGCGAAGCAAGTACATGAACCACAGTCTCTGTGAAGATAAGTTCAATGATGCAAAGTTGGCTAAAGCCTAAAGATGGGGGAAGAGAAAGCATGTTCGTTGATTGCACTGATGAGAGAGAAATTTCTGAATGCTCATTCGTTGCTTCTTTAATTCAGCCCATATTGAGTGATAAGAAGGCTAAACAGTAAATCAAAATTCATTATTATGCAGTTCTTTTCTCTTCTTCTTTTTTTTTTTTTTTTTCCTTAATTGCAACAAACATGGGCATTTCTTTTTCCTTCACAGTACTTGAAAAAGAAAGGCAATTCTGAGGCACTGCGGTACCCCGCCACTAGTATTACTATATTGTAACAAGGTTGCTTTTATCTTAATGATAATTTTATTTTAAGTATAAAAATAATTAAGAAGTGTTTTAAGAAGGGAAAATGAAATTATTCTTGTCTACTCACTTTGGGATACTCAATTGCAATTTACGTTGGGAGCACTTGGCATACTGGAGCAATACTCTAGGACATCACTGTTACTTTATGAGTCTACGACATTTGAAGCATCTCTACACCACATAAGGGACGAGAACCAAACACCACTATAAGGGACTTACACGTCACCCGATCACCACCAAGGAGTAGTCTCATCTACATCACTATCAAGAACTTGCACACCAGACCACCACCAGGGACTAGTCCCTAAAGTTATGAGGAGGGTTTGCTTTAAAATTCGCGACTCTTGCTAGATGCGATTCAAACTCTTAACCCCATTATCTTGTGCATCAAGTATTTTAACACTTTAAGTTGGGACCTATTCAATTATAGACCATAATTTATTTAGTGACAAATAGATAGTCGCACTAACATTTTACTAAATACGGGTAAACTAATTGTTGTACTCCTTTCGTCCCACTCAAAAGTTCACTTAAATTTTTTTTTGTCTCATTTAAAGAATTCACTTTGAATTTATTTACATTACATATCCTTACAAATATAACAATGTGTGATTCACAATTAACTCTTACTTTTAAAGTAAAGATAGAAGTGAAACATATGGTGTTAAATTACTTATTTTAGATGTTGTACCTCACAACCCATAATAAGTTATTCATAGTTTAAAATGCACTCTTTAAATGAGGCGGAGGGAATACTAAAAAAACTGTTATAATGTATTATTTTCAATTTAGTTCAAAACATCATATTATGCAACATGTCAACCTTTATGGCGTGTTCATTTTTATTGTTTTTTTTTTCCCTCTTATTTTTTCCTACAACAATTTTAATATATAATATATATATTTTTATCATTTTTAATACAAAATTTTAATATTGAATTATACATTTTTTATTTTTAATACTCCCTCCGTCCCATATAAAGAGTCCACTTTCAAAAAATTGTTTTGTCCCATTTAAATAGTCCACTTTGAATTCATTTACATTGCATACCCTTACAAATATAACAATGTGTGGTTCACAATTAACCCTTATGATGTGACGCAAAAAATACAATTCAGAAAATGCTTCTCGCGGGCCAGTAAACCTCCTAGGGAAGTAAGGCCCAATTCGAACAAAGCTTCTCCGCAAAGAAAGACGGACACGCCGGAAAACCGGTCTGGGCAGCTCGGATCAGTAAAGTTGATGAAGAGAAGTGGATCGCACTGTTCCGGTGACCAAGGGAAAATAATCAGAAAAAAGGAGCGGGGCTTTCCCCCCTGTATAGGCTCCGACGGTCAAGTTAGTATGATTGGAGAAGATAAACAGTAAAGATGAATGCTTGAAATGGTCAAGATTGCGTACCTCACTAAGTCTGAAGACTTAGCATATATACCTCAAGTTGAAATGTGTCCGTTGAACCCTAATGAGTGACTTGTTCACCTGCTTCTTCTGTTTAGCGTGGCGTGGACGCTACCCTTTTGACCGGGTTTCATGGATGTCTTCTTCTCTTAGAAGATCTGAAAATCCCTGCATGCAATCGAAAAGACATACCTAATCTATGACAACTTTCACCTGCTGTGTCAGTGAAGCCGGGTAGGTCGGTCTAACTATCTTAGATCGGTCAAGCCAATTATCATGACAGAAACGTGAAGGAATGACCAAGGCATTCTAAAGTCTAAAGTCCGATCTATCCTTTCTCGAGATATAATGTTTGGCTCGGTTTTATGGTTCTAACCGACCTAAACTTGTAACAAGAAATACTCATTGGCTTGGTTTGGACGACCTTTCCGACCTAAGCATGATTCTGGGCTCTACATGCGTCTTGTTATCTTTCACTGCCTATCTTTGTTTTAGTCCATTGGGCTAGGCCCAATGGAGATTCAATTTTATGCACACCACCTTACTTCTAAAGTAAGGATATAAGTGAAAAATATGATGGTAAATTACTTATTTTAGGCGTTGTACCTCATAACCCATAATAAGTTGTACACATTTCAAAGTAGACTCTTTGAGTGGGACGGAGGGAGTATATGTTTTTACATTAAAAATTTATTTTAAAAACAAGGCTTAACTAACCTGCAATGGAGTGTACTAAGGTAAAAATAAAATAAAACAAAACTTTGTTTATAATTCCATGTATGATGGTCGTTAAATCACATTACGGTTAATATCTAAATGTTTTGTATTGCTTGTAAAAGACTAAATTAACTGTTATCTATAGAATAGAGTTACTCCCTCCGCCTCATTCAAAGAGTCATGTTTGTAATACTGTTTTCAGTATGAGAAACATGACTCTTTGAATTGGATGGAGGGGAGTACATAATTATCACAACACAATGAAGCAGGCAAATGAGGTGGTATACCCAAATCTTGAAGGGATTTTTTTTTTTTTTTTTTTTTTTGAGGGAGTAATGAATCCATTTAAGCTCACAGCATGTATTTACCATACGTTTAGGTTTCGTTTTTATTGTGATCAAAATGACAAATTTCTATTTGTAAAAAATTATTTTTTGAGAAATTGTGTTGGAGATTAAAAAGAAAATGTAACGATTATATTATCATTTGAAATAATGTGAACAAGAATTTAGAGAAAAATTTAAAATTTAAAATGTAAATTGAGTGATAAATGAAGATGTTTAGATATGAAATTTATTTGAGAAAAACATTCAAAGTAAACATGACCCTTTTTTTTTTTTTTTTTTTTTTGGTAACAGCCGATTAAGTGGTTGGGAGCTTGGGGGACCTTTATAAAAAATCAAAGGCAAAATGTCCAAAAAGGTTCTAAGAATGACGTAATGTGCCCTACTTTAGAAATTCAATTAAATAACTCTTATCCCCTTAGATAGGGGAAGCACCTAGCATCTAAGACAACCAGACCCCTCACCCTCTGTGGGAGGGTGGAGTGGACAAAGAACTCTGTGAAACTAGTTAAGTTGGAGGTTTGAGCCAGACTATCTGCCACAGCATTGCCTTCGCGATAAAGGTGTGTAATGAACCCATAAGTATGCCTTAATGCAAAGATTCCGCCCAAAGTAGAGGCCGACCGCCAAGGGCCATCCCCTATTCGAACTGCCATCAACAAAACCATAGAATCTGTCTCCATGTCTACCTGGTGTAGGCCTAGCCTGTCACAGATACGAAGGCCAATGAGAAGAGACCGTGCTTCTGCTTGAAAGCTCGTGAGAACTCCTAGGGAAGCTCCAATTGCAAAAAACACCCTGCCATATTCTCGTAAACATGACCTTATATTCGGTTTCAGAAGACCAGTTAAATTATTTCTTTGTTTTCTAAGAAATTAAAGAGCTTTCCAAAAATGCACAATAGCTAGTCGGTGATCTTTATTGTAAAAGACATATAAGGTGACTTCCCCAGCAACTAGGTTGCATTTTGACTAATCAATGTTTTATAGGATTCAATTTTCTTCTTCTTGATTGAAGGACTTTTCTGGTTTGTTGAACTTTTCAGTTTTTCTTTCAGATTAGCTGGTCAAACTTTTGCTCTTTCACAATTTTAATGACTTTTGTTTTCTTCTATTAAAGTTGATTGTTGGATGATCTGGTAGTAACATATTGCAATTTAGAAAATGAACGAAAAAAAAAAAAATCTTTTGAGTAGCACTTATACTCTTTAGAAATAGCACTTTTTTGAGTTTTTTTTTTTTCTTTATTTTTCTCTAAATTGCAATATGTTACTACCATATTGTCCAACAATCAACTGCAATATACTTGAAGATACAGTTGTTGATACTTATGAAGTATAAAAAAAAAAAAATTTCTTCCTTAAAGTAATATTTGAATAAAGTATTATATATACTCGTGAACAGTACAACTGGTATTGTTCACAAGTATCAATTTGTCGACTCATCTGTCAGTCACGTCGGGTCTGCCTTATGTGAGTTCCAGAGATTCAAATCAAGGTGACTCAAATAGGCAGGGGCTCTCTATTTGCTTGGCAGCGATAGAACATACGTGATTGAACGAGTCCTAAGACAGAGGAAGGACAGTGAAGTAGGTCATCGGCTTTGCTTTCTTGTCTGGAATAGAACCAGCTTTAGGTCTGAGAACGGAAGCCAGGGGAAGGATCTCTCTTTCCTTGCCTACGGGATGTGCAACTAAATCAATACGCATGGTTGGGCGGAGGGAGTGGATCTGCAGGGTCCCAAATAAATTGGACTCTCTGGCTCCCTCGTTCCTTTTTGGGATACGCCCGGTCAGAGAGGAGTTGTGAGTTTCATGAGTAAAAGAAAAGGGGACCGCTATTTGCGCACTCATCTCTGCTTGACTTGCTTTCAGGATTGAGAATGTCTTCATCCTTAAAATAATTCTTAGACAAAGTATTGCAGATACTCGTGAACACCAGTGATACTGTTCACAAGTATTAGTTTAATTTTGTTCAAGTATCAGTTAAAAAGATATGCATTTTTCACGTGAACAATAACAATTTACACATAAAGCGAGGATAAAAGCTTCACTCTCTCTAAATATGAAACTCCCCAAAATTTACCTCTATTTTTGTAATTTTGAAATAAAAAATATTTTTTATGGAAAAAACACATTTTCTTAACCAAGCCATGGACCTCTTCCCTTCCAGTTCCAGGCCACTCCGAATTCATCAATATCAATTAATTAAAAAGTTTTTTTTTTCCAATAAAAAAAGCTTATCATTCATAGTAATATCATTTTCAAACTATTTTCATAATCTTGATTTTCGTGTCATGCATCAATGGCGGCTAGCTACTCTTTTTATTTATTTAATCCATTTTCATTTTACTTGGTTGGAGATGTTAATTCACTCACGTGTATCAATATCTTTGTTTTTCCTTTTCCCAATTTTAAATTTCCCCACTTATATATATATATATATTCTTTTTTTTTAATCAACTCAAGAGTCATGTCAGCCTGTGCTCTAAATAAGCAGAACTGATAGAGCTAGGAATCGAAGCCCCGACCTCTAAATAAGCAGAATTGACAAAGGTATGAATCGAACCACCGACCTCTGGGTGGTTCACTATGCATCACAACTGTTGGAGCACTGGCTCATAGGGGTGTTCACGGTGCGGTTTTTTCGGTTGAAATTTTTTGGTTCTTTGGGTTTTTCTATAGGTAAAAAAACCACCCGAAAACCAAACCAAAAGAAACGGTCCATCGAGACCAAAAAACCGAAATAATTTTGATTTTCCGGTTCGGTCACCATTTTAACCGAAAAAGAATTATATTATTTGATAGAGATAATTTTTATTTTTATTTTTAAAACATTGTAGTGCATTACCCTTTAATTTCATGGTTAGAATCTAAAGACACCTTTAGAATAATTGAAATTTAAAAAAGAACACACACACAAATTTATAATTAGAAGATGATTTAGATGTCTTAGTGTATGCGTAATACTAATTGGAAGATGATTAAAATTTTGTAACTATTTCGCTAATTAGAGGGAATTAAGGCTTTCTAAAATTATGTATTATATAAAATTTATAAATTTTCTTAAGTCTAATATAGATCTTAAAATTTAAAATATAGATATGAGGGTAAATTATATAATAAAAATAATATACAATATTTTAGTATTGTTTAGAAATTACGGTTTTTCGTTAACCACCCAAACCGCACCGATTTGCGGTTTTCGGTCCGGTTAACCGATTTTTTTTTGTAAAACCAATAACCAAACCGTTAACCACTTTTTAAAAACGGTTTGGTTAAAAGACCGAACCATTAACCATTTTAACAAACAACGGTTTGGTGCGAACTGTTTTTTCGATTTGGGTAAACCATGAACACCCCTACTGGCTCGTTCCTTAGTAGTTCATATATAAACTGGCGTTGCTGAGTGTTGAGTAGGAACGAGTCAGTATTATAATGGTTGTGACTTTCGATTCTTACATTTGTCAGTTTTGTCTATTTAAACTTTTAAAGTGTAGACTGCCCGCAGGACTATATAGATTGCTCCCTGATGACGTAATAGTACTTAATTCAAAAAAATTTTACTAAGTTTTCATATATAATGAAAACAAATATAAATATATTTGATAAAAAATTAATGTTTAAATTGTGTTTTTTTTTTTTTAATTGGTTACTTCAAATTGCCAAGTGTGAAGACTATGCATCATCAAGAATAATTAAAAAATAAATGGTGTTTGATTTTTGAACACTTCTGTAGCTTTGTGTTCTTATTATAAAGATCAATGCTCGGCAGTCCCAATTTGAACTAATAGTTTACTTTTAAAAGAGATCAAATTGAATCTTGTAAACATTTTTCACAAATTGTTCCCGTTATTAAAATATCCCTTACATTTTTTATACACATTTTTATAACTTTCCTTACATCTTGATCTTACATTTAATAATTCATTTTTAAAACATATTTTCAAAACTAATATACTATTTTGACCTGTTTGATGATATCACAACAATTGAAGACATTATAAATAAGCTCCCTCAGCTTCAATGTATTTACGACTCTTTCATTCAGACGAAAATAATACTTCTTTGGTCGCTTTCTTATCCATAATTAATTCTCACATTAAATGTAAAGATATTAGTTGAATAAGTGACGATAAATTAATTATTTTAAATGTTGTACCAGAATAATTAAGTTATACTTTATCAAAATCGAACCATTTTAAAACAACGGAAGGAATATTAATTTTTCATCCATAGGTTTGTTTTTTTTGAGAATATAATTTTTTAAAAAATTACACAATCAACAATGAAATTTAGGTGTATATCACAGATAAAAATCATAGATGATCTTCCACTCAATAATTAATTTCAACGTGTTTTAAAGTTTGACAATGGAAGAAAAACAAAATAAATAAATAAAACTATAAATACAAATGGAAAGTTTTCAATAGGAAAAGGGACAGTAACTTGATATTAAAAAGAATAAAAACACACTTGACCTTTTACAAATTAATATCTTAAACTGAGAGGCCATTTGCCCGTCCGAAGCCTCCACTCATGAATGTATAAAAGTCATAGATGGGCTAATTGTGATTGATTCAAATGTTCTTCAAACGTTGAATAAATTCAACATTATCATTTAATTTATATATATATATATATAATATTTTAAAAAATTATTATTTACCCAAATCCTTTAAATTTTAAAATATTTAGCAGTGGTTTTCAGATTAATTTAACTTCTGCTGCCAAATATGAACAGAATATGAAAATATAGTTGACTTTTGCTTAATTTCTCATATCATCATACAAAAATTTTATTATATGTTTAGGAATGGTACAATTCTTATATGGTTCCTGATGAAAGCCTCCATCCTCGCGGAGGCCCTGACCTCATCTGTTACATGAAACCTGTGTTTTGGGAACTAACTTTCGGAAAAACTCTTATGGTAAAGTCAATTACCGGCAAAAAACATTGTAACTTAATTATCAGTATGAAGTGAATTCATAGCCAGGAATCCCAAAGTATCTTCTTATCAAGCTACGCAATATTCATTCTGGATTTCGGCTAATTTTTAACAGATTGATTATCTCTTATCCTTTAGTAACCGTTTCCTCGAATTGAGCGAGATATGATAAGATCGCTAGCTAACATGGATCAGAGGACTCTGTCGTTTTCAGGACCTCGTCTTGGGCCTTTTACCTTAATGAGCTTTCTGGTCTCCTAATCTCGACAGCCCATGCCCAACGGTTCCCTTGTCAAATTATCATAGTATGGTCAGTGAATTTAAAGTACATGCTTAATGGATTAATAGATGATTTATTGAAACTAAAGTTTTTCTATAGAAAAGTACAATATATTGTTATAAGTTATGTATTACTTTTTAAAAAATTGTTATCTACACAATATAAACTATCATATTTTAAAGAGATAAAAAGTGAAAAAGTAATGGCAAACTTTATTTTTTTAACCATAAAAGTCATTAAGATGCCATTTAGCTTTCTTTCTTTTTTATCATTATCCAATCTGGTCAATTTGCGTGAAAAAAAAATATGACAGAAACGGATATAAGTAATAGATCTTTGATTGGTGCATCTTAAGTCACAAATTGCAATTATAATTTGCAGGATCGGGATCTCACGCACTATGGATTTGAATGCACAATCAAAATCATTTGGATCGAATAGTGAAATCATAAGATCTTAAAAAAATATGCATTTGTCAAGTTATTGACAAAAATGGAAATCTATCTTTATTTGAAATATCATAAATATTATTAGAACTTGATATGATAAAAAGTATGATAGATTTGGTATTTTAAAATCGTTGTATGGAAAGATCCTACAATACGAGTTGCGGGTTGCGATCACCTTTTGGACATTTCTCATTCCTAATTCACAGTTCAAATTAGGTGTTTTTTAAAATAAAAACAAAAAAGAAAAGAAAAACCCTTCATTCTTGACATAAAAATCTATAACAATGCTTCTTATTTTGAATTTTTTGAAAACCAAGAACTAGCACAAGTAGTTAACATAAAGTACATATAACCATATAACCATAGTTTGCAAAATCGCGATCCTACGTGGAATGGATTTTAGTGCAAGATCGATATCCATAGTATCGGATCGTAGTATTATAAGATCCTTCACGAAATGTGCAAGTGTAAAATTACTGATAAATTATAAAAATTACTCTTGTTTGAGTCATTTTAGCAAATTTTTATATCGTACGATCCTACTTTATGTATCGCGATACTGCAAACTATGCATATAACTAAGAACCTTCAAAGTTGCAAATTTATAGCCTAAAAAATACTAAGGAAAACTGAAAATGATTATACATATATATTTGAAACAAATACTAAAAAAAGGTATATACTCGTATAAAATAATAATCATTTTATTATTTTTTTAAAATGAACTCTTCTGATAAAACGAATGAAGTATAAAATAATAAAATACTTCTTTTCCAAATAATAATAATAATAATAATAATAATAAAGCATACCTCCAATCAACTATTTTAGACGGTGGAAGTGCAAGTCCATGTGCCGCATTAGTCATTTAAAATCCAGAAAGAAGAAACAGTTAAAAATGGACAAAAGCAAAAGAAAAAAAAAAGAAGTTAAAGCTTGAACTGACCAAAGTCAAAGAACATCATAATTTTCGTTATAGTAATTAATAATAACTACAGTGGCCAAGTTACCTAGGTCTAAATTATACACGTGTTCCTTGATATTTAGTCAAATTACCAATCACTCAATCAGGTTTCCAGAAATTTTAAAAATTAGTAATTCTTCTCTAAATTATTAAAAAAAATTCTCCAACAACAAAAAGTCACATACGTTTCGATTTGTTTTTCTGTATGTTTTTATAATTTGATTACAATAAAGAGAAAAAAAATATTATTAATTATAAAAAAAATTGAGCGAATTAAATAATAATTTAATAAATAAAAACTGAGCTAGTCTCCTACTAAGTTGAGCTGGTACTCTAAACTTATTACTTCATCCATCTCTTAAAAGAGTCACATTTCTAAGAAAAACATATGTTATAATAAAAAAAAATACGCTATACTTTTTTACATTGAATACATGACATGAAAAATATTCCGACTCATGAGTTTAGTCATTATGTTGTGCGCTTCTTCTTGATTATACATATATTTGGTGATTGGATTCACTAGTCTCTGTATTTCAATCGTTGTTTGATGATTTTCTACATTGCTAATTAAGTTTCACTCTATTTTCAGAATAAAAAGGAAACAAAATTAAACTCAAGAAGATGTGGATATAATGTAGCCACATATACGTTAAAAAGGTTCTTAGCCCTCCTAATAAATAAATAAATATATTTGGAGGACTAAACCTTTTAACACGTCATATTCTAATACGCCTATTTTTCAACGTTACCCAAACACGAAAAAACATTGAATTTACAACAGCTCATCAAGGGAAGACCAAATAATATTAAAATCTTTGTCAAATTAATTAGTACCGGTCAAAATTATCAATTACTCGTTCTTATGTTTCACTCTAATTTTTGTCGTGAAAAATTATAGTTTTCTTAATAAATTATTCGAGATATTATTTTATATCTTCGCTGCATATACTATGCATCACGTATTATTTAATGACAAAAGTGTAAATTTTTTGTCAAACTGATGAAAAAAATAGGGAATTACATATACTTATTTTAATTATGATTGGTTTGTTGCACTGAAAAGTTGGCTGCAGCGGTTGCATGGAATATTTTTCTAAACTATTCAGTCGTTGATTTACCTTATGTAATTGCAAAGTACTGCTTTCAAAGTCAAATCAAATAACTGAATGATTCTTTTAACAGAAATATAATCTCACACAATAAATCATTCAACATACAAAAGGAAAAAAACAAATAAAAATTAGGGGTGAAATACAGTTTACCCCCTATGGTGTTGCATTACGGACAATTTACACCCTATGGTTTAAAAAATGACAGCTATCCCATGTGGTTTATGATTGAAGTGTCCCACTGACAAAAAATATCAAAATTAACGATGTGTTAGATTGATTGATAGAAAATGAAAATTTGGAAATGCAGTATTCAAAAATATGATAAATACAATGTTTCTAAATAATCATTAATTTGAACATTTTAAGTCAACTGGATATTTCAATCATAAATCACATAATAACTGTCTATTTTTAAATCATAGAGAAAACCGGTCGTGGTACAAAATCATATGAGGCACACAAGATTTTTCATCCCTAAAAATTAACTCAGTCAAACAATAACGCTAAAATCATCATCCAAAAAATCAATGAAATGAAACTACCCAGAAGGTCATGATGATGATAGCTACAGAGGTGATTCTCGTTTGAGAAATTGGTATCGAGATATTTAACATTTTTACCTCTCAAATCAGATAATTTGAGGCAAACTTTCCTTTCTAATGGGACGAATATAATATTTTGTTTTAATCACAAAATATTCTAGCATGTATAAACGTTAAAAAGGCAAGTAAATTACTTAAAATGATTCCTTAGTATCTTTTATTGAAAAACAAAATCAATTTAGTATTAATTTAACTTAATACAATTAACGTAATTTGGCTAAATTAAATAGTCAACAAATTAAATTGCAGACAAAAACGTTACTTTTATCGATTGTTGTTACTTTTATCTTTTATTTTTTTTTTCTAGTCACTATCTTTAAGGTCTCGTATACGCGTTACTATTGAAAATGGTATAAATTTTAACTTGGAATGATGCCATGTAACTAAATAATATGAAGTCATTTTGAGAGTTACACGTGTCAGTATAAGTGAACTGATCTTATTATTAAAAACATAGTTTGCAATATTTTGGGTGTAGGATCAGAATTCATAGGTTCAAATCATAGAATTGTAAAAATCTTACAGTGTATGTGTAAATTACAATTTTTTTTTATAAAAAAAAAATTACTATTATTTAAGTTATTTTAGTAAATTTGTGTAGAATCGAATAAAATCAGAGTTAGAATTGATTTGGTATTTTAAGATCGTAAAATCTTACGACATGGATCGGGATAATGCAAACTGTAATTAAAACTATTCCAATTTAAGTTCAACCATTTCTATTAATTAACTTTAAATGGATCAAATATTAAAAATTAAATAAAGTAAATACAAAGATTTTAAAGATAAAAAGACCAAAATGAATCTTACATCTAAAGTAAAAAAGAAAAAGAAAAAAGGATTCCTCCCATTCCCCAACCGAAATACCAGAAATGTCCTTGTTGATTGATTAGCGGTGACCAAGCTGTTACTCTATCGATCCTCCCGTCAAACCCATATTAAATGATCCTTCCCTTAAATTCATTCATTCATTGCGAGCCAGAGCCATTCCATTTCCGATCTTCTTCTTCCCCCTTTCATTTCTTCATTGCATTCTCTCGAATCTGAATTATCGAAAAAAAAAAAAAAAAAATTCCGCCGTAGCCACCTCAATTTCTTGGGGGCTAAATCTCCATATTTCTTTGCACCAAAACTTACATTACACCCACCAAAGCAAGCAGCTACAATTACTATTATACTACTGCTACCAGCTCTCTCTCTTTCTCATTTATCTGTTCATTTGTTGAATTTCTGGTAGTGTTATTGAAGTGGGATTTGATCCTTTTCTTTTTCAATTCTAATCATACGCATAGATTTTGAGCAGAAGGGGATTGAATCGTTGAAGGGATTTTTGTGTTTGACGGAAAAACTTATGCGAACCGAGGGGTTCGATTGTGTTGGAGCTAAATGAAGTGCAAGAAGCACGTTACAGATTTGAGTAGCCTTGTTGGGGTTTGCGCTTCTTGTCTCCGGGAGCGGCTTTTCTTTCTCATCGCGGCCCAGGAACAGGCTCAGGCGGCCCTGCAGCAGTCCACAGCTGCGGCACAGAATGATCACCGCAAGTCGGAAGCTGTTCCGCCGCCGTTGGCCTTTCCTCGCTCCGTCTCGCCTTATATTTCTCGCCGGAAGTCTGATACGAATTCCGCCGTCTGGGATGATCCTCGCCACCAGAAGGCTCATCCGAATCTCAATGGTTTACCGGATCGTCGGTTTTACAGCACTCCCCAAGTTGGGCCCAATGGGACTTTAGTAGCTGGCGATCCTTACAGCAAGAAGAAGACTCGGATTAGGTTTTCTTTGTTCGGGTACCTCTTTAGATCGAAATCGGATAAATTGGATTTGAGGCCTTCTTACCAGGATTCAGGTCCGGTTATGGATTCTGCCGAATCTTGCGTTTGGCCAGCGCCGTCTCCGTCGTGGTTCTCCTCGATTCTCCCCGGTCAAAGGAAAAAGCAGAGCAGGACGTTCTCGCTTGAAGAATCGACGAGTGGATTAGGTCAACGGAGGGTGGTCGGCCGGAATCTTGATCGGGGAATGTCTCCGGTTAGGTACTCCGACGACGAGGACGAGCATTATAATAATGCATCCAGCGGTTACTCTTCGGAATCTTCCCAGCCATGGAAACAGACGCCGAGGCGCACTCCAGCGGCGGCCTTACAGCCAGGGAAGAAAAGCGGAAGCGTAGGTGGCGGCGGGAGACAGGGGCACAGTCGGAATGTGTCCGGCATGACCTTTTGCTTGAGCCCCCTAGTGCGTGCGAGCCCGGGTCGGCATTGGAGTAAGAAGGGAGTGCCGCCGGAGATGGTGGTGGCAGGCGACATCAGAGTGGTTCCGGTGAAGCCTGCCCTGACAAATGCGTTGTCGTTCAGTAAGAATAGATCTCGGAAACTTGCTGATTTTGGGAGGTTTCATCAGAACCGTTGATTTTAGTTCTAAAGTTGACAATCTGACCAGGTCAACTCTACTACTAGGGTGTTGATAGTGAAAGTACGGTTTTGCCCTCGTGAAATTTGTTTGTATACTTGAAATTTAAAAAGAAAAAAACACCATGAAATTGAGCAGACTATTATTATCATTATTTTTTTCAATTCTATTCTTGTATTTTCCATAATTTGACAACTCCCAAAATTTAGATTAAAAAAAAAAGAAAAAATGATGTTTTTGAATTTTGATGCATGTTCTTTCTATTTATTATGGATTGCGTGAATAGCAATGGAATTTTTTTATTATTATTGAACAAAGCTAAGTGGATTGGAGGGATGGGTAAATTGGTAAGTGACGGAAGGATTTAGGTGGGATTTTGCCTATGTTGTCACACTACTTTATTCTAATTTTTTCTTTTAGAAAGTCTTTAATTCATCGAAATACTTTTTGAGTTGTAAATTGTGATTTATAAATAGTTATATTTTGAACGCTTATAGTGAAATAGATGGAATATTTTATAATGAAAACGCATGAATAGGTTTTGTTTATATATCATCAATAATTCACTACACTTTTGGTCCAATGGTAAAGATTTGGATCCTACATTTACAAATTTCGAATTCTACCCTTGGAGGAGAGGAATTCATAACTCGTGGAAAGAGTACAAATCAGCACTTGCACAAGGTGAATCTTGCGAGCGAGCGAGCGTATCCAAATACTCCCCAGTTAATATGGAGATAATTTGCATTGCAAGGGAAAAGAATAAAAATAAAAACAAAAATTCAGGACAATAAGAATATGCAAAATTTGCTGTTATATATGGGTGGTACCGTGGTAGGTGTTGGGCGTTGGGGGTGTGGGGTTTGGGTCATTGCATAAGCATGAGGTGATGAATGAAACTAGTGTATAGAGACTATGTAGTATGCATGCATACAGTGTATAAATCATATAGTGCATGCAGTATATGGCTGGCTATGGTGGTTTTTTTTTTTTTTTTTTTTTGGGGGGGGGGGGGGGGGGGGGGGGAAGGGTGTTGGTTGAGAGAAATTGGAGACATTTTTTTTTTGTTTTTGTTTTTGAGAATAGAAATTAAAGACATTGGGAGGTGGATTTTGGGGCCCTCCCATTTAGGGCACCAGGGAGTAAGTAATGCATGATGATGCGTAGTATTTGAGTTGCGTTTGTGTGGAATTTTCCATCCAATTTTCAGTCAGAAAAATACTTAGTTGGATTGGATCCATAAGTCAATTTGGCGTGGGGATGGGGAGGGGGACGCGGGGGGGGGGGGGGGGGGGGGGGGGGTTTCTTTAGGCTCTATTAGTGAATAAATTTGCATATGCGACTACCAAACTTGTTTGTAGTTTAGTTTTAGTCCTTAAACTATTTTCAACCACTCGATATTTGAGAGTGACAATTACGACTATTTTGTTAAGTGTAATTGCCAAAGTAATAAATATTCTCTTAGCGAAATGGCGTCAATTTATGAAATATTTTAGTATGGTCCAAACCCAAAAAGTATACCGGGTATGTTGATACATACAATCGAAACTTGGGGCAAAAAAAAAAAACAAAAAAATCAAAGAAAAAGGCATGGAGTAGGAGTAATTAATACTAGTATTAATTAGTGAATTCAGAGGGAGAGTGAGGAAGTATTGAAGTATTGAAGATGACGAGACAAAAGGAGGTGGGTAAGGGGTTTGTGAATTGAATTTTTTGAGTGGGATGACTCTTTCATTCACACTAGTGTGTGAGTAGTGATTACGCAACTACTGAACAGCGACACCCGGCAAGGCCATCGCCCTACCCGATCTACCCATTCTTTTCCCCGCCCCCCTTATGCTTTTACATATAAATAAATACAGTTGGGAGAAAATTGGTACAATTTCTTTTAGTGGTTATTATGTTTACACTTGTTTCAAAGAGTAGCACCTCTTATGGAATAGTACTATTTCTTTTTTGAATTAGCATTTTTATTTTTATTTATTTTTGAATTTATCATTATATTTATGTCCCGATCTATTACATCGAAAGTATGGGCTGTGGGGGAAGGGAAGAACGAAGTAGCGGAGCCTCCTGCAAAGTCTTGACCCCTGGATGACCCAAAATTTCCTTTTCTTGTGAGTGCTACCCTTGAGGAGTAGCAATGTTACTCTTTAAAATTAGCACTTTTTAGTAGCAATGTTACCCTTGAGAAGAATAGTAGTGTTACTTTTTAAGAGTAGCACTTAAACTTTTCTAAAGTGGTACTTAAACTCAGTGTTTAATTAATCGGACCGGACCGGATTAACCGGGAATCGGCCATTTGTCCAGTCCGAAACTCTGTTAGACTAGTCAAAACCGGGGTTTGACCGAGAACTGGCCTTGGATCCGATTTTTGTTTCTTTTTTTTTTTTTTGGTACTGTTTTTATAGCCATTCTCTTTTATAAAGGAACTTATTTCTATCAACAGCCAATGTGGGATGTGGGAGACTTGAAACAAATCTAAAAATTAGTTGTGTCATGGAGGGATTCGAATTCACGTCTTTAAGAAAGGAAAGCTCTTAAACAACTTAAGTTAGCCACTAAGCTAAGTATACTCATATGTAAAATTAGACATTTGAAATTTTATATTATTATTATTATCTCTCTTAAAAATTACATTTTTAGTATTATACAAATTAATTATGAAAAATATAATATTTTAAATATATTTATGAAATCATAATGACGTCGATGGTTCGACCCCCTGAACCAGGTTGAACCCCGACCCCTGAGCTCGACCGGTTCGTCGTCTGATCCGGTTTTTTAAATATTGGTTAAACTCTTATGAAAACCAACACTTATACTCTTATAAAGTGGCACTTAAACTATTTTTACGTAGCATATTAAGTTTTATTTTTAAATTTTTTTTAAAACTTCATTCATCTTATTAAGTGCTACCCTTGAAGAGTAGTAGTGCTACTCTTAAAGGCCAGCACTACCACACTTAGAGAGTATCACATCTATTCTTCAGAAGTAGTACTTTAAGATTATTATTATTTTTTAAATTTAAAATTTCTTTTCTTATTAAGTGTTACTCTTAAAAAGTAATAGTGCTACTCATTTGTACTGTTATAGAGTAGCACTTATACTCTTATAAAATAGCACTTTTAACTTTTTTTTGAAATTTTAATTCTGAAAGTGATACTTGAATAAAGTATTACTGATACTCGTGAACACTACCACTGATACTGTTTACACGTATCAGTTTTTTTTAATCATTAAAATGATCCTTGAACAAAATATTACTAATACTCGTGAACATGACTAATGGTACTGTTTACAAGTATCACTTTTTCTTTGGCAAATTTTTTTAATGCTTAAAGTAATATTTAATCAACCTGTTTCATAGAAGACTAACTATTTTTATATAGTAGTGTATGTTATTATTATGACATACAATATAAATATAGATAAATTAAAGTAATACCCGATCCACCCGTTTCATAGAAGACTAACTCTTTTTATATAGTAAGTGTGTAAGTGAGCAGAGCTCGTACGTGCCTGACTCAAGCTCATATTGGATTCGACTTTTTTTAATATCTTTTAACAAAAAGCATAAAATAAAATATACTTTCTCAGTTATATTAGAATAGTTAATTTTGACCAATGTACAACTTACAATGAGTGTCAATGTATAGGGATGATAACGAGCCGAGCTGAGCCGAGCTTTGATGTGTTCATTTATTGTTCATTTATTTATCGAACATAAAATCTTATTCGTGTTTGTTTATTTATTAATCGAACCAAGCCGAGCTTGTTCGTGAACATTCGTGTACGTTCTATCTCGCATTAACTAACAGAAAACTATAATGTTTAGTTAATTTATTATTTATTTATTTTATTAAGAAACAACCGATTAAGTGGCTGGGGGGCTTGGTGACCCTTTATTAAAATAAAATTTGCGAGTACAAAGAAATGAGGGGGGCATAATGACCTTACCTCTTAAAGCACAAAAATTATCATACTTTAACCATCCTAAGGTTTGGGACCAAACGGCTATCAAGAATGACCAGCCCCTTGATCCGTCTAGGTAGCTCCAAGGCTCCCCCAATAAAGGTGATCTTACTTCTACTTGCCTCTCTGGCTAAGCCATCTGCCACTGAATTACCCTCTCTGTAAACATGCATAATGCGTTGATGGGACTCCATAAGTTGCCAAATGCGTCGCAAAGTGGGGATATTTACCGAGGGGACTTTAAAAATGCGGCAGACCATATTGACTAAAGCCAAAGAATCTGTCTCCACTTCCACCCCCTGCAAGTTCAGCCGATTGCACTCCCTTAGACCTAGCCAAAGTGCCTTCGCCTCTGCTTCGAAATTAGTTCCATACCCAAGATAAATTGATCCCTTTATCACAACTGAGCCGTAACCATCCCGAGGCACAAAACCCGCGCCAATGTGTCCTAGATTACCCAGAGCGGACCCGTTCACATTCAGTTTCCATCTTCGAAGAGGAGGAGACCATGCAATTAGTTTAGCTTCCATTCTTCGTGGATGCCGTAGGCCTGGAATTAAACCCATGCGCAACCAGCTCTCCTCTGAGTGACTGTATCCTTCCATAGGTCAAGCATGGAATATCCAATGTTTAGTTAATTTAATATATTATATCAACTTACATAAAAATTAAAATTCAATTTAAGCTTATATATTGATATCTATGTACATATAAATATATATAAAGATTCAATTATTTGTATTATTTAAAATTTTAATATTGTATATATTTATTTTATTTATATTATATAGTTCATATTTTAATCGAGCATATTCACGAACATTAACGAACTTTCAACACCTTGTTCGTGTTCGTGTTCGTTTATTATCGAGCCTAAAAATCATGTTCGTGAATGTTTTTATCGAGCCGAGCTCGAACTTGTTTTTGAATGTTCGTGTTCGTTCTGAGCCCTATCAATGTACAACACATAAAATAATTAATTTGACATCATGTATTTCATTTATATCCTTACTTATTGATTATAGGCTAGTTGTAGATCACACATGATTACATTAGCAAGGGCAAAATGATTAAAATTTTTAAAAGTGGCTCTTCTATTGAAACAAAAAAAGTTTTTAAAAGTGAACTCTTCTAATAGACGGTGAAAGTATAGTATAATATGATGTAAAGTAAAAATATATATAAATAAAATGGCTCGATTGCCTCAAATAGTCATTGAACCAATATTAATTGTGTTCAGCTAAAACTCAGCTGCAGGCAGATTGGCTCATTTACATTGGTAGTATTGATGGGTACAAGTAATTTTAATTGGTATGGTAAATATCACTCTCTCAGTCCCAATTTGTATGATATTTTAGTTTGTTGCACATAAATAATAATAATAAAAAAAGAATACAATTATCTTGTAACCTTATGTGATTATCTTAATATATCATAAATTGTGTAATTATTTCAACCTCATTAAAGATACAACTAACATATTATATTTTCAATGTGGAGCCTTGTAACATTATTTAATGATAAAGCTAACATACTTTAAGTTTAATGAGTTTAAATATCTTTAAAATATACAACATAAATGAATAATTGAATTAATAAATAAGGGTAAATATGAAACACAATACAGTACTATATTTTCTTGAATTCCTAAAATATTATATAAATGGGGACAAAATTTAAAAAGGTAAAACATCAGATATTCTGTCGGCTCTACTCATTTTCTTCTTGTCTATATTTTCACAATGAAAAGTGAAATTCATATATCACATCACGAGATTTACATGTATACATTCAAAACAAGGATATAACAGATAGAAGATGTCGTAGGACAAAGTAAGACGGGACGGGAGAGTATGAAACAAAGTTGATTGTTGTTGAGCTTTAAATTTACGGAATTGTTATTTGCAGTAACATTTTTACTATTTGCAGTAACATTTTCTTGTGAAAAATCTATAATGCCCCTTAGGTTTTTAAAAAAAATAACTGAAATCCTTTTCACTCTAATTATAGCCGATAGTCACGAGGATAATCCATATTACACAGTAAGTAAATAATCTATACATTTTTTGTACGTAAAATTGGTTTTTTAACCAAAAAAAAAAAAAAAACAATCTATACATTCTTCATGTTCTTTTCTTCTCTTTTGAAATTCTAACATTTCTAACGTGGTATCAAAGGCAACTTAATCCAATCACAGCTTTCGCGGATCCAACTTAAAAATGTTCCTGCATACAGGGGGCGAGACCCCGGGATTTTCTTCCAAAATACCGCCCAAAGTGGGCAGTATTTTGACCCCAAAATTCCGCCCAAAGTGGGCGGTATTTTGATCTTTGGGCGGTATTTTGACCCAAAATACTGCCCACTTTGGGTGGAATTTTGGTAATGTTCCTGCAAATAGGGGGTGAGATTTTGGAATATATTTTTGTCAATAGCGAGATTTTTGGCAAATTTTTTTCTATTTTTTGGGTTTTTTTGGCACAATCTCGGGCCAGACATGATTTTTTCTGTTAACAAATAAACTTTACGTAAACAAATGTATAGATTGTTTACTTACCATGTAATATGGAAACTAAAAAAGAGTTTTTTTTTTTTTTTTTTTAAAGTTAAAGGGACAAAATAGATTTTTCACAGAAAAATGTTACTGCAAATAATAAAAATATTACTGTAAATAGTATGCCCCTAAATTTAATGATGGCAGGTGAGACAAGAAAGTAAGTAAGATAATCTAGTACATCGTCAAACAGACGGGAAGGAAGGGAAGTTTCTATTCTACCCTTTTTTTTCTTTCTAAAGTTCAAAAATTCTACCGTTAATTTCACAGGGGACGGAGGATTCGGATTGATTCAAAACGGCCAAAATATAAACCCCTTAAAGAGGGGAACTCACGAACAAAAATTGTGTTCGAAAATGGGACACGAGTTTGTCTTTTCCTTTTTTTCAACAATGGACAGCGGAATAAGGAATACCATTCCAAATTACCATTACCGGCAAACAATATTGGATACTAATTAGGTGGTACACCCAATTAAAATCATTTATTGTTGTATTTACAAACCCTAGTCTACCTGTTTCTCACCTCCCTATCCCTCCACTTTTAATCTCTCCATGTCTCTCGTTATGAGATATTCGTTTAACCAGGTACATTTAGAAGATAGAGTGTTATTTTGGAAAAAAATCGATAATGTAGGGAGCAATGACTGAATAAAAATATGAATTGTCGATATGATAGGCTTGTTGCAGATGCAACTAATAATTTTTCATGATCAAAGTTTCATTGAAAGATTTGAGTTTCTCATCCAAAATTGCATTTTTAGTGTGGGGCCTGCAAAAGAATATTGTATGGTTTCTCATTTTTAAATTACACAACTTGAAATGCGTTTTGAATTACATATCTCAATATTGTTTCTCAACTTAGTCAAAATGTAATACCATATAATATTTCAAAACACTAGGTTAAATTATATCTTAAATCATATCCCAAAATGTGATACCATACATGCTCTTGGTGCATTTCAAACCACATTTTAAATTAAACTTTATGGGTTCATAGTAAAAGTTTGTTTGACATCTCATTTTCAAACTATACCACTAACCATTCGAAATGAATTTTGAACCACATCTCTAAATATTATTTCTATACTTATTCCAAAACATAAATCATGCAATATTTCAAAACTTAATTTAAACCATATTTCTAAATGTATTCTGAAATGAAAACACATATTGGACCTAAAAAAATATACTTTTTCTATTTTAGTAGAAGAGTCATATTAGAAAGCTGCACATTTTGCCTTCTCATACATTTGTTTATTTTGAGTATTGTAACTTAAAAGTTACACATAAAATAATGTATAAATAATGAATCATAAATAATTATACTAGTAAATGTATGAAAATGAAATAAAAAATAATTATATAACTTTTTTATCGAAATACATTTCTTTTCTCTTTTGAAACACGATTATTTTAACGGGACTATCACATTTATGGCATATGTTTTATGTGCATATGTATTTTCATATGAACTAAACATTGAATTTCCATTTTTTTTTTCTAAACATTGAATTGTGTATTTCATGAAAATTTTCAAAACTTCAAATATTACAAAGAAAGAAAACAAAACTTTTGAGATGAAAGTGATGGACTTTGTAGTTCGTGATCTCTTTTTCTTTTATACTAATTTCTTTCAATTAATTCTCTCCTTACTCAGTCCCCAACCAACCGCAAGTTTGAATGCCATAAATTTGTCGCTGAAAATTTGATGACAAAAGCGAAAGGTTGGCACTCTAATGAAAAGGGGACCTCCAAAATGAGGCGGCAATAAGTAGTATAAAACTAACAACTAACACATGTTTAGTTAATTAAGACAAATTTGGATATTTGAGTACACGTACATACTAGCAGAAATTGATTTATTGATTTGTTTTGATTTTGATTTTGATGTATTTTGAATTAGGCTAATTAGCTGGTTATACACCTAAATCGATTCTTATAAATTTCTGGCAATTGTTATGAATTTTGACGCTATTGCTTTGTGAAAATCCTTTAGGATGTGCTTGGCGCGCAAAAATGAGAATGGAGGAATGTATATATGATTCCTAAAATTAAATTCTCTATTTACTACGTACATGAGTTTAATGATTTAAACTACTTTTTACTCTAAAAGGCAATTTTAAATTTCTTTAATGAGAGATTTATCCATTTTTTGATATGAGACACCTCCATTCTCATATTCATTTCCGCGTGCCAAGCGCACTTTCTAGTCTATTTATCGTGGAGACAAGATAAATCACTTGTAATGATGTCAATTAGTCTTTAAGTTATATTAAAAGGTTTAAAGGTGTTGTAGCATATGTATCTTAAGAAATAATTTCAAATAAGACTTTTGTCTTCCCCAAATGAGATAGATGGATTATATATATATAGAGGTAAGATTACACTTCTATTATTGAACTATTCAATCATTGAATAATAACTAATATAATGACATTAGTAATGCATCCAACGGCTTATTCGATGACTGAATATTTTGTAATAAAATTGTAGTCTTTTTCCTATATATTAATCCTCAATTATGGTTTTGTGTATGTATATGTACACGTATGTTTACACTTTTCCTTTTTCTCTTTTGGTTGGTATTGCATGAGGAGAAAGGCAACAATATTGTTTCATCACTTTCTAAAGCTTTAATTTAAATACTAAAATTAGAAGCATATTTAGAAGCCAAAGAGAAGAAGGGTTTTTTGAGCCATTTCGATTCAAACAACTTTGAACAAGTTTTCAAAGTTAAAAAATATACATTCTGTTTTTTTTTTTTTTTTCTTTTCCTCTTTTTCTTTAACCCTTTTATGAGTTTTTTCCCCCTTTTTTTCTACTTTTTTGGGGGCGTAGTCTATAATACTATTCCTTCTTAGATTTGATTTTTGTAATAAAATCTGGATGGGGATTAAATAATTAATTATAAAATTAAAATTTGCCAGGCTAATAAACTTTAGTATCAATATGGGGAGAAGAGAAGAAGTATTATTATTATTATTATTATTTCTTCTTAACCGTATCATTTTGTTTGATAGTGGAAAAGGTTTAAGTGGAGTGAGCTGTACTCACCCCTCCCATTACAAATTGTTCGGCTGCGGTTTTTCATATTACTGTTTTGTAGTCCATCCCAAATAATACGCAACACTAATAACTTTAAAAAGTATACTCGGGTTCGAAGTCACAACCTAGTGGTTAGTATCGCATATTAGTTTCCCGCATGTTGCAAGTTCGAAACCCAGCCATATTGGGAAAAATATAACAGGAGTGGGACTCAAATTCAAAAAAAAGAAAAAGAAATAGTATACTCGTGTTCTATTAAAAGAGTTTTTTCGATAACATGTACCTATTCTAGTTTTTCATTAAAGAAGTTCACTAATATAATTGTTTTTAAGTCATAATCTACAATACTCAAAACATGACTCTATATGGGACATAAAAACTATAAATTTATATGAATTTTGAAGTATAGCATTTCAAATGAGTACGTTGTTACTATTTTTTTTTCATTCATATTTAGGTCTCAAGTATAGATTGATGTTAAATTACACATAATTATATTTAAATTATAAGAGTGCACAAAGTGAAAAAATAAACTAAAAGCACAGTATTAATTATTCAAAAAATATATAGATATATATATATATATATATATATATATATTGATTCTTAAAAAAGATCCACCAAATCCCCACAGCCTGGTGTGAACTTTTTAATTTAGTCAGATTCTGTAGTGGTCATGGATACACTTGGCCCTCAAAAGCATTCAAATGAAGAAAAGGCAAAAAATCTTGATTTACAGGCTTATGTTGTTGAGGGCTGCTTTAATTTAAGGATTCAATTTGAAGTTTGCAACTCTTTTTTCCAACGGTAATATTAAAAGAAAATTGATCTCTAGTAGAGAAACTAAAGAGAGGGCCCCATGAGCAAGGCAACAGTAAGTAAGTAGACGAGCAGCACGCACGAGGAGTTCTCTTAGTGAAATTATTTTCCTCTTAAAAACTCGTATAATATAATATTTTGATTAAAAAAGAAAGAAAAAAAAATAGAGAGGGCATGCAAAGAATTTGCTCTTTGAGGTCCCATTTTGAGTTATACTTAATTTGTTTATGTTACTTGAATTCATTGCACATTGAATTTGAGTTATTTATTTAGTTAATGTTATCTACATCCATTGCATATTAACTTAAAATTGTGTTCAGATCTCACATAAATGCAATGTAGATCGATATGATGAATGGCTATTCAAAGACCTCATTTTTAAAAAATACACATGATGATATATAAAAATAATTTTTAAAAATAGCTAATTTTTCCCATAAAAAATATTAAGAAAAGTATGGTGAAAGGTAAAGATAAACTGAATTAGTATCCGACTAATTAAGAACTCTTTGAATATCTTTCGACGTAGACATTAATTTAGAGGCCTAATTTTACCAATAATATGGATTGAAATTAGTCACATCTCAAATCTAGATGGTAAATACTATTTCTCATTTGTACAATTCAAACAAAAGAATAACATCATATTTCTTCCATTTGCATTATTGCGCCCAAAAGCGTAATATGATCGTATGATGGAGGATGAAACTCGTATAATATTTGGGTTTAAAATAGCCATTCATAATATGAATTATGGAATTGTCTTTGAATGGTTTAGAAAATGATAAGAAAATTAATTATCAATTTCTCATTCTCAAATTTAGTTTGCAAAATATTATATTTGTATTCTCCTTATTTAGGAAATTTGATTGTGAAAGTGCTCAATTTTTTTTTAATACTTAACCATGATTCAAACGTATATATTTTCATTATTTTACTCATTTTAGTAACTTTTCATTTCTTATTCACGTATGTCAAACACATTTTACATGTGACATCCAATCAATCGGGGAGAAGGGGGTCATAATCTCGTTTCCCCTCACTTTCCATCCCCAATATTTGTCATCTCTCACTATTTTTGGCCCTCAAACTAATTTTTTTGTTGTTTTTACCCTCAAACAATTTAAATGGTATACTTTTGACCCTCTTGCTACCTTTGGACGTTAGCAGTAGCAGATATGAAATGCTGTGCCTCTCACGTGACTCTTTTCAGGGGCACACATCTTAACATCATGTTAAGGTCCCCATTTTAACGAACACTAGATAACATTTCGATTTCTACTATTATAAATCACACCTTACATGTAATATCCAATCAATAGGGTAGAAAGGATTGATCCCATCTCCCCTCACTTTCCATCACCAATATTTGTCATCTCCCACTTATTGATATATCATCTACAACACTACAAGAGCTAAGAGCTCAATTTAGCTTCAAACGTTTCCGTGGAAAACTTTCTAACTTAGATTGATCATTGATATATATAGTAGAAAATTGTACTTAGTGCATGCATATATATTTATATATATATAAGGATATTTTTAAAACCCTTGATTTTTTCCATATATAAAGTTCAATTCACCAAGACTTGATCCCAATAAATTGACTCTTGGATTTGGATGATATATAAGTTGTCAAAACTTCATGTCTGTAGTGCTTCGTAATGACATCCCACTTGAAGATAGTACTTGTGGTTGAAATTTGTGGGACAAAAAAAAGAAAGAAGAAGGAATTTAAAAGCATTTGGAATTGGAGATTATAGAAGCAAAAGTTGTGTTCTAATCATATATAAGCTAGGAGCCAACTAGAAGTGTCAACAAAAAAAAAAAAAGAAGAAGGTTTTTGATTATTCAAAAGCTCTCATGATTGATTCAGTTTTCAACCCTCTCATGAATAATTGATAGAATGAAATTATTATTATTTTTTTAAAAAGGGCCAATTACATTTACTTCCTGATCTTTTGGGATAGTTACGAAACCAACCATATTATTTTGTGAAATTAGAAAATACTCTCTGCAAGCTTAAATATTGTTTAAAAAATCTGAAATATATTACTCCTTCAATTTCAAAATATACGGCACTCTAGCTTTCTACACACATATTAAGAAAGGTTTCAAAATGACTCCAAAATGCTTCATTAATACCACATCATGTGAGATACTTAGTAATTAATTTAAGCAATTCGTATGGTAATTTGCAAATTTGGAAAGCATATGTTAAAAATAGGTATAATGACTTATATTTTTTGAAACAAAGTTGAACTTGTAAAATGCCTTATATTTTGAAATGGAGGGAATACAATTTATATGTTTAACATGATTTGTGTTGCAGATTTTACACTCCGATTGATTCATTTGGTAGCTTTCACACTCCACGTGTTTTTTTTTTAATAGTATGAACAATTCAGAAGGGATATAAATATAATTATTTTAAGTAACAAGGTTAGTTTCATAATCACACCGAAAGCTCAAGGAGGTAAATGTAATTTTCCCAAAAAAGAAAAGAAAAAAAATGGGAAAATGCCTTTTGAAGTTGCTTCACATCACCAATTGAACTTTATGATTTCTCTTGTATGGTTTGTTTCCCTTGCCCCACCATGCCTGTTTTCCTAGAACAAACACCAAAAAAAGAAAATGAAAGGTCATCAAATCCATGGCTCTTGTTTGGTTTCAAGATTTTTGGATGGGTTAGGTACACTTAATAAAAGTTGCTTCAATATTCAACTTGAAACTATTCTCTTAGATTGGATTCATAGATCTTGTAGCGGTTGTTAATTCATGAGCTTGCTTATTTTGCGAAATTACAAACATTTGACTATGTTTGGATTGTAATCTGGACAAAGAATTCTTTCGGGATATGAGAGATAAAATTTTGAAGAATTGTTTTCTGAGAAAAAATAAGAGTGCAATGATGAAATCGTGTGTGTAAGATTTTAACAAAAATTTTAAAATTTTGAATTTAGTGAAAAAAATAATATTGCCATAGTAATTTGCAGGAAAAAAATTGATTTTTTTTTTTTGGTCAAATAAATCAAAACAAGCTAGCGTATAAAGAAAGAATGACAACATTTAAGTTATATTTTCTCAATGAAATGTATACATTTTTATTAGTTTTAAAATATACCATTTAATTAAATAATTTCTTACCATTCTTTTTACTTGTACAATTATTAACGTATAATAATACAGAAAATAATTGATAAAAGTTATAGAAAATAAATTTTATTTAGTTTACTTTCGAAAAAAAGATACAGGAAATAGAAAACATTAAAATAAACCTTTTATATTAAAGTTTTAATAAAAGATTATTATACCCCAACCAACCAGTTAATAGCAGTTTAAAAAAATATATTAAATAAAAACAACCCTTTAAAAAAAGTTTTCAGTCTCTCATCCCCTTAAGGACGTGGATGTATACTCATTTCTTTCTCTCTTCCTCTCAAACCCTAGCATCCATCTTCCATGACGGGAGTTTACTTTTCTATAACATTTTATTTAGTTTACTTTTAGCTTCCATGATGAGAATTTTATGTTCTCTCGTAGTCAAAGATATAATCATATAAATAAATGAGAATTTTATTATTATTAAGTGAAAATCCAGTCAGTTGGGGTCTCTTTCATCGAAAGATTACTGGCAGATTCGATATCGCACAACTACAAAAATGACTTTTAATGGCGGTTTTTCAGGGCTTTTAACGGTGGTTTTCGACATTTTTGAACCGCCATCTATCCGGCAGCCGTAGAAAGTTTACGGACTTTCTATGGCGGTTGTGAAAAAAACCGCCGTAGAAAGTCCGAACTTTCTATGGCGGTTTTGAAAAAAACCGCCGTAGAATGTCTACTTTCTACGGCGGTTTTTTTCAAAACCGCGGTAGAAAGTCTACTTTCTACGGCGGTTCCTAAGCGAACCGCCGTAGAAAGTTAACTTTCTACGGCGGTTTTGAAGATAACCGCCATAGAAAGTACCAAATTTATAAAAAAAAAATTTTAATATTTCATTTTTTTCTCTACATTCAAAAAATATATATCAAAAACAGTAAGAACAGCCTTAGAAAGGTTTTGAAATATATATATATATATATATATATTTCAACTTTATTCAAAATATATATATCAAAAACTTCCATACTAATAAACCGAACAACCACCAAACTTCACAAAAATTTTGCGTGCATCCATCAAATTCTAATTAATTTAATCATTAACAGCAAGAATAATACAATAATCACCGATATAACACTAATCAAACCCGAATTTAATCATTCATCATCTCACCAAACTCGAATTTAACACTAATAATAAACCCTAGGCCAATCACAATAATCAAGTAACAATAAAATTTGTAAAGCTTAAATAAAGTTAAAACTATTCTATATTACCTTTTTTATGATTTGAAACCCACAACAAGGACCGATTGTGGTGAAATTATGATGGGGGATTAACTCCAAGTGGTGGGTGATGGCCGATTAAGAAACCATCTCCGGAGTTGGGTGATGGCGGATCTTGTTATCAACGCCGCCGGAAGAACGGTTTCGGGGGAAGACAAGAGAAAAAACCGACGGAGAGAGGATGGGCTTCGGCAACGAGAGAACGCTTCGGTTTGCTGGAGATGGAAACAGGGGGAAGCCGCGGCTGGCTGGAGATGGAAACAAAGGGAAACCCTTAAAATTCAAACAAAATCAAGTTTCTATGGCGGTTTTTATTAAAACCGCTGTAGAAATGGACTTTCTACGGCGGTTTTAATAAATCCGCCGTAAAAAGCTCGTAATTGTGAATTCTCGCCCGTTCCTCTATTCCTATTAATTTCTAGTTTTTCTATTTTTGTAAATTAACCCCCAAATTTTTTTAAATTTAATAATAAATATGTATTTTACTATTTATCAATTTTTATAGTAAAATTCATCATATTTATTAATTATACGGCGGGTAGAAATACAACCGTCTGGAAAAGGACTTTCTACGGGGGTTTTCTAAAACCGCCATAGAAAGTCACATTTCTACGGCGGTTATCAAAAACCACCGTAGAAAGTCCCTTTCTACGGCGGTTTTATATAGAACCGCCGTAGAAAGTCCGTACTTTTTTTTTAATGGCGGTTTTGGTCTTTCCGCCATTAAAGCACCGCCGTAGAAAGTCCATTTTGTAGTAGTGTCGGATTTATACTTCGGTACGTGATTTGTCTAGGCCGATGGCGATTTTTCTTCTACCAGTTAGATGTGTACGGATAATTACTTGTTTTAGATCTGTATTGGGTTGATTTAGTTTATTTTCAACTGTTTGTATCTGATTATTATTATCAGATAAAATTATTTACACTTATATCAACGATTCTCTATTGAATAATTAAATATGACATTTATTATTAAAAACATTGAAAAGTGGCTGTATACAAACTGACCAAACGCGGTTAATTTTACTAATATTTTGATAATTAAGTATTGATTATTTACTTAGTCAACTTAAAATATCCTTTTCTTGTTGAACTAATATAGATCAACTTGTCGTTTGCCAATTAATTTTAAGTTATAACTATTACGAGCAACTCTTTGAGATGATATCAGGGCCGATATTCCGCAAAAGTACATTTAATGATATTAAAATTAAAAAAAAAAAAAACATGTGTCGCTGGTTCGAAGAATTTGGAAATCGTAGGATGAAATTAAATTATAAAAAAAAATTCGTGTTTATTTATAGAGTTGGAAATAATAACTCAAGAATTATATTATGTAGTTGAAAATGAACCAAAGTTCTGATTTAATACTTATTCTATTTTAACTTACTATCAATTCTTTTTATATTAATTTTCATTCCAACAACTCAAACCAGATGTTACCTAAAGTGTATTGATTTTATTAGTTACTCTCTCTGTTCCAATAAAAGAGTTCATTTTGATTAATATACAACTTATTATGCACTCAAGGTACAATACTTAAAATAGTTAATTTGATACTATTTTTTTCATTTATATCTTTACTTATTAAGTATGAATTATTTACGGATCATACATGATTATATTAGCAAGAAACAACAGTAAAAAAAATTGAAAATGAACTCTTCTGTTAGAAAAAAAAATCTTTTTTAAAGTGAACTTTTTAAATAAAACGTGAGGAGTACTATTTTAGTTACATTAATTAATAATTAACCTTGACCGCTTGGAGTTGATTTTTTTTTTCTTTGTATTTCGGGGCTTAATTACTTTTTGCTCCCTATATATGCTTTGGGGCTAGTGTAGACTTGTACCTTGTCATTTTAAAATACATATTTCGATTCATCACCTATATTGTTATTATTCATAATGAAATAACTCTATATTTGGTAAAAGTAATACTAAACTGTCTTATATAAAAAGTCCACTTTAAAAAAAATATCCCAATAAAAGGTCCATTTTTTATTTATTTATATTATATATCCTTACTTATAATATAATAATGTATAGTCCACAATTAATTCTTACTTAGAAAGTAAGGATAGAAGTGAAAAATAAAGTGTCAAATTATTTATCTTAAGTGTTGTATCTTATAACTCACAATAAATTGTACATTTTTTCAAAGTGAACTCTTGTAATGGAATGAAGGGGTAGTATATTTGGGCCGCAAAACTATCAATATTTAACGACGAATAAATTAATTAAAGCTCAATATCATTTAAATTAAATTAAATTAAATTAAATTAATTAAAGCTCAATTTCAAATCAATCAAGGCACTATTAATTGTTTGATTAACATAATTAATTAGCTTGCTGATGCAGCGCACATGCATGCAATCAAATTGCTGTTAAGTGCTAATTAAACGCAGAAGGATTCTTGGTGATGGAATATTATTGTGGTCCAGATTCTGTTCATTTTTATTTATTTTTCTAATTTACTTCAAATTTTAGAAAAAAAATAAAAATAAAAATTCCAGATTTATAGCAAAAAGAGAAAACAAAACAAATGACAATTTTTTTTTACTCCCTCCCATCCAGAATAAACATGTTTTAGAGGGAGTAACAATCTTCAAAATAAATGGCGCTTTAACAAAAAAGTACGATTTTTTTTACTAACTTACCATTGTCCTAGCCTATCTACTAAGTATTAATTGGAGTTGTTTAGTACTTAGAATTAATTAGATTAAAACTCCATCACTCATAATAGTAATAAATTACAATAGTCAAGAATTTTCTTGTCATTCAAACGAATTCCTTAATTTGTTTGAAAAACTCTAAAACGACTTCTATTGTGAATAGGATGGAGTATTAATTAGTAAGCAAAACTTTACCTTTTTTTTTCCCTTTTCTTTCTTTCTCTCTTTTAACTTTTGACTAGACTCTTTGTCGTTCCAAAAATGAATATCATTGGAACACAAACATCACGATCTTCTTATTCATTGATAGTTACAATATATATAGATCGATTTTAAGGATCGATTAAAGATGGTAGCTCACTAGACACGATTTGAGTAATTTTCAAAATTGTAGACGAATTGAAGTTTATTGATTATTGGATCAATATACTTTCATATTTTCTATCTTGTTTCTCACGTAAAAAAAAACTCCAAGACTTTTAATAATAACAAAATATAATAATTAATTAATTTTTTATCATTTAAATGATTTTCTTAATTTATTTGAAAAACTCTTAAACATTATTTATTTTAGATCAGAGGAAGTACGCTTTAGAGATACGTCTATAGTTATAGGCATCATGACGAGAACTTAATATGGTCAAAAGTTTACTTATAAATGTGCAAATTTTGACAATGATGCTATTCAAACAAAAACTTAAATCCTGACATTCCACATACTGTATCTTTTATTGCTTAGATATATTGTAACAAATTATTCAGTCTATTCTATCGAAAGAATTAATATAATTTTATTTTAAAGCTCACAAATAATTGTATTTTTGAACTCTTTAACGAAAGATATGAATTATATGAGTACTATTTTACATTTAAGATTAAAGTCTACATTGGAATCGCACAATTTTATATTTGATGATTGCCCATGATGAAAGATAATATAATGTTTCCTTAGATGTAATCATTTATAAATTAATTTTCATCTTTGGTGTCCTTTCAACCGCTGCCACTACTCTTCCACTCACCCACGCCTAACGAGAATTATATATCCATTATTTTCAAAAAAAAAGAAAAGAATTATATATATCCATTTGTTCCATTTTAATTAGCTAAGGTCAACTTTTATATCTGCAACATGTCAATATATAATTATTATCATTACCATTATTAACTGCCCCCATTTACCATTTTAGTGCAATTAATTACCCAAATTAACTTTAATTTTGGTCAAATCAAAATAGTCCAACACAAACCATAACTATAGGTAAGGATTCGAATCATGTCCAAACGTGCTGTATTGATATGCGATTCATAAGTCTTCGGTGGCGGTAAGTTGTAGGGGTGAGCAAAAGGAAAACCGATCCGAATCCAAAGTTCGGATTGGTTTCGAATTTTAATCCGATGGCGCGGTTTCGGACGATCCGAAATCGGATTTTATCCGATATCCATGGTTCTTTTTTTTTTTTTATAAAAAATTTCATTTTAGCTTCTTTTTTTTTTTGTGAATTTTTGTTTCGTATCGGTTTCGGATTATCCGAAAAAAATCCGAAACCAAACATTATTCCGAAAAAAAAATCCAACCCGAAATTTAGGATCGGATCAACGGTTCAGACGGTTTTTAGATTATTTTGCTGACCCCTAGTAAGTTGGTACTCAATGTGGTGTACAAACCACCAATAGTGGCGTTTAGTGTTTAGTCTCTAATATGATCGATTTTTCTAAGTATATTGATTCGAAAATATTTTTTTAGCGTATGTAATGTCCAAACGTCCATTGTGCTACGTAAGATGGCGCAGAACGATTGTTATTTTTTTAGGAGGGTGATAAATATATAAGGGGTCCAGAAATAAAAATAAAACTCAACTTCTAGTTTACTATTGGATGGCTACATACTTTTTTAAGGATGAACTAAATAATTTTTTCCAAATGGAATATATTTCAGTGCGCAGTTCCTAGTGGATTCTTTTTTTTAAAAAAAGTGAAAATGTCAACATATAATTATTATAATTAGAATAAACAACCCCCATTTACCATTTATTCAAATTAATTAATTAACCAAAAACTTTTGGTCAAATCAAAATAGTACTGCAGCTGACCAACATAGATTTAGGTTGATTTGGTTAAACTTGTGGGTTTAGATAAAGGGGCTGATCAAGTTTGAGTGCAAACTCAGCAAGCAATTATGAATTATCCCTTTGGTCATAAATCATAATTATTATAATTATAACGGCAGCGCCCACTCTTTTTTTCCTCACGTAAGTACGTTCATATTTATCCTAGGCTCATCTTTAAAAATTAAAATATCAACAACAAATTAAGGTAACTTGAGTATTAGAATTAAAACCTTTTTTTTTTTTTTTCATTTTAAACTTATAATATTGTACACGTTTCTTATTTACTAGCTAGGGTGAATACGTTGAACAACTCTCCATTTTGAGATTTTAGTCAATTTTTTCCACTTTCTTCATTATTGTTGATATATACTCAATATGTTTTAAAATATAAGTCGTTCTAATTTTTTACACATATTAATTAAGAAGGATTTCAGAATGACCAGTTAAACCCATCATTAGTAGTGCATTATGTGGGGTATCAGTGGGAGTGTTAAACGGGCGAGTTGGGCTGGTATTGTACGTTTATTAAATGGGTATTAAGTTAATAAGTAATGGGTACACATTACCCATTCAATTAATAGTCTTAATTCAAATGGGTAATGGGTAGGTATGGGTACCCATGCCCCCAGGAGCTTAGCTCAGTTGGTAACTTGGCAGCAGATTGCACCCAAGGACGTAGGATCGAGTCCTGGCAGTCGCAGTGTGGGATTTTCATCTCCCCAATGTGGGGGATGGATCCTTGTGGGTACCAGGCACTGGTCCTCCTGCCAAGGTTATCGCTGAGTCACCCTCATTTACCTCTCACACGAGGCCCATAGGGCTGGGCGGTGTGGGCCTTGCGGGCGAGGGATATCGCCTTTTGCACCCAAGGTATGGGTACCCATAATACAAAAATATAAGACTTAATTTAATGGTTTATTAATAAATTTTTTGAATTTCATTTTAATTCCTTTTTTTTTAAGCTGATTTTAATTATTTGAATATATTCTAAAATTTGAAATTGTATACCTTTATATTTAATCGTATGTAGTTTTTTTTTTTTTGCCCAAACACAATTTTTAATTTTTTTTATATTTATATAAACCCCGTGCATGCCCAGACCCCAACTCGACGCCCGAAACTGGACCCGGCACGAAACTAGCCCAGAACTGGACTGAACCATGGGCCTGAACTGAACCGGCTAGGCCCGAACCCCAAGCCAACTCGAAACCCGAGCCTGAACTGGACTTGGAACCGAACGAATTTTGAATTAGTATTTATAAGTGGGCAGTTTAAAAAATTATAAAAGAATAAATAGGGAAAAAACGCAAAGTAATTGTAGGACACGAAAAATAAAGAAAAAGAAAAAATAAGTTTGAAGAAAAAAAAAAATGGGCCTAAAATAGGTGAGTTGTTGGGTTTTTGTTTATAATTTTAAGAATAGTTTTGGATGGGTATTTTTGGTACCCATGATAGACGGTTTTTTGGGTACCCAATGGGCTACCCTAAACCCGCCCATTACATATTTAGCCCAAACCCGCCTAGCCCATTATTTTTTTAGATGAGTTTTATTAGGTTAAAACTCAATGAGTTTGGGCTATTTTTGGGTTAATGATTTTTTTTTGCCACCCTTAGGTATCAGTCATTATCATAGACAATTAAATTGTTCCAATAGGGGTAAATATAAAAAAATAAGTGTTCAAAATAATTAGAACGATTTATATTTTGAAACGGAATGAGTATAATGATGGCTACCATATTTAGTTGCTTTTTTTAGCAAGCAAGTGTTAAAATTAAGTGTAATAAGATATGTAGTTTAGATTAAATTTAGTAGCGAAAGTGTAATTGTTTTGCAAAAGCGCAGATAATTAAGAGGTTAAATCTATTGATTCTCTATCTCTATCAATTCGTTGTACAAAAATATTATTATCATATAAGCGTATGATTTGAATAATTTTTGGTGATGCTCATTTCCAAAAAAAGTCAAATAAAATTTGGTGATGCTGTATCAAACTCAATGAAATATGATTTTTGTACCATAATATCCATATATTTTAATCTTATTTATAGATCAGACACATATACTAAATGTTAATTAATTTGATGTTAAATTTCTAAAACAACCTAACAAATAGGACCTGTAAAATAGGAACGAGCTACTGCCCCAGGGTTAGTACGCAAGGCGGTCCACCTAGATGTCGGGGGTTCGATTCCTACATCTGTACAGGATTTTGCAGGCGACTCCCCACTTCATTCTCCCCCTCCCCACAGCTCCTACCTTCGATGTAATAGATTAGGACTTTTAATGAGAATGAAGTATTTTCTTCAAAAAAAAAAAAAAAAACAAAAAAAAGGACCTGTAAAATAGGTTTGTATGTGCGATCACTTTCCATTTGAACACTATGCGTTTTCTACTTTCTATTTTTTTTAATTTCTGGCCTGGTTTTGTTGGTGATATTGAATCACACGAATTATTCTTGAGTGACGTATGTATCCCAAGAATCAAGATGATTGAACAAGCTCAGCTAATTCGCAGTTTCCTTGCAAGTTTTCATTTAAAGCCACATGGATTTGGCCCAAAAATTTTGTTGAAATGTCGGTGATTTCAAATAAGCTTGGATTGTATACTACATTAATTATATATGTCAGGCCTTAAAATGATGTAATATTGAATTAAAGATGTATTTTTAGATGTAACATACAACAATATACTTGAATTTTACAATTTCGTTTCAATAATTAATTGAGATAGTGATATTCGATCAAGAGTAGCAATATATTTTGTCAAGAGTAACATGCTACTCCTTCTAGGATAGTATGTTTCTTTTCAATTTTATTTATTTAATTTAAAAAAATTATTCTTGAAAAGTATCACTCGTATTTATAAGAATATTATCGCTATTATTATTATTTTTTAAATTAGTGATTTTTTTTTCGTGTGTAGCAGTTCTTTTTTTTAAAACTACTTATTAATTTTCTTTTTTTTCTTTAGTTTTTTTCCCCTCCAGTAATACTCTTCAATAGTATTGTGGATATTCATAAATAGTATCACTAATACTGTTCACATTTTTTTCTTTTTTTTAAACTGAAAGTGAGAGTATTACTTGATACTCGTGAATAGTACCAATCATAGTTTTTAAATTTGTGATTTAAGGTGGGATTAATGGCTAAGAACAAGATCATATGAGATCGGATCTTAGAATTGAAAATGTCATAAAATTATATAATTAATTAATTTTGAAACCGACAATAAATGAAACATGCATACTATAGAGTTGTATATTAACTCGTATTAGCAACTTATAGAGAGTAAAACATATTAAAATTAAAATAGAAAAAATAAATATCACAATTTTTATTTCTTTTAAATTAATAATAATGTAAGATATATTAAAGTTTAATATAAGTAAGTTTTTAAAATAATACGGATCTTCCCTTCTCCTGTTTGTTTGACATGAAATTGTAAGCACTTCCATACCAAGTGAGATCTACATTCAACAAGGAACTATTAAACAAGTAGTGGTATTAGAAGAGTTGTGTTTCAATTTCTTTGACAAGTATCTACACTGTTACCAAGTGCTATGCCTTTAAGCAAGATTACAGTTCTTGTATTTCAATTTCTTTGACAAGTATCTACACTTGGTTTTTGGTTCTTTATGCCTTTAAGAAAAAGGAAAAAAGAAAAGAATAATCGTCTAAGCAATAATATAGCGGACATGTTATTTACAGGACCATTTTAGGACATATTTTAAAATTTTAAAGAGTAAAAATACCAAAATATAAAGAATTTCTTACTTATGACAATGATTGCGCTCACATTTACAGCAACGAGAAAGAGCTTGGTGAAGCTTTGAAGAAACTGTTCCAAGATGGTGTTGTCAGGTGCGAGGACTTGTGGATTACTTCCAAACTATGAATTGTTCTGCTCTTTCTTCTTCGCCTTCAAATTTTGGCTAGCTTCTAGCACTAGTATTCAATTCAAACGCCACCGGTACAAAACAATATTCATGAATTCACGACAGCGAGTCAAAAAACAGGTCAAGCAATAAAACTAAGCCAACTCGCAAAACGCTGAAAGCCTTCGCCCGTTCTCGACTTTCGTCGGCCTGTGGCGGAAGTTTTTGAAACTTTCGCCTCTTCCCGGGGAAAGTTTCTCGACTTCCGCCACAGGACACACAAACTTTCCGATAGTTTCGCACTCTCAGAGTGAAACTATTTGAAAGTATGTGCGTCCTGTGGTGAAAGTTCAAAAACTTTCGTCCGAGAGAGGTGAAAGTTTGAAACTTTCGACACAGGACGCACAAACTTTCTAATTGACGCGATCCGGCTCAGCCACAAAAGTCACGAATTTGTTAAGTATGTGAAGTCCATTCTCAGCCATGCATGCATGGGGATGGCTGAAACGTGTGATCAAACTCAGATTCGTGGAGATTAATTCATTTGAATTTTGGAAGCTAAATTGTAAAGATTTGGAGTTGAATGTTGATGCAATTACATGCGGATTCGGTCAACAATGAAAGCAAGAAGAATTGAATTGTAATATCTTTTTGAAGCTTGGAATTTCGGTCAGAAAATGAAAGCTGAGGCAGTTGATTTTGTGCAAGTGTTTAAATGATGAAGAGCAGCACTTGAAGAGTTTTCAGCCAAGACTCTCCAATTTCCATCATTGAATTCAGCCAAAGATACTCAAGGGCCGAAAGAAATTCAAGAGACTTGCACGATTACTCAAGGGCCGAAAGAAATTCAAGAGACTTGCACGATTAATTTAAGTATTATTTTTATTTACTTTTTAGTCCATTTCTTCTGGTATAAATAGGCTACCTATGTAAACTTTAAAAAATAGTAAGACTTGGATTATGAAAAGCATTGTGAGGTTTCACCCCGAGGGGGAGGTTTTTCAGGGAGTGGAGTGAGTTTAAGCAAACTCTTTGTGTGTGAGTGTGGGAGCTTAAGCGGACACTGACTAGTGAATTGATTGCCTTATTTCCTTTTGGTCGAGCTCAAGCAATCGCTTTCCTAAGAGTGTAGGATACTTACTTAGTAGGTGACTAGGACCGGCATATAGAAAAAAAGGAAGGCCTTAGGTAGGACGGGTAATAGCAAGTTATTTTCCCATAAGGCTCGCAAGGACGAGAATCCTTTGGGCGGATAGAAAGTCTCCTGCAGATGTAATCAATTTACGACTGGCTTGCCATCAGTTCTTTTTGGAACTGTCGAACTTATCAAGACTTTGTCTCACTTATCGAACAATCTTGGTGAGTTGTTCGTGGCGTGCTTATACCGAGGTTCTCAACATTGCACACTCGTTGGTCGAGGTTTTTATACCGAGATTCCGTTTTGTCCATTTGTTGGCGGGTCGAGCCTTCACCAACCAACGGAGCAACCCTTAGAACGGTCATTTTCATTGTGTTTTAGTCCATCACCGGCCTAGATCACATCACCGATAGTTTCGCACTCTCGAAGCAAAACTTTCCGAAAGTTTGTGTGTCCTGTGGCAAAAGTTCAAAATTTAGTGCCAAGCGAAAGCTCCAACAATTCAGCTGGCATACTGGCGAGAACCCTTAACCCACAATCGAAAATTCATTTTTCGGGAGAAATTCAGAACAAAAACCCCAAATTAACTGCAAGTCTACTAAACCCAATCCAATTCAATTTACCCAAACTAAACCCATGATAATTCCGGCAAAATTCACTGCAAATCGATAGCAATTCGAAAGGAATTCAATTTAAAAACCTAGGATAGTCCAAATTTAACAAACGAACGGCCGAATTCGAACCGAAATATAATCGAAATCAAGAAGATATTTCGATTTTCCGTTGCCGACAGTCCTCCGAGATAGTCAGCTGATTACCATTCCGATTTTTTTCAACTATTTCTCTGATTTCGCCGATATGGTGCTCTGAGTTTCGATTTGGTGCTGTGTTTCAATCTGAGTTCCAATTTTTGCTTGGGCCAAGCGAGAGAATTTCGGCGACTGAATTACTGAAGGAGAAGGCTGCAGGGCATTTCAGTATTTCACTTAAATTTTTTAAAAAAGTGTCCTACATTTTGGAAAGGGAGTCCTTCAAATAACAATTTCCAAATATAAAATAAAACAGGGACTAAAGCTTAAGAAAAAGGAAATGATAATAGACCAATAATAAAAAATAATAGACCTGGAGAACAATTTTATAATAAAACAATGCCAACGCCCAAGCCAAATTATAAATACTATTTAAGTCATTATAAGGAATTGTTTAAAGAATCAATTAGAATTATACGTGCATTCGAATCGAGTCGAACAAAGTAGTGCTATTTTGATCGAGATCAAGTTTGTTCGAGCTCGAGTATCAATAAAAAAATATATTTAGATATATTCAATATTATATAAACAATACTCATCTCGAACACATCACAATTGATAAAAAAATTTAATATGAATGTCACGTCAATTAGTTTACCCCTCCAAATTTTCATTTGAATTGAGTATATCATCACTTGTTTTAAAATGTCACAAAACATAAAGTTGAAATGCCACAGATTGCGGACTATGGTACAAGGTCCTGAACGAACTAGATACAAAATAAAATTCAGGAAGTCTAGAATCTTTATATATAACCCATATTATTCTGATCCATTTTTTTTCAAACTCGTTAATGATTTATCTGGTAAAGGACGAAACCGTAGTCACTCTCTTTTCCAGACACTGAGATTAGTGGTTCCCAAAGTTAGTAAACAAAAAACTGAAACCTACAATACAAGGAATGCAATATCAGCATATCATGCTTATCACTTCCATTAACCGATTATAAATTAAGTGTTCAGTAAATCAGTATACATTCCTTGCAATTCAAGTTCACTGTCCAAAAGAATCAGCACAATGAATTATTAAGCGATTCTTCCGCATTTGTTCTTGTCTTCCTCAACATAAGATCATCAATGTAATTCTGATAGATATAGGAGGCAAAACCCCAGAGTCCCAACAGCATGGCAACAATTTTAAGCCCATTCATTTTGTCATGAAAGACTATGAGAGCAGCCATGGGAGTAACTGCCAAGGAAAGGGTACTCATAACATTAGAGAATAAGGAGGATACCACATATACCAAGCCCACAACACCCACAGCGCACACCTGCCAAACTATTGCTGTTGACACCAACGTCAAAACGTAAGAAAGTTTTCCAGTGCCGAAAGTGTTCATTTCTCCATGTAATGTTCTCCATTCCCCACTCGCGAAGAGCCCAATGATACATATAGAAGTGGCCACCAGTGATGTGTAAATTTGCATTTCCAAGACCACCGAAAATGTTTCCTTCTTTATAACTTTCTGAAACGAAAGTTGCATAAGGGACAGTATGAGAGAGTAGAGGGTGGATGCTACAAGAGTAGTAACAAACCCAATCACATATTTCCCCTTGGAGGTTCCTGAAGGTTCGGTAGAGTCACCATTGAGAGCAAGGATGGAAGCAGAAAATGTAAGAACAACCACTGAATTAAGAATCAAAATCGTGAACTTTTGTTGATTGATAAAAAATGAAAATATGGCATTGGAAACCAACTGTGTAGCACATAGGAGTGAATAAGTAGAGGCAGAGATGTATAGAAGTCCAACTGAGTATAACATATTATCCCCAGCTATAACTGCTCCCAGAACAAAGTATATCAAACAAACATAAAAAGGAGAAGCTGGATGGGTTGTATCTGAAGGCTTCTGGGAGTTGCCAATAATAATATAAGGGATGTAAAGAATTGGGAAAGCAACTGTTTGGAGCAATGTCGCCAGCCACGTACTATTTCCACCTTTGTCATAATAAAATCTTCCAAGCAACACAGCTGCAGCTTGACCAATGAGAAGAAACAAAATATTGATGGTAACCAAAAACCACCATTGCCATCTCTTGAGCTTGACAAGCGGATGATCATCCGTCAAGGAACTATCCTTTATCAAAATTGGTTCCACATTATCTGTCAAAAATACATTCAGCACTTTATTCTACCATTCACTTGTGAACAAAATCAGGTCAACAACACAAGCACAACAAGTTTCGAAATATCAAGACTAATGACCATTCTGCAACATACTATATAGGATTCAAAGATAAAACAAGACATTGCTAATTTAACATTCAACTATGAGGAAATAGTGCATATACAGATGATGATGATGCTATCGCATTTAAGTAATAATTACTGTTTTGAATTGATCTTAAATGAAAAGGAGAAAACTCAAAGAGGTCAAAGGTTCTGCAGTTTCCAACGGGAGATTACGCAACAGTTTAGGAGGAATCCGTGTATTCATTGACCAACATTGTAAACTTCAATTCAAATCTACCTGGTTGCACCCCTTTTCCCACTTTTACATGGTTGAGCATGTTTCGCTACCAGAAAAACCTTAGCATTTGCACTTTTGTGGGTTTAGTCCTAAAGAATGTGTTACAAGACGCATAGTTCAACATTATCCAAGTTCTGCAGACTACCCAGCTAAAGAACACTCTTTAGCTGACAAAAAATTAGAACCTTTATAGCTTAAGCTACATTAAAATTGCAGACTAAGTAGAAAATGAATCTTACATCACCCAGATAACAATATAACAGAGAACACTCTGTCCCCTACTTACTACTAACAATCAAACAAGGCTAAATCCTTCTGATTATATAATATTAAAGCACAAGGAAACAGAATCCCTTACTAGGCTTTACCAGCTATACTCATTATCAAGTATACAAACAAGTTAATTCCAATGTGAAATTAAAGATGCAGAAACACGAAACAAACAGCTGTTTTTGAATGAAGAATCATCCCTTTGAGTTAGCAAGTACAAATTGGACTCAGTTTCAAAGGCGGGACTAACCTGGCATGGCTAAAAGAGTTGGACCCAAAAATAATTAAACCCAACGGCAAAGACACGAACGTAGTTTCTTCGAATTTAGACCACACACCGGAATTCACCTCCGAGGGATAAACCGATATTAAACAAAACGGAGAAGGAATTCCCGGTGAAATTCTGGTGTTCTCTTCTAGCAGTGAGGCTGGGAAAGACGGGAAAAGAAAAACCGGAGGCCGGGTTTGGGTGAGTTCGACGATTCGTTAATCAATGGTTTCCAGAATTGTCGGTTGACTGGCATTAATGGCTGGCGAAGCGTCCGTGAATTTGTACAAATCACTGTTAGTTACGTGATTGAATCGGACAGGCGATAGATTGATTCTATACGAAAAAGAAAAAAAAAAAAAAAAAAAAAGTTATACTCTCGTGTCTAAAATAAAAGTCGAAATCAAAATTTTCAAAATCAGGGCCCCTTAAAATTTGGGGGTTCGGAACAATACAATGAAAGAGACCCTATTTTTTTTTTTTTTTTTCTAAGAATGACATTTTAAAACTTTTTTTAGATTAAAAATTGTTTATTAATATAACTTTATGTTGTTTCAAAGTTCCTTATTCAATAGATAACTGTCAAAATTTTCAATATTTATTGCAACACAAACAATTCAAGTACGTTTTTAACAAATGTAATGTATTAGGTAGAAACTACGGTGATGAAAATATTTATCACCATTCTAACTATAATTATCACCATTCTAACTATAATTAACATTATAAACCATTAAATGTAAATATTTAAAATTCACTTTGAACATAATTTAATAATTTTACTATTTGTGCGTGCAAGTCGTAGATCCATAATACACACTTTGGAAGTCTCTTTCATCTAGATCAAAATGTAATTATTTGGAATTTCAATGTAAGGAAAAAAAACACGATGATTTTGTCAGGCTCCAATAAATAAAAAAGAATGATTGTAATCACGTTAGTTAATAAATCAATAAACTTTTATGTGGTATCATTAAAAATGTGGCTTTCAATAAATATATTGAGTGAGTAGATATTAAATTATTTGACCACTAACATGAATTAATAATTTTGTATGTACTTTATTAATATATGAAATTGGTGTTATAATATTTAAGCCTCTAAAATAAACTATTATATTTTATAGGGTGAGACAATAGTCCTTTCAAATGAACCATTCAACACTTGAATTTGGTCTGGTATAAATTAATTATACAATTGCATACTTAATTGCATAAGTCAAATCTAATGGTTAAATGATCACTATTTAGCATAGTATTTAAATAATAAGATGGTTTTTTAATAAAAAATATATATATATGCATATAATTACTAATAAAATATATTGGGGGCCCCTAATTTTTTTAGACCATGAGCAGTCGCACATGTGGCACGCTCTCAGGGTCGGCCCTGTTCAAAATAAATAACATTTTAGTAAATGACGTTTTATAATTGCTCATAACAATTTCTCATACTTTGATAGTGTTTGATTCCGTATTATTTCACGAAATAGATCCTTTTCAATGTATGTAGGGGTGATAACGAGCCGAGTCAATCCGAGTTTTGACGTGTTCATTTATTGTTCATTTATTTATCGAGCCTAAAATCTTGTTCGTGTTTGTTTATTTATTAATTGAGCCGAGCCGAGCCGAGCTGAACTTGTTTGTGAACATTTGTGTGTGTTCTATCTTGCATTAACTAACAGAAAATTGTAATGTTTAGTTAGTTTAATATACTATATCAACTTACATAAAAATTAAAATTCAATTTAAACTCATACATTGATATCTATGTACATAAAAATATATATAAAGATTCATTTATTTGTATTATTTAAAATTTTAATATAGTATATACTTATTTTATTTATATTATATAGTTAATATTTTAATTGAGCATGTGTTACGAACATTAATGAGCTTTCAACTCCTTGTTCGTGTTCGAATTCGTTTATTATCAAGCCTAAAAATTATGTTCGTGAACATTTTTATCGAATCGAGCTCGAGTTTGTTCGTAAATATTTGTGTTTGTTCTCAGCCCTAAATGTATGTAATTAGGCAATCATTCATTCAAGAGTTTTCCTTTCTATTACACATGCGATTTTTCACTAGGTTGTATGGTATTGATGCTTAGAAATAAAAAAGAAATAATAGAAAAGAACAATAGAGCATTACAACGAAAAAGAAGTAGAAGGAAGATAATGAACAACCGTCTTAGTTCAAACTCTCCATTTTAGGTTAGTCCAAATGCTTTCGTACAATTATAGCACAAGAAAAGAAGTTTGTCGGCTAAACTACAAGTGTTTTTTTTTTAAAATTTTTTTATATTTTTATTCTTGCATTCCCAATAATCAAACCCATAACCGTGGGGTTACAAGACCATTCCCTTACCACCACACCAAACCCTCCCCCGTGTTGTGTTTGGTTATTGTTTTACTTCTAAATTGTTATTGTTTGTTTAGGAATTTACAATGACTCTATGCACTACGCACACAATACTCAACATTCACAAACTTTTATATAAATTTTTATTATATGTATAGGTACTTAACATTCACAAACTTTTATATAAATTTTTATTATATATATAGGTACTTAGAGTGGGGTTAGTGGGGGCACGTGCTCCTAAAGCCCCCACCCTAGCTCTGCTAGTGCTTAAAATCATATGCGACATATCAGATGGATACGTTTTCTTTTTTTGTTCTTTTTTTCCTTTTAGAAACTTACAATACTTTAGTTGATAAATTGAATATATTATAACATACTTGCGATGTTTTTAATGTTTAACTCGACACTTTTTCTTTAAATTAAAAGTATTACCTCTTTCTAAACAAAAAATCCTCGCGCTTTCAAGAACTTACGTGTAGACACGTGGCGTCGGACTATACATGTAAAATATAATTTTTTTTGCAAACTAATTACGCGATACATCATCGACTAAATTCAATATACTATACATCAAAGGCTAAATTGGATACTCAATATTTTAGTGCTAACTCATAACTGTAATATATCGACTAATATTGATACATAAGAGGTAAAATTTAATGTGTGATGCATCAAAAATTAAAAATTGATACACACATTTCCATAACATTCGCATAATCTTTTCTATTCTAAATTTGATACTCAAACCGTCAAGCCATTAAATATGTGTCGTATACAAGTTTTTGCATTATAAAGTTGTCCCCTTTACGATTAAATGATTGAAGTTGGTTGGCTTCAAAATGAGTGAATTATCTACAACATATAGTTTTCCCAAAAGTATATATGTAATTTTACATACAAAAATATATGATAAATAACCATATTTAAAGAACAAGTATATAGACCACAAAAAAAAAGGAAAAGAATAAAAAAAGAGAGGCTAATAAGATAAGTTTGTGAATCTCTTTGACTTTCAGTTTCATTCTGTTTGTTGCTTTTAATTGGAAAGTTTGTGGTACAATACACTTAAAATTGGTCCTCACTAATTGATTTATTCCCCCCAATTGACATGATATTGCTACTAAACAAACTTCAACCTCACAAAGAGAATTAGATCTTTCTTCTACCTTTTTTCTTGTTCCCTTTTTATCATTCTCAAAGTTTTATTTAATGGATTTGACTCCTTAAAAAAATAATGACCAGACGAAGAAAGAAGAACCATTTTTATGCTTTATGAACTCAAGTGTTACACTGCTACCCCCTACTAATTGTCTCAGATTCTATCGTTCTATGTAATACAACCATTATACAAAATATTTTTTCTACAACCATTATACAAACTAATTTTTTGGTCTCAGGTTCTATCGTCCTATGTAATACAACCATACAACCGTTATACAAAATAATTTCTCGTACCCGTATTCCCCTTTATGGAAAAGTCAAAAAAAAAAAAAAATTATGAGAGTGACACATTGGCACATGTGATCTCACAACTCCAAAGTCCAAATTCTCTTTGAATGATCACAATGGAGAGAAATATGTGTTGTTTATCTCCTTTTGAAATACACCCTTAGAAGAAAGAAGGAAAAAAGAATACTAAGAACCAACACACAATGACTTGCAACACTAATTTTTAAACCAGCACTTTAGCCAACCAATGTTACCTTCGGCAAATCTAGCAAGACATGAGTTGGTTTACCAGCAATACTCCAAAGTCCTCTAATCAGGAGTGCTGTACTGCATCAGCCTCTAATAAAAGGTGGCTCACAAGACAGCATACAAAAAGTACTTATATATCCGGGAAAAAGTCATGCATGTTTGCAATTCTACGTTATGATTCATAAACAATTGTATCTCATAACTCTCTAACTACAATAAATGAATGGAGATGGTAGCCCTAACAAATCCAACACCAAGTGACTTGAAATCTACTATTCAAAAATAGACATTGATATAAGAGCGACCAAAATTCGGCAGTACAAGGGCCAAAATCTGAAGTGAGACTACCAGACCAACATATTCATACAGTAAAGATTTCAATTACTATTAATAATAATACTAATTAAATAAAAAGACATTCCTGAGATTTCAGTTCAACCACACCAAAAAAATACAATCATTTCAAACACAAGGGAGTACTTTACAGACACTTCAGGGGCTCATGAAATTATGAGCAGATGAAGCACAAGTCACCGCCTTCGATCAAACTTTATCAACAAGCACATCCTCCTGATTGTTGTTGGGACTGACCTGCATTTGGGTTGGTAGATCTGAGGTTCACGTCGACCATGTCTTCTTGCTTTGCTGAAGAAAGCGTCTCCATTCCTGGCAAGGCTGCAGCAATCTTCCTAAAAAGCGGCTGCCAACCAGAAAACTCGATCATATTTCATGAATTCTGACAGGATACTTGATAGAGCATACAAATCAATAGTAAAAATATTTATGTAATTTACTCATCAAGCGTGCCATACAAGCAAACTTGATACCACATTGATGCAATTTGAACACCCATAGGTGTAAAATGCTCAATTACCTTTATATTGAAACCAGCCTTGGCACTAGTTTCAATAAACATGACATTAAGGTCACGAGATTTGGCTTCTCCTTCCTCTATTGACACTTGCCTGAAATATAAACCGCAACAAGACAGTGAGTATGAGAGAGGACTTGAATAAGGCAAAAAATTTGAAAGTTGGACATCATTTGAGTTTGAAGTACTAAAAATCTAACCCATAAGAATCTATCATGGAAGTTTTCTGCAATGGTCATTTAAATAATTGGTACAGTAAGGTGAATATCAAGAAACAGCATTTTAGTGCATACCCATGAAGCCAGTTAAAGGTATCCAACAAAGTGATAATAAACAAATATATCTTCTGTACAACCTAGGATTGTCATGAAACCATACAATCATTATACAATACATCCTATCCTGTATTTAGAAAAAATCCACCAATTCAATCTAAGGGAATCCAACGAAGAGGTAATAGACAAATATATGTTCCATGCAACACAGGATTCTCACAACCCGACAATTATTCTACAGTTGATCCATATTTTGAATTTTAGATACTCCCAATTGATGTTGCTGCCAGTAACAAACTCATTTACATTGTCAAAAGATGTAACTACTGCATATCTTGAGTGTCCATAAAACAGCAAGGGCAGACCTTCATATTCCAGAAAGACATTTAGAAGTAATTGACCATGCAACACTTTTCAACTTAGGTTAGACAATTAATTTCAATTTCAACAAACTATTCACTTGTAAGAAAAGCTAAATCCCTCCAAATCAAAATAGATAAATCTATCTTTTATAAGAGATTCAGAAATGCAACTTTGTTCTGTCCAAACAAGAAAAAGTTTAAAAAATTCAATACCTCTTATCCACAAGGTCAGTTTTATTTCCAACAAGGACAATGATTACATCACTGCCTCTCTCAGTACGAACCTCCTCAATCCACTTTGAAGTGTTCAGAAAGGATTGTCGGCCTAAACCCCAGAGAATACACAAGTTAGGTTAAATGAATATATCTAACTATCAAGATCTCACAAAACCGAAGTCAGCATCAGAGTGCTAAACGTAGTTACAATCAATACCAAAAATTTTTTAAAACTCATGCCAGAACAAAAAAAAATCCAAATTATTGCATGTTGCCAAAGACAGCCATCTGAAGCTTATTTCACATGATCAGCTAAAAATAACTCAACCAGGTAAAGAAGATCAAGTATATTTTAATGATCATAACAACAGAAGAGAAGGTATACTTGCAACGTCATACACAATGACAGCAACTGAGGAATCCCTGATGTAGCTTGGAATAAGACTCCTGAAACGTTCTTGTCCAGCAGTATCCCTATACCAACACATTAAGTATATATTAAGCTTCACAAGTAAAAAAAGACTAATCTAGAAATACTAGGCCACAAGAGATTTCAGATGTCCCAAGTTTCCGAAAAATTGAATTGTCTCCTAGATGTAGCAAGTTTATCATATTTATCCCTAATCAAATTGCTTTAGAAAAAGCATTAGCATCAAACTACTCCAGTATGTTACTCTTGAAACCTTTGCAAAAGGTAAAGGACCCCTTTACACCAAACAGAAACTCACTATTCATCAGTATAACTTAAAACGGCAATCAAATCTAACACTATCATGCGACTCAAGAGACTTCAACAGCTATTTCATAAGATTACAACAATGACAACAACAATGGACATCACTAAAATGCAATTTATCAAAGTCCTTACTGTCCCTCCAAAATACATTAATGTCACTACTAAAATGTTAATTTCATAAACAGCAGTCACTAGCAAATAAAATTTTAAAAAAAAGACAGCAACAAATGCAAAGATTTCATACAATTCAAGTCACTGGTTTACCCACTCCCCAAGTGAAAGGACCACCTACCAGAGCTGCAGTCGTACAGTTCGATCTTCAAGATACATTGTCTTTGAGAGAAAATCAATCCCAATTGTAGCCTGAATAACAATTTAACATACAAGAATAGATTAAATTAGTCAACATCAGGAACAATATCATTCAATACTTCGTAGGAAAATATAGCAATAAAATTTGTGGGCAGCAAAACCAATGAGCATAAAAATACCAACACAGCCAAACAAGAAAGAATATGAACTACAAAGAAAATTAATTCTTATTGGCCAAAAATACTATCCATTGAAACAGCTTCATTGGTTGTACAAAGAACTCCAACATCAAGGTCAGAACAAAACCATCAAATGACACACTCATGAGAAGAACATCCTTTTTACAACCCAAAGCAGAGCAGATAAAGTCGGAAACTATGATAATGCCAATTGCCCCTCTTCATGAAATAGTGTAGCTAGTCTTGATAGTTTCTTCCAAGTCTCAATTTTCCACCAAAACCTCTTCTTGCTTAGGAAAAATAAGCACCAACTATTTAACATGCTTTCCTTTACTTTATATTTCTCCTTCTTTTATAGTACTTAGCTGGGAAGTGTAGGAGCATACTTAGACCCATTACTCTATTAAAGTGCTATCATAAACTAATCTCTAAATGAATCTCATTGGAAGGCAACTCAGGCCATTGTCTTTAGGCACAATCAGACAAAATACATCTGTTTCCGTGGAAAGCTCGTGAGGTATGAGAAAATGAATAACACCACAGAAACAACCAAAAAGCTCCATCCTCAGTTGCTATCTAGATGTTTAACAGAACACAAAACCCATGTTCCAATGAGGTGCGAAACAAATTAGACGTGAACCAGTCAAGTATTGTACTCTGGCTTGACCAATTCCGCTTGAAAAGAAGAAAATACCCCAAAATTTCATTCATCTTAATATATTTTAAGAAGGAACAGCAGTTAATAAATGGTACATACAAAATTAAACTGCTTAGGTGATCTTTTTCAAAATAAGCATTTTTTAGGACTTACAAAGTTTAACCTTCATGCAACAAAAGTACATGTCAGTTTCCTCAAAGATACAAACCAGTGCCAAAAATTAAAATGAATTATGTTTGTCAAAAATCAAACTTCAGATTCTCCTCAATCTTCTATCAGCATAACTGAATTTTTTTTTTTTTTTTTTTTTTCTGCTTCAATCTTTGTTTATCTTATTCCCCCAAATATACCTCTATAGTCCAGCAACATTGTCCCGTGAGTGTGGATACAGGAAAAGAATACAAGCCCAATAAAAAGCGTGAAGACCCTTCAGGTCACTCAATCATGGAAGATCATTCGCATAAGTAAGAGTCTTGATCAAAGAACCATTTCTGCACCAAAATCATCACAGTTTCCTTAATTTAATTCCCCCATACACAATACTTAGATCCCAATTGTCCAACACAAATAACCAAACAAACAAACGGAAAATAAGACCGATAGTTTAACCAATCAGATCAAATACGACAACACGAAATGATCACGTAATCGTTAACCAATTGAAACACAGAACTTAAATTCAACAAAATGATCGTGCAACAAAACGCAAGGCATTAATTGAATCAGATCCAAGACATATATCACTAAGCATGTTGTGATTCTTAAAACAAATCGTTAGAAATGTGGAGCTCAGAGATTGAAACTACCTGATAAGTATTATCGAATTTATCATACATAAATCGAGTGATGATACTGGTTTTGCCGACCGATTGATCCCCTAAGAACACCAGCTTGTACTTCGCCAACGCCGAAACCGGAGCCATCAATCTGATCTGCCGAATTAATCAACCAGCGTAGGATTCTCCGACCAATGCGAGTAAGAGATCTCGCCGGCGAATGATCCGAGAAACGGTGATGCGGGCTGTTTCGAGTGTGTGAAAGTGTGAGAGAGATTAGGGTGCAGTAGCAGTAGGGGTTTAATGGTATGGTATGAGGGAGAGAGAGAGAGTTGAAATGGAAACCGTTCGGCGAAATAAATCTGGAAAAAATTGAAACTTTGTAGGCAAAACGGAAACGAAGTGAGTTGTTCCACATGACGTGAGCGTCATTAAGTTGCTGGATTTTTATTTTTATATTTTCTATTTTTGTCTTTTTGCCTTTTTACTTTTCCTCTGTGATAAAATTTTAAATTTATGTTTATTTTCTTTCTTTAAGAATTTTCTTCGTCGCCAATCGCCATTATACTCATTCGTCTCAAAAAAAAATTATACTCATTCTTCTCCAGGGATCCAAATGTAATTTATTAATTTTTTTAGAATTAATATGTAATTTGATAAAAAAAGATATTAAGGATCATAATGTTATTTATCCAAATTATTAGTACTGCATTTAACACTACCCAATAAGTACTCTAGTAATTTTATCTTGGATTATATTTAATATTCCAGAACGTGTCTATTATGATCGAAAATAGATGATATTAAGAACAATCTTTGTATGATGCTTCTGATTTCACACATTTTTCGTTTAATTTCGATTTTGAATTTGACTACATTCACGAATTGAGGCATTTCTAATACTAATTTAGAATGGTTCTAGTTTAAATATTCTTCTAATAAAAAAATTTTAAATATTAATAGTCAAATTCAAGAATATATATTAAAAAAAAACCAAATTTACAATGAAAATTTATATATTTTGGTGTTTTTTTAAGTCAGTTACAAATAAAAAGGAAAAATAACATTCCTGATAACAAAAATTTCATTTTTGAACAAATTAAATTATTTATAATTTTTTAAGCTTGTAAACTTTGAATTATATGAGAAAAATTATTATAAATAATTAATAAAAAAATTTACGAGCGAATAAAAGACAAGATTTCCAAACTTCAGGGGATATTGGTAATTTCCCCAAATCTGAGGGGGTTATAGTAGCCAATTTTAATACTATTTTTAATTTCGGACTCTTTCAATTGAAATTGGAGGAAGGAACTGAGAAAGTATAAAAATTCTTCCAGCGAGAGCGCCTTCCCTTTCCTTCGTCTCCAACCGCCACTGACTCTTTCTGCGAGACTTCGACTGAGACTGCCGCTTCACCGTTAATAGGTAAGGCGCCGCCGCTACTTCTCCGCGCTTTCTGATTTTCCGCGCTTGGACATGTGCATGCTCACACACGCACATTTTCAGAGCTCGATCCGGTGAATTCGAGTGTACGAGTACGTACATGGTTACAGTTTGTTAGTAATTTTTTTGAGATAATTACCTATGGGAACATGTGGAAATTATGTTTACTAAATCAGGAAACATGCGATGATGATTTTGACAAAGGAAAAATATATATATATATAATTCGGTTTATTAGGAATGAGATTCTAGATGCTTGTTTTTCGATTAACTGCAGCTTAATCAACAGGAATGTGCTTTGTTAATCGTTTTGTAGTTCGTGAATGTTGTAAAAGTTTAGAAACTGTAAATTTTTCTCGGACACTCTGTTTTAGTTGTTTAATTGAGAAAGAAGCTATGATTAGTGAGAATAAAAAGATATTTAGCATCTACGAGGTAATAAATTGGAGTATATAGTGGATTTTAAGTTATGAAATAATCTTGGAGCTTAGAAATAAAAGTTGGCAGGAAGCAATAAATTGATTGTTGCTGCTAGGTTTTATGTAATTTTGACATCTGATTGTTGTGAAGAAATTCATGAACCAACGGATAGTAGCTAGAACCAGTCTGTGACTAGGGAGGGATCACTACCCTACCAAACTCTAGGTTTGGATGTCCTAGGCTTGAGTTTGGTGCATAACATTATCGATGTATTGTTTCTTTATTTTATTTTTTCTTTTTTCTTTTTTTTCCCCCTTTTGCCTGTTTCTTGAAACATTATATGTTTCTGCAGCCAAACGGAGAGGAATTTTCAAGCAGAGAAGATGGTTTCCTTTGAGACAAGTGACTTGAGGAGTAAGTGGATAAACTATTATGTATTCCTTAACTTTGTCCTAATCATTTAGACTCTGAAGTCTTAACTTGTATAGAGCAGAATATTGTAATTTTGGATTATTCTTTTTGTTGTTCTGTTAGGGCACTATTATGGAAGGTAATTCTTTCTCCTATGTGATGGAATTGACTCTAGTCTAACTTCCTAATTTTGGTGGTCGGAGGGACTTGTTATCAGTATCTTGTAGTTGAAGTTGTTCCAGATTTTCTTTGTTGGATATTCTGAGAGAACTGATTTGGATGCTTTGTGGCTGGAACATTTTGGATCAGAGGGTAAACATTTTTTCTGCTTGGATTATATTGTGAGGTATTCCACCCGGTGACTGACTGCAAAGATCGATCAGTGAATAATTCAGTTATATACCGGAAAAGTAAGTGCCTCTAAAGAAGTGAAACTGTTTGCTGTTGCGACAAGTACGTAATGGAAGAAAAACTATATGTGCTCATAACTTCACAAATAATAAATGGAGAAGTCTGATGTGTAGAAAGCATCAACAGATTAGATTTTATTATATGTGGGAGAATGATGAAGGGGAAGCCTTGGCGTAGCGGCAAAAGCTGTTACTATCTAACTTGAGTTCACAAGTTCAAGTCGTGGAAACAGTCTCTCATAGAAATTAGAGGTAAAGGTGTACGTTAGGACTTAATGGCCAAACTCTTCCCAGACCCCACGCATTTGGGAACATCACATTCACAATGTAGAGTTCATTTCATTGCTTGAACGAGCCAGCAGTTTTTCTTTTCTTTTTTTCCCCAATCTTAGGACAGTTATGTCTTCTGGACATGTTATTTGGATTACAAGCTGTTGCAACACCTGTCTTTGATACTATTTAAAAGATGATATTTCATGTCCTTATTAGAATTGGATCTACATTTGGTCTTTTCGTTAGTTGCCACTTTAGGTTGTAACATGAGAGTGAAGATATGGAAAGTTTTATTGAGAAACAGGTCATCTCAGGGAGAAAGCTGTACTGTCTAGGAGAAATGTAAGATGTTTGACTGGTAGCTCTTTGTTGTGTGCTTATTACTGCTGTGAATTTCTTGCTTGGGTTTGTTTCAAGCACCCAAAGGGTTGAATTTTGGGAAAATTCCTCAAGTGTCTATATAATAATGAATAAGTTTGTTTATCTATAGATTGATGGTATTACATTTCAATATGCACACACACACAGAATGGAAATTAAAAATGCAATTATGTTCTTACGGAATCTGTCTTGATAATGGTTTTGCTGTATGCGTCGTGCAATTTCTTGTTTCCTGTTCGGATAACTTCAAAAGAGTTTTGGATAGCCAAAACATTTTCTCCTCAAGGTGAAAAAGGAGATAAAACACGTTCAGGGAGAGAGGTGGATGTCTTTTATGACGTTGCTTGTTGTCTACTAGAAATTTAGATATGTAGCTCAGTTGTCTTTTATGAGAAATTATTTTATCACACTGATGCCAGTCTTTATCTTCGTGTTCTCTGATTGGAGGTTGATATCAGACATGTGCCTTTAAAGCTCTTCTATCTATTGTGAATTAAGTTTCTGCTATTGGAATTAGAAATGTAGGCCTGTTCTTTATGGTTGTTTTTGTTTTTGTGTTTTGTTTCTACAGTAAATTTAATATATTATAATCATTTTCTATCATTTCCAATGTAACTTTTTACCATTCAGTTATACATTTTTTACATTATAAAACTATTTTCCAAAAACATGTTTTCAAAACCAAGTTTTAAAACATCATAAAGAACAAGCCAAATTTTCTTTGAGTGGATATGCCAATCAGTGGTCCTGGACCTGGAGAGCTAGCTTCTTACATGATCATACAATTGAAGTGCTTATAGCAACTTCAAATCCAATTGTCTTTCCTCACATGTAATTGAGATTGTATCAGTGACACTCTACCTTTCATCTACATTTTTTTGAGGCAGCATGAATAGTTCTTTTATACAGTATTCATGCTCCTTTGTCATTGATTACTGATATGCCAAATTGCGATGCATGAACAAAACAGGGATTGGGATTGGATTGACTGGATTTGGTGTAGCATTCACTGTTATTGGAGTGTTCTCATTCTTTGACAAGGGTTTTCTAGCGATTGGAAATGTAAGAAAACTGCACTTTTGAGACCTTTCTGTGTTTTGTAAATAATCCGTTCTTTATGTAGCTATCTCAATTTGCTTCTTATTCTTCAGTGGTGGCTTACTTTTCTCTGATTGTTAGATACTGTTCCTACTGGGGCTGACCTTGACCATTGGCATCAAGCCTACCCTACAATTTTTCTTGAAAAGGCGAAATTTCAAGGTTGTGTGTCAATTTTCTCATTTCTGTTTTTCCGTTTCCTCTATTTCAGCTAGCTTGGTCATGTAATGTATTCTCTGTATTCTAACAGGGTTCACTCTCATTTGTTGTTGGCTTCTTCCTTGTTATGGTTGGATGGCCTGTCATTGGAATGATTGTAGAGACATACGGTTTTGTCCTCCTCTTCAGGTTTCCAATGAATTCTCCAGATAACTTTGGGAGTTATTCACTCCTTTTTCGGCTAGAGAAAGTTAGCCAATCACTGAGCAGTTGCTGATATAGCCATCTTTCTTGTTGCAGCGGTTTCTGGCCAACACTTTCTATTTTACTGCAGAGGTTACCAATTGTTGGTTGGTTCTTTCGTCAACCATTTGTCACATCGGTATGGTTTAGCATTATCAACTTTTAGATACATAGAATTTGCATCCTCTTTCTGCTTTTCATCTGAATAGGATTAGATTGCCACACATTTGAGTTCTTCCCCCTATGTTATTTCTTGTATAACTAGTTTCCAGCTATTTTAGGAAAATGTCATTGCCATTTGTGATGATTCCAACTGATTTTCATGTGGTTGTATTTGTTGAAAGATGAACCAAGCCACTGGCAGTAGAGTTTGCCATGTTTTTCTCCAATTGTGAATAGATTGAGTATGGCTTTCTGATATGGTCTATTGTACGTTGTATCTCTTGCATTTTGGAGCAATTCCTTTTCTAACCCAGTCAAGTGATTGAAGTTTGTGTTACAGATGCATAAGAATGCTTTAGCTAATGATTGCTTACTTTCTTAATTTGCAGTTTTTCGAACGTGGCAGGCCCAAACGAATGCCAGTATGAGGATTCTAATTTTGATGCCTATGAACATAGAACTGACTAGTTGCTTTTTATGATTGCATCCTCAGAAGTCAGAAGATATCGGTTTCTCTATCGTTGTTCCTTGTTGTGGTCGGCATGGCTGATGGACAAAGTGAGTACCAAATGTAAATAAATCTGTTCAAACCATCCTTGTACCGGGACGGTCGGGACCTGACTTTGCTGTTTCTGTGTGAGTTAGCATGTAAATAGTTAGCCAGTTGTATGATGATGAGAATTGAATGAATTGCTACTACGAAACATGTGTTTCAATACCTGCCTGCTCTGCTTGTGGCTACCAATTTTAATCTTACTCAGGGACCTACACTAAGGAGTGTAGACACTAGTTGTTTTTGGAATCCCTTTAGGCCGTTAGTTATTTGAAGAGGGCTTTGCAGTTCTTTTGGAAATAATCATCCTAGTTTTCACCTATGAGAGTCTGGATTTCTTTTGTCGCTATTTATTTTTGGTTCCCAGTGACATAGTACCTAGGAGATCTATATAGTGCGTAGGTCTTATCTTTTTTTTTTTTTTGAAACCAAAAAATAATGCATATCACTAAGGAATTAGAGAAGACTGATTACAACAAGAGCAAGTGTGAGACCCTGCTAACAAATGGGCCTTAGACACATGCATTCTATCTACTTTTGATAAGAAGCAATACGAGAAATACTGAAAGTAGCTAGTTATATCTGCTGTAATTTCTCTGACATATGTCATCGGATTTTGTTGGTTGGAGATGGTCTGAATGGCTATGAGACAGTCCGTGGAAATGTGTATAGCCGACCACCCTACTTGGAGAGCCCATTTGATAGCATGTAGGATAGCAAGCATTTCTGCTTGCGTAGCTGACGCGGCTGTTGTGCACGGCGAGTGTGAGCCCAGAGCCTGGCCATTTGCCGCTGACGCCACCCATGCTAGCTTAGGCCGACTTTGTTGGCGTTGGAACGCCGCATCCGTCTGAATTTGCACCGTTAGGTCTTGCACACCGGTCGTTTCGACAGACCTGCCTTCGCCCGATTTAATGTCCACGGTGTGATTGAGTCTTCCTTGGGGTTGTTGGAGCCTCGTACTTAACATGATCGGGTCCGAATTTGGGTTAGCCAGCCCAGTTGAGTCACTGAGCTTTTCTTGTATAGCTTGTAACTGTTATGCCAATCTTAGTACTTTGTGGGTGTCTGAATCTCTGTTCTCCCAGCACTTTTCATTCCTTGCTATCCATATTGCCCATAGAATGTAGCCGGATTGTTGGATTACATCATCGGAAGGTGCCGTCTCAAACCATGTCTTAAACCAATCAGTGAATCCTACTTTGGTGCCTCGATCAAAATCGAAGCCCAAGGTTGAGGCGCGCCAAATTTTCTTGGATGCGGGTCACTCCAGGATCATGTGTTCTACTGATTCGACCTCATTATCGCAGCGGCAGCACGTTGGGGAAATCAGAACTCCTCTATTTCGTAGCTCAGTAGTGGTAGGACACGCCTTTTGGATCAATCTCCACATTAAGAACTTAATTTTCTCTGGAAGCTGCAGGTTCCAGAGTTTTTTCCAGTTCTCCTCTGTGAAAATTTGCCCGGCTCCGTGCCTTGAATCGGAAGTGGAAGCCTGCTGAGTTTGTAGTAGCCCGATTTCACTGAGTATTTACCGTCTTTTGTATGGTTCCAGAGCATGTAATCCTCTCTGTGATCCGGAGACGGTGAAATATAGATTGTTCTGATTGCCTGGACAGCATCCATTGGATAGAGGACTCTGATTAGAGGTAGCCTCCATTTTCTATTGGAATCAATCAGATCAGACACTTTTAAGGAAAGTTGTGCCGAGACATTCGCCGATCTTGTTAGCGGGTTGACCATACCAGGGATCCATTCATCCCTAATACCTATCCTATCTCCCTTGATCGGAAGCCATTTTACGTTTGGCTTAAGCAGATTCCTTCCCCACAGAATTCCCTTCCATCCCCACGACGCAGAAGGATTCGATACGCTGTTCATAAAATCCATCCTGGCACAATATTTTGACAGAAAAAATCTGGAGAAAAAAGATGTTTGTTCTCTTACCAGTTTCCACGCAAATTTTGCCAACATTGCTTGATTGAATAGGGCCGTTGATAGCAAACCCAGGCCGCCAATTGCTTTGGGAATTTGCCATTTTTCTCCAAGCTTTCCAGTGGATGCCACGGCCCTGTTCATCCCCCATCCATATGAATCTCGCTAACTTTTTGTCAATCTGGTTACACACCGTTTGAGGCACCCTGAAAGCTCCCAAAGTGTATTGTGACATAGACGCTAGAGCATGTTTGGCGAGCGTGACTCTGCCAATCACTGATGTTTCCTTCACACGCCATCCCGCGATCTTAGCATCTATTTTCCTCTTCATCGCCGCAAACAACTTCGTTTTTGGCTGAGAAAAATTAAGATCATGGCCCAGATATTTTCCCTTTAGAAGGTCCTCTGTGGTATTGAACATGGATTCCATATATTGCTTCATATGCGGTGGGGTATTGGGGCTAAAAAGAATTGCAGATTTCCTAAAATTTATTCTTTGGCCTGCATGTCTCGGAAACGTGTTTAGAGTTTCGCCCCGCTGGTGTAGTCCTTCGGGGCTTGTTTCCATGAAGATTATGGATTCATCTGCAAACATTAAGGTGTGAGACTCTGGGCACCTTTTTTCCAATCGCTATTCCGGGACAAATTTTTTGGAAATCCGAGCTGGCTAATGTTGCCGAAAGAGCATGCTGGCATAATATGAAAAGGAAGGGCGAAAGGGGGGTGTAAAGCTGTCCGTCAATTCTCCATTCACTCTGACTCGAAAGGACACCGTAGTAATGCATTGCATTACCCATGATATCCATTTCGGCTGAAAATCCAGCTGAACCATGACCCGTTCCAAGAAGTCCCACGAGACTCTGTCAGAAGCTTTCATATCTAACTTAATGGCTGCATAGGATACTTTTCCTTTTTTCCGCTTTTGTATATGTTCTCTCACCTCATGAGCAATTAAGGAATTTTCTGTTATTGATCTGCCGGGGACAAAGGCTGCTTGTTCTTCTCCAATAGGGTTATGAATAGATATGCTCATCCTATTCGCCAATATCTTGGCCACAATTTTGTAGATGACGTTGCATAGACTAATAGGTCGAAAATCCGCCGCCTCTTTCGGTTGTTGAATTTTTGGAATAAGCGTAATGATCGTGGCATTCCATTTCGGATTCATGACACAATATGTGAAGAATTCCTGACATGGCTCTGTGACTATTTGTCCAATGATCTCCCAACAATGCTGGTAGAATCCTGCCGGCATACCATCCTCTCCGGGAGCTTTCCATTTTTCCATCTGAAACAGGGCCTGTTTGATTTCAGCAGCAAAGACGTCTCTCTCCAGTTCCCTCTTTTGTCGACTATTCAGTTGGCTCTGCATGTATTGTAGTGCGGCTTTTGGTTGTTGATTTTGAAACATTCCATCATCAGGCATTGAACTTTCAGCTGTGTATACATCCTTTATGTGATCAAGGATCAGTTCTTTTATCCTTTCAGGATTTGCTTCCCAGCTCCCTCCTTGCCCCCTCAACTCCCAAATCCAATTTCTGGCTCTCTTTTTCTTGGTCCAATGAGTCTTAGCTTTGTTCTCTTCGTTCGTGACTCAACTTGAGAATTTTTTGTTTTTGAAAAGGAATTTTTTTGGATGGAATTTTTTTTGGGAAATTATGTAGGAGAGTGATAAAAAAGTGTAATGATTGTATTATTTTTTGAATTTATATGAGTGAAGATTTTGAGGAAATTTTAAATTTTGAATTTTAAATTGAGTAGAAATTGAGATTGTTTCTTTGTGTAAGATTTTAGAACAAAAAATGAATAATTTTCTTGAAATGTGAATGAAAAAGAACAGAGCTTAAGCAAAGTACAATTTACTTTTTTAACGGGGTGACGAAACAACGTTGTATTGTCAATCCAATAGAGGATGGCCAAACAAAGTAGCATTCATGTATTTTTATATATTCACTTTTTAAAAAATCGTTCAACAACTATTAACAGAAAATCGAGAAATAGTTTGTACAATTGATTACAAAAAATTTGACTGATAATTATCAATTGGGACCACAACACTGTACTTAGGGGGCGCTTGGTTGGTTGGGTGTATTAGGGTAGGGGTATGTATTAGAAGTCACTTAGGAATGAATGCGATTGATGATGTTTGGTTGGGTGTAATGGGAATCAAAACTCCTCAATCACTACCTTAATTCCAATACATACCCCCCTTTATGGATTCACCCAACCCCATTGAAGAGGTAGTAGCTCTATTTTTATTTTACCGAAAAATGCCCTTACTTTTACTAACTTTATTACTTTACTTTCTCTCTCTAAATGTTTTTCTCTCTCTAACTTTATTACTTCACTTTCTATCTCTAAATTTTTTCTCTCTCTAACTTTATTACTTCACTTTCTCTATCTAAATATTTTTCTCTCTCTAACTTTATTACTTCACTTTCTCTCTCTAAATATTTTTCTCTCTCTAACTTTATTACTTCACTTTCTCTCTCTAGATATTTTTCACTCTCTAACTTTATTACTTCACTTTCTATCTCTAAATTTTTTTTCTTTCTTTAACTTTATTACTTCACTTTCTCTCTAAATATTTTTCTCTCTCTAACTTTATTACTTCACTTTCTCTCTCTAAATATTTTTCTATCTAATTTTATTACTTTACTTTCTCTCTCTAAATGTTTTTCTCTCTCTAACTTTATTACTTCACTTTCTCTCTCTAAATGTTTTTCTCTCTCTAACTTTATTATTCACTTTCTATCTCTAAATTTTTCTCTCTCTCTAACTTTATTACTTCGCTTTCTCTCTCTAAATATTTTTCTCTCTTTAACTTTATTACTTCGCTTTCTCTCTCTAAATATTTTTCTTTCTCTCTCTAAATATTTTTCTCTATTTAACTTTATTACTTCACTTTCTCTCTCTAAATATTTTTCTCTCTAACTTTATTACTTCACTTTCTCTCTCTAAATGTTTTTCTCTCTTTAACTTTATTAATTCACTTTCTCTCTAAATATTTTTCTCTCTGTAACTTTATTACTTCACATTCTCTCTCTAAATGTTTTCCTCTCTGTAACTTTATTATTTCACTTTCTCCTCTAAATATTTTTCTCTTACTAGTTTTATTACTTCACTTTTTCTCTCTCTAAATTTTTTTCTCTCTCTAACTTTATTACTTCACTCTACATCTATTATTTTACTTTCTCTTTAATTTTATCCTTTAATTTTCTATCTCTACATTTTCTCTTTCTATCTCTACATCAATTATTTTACTCTCTCTCTATCTTTTTCCTTTAATTTTTTCTCTCTAACTTTATTAATTTACTTTGGTTATTTTCTTAATATAGTTGAAAGGGTAAAATTGGAATTTTAACTGATTGTCATTGCTAATGATGAGCTAAACCAAGCATTATCAATCACAATGATACCCATTACACAATTTTAACTAAGCACAATTGACTCCTCAATCATTTCCATTGCCATTGACCCCTCAATCATTCCCATTGCCATTGACCCCTCAATCATTCCCATTGCCATTCCATTGAGAAATTTATGCCAAGCGCCCCCTTAATATATTAAACTGTAACTTTATACGTAATATAAATGTAAACATTGTAGATTTATGAAACTCGTTATTGAACTGAATATATCTCATACTAACGATCACGGATCTGCCACTGATTATGGATGTAAAATCTAAATTTGAGAATTGAAGAGAAATAATTTTAAACTTGGGGACAAAAGTGTGATATGAGGTCAAATTTAAGGACTAACGGATATGATAATTCAAGGGAATAGAAATTGTATTAAATGTTTGGACAAGTACTTCAAAAACGTTTTTAGTGTATTAAAAGTATAAAAAACTTAAAAATGGTGTTTGGACAAGAAATTGCAAAATGTTTTTAAAAAATAATTTTAAGTAAAATGTATTTAAAGTACACTTTCAACATGTTTTATAAATACTTAAAAAATTTTAAAGTCATTTTAAGTAAAACTCGCGGGTCGGCCTGTCCTGTCCCCGATCAGCCCCCAACCCCCGACCCCGACCGCAGACCCAGGCCCGATTAGACCTCGGCCCCACCCCGACTTCACCGGCCCCACCCCCGTTCCGACCTTGCTCCTAGCCCGACTCCCGACCTCGCCCCGCCCGACCAAGCCCCAGCTTCGACCTGATCTGGCCCTGACATAGCCCCGACCTCGGACCCGACCACTCCCAGGGCCAGACCCCACCCGAGCCCTATCCTGACGTCGACCTTGACCCTTGCCCACCCAAAAGAAAAAAATTTTTTATATATAGTAAACATAATTTTTATATAATTTCCCGCATCAAACATAATTTAAAAATGTTTTTTTTTCAAATACTTGTCCAAACATCTTTAAACTATTTTTAACTGAAAAAAAGTTTTTATAAAATACTTGTTCAAACATATATTTCATTAAAAAAATTTCAAAAACATATTTTATAAAATGTTTTTGAACAACATTATGAAATGTTTTTGAAGTACTTGTCCAAAAGGAGCCTTGTTCAAACAATTTACATCAATTAGTGGGCTGATTAAAGCAGTGTTGTCTGGAGCGGACAGGACCGGCCGGTCAGACCAGTCGGGCCTCGAACTGCCACCCCTGCCGGTTCAAAACATGGAAAAAATCAGACATTTAAAAAACTGGTCAAAATCGCGGGCAGGCCGGGAACCGGGCCGACCCGCCGAACCGAGTTTTTTAATTTTTTTTTTTCAAAATTTGACAACTTTTGTAAAATTTTGCTATCACTGGGAGTTGAACCTTGGTCACTCACATTGAAATATGAGTACTTACCACTATACTATTGTTCACTTTTATTTAATTTATTTTTATATGAATCATGAACTTTTTAACAATCTAAAAATTAGACCATCCAAACTAATGTTAATTTTATTATAATTCCTTACTATTTATAAAATTAATACTATCATAATTTTTATTAGTTGTTTTCAGTTCAATTAAAATTTGTTTAATTTATTCACGGGTTAACTTAAAATAAGTTTAATTTTTTTTACATTAAAATTTATCCTTTTTTTTTTGTCTAATAAAAATGTAGTATATAATTTTATATATTTTTAATAGAAAATAAGAAATATTTATAGTTGGTTTACTTATTGGGTTCTATAATAATGAATTTTCATTTTAACTTAGTTGTAAAATTTGCAAAAATATATAATTATTGTGAAAAAAAATATTTTAAATGTTACAAATTAAAGCATGTTAATCATTAATATATTATCTATATATATATATATATATATATATACATATATATATGACGTCATATATATGACATCATCCGGTTAGACTCCGGCTCAACCAGTCGAAACCCCGGCTCAAGCGAACCCTTGGCCTCACCGGTTCAACGTCCGGTCTAGCCCAGACAACCATGGATTAAAGTTAGGCCTTGAAAACTTTAGGGTGTGTTCTCTTAGTACTATAGATAGGAAATTTTATAATTAGGGAAGAATTTTGCTTTGGAGGGAATTTCTTTTGGGGATTTGTGTGGGAAAGAAAAGAAAAAGTGTAATGATTATGTTTTTTTTGAATTTATGTGAGTGAGTTTTTAGAGGAAATTTTTAAATTTAAATTGTGAATTTTATAAAAATGATGTTGTTTCTTTGTGTAATATTTTTGAGAAAAAATGATACTTTTCCTAATTATGTTCGGAAAAGAACATAGCCTAAAAGTACAGCCCAATTAAAATCAGCTCAAGCCATTGGTAACATCACAATTTGCAGGGGGAGCAAAATGTAAATCTCTACAAATTATGAACTTAAATGCAATTAGGAATTTAGCCTGAAAGTGAAAATCTCTCCAGGGGTCCAATTTGAGTCGCCATTGCCCTCGGCTTCACTCTGCAGTCCCCGAGAAGAGAAGCAGTACTGAGAAAAGCCGTCCCAAACTCCTTCGAGAATGGCATCGGCGTTGAGATCGAGCATTCTTCGCCACATCAGAGTTCCGGTTTCGGTTTCCCGGACGCCAGCCCTCAATGGATTTAAGCTCGCCGGCGTTCGATTAATGTCGTCGCACGGCGACGATCGCCTCGGGAAAGAGGAAGTCATTGCCAGAGTCCTCGACATCGTCAAGAGCTTCCCGAAAGTTGACCCTTCCAAGGTATTGATTTTTTCTTCTGTTTATTTTGTTGAATGATAAGATTTATTTGTTTCTACGCTTAGTAGCCATTGCCAGCTCAAGTTAATTGAGAGTGAAGAGATGCAACTTTGTTCCAGTTTAAATTTTCTGAGTTGCTATGCTTTTTTTTCATTATAATTTCACGTATTCTGGGTTGCTTTAATTATGATAAATTGATAATGTTTTGTTTCTTGGTCTTTTAGAATGTAGCTTTAAGTTTGAATTCGGTAAAATGCGATCCTAGATTTTGGATTTTGTGTATGACTTTCGTGTCTGGACTCTGGATGTTTTAAGGGAAAGTAGCTAGATGACGAGGGGTGACCTTTCTATTCTAGCACTTCGACTTATTTGAGTTATTTTGGTCTGTTTAATGAACCTACAACATAGATTCCTGGTTGTTGAAATTTTGTTGCCCAACAAAAGAAGCTTTTTTGCCCATAAATGATCAATCGGACTATCTGATGATATTACTTATCCTATTTCTTTTAGCAGAACTAGTTATGAATATCAATTTGAAAATTGGGCTTTGTGGTAATGGCAAATGGCAATGACTTGAAATACGCAGAGGAAGTTTAACTTTGGGCAACTTGAGGCATGTAATGGTTTTGAGGTTTTGACTAAACTTTGAGACTAAGATGTATGTTTTGTGAACTTTAGATGGCAGAACATAATGCAGAAATATCAAACTACTGTTTTTTTGTAACTCTTTGAATCACTCCTTCTGTCCCAGTAGAAAAGTCTTGTTTATAATACTATCTCTTATCTCCTTAGCCTTGATCTCTGAAGTACTTTGTGGTTCCAGTGATCTGTAGATATACATGCCTTCTCGCTAAATTAGGGTGCAACAGATGGGCAAGTAAGAGTTTGACATTATGGAGGGCATTTCTTTGTTGCAACATAAAAATTATGGATGCTAGTATTTACCTCACTTAAATTCATTCTGTACCAGCTCTGTTGGTCCTATGTCATCTGTGATTGTGAGAATGCTTTTGCTGTAATTGCCCGTGAAGTTGTTCTTGTAGACTGTAGATGTTGATTCCATTGAACATGACATTTTTTTTGCTTGGAAGGGCTTTCCTCTATTCTAATTCCAGGAGATTTGATTTTTTTTATCCACTTTTAAGTTTTACTTATTATTCTCTCTTTTTGCAATATGAAGTTGAAGGTGAACTTTGGTCATACACCCTTTCTCTCTGTTGCGCTATATGTGTAGTGGCAGATAGCATAAACAATCTTTTGCTGCTTTTAGAGCAGGCCACTTGTTCTTGATTCTTCAAGGTTCTTTTATGCAAGTTATTTTTGTTGAAAAAAGTACTCCCTCTGTCATAATGGAAGAGTCCTATGTCTAAAACTTCTTTTGTCCCAATGAAAGAATCATGTTTTTTTTTTTTTTTATAATAATATTTCATACCACACATAATATAATTATGTGGTTTTCACAATTGACCTACACTTAAAAAATAAGGATATAGGTGGAAAAACTAAAGACAAATCACTTATTTGAGGTATTGTGCCTTAAAATTCATAAAACATGTACTTTTAGATCCATGACTATTCCATTGTGACTGATGTAGTAATTTTTTATTGGTGAGAAAAGTATTCCTGTCAATCTGAAGTATTAAATGAGTTGTTTGTGGATCTCATGGAATTGTAAACTCATGGGCATGAGGAACTTAATAGGAGACATGCTGATGTTAATTGCATTTTTCTGTGGAACTGTGCAAACTGTTATTTCTGTTTGTCTCTGTGGTTCACCAATAGCCACTGATTATTCTTCTTGGTGTAGCATTTCATGTTATTTGTTGGGATTATATATATATATATATATATGTAGTAATAGAAAAACTGGAATAGTTGCTGACAACTACTTCTTACGCTATCTCTACAGGTGACTCCTGAAGTTCATTTTCAGAAAGATTTGGGCTTGGATAGTTTAGACACGGTAGAGATTGTGATGGCCCTGGAAGAAGAATTCAAGCTTGAGATCCCAGACAAGGAAGCTGATAAGATCGATTCCTGCCAGCTTGCAATTGAATATGTTTATAACCACCCCATGGCTGGTTAGCTTGTGCTAATTCCTTTTTTTCTTTTCAATTGTTACTTTAAAAACAATGTTTTGTTACCACCCTCTTGGATTGACTGGTCGGACTGCTGTAGAATTCTATGATGCCGGAGGGCTGAGAAATAAGTTAAAAACTTTTCTTGATTAAGGATTAGTGCTGTAGATGTCGGCTTGACTACTTTCTTTGAATTTGTTGATATACTTCTTGAGCTTGAATGATTATCACCCAACTTTTGGTTTTTTTATTCTGATGCTCAGCTCAGTTCTCTTTTGTTGATACATTTGCTTGCATAGTTGTATTTATCTGCTAATTCAGGCATGGTCTGGGATTTCATGATCCATCTCATCCTTATTTTGGTTCCTTGGTATTTTAAGTTCTGTGCTGCAGTTAGGCTATTGTCTTTAAGATTGTGATGGTTTATGACCGTTTGTTGTGATTAATCAGATTGTTCATTCATCTTTTTTAACATAATAACCTGAGTACATAGGGAGCTATAGATTTCCTCTGACAAGTTTCTGTTTTCAGGAGAATATTTGAGGTGTGTTCATTGAAAGGGATTTTGAAATTGAACTATATATATATATATATATATATATATATATTCTCTTTTTCCGAGTAATGAAAGACATCTCAACTAATCATCATAATTTTACACAACAAGCTCGTGTGGCATGTACTAATTGACATACATTTTTATTATTTGTAATAAGTTGTATAATTTTTAACCCAACTCTTTTGATGAGATCGGGAGGGTGTATATTTTAATATTACTAATATGCAAAACTGCCAATTTCAAAGTTATCATCTATCCCTAGCGCATGATCAATGGCGGATACAAATTCACAAAAAAAAAAAGCGTTTAAATAAACATAGTTAACAATTAAATTGTAAACTTGCAACTATAAAATGATAGAAGGCATTAATATTTAAAATTACACTATTCGTTGACATTTGATAACATGTCTGCATCCATTGAAAATATTGTAAGATTTGCTCAGTTTCAATGGTTGAAAATATATCATTATCAATTTATACAATTAAACTATCATTACTTAACCCACTCACTTATATTTTATTCTGCTAATTAGTTTTGACAAATGGGTGGGTGAACGGTGTCGGGCACGATTTTGTAGTTTTATTAAAAAAAGGGTTAAGTGTAAAGAACCCGTGGTTCTATAAACTAATAAAGAACTTCCCGTGGTTTAAAAATATGTGAAGGACCTTCGTGTTTGGCCCAAAACCATAAAGCTTGTTTTTGTCCAAAACCATAAAGTTGACATTAACTAAAAGCAAATTAACTTCAGCGGGCTTTAAAATTTAAAAAAAAAAAAAAAAAAAAAAAGGCAGGGATTAAAAAAAAGTAAAAAAATAAAAAAGAAATTGTCAGTGAACAGTATTTACTGTTCACTGCCTTCCCCCCACCCCTCCTCCGCCTTCCTCCCCTCCCCCCTCCTCCATCATCTGTCAATTTCATCGATTCAATAATCATCACCTTCACCTGAATCATCTTTCCAGTTCCATATATATCAACTGAATCTCACCTTTACAATTCCATCATCTTTCTAATTCCAATTGGGTGAAACTAGAAATTTTTTTCCGAGAGCATCTTGAACTCAGAAATTCTTCCAAGAGCATTCTTTCCGAGAACCCAGAAATCATCTTCCCGAGAGCATCCTTAAACCCATAAATTATTTTGAAAACTCCAACAGCCAAAGACAAAAAATCTTGCAAGATTTTGGGTTTTGGAAAAGAACTAACCACTGCATCCCACTTAATCGAAAAAAGTTCAAAAAAAAGGGAGGGAGGGACGAGGGGGAGGGAAGGCGGAGGAGGGGCGGGGGGAAGACAGTGAACAGTAAATCGGTTCACTGCCATTTTTTTTCTTTTTCCAGTCCCTGCCTTTTTTTTTTTTTTTTAATAATTATACTTCCTCCGTCTCACTCAAAGAGTCTACTTTGAAATATGTACAACTTATTATAAATTGTGAGGTACAACACCTAAATTAAGTAATTTATCACCATATTTTTCACTTATATCCTTACTTTAGAAGTAATGGTTAATTGTCAATCAAACATTGTTATATTAATAAGAGTATGTAATGTAAATAAATTCAAAGTAGACTCTTTAAATGAGACAAGATTTTTTCTTGAAAGTGGACTCTTTGAGTGGGACAGAGAGAGTATTTAAAATCCGTTCTGAAGTTAATTTCCTTTTAGTCCCTGTCGTTATTTTTTTTTTTTTTTTTAGTCTCTGCTCTAGTTAATATCAACTTTATAGTTTTGAGTAAAACATAAGGTGTCTTTTATAAATTTTTAAATCATTGAGGGTTCTTTATTAATTTTTGAAATCACAGAAAGGCTCTTTACACTCAACCCTTAAAAAAAAAAAAGAAAAAAAAACAGGTGGGCTGAAGTCCACCCCTGCGCATCCCATAAATCTTACATCAGAAGAACAATTTTGACAATACGGGTTTCTCTTCACCCCTTTGCTTAATTACTTGAACGTCTCTACCACTGTCGCCCATCCCCTCATCAAACTTCAAACCCTTCCTGTGATGTGGGTTGCATCTCAATGTTGAAGTTTTCTCTCTTATATTTACATTTTTTTTTTTTTTTTTTTTTTTTGGGAAGGGGGAAGGAAGGAAGGAGGACGTGCAAACATATTTCGTATACACTTATGATGATACTATTTATTATTCCTCTGTTTCATTAGAACACTATAGTTTCAGTTATTAAAATTAGTTTTTGGTTTTGATTTGTTTTAACAAAAGAGTTATATTTTTATTTCTCATACCTTTATTAATTTAACGTGAAAAAAAAATGGAAAATTACATAATTTAGGTGATGGATCTTGTAACTTACAAAAAGTTATAAACTTTTGAAATTTAAATTTTCTAGTAAAACAAAGGAAGTAACTTGTAAGCAAGCATCAATATAAAGGTAAGAAGTGTCATTGAGCACCATTTTTGAGGTAGTTACAAAGTTCTTAACCACTTCAAAACTTTAATTTGATGATTTTTTAGGAATAATATCAAGTAGTAGTAGTTGCTCACTCTTGTTTGTTCCTACATATATAGCATACATTTTGCTTGTAAAATATACAAGTTTTTATGAATTTTGAGGAACAATATCTAAAATATTTGATTTAACGCAAAATTTTTCTTTTCAATTATGTTTATATTAGAATAGAGAGTGAACTCTTTTAAGCTTAAAGTACTTATGAGGATTATCAATTACTTTCTTGTTCTAGTTAAAAGAGTTCAATTTCTTAAATAAATTCTCTCTGTTTTATTAGAAGTGTCCACTTTCAAAAATATTTTTTGTTCCGTTAGAAGTGTTCACTTTCGAATTTTTTACTCCTACTTTTACTAATATAATCATATGTGGTTTATAATTAGTCCATAATTAAAAAGTAAAGATATGAATAGAACAAATAGTGTCAAATTAACTATTCATAATAAATTATACATGTTCAAGTTTTATATTTACTTTTTATACTCTTATTAATATTAGGGTGAAGTACAGTTTACCTCCTATGATTTTGCACCACGGACAGTTTACTTCTTGTGGTTTCAAAATTGACAGTCACTCCTGTGGTTTATGATTAAAATGTCCAACTGACTAAAAATATCAAAATTAATGGTGTGTTACATTGATTTGGAATAAAGTAAGAATTTGAAACTATAATTTTAAAAATACAATAAATACAATATTTCTAAAGAATTGTAAATTTGGACATTTTTAGTTAGTTAGACATTCCAGTCCTAAACTACAAGAGGTAACTGTCGATTTTTAAACCAAAGGGGAGAAACTGTCCGTGGTGTAAAATCATCATGACTAAACTGTATTTTCCCTTATTATTATTACGTGTGGTTCACTATCAATACCCACTTTCCTTTTTTAACATTCGTAATCCTTAAAGTTCGAACCCTCAGAGTTTTTTTTTTTTTTTGGATTACAAACCCTCAGGTTACAATGTATTTTCTCATTATCACCGGGTTTTTTTCCCCAATATTTATATTGGGACCAAAAATAACCAAAATAGACAAAAAAAAAATTTCATTCCCAAAATATAAAAAAAAAAAAATTTCATTCCCAAAATATAAAAAACGAAGTTGGGAGATTCGTTTTTATTGAAAACGAATCTCCCAACTTCGTTTCCTTCAAGAATAACAAAAAAAAAGAAAAAAAATCTTGAAGAAAACAAATTCAGGGAATTCGTTTTCTTTTGTAAACGAATTCTTCCTTTTTTAAATTAATTTCAAATTAATTTTTTCTTTTTTTTTATTTATTAATTTTATTAATTCAAAAGAACCCCCGTAATTCATTTTTGAGTTGTTATGAAAAAAGGCAAAATATAATTATATAACTGAAATTTTAATTTGTAATTTAATAAAATTTTAGAGGAAGTAATTTACATCATTTTTTGAAATGGTGGTCAATTACCTTTGCCTTCTTTATTCTCTCCATTTTCTATATTATCGTGCCTGCCTAATCCCACTAGTATTCCCTATGCAAGCTCATTTAAATTAAAAATAATTTAAAATGGAAACATCAATATCGGTCTAATGTTATTTCTTTTTGAGAGAAACGAATTTATGAGTTTTGTTTTTAACGGAATTAATTATTTTTAAAACATAAATGCGTGACTAAATTTTCAAAGATAAATAAATTTCCCAAATTTATTTATACGGAGATTTTATGTATTTCAAAAAATACCGTAAATTACTTCCTCTAAAATTTTACTAAATTACAAATTAAAATTTCAGTTATATAATTATGTTTTTGCCTTTTTTTATATTTTATAACAACTCAAAAATAATTTACGGGGGTTAGTTTCGAAAACTCTAAAATTCGTTTTTCATTAAATAATATTTATTTTTAAAATGAATAAAAACTTAGAAACATGTTGGTGAACCGTTTTCAATGAAAATAATTATTTAATTTTTTTCAAATTTGTTTAAATATAATTATTTTTATTATTTTAAAATTAATTTTAGTGGAATTCATTTCTTAATGAAATTATAAAAAACAAAAAAAGAAAAAATTAATTATGGAATTCGTTTATTAATGATAATGAAATTAAAAAAAAAACAAAAACGAAGGAAAACGAATGCATGGAATTCGTTTCCTTCAAGAATTTTTTTTTTTTGGTTAGTTTTGAAGAAAACGAAGTTGGGGTATTCATTTTCAGATGAAAAGGAATCTCCCAACTACGTTTTGATATTTTGGGATTTTTTTTTTTGATTATTTTTGTATTTATATGTGGCCAAAATAAATATTGGGGAAAAAAATTCCATTATCACCACTTCAATAATGTCCCTCAAAAAAAAAAAAAAGATAACTTACCTTTTTGGATGTATAAAAAGCCCTTTTATAATCTAGACACATTTAACGGAGTGAAAAAGAAAGAAAGAAAGCAAAAAACAAAAGTAAAGCTGACTATTCTCAATCAATAGGATGATGTTTTCCTCAAACTAATTAAATGGGATGTCAAAAAGCAAAAAAAAAAAAAAAAGTGATAGAGGGACTACATAAAAAGATCAATCAATCATTGCATTTGATCATATGGGCATCATTGGTTAATCTCCAGTTTCTGAGGCAACAAGAGATCTAAAAGAAAATGCACCATTTTGGATCTGCTTTCATTGTGACTAAATTGAGAAAATTTTATTTTAAGGAACGAATATTTTTTTGGAAGGAATTTTTTTTGGAAATTTATGTGGGAATGAGACAAAAAAGTGCGATGATGATGATGTTATTTTTAAACATAATGTGATAGGGCTTTCAGAGGGAATTTTTAAAATTTAAAGTTTGAATTTAGGAAAGAATGGGAGTGTTTGGATTGAAATTTTTCTTAGGAAGAAGTGAGATTTCTTTTCTTCCTAAAATAGTAATAAAGTAAACCATATCATTGTATGGTTAAAACTTTCTTAATTATGAGAGGACATTTTGTCTAAACCATGATCATGGGCTGCTATTTGATTTCCAAATGTTTTACTTGTGAGATAACCGTAATTTATTACTCATTTTGTTCTATTAAAAGAGTTCACTTAAATTTTTTTTACTTTTTAGTCATTACTAATATAATAATGTGTGATCTATAATTAATACACTTACAAAGTAAGAACATTAGTAGCATAAATACTGATAAATTTAATTATGCAGTATCTTGAAATCTATAATAAATTTTACATTTTCAAAACCGACTCTTCTAATGAAATGGAGAAAATACTACTCCCTTTGTCCCACTTAAAGAGTCAATTTAAAAAAATGTACATCTTATTATGGGTTGTGAGACAGACACAAAACCTAAATTAAATAATTTGGCGTTATATTTTTCACTTATATCCTTATTTTATAATTGTAATGTAAATAAATTTAAAGTAAACTCTTTTAAGAAGACAATTTTTTTTTTAAATTTTGAAAATGAACTATTTGAATGGAACGAAGGGATTAGTGTTTTTTTTTTTTGGTCGGTAATTAGACAAAAGAGGGATTTGAGAGGATGACTAACTTTTACATCTGAGCCAATTGTGGAGGCTTCAGACATATGTCGACAGATCCAACTAATTAATTATACTTAGAATAGACATATACCTAGGTGACACCGACACTCTAATTCTCATGTGAATAATATTATCCATATTTAATTTAATTCTTTCTAGAACCCTAAATTCCAAATTAATTAACTTTAATTTGGTGTAGAAATCAAGTCTCAGACAAAATCATGTAAATTTAAAGTACAAGTCACTCCTTTTATTGGACATTCTTTCATCAAACTTTTACTACGTACCTTGTACACTAATTTGCCCTATTTTTATAAAAATTGATGTCTTTATCTCTACTTTTATTTACAATAGCCATACTCATAAAAAATAATTATGACAATTAGGGGACAAAACATATATTTGAAAAATATAGAAGGTAAAAACCAAAGTATCTTATAAAACACAAGAAAGTAACGAAACCAAAATAAAAATAAAAAAATTCACAAAGAAACCAATCAACAAACCCACACAATTGATATTATTAATTCCACCGGTCCATACACAGATGATTAATTAATCACGAAATAAATATTACAATAATCCTCCATTGATGATATTCATAAGACTCAGAGCTATCGCCGACAGTTGGAAAGTGTCGTTATTCCGCTTCGACAACGGCGAAACCACGCCTTCCTTCTCTCCGAACCCGTCTTCGCAGTCCGTCGCGGCATCCATCACCGAGCTCATCTGGATATTCGCCTCGTCCAACCGTTTCGAATTGTAAGCTTTCATGGCTTCCTTCACGGAATCAATGGCGTCGTTATAGAGCTCGAAGCAAGTGTCCAAACACTGCCTTACGTACGGATCCAGCTTCGTTTTCTGGAGCAAACGTTTGACCTTGCACCTCGTGTCGGTAACGTTGTATCGAACCAGCCGAATAGACATCATCCCGAGCCCCCTCAGCGACGCGCACCGGCTCGCCGGGGCGGCTTGGATCGAGGTTTTGCAGAAGTTGTACCCGATGTTTGGGTCGTTTTTGGATGAGGCTTTGCAGGTTTGATGGATGAGGCGGCTCTCTTCTTCTTCTTCTTGTTCTTCGCGGGCCGCGGCGATTTTGCCGGCAAAACATACCAAGAAAATAATAATTAGAAAGGGGAAGCAAGAAGAGAAATGAGGCTTCATGATCATCTTTGTTGGGAAATATTTTTTCCTTCTTGTTTAGTTTTGTTTGATGATCGATGGATTGGTCACGTGATTTGTATGTATATATATGGGGGTGGGGGGATGGTGTTGGTGTGGGTGGGTGCAATAGCGAAGCAAAAAATAAATTTTAGTGGGGCACATATATAATATTAATGGTGTATGTAAGAAATTAAAGTTGTAATAATTATAAATTATGAAAAAAAAAGTAAAAAAAATTAAATTAGATAGACGATGGTTTATTTTTTATTGAAATGATTGACATAATATACATCTATTCATTAAATCGATTAAAATTTGCATTTTGAAAAAAGAAATAAAAATTTCTAAAAGTTAATTAATGAAAACACAAATAAAAAATTTTCAAATTTATTAAGACAAAAACGTAATTTTTGCAAAGTCACTTTGGGGCACATGGCCCAAGGCATCCACCTAGCTCCGTCTATAACTGGGGCGTGGAAGGAATGGGATTGGTGTGTTGTGTGCATTTTGGAAACGTTTATGGATGACTTTTCTAACTTGACAAGAGAGCTGTATACAAACTACAAAGGTATGTATGGCATGAAGAAATGAAAATGATCAGAAACCGTTCTTGACTTTTTTGCCCCAAATCAGCTTGATGAAACTTGAAAGGAAATCTAAATTCAGCTGTTAGAATTTAGTTTCATATGTATTATAACAATTGTATACGTAATTATTTACAATAAATTTAATGACTAAATTGGTCTTTGGACAAATTACATTTACCTCTCATGACGTTTGCTCAAATTACAAATAAATTTGTGTGGTATGGTCATAATTATAAATTGATTTATGTTAGTTATGGAGGAGAACAAACACGATCTTTATCCACTAAAAATTAGGATCGACCAGTAAAATTCAGTTCGAGATTATTTATACAATAAATAAATGAACATAAACAAAAGTTTAATTAGACTCAGTTATTTAATAAACAGTCATAGTTTGAGCACTCCAAATTTCAGCGCGACTAAGCTCGATATCGGGCTTACTGCTGGAGGTAAAAAAACGCAAAACAAAATATCAATTCTTGGACTGTTAATGTGTCATTTTATGTTGGTTGTGTGTCACTATATTTCTCTTTTCGTCTTCGTTCGGTTGACGTATACTATACATGTATATACATAGATACAATATTAATGTTGAGAATATCAATTTCTACGTACAATTAATATATATATATATATATATATATATGTACAGGCTACAGACTGTAATCCTATACGTTGAGACCAGTACGGATTTTCTGTCTAAAAAATGGTGTAATATTTGTATTCTATCATTAAAATTAAGCATTTGGTATTAAATTGAAATAAAACGACGTTGTTTCCATAAATTCATGATACTCTTTTTGTCTTATTCAAATAGTTTACTTTATGTTAGTGTTTTCAGTAATATAAAGTGAACTCTTTGAATGAGAGTCCGGGGAAGTATATTTTTGGGTACGACTTTTTTTCACTTATACGTATTCTTATATTTTAAGTATGAGACAGTTTGACGAGATTATTTGAGGAGTCCATCATTATTCTCGTGCTTAATTAATGCTCGTATAATTATGAGTACAAGTCCAATTTGTAGGCAACAATCTCCCGAGAGGGTTGAACGTACAAGCATTTAAGGAGACAATTACAGATTAGACTCTAATTAATGGTCATTTATTTTATCCTATACAATATTTCCAACATTTATCAACCTTAAATGATTAAATCAAGGAAGTTGGACGCTTTTAGCTGTTTTCTTGTGATAGCATTGAGGGAATTTTTTTTTCTTTTTCTTTTCAAGAAAAAGACGACGAGTCAGAAAAGTTACAAGTATTATGATTTGCAGAAAATAATGACGTTGAAAATCATCCAACGGCGACTGACAAAGACAAAATACTAATTGGTACTAATTGATACAACTGATTACAAGAAAAATTTATCAGATAATTATTATATCTGAATCACAACCGTGATTTTATAGGATTTTGTTTATTTATGAGTATAATTTGAGGTTAATTTGAGAGACATGTTGAATATTTTACTATCTATTGAATGATTTATTTGAAGCATGAACATTAATAAAATTAATGAGAAGTTAATTTCTTTAGGGAAAATCGCCAAAAACCCAATATATTTTATCTTTTTGTAGTTTTAGACTGAATTGTCTAAAGTTGTAACATATTTTGAAAAAAAAAAAAATACACTTTTGATAAACTTAATAATTCAAAATACTCATATTGTATGTATAAGTCATTTATTTGACAATGACATGTTCCTAATATCGAACTATATATAATTGGATGTTATTAATGTCATTTTTTATTTATTAAATTGACAATATTTAATCTAAAAGTATAATGTGTGAAATTATGCTGTTAAAATACATGAAGTAATTTATCAATCACTGTAAAATACATGTGATTAACTGTTATTAATTGCCTTTTCTTTTATAATCTTTCGATTTCAATATAATTCACATCAAAACATTAAATTCTATCACTATCACTAATTAAATTAATCAATATTGCTTGAATTGAACTATAGTGAGATGAAATGACTACCTATATATATTGACTCACAATTAATCATGAATGAGACATTGGACCTACAAACTAGGGAAACCTATTATCTTTTAGCACTTGAGTAGTTCAATAATTCACAAATATTAATAATAGGGTACACTCAATAGATTCTCAAAGTTGGTATGTTTTGGTTTGGTTTCTAAAGTTGGAAAACGTTTTAAATTGCTTTCTAATTTTCAATAATGGTATGAGTTAGGATCATTTAGTTTAATATAGGTTAAATCACACTGTCGGTCTTTTAAGTTGGTATGTTGTCTTTATTTGGTCATTTAAGTTGAAATTGTTTCATTTTAATTTTTCAATTTAAAAATTTGTTTTAAAATGGTCCCCAAATTCAAATTTCAAGAATAATTGAGCTATTTTTAGCTGACCTGTAAGATTCACACGTATTAATATGAACAAAAAAATGTTAAATTAGTTTGCTCTCCTTTAATTTAACTTGAAATAACTCACATGTTAGTCAAAAATAACTCAAATACTATTAGAATTTGGATTTGAGGACCATTTTAAAACAAATTTTCAAGTTAAGAGACCAAAATAAAATAATTTCAACTTAAGGGACTAAATAGAGACAATATTAGAACTTAAAAGACCGATAGAGTAATTTAACCTTCAATATATATATATATATATATTTGAGGATTTAGTTCAAATTGGGTATTGTCATATTTGTGAGTAAGTCCTATTTGGTATCACAACTCAAACCATAGTTTGAGTTTCATTTTAATTTTATAATATTAAAATTACATTGGGATTGTAAAAATGTTTGTTGAAAATGTAAAATGTAAAAAGATTTATTGAAAATGATGAAAATCTATTATAAAATCAAAATAAAACTCAAACCATGGTTTAAGTTGTGATACCAAACATGACTCTATTGTTAAATTGGTTTATACAACCACACATGTAGATTTGCACTTTTATGCGCACCATGATACACACTATGGGGAGACTTACACTTGAACACCACGATACATCACGTTGGCGACACGTAACTTGCATTGATGCATCATGTCAGGGACATGCCACTTAAACACCACGTTAGGAACAAGCAACTTGAACACCGCATTAGGGACCACGCTACTGGGGCTTGTACATTAAACAACAACACACTATCACCCACGAGTAGCTCCTAAAATCCTGACAAGAGTTTGCTTTAAAATTTGCAAATCGAACCACTAACCACAAAGTCTGTGCACCAAATGTTTACCTCTTGAGTTAAAGATGACTCGCACTAGGGTAAATTACGAGTAACCCCCCTGTGGTTTGGGAAACTTTTAGATTGCCCCCCACCCCCCAAATGGTTTAAAAAGCTACGAATGACCCCCCTGTGCTTTCCCAAATGCTGTAAAGTTAACGAATTCTATTCATTTAACGGTCAAACCCAAAATGTCAACTCTTTTTCTTAACTTTTGTCATAAAATGACAAATTTACAGTTACTAACAAAATACCATGTTTACTATTGACGCAAATGACATATTTACCCTTTTAAATTAATTAAAGCTAATTGTTTTCCATATATTTCTTGATTTTCATATTATTTTTTTTCCACTTACAAATTTTTGAATTTTATTTATTTATATATCCTAATTACTTTTCATACTTTATTGATGTCTATTTTTTGCTTTTATAAAATTTCAAATTTTAATTTACTTTATATATTATTATTACTTTCCATAATTTTTTTAATTTCCATATTTTCGTCCATCAAATCACATTTTCTAATTATCTTCCTTTTTAATTTTTTAATTAGGATTCCACCGTGGACTCCTTTTCATACCTCAAATTAAACCTCCATTTCATCACCCAGATTAAACAAAACCCACTAAACAAATAACACACTCATGAACTAATTTCATCACCCAAATTAAACGGAAATCCAAATTAAACAAAGTATACACTCATGAACAAATTTTAGAGCCAATTTTAACAATACTATGACATCTACATTTACAATCACACTACAAGAACACCAAATGCATTCATCTTTAATAAAAAAACAAATCATCACAACTCTCACAGCCCAGAACAAAATAACCAGCACAACCATAACCAAAAGTAATCTCAAACCCAGAAAAGAAAAGAAAAAAATCATCACCTGATAAGGCCCGTCGTGAGGCTACCAAAATGTACAAAAATCAGTGCTTAAACCTGCAAGAAATTACTACAAATAGTATAGAAAGAAGGGTCGATCCGCAGGGAACAGCTGACTGAAACTCTCATTCCTATCAATTTGAAAAATCGTTTGATTTGCAATCACCTTTGTGTCTCAGATAGACCTTTAAAATTTGTCACTTTATAAAAATTAAAACTTCACAAAAACAAACAAAATTATCACTTAAAAGGGTATTCCAACATGATATGAATCATATCACTCTATGCATGCAATCATTAACGCCACAAATAAATCAAAGAGCAATGTATCGATTAGTTATAGGTTACCGTGGGCTCCTTATGACATAACCAAATGCCCCCTTAGTGTGTCGGCAATCGCCGTGGCCTCCCTACGACACGAACACATCTCTAACTAACCAAACTAGCAGGCCGTGGGTTCCCTACGACACCTATTAATTTAATTAGCAGCATTAATTACCAGGAGGACCCAACATTAACACTTCAATAGGGTTAACTTTAAAAGTTATTATCTATTTATCTTGTACTACCCGACGGTAAGTTTGTCACTTGTTGACTTTACCAGACTCTAATTAAATCTGGCATTTAGACTTATGTGCACAAGATAAATGGAAATACAAGCACTTTCAACCAAATTCAATCCTATGTTTCATACATGCATAGATCTACTTCATCACATAATGCTGGAATAAAAAGTTTAGTTACTCATAGTCATGACAAATACATTTAGATTTAATGTAAAAGCCATTAGACAAAGTAACAAAGAAAAGGAAAAGGAATGGAATACTTATTAATATTCACAGGTCTGAACTACCCTCCGTTTGAGCAAATGGAGGCCTGAACATGAGCAATCCAGCACACAAAATGAAGAGCAGAGCTACTGTATAAATTCTCTTCGAACCCAGAATGAAAAAAACAATCGAAAACTTATATAAAAACCTCTTGGAGATCAATGGAGAACTGAATAAAACTAGGAACAAGTGTATCAAAGCTTTAAGGGAAAACTAAAGTGAACAAAGAAGAACTAAAACTAGAGAGAAACTAAAACTATCGTAACCTTCTCTATTTATAGCTGTAGAAGTGCTAAAAAATAGGAAGAATAAGTAGAAGCACCCAAGAGACGCCAAAATAAAACAACTAAACTTTTTAAACCATAAGTGATCATCTGAAAGTTTTCCAAACCACAAGGGGATTATGCGTAATTTACCCTTGGCACTATATTATTGTGTAATAATATAACTTTTGGGCTCTAAATAAAATTATAAGGTATGAATTTATTAAATATATTAAATATATAATTAATTAATTTTTATAAAATAGGGTTTGAGCTGATAAAAAGAAGAAAAAAAGGACAAATTCTTGCATGAGTATCATTCAAACAATTATATGAAAAAAACTACTATGTTATGTTGTGTTAATATAATCACGAACCATCATCCTTGCATGAGCAACAAAAATGTGTGCTTTAATATAAATTTTTATGAATAAAAAATACTGTATTTGAAGGAAAAAATCCTCTCTTATTGCTCAAACTGGTCTAATTTATAGACTATAGAGAAAGAAGGAACATAAGCAAATCCAAAACATCAAGGGCAAATATATAGTTCTTAAAAATATTTAAAATAAGTTAATACCATTCTGGAATGAAATTCATGCATGGATGCAAGTTTTCATTTCTCTAATTTCATTGTGGATACTTTGACCACCTTCACCTTTAACCAATGCTACCTCCTGAAATCCCCACAGCTTAGCTTTGGAATAAGTCTTAGTCTCAAAAACATGATTACTGCCTAAATCAACATCTCTAATGTTCATAATAGCACTTCTTGGCCCCCCTTTTGACACGAAAGGAGTCATGAATTCGTACAACCCTCACTACTAAAAAAATGTCTATTCAAAGCGTTGTTTATACTCTTTTTAAAGACACTTTTTCGAATTTCTTGGGTATCACTATGACTTCAAAACTTGCTCCTCCGCCTCCTGAATTTTTTCCATAAAAAATGCTTTTTTATTCTGAAATTCCAAAAAATAGGGAAAGTTTTTGGGGAATTCTCGATTTAGAGAAAATTGGTTCGGATTCAAATTTGTACTGAAAGCGAAGTCTGTAACTTCGTTTTCTTTGAAAAAACTCGCAGCGAAAATTTGCACTAAAAGCGAAGTTGGTAACTTCGCTTTCAGTACAAATTTTTTACTTTGAGTTTTTTCAAAGAAAGCGAAGTTACAGACTTCGCTTTCTTTTAAAATTTGTAACTCGAAACATAGTAACGTTACTTTGTTTGTTATCTCCCAGTTAACATTAACATTATTATCTCCCAGTTAACGATAAGTTATGATCATTTTTTAGGGCTTATTATTCTAAATTGCTGCTTTTAAAGGTAAAGTCATTGATAATCACCAATGAATTATGAAAAAATGGTAAATATGGTAAATGAAAAAAAATGACAAATGGTAAATTTGACGTGAATTGTTAACGGGGAATTTGATCCTGTTACAGGGGAAACTATGTCGATTTTTTTATTAAAATTGTACTATGTCAAACTTTATTGTTTACAGATATGTTTTCTAAATATATATAAAGTTGGTTTCTAAATTTTCACTTCGAGTTTTTTCTAAGAAAGAGAAGTTACAGAGTTCGCTTTCTTTGAAAATTTACTTTACTTGTTAACTGGGAGCTAACAAGCAAAGTAACGTTACTTTGCTCCGAGTTACAAATTTTCAAAGAAAAAACTCAAAGTAAAAAATTTGTACTGAAAGCGAAGTTACTAACTTCGCTTTTAGTGCAAATTTTCGCTGCGAGTTTTTTCAAAGAAAGCGAAGTTACCAACTTCGCTTTCTTTGAAAATTTGTCACTTCACAAATTTTCAAAGAAAGCGAAGTTGGTAACTTCGCTTTCAGTACAAATTTGAATCCGAACCAATTTTCAAAGAAAGCGAAGTTGGAAATCGGGAATTCCCCGAAAACTTTCCCTATTTTTGAAATTTCGGAATAAAAAAGCATTTTTTATGGAAAAAATTCTCCACCTCCTCTTATAGCCCAGAAAAGATCACTGCCCACAATAATGACAGAAGCCCGGAAGCCTCTCAATTTCAAATTTTTACTCTGAATATTCGAATTTGTGAAATTGAGATTGAAATTGAATACACTATTGCCTATTGGCGCACTGAATAAGTGGTAGAGGGACTAAAGTCAAAGTCAAAGTCAAAGTCAAAGTCTCCGCCTGTTCTTTAGTGCGGGTGCCTTCATTCATGGGTTTCTTGGTCTTCCATTTATTGATTATCCCACATGATCATGAGATTCAATTCGTTCAACCAAAAATTAAAAAATAGATACATTTACAGGAGTTGATGGTGTGTGTGGTGCAGGACCATAATTGCATCATACGCAGGCAAGCCGGATGGTAAGGGACGTGACATCTATTATAATAGTTAACTTTTGTTGAATAATAATTTGAGGTCCGATCATTTTTCAAAATTTTAATAATTTTTGTGTAGATTCAACGGATGTTTGATGCATGATTGACTTGCAATCGCGAAGATGCAACTGTCTTTCGGAAGATTTTTTAATTTGTTTCACAAAATTTTTTTTCATATTAAGCTTCGGTTACGTCACGAAAATTTTTTCATATTAAGCTTCGGCTACGTCACTTAGCCTAGGCCTTAAAAAATATATATATGTCTAGCTCTTTTAGCCATATATTGTTTATGGAATTAATCAAGACGATGATTAATTAACTCCATCTAATCGTAGAGAATATTTTTCCATGTACTAATTGCACACAACAATGAACAAATAAAACCTAAAAAAAAAGTGTATAACACGATTTGGAGTTTTAGTATAGTTGACTTAACACGATTACAATCTTGGTTGTGCACAAAGTCCACAAATAACACTTTTGTCACTTCATACTATTAAACAATATTTATGGCAACGATTGGTAATGTGTTTCTATATAATTTACAGGTGATACACAGAACCTATACACGATACTTTTTTCTTACAAGTAATACTTTTTTAATTATAGGCGGATACAGATTTTAAAATCACTGCGTCAGAAGTAGCAACCTTCACAAGAGACATTAGCAGCGTTCGTTCAATCGATTTGAGGAATTCGAAAAGCTTTTCTGAAGTATATAATTACAAGAATGGTCGATGGTGTAGTTCGATCTTCTAATTAATTTTGATCAAATTTTGGGATATTCACTATTTTGGTCTCTTTCATCCGATATATGGGGTATTTTTAGCTCATCTAGATCATTTATGAAAAATATTGTAAAATATTTAGATCCATGTCTAATTACTAAAACTTATAAATCACTAAAATATTTTAAAATGAGACTTATAAATAGTTGATGTGACGCAAAATGTCCGGAATAGGGATGCTCCGGTTGGCCCGATGGAGATCTTGAATATTCAGGCCCACTCTGCAAATTGGCCACTCGGATGGGTGAAAGCAGAATTTGGATCCGAGCTAAAAAGCTTGAGTAACTGAAGGTGGGGCTCGGATCTGAACTGAGAATATTCCGGTAAAGGGGACCAACAACAAAGAAGAAGCAGGGCTATTCCCCCTGTTCAATTCCGACGATCAAGTCAGCCAACTGACATAGATAAACAGTATTGACCAAGAGCTTAAGTATAGAGAAGATTGCGTATCTGATTTAGCCTGATGACTTAGTATTTATAGCCATATTTTGATATGTCCGTTGCATTATGATGATCTGTGATGTGACGCAAAAATGCTCGTATATGGACACTTCTTTCCGGCCCAAAGAGATATCTTGATCTGCAAGGCCCAAACTTGTAGATACTTCACCGAAAAGGGAGATAGCCGAACTGGAGACCGAGCTGGGTGGCTCGGATCAGCACGAATGATGAAGAAAACTTTAACTGAAGACTGTTCCGGCAATAACTGTAAATAATCAAGAGAAGAGCAGGGCTTTCCCCCCTGTATAGGGTCCGACGGTCAAGTTAGAGAGGTAGAAGAAGATGAACAGTATTGACAAAGTGCTCAAATGGTAAATGTTGCGGGCCTCCCTAAGTCTGAAGACTTAGTATATATAGCTCAAGACTGGGATATGCCCGTTGAACCTTCATGATTAGCATTCTCACCTGCTCCCCTTTGTTTACCGTGACGTGCACGTTTCACATCATTATAACCGGATTTCATGGCTTCTTCCTTCTCGAAGATATGGGAAATATCTGCATAAATTCAAAATATATACCTAATCCTATGATGAGTTCTACCTACTGTGTCAGTGAAATAGGTTAATCCGGCCTAACTGTCTTAGCTCGGTTAGGCCGATTATCATGATATAAATATGAGAGAAACTAATAAGGCATACCGAAGTTATTGGCCGACCTAAGCCTTTAACCGATCTACTCTTTGGCTCGGTTTTAAGGAGCTATCCGACCTAAGCAGGATTTTGGACTTCTTACGTGTCTTTTTATCTTTACTGTTTATCTTTGCTTTAGTCCATTGGGCCAGGCCCAATGGAAGTTCAATTTTATGCACACCAACAAGTCCCCCCAGTATTAGGTTTTACCGAGCTAAAACTTAATACTTTTTGTGTTTTACTGAGCCAAAAATTTGACTAAGGTATTTATCATGCATCCCCCTGATATCTGTTCAAACTACTTTTAAAATTTTCTTTCCGACCTAAGCCAGCATGAAATGTGGATTGTTCTGACTTAAGTTTACCATAAGTGTTGAACCATTTCAAGTGAAGTAGTAAAAATGGTTGCCGACCTACCGAACATCATAGCTATCAAAAGAAAAGCATGAGCCAAAAGCTAATACAAATCCGACCCAAAGAAAATAATATGTTAGCCGATTCATAAGTAAATAATGTGGTGTTGACCCAAAAAGACTAAATTTATTAATAAAGGCGTACCTCGGCTTTTGAAGAGTCGTGACATGATAGGACACGCTCAGCAACTTTTGAGGCGCTCGGTTCGACTTACCACGTTTGTCCGTTTCTCGAGGCGGTATTAATAGCCCCAGCGGTTGGTTTGTCTGCTACACTTCGTCTTCCCGAATCTTCCTTTAAGTAGCGAAGGGCCTTGCGTGGTTGCCTTCATGCTTTCAAAACAATTTCTTTGTACCCTTCTGGTTTCGATTGTCTCGCCGGAATTGCTCGAGTCGCTGCCTCTCTTCGCCGTGCCTATAAGCATTATTGCCGCGTCTTCACCGCTATCCTGGAGAATTACATGGCTGAGGAGCGAAGTTCCGGCACCGGCTTGCCTTCATCAAAACCGTCTGCAGGTTAGTCGGTTCTTCTTCCTTTTTCTGATACTTGCGACTGATTCGCCGGCTTAGGAATAGTTTTCCGGCAAGTGTGATGCATGAGCCATTTTTCACTGATATTGGATGTAGATCTGACTGTTAGTTTAAAGCTTATATGGGATCTTTTGTTTTCTTGAAATTACGCATGATTCCGACATATCTGTAATGCTTCATGTAGATACGGCAACCTATGAATTCCACCCGGATGAGATACCTTCCGAACTAACTAGGGTAGAATTAGAAATCCTAAGATCGACCCATCATTTTGACCCGACTATCCCAACTCAACTGCCCACACCCGAAGAACGAATAACCAGCACCTCCGGGGGTTGGGTCGGTGTATATGAGCACCACATAAAATTCAGACTAAGATTTCCTACCCCGGCTTTTTTAACCGAGCTATGTAACCATTTGGAAATCGGGCTGAGTCAACTAGTACCTAATGCCTTTAGGTTCCTAGTGGGTTTTATGTGTGTCTGCTTGGGGGCCAAAATCCGACCCACCATAGATCTGCTGCTTCAATTTTGCACAATTCGCCAGTATCCCTACGGGCCGGGATGGGTATCTTTGCAGAAGCCTAGAAACGGACCTACCCTTATAACTGACTCCCCAGATACGAATAAACATTGGAGAACAAGATTCTTTATAGTGAAGGCCGATAAAGCTAATCTCCCCTGCCGATGGTCGGAGTTTGTTGCGCCGACAGATCAAACCCGAGACAAGTCCAATCCCATAGTGTTGTCGGATTATAAGGTTTTAAGATCTTACACCCAATCGGAGAAATATTCGGTTAAGTATCCCTCCGAGGGCCTTCTCGTCTGGGCTCGGCTGAGCCAGGTCCCCAATGTCGAACCAGAAAGTAATTACTTGCCTCTGAACTTTTATAACTGTGGCTTTATTTATCTCAGCTCGGTCTTACTGATACTCTTGCATCTGTCTCTTTTGTTTTCAGGTGGTTTCGGTCGGAAGAAGAAATCCCATAAGCAGACTGTAGCCTCGGGATCTTCAAAAAGACCCCTCGCAGAAATTGACCTGACCCAAGAAAGGGAAGGGACCGATCTCCCCCCGGACGCCTTAATTCTCAGAGCGTCGAAGAAGAACAGGCCGACCCCCACGGAGGTTCAGGCGGCCAGACAAGCCAAGGCCCCGCAGTTGTTGACGGATTCCACTTTGGGAGCCGAGCTATCAAGCCCGAATTAGTTATTGGGGCCCTTGGACTCGTTGTCCAAGGAAAGAATGATAATTCTTAAAGATCAAAGGGAAAGACCGAGCTCCCTAGCTCGGCCTGTATATCAGCCTCACTTGACGGGGCCCCCGCCCGAAGATGTTCGGCCGTACTCGGAACTGGTGGCCGACTCCCACAGCTCCTTCGCGGAGATAGTCGAGGCGAGCAACCAAATACGGCAAAGCATCGAACAGTTGGCAAAGCAAGAAGCCTTTTTGGCTTCGCAGATGAAAAGGGTAAATTTCTGAACTTCTAGCTAGTTCCTTGAAATGAATGATTACTTTGTGCGATATTTTTATAAGGCCCATAATCGGATTTTGTAGGTCGGAGTAAATTACGCAGCCACGGCCAAAAGGACTGTGGCTTTGGATATTCTGGCCCAAAGCTATGAGCAGGAGAGGTCACAGAGGCCGACAGAGGCGATTGAGGATTTGGAGATGAAGCTGGGGGTCGAGTCCAGCAAAGTCACCAAGCTCCAGGCCACTAATACTGAGCTCTATGCAGAAAACCAGGAGCTCAGTACCAAGGCCAGCCAGTTGGAGACCAAGTGCCAGGGCTTGGAGGCTGAAGTTGCTGCCCTGAAGGAAGAGAAGGCCGCCCTGCAGAAGGCCGTAGAAAATGAGGCAAAGAAGTCCGCCGAGTTACTCAGCCCGGCCAAAGTGGAAGCGGCGAGTCAAGCTGCCTTAAGATCTTTCAAGGAGGGGCCATTGCTGGATCTGATGAACCGGCGATTTCTGGAGCTCATTCAGTGCGGGTATACTTTGTGCTGTGATGAGTTTAGAGGCCCCAGATCGGTGGAGGGCCTTCCTGAAGATTCCTTGGACCATACTTCTTTGCTCCCTCAAGGTCGTGATCCCTTCGATCTGGTTGAGGAGGTCAAGCAGGAGTGCCGAGCCAATGGTATTCCTTTGCCAGAAAACACGGAAGAGGAAGATCCTGTGGCCGACCCAAATGGGGCAGCTGATGAAGAAGCGACCTCCCAAGCTCCTCCTTCTTAGCTTTTATTTGTACAATTTTTGGAACATTTTTATTAGAACGATCTCTGTAACAGGCCGGCACACTTTTTTCCTTTGAATATATGACTCTACTTTTTCACGATCTTGTCTTCAACTTGGTCAAAGATAGTATTTTCTTAAGTGTGCTGCGTTCCAAGCCCGCGGAACTAACTGTCCTTGCAAATCTTCTAACACATAACTACCAGTGGGTAGGGCTTCGATCACCCGGTAGGGCCCTTCCCAATTAGATACCAACTTGCCTTGATCTTGTGGCTTACTGATAGCTCGGTTCCTAAAAACCAAATCTCCCGGTACAAAGGCTCGATGTTTGACCCGAACGTCATAGTGTTGCCGAACTAAATTTTTGTAATTTAATTGGTGTACGTAGGCAGTGTTCCGAACTTCCTCCATCAAATCCAAACTAAGCTCCAAGTTTCTTTGATTCTGGTCCCTTTCGAAGTGCATGACGCGCACTACTTTGTATTTCTGGGGGTATGACAGCGTTCACCCCAAAGGCTAGCTCGAAAGGAGTCTTCCCCGTAGCCAATTTAGGCGTAGTCCGGTGGCACCATAATATGTGAGGCAGCTGTTCCATCCAATTCTTACTCTTATCTTCTAATCTGGTTTTTAACTCGTGTAACAAAGTTCGGTTGGTGAGTTCCACTTGCCCATTTACTAGAAGATGAGCCACAGATGCAAAACGTTGGGCAAAACCTAGCTTTGAACACAAGGCCGTGAATTTCTTGGATTCAAACTGGGTCCTATTATCCGAGATAACCAAGTTGGGCACGCCAAACCGACAGATGACTTGCCTCCAAAGAAACCGAGCTACAGTTCGCCCGGTAATATTCGTCAATGCCTCTGCCTCCACCCATTTTGTGAAATAGTCTATAGCCACAACTAGATAATGACAAGAACCGATCTTAGGAAATGACCCCATAAAATCTATCCCCCATTCCGTGAAAGGCCAAGGAGTAATTATCCCGGTAAAGCTGGATGCTGGCAACCTGTGAATCGTCGCATTGTATTGGCAATTGGGCCAACGTTGAACATATTCGACTGCTTCCTGAAATAACCAAGGCCAATAAAACCCAGCCCCAATTACTTTCTTGGCCAAATTTCGAGCCCCAATATGAGACCCACAGTCTCCCTGGTGTATTTCCTTTAGCGCGGCCTCTGCTTCTCTTGAACCCAAGCACTTTAGTAAGGGCATTAAGAAACCCTTTTTATACAGATCTTTCCCAACTATTTGATAATGTTCAGCCTTCCTTCGTATTCGTTGTGCTTCCTTTCGTGAATCTGGTAAAGTACCATTTTGCAAATACTGCCATAGAGGAAATCGCCAATCCTGACCTTCACTTATGGACAAGATTGCTGGCTCGGCTGTACTCCTAGTCTGTACTTCTTCTACTAGAATGCTTTTAGTCAGATGAGAGAAAACCGAAGAAGCTAATTTGGACAAGGCATCTGCATTTGTGTTTTTACTCCGTGGAACTCGCTCTATAGTCCATTTTGAAAAAATTTTCAGCTCCTGTTGCACCAGTGCTAAATATTCCTCCATTTGCCGATCCTTAGCCTTATACTCCCCCAAAATTTGTTTGACTACGAGCTGGGAGTCTGAACAAATTTTTAGATTTCTGACCCCCAGTTTCCGAGCTAATTTTAGATCGGCTACCATGGCTTCGTACTCTGCTTCATTATTGGTGACCGTAAAGCAGAACCGTAAAGCATAAGTGTGGGTTTCCCCAATAGGGGTGGTGAGGATGATCCCAGCACCCGATCCGGACTGGCTGGAGGCACCATCTACATAGAGTGTCCATGAATCATCGTTCTTTGCCACAGTTAAAAAAAGGTCGATTTGTTGTGACGGGCTAGGCGTGTCTTCCTGGATGTCTGATACTCCCTAAGCTATGAAATCTGCCAATACTTGCCCTTTGACTGCGGTGCGAGGCGTAAAGGTGATATCTTACTCCCCCAATTAGATGGCCCATTTGGTGAGACGACCAGAAACCCCTGCCTTTTGCAAGACGGCCTTAAGAGGTGCGTCGGTATAAACGGTGACTCCGTGGGAGTCGAAGTAAGGCCGAAGACGTTGTGTGGAGTGAACTAGAGCTAAGACTAATTTTTTCAGGCTGGAATAGTTTTTTTCTGCTGCCTGCAAAACCTTGCTAACAAAATAGATGGGTCTTTGAAACCGATTATCTTCTCTAAGCAAAATTGAGCTAATTACAGATTCAGTGGCAGCTACATACATGTACAATTGTTCTCCAGTAATTGGCATGGTTAAAGATGACAAAGAAGCTAAATATATTTTTAATTGTTCGAACGCAGTTTGGCATTCCGAGGTCCACACAAATTTATCTAATTTCTTTAAAATGCTAAAAAATGGTAAAGCTCGTTCTGCCGATCGAGCTAAAAACCGATTTAAGGCTGCTAGTCTACCCGTTAATTGTTGTACTTCACGAATTGACCTAGGTGGTTGCATTTGCAGAACAGCTTCTACTTTCTTTGGATTAACCGAAATACCCCCTTCAGAAACCATGTAACCTAAGAACTTCCCCGAAGTAGCCCCAAAAACACATTTTTTTGGATTTAACCTCAATTTGTACTGGACCAGAGTTTCAAGTGTTTCTCGCAAATCAAGCAAATAAGCAGACTCATCCCTACTTTTAACAAGTAAATCATCAACATATGTTTCCATGTTTCGACTGAACTGATTTTTAAAGATCCTATTTACTAGGCGTTGAAAGGTAGCTCCAGCATTTTTCAAACCGAAAGGCATAGTAATAAAGCAATAAGTACCTTTATCCGTGATGAAGGATGTTTTTTCCTCTTCTTCTTTAGCCATGAAGATCTGGTGATAGCCCTTGTATGCATCCAAGAAGTTGAGGAAGCGAAATCTAGCTATGGCATCGACCAGAATATCAATCAAGGGTAGGGGGAACCACTCTTTGGGGCAGGCTTTGTTTAGGTCGGTGAAGTCGATGCACATACGCCATGAACCGTCGGGCTTGGGAACCAATATAGGGTTAGCTAGCCATTCAGGATAATCTACTTCTCGAATGATACGTACCTCCAATAAAGCGTTGACTTCAATCTCTACGTATTTGCTGCGTTCTCCTCCAAGGTTACGCTTCCGGCCCCCAATGGATAGCCTGTGTTCAATGATATTTCGAGAAAGGTCAGGCATGTTTTTCGGCCCCCAAGCAAAGACTTTCGTAAACTCACGCAAAAGGTTAAGTAAATCATGTTGTAACTGAGGAGGTAAATCGGCCCCTATCTTAATTACCTTGTTTGGGTCGACAGTCAGGGGAACGATCTTTACCTCAGCCCCTGCCTCAATGGATCGCTCTGAGCTACCTGCCAGGTCAGTAATGTTAATGGGATGAGCAATACTTCCTTGAAGAGTAGTCAGCGAAACCCAGGGCGCGGGGGTCGGGGTGACTGCAGGAGCAACTTTCGATTTTCGATCCAGAGGCACCTATTCTCTTAGGGAAGCTGTGTAACATTGCTTGACCTGTATGACATCATAACGAAGAGAGGCCACCCCACCCATGGTGGGAAATTTTAAAAGCATATGCATGGTAGAAGCAATGGCCTGAAATTGATATAGTCCAGGCCGACCCAGATATACATTATAAGGTGAGGGTTCATCAATAACCACGAAATCTATGGTTTCTGTACGTTTTAGCTGTCCAGCTATCAACGTGACAGGTATGCTTAACTGTCCCACAGGAATAACATGGTGGTTGCCAAAGCCAATCAAGGGTGTACGTACTGAATTTAAATGTGCCTTATGCAACTGACATCCTGCCAATGCCTTGGTAGTAATTATATTACTAGAGCTACCCGTGTCTAATAATGTCCTACGTACTTGATAATTAGAAATATAACAATCGATCACTAGTGGATCATCACAATTATAAGGAAAGAAAAGATCACTGTCATAAAAAGTAATTACTGATGTCATGGCGTCCACTTTACGCTTACCTAAAACGTTTTTTCTTTGCCGATATACTTGTTTTCTCTGATAATTAGAGTCGCCTTGGGTCGGTCCTCCAGCTGTGGTATTCACGACCCCAGCTATGGTCAGGTCAGCTCCAGCCCCAGCGTTGGGGCTCGGGGTCGGGTTGGAACATTCTCGGGCAAAATGACCTGGCTCTCCACACCGGTAACATCATGTAGGTCGTTCCCGGGTTGCTGAAACTGCGGGTTTGGGCAAAGGGGTCACTTGCGTATATTGGGGCAATTTTCCAGCTTGAATAAGCTTTGCTATCTCTGCAGCCAAATCTCTACAATCATTAGTATTGTGACCAATGTGCTTATGATAGTTACAATACCTGCCAGGATTGAGCCGATCTGCGGGACCCGTCATGGAACGGGCTGGAGGTAGCAACCCTTGATGCTGGATGGCCGTGTATATGTCGGCTCGTGGCATGAAAAAGGGCTCGACCACCTGCACAGCATTAACACCGACCCCAGCCTTTGGGCTAGTATTATTAGTACTCACAAAGTTTTGCTTCTTACCTCCTCCTGGGGGAGGGATTGGGGAAGAAGCTTTTCTCTTACTGTATAGGTCGGAAAAACCTTTCTCGTTCATGTTTTATGGCTGCAGCATCCTCAATAACAACAAAGTTAACAGCAGTGACCATCATTTCAAAGTAAGACTGTGGGGATCGGATGGCAAGTTTAGTAGCTAAAGGTCCTGACCGTAACCCGTTAATAAACGACCCCATCATAATCCTATCATCTTTTTCATGGCATTGTCTAGATTCTACGTTAAACCGATCTATGTAGGTCTGCAACCCCTCTCCCACCCTCTGAGTTATGTTCATTAAGTGTGAAATATGTTTAGATAGTATCTTGTTACCCATAAAATTAGCTAAAAACAAATCACCGAATTGATCTAATGAATGAATGGAGTTTCGAGGCAGAGTACAATACCAATTGATAGCTTGACCTTTAAGGGTTAAATGGAATGTCATGCAGCGGTTGGTATCAGATAAATTGGCGGCATCCATGACACTCATGCACTGCATCCAATGAGCCGTTGGGTCAGCAGTTCCATTGTATTTGTCAACCTTACCTAAACCTTTGTAGCTCGGGGGAAATGGAGTTGTTTGAATTTCCCAACCAAATGGATGAGATACGCGAGAAGTGGGCCCGGATCGTCCCAACTGAGCATATCCAGATCCAGGGAAGACTGCTTGACCAGGCTGGGCGTATCCTGTTTGACCTAAGGAATATCCTCCCATTCCGGGATAAGCAGGTAGTGATCCTCCAGTTGCGAAGTTTCCCGCACTGGGCTCGGTATAATAGCTCGGGTTAAGTAAGGGAGAATACCCAGTGAGGGGTTGCATGGCTCGGCTTGTGCTTATGCCGTAATGTTGAAACTGAGCTAAGTTTGACAGTGCTATATATTCGGGATATCCTAATTGGTTAACCTCGGGATCAAGGTGGCTAAACTGGCTCAATTGTTGACCTAGGTCGGGCTAACCTATTTGACTCGACTGTGGGCCTAGACCAGGCTGACCTAACTGACTCACTTGCTGTCCTAACATAGGAAAAGGCAAACCCGACATGAAAGGGTAAGTATTGAGCTGACCGGTAGGAACCATGAAAGGAGCTGAAAAGGTAGGGGTGACCTGGGTATGGTCTAAGGTGGTGTAAATAGGAGGAGCAGTAGAAAGGGTAGAGAGACCAGCTACGTAGTTAGACCCTGAAAAAGGATGAGCCCCCCCAGAGTGGGGAGGGCATCCCAAAACAGCCACAGACTGGGGGGGGGAGACTAGAAATCAAAACAACGGAAGGATCGGCCATGAGATTGAACAGAGCTCCTGGTGGAGGAATAGTAGGGATATCTTGTGAACTAAGAGGATTCTCCACGTTAACTACATCTGAGATAGTGGTTGTGATATTTGAGACGGGGAGTTCCAAATTGGGAGTAGAGGTGACCGGAGGGCCATGGTTCATCAGGTGAAATAATTGTGGAAACAAACGGTAAAACTTTTCTCTTTCAGCTTGTTCTTGCTGGGGGGTGAGAGGTTCAACAGCGGTGGCAGTAGTTGGTGGAGGGTTGGGGGTGCTAGAAACTATGGTGATGGTTGGAACTATCATGGTTGCAACGGTTGAAGTAGCGGTAGTGCTAGAGGAAGAAGCATCCACTCCCGAACAATCTTGTGTTTGCGTCATGATTTCAACAAATTTCTTTTAGTATGAGAAGATTTGATGAAATAAATTTGATCAATCGTCCCCACAGTCGGCGCCAGTTGATGTGACGCAAAAATGCTCGTATATGGACACTTCTTTCTGGCCCAAAGAGATATCTTGATTTGCAAGGCCCAAGCTTGTAGATGCTTCACCGAAAAGGGAGATAGCCGAACTGGAGACCGAGCTGGGTGGCTCGGATCAGCACGAATGATGAAGAAAACTTTAACTGAAGACTGTTCCGGCAATAACTGTAAATAATCAAGAGAAGAGCGGGGCTTTCCCCCTGTATAGGCTCCGACGGTCAAGTTAGAGAGGTAGAAGAAGATGAACAGTATTGACAAAGTGCTCAAATGGTAAATGTTGTGGGCCTCCCTAAGTCTGAAGACTTAGTATATATAGCTCAAGACTGGGATATGTCCGTTGAACCTTCATGATTAGCATTTTCACCTGCTCCCCTCTGTTTACCGTGACGTGCACGTTTCATATCATCATGACCGGATTTCTTGGCTTCTTCCTTCTCGAAGATATGGGAAATATCTGCATGCATAAATTCAAAATATATACATAATCCTATGATGAGTTCTACCTACTGTGTCAGTGAAATAGCTTAATCTGGCCTAACTGTCTTAGCTCGGTTAGGCCGATTATCATGATATAAATATGAGAGAAACTAATAAGGTATACCGAAGTCATTAGCCGACCTAAGCCTTTAACCGATCTACTCTTTGGCTCGGTTTTAAGGAGCTATCCGACCTAAGCAGGATTTTGGACTTCTTACGCGTCTTTTTATCTTTACTGTTTATCTTTGCTTTAGTCCATTGGGCCAGGCCCAATGGAAGTTCAATTTTATGCACACCAATCTGTATTTCCAACTACTCTCCCCATTTTTATGATGACTTTTACGCTCCTGTAATCATGGCTTGACTTTTAGCTCCTTTTCTATCATTGCTATGCTTAATTCCTGGATGTATTCAGAATAGGTTCCTGGTCCTATAGTGATTTCTAGCTATCATATCAATGTTACCGTTATTCCGATCTAACTTTCCCAGGCTTGGTTATGGTGACTGTTATTGTGTCAACAGGAAAGTCTTGTAGAGCCGACCTGGGCTAATAATCGACCTAAGCATGTTTCTTTAGCTTGTTCTGACTAAGCCACTTACCGACTTAATGAATGATTTGGGCCTTTTTCTGCTTTTATCTTCTTGCTATTTATGTTCCCTTTTGCTTATTGGGCTAGGCTAAATAAATACTTATCTTTGTGCACACCAACAACCCCCCCCCCCCCCCCCCAGTATTCTGTTTTACTGAGCTAAAACATGATACTTATCCTTTGCCTGTTGACTTTAACCTAGTTTTTTTTTTTTTTAATTTTAAATATCCAAGCCTTCCTGCCCCCAGAGAATAACTAAGGGCGTGACTTAGATATTCACTATGTACTCAACCGACCTATGTTTATCCGACCTTAAGAGTTCCTTTTCCGATCTAAACAAGGCTAAAATGTAAGCAATCCCGACCCAAATCCAACAAAGGTGTTCAAGCTATTCCGATCCAAGCAAACTTAATTTAAAAGTAAACTGACATATCGACTATCGTAGCTACAAAAGGTAAAGCATGATTCATAGTTAATAATAATGTGACCGACCTAAAAAAATAAAAATAAATAGCTGACCGACTTAAAGAAAATATCTTATGAAATGTGTACCTTTGCAATCCGACCCAACGAATTTGAATTTGAGATGCCTTGAGATGAGACATGAAAAGACACGTTCCGTGTTTTTCGAAGCTCACGATACGACTCCCCAAGTTGTCTTAATTCTCGGGATGGCTTTTGTTACTCCAGATGTTAACCTCTTTTGCTTCATCTTCCAAAATCTTTTAAAAACGTCAAGATCATCTCATTATCGTCTTCACATCTTTATACAATTTCTGCTCGTCTCATTTCCTTTTGCTTCCAATCGCTCCGTCACGTTTCTCCGTGATATTGCTAACTCCGCCGCTCCTTCATCACTGATCAAGAGCAATCCATGGCCGAAGAAAGAAGCTCCGGTACTGCCTTACCTTCTGTAAACCTGGCTCCAGGTTAGTCGGTTCTTCTTCCTTTGTTTAATAATTTCAATTTCATAGATACTGTGATTGATTTGCCGGTTAGGACTAGTTTTCCTGCAAGCATGATGTATGATTCCTTCTTTGATGCTTTTTCCTTTGAGTATTTACTTTAACATACCTTTGAGTAGTAGTTTAGATCTACTTGTGGGATCTTCTAATTTCCCAAATTGTGAAATCATACCAGATTCTGGTGCTTCGGTAAATCCTCCGGTAGATACGGCCGATACTTACAAGTTTTACCCAAATGAAATTTCTTCTGAACCAACTCTAGAAGAATTAGAATCCCTAAAATTGGCCCGCCATATAGACCCGGCTATCCCGACCCGATTGCCCACAACCGAAGAACGGATAAGTAGTACTGATGACGGTTGGGTTGGTGTATATGAACAACATATTAAGTTTGGACTAAGATTCCCTATCCCAACCTTCCTGGTTGAGTTGTGTAATCATCTGGAGATCGGCCTAAGCCAATTTGTTCTCAATTCCCTTAGATTTTTTATTGGCTTCTTATGTGTATGTTCTGGGGCTAAAATCCGACCCTCCATATACCTGCTATTCCAATATTATACTATTCGCCAATATCCATATGGGCCGAGCTGGGTCAATTTGCAAAAACGAAGGAATGGACCTATCCTTATTACCGACACCCCAGATACAATAAAAAACTGAAAAACGCAATTTTTTATGGTGAAGGTTGAAGAAGCTAACCTCCCTTGCCGATGGATGAAGTTCACCGCACCATCAGATTAAGTCCGGGATAAATCCAACCCTATAGTGCTGTTTGAGTATAAGAAATTAAATTCTTATACCCAAACACATAAATACTCAATTAACAATCCTTCCGAGGGTCTTCTTGTCTGGGCTGGACTAAGCCAAGCCCCCAATGTTGAAAAAGAAAGTAATAATCTGCCTCTGAACTTTAACTATGGACTTGCTGCTTTTTAGGTCGGTTTTCCTTATGTTTTTATGTCTGACTTTGCAGGTGGCTTCAGTGGATATGGCAGGAAGAGGAAATCAAACAGGCAGGCGACGACCTCGGGGTCTACCAAAAAACCCCCCGCAGAAATTGATATGACCCAAGAGGGAGAAGGCACCGACTCTCCTATTGATGCCTTAATTCCTCGCGTTTCCAAGAAAAACAAATCGATCTCCTCGGAGATTCAAGTGGCCAGAAATGACAAGACTTCTCAGGCAAATTCCGACCTTCCCTTGTTAACAGGTCCGACCTTCAGAGCCAAAGTTCCCAGTCCAGATGAATTGTTGGGGCCTCTGGACTCTTCGACTAAGGAAAGAATGACCATCTTGAAAGACATGAAGGAAAGACCGCCCCCCTATCTAGGCCCATTTATCAGCCTCACTTATCTGGGACTCAACTTGAAGATGTCAGGCCCTACACCGAGATAGTAAATGACTCCCATAGTTCTTTTATGGAGATCATTGAGGCGAGCAACCAGATGAGACAAAGCATCGAACAACTGACGAAGCAAGAAGCCTTTTTGGCGTCACAGCTTAAACGGGTAAATTCTTGAATTCCTAACTTTATCTCCTGAAATGTTTTAACACTTGTGTGATATCTTATAAGGCTCATAATTTCATTTTGCAGGTCTATATAAATTATAGAGCCACGGCCAAGAGAACTGTGACTTTGGACATCTTATCTCAGAGCTAAGAATAAGAAAGAAGGAAAAGGCCGACTGAAGAGATAGAGGACCTGAAGATGAAGCTCGGGGTTGAATCCAACAAGGTGACCAACCTCCAAGCAAAAAATACCGAGCTATATAAAGAAAACCAAGAGCTTGGTACCAAGGCCAGTCACTTGGATACCAAAGCACATGGCTTAGAAGTGGATGTAAGGGAATTAAAGAAGGAAAAAATCGATCTGAAAGAGGAGATTACCGACCTGAAAAAGGAAAAGGCCGACCTGCAGAGAGCCTTGGAGGAAGAAAAGAAAAAGTCTGCAGAGTTGCTGAGCCCGGCGGAGGTGGAAGTGGCGCGACAAACTGCCATGAAAGCTTTCAAATAGAGGCCTTTGCTAGAGCTGATGAACCGTCGATTCATAGAGCTAATCCAGTGTGGCTATACAATATGCTGGGATGAATTTAAAGGCCCTAGGTCAGTGGATGGTCTTCCTAAGGATTCTTCAGCCCACACTTCCTTTCTAGCTCAAGATCGGGATCCCTTTGACCTGATAGATGAGGTCAAACAGGAGTGTCGTGACACCAGCATTCCTTTGCCGGAGAATGTAGAAGAAGAAGAAGAAGAAGAACCTGCGGCCGACCTAACTGGGATAGCCGATGAAGAAGTGACCTCCCAAGCTCCTCCGTCTTAACTTTGCGTTGTATTTCCTTTAAACAATTTTGCATTTTCTAAATACTTTGTTTGAACAATTTTGTATTGGGCCGGCAAATGGGTTTTCTGGCATAACTTTTTTGAATGAATGATTTAACCTTTCCCGTCATGATCTTGACTCCAACTTACTTAGATATAGTATTTTCTTAAGTGTGTTGTGTTCCAAGCTCTCGGAACCAACTGTCCTTGTGAATCTTCTAACATATAGTTGCCTGTAGGTCGTGCTTCTATCACCCGGTAAGGTCCCTCCCAATTAGATACCAATTTGCCTTGATCCGGGGGTTTACTGATAGCCCGATTTAGCAAAACCAAGTCTCTTGGTACAAAGGCTCAATGTCTGACCTGGGCATCAAAGTGTTGCCGAACCAAATTATTGTAATTTAGTTGGTGTGCGTAGGCTGTGTCCCCAGCTTCCTCCACTAAATCCAAACTAAGCTCCAAGTTTTTTTGATTCTGGTCCCTTTCGACGTGCATGACTCGGAGTGCACTATTTTGTACTTCTGGAGGTATGACGGCATTGACCCCAAAGGCTAACTTAAAAGGAGTCTTTCCTGTAGCAGACTTAGGTGTGGTTCGATGACACCACAATACATAAGGTAGCTACTCCACCCAATTCTTGCCCTTATCTTCTAGCCTGGTTTCTAATCCATGCAACAAAGTCCGATTAGTCAGTTCCACTTGCCCATTTGTTGGAGGATGAGCCACAGATGCAAAACGTTGAGTGATACACAGCTTTGTACACAAGGCTGTAAATTCCTTGGATTTGAACTGAGTCCCATGATCCGAGATAACCGAATTAGGTACGCCGAATCGACAAATGACTTGCCTCCATAAAAATTGAGCTACAGTTCGCCCGGTAATATTCGTCAATGCCTCGGTCTCCACCCACTTTATGAAGTAATCTATGGCTACAACCAGATAATGACAAGAGCCGATCTTAGAAAATGGACCCATAAGATCTATTCCTCATTCTGCGAAAGGCCAAGGTGCAATTATCCCGATAAAATGGACGTCGGCAACCTATGAATTGGTGCGTTATGTTGACAACTGGAACAATGCTGAACATACTCGACCGCTTCCTCAAAATAATCGAGGCCAATAAAACCCAGCCCCAATTACATTTTTTGCTAAATTCCAAGCCCCGATATAGTACCCACAATCCCCCTGGTGTATCTCCTTAAGCACGACAACTGCCTCTCCTGGACCCAAACATTTTAGTAAGGGCATTAAAATCCCTAACTATTTGATAATATTTGGCCTTTCTTCGTATTCGATGTGCCTCCTTTCGTGATTCTGGCAAAGTACCGTTTTGTAAATACTGTCATAGAGGAAATCGCCGATCCTGTCCTTCACATATGGACAAGATTGTTGGCTTGGCCGTACTCTTAGTCTGTACTTCTTCTACTAGAACACTTTTAGTTAGATGAGAGAAAATCGAAAAAGCCAATTTGGACAAAGCATCTGCATTTGTGTTTTTGCTCTGTGGAACTCGCTCAATAGCCCATTTTGAAAAAAATTGCAGTTGTTCTTGTACCAATGCTAAATATTCTTCCATCTGTCTATCTTTAGCCTTATACTTCCCCAAAATTTGTTTAACAACCAACTGAAAGTCTAAACAAATTTTCAAATTTCAGACCCCAAGCTTTCGAGCTAATTTTAAACCGGCTAACATGGCTTCGTATTCTGCCTCATTATTGGTGGCTGTGAAACAGAACCGTAAAGCATAGGTGTGACCTTCCCCTGTAAGGCTGGTGAGGATGATCCCAGCACCCGACCCCGACTGACTGGAAGCATCATTACGTGGAGTGTTCATAAATCATCGCCTTTTGTCACGGTTAAAAGAAGGTCGGTTTCCTGTGATGGACTAGGTGTGTCATCCTGGATGTCTGATACTCCTCAGCTATGAAATCTACTAACAGCTGACCTTTGACTGCGGTACGAGGCATGAAGATGATATCGTACTCCCCCATCTCAATGGCCCATTTGGTAAGATGACCTGAAACTCCTGCTTTTTGTAAGACATCTTCAGGGGTGCATCCGTATAAACAGTGACTCCATGGGCATCAAAGTAAGATTGGAGACGCCGTGTAGAATGAACTAGAGCCAGGACTAACTTTTTCAAGCTGGAATAATTTTTTTCTACAGCCTATAAAATTTTGCTAACAAAATAGATGGGTCTCTGAACCCGGTTATCTTCTCGAACCAAAACTGAGCTAATTACAGATTCAGTGATGGCTATATACATGTATAATTGTTCCCCATGAATTGGCATGGTTAAAGATGGTAAAAAAGCTAAATACATCTTTAATTTTTCGAAAGCTACTTGGCATTCTGAAGTCCACACAAATTTATCTGATTTTTTCAAAATGCTAAAAAATGGTAAAGCTCGTTCTGCCGACCAAGCTAAAAACTGATTTAAGGCTGCAAATCTACCCGTTAATTGTTGTACCTCATGAATTGACCTAGGAGGGTGCATTTGCAGAACAGCTTTACTTTCTTGGGGTTAACAGAAATACCACCTTAGAAGCCATGTAACCTAAGAATTTACCCGAAATAGCCCCAAAAATGCACTTTTTAGGATTTAATATTAATTTGTATTGAACTAAAGTTTTAAGCGTCTCACATAAATCAAGCAAATAAGCAGATTCATCCCTACTTTTAACAAGCAAATCATCAACATATGCTTCCATGTTTCGACCTAGTTGTTTTTTAAAGATTTTATTTACTAAACGTTAAAAAGTAGCTCCAACATTTTTCAAACCAAAAGGTATAGTAATAAAGCAATAAATACCTTTGTCCGTGATAAATGATGTTTTTCTTCGTCTTCTTTAGCCATGAATATTTGGTGATAGCCCTTGTACGCATCCAAAAAATTGAGAAAGCGAAACCCAGCTATGGCATCGACCAGTATATCGATTAAAGGCAAGGGGAACCAATATTTGGACAGGCCTTGTTTAGGTCGGTAAAGTCGATGCACATGGGCCAGGTGCCGTATAGCTTGGGAACTAATACAGGATTAGCTAACCACTCAGGATAGTCTACTTCTCGAATAATACGTACCTCCATCAAAGCGTTGACTTCAATTTCTATGTATTTACTGCGTTCTCCTCCAAAATTACGCTTCCGTTGACGAACCGGCCTATGACTGGCATCAATGGATAACCCGTGTTCAATGATATTTCGAAAAATACCAGGCATGTCTTCCGGCCCCCAAGCAAAGACTTCCACAAACTCACGTAAGAGGTTAAGTAAATCATGTTGTAACTGAGGAGATAAATCAGCCCCTACCTTGATTACCTTGTTTGGGTCGTTAGCTTGAGGAACTGCTTTAACTTCAAACCTGGCCTCAATGAATCGCTCAGAGCGACCTGCTAGGTCGGTGATGTCAACAATGTGGGAATTACTGCACTCAAGAGTAGCCGGTGGAACTCGGGATGCGGGGGTCGGTGTGACCACTGAAGCAACTTGCAATTTGGAATTTAATGGCACCTCTTCTCTTAGAGAAGCTGTGTAACATTGTTTAGCCTATATGACATCACAACGAAGAGAAGCCACACCTTCCATGGTAGGAATTTTAAAAGCATATGCCTGGTAGAAGTAATGGCCTGAAAATGATTTAATCCAGACCGATCTAAATACACATTGTAAGGTGATGGTTCATCAATGACGACGAAATCTATGGTTTCTGTTCATTTTAGCTGGCCAGCTATCAAGGTAACCGGTATGCTTAACTGCCCCGTAGGAATAACGTGGTGGTTGCCAACGCCAATCAAAGGTATACGTATTGAATTTAACCGAGCCTTATGTAATTGACATCCTGCTAATGCCTTTGTAGTAATTATATTACTAGAACTACCAGTATCTAATAATATCCTTCGTACTTGATAATTAGAAATATAACAATCGATAACCAGTGGATCATCACAATTATAAGACAAGAAATGGTCACTGTTATCAAAGGTAATGACTGAGGTCATAGGGTCTGCTTTACGCTTACCTAGGACGTTTTCCCTTTGACGATATACCTTTTTTCTCTAACGATTAGAGTCACCCTGGGTCGGTCCTCCAGCTATGATATTTACGACTCCAGCTATGGTTATGTCGGCACCAGCCCCCGTATTTGAGGCTCGTGGGTCGGGCTGAGAACACTCCCGAGTAAAATGGACGAGCTCCCCACACCGGTAACATCCTGTAGGTCGTTCCCGACCCGCAGGAACTGTAGATTTGGGTAAATGAGCCACTTGTGTATATTGAGGTAACTTTTCAACTTTGATAAGTTTTGCTATTTCTGTAGCTAAATCTCTACAATCATTAGTATTATGGCCAATATGTTTATGATAATTACAATACCTGCTGTGATTGAGTCGATCTGTGGGGCCCGTTATGGGACAAGCTGGAGGTAGTAACCCTTAATGCTGAACGGCCGCATATATGTCTACCCGTGGCATAGAAAAGGACTCGACCGCCTGCAAAACATTAATACCAACCCCAGCCTTTTGACCAGTATTATTAGCACCTACAAAGTTCTGCTTCTTCCCTCCTCCGAGAGTAGGGATTGGGGAAGAATCTTTTCTCTTACCGTAAACATCAGAAAGACCTCTCTCTCGTTCCTGTTTAATTACTGCGGCATCCTCAATTACAGCAAAACTAACAGCAGTAACCATCATTTCAAAGTAGGAAGGTAGGGGTCTAATAGTTAACTCAGTAGCTAGGGGTCCTGACCATAGCCCATTAATAAATTATCCCATCATAATCCTATCATCTTTCTCATGACATTGCCTAGACTCTACATTAAACTAATCTATATAGGCCTGCAACCCTCCCCCCATCCTTTGAGTTATATTCATTAAATGAGAAATAGGCTTAGATAATATTTGTTGCTCATAAAATTGGCTAAAAAAAAAATCACTAAACGATACAATGAATGAATAGAAATACGTGGCAGAGTACAATACCAATTAATATCCTGACCTTTGAGGGTAAGATGAAATGTCATACAGCGGTTGGCAACAGATCAATTAGCAGCATCCATGACATTCATGCATTGCATCCAATGTGCTGTTGGGTCAACAATACCATATTTATCAACCTTACCTAAACCTTTGTAGCCCGGTAGAAATAGAGCTGTTTGAATTTTCCAACCAAATGGATGAGAAACACGAGAGGTGGGCTCGACCCTTCCCAGTTTAGCATATTTAGATCCTGGTAATATTGATTGACCAGGCTGGGCATATCCCATTTGACTTAACTGATACCTCCCATTCCAGGATAAGTAGGTAATGACCCCCCGATTGTAAAATTCACCGTGCTAGCCCCAATATAATAGCTCAGATTAAGTAAGGGAGAATACCCAGTAAGGGGCTATATAGCCTGATTTGTGCCTACACCATAATGCTGAAACTGGGCCAAACTTGATAGGGCTATGGATCCGGGATATCCTAATTGATTGACTTCGGGACCAAGATGACCAAACTGACCCAACTGCTGACCTAGACCAGACTGACCTAATTGACTCAATTGCTGTCCTAACGAAGGGAAAGGCAAACCTGAAAAGAAAGGGTAAGTATTAGGCTAAGCCGTAGGAACCCTGAAAGGAGCCGGAAAGGTAGGAGTAACCTGGGTATGGGCTAAGGTAGTGTAAACAAGAGGAGCGGTAGAAAGAGTAGGGAGACCAGCAACATAATTAGACCCTGAAAAAGGGTAAGCCCACCCCTCCCCCCCCCCCCCCCCCCCCCAAGGTAAGGAGGGCACCCAGTAACAACACCAGATAGGCCGGACGTAGGAGGCAGACTGGAGACCAAAACAACAGATGGATCGGGCATTGGATTGAACAAAGTTCCTGGTAAATGAACAGTAGGAATAGCCTGTGAAACAGGAGGATTCTCAATATTAACAACATCTGGAATAGTGATTGTAATGCTAGAAACAGGGAGCCTCAACTAGAAGTAGAGGTAACCGGAGGGCCATGGTTAATCAAGTGAAACAATTGCGGAAACAAGCGATAAAATTTTTCTCTCTCAACTTGCTCTTGCTGAGGGGTGAGGGATACAGCGGTGGAAAATGCAACAACGGTTGTGGTAATTGGCGGAGTATTGGTGGTAGAAACCACAGCGGTGGCGGGAACAATTATAGTTGCAACGGTAGAAGCAATGGTGGTGCTAGAAGAAGAAGCATCCACTCCCGAATGATCTTGTGTCATGATTTTAACAAATTTCTTTGAATATGGAGAAAATTTGATGAAATAACTTGATCAAAAGTTTCTCACAGTCAGCACCAGTTGATGTGACGCAAAATGTCCAGAAAAGGGATGCTCCGGTTGTTCCGATGGAGATCTTGAATATTTAGGCCCACTCTGCAAATTGGCCACTCTGATGGGTGAAAGTAGAATGTGGATCCGAGCTAAAAAGCTTGAGTAACTGAAGGTGGGGCTCGGATCTGAATTGAGAATATTCCGGTAAAGGGGACAAACAACAAAGAAGAAGTGGGGCTATCCCCCCTGTTCAACTCCGACGATCAAGTCAACCAAATGAAAGAGATAAATAGTGTTGACCAAGAGATTAAGCATAGAGAAGATTGCGTACCTGATTTAGCCTGATGACTTAGTATTTATAGCCATACTTTGATATGTCCGTTGTGCTATGATGATCTGTATTTCTAACTACTCTCTCCCTTTTTATATTGACTTTTATGCTCCTGTAATCATGGCCTGACTTTTGGCTCCTTTTCCATCATTGCTATGCGTAATTCCTGCATGTATTCAGAATAGGTTCCTGGTCCTATAGTGATTTCTAGCTATCATATCAATGTTACCGTTATTCTAACCTAACTTTCCCAGGCTTGGTTATGGTAACTGTTATTGTGTCAACAAGAAAGTCTTGTAGAGTCAACCTGGGCTAATGACCGACCTAAGCATGTTTCTTTAGCTCGTTCTGACTAAGCCACTTACCGACCTAATGAATGATTTGGGCCTTTTTCTGCTTTTATCTTCTTGCTATTTATGTTCCCTTTTGCTTATTGGTTTAGGCCCAATAAACACTTATCTTTATGCACACCAATAGTAAATTCACAACAAAATGTGTCGCAATTGCATTCTATTCAAATTAATTTTGAATTTTTTAAAACTAATTACAAGTTTTGATAGGAACGAGTCAGTGGTCCAGCGGTTGTCGCGGATAGTGAGCCACCCAGAGGTCGGGAGTTCCATTTCTACCTCTATCAGTTCTACATATTTAGAGCGCAAGGACTCTGCAGGCGGCTTCCCCAACTTCGTTCTTCCCCTCCCTATAGTCATTACCTACAATGTAATAGTCAATAGGATAATGAAATAATATTGATTAAAAAAAAATTACAAGTTTTGATAATTAAATTTGAGCCACAATCTTTTAAATTTGCATGAAGTGTTTAAATTCTGACTTGGGAACCTCCTATAGCAAGTGAAAGGAACCAAATTTGTCAATAATTTATTTCAAAAAAAAAAAAATTGTCAATAATTTCAAACGTAATGAGCAAAAGTGATAAACTGAAAAAGAAAGATCAAAAGTATTAAAAGACGAAATGTGCTATTTATCCTTAACTTTGAACATATAATATACCATAAACTTCAAGGGATCGATGGTATTGTTATGCATTAAGGCAATGATCAAGAAGTAGTTCGTAATTTTTTGAAACTAGAGGATTTTTTGCATAATATATATATCCAAATCACTGTTTTTTTTGTTTTTTTTTGTTTAAGTCCCTAACTCTACGAGCTTATTAATATTATTTATAAATCTTTGCCATCATGCTCATAGGGAATATCCTTTTTCAAAGAATACGAGCACGGCCCAGGCATCAAGCATTTCATACAGGGCTGCGCCCTCAGACGCGCAACATGCATGACCGCTTAGGGCCCAAAAAATTTAGAGGCTCCCGATATTTTAATTATTAGTAATATATATTAAAATTCACCTAATTATTTAAATACTATATAAAATAAGAAAAAAATTTATAATCCCTTCAATGGACAACCATTGTATTTGACCTATACAATTGAGTATGCAATTGTATCATCAATTTATATAAGGCTAAATTTAAGAGTTGAATGGTTTCTTTGAATGATTATTGCCTCGCCCCTTTCAAATATAATAGTTTATTTTAGGGGCCTAAATATTATAACACTAATTTCATGTATTTAATTAAATACTATACAAAATTTATTAATTCATTTTAGAGGTCAAATAATTGTAATATTTACTAACTCAATATATTTATTAAAAGCCACATTTTTTAATGAAATACAACAAAAAACTTTACTAATTCATTTGACGGACTAAATATTATAGTGCTATCTCTATATATTTATTATGACTCGCATATTTTATGACACCACATAAAAAGTTTACTGATTTATTAACTAACTTGATTACAATAATTTTTTTACACTTATTGAAACCTTACACATTCAGTGTTTTTTTTTCCTTTTACATTGAAACTCCAATTAATTACATTTGATCTAAATGAAAAAGACTTCTAAAGTGTGTATTATGGGTCTACGACTTGCACGCACAAATAGTAAAAATTATGAAATTATTACCTTGTTCAAAGTGGATTTTAAAATTTTACATTTAATGGTTTATTTTGTAATGTCAATTATAGTTAGAATGGTGATAAATAATGGTTCATTTTCATCACTGTAATTTCTAATACATTACATTTGTTAAAAACGTACTTGAAATTGTTTGTGTTGCAATAAATATTGAAAAATTTGACAATTATCTATTGAATAAATAATTTTGAACAATTTTGAAACAAAATAATATTATATTATAAATACTTTTAATCTAAAAAAGTTTTAAAATGTCACTCTTAAAAAAATTTTAAAATGAGGGCCTCTTTTATTATATTAATTATTCCGGAGCCCCGAATATTAAGGACCGTCCCTGATTTTATACTCTCAAACTCTCAGTAGTTCATTGAAAGAGTACATTCATTTCATAATTCTGAACTTTTCTAGTAGAACTGTGAAAGTATTTGTTTATTTTTCTGGATGCTTTGGATTTCTAGTTATATTTACTGTGTATCCTTTCAATCTCTCATGCACCGTTAACAACTATCTAATTAATTGTTGGAGAATTTGTCAGGTCTTTTCTAGTCATTATTTCAACCTCGTGATTATTTTGAACCATCAAACTAATGTATTGATTGTTCAAGTGATTTTGAATATGCAGCTACCTAATTTGTAGCGAAAGAATTTCATGTTTGATGGATGTTTCAAAGTTGAGGGTAGTCTATAATATTAGAGCTGACTTATATTGCTTCAAAGATATAATTAGAGTATCATTATATTTTTGTTGAAGTAATAGTGATACCAATGAACAATACAACTAATATTATTCACAAGTATTATTATTTATTTTTTTGCATCCATTTAAAAGTGTAAGAAAAAAAATACTTGTACTGTTTACGTAAACAATATTCTATTCATCCAATTTTACAAAAAAATTGAAAATTAGAGACCAATTTAAAACATTTGTGATTTTAAAATCCAAAGAAAAACATTCTATTAACTTCGAGAACCTCTTGAGCGTACCCTATTATTAGTATGAGAAATTCTTTTTCTTCTCATTCTTGCTGGCCCGATGCACTGTACACGCTGGACCCATATGTTACATTTACTATTTCGGTTCTGGTAGTGGAAAGTAGAGCGTGTAAACAGCTTTCTCATATTTTTCACCACTTTCTCTTCTTTCCTCCCTAACTTCATTCTTTTCTCTCCTATCCCTTCTTCTCCCTCCTCTTTCTTCTCGACAGTTTTACTTCCTTCTCCTCCCCTTTCTTCCTCTCTTTCTTTTTTTTACTTCTCTCCTTTTATTCTATTTCTTGTTGTTATTGGAACATATTGTTGTTTTAAATCCGTGAATGTTGTATGGAATTGAATACGAGACTGTATTGTTTGTTGTGGGAGACTGTATTGTTTTTGTTTGATTATTGGAAAGCTGTGTATTATTATTATTATTATTATTATTATTATTATTATTATTATTATTATTATTATTATTAAGGTTTTCGACCCTTTTCGATTGTTTCTTGTTATTGTTGAGGAGAGCATATTGTTGTTTTTAATTCGTGAAATACTAGATTGTATTATTTGTTGTGATAGAATAAATTTTTTTTTTGTTTGATTGTTCGAAAGTTGTGGGTGGTGGATTGGTGATGGTGTGGTCACTTGAGTCTGAAGAAGATGGATATGTAACATAGAAGTGGGGTTATGAAATTTGGAAAAAATTGGCCTGCAACATAAAAGTGGAGTTATTGAGTTTAGGGAAGATCAGTCTTCAACATAGAACAGGAGTTATGGAGTTTGGGGAAATTGAGTCTGCAGCATAGAAAAGAAGTTATGGAGTCTGGGGAAAATAGGTCTGTAACATAGAAGTGGAGTTACAGAGTTTGAGGAAGACGGGTCTACAATATAGAACTAAAGTTATGGAGTTTGAGGAAGATAGGTTTGCAACATAGAAGTGTTGTTATGGAGTTTGGGAAAAATGTATCTGCAACATATAAGTGGAGTTATGGATTTGGGAAAAGATGGGTTTGCAACATACGATACTATATCGTTTGTAGTAGTGGCGGAGCCACATGGAACCCTCATCTTTTCAAAAACACATGTTATAAATTATGTAAAATTTAGGAGTTTTTGAGTAATTGCCCCACAAAAATTATAAAAATTTGGGGCAAAATTGAAATCGCCAATATAAAAATTCAATATTTTATTATGTCATAAGAAATATAATTGGGCCAAAATATTTTGCCCCTCCTGATTTGAAGGGCTGACTCCGCCACTGGTTTGTAGTTGGGAGACTACACTGTTGGTTGTAGGAGACTGTATCGTTTTAAATAGTTAAGGGCATAATTAATATTTCGTATCAAGACGTTGATGTGGAATTCCACTCACGCTCGTCGATCCTAGATAGTATCTGGACATTTAAAACCTCCCTAGTAGTATTTGTGAATTATTGAATTGAACTACTCGAATGCTAAAAGAAAATAGGTTTCTCTCGTTTGTAGTTCCAATGTCTCATTCATGATTAATTTTGAATCAATAGGTAGTCATTTCATCTCACTATAGGTAAAGTAATATCAATTAATTTAGAATGCTGTTATTTGCACCCATTGTGTGTACACATAAAATACATTTTGTGGGTCCTTCCATTTTTAATCCCTAACATACCCTTAGTGAAAATTCATGTAGGATTGTCACATACCAAAAGTTAAACTAAAAGATAATGATATGAATAATTAATGCTCATGTATGGTGAGAGAATGATTTACATCCCCAAAGCATTAATATTTGTATGCAGTGAGATAATTTATTGTATGTCATGAGTTTTTTTTTTTTAATTTTAAATAACTTTATTTATAAAGATATTTATCAAAATTACACAAATTCAAATTATATTCATAAAATATGATTTTTTGCCAAAAATTAAATGCACTTATAAATTCTAATTGGAATGTTGAAATTGTTTGCTTATGTTAAATATGATTAACAAATTTCTTCTATTAGCATTTTATTAGGCTTTAAGAGTGGTTTCAAATTTTAGTGCTTTCTATCATTTAATTGGAAACCACCGCCTAATAAAATGCTAATCGAGGAGATATATACAATGAATTTTTTAACTAATTAGTGATATGCAGGAACTTGCCAAAAGAAAAAAAGATGAAAAAACGAAAGAATGCAAAATCCCTGTATATCGCTAATTAGTGTTAAAAATTTCAATAGAACCCAACAAAAATATTTTACCAAAGTATAATAATTCAGAAAATAAATTTTTTTTATTGAGGTATCAGAACTAGCTTTGTTCTCTTTGTGTTTTAATTTGGGAATTTTTTATTTTTGGAGAGAAATTTTTTGGAGGAAATTTTCTTTTGAGAAATTGGGTAGGAGAGAGAGATAAAAAAGTGTAATGATTGTGTTATGTGTTTGAATTTATGTGAGTAAAATTTTTGAGAAAATTTTAAATTGAGTAGAAATTGAGATTGTTTCTTTGTATAAGGTTTTAGGAGAAATCGTAATGATTTTCTTGAAATGAGAATGAAAAAGAACATAGCCAAATTTAATTATTTTTATTTTCAAAACTTATCTTAATTTGAACGGACACGATTTCATAAATAAATATTCATAATTTATATAAAAAATATATTAAATTACATATACTTCTAAAAAAATTAGAGTTAAATAATCAATATTATAAAATTATTAATCGCAGTCACAATAAACTATTATAATTAATTACAATTAGATTATTAATAAATATTTCATGACAAAATATGTAGTAATAAATAATCAATCCTATAAGAAAAACATAAACAAATTAACATACTATATCACCTATTCATATATGAAGTATTACACTATAAAATACAAAAAATTGGAAAATTTTAGTTTAGCGTACAATAAATATATTATATGGAAACTGAAATCACTCTCACCAATCTCATCATTGGTAAGTATTAAAGTCACAATCTTATATGGCAATCCTATGTGGATTTCCACTAAATGGCAAGTTTGATATAAAAATAATTGAGGTCCATTTAAAGCACTTTATGTATATAAAAGTGTGCACATAATGGGTGCAATAAACATTTTTCTTAATTTAATTAGTGTTGGTTATAGAATTTGATGTTTTGATGTGCGCATATTATTATTTGTGAATTATATTGAACTCGAGAGAAAATAAAAGAAAGGGCAATTAATAACAGTTAACCCCCAATATTATATGATAATAGATAGTTACTTCATGTATTTTAATAATATAATTTTACACCATTATACTTTTGAATTATGAAAGTTTCAATTTAATTAATAAAAGAATAACGTTTAATAAAATATAATTCGACATTAGGAACATGCAGTGGTGGAACCAAGGAGGGGCAGGCCGGTGCCGACACCCCGTCTTGCTCCCGGAGCTGAGGGTAGTACTTCTACTACCCATTAGCTTCGCCGCTACTGCAAATTGCAGTTAGGGTACAGCCCCGCCGCTGTTGGGCGGAGGAAGAAGATCCGCGTTTTTTGTTCTAGGCGTTTTTCCTTTTCTTTATTTTTTATTTTTTATTGCTCGTTCCACTTAAGTTAAAAAATAAAAAAAAAATTGAAGCCCATTAATTTTTCAACGTGGGTAGGGGTGTTCATTTGGATTTATTTGGCTTATTTGGATTGGCTAATTCGGATTTTTCAAAAAAAAAAAATTAGCACCCAAACACCAAACCGTTTAAGTAAAAACCAAACCAATCCAAACCATTTAAGCCATGGCTTATTCGGTTTGGGGCCCGAATAAGCCAAATAAGAAGAAGAAAAAATATTATAAAAATACTTCAAAAGCATATTCATCCCATAATCAGAATCTTACAATAATAAAATAGTCAAACCCAAAAGATTAATGTTTTCTCCAAAATAAGTTTAAAACTTAAATAACAGTCATTAATAACATTAGAAAACAACAAAATAATAGAAAGGGCATTGACATTCTTCTTTAGATTCAGCCCTCAACAATTAGCATTCTTCTTCAATCTTGACCATCCTCCTCAAATACTTAATTAAATAACTATTAAATAAATTTAATAAATATTATATTATATTAATTCTTATTTGGCTTATTCGGTTTCTTATTTGGATTGAGATTCAAATCCAATTCCAAACCATTTAACCGTTTAAGAATTCGGTTTGGGTCATTCACCCAATCCGAAAACCAAATAAGCCAATCCATTTACCATACATGGATTGGATTGGCCGGTTAATTTGGATTGGACATTTTTTGAGCAATCCTAGTGGGTCAAACCAAATTTGTACCCAATTAGACAATTACCCAATCCCACCCCAATTCACACATTAAGGCTCTGTTCTCTTGTGGCTTTGGTAGAGGAAATTTTATTAGAGGGAAGTTTTTTTTGAAAAATTGTGTAGGTGAGAGATAAAAAAGTGTAATGATTGTGTTTTTTTTTTTAATTTATGTGAGTAGGTATTTAGAGGGAATTTTAAAATTTTAATTTTAAATTGTTGAAAAAGTAAAGTTGTTTCTTTGTGTAAAGTTTTGGAAAAAAAAAAGTGATGATTCTCTACCAAAGCCACAAGAGAACAGAGCCTAAATAACAAAACCCTCCCCCCAAATCCAATTCCCTTGCCGCAAATTTCCTCCTAACCCCAGACTCCCTCCGTCAACTGCAGTAAATTTTATTTTTCTTTTTTTTTAATATCAAATATCAATATTTATGTTTGTAATAAGTTAGTGGTGAGTTATCAATAACTAGTATGCATCTTATTTGATGACACTGAAAAATTACTTTTTTTCAACTAAAGTCGCCCTTACTGATATTTTGTTTAGTGTTCGTCGCTAGGAACATTTCATCATTGTCATATATTATACGACTTATATGATGTGAGTATTTCGAATTTTTAAGTCTATTAAAAGTGCTTTTTAATATGAATATTTTACAACTTTGGACATTTCATTCGAACCCACAAAGAGATAAATACACTTTCTATTTCATTATAAAAGTTTATTTTTAAAAATAATTTTCATTTTAATAAAATAAGAGTTCATTTTCAAATTTTTTATTGTCCATATCCATATTACTATAATTATATATGGTCCATAATTAACTTACACTTAAAAAGTAAAGACATAAATGAAAAAAATAGTGTAATTAACTTACACTTAAAAAGTAAAGACATAAATAAAAAAAATAGTGTCAAATTACTATTTTAAATGTTGTGCATTAACATCCATAAAAACTTGTACATATTTGTGAAATCGGACTCTTCTAATAGGAAGTAATAGTCTTAAAACATAGGGACAACTCTCAATTATAGTAGATTACATTGGGTAATTATTAGCAATTTTCCCTAAAGAAAGTAGCCTTTCCTCTCATTAATTTGTGCTGATGATCATTCAATATGTCAAACATGCACAGCTACCACGTACATTCACTTATCTAATTAATATTTTCTCCCTTACACTCGAAAAATCTAATGATACAATTATTTATAAATTTCAGATATAACTTTTAAGCGGATTCTTTTAATAAAACATAGGAAATATCACGGCAGGTCAAGTTTGGCTAACAAAGGTTAGTTAGTCCATTGCATTAATTTCTATATTAGACTCACTAGTATTACATAATTTATTCTTATTTAATTAGCAGTTAAATGACCCTTTATTAATTAATTTCAGACTAAGTATTAATGTCCATGCTACAAAGAAATCACTCAGTAAATAGTAAAATTAATATTCATTAGACATATATGTTCAATATGTCATTCAAATTAACCTCTTCATAAACAAACCTAAACCGAAAAATCGCAAGTTTAGCCTGATGAATTCTTTTTCCTTTGTAGACTCCCCTTGTCAGTAAATTAACCAACTCCCCTCAAACGAGTTGGTCAATCGAGAAAGACTTTGAGCCTTCATTGATATGTGGGTAATGGATTCTAAATTTAGGACCTAAGTACATTCCTGTGATTTTTGGCGTAAAATCAATCGTTTATATTCACTGGTTTAGTTCAAATCACAACTTCAAGATTATTGTATTGTCGATAGTTTTAATCCACATTGTATTAGTCACAATACATACAATAAATGATTCGGGAAAAGAAAAGAAAAATGCCCTTTAATAGATTCAAACATTTAATTATTTTTTTGCTTGGAAGGAATATTCTGCATATATATATATATATATATATATATATATATGTTATAGTCATCGATCTGGAACGTTGTATGGTCGACAATACGAACGTATTTTCAACTCTAAATGGACACTGTTTTGACATCTAATTAGTTAAGAAAATAATGAATTAAGGTTTATGGGAACTTAATTTTCTGAAAATTATAAAATGTGAGAAACAATAAATATTCCCACCTCATCATCTCTTTTGTTTTTTTCCTAAAAAAAAAAAAAAAAGAAACTTCCCTCAAAGCTACGACCCCAAGAAAAAAAACAGCTAAAAACGTCCAACTTCCTTGATTTTTAAGGTTGATAAGTGTTGAAAATGTAGTATAGTGTAAAATAAACCACAATTGGGAATCTGGGACCAGAGAAAGACTAACTTAACTCATTGATGATCATTAATTAGAGTCTAATCTGTAATTGTCTCCTTAATTGCTTTTACCTTCAATCCTCTCATGAGATTGTTGCCTACAAATTGGACATGTACTCATACTTACGAGCATTAATTAAGTACAAATATTACTTTGTCCTACTAAAATACTCAATTTCTATTTTTAAAAAAAAAAAATCAACACTACATAGTGCGGAATTTCATTATGGACAAAAGAAAAGAGTTTAGAATGTACATTTGGAAATAAAAGATTTGATTTAATGCTTTGTCAGATTTGAAGTGCAAACAGTGTATCTAATATACCAAATACCAAATCTATACATATTCAAGTTTATATATATATATATATATATATATATATTTAAATATAGTATAATTATTAAAATTGCTATTGGGTTGGACAAACTGTTATACGTCCAATTTAATTTCGGACCTGCCACTACTGTCCTGATGAAATCTAAATAAAAAGCTCATTAACAAATCTTGACTGCTTGTTCGAATTCCAACAAATACAACATGAGATGAAAAAATTATAGTGATGTGATTAATCTAATACGTAAAATTATATATATTACTGTGTATTAGAAAAGAAAATATTATTTAAACAATATATATATATATTTTTTTTTTTTGTTTAAAATTTCAAATTACTTTATATCCCACACGTTTTATATCTTAATCAACACTTCACATTCTTTTTTTTTTAAATTCCAAATTAGTTTATATCTCATAACTTTTATATCTTCATCAACACCTTAAGATGTATTATCAGTAAATGTCTTTACCCATCTAATAACTACACTTTTAAATCAATAATTAGTAGATGTCAATTCAATTCAATAAATAGAGATGTGTGCTTAATTTCCTGCACTACATTCAAAGTTAGAATTGTTACAGTTTTTTTTTTTTTTTTCTGTTCTTTGTATTTTATAATACTTATTTATTTTCTAAAAAAAATTCATTAATTCCATTCTTTACACGTCAAATCACAAACTAATTTTTCGATCAATTTCTTTTCTACTTTATATTTTCCTTATTACTTAATCGAAATATCCCATTAATATTCCAATTTTTAAATATTATAAAAATTCAATCATTAGACAAAAGTATTTATTCACAACATTGAATCTAAAATTCATATATTTTTACTTAATTTGGTAAATTATAATTAGATTGGAAAACTGAATTTTCTTATCCTCATTTTAGTTTTTTAAAGGTAAATTTCTCTTAACTAATGGGCACACTCACATCTTACAATCATTTTAATTTTTTCTTTCAAACCAAACGAGAAATATTGTGACACACATGACACAACCAACATAAAATGATACATTAACAGTAAGGGCAATATTAAGCTGAGTCGCAACGAGATTTGGAGTGCTCAAATTGTGATAATTTAACTTATGTTCATGTTCCTTTATTTATTGAATAAATAATCTCGAACTGAATTTTTACCTAGTGTATCCTTATTTTTAGTGAATAAAAATTGTGTTCGTTCTCAGTCATAACTAACACCCATCGACTTTTTAAAATGACCAAACCACATGGAGGTATTTGTAATTTCCAAAATCGCAAAAAACAATTTTGTAATTTGACCTATCCTCAGGGGAGGTAAATGTAATTCACCAAAGTAACAATTCAACCATTAAATTTGGTATATGCAATTACATTAATAATCCATCTAAAGCTAAATTCAATGAGTGAATGATTTTTTTAAGAAACTTTATAGTTCCTTCACGGTTTCATTTTTCTTTCAATGATGGCTTATATATGCAATATGTCTTAAATATTTTACCAATGAAAAAATGATTCCGTGAAAGGACAATACTATTTCCGTTAAGTCATTCTCCTTTCTTCAGCCCCCCCCCTCTCCTCCCCATACATCCCTTTGTAAACATCTCTTGCGACAAGTTAAAAAAAGTCATCCATAAACGTTTCCAAAATGCAAATAACACACCAACCCCATTCCTTCCCATCTCCCTCTACATATAAACCACGTGATCAATCCATCGATCATCAAAGAAAATCAAACAAGAAAAACAAGATGATCATCACAAAGCCTCTTTTCTCCTCTTTCTTCCCCTTCCTGATCATTACTTTCTTGGTGTGTTTTCCCGGCGAAATCCGCGCCGCCCACGAAGAAGAAGAAGAAGAAGAAAGCCACCTCATCCATCAAACCTGCAAAGCCTCTTCCAAAAATGACCCAAACATCGGGTACCATTTCTGCAAGACCTCGATCCAAGCCGCCCCGGCGAGCCGTTGCGCGTCGCTGAGGGGACTGGGGATGATGTCTATTCGGCTGGTTCGGTACAACGTTACTGATACGAGGTGCAAGGTCAAACGTTTGCTCCGGAACAAGAAACTGGATCCCTACGTAAGGCAGTGTTTGGATTCTTGTTTCGAACTCTACACGGATGCCATCGTCTCCGTGGAGGAAGCCATGAAATGTTACAGTTCGAAACGGTTCGACGACGCAAATATCCAGATGAGCTCGGTTTTGGATGCCGCCTCGACTTGCGAAGACGGGTTCGGCGAGAAGGAAGGGGTGGTTTCTCCGTTGTCGAAGCGGAATAACGACACTTTCCAACTGTCGGCGATAGCTCTCAGTTTTATGAATATCATCAATGGAGGATTACTATAATGGGAAATACTCTAGAGTCCCCATACATTCAGTCGGTGAATAATAGCTTATAATGGAGGATTACTATAATGCAAATGGTCGTGTGAAGGGGCTATATTGATAGTGATGGTAATTAATCATCTATGTATGGACTGGTGGAATTAATAATCCACATATAATTTTCAATATCTTGTGTGGATTTCTCTTATTCTTATTATCAGTTGTGTGGGTTTGTAGATTGGTTTCTTACTGTCTCTTTCACTTTCTGGTGTTTATAAGATAATTTGGCTTTTGCCCACTATATCTTTTAAATATATGCTTTGATCCCCTAATTGTCATAATTTCTTTTATAAGGACGGCTAATATAAATAAAGGTAGAGATAATAATATCAATTTTTATGAAATAGTGCAATACCGTAGGTTAAAAGTAATTACGCCTTATTTTGTTGTTACATGGAGTTCAAGATGCATATGTGTCCTGGCATTTTGGGGTTCTTGCCCTTTGTCTAGATTGATCACTATGAATTTTGTGTATCCATAGCTATGCGTAGTTTATATTATCCATCGCTACTGGATGAGTTCCAAAATCATTAATATAATGCATATTTGTTTCAAAAAAGGAAATAACATTTTAGTTTTTTTTTTCTTTTATTTATTATTATTATTTTTTTTGCATCCCCAATTATCGAACTATGACTTGAGGGTTTTAAGGTGCTCCCATTAACCACCACTCCAACTCTCCCCAAACTTATATGGAGATTATATATTTGTCCATGAGACATCAAAACTGGATTTGATCCAAAATGTATTTAATCTTCATTTATTTGGTTAAATAATAAGACTCATTCTGAGTAATGATTCATATAGTAATTTTACCAAATCACAATACTTGCTTAGTGATTTACGCTTCGCTTCTTCATCTAAATTCGATAGGCATGCACTTTTCTTCAACACAAGCAATACTTATTGTTTTAATACAAGTGTCATATATCAAATACTAAATTCGATAAGATAAATTCATTACGCAATACATCATCAGTTAAATTATATATATGCGGTACTTCAACATGTAAAGTATAACGCGATACATTATATCTGTCTAGTCTTTTTGTCTACCGACCAAAAAGCAGCGGTAGATCCGTTTAGACTAACTTTTTTGTTGCAGAATTCTTGAAGAAGCTAAAAGAGTTTAACTTCAATTTCTTTGGATTTCCGTCTTTTTTATCTTGTAATCTTTCTTTCCCTTTTGCAGCTTTGATATTTTGTACTAAGTTCATCAAGCAGAACTCAGCAGCATCTTCGGAATCAGTCTTTGGCATCAAGTTCTCTGCAACATCACAAGGGCTGACATCTTTTTCCTCTAACAATTGTTTGATTTCTCCAAACAAAGGGTGAGAATCAACACCCAAGTAATTCTTAGCCAATATCTTGAACGCCTCAAATGTGCAGTAAGACATTTCAATATGCAAGTCCATTCTTCCCCTGCGAATGAGCGCCGGATCGAGTTTATCCACATGGTTGGTGGTGAAGATGATGATCCTCTCTTGACCACATGCTGACCATATTCCATCGATGAAATTCAGAAGCCCAGAAAGTGTAACTGTACCCTTGTTACTCTTATCTTCTTCGGCTTTATCGCTTCCAACTTCCTTTTTTTAGTGAGATCCAGGGAGCAATCAATGTCTTCAATCACAATGACGGATTTGCTCCTCGTGTCGATCAGGAGCTCCTTAAGCTCGGCATTGTTATGAACAGATGTGAGCTCAAGATCATAGATATCATACTCCATGTAATTGGCTATGGCTGCAATCATCGTCGATTTCCCTGTCCCTGGTGGACCGTGGAGCAGATAGCCCCTTTTCCAGGCTTTACCTATTTTCCCGTACTAATCTTTCCCCTTCTTAAAAGCATCAAGATCCCTGATGATTTCTTGCTTCTTTTCAGGTTCCATGGCCAGAGTATCAAAAGTTGCAGGGTGATGAAAGATGATGTGATTCCACATCCCTCCGTACCAGTACCATTCGTCAGTGTTCTTGTTTGAATAAAGCTTCCTCTTCCGATTACTGAGCTCAATCCCTTTCCCCTCTTCGATCACACGGTCCAGGTAAGTTCCCGTCACGAATTCTCTGTGTCTTTTATGGAAAACAAGAACATAAGAGTTCTTCTCTAGTGGAATACTCATTCCAGGCCTGGAGGAAGAAGATGAATTGCCCTGGAATTTTTCCGAGCAGGCCTTCCACTGAAGCTGGACGCCCTGGAATTCGTCGATGATCTCTTCCCCTCCATCCAGGCTGATTGCCAAGGACTTGCTGTTGCCTGACTTGTCGGCTGCCAGGCGGGTCGCCTGCCGGCTGGACTTGGCGCCTAGGTAAGTCCGGATGCAAGAGAAGGCTTCATTTCTCATCCCCCTCGTGTATTCATGGAAGGTGATGTGAACGTATGGGTCGAAGAAAGCGAACAATTTAGCCCATAATTTCTCCACGTAGAGGCGTGCACTGTGAGGAACCAGCTGCAGGATTGTGCTCCAGATGAACATCAGCCCCGCGAGCCTCGAGAATTGTTCTCCGAAGGTTGCTGCCATGGTTGAGAGGATTTTTGGTCGGGAAGAACAGTTTTTTGACACTTTCTGGTTTTCAAACTTGGGATTGTTTTCAATTGGGATTGGGTTTCAGAGTTGGTTAGTTGGATATTTATACATGAAGAGATTCCCCCCGTATACTCAAATAGTATACCGCGTCAAATTCAATAAAGAAATGGCTACAGTTCCAAACGGTTTGATTACGATTTCACCTCATGAGGAATTGGAATCAGAATCGCCAAAAGTTTCATCTGAAATATTACCACAGGAAAGTGTGGCGGCCACGGGGTGAATGCATAGTGGTTGTTATAGTGTGTACTCATGAATTTTTCATTTTCGGCCTTGATTTTTCTGTTGTGAGTCACCGTATCTTCCAGGTTTCACATTAACTTTTTGCTTAAAAATAGAATTAATTCCGGCGTGCAAAAGTAAAGTAGTAAACAACAAAGTGTGAGTGGAATTTCGAATGCGCTAGCTGTTCACTTTTTGAGTTCAGAATATCAATAAATCAATCTCACCCCTCACGTGTGTCTATGGTCTTACTTTAGGGGAATAGTTTTTGGAGATTCACTGTTTAGTGGTGGCTCAGTTGATTGTTTTACCTTTTTGGAAATTCACAGTAGCAGATCGAGCGTGTAAACAAACGCAACTCATATCAGTATGTGATTATCTCTCTTCGATCGTCTTCCTTTCGTCTCTCTTCCTCGTCGTTGGTTCCTTTCTTTCTTCTGCCCTCCGCAGCTTAGCATACCACAGGTGCTTGCCAATATTTATCAACTCAACTCAACTCAACGGAGAAAGCAGATGCCACAATATTCAGTGAACCCTATTCTTCGTCTTCGTCTGGTCAAGCGAAACAAATGTATCAAATCATCAACCGAATTTTATTTTCATGGTTTTGGGTATATATTGGAGATTTTCCAATAATAAAGCTGAAAGAATAAAGGAAAAGGATTGAACAGGTATGTCCGACTATTTGATTTGGGGGAATCGCACAGAAACTCGGATGAGTTCCAGAGAGAGTTGTGTTCGACTTCTAGAACTGAAGAATGTTTGAATATCTATCCGAATCGGACAGAAACTTGGACGAGTTCCAGTAAACGACTGGAACGGAAGTTTTCAAGTTCTAGAACTGGTGTATGTCCAATTTTCTGTCTGACTCGGACAGAGAATCGGACGAGTTCTAGTAAATGGCTGGAACTGGAAAGTTCAACTTCTGGGACTGATGTATATCCGAATTAATGTCCGTTCGCACAGCAATTCGGACGTGTTCTAGTAAGAGTTTCCTTATTTTGAAAAGTTACATCTCTTCGGAAATGGTGATTCCGAACTCAATTCTTATCCGAATTCAGTTCCGTTTCTTCCTATCTCTTCATAAGAGTTGTGACTATTGATTAGCACCCTTTTGGAGGTCTATAAATAGACTCCTTTGGATGGTGATTTAGAGACACGAATCATTCTCATCTTACAAGTTATTCTTGCACTTTTCACACTTGTTATGTAGTTCATTTGAGTCAGTGCAGACTTCTAATGATCATTTTCATCTTATATCAAAAAGATATTAATTATAAACTCCTTGCACATATAAGAGGACTAATGAAGCCTAAAGGAAAGTGGATTTGCACGATTTGAAGAGACATTTACTGTTCCCTACCATTGTATTAGATTAGTTGTTCTTTTCAGAAATAAAGTTCCTTTTAAGTTGGTTTTTTGTGGTGTAAGGTCCCATTGTTGTTCAGAAATATCCAACAATCTTTAGGATCTATTACACACAAATGGCTGCCAACATGAAGGACTTGACATCATCTATTGTCGAGTTGGATCGGTTCGATGGGGGGAACTTTTTAAGGTGGAAGAAAAATATGCATTTTCGTCTTGTTACCTTGAACATTGCATATGTGTTGAAGACACCAAAGCAGCAGAATGAACATGAAGAATCGATGGAGCAATCTCGCAAAATAGGGAAGTGAGAGATAGATGATGCAATCTGCATAGGACACATCATAAATGCAGTTAGCGACAAATTGTATGATTTCTGCTATTCAATTCCTACGGCTAAGGAATTTTGGGATAATCTGAAAGCAAGGTACATACAGGAGAATTTTAACACTAAGAAATTCATGTTATCTACATTCTCTAAACTGAAAATGTTAGATAATATGCCTAAAATGCAATATCTTGCTGAAATTAGAAAAATGATTAATCAGTTTGCACAACATGACATGATTATTGAGGAGTCAATTGTTGTAAATGCTTTGGTTGATAGATTACCCCCCTCTTGGAATGATTTCAAAAGGGATCTCAAAAGTGGTAAAACTGAGATCACTTTCGAAAGTCTTGCTAATTCTCTTGGTGTTGAAGAAGAGTGAGGAATGCAGGAAAGTTCTCAAATAAATGAGAATTAAGACAAGGAATCCGCCAACAAAGTCAATGTCATTGAAGGACAAAAGAACAAGTCCAGAAAAAGGATCAAAGATGCTGAAGATCTTGGCAAAGGTAAAAGAAGAAAGACAAGTGCTTTCGTTGCAATGAAGTCGGACATTATAGATATGAGTGTCAATTGCTAAAGAAGCAAAAGAAAGAGGACAAATCCTCTAGGGACTTTCTTATGGAAGCACTTGTGGCCAAGATGTCAAGCATTAGGTTTTATCAAAACTTGTCTTTTGGAAAAGACAAGTGTGTAATGTTTGGGGGAGATTTTTATGTGAACAAAATTGCATTTGTAATAGTATGAAATAATAAATTATGTTTTAGAAACAGAAAAATTATTATGATATGGTGTGTTACATACATGTAGTAAATTATGATCGCCTACTTTGGTTAGTTCTAAAGTTGCTAAAACTTGATTGTGAAGTATTATGCATGCATGTTATGATTACATTATTTGTAAAATTATGTAAGTAATTTTCATATCAATGTATGTTTGGAACCACATGATGTTTAGTGTATGATTTTCTTGAAAATGAGGTTGATTCATGCATGGTTACTACTTCAAATAGAATGAGTGTTCTTATGATTAATTCTTAAAATTTCACTTGTGCATATTTGAAATTAGAATTAAATTAAGGCATATATTATGTTTTGTATGAATAGGTAGCAAGTTTAGGTAATTTGATACATAGAAAATGTATGAAAAATCACCTAACATGATTACTTGCTTTGATGAACTAGAATTGTTAATTGCATTATTTTTAATTCATGTGATGTTTCATATATAATAAAATATGATTATATGAATATGTGAAGCATATGCTTTGTATACTGAAGATGAATGAATGATTGTTTAATTCATGATGCATGAATTAAATTCTTAAAGTTCATGTTAATTTGTAAGTTTTAATTACAAATTTGTAAAACTGACTTATGAAAACTATGTTGTGACATGTTCATTAAATGCATGTTTTAATGAATTAAATGCAATTTGATTGCTTGTATGATCACATAAGGTCAATGATCCTTTGGCAAGAAATCGTCTATTGATTGATGTACAAAACATCAATAGAAGTGGATTAAAAAATCCAAATTAAAGTCACTAAATGGTAGGATCTTAATGTATGAGATTAAGTAACCATTGGGATAGTGATGTTGAGCACTCAATAAAAGAGTTTGGTTAACCCAATTAGGCAAACCAGAGAATGGATTAAGGACTAATAGGAACGGTTATCTTCTATCAAGAAACATGCTCTAGATCATTTACAATGGAACACTCAATTCATTGCTAGTTAACCACTAGTTCTGAATTCAATGTAGCGAAAAATACATTGTCTAAATGGTTGAAACACTAATGTTTTAGTGTTATTTACTCGCTAGAAAGTTAAGGTTGAACAAATGAGTTCTTAACAAATTCAAATTAATACCAAATATGAGAAATGCAATAATGTTGGAAATTCTCATATGGCGGGGGTATTTTGAAACTTGCCTATGTGCATGCATTATGAAAATTCATAAAAGGTTCTTTGATGAAACCTTGGACTCATTCATGACAGAGATTGAGACACATAGATGCTATGTGTTGTTTATAACATGTTGCGGGAAAACGAACTTATGTGTGATTACATTAAAGCTTGTCAATGGACTGTTGGTTCAAAACTTGTCTACCAAATTAGTTCGACAGGTTTGCAAGGTGTTTCCACTAAGGCATTGGTTCAATCAAAAGACAATAGGGCTGATGCATGAGTTATCAAGAAAATTTCTTGACTTTGAGAGGCAAGCAATTTTCCAAATCATTGGAAAATGGCAAGGAATTGTTGGAGATTTTTCAATAATTAAGCTGAAAGAGGAAAGGAAAAGGAATGAACAGGTATGTCCAAGTATCTGTGCGAATCGCACAGAAACTCGGACGAGTTCCAGAGAGAGTTGTGTTCAACTTTTGGAACTGAAGAATGTTCAAATATTTGTCCGACTCGGACAGAGAATCGGACGAGTTCCAGTAAACGGCTGGAACTGGAAAGTTCAACTTCTGGGACTGATGTATGTCAGACAGAGAATCAGACTAGTTCCAGTAAACGGCTGGAACTGGAAAGTTCAACTTCTACGACTGATGTATGTCCGAATTACTGTCCGTTGGGACAGCAATTCGGACGTGTTCCAGTAAGAGTTTCCTTATTTTGAAAAGTTACATATCTTCACGGAAATGGTGATTCCGAACTCAATTCTTATCCGAATTCAATTCCGTTTCTTCCTATCTCTTCATAAAATTTGTGACTATTGAATATCACCCTTTTGGAGGTCTATAAATAGACTCCTTTGGATGGTGATTTAGAGACACGAATCATTCTCATCTTATAAGTTATTCTTGCACTTTTCACACTTGTTCTGTAGTTCGTTTGAGTCAATACAGACTTCTAACGATCATCTTCTTCTTATCTCAAAAGGATATTAGTCCTGAACTCCTTGCACACATAAGGGGACTAATAAAGCCTAAAGGAAAGTGCATTTGCACGATTTGAAGAGGCATTTACTGTTTTCTACCATTGTATTAGATTAGTTGTTCTTTTCAGAAATAAAGTTCCTTTTAAGTTGGTTTTTTGTGGTGTAAGGTATTATTGTTGTTCAGAAATATCCAACATATCAGAGAAAGCAAATCTGATTTGCATGAGTTTTCCGGGTTTTATCTTTTGCTTTGATATATTTGTTTGAGCAAAAGTTAGAAACTTGATGAAATAGATTTTTTTTTTTTTCTTTTTTCTTTCTTTGGTAGTGTTGATAAGTTAAGTCTCATGAAGTCGCCCGTTAGTGGAGGAGCAGACAACAATAGCAATTTGAATATTGGCGGGGGGACTCTTTCTAGGAAGTCGAGTAGAAGGATAGCCATGGGGGTGGACAAGTGTTGCGAATGGTGTGTAGCCGATAATGCTATCTTTGGTCCAAAGATATATTCCTAGTCAAGTCTCATCTCGGTTTTTGCATAATAGAGTTGCTAGTTGAACATGTTACTGTTCTTTTTGTGACTAATCCATGAAAAGAACAGAGCATAGACATAGTATTTGAGCACCATTCCAGGTTTTTAACCTTTATTAGGCTAAATTGTTCTAATTTTTCATGGAAATTGCAGGTTGGAAGTTTTGATGCTAGTTATGGAGCTTCCATTATGTCCCGTTTCGAACCATGATTACGACTCCAGAGTGTTGTTTTGATTCTGCTTCTATAACATTTAATTTCAAACTATTGTTTGTTACATTTGTTTCGACCTAGGCCAATCACTGAGTCCATAGTCTTAGCCCAATTGATAGTCAAAGGGAGCGAGTCCCAGAGCTCCTTGACAAGCCCCACGAGGTGCATAGACACGTCACTCACATCCTCCGTGAGCAAACTCCACAAAGCTTAAGCAACACGTCACCCACGACTTGTTAGTCACATGTGCACGACTTTGGAAGACTCAGGCACTCCCACCCTTCCAGGATTAGTTCCAAATAAACCTGGCGCTCGCAAATGGGAGGAAGAAACCGCTCCCTTATAAATACCCCTACCCCCAGTGGTAAAAGGTACACGATATTTTGCTTATGCTATCTCTTTCAGCCTCTCCTACTCAAGCTAGAAACTAACTTAAGTTTCAAAGTGCTCACGAGGGATACTTCGCTCACCCATTGCAGGTACTCAAGCTCTCATACCAGGCTACAATCCCATCAGCGACTCTCAGCTCCATAGCTAATTGACTCTCAGGTCTCGCCCGGCAAACTGTGTACCATCAATACCATATTTTGACATCGAAAGGTCACGTTTGACCTTGAACAAGTGTCGAACACGACTGTCGATCTGATACTGAGAATGCTCCATTTTTCTTAATGGTTGTAAATCTTCACAAAAAGTGATATCCCAAGATCAGTTCTTATTTGATTAATTTCAGTTCATTTTCTACCTTTTCACGATAATTGTAGCCATTGAAATGCCCCTTTGAAGTCTATAAATAGGCTCCATAGGGGCTGAATTACGGCATACAAAAGTTATCTCAAGTTTTAGCCTTTCTCGGTCTTTCTACACTTGTTCTGTGTTTTGTTTAAGTCAGTGCAGATTTCAAACAAAAGTTTTCATCTTATCCCACAAGAATATTAGTTCTAGAATCTTTGCACAGCAAACAAAACTAATGAAGTGTAAAGGAAAGTGATTATCACGATTTGAAGAATCATTTCCTTTTGTACTTCTTTTTTAGTAGATTAGTTGTTTTCTTGAAGAATAAATCCTGTTGATTTTTGTGTTGTAAAGTCCCATTGTTATATTATGAATATATCCAACAATTTGTGATGAATATTTTCTGACAATTTAAGTCTTGCAAAATATGGAGACAGAGGAGAGTGGGAAACAAAGTTGGAAAAAGAGGAGGATTTCTTCTTTTCTTCGGTCCATATGACAACACTAAAAAAGCCTGTTCTTTTTTATGGGTTTGAAAACTGTTTTGAAAATTGGTTTCTAAAAAATAGTTTTATAATATAAAAAGTGTATTGAAAATGTAAAAATGTATAGCTGAATAGTAAAAAATTGTATTGGAAATGATGACAATTGATTATAATATATTAAATTACTGTTGAAATCAAAACCAAAACCAAAACGTAAAGAACAGGTCCTAAAATACGCAAAACAAGTATTATAAATGGAATAAAAAATGAAATAGTGTTCTTTAGGTAAATAGTTTTCACAATGGTATTATTTATAAAATAAATTAAAAAAATTCGTAGTTATTTTAGCAATTTTTTAAATTTTTTTGTGAAAAGCGCTAAAGTGACACTTAAGTTGAGAGGAGTTAGTTGTGCATTCTGCATTGTACGTCCAATTAATTTGCATCATACTAAACTATCTCTATTTGGTTTCTGGCGGGTGTCAACAAACCAACAACATTGGTTATTACTCATTTATGGGCCAATTTTTGGTGGAGTCTTTACGGCTTCGTTTGCTTTAGTGCTGTGTTTTACTTCGGATCCACATGAAAACGTTTTCATAAATAGGGTAAATTAAAATTCTTCTCAAGTTTGATAAAATATTAAAACATCCTTGAATTTGTATAAATTGGTTTAATTACATTCAAATTTTGGATAAAATGCATATTTTGCAGGATTGTGATCCAATTCTTATGATTTTACGATGTCAAAATACTAAATTGATCTTAGTCTTGATTTTACCCAAGTCTAAAAAGAATTGTTAAAATAGCTCAGATAGATTTGTCTATGATTTTACATTTGCACATTTACGATCTACCAATCCAATTCTATTGATCTCTATTCTACACCCAAATCAATCATATCCCAATCTGGTTGTCACTACTTAGAGGGCGGTGGCTAGGGTTTTCTATTGTGATTTAGAGAGAAAGTGGTTGTGCAAGGTGGCCAGGAGGTTAGTTAATGTGTTCTCGCAGGAGGAGGCTGAGGCCTCATTAGCTGTGATGGCCATAGAATTTGACCATTGAAAGGGGATATATGTCATGCTTGCTCATTGGGGTGCGACTTTGGTAATCCTGGCGGTCCGGTGGGAGGGTGTCGTGCACCAAAGGGAAATGGAGCTCGTAAGGCAGGTGCAGCGTTGGCTCAGGGATGTTGGCGGCATGAGAATCTTTTGGGTAGAAAGAAAAAGAATGTAATTATATATACTTTAACTAAGTTTGGGGCCACATGCTCATCTATTAAGTGTGTTTGTGGCAATGCTTGTCTCACCCCGTTTTGTGTGAGACGTGTTAATCATTGCTGAACGAATTTGAGTAAATTTCTTTTAAAAAAGAGTATTTTGAAATTGAGCAAACCACCACTTTGGCCCTCACAAATTGGCCAATGTTATTTTTCGTCCCTCACATTTTAAATGCTTCCAAAGTGTCCTTAACATTTAACAAGTGTACCCTTTTAGTCCCTCACTAACTCTCCATCCATTTTTTCCATCCAACAATCTGTTAACTCTCTAATTGTTTTCTCATTCTCTTAATGATTTCTTTTCTTTAATTCTATTTATGGATGATGCTTTGCCCATCAAGTTCAAAAGGAGAAAGTCATACGTTGTGGCATATGTAGACAAGTGGGACATAATAAATCAACGGAATTGTTACTTGAAGGACACCGTTTACTAAACGTATGACACTTTTAAAAAATTTAGTTGTAAAATTACTGAATTGGCCTTTGAATTTTTTCTTCTTCCTTCTTCCTTCTTCGTCATCTGCGATCTTCATCTTCGTCCTTCTTCGTTCTTCTCCATCTTTGTCTTTCTTTTTCTTCATTCTTCTTCTTCACTCTTCCAATTTGCAGACCAAGAAAAAAATAATTAAAAAAAATGGATGGTTTCTGCAATCTGATTGCAGAACCAAGTTCTGCAATCACTTGGGTTCTGGTTCTGCAATTTCTGCAATCTGATTGCAGAACTTCGGTTCTGCAAATGTAAATTGTAGCAGAAGAACTAAAAAAAAAAAAAATTTCAAAAAATAGCACCTTCGCCACAGGATGGCGAAGGTTCAGAAAACCTTCGCCGGCCACTGGCGAAGGTCGCCAGTGGTTGGGAAGGTTGCCGGCGAGGAGTTTCTCCACGCCGGCAACCATGGCTTTAAAAAAAATAATTAAAAAAAATTAAGTATTAACTTTTATTGTTAGATTAAAGGGCATTAATGTCTTTTTGCTACTTAAAAATTAAAAATGTGTCCTATGATTAGTAAAATGTGTCCTGCAAGTAACATGCCCCTAAATCAATTTGTGTAACTACTGCTGCCGAACTCTACAGATCACCTCAGTTTCAAGATCTTTGAGTGACTGTAAATTATTAAAAATCCTTGTTGGTACTACGAGATTAGCAAATAATTAGTTTTGTCCATTATATATGTGTATTTGAATAGCTTTTTATGTGTGCAGTGCTCTTACAGTAAACAATCAAGGAGTAATGGAAATTGATCAATATAAGTTGCTCGTGGGGCAAAAAAATGAGAAGACATTTTCAAGTGGAACTCTTCATGCATATTGTGAAACTAGTGCTATTAACGTAGAGTAGGAGAATGATTTTGGGTAGTGCATGATGGGTTAATCAAATTAGTAGTTTTCATGGAATTATGATTGCCATCCTTTTGACATACTGGATGTTGAATGAGATTGATGCTCAACCCTTTAGCAGTTATTGGTTTTATTTCATTTGTTACAATGATATTTGAAATTTTTTGTTCTAATTTTTGATCAGTATAGTTTTAGAAGATTGATATGTTGGTTTCATTTTTACTGCAAAATGGAATCTGAATTTTTGGTTCATTTTTATATCATTAGTCTGATCCATTGTTCAAGCCTAAGTCAAAGAAAAAAATGGTATAAAAAATGAGAGGAGCTGGGCTAGAGCTGGAGCTGGTGCAGTTTTTTTAACAGTATTATGATAAAAAAATAAAAAATAAAATCTGATAAGCAGTAGCAAGAGTATTAAGTTATTAACCTACAAGGCGTAAGGGCACCATTTTATCTTCCAAGTTTGCCCTTCTATTACTCAGCAAGTGAGAGTTAACGGATTGTTGGATGGAAAAAATAGATGGAGAGTTAGTAAGGGACTAAATGGGTACACTTGTTAAATGTGAAGGACACTTTGAAAACATTTAAAATGTGAAGGACAAAAAAGACCATTGGCCAATTTTGAGAGACAAAAATGGCGGTTTGCTCTTTGAAATTTACCCTTATAAATAGAACTAAAATGTTGACGTTTCTGAATTAAGCATTTTTAAACCTCCAAGAAAGAACCGAAAGCACAAAATCGTATTTGTGCAACTGCGAACTACATGCACGGATTTCGAAGACAACAACAAAGATGAACAACTAAATCAATTCAATTTAATTTGACTTATAAAGTACCTGATCCGAAGTCAATTAATAATTATGCACAATGCATTACTCTGCAAGTAAACCGATGCAAGGAAAGACTAATAAGCAAAGGAAGCAAAGCAACCACTTCGATGTCGGAACCAAAACAGCCGCAAGGCTTTTCATTAATCTTTGTAATTTTCTCTGTGATTACAATGGCAACCCAAGGCATATATTTATAGGCTGAACTATTCATGAATCCTACACTGATTCAGATTGCAACTATTTCCTAAAACAATTAGGTTTCCTAAAACAAATACGAAACCAAACATTAAACAAACGAATAGGAAACATTAACCGAATAGGAAATAGAAACTAATAGGAAACTTAGTTTAATTATTCTATAATTCTGCACGACGGCCCTAAAATCCGATCCCGAAAGCGCCTCCGCAAAAGACAACACCGATCTTCTCTACGTCTCGGTCGATTTGGCAGTCAGAAAAACGAACGAAACCAGAGAGTATATGGCGGCGGCTCTGTCCAAGAAAGGGGAGCCAAAACTGTCGCCGCCCCCATTAAAGAGGGCTCTCAAGGAGTGCGTTTCTGCGTACGATGTGAGACTTTTGGAGCTGAAAACCATACCGGAAGAGGTAAAGGAGGACGCAGAGGCAGCAAGCTACGATGCTGTCATGGCCAGTGAGGCTTTGCATAATTGTGCGGAATCTTTGGAGAGAAACAAAATCACTGATCATTGCATCACAAAAAGGCACGAAATAGCCACCGCTTATATATATCAAATGATTGTGTGTGATCTACCAAATCACAAATGAAGTGATACTTGATATCAATATGCTTACTGCGACCATGAAAGACAGGATGCTTCGTCAACTCAATTGCCAACTTGCTATCACACAACACCGTAGTCGGACCATCCTCTTTATGTTGAAGGAAACCCAGTATCCTTCTCAACCAAATCGTTTGAGTAGCATAATTAGAAGCTGCAATATACTCAGCCTCAGCAATAGATAATGCTATCACTGGTTGTTTCTTTGAACTCTAAGAAAACACACCAGAACCAATGAAGAAAGCATACCCAAAAGTGTTTTTCCTTTTAACTGTATCACCTGCCCAATCATTGTCAGTATACCCTAGAAGCTTTACTGGTTCACCTCTCGGATACAGAATACCATATCCTTGAGTACCCTTAATGTACCTCAAGATTCTCTTTGCAGCTTGCAAATGTGACTGACAGGGATTCTCCATGAATCTGCTTATCAATCCAACACTGAAATTTATATCCGGCCTTGTAGAATTCAAGTATCTCAAACTACCAACCATACTTTTAAAGATGTTGGATCCACAGAATTTCCAGTGCCTTCCTTCATCAACCTCAACCTTTCTTCAGCTGGAGTTATGATCGAATTAGCACAATTCATCTTAAACATCACCAGCATATTTTCTTTGAAAAATAAATATTTCATGATCAGTCTGAGAAACTTCAATCCCAAAAAAATATGACATTAGCCCCAAATCAGTCATCTCAAACTGCTGATCATTGCCTCCCTGAAGTCTGACATTATCTTTTCATTGTTTTCAGTGAATATCAGATCATTCACATACAAGCAAACAATGATAATATCCCCATTTGATGAAGATTTCATGTATAAAGTATGCTCATATAGACACCGTTGAAAATCACTTTTGATAAAGAATGTGTCAATACGAGTATACCAAGCTCTCAGAGCTTGCTTCAATCCATACAGGGCTCTTTTCAATCGATAGACCTTTTTCTCTTGACCTCTTTTCACAAAGCCAGGGGGTTGATTAACATACACCTCATCTTCAAGAATTCCATTCAGAAAATCAGACTTTACATCTATCTAAAAAATTTCCAATCATTCGGGGCAGTTAGAGAAATTAGCATTCTCACAGTATCAAGTCTAGCAACAGGAGTAAACACTTCAAAGTAGTCAATTACAGCTTTTGCTTGTAACCTTTTACAACAAGTCTTGCTTTGTATCTATCAACTTCTCCACTAGGCTTGTACTTTGTCTTGTAGACCCACTTTACACCAATGGACTTCTTTCCACTCGAAAGATTTGTAAGCTCCTAAGTATTATTCTTCTCAATGGAATTAATTTCTTCATCCATTGCCTTCACCCACCAATCATCTCCAACAGCATCTGTAAAATTAACAGGATAACAGTCTGCAAACAGAGCAAAATTCAAAACATCCTCATCAGTCAAATTATCAACTTCATCTCCAACTATATAATCATTCAAACGAGGTGGTAGTTTTGACTCCTCTGAGGATGTCCACTTGAGATGGAAGCTATAGAAGCAGAAGAATCACAAACTGGTTGTTGAACTGGCTGACACTGCTCTTCAGTTGCATTATCTCCACCAATATACACTACTGATGATCGTTTTACAATTTCTGGTGCCTTCTTTTTCCAATCTCAAATTCCCTGTTCATCAAAAGTAACATCTCTGATGATAATTACCTTCCTAGTATCAGGATTGAACAGTTTATACTCTTTAGTTTCACTACTATAACCAATAAAATACATTTTTCTGCCTTGTCATCCAACTTCTTCTGTATTGCATCCAGAACATGGGCATATGCAACACACCCAAATACTTTAAGATGTAAGATATTTTGTTTCTTTCCTGACCAAATCTCATATGGAGTCTTCTTACCAATACTTCTTGTTAGACACCTATTTGACAAATAAACTGCACAAGCTACAGATTCAGCCCAGAAATCCTTAGGCATACTCTTGGCCGTCATCATTGACCTCACCATATCCATCATTGTTCTGTTCTTTCTCTTTGTAACACCATTCTGTTGAGGAGTGTACCTGGCCATCATCTGATACTTAATCCCATGATTTTTCAAGAAATCATCACACACCGTATACTCAGTGCCTCTATCAGTTCTCAGAATTTTAATGAAACGTCCACTCTGCTTCTCAACATAAGTCTTGAAACTCTTGAAAATATCACATGCATCAGATTTAAACTTCAACAAATAAACCCAAGTCTTTTACTAAAATCAATAAAAGTGATAAAATACTTGTTACCACCTCGAGAAGGAACATCAACAGAACACAAGTCAGAATGAATCAGCTCCAATGGCTGCTTTGTCCTCCAAACTTCACCTTTTGGAAAAGGTTCCCTGTGTTTCTTGCCCAAAACACACGACTCACATTGTCGAGATTTAAAATTAAGTGATGGCAATCCAGAAACAACATTATTCTTCACAATAAAATTCAAACCGCCAAAATGAAAGTGGCCAAATCTCATATGCCACAACCAACTCTCATCAAATCCAATGGTACTAAAGTAAGCCGAATTATATTAATTAAGAGTGATTGAAAACAACCTGTTATTGTTCATGTCTACCTTTGCAATCATCCCCATCCGTTCATCACGAATTGTGCAAATACCATGCCTAAAATTAATATCATAATTCTTCTCCTGCAACTGACCAAGACTCAACAAATTCTGACTAAAATTAGGCACATAATAGACATCACCTATTGCACTGGTCTTTCTATTTTTCAAAGTAATGGGAATACTACATTTCCCAACAACAGACATAACTTGATTATTTCTAAATCTCACTGTATTCCTGTAGGTCTCATCAAAATCAAAAAAAAATTTCCTTTCTCCTACACATATGATTACTACAGCCAGAATCAATGTACTACTTAGAACTTTTATCTTATTCACCAGCCCCAACAATAAATAAAACAGTTTCTTAACTATCACCACTACTTTCAGCTATTTGAGCATGTTCAGTATTGTTATTCTTAAGACCCCAATAATTCTTTTTTATGTGACCCATCTTTTCACAATTATAATATTTAATTTTAGACCTATCACGTTTTTGCCCATTATTTTGAGCATCCGAATTAATCTTTGGTTGGTAAGAAAAATTACCTCTACCATGGCCTCTGCCTCTGAAGCTTTGACCGCCACGTTCTCTCCCTTGAGAATTCTAGCACTGCTGATTGGTTTCACCACCATCGGATTCTTTAGGCTTATATACCAAAGCCTTCAATGCTTCTGACGCCGCATCAACAGATGGTTTGTCACATGACATCTCATATGTCACCAATTCTCCTTCCAAATCAGCATACGAAAAAGTGGAAAGATCTTTAATGGCCTCAATAATCTCCTTCTTTGTGTGAAATTTTGAAGTCAACGTCCGAAGAACTTTAGACACCATCTGCTCTTCCGTTACTTTATCACCGTTGATCTTCATCTGACCAGCTATGGACTTTACCCTAGCCATGTATTCTTGAACCTTTTCACTAGGTTTCATCTCTGCTAGCTCAAATTGTCTCCGTAACTCCTGCAGTTTCTTTTTTGAACGTTTTCGTTTCCTCGATTGGTAACTTGTAACTTGTCCCAAAACTCCTTAGTTGTCTCTATCTCTATTAAACTTCTGCATACGTCTAATCCAACCCTTGTTCTTAAATAATAGAGTGCATGATTATTGTGAGAACGATTTTTCTCCAATTCTTTATTTTCCTCAGCTGTTGATTTTTCACTTTCCTTGTCTTTTTCAGATTCTTCAAAACCTGGCTCAATTACATGCCAGATACCAACCATCTTGAAAAAATTCTCCATCAATTGACACCAGATTTCAAAATCATTTTTTCCACCAAATACAAATACATGACACTTAGGAGGATTAAATAAAGAAGACATCTTGACTCCCAAAAAATAACATAGGCTCTGATATCAGATGTAGGACCCAAAATAAATCAAACACACAAGAATTCAAACAAAACAATTTGCAATCGCCGAACGACAACCGTGACGGAGCACCAAAACCGAACGCACAAAATCGTATTTGTGCAACTGCGAACTACATGCACGGATTTCGAAGACAGCAACAAAGATGAACAACTAAATCAATTCAATCTAATTTGACTTATAAAGTACCTGATCCGAAGTCAATTAATAATTATGCACAATGCATTACTCTGCAAGTAAACCGATGCAAGGAAAGACTAATAAGCAAAGGAAGCAAAGCAACGACTTCGATGTCGGAACCAAAACAGTCGCAAGGCTTTTTATTAATCTTTGTAATTTTCTCTGTGATTACAATGGCAACCCAAGGCATATATTTGTAGGCTGAACTATCCATGAATCCTACACTGATTCAGATTGTAACTATTTCCTAAAATAATTAGGTTTCTTAAAACAAATACGAAACAAAACAGGAAACAAACGAATAGGAAACATTAACCGAATAGGAAATAGAAACTAATAGGAAATTTAGTTTAATTATTCTACAATTCTGCACGGCGGCCCTGAAATCCGATCCCAGAAGCGCCTCCGCAAAAGGCAACACCGATCTTCTCTACGTCTCAGTCGATTTGACCGTCGGAAAAACGAACGAAACCAGAGAGTATATGGTGGCAGCTCTGTCCAAGAAAGGGGAGCCAAAACCGCCGCCGCCCCCATTAAAGAGGGCTCTCAAGGAGTGCGTTTCTGCGTACGATGTGAGACTTTTGGAGCTGAAAACCATACCGGAAGAGGTAAAGGAGGACGCAGAGGCAGCAAGCTACGATGCCGTCATGACCAGTGAGGCTTTGCATAATTGTGCGGAATCTTTGGAGAGAAACAAAATCACTGATCATTGCATCACAAAAAGGCACGAAATAGCCACCGCTTATATATATATATATCAAATGATTGTGTGTGATATAGCAAATGATGGCAAATAAAGTGACAATGATCTCAATGTGCTTCATACGCTCATAAAACACAACATTATGGCCAATTTGGGCTGCAATGCGAGTATGTAAATATCCTATTACGTAGATAGGTGTCACGAAATTTAAGCTTTCTCGCAACCAATCGTTAAGTTCACCATATTCCGGCAAACGGCTGTCAATGGTCAAACGGAGGTTAATCGTTTGTGATAATTAAACAAGAACAGTAAACAAGCAAACACACACAGTTACAGGTAATGCCCAACATCTAGTCTTTTCTCACTAACTAAAGGGAACTGATGGAACGTGGGCCGGTCAAGGCCCAATCCACTTCGTTTAGAAACCAATCTCCAGGAGTCAACTTCCTCGGCCCTCATCCGAATCCTGATCAGAGTAGGAACATGGAGTTTCAACAGGACTCCTCTTCCTCATATTTATCCTTCACCCGGCATAATCCCGCCTGGATTCGCTCTCATATGTTGGGACAGGATCTACCTTTACAAATACATGGATACACCTATGAACACAAAAATTTATATTTGACACGTCTGACCGTTCAATTGCTCGATTTTAACCACTGAAATATCGCATTTATATTATGAAAACACGCGTATCAAGTTTAGCATTTTAGTTCACGATGTATCGTGAACTGAGTTTATCCTATCCTCTGATACATCGAGTTTATTTATGAGGTATCGCGCATTGAATTTAATTTATAGTGTATCGCAGTTAGAATCCAATGCAATTCTTGTCGATTTTAACTCCTGATGTATCACGTAATGAGTTTAGCAACTAATGTATCGCAATTATAGTTTAGTTGTTGAGGTTTGGCATATCAATTTTAGCTTCTGATGTATGGGGAATTAAATTTAGTCTTTAATGTATCGAGTTTAACCTCTGATATATCGCGATAATTTAAAATAATAAGGGCTTGCTCTTTTCATCTTGGTTTTGATTTTGTTTTTTGTTTTAACAGTAAATTTAATATATTGTAATCATTTTTCATCATTTTTAATATAACTTTTTATTATTTAACTATACATTTTTACAATTTTAATATATTTTTTACACTAAAAAATTATTTTTTAAAAAATATGTTTTCAAAACCGACTTCAAAATATTCAAAAAGAACAAGCCCTAAGTATTGCTTGTATATTGAAGAAAAGTGCATGCATACGAGGAAGAATCGCGTCAAACCATTGCACTTAAAAGAAACTCCCTCGAAAATGAAAAGCGTTAGTAGAAGCAGAAAATATAAGATAAAATTACATATACTTTCTTGAATTTTGTTTAAGTTAAAATTACTAAATGAATCATTAATTAAAATGAAGCTTATTATTTAACCAAATAAAAAAATTAAATACATTTTAGATCAAATTCAGTTTTGATGTCTCATTAGTAAATATATAATGATCCATATAATGTTATTTCCTTTAGTATTTATTACTCAAGCCTTTCATGAGATTGATTTAGTAATTTTATCAAATTACAAAATTGATTTGATAATTTAGATAAATTTTGGGGAAGCAAATGTAATTTACCCAAAGTCTAAAACCTCGAAAAACTTCAAAAGAATACACAAAAGCCCCCGCCCGCTCCCTTCCAAATGATCGTCACAATCAGATAAGGAAAGGGACCGAGCAAGACCCACTCCCCTCACCCACCCACCACCTGAACCCAGCCGGCCGGCCGGTCTGAAAGTCACAGGAAGATGGCTAACCTCAGGACAGCCATGGATGCGGGGTTCTGGGACCTTAACATTGCCACCCCGCAGTCCCTTTACGGCGTGGCCTGTTCAATTCCCGGCGACCCCATTCCGTCGGACGGCGCCAGAGCCAGTAAAGCCCTCAGAATTCAACAGATGAGTTTCTTGAAGCGTGGGTTTCCTTTCGGAATTATGCCCACCTGGGCGCCAACCCCGCAGAAGGAACTGGGCTCTTTTGCGCTTCACTCTATTCTCTTCAACACTGTCACCTCAAATTGGTAACTGCTAGCTATTGTTTACTGTTTAAAGGCCTCTCTATTTGTTGACTGTTATCCTTTTTTGTTGTCAAGAAAAGGAAATGATGTTGAGAGAAGCAACATTTCGTAGTCTGGAGATGTTGAAAAAATAGCCACAAAGAAAAAATTTCCTTTCTCTTTGCTGGTGGACTTGGTTAAGTTGCTTTGGTTCATAGAACGAGGTTCAGCGTGTTATTTTCCACTTTGATTTTGCATTCGTACACCATTAGTTGTGTTTAAGACATTGTATCTGTTTGAAACTATGGTGAAGTATAATATCTGTAGGGTTGTAAGGCATTTAAGCTTTTGTGTGTATATATGGTAGTGGGATTGGCAGTGTTTGATAAGTTGTCTTTGTTAAAATTTCAACCACTTCTTTTGCATCTGTGTTTACTTCCTAGTGACATTTTACAATCACAACATCAACCTTCATACTAACTGTGGAATGTTCTATCGACAAACCGATTTTTCTTTATCAATTGGGGCTAAGATAAAGCAAAAACATGTAATTCATACATTGTGCACCTTTTCAAGATTTAATGGCATTATATTCACTATTGGAATTTCTGATTGTTAACCATCAAGTAATATATCATCTAATTGGACGTTTCATTGTTTGGTTAGAGACAGACTTTTCAACAGCATCATATCACCTTTTTTAATTTGATATGACTCGTAACGTAATTAGTTTATTTCAGGAATTGCAGTTGGTTTTGGTTGACTTTAGATGCAAGAAGATCTAAGAACTAACACCTTTGTTTTTGAATTCTTATGTGTTAGTATGAATTAACAAAAAGATCTAAGAATTGAGAAAATAATATATTTGGAAACACAGCGGAAAGAATACAGGTTAAAAGAGGAAATAAGTAGGGCAGTTATCTGTTTTGGTATTTGATGTGAGTGAAAATTCTGTTTTTGTATTTGATAATACTGAAAACATTACTACTAGTTTCTTTTTTGACAGTAGCATGCCATGACTTTATTATGATTTTGACTGAGTTGTTTTTTTCTACTATATATATGTGCTTTGATATTGGATATTCAAAGTTTACCTCTTGTTTACCGGTCAGTCTGTCAAAATGTGCATACAGGTGGCTTGGAATTATTGGGCAATTCCGACCAAGAAAATTGATTTCTTCCATTAAGGCTGAACTACATGATGGAGATGAATGGGAGATACCTGCCTTCAAAGATGTTGCAAGGCACTTTGTAGACAAATCACTTTTTTCGCTTGGTCTATGCGCCCAGATTGCTTTGACATCCTCATGTTCCATTTTGTTAAGTACGGAGAAGCATGGTGAGAGGAAAGGACACCGATCTAAGGCCATGCTCTTTCATCAGGCAACAACTCAGACTTTGCTAATCTCTTGTACTTGAGTTGCTTTGAATGTTTTCTTTGTATGAATTCTGATTGCTTTTTGCTTCCCCATTTCCAATTTGTTGAGTATTCTATTTTTTTTTTCCATTTTAATTTGTTCAAATTAGCTTTAAGTGATTTGTTTGAATAGTAAATGTTACAATTTGGGAGACGCTAGTTGTGGATCAGGAATTCAGGAATTATGATGCATATGAATTTGTTTGTAGTTTGGGAGGTAATGTTTTTAATATTGATCTTACCCAAGTACTAAATTCATAGAACCAGCAGCCCATCAACCAGGTGCATCTTCTTCCAGCTGCTCTATGTTTATAATATATCTTCAAGGCAATACGAAGTTTTATATCTGTGAGTTTATCCGGTCATCTCTTGACTATAGAAACCTTGTGCTGTTAGCTGCATAGAAAGAAAACTCTGAGTGACCTCTAACTAGATGAATGCCCCTTTTATGTGTGTTTTTCATTTTCTCTTCCTTGAGACTGATGCATGACTATTTTTCTCTTTTGATTAACATATTAGTGGGTATTGTCAACCTAGCAAGTGATAGGACTGACTTGGTTTGTATCTGTTTATGTTTTTACTTGCTTATTTTGCTCTGTTGAACATCAGCTTCCCAATCATGATATTACCTTGGAAGCAGCATGGCCTGAGTTGTTCATAGACAACAATGGAAAGTACTGGAATGTTCCAGAATCTATATCCGTTGACTGTTTGTCTCTTGTTTCGGAATCTGGATTGCGCTATCGCTTTGGCGTACATAGAAATGGTGGTCATCCCCAGTCTGTTGATCCCTCTATTTCTGCTGAGGCACCTCTTGCTCTAGAACCAGGGTTTTGTGCAAAAGCTGCCTTGTCCTATGAGAAGTCCAAAGACCTATGGAGACAAGAGGAGACTGAAGAAGATCTCATAGTAAAGACACCTGAGGGCAAATTCTGGCAACCTGCCTATAATGTCTTCCTTAAAGAACCTCATTCAGCAATATCGGGAATAATCGGTAATTTTGTAACTTCATTAACCTTCTTATTCTCATATCTTCAGAAAAAAAAAGACTTGTTATTCTCATTTTTGATACCTATAACTTTCTCTTCCCTTTTCACTTTGGATTATATATTCATTGGTTCAGTATTTTGCAAAATTTTTGTTGGTCTTCGAGGCTTAAAATTTTTATGGACTTGGAGCAATGAATTATGTTCATCACTCAACTTTCAAATTCTCTAAAACTAATAAATATATGTGAAATCTCTTGAGGGTATCACATGTTTCAATTGAATATCTTGACTTTTGAGTAAAAGACTTGTTATTGGGTAGAATTTGTATTAGTCCATTCCTTTTGACATTCTCGTAACCTTCTTTTGTGCCTTCAACCTCTTGATGCATTTAGGTGCTAATTGTACATCATGGTTTGGTAATGGGAAGAGCACTCTCGCCGTTGAATCTGGGGAAGTTATAGACAATGGCACTGATCTTGCTAACCGTAGAAGTCTTTTGAGTCTAGATGTATTTGGTTCAGCTTGCTATACTTTTCAGCATGGGAAATTCAGAAAGTTGTTCGGAGACCTTTCAAGAATAGATGCTCGACTGGATGTGTCTTCGTTTTCAGCTTTAGCCAGGCAGATTTCAGATGTGGTTAGGAAGAATTCTGACCCTAAGGCAGGCAGTTCAGTGGCTTCCCCGAGATTAAATCTGATATTACAGCAGCAGGTATATGTGCATTTTAACTTTGTTATCCTCTTTGTGCTGTTTGACCCTCTACTATTTGTTATCCTCGAAAGCAAACAAAGGAAAGATTAGGTGGTGCCTGATTGTGACTTCTGATTCATTATTTTTTCCTTTTTCTACATTGATTTGTAGGTTTATGGACCGATTGTTTTCCGAGTAGATTCTAGGTTTGCGCTGGATTCCTCGACGACTGGCAGACCCGGCCCTCGTATGGAAGACATCATCTACAGCTTGAACTATTCTCTAAGGGCATTGCAATCTGGGAAAGTGGTAGCATGGTATTCTCCTAAAAGGAAAGAAGGGATGATAGAGTTACGCTTGTTTGAGTATTAGATTTGTGCTGTAAAAGCCGAGGCAGTTTTTCAATTTGTGCCTCTTGGATCATCCTCTGTTATTGTTAGCAACAGGTCTCTTAATCCTTTTAGCAATGTTAATGTTTACTTTAGCACTGAATATGAATTACAATTCCATTTCATTTTTTTCTGACATAATAGGGTCACAAAATGAGGTAAACTCATTAAAAGTAATTGAAAATCATGAGGCCACATACTTTGTGCTTGGTTGAAATGTAATTTCGTTTAACGAAACAAGTTATCAAGATGAAATGGATCTATTTAGGAGCATCACATTCTCGACCAGCCATAGTGTGAGAGAATGTTAGGTCAAACTTCGCCTTATTTAGACCATCTCCAACCATAGTCAATTTTGAAGGCAAAATTGGATGGAGTCAAAAAGTGGCTCTAATATTCTATTATTTCTTTTGTTTTTTTAATTAAAAAATGTTATTTTGGTATTTTGTTAATATATAAATTAAAAAGTAATAAAAAAATAATAATTGGCTCCGAAAAATATCTCCAATTGTTGGACAATGGCGTAAATAAAAGCCATAAATAGCTTCCACTGTTGGTGATGGCCAACAGTTGACCTTGGATTCGGATTTTATCATTCAAATTGATGGAGCACGTGGACACTACCTTTGAAGAGGCAACAACATAGATTATCAGTGATGCAAATGAACAGATTATAGTAGAAAAAAAGAAGGCTATGTTTGGAATGTAACATCAAATAAGAGAGTTTTTTCGGGAGAAAATTTATTTTGGAGGAAAATGTATTCTGAGAAATGATGTAGAAAATAGTTAATGATGATGTTATTTTTGAAAAAAATGTGAATATTATTTTAGAATAAAATTTAAATTTCAAATTTTGAGTTTAGTAAAAAATGAGAATGTTTGGTTATAGAGGTTTTTTTTTTTTTTTTTTTTCCAAAAAAGTTATGTTCTTCCTAAAAGAAGGAATAAAACAAACAGAGCCGAAGTTTTTTTTTGCTCTATGAACTAATATGCTGAAATGTATGCATGGTATGTTATATTTTTTGATATACTCAGCAACAAATTATAGCAACTTTTTGATAACAAATCATGTGGCATGCATTCATTGGCCAATTATTTGATATTAATAAAAATGTAACCAATGAATGCATGCCACATGAGTTGCTATCAAAAAATTGCTATGATTTGTTGCTAAGACTATCATTACTCATATTTTTGAAAGAGTACATTTTTTTAAACAGTACATTTTTTTACCTTTCAAAACCCATAAAAAAAATAAAATAGTCCAGACTTCGAGTTTTAGGCTTGCTTTTTACGTTTTGGTTTTGGTTTCAACAGTAAATTTAATATATTATAATAATAAGATTTCATCATTTATAATACAACTTTTTACTATTCAGTTATACCTTTTTACATTTTTAATACATTTTTTATATTATAAAATTATTTTGAGTGAACGGCCAGATATGTCACTATAATTTGACTTAGTTCACCATTATGTCACTATGCTTTTTTTTATTTTTAGCCCAAAACATCACTATACTTTAAAAAATGCATCATTTATGTCATTTTGGCTAATGAAGCTGTTAAGTTTAACGGCCAACAAGTCATGTGTCATTCACATAGCATTTTCAAAGGGTATTTTTGTCTATTTATCCATGTTGATCATCTTCTCTTTATCCATTCATCGATGTTCATAATTTTCTTCAATACAAACCTAATTAACAATTTACATACACTTTCGTGAATACAAAAAATTCTTCTTTCAATTTCTAAGCCAAAAAAAAAAATCATAATAATGTTGTTCATCGTCATTATTCCTAACTACTTTGTAAGTTAGTTAATCTTCTTGCATTTTTTTTAAAAAAGATATTAGATGTAGCAAATTAAATATCTTATTGCTACAAACTAATAATAGGAACACAATCCAAAGATAACTTCTGAGAGTCTGCGGAGTTAATATCAATTGAAGTTATCTTTGGATTATGTTCTTATTATTAATTTGTAGCAGTAAGATATTTAATTTGATTCATCTGAGATCTTTTCTTAAAAAAGGCAAAAAGAGTAACCACCTTACAAACTAGCTAGGAATAATAATGATGAACAACTTTATTTTGATGTCATTTTTTTTTTAGCTTAGAAATTGAAAGAAGAATTTTTTGTGTTCACAAAGGTGTATGTAAATTGTTGATTGGATTTGTATTGAAAAAAATTATGAATATTGATGAATAGATAAAGAGAAGATGATCAACATTGATAAATAGACAAAAATACCCTTTGAAAATGCCATGTGAATGACACATGACTTGTTGGCCGTTAAACTTAACAGCTCCGTTAGTCAAAATAAAATAAATGACGCATTTTTGAAAGTATAATGATATTTTGGGCTAAAAAAAAGTGTAATGACATAAAGATGAATTAAGTCAAAATATAATGACATATTTGGCCATTCACTCCCAAAATTAGTTTGGCCATTCACTCCCAAAATTAGTTTTCAAAACTGTTTTTAAACCTATAAAAAAAACTATTTTGATTTATGTTTGTTAGCTTTTCTAGTTGTAAAATCTCTGGAGAAAAAAGTCGCTTCAGCCACTCATCTCATGCAAATAGGATTTTATCAAAGATGTAAAAGTTACTATTATCTAATGAAAATGTCTTATTTAAAAAAATAAAACCAAAAATAAAAATGAAAATGAAAACCTTACCGAAAATTTGGAAAAGAAGGTTCTTCATTTTGGGCTACTATGAACTCCCGAAATCAAAATCACGTTTTAAAAACATATTTTCAAAACTACTCCAAAATGAACATGACCTAACTAATACCTAACTAATAGTAGGTGGAAACATAGCGCACTTCAGTAGCTATAAGGAAGCAAGCCATAAATTTGACCAAAGCTAGCAGCAAATCACTTTATATAGCAATTTCCTCAGGCAACTGACGCTTTACTCATCATCATCAGAAAGTATGTAAAACTGGCAATGACAACTTCCATCAATGCAAACGACTCTCAGAAAGAATGTTTCATTACAAAATGTGTTGAGCTGACCAAAAAACAGAACTACGGCGCTCTGAGGAACTGAATATGGTTGAAGACAGACTCTTGGATGCAAAAAAAACGTGAAGGCATGGTTCTCTTTGTTAAGCCCTCATTCAACCACAGCAAGCAAGTCACCGGCCTTGCAAAAGCAGTGTCTGGCTTCTGTTCCAAAATCCACCTGAGAGATTATCAATGTACAGATACTTTAGCAACTTTGTGTCATCAAATACTATAATCTTATAGTGAGTACGCATTCTTCTGGTGGATTTTGAAGTCTTGGTTGAACCCTTTAACAAGTCTATTTTACAGCTAGTAATCAATTCATCAAAATCACCATTCTTTCTTCGAGGGCTATAATCTGGAAGTCCGAGAGTTTCTGATGAAACTTCAGGCAGTCTCTGTTATTCAAGTAACAGGCTAGGAAATAATCCCCTAACTTAACCAGCAACATAAATTGTGATGAACAGTAGGACTCATTAAGGCACTATGCTTTAGTTGATATACTAAACCGTGGTGCAGATAACGAAGAAGGCACTTAAAAAGAGTATTGAGCTACACACCTCATAGGCATTTATATCAGAGAAAAGAACCTGCGGAAAATACACAGAGAGAAAGGTTGAACAATAATTAGGCACATAGGCAAAACTCAAGCAATGTCAGTTGAACAAAAGCGTATGATCATAATAATCACTTCAAAATTCTGCGTAATACAGAAGTTGGACTTTATCAAGATACCTTCTTTCCACTGTCCAATTCCCCAACCTCAGCACCCACAGAAATGACCTAAAGTGCAAGCCAGGGCATCAAAAGAATCAAGATCAAATTCAGTTCTACCTTTCATACTTCAATATTACTAGCATTCAGGTTTCACTCACCTCTCCCATGAGGTATCTTTCAAACTTCACAGCCGATTTAGGCAGCAAAACCCCTCCAGCTGATTTCTGCAAAACAAAGCACTCCATCTGTCAAATATAGCCTGAGGAAGGCAAGCATGTATTTACAAGTCGTTCTGCAGTCATATGACCATTGTCCCTAAGGTATCCAGGATTCAGCTTAACTACACAGCAAGATCAAAATAATGCCAGGTCGTAAACCAAGAGAACCAGAGGGAGCATTTGCAGTTGAACAAACGATATGGTATGATGTTCAAAAGTCACAAACCAAAAAAACTAAAGCCAGCATCAGACTGCATTTTAACTCCCCGATTTTAGGAAAGGAAGTTTGGAAGTTCAAGTGAATAAATTTATTTGTCACACTCCATGCGTTATGAACTCCTATCTATAAAATGATAGGGTTGGAGAGCAACAACCGCTAAATCATGCAGAATAATGGTTACAATGTAGAACCGTCAAGGAAGCTCGTGAAATGAGAAACTTTAATAATTGAAATTTCTAGATTGCACATCCATGACACCAGGTCAGTAGTTGAGCACAACATTGTTTTACTAATGTAACACAAAATGCTAGACTGCTAGTACATTTACTTGTTAAAAATGTTGTTTCACTCCTTTGCAGAAGAAATTCCATAAAACATGTTAACAATAGGATAACCTACAAAAGTAACTTCCATGAAATTTTCCCCAATTCTCACTATCTACTGAGAAAAACCTCCCCTGTTCATTACAGTGTCAAATAGTTAAAAAAACGAGCATAAGAATCTAAAGAACAAATTCAACGGTGCAATTCGCAAAATTTTGAATTTGACAACAAAGAGAGCTGATGACAGTACCTGAGGTTGCTCCTCTAACCTTATCAACACTCTATCTGCTTGTGGCACAACCTGTGCGACAAATAAAATTAAAAGCAGAAATTTACATTCCCATAGACACAAAGATACCCATTGGTTACGCTATTAACATTAAAAACAATTTAAAATTCTTGCAAGAAAATACGACATCAAAAAGAAATGTCAAGGCGGAAAAGTAGAAAGTTTTCAGGTGCAAATGATAATATAAAACGCAAACCTTGGTGGGTTCGAATTTCTTGGCAATTGCATTCACTCTGAGACTATTATTTCTTAGAAAAGCTGCTGAGACCGAAAATTTGAGAGGAAAAAAAAAATGTTAAATATACGAGCACCTAAATTCCTGATAATTATAATTTTTTAAAAAAAAAAAAAAAAAAAAAGTCAATGAGCCAAAAGGGGGAATAAAGTGTTCTTACTCGTGGGTCTTTTGGCGGAAAAAAGAGGGATGTTTGTGTTCTGAGAAGCAACAAAGGGTTTTGTCATTGTAATGAAGGTGGACGCCATGGATAAGGCAGCACAAACTCTCAGAGCAAAAGACTGAAGGGGAGAAAGAAAGGAAGGCCTGCAGGCTGCTTATGCTGATGTGATGATGATGTATTCTTCTAGAGCTTCAAAAATATTTGGACAAAATTTTAATGTTTGATACTTATGTGGGCCCATCGATTCGACGTTTCTAGAGACTTCGGAGATACTGAGGAATTGTTGAGGCCCAATTCATTTTAGTTCAGTTGGGCTACCCAGGGCTGGGCTTCAGGGCTACCGTCAAGGGCTCAAAATTTTAAATGGGCCAAAATTATTTTAATATACTAATATGTATTAGTAGGTTTAATTTTTAAAAATTTTAGTTTTAGACCCAAATTAATTTTTATGTGAAAACTGAAAAGTATTTATGTAAAAGTAGACCTTTTTATTTTTATTTTCAAATGAGAGCCCAAAATTATTTTTTTTTCTCGTATGAAATTTAATAAAACTTTTTTTTTTGTTTTTTTGTTGTTGTTTAGGGGTCTCTTTTTATTATTTTGATTGGCCCTGGGGCTACCTACCTTTTAGTTTCAGCTTTGTGTGGTTTTGTAAGCCCTATTTAAACGACGAGTAATGATACACTCCTCAAGTAATTTTCTCAACTTTTTTAACTCAAATGAGGTGTTATGCATTCATTGGATACACTTTTATAAAATAATTATTAATACTACATTATTGACCAATGAATGCATGACACCTCATTTGAGTTAAGAAAATTGTGAAGATTATTTCAGTAGTGTATCATTACTCTTAAACGACTAAGAAACATGGCCTTGTAAGGCTTGTATGCATATGATGATGGTGGGTCCGAGGGTGCATACTGAGTTTGTCTGACTTTACCTATCGAATTTAGCCTCACAAATATTACGTATATTTTGTGAAATAACAATGATATTCTCGGCAACAAATCATAGCAATTTTTTAATAGCTACTCATGTGGCATGACTTCATTGGTTACATTTTTATTAATATTACATATTGGCCAATAAAAACATGTTACATGAGTTGCTAACAAAAAGTTTTTATGATTTGTTGCTAAAACTATCATTACTCGTATCTCTTATCAATTTTAGTTTCTCATGTATCATGTATTGAATTTAAACTTTGATGTATCAAGTTTATTGCTAATGTGTTTCAATAATGAGTTTAACGGCTGAAACATTATGTATCGAGTTTAGGCTATGATATATATACATATTGAGTTTAGTCTTATTTACTGTGTATTGCATTTAGTGTAATGTATTACGTATTAAATTTAGTCATTTGATGTATTGTGTATCGATAAAAATACGAATTTAATAACTTAAGTATTACCTTTATGCTATCAAACAGTCGAACACGAAACTCTCTATTTTTTAACTTTGTATGTAACTATAGAGATCCAGATACTAAGGACCGAAACGTTACTTGCCTACAAATATTTATGCCATGAAAAAGAAACTATATCTTGGTTGTTGACCTTATTACATTAGATTAGGAGTATTGTTTGTAGGGTTGTTTTTTCTTTTTATTTTTTAAATGGTAGACACATTGATTTGATGAGGGTAAAAAGAAAGGATAAAAATATGTATTGATTTAAATGAGAATAAATCACAACATTACAAATTTTAATGCCAAGGGGCATTTTTACCAATGTTCAAATGATAAATGTTACATGAAGAGTGGGTGATTAAATAATAAGGGGAAGAAATCATCTGGTCCCTTAAATATGTGCACTACCCATTTTTTTTCCCCAAAATTTCTTACCCCTAAAATGGTGAAGGATTGGGCAAAAGTTTAAGGGACCAGAGAATCGGACGCCATTAATAGATACACTTTTCATTTCGAAATAAGTGTCACATTCGAAAAAAAAAAAAATTATTATCCTCAAATAAACATTTTTTTTAACATATTTCAACACAAAAAATCAATAAAGTTCTAATTTCACCCCGCCCTGAATGTGTTCTTTGATGCTGCCTTCTAGTGCACACCTGGCGAAATGCTTCATGTTGGATACTAGATTAATGCTGAGGTGACCTGAGGCTAACGTCATCCGTGGATGACCTAGGGATCTCATCTGCGGACGACCTCATCCGTGGACGAGCTGGGGACCTCATATGCGAACGACCTCATCCGTGGACGACATGGGGACCTTATCTACGGCTGACCTCATCCGGGACGACTCAGGGGCTGACCTCATCCTAGACGACCTCGGGGGTTAACCTCATCCCGGGACGACCTGGGCTACGACCTCGTCTGCTGACGACCTGGGCTACAGTGTCCTAAGTGCGCGACATTGGCTAGTGCGCGATAAAGGGAGCGGATATTAAGCGCTTCTTTATAGCATGCAGATGACACGTGTCAGGGCTTAAGGATGACACCAGGACTAGCTAGCTTAGGCTGCTGAAGCCTTTTCTACTTTTGGCCCAATATAAATACTAGATGGTTTCCTCAATAAACAGGTAATTGAATTCTGACTTAGCATACGCATATTCTCTCATATTCATGACTAACTTTGCCATCGGAGTTAAACAGGGGAGTTCCTCCCAAAAGCAGGGAGCAGAAGGGGGAGGCCGACGTCAAGCAAGCTAGGTGCTAAGTTGGGTTCAACACTTCCATTGGGGTATTCTGTTGCAATCAGGTAGTGGGTGCTTGGCAGTGCAGAAGAGTGGATTGTGTGTACACCCCTGAAGAAGCTGAGACAAAAGGTTGCACTTGAGGTGGCAAACCCATGTGTGGAGATGGGCCGGCAACCCTGTTCCTTGGTTGGGGATGTGACCTCCGCCGTGCTCGCAGTCATGGGGAAGCTAACCCACTCTGTGGAAGGCTCCCACTTGGTGGAACTTGTTGCTATGCATATTGTGGAAAATAGTATGCATGGTATCTTTTGGGTTAAGAGGGACCAAAATTGTATAGCCCATGAGTTAGCAAAGTTCGGCAAGTTTGGCCAACTGGCTTAATGTCGGTGGCAGCTGCTACCTCCTTTTGTCTCTCAATGGCTGCGATTTTCAATGCCATTAATTAGTGAAATCGCTATTTTTTCTCAAAAAGAAAGTATATACGTTTCGTTTAAGTGAGAATTAATTGAATTACAACTCTAAGGCTCTGTTCTTTTCCATTCAATTTCAGAAAAATCATCACTTTTTCTTCTAAAGTTTTACATAAATAAACAACATTATTTTCTAATAAATTCACAATTCAAAATTTAAAATTCTCTTTAAATCTCCACTCACATAAATTCAAAATATAACATAATCATTACTTTTTTTCTTCTCTTTCCTACACAAATTCCCAAAATAAATTCCCTCCAAAAAAATTTCCTTCCTTAAAACAAAATTTTCTCATTTTTGTCTAAAAAAGAACGGAGCTAGACTCACATCTTGTTAGGGCATCTCCAACCCTCTCTCTATTTTGATGTGCACTATTCTACTATTTTAGTGTAGCTACAGTAATTTCACTCCAACCCTCCCTCTATTCTTCCCACTAAAAAAGAATATTCTTTTTAGATTCCTTTTTATATTTCATTTTATATTCATTCTTTTTACTTGTATACTATTACATTTTATTACAAAATAACCCCAAAGTTTCTTTAATATTACGTATTAATCCAATACAATGAACACAACAATTAATTAATTTCACGCAATATATCATTAACACGATGAGATTGAGATGATGTGATATTTATATCAATGGATGAGAAGAGGGTGAAATCCATCGAACGGTTCACATGCGGATTACAATCTTGATATGTTCGGATAATGTTCAAGTTAATCTAACGGTTGAGATTTAGATAAAATTGACCCAACGGTTGGATTGAGGACGAAATCTAATCAACGATTGAGATCATTATATAAATCATCCAACGGTTGAGATGACGATAACGTTAAAGATAAGGTGCAATTACATCCAACGGTTGAGATGTATAGAAAATCCATCGTACGGCTGGGATATCATAGCGGATAAGCCAATTCCCTCTATATATACATTGGTCTATAGCTCACTTCAATCACCCGACTTCTATTCTTCTCTACCATTCTACTTAAAGCTAAATCTTCTTCAAAAAAATGGTGAAACGAGGGCCTAGTTTTAGGGACATGGATGATGTCCTTATCTGTAGAATGTATATGGCAATATTACAAGATCCGATTGTCGAAATGAATCAGAAAGGAAAAGCATTATGGGTGCGTGTGGAAAAGGCTTTCAACAATGAGATTGAAGACGTTACCAAACATCGCTCATGGTGCTCCTTGGAAACCTGATACCTTCTCATACAAAAAAGTGTGCGAAAATTGAAGGCTTGCGTTCGCTCCATAGAGAATATGCATCCTAGTGGTGCCTCTGATGATGATATTGTGAGTGTATTTTTCAATATAATGTTTTCCATTAACTTATATATATTTATGAGTTTTGCATTTTAATTTTAGAAATTTGTTGCAGATGCGTAAAGCTCTTGCTCTATTTCAGCAAGATAAGAATTTCACGGATGGTTTCAACTTCAGCCACGTGTGGGACATACTCAAAGATTTTGAGAAATTTAACTCTGACCCTATACCATCAAGGAGGCAAATGAGTTTTTCTTCTTCTCAACCAGTGTCATCGGAGTCGGAGAATCCCACTCCTGATTCTCCGATCTCAGACTTTCCTGGGTTGGAGACCCTTCCGATTAACCTAGATGATAGTTCTAGTGGTTCGGGATCTAAACGTCCCATGGGAGTGAAAAACTCCAAGAAGAAAAAAAAAATTCCAGGGAGAATGTTCAACATACTCCAACTCAATAAGAGACGGAATTTCTCCTCTTGTAAAAGTGTTGGAGGAAAATCGAACTCAAAGGCTAGCACAACTTGAACTACAACATCAAAATTTTTGCTCAAACAAAAAAAACGAGAAGACAAATTGTTGATGTTGGACATGAGTACTATTACAGATCAAGGATCATATGCATCAATCAAAGCTGAGAGAGCTCACATTATTGCAAAAAGATCGCAACAATTTGAACAAGGCCCATCGCAAAGCGGAAATGATGATTTTGGGGCACTATTCAACAACATTGGTGGATCTGGATCTGATCTCCCACCTTATTATTAACTTCCTTCATTTGCATGTTGTTCCATTTTAAGTGTTTGTTTTTATATTTTAAATAAGCTATTCCTGCAAGTGGTAGTATGTGTTTTTTTTTTTTTCAACGATTGTATGTTTTTTAAAATTTTGTTTAATGATGTATTCTTATGAATATTAATGCTTTTTTAATATTATGTAATAAATATGAGAGTTTAATGATGTATCCTTATTATTAATGCTTTTTTAAATTTTATTTAATGTTTTTTAAGTGTTGTCATAAATATGAGAGTTTTTAAGATTATATAATATTGTGTATTAAAAAAATATGCGAAATTTTTATGCTTATGTCATATTATTTAAGTATTTTAATAATGTTTTCTAAAACATAATTATGTACTTTAATTAATATAAAATTTGTATTTAATTTTACATAATAATAAATTGATTGTAAAAATAAAATCATAGCAATTAGATTAAATAAATGAAGTAGAAATAATAAATGATAAAATAACAAACAGTAAAACACAAACTAAAAACAAAAAACAAGAATTAATGTGTAAATAAAAAAACTATTAAAAAATTTAAATTAAAAAAAAAAAAGGGAGAAGCACATCACGGGGCTACAGTGACGCTTGCATAGCGGGTCTCTGTAGCCCTGCTATGGAAAAACGCCACAATGTCGTGTGGGTTTGGCGTCTAATAAAGCATTACAGTTAAGAATTTTCTTATCATTTAAACAAATTTTTTAATCTAGAAAAACTCTTAAAATTTATTTATTTTTGAATTCCTTTACTAATCCTAAATTATGGTAGGGACATTCTACTAATTCCCATGTCTTTTGACCGAAAAAGACAACTTTTTGAATCTCTCCAAGCTTAGGCTCCCAATAATGCCATTTCCTCCCGCGTAAAAAAGCCAAAAAGATAGATAATCATGGAGGCTTAACGGGACCACCATTCTCACACAGAGTCTGAGACTGTTCCTTCAATCTCTGCAAAACAATTCATCCCTGTCGACTCTACTTTCCTCAAAGTCAAAATCCCTTTTCTATTTTCGCCATCTTCGTTTCCTTTCCAGATTTGTTGTGCAAACGTTTAGAACAGAGCAACATTGTAGGCCCTTTTAGTTTCTCTGTTTTTAGCTTTTCAATTCATCTTCATCCCAGGAAAAAGGATTGGAACTTTCTCTTTCTGGAATTTGGGATCTTGGTCGGATGGATGTGATGATGTTTAAGGCTCTCTGTTCGCCAGCATGGATTTCCTTTTGCTGCATTCTACTGGCAGCAGCTGTTGCAGGCTCAAAAAACCAAGGTTAGTGTTTGCAGTTCTGGATTTTAAGAACAATTTGTGTGTGAAAGTTGTTTGATTCTTTTAGTAAACTAGATGTTGAAATATTATTATTATTGTATATTTCTGCATTTATGATGAATGAATGTTTGAAACTGTTGAAAGAGAAATGCTGGAATTAGTAACATTTTTCCTATTTAGAACAGACGGATTTTCTTATCCAAAGTATGAAATACTTCCTTCTAGTCGTTCCACTAGAAGAGTACATGGTATAACTATTTATGAGTCACGAGGTATAACTTCAAAATTGATTTCTCTAATGGAACGGGAGAGTAACTCTTTTTCGGAAAACAGTATGAAATAGCTCAGTTTGGTAACAAATACTCTTTGGAGAAAACTATGCCTTTAACAGCAACCTGTTCAATGAGGAAGCCTAGAACTATTCAAACTAACAATCTTCTTTCTTGGATTCCTTTCTAAACATCCTTAAATCCTTCTTAAGCTTCAATGTTCATACAAAAGATTAAGGCCTGCATAGGCAGATATAACTGGGAAGACTGGTAGCAGTTGGAATTTTATTCGGACCGCCATCATTATGCCATAGAGAACTTGATGGCATTCTGTTTTTTTAACTGTGGAAACTTACCAGCACCTTTATAATGCTTTCCTTTCTGCACTATCTTCACAAGAATGATCTCATAGTGAAGACAAGAATTGAGCTGACAACCAGATCGACCGATTTGATAGATTTCGCGAAATATAGTTTAGCAATGTTGGAAAAAACAAATGATTTTTTGGTGCTTCATCGAATTAATAAATATGGCGGCCGCTTAATATTTTAGGCTGAAGGCAAAGTCAAACATGAAATCTGTAGCAAATACTCTGGTTGTCCTACTAAAAGAGTCATGTTTCTGATACTATTTAAGTAGGATGGACGGAGTAATAGATAGATGAACTTTACAAGAGTGCGTGGTGAAACTTGCAAAACAACCATAATTAGGTTATCAAACTGAGCAAATTCTTACAATGTACTTCAAATCCTAACCTTTGGTTTTGAGAGAATCATTCTAGATTAACTCTTATGTTTCATGGCCTCAATTTAGGTTATCAAACTGAGCAAATTCTTAAAATCTCACGTTGTTTTACTTTTAACATTGCAAATAATTTGAAACGCCCTAGTTTTGTTTATTTAATTCCATTTGAGAAACACAAGCTTTTGGCTGCATCTTGCTGCAGGTAACCCTGCAGATGATCTTGTTGAAATCATTAACAAGAACCGAACAGCGAATAGGTCAGCCAAGTTGAGCAACAGTCCCGGTCTAGGGTGCATCGCCTTGCAGTACGTGGAAGCATGCCAGGGAAACTGCACAAGCAACAATACCATCAACTGTCAGCCTCCAGTAGATGATTTCACAGAAGTTTTTGCTCCAAACTGTGGCGTGGAGCTACCAACATTCGTGGCGATATCCGGCTACACAATCGGCTGTCGCCACGAGTATCTCACGCCTTCAGAAGCCTTCTCACAAGTGCTGGTCCGGGACAAGAAATCCGTCTCCCTCATGGTGAATAAATCACACACTGAAGTGGGAGTTGGTGTGCTTGGAGCTCATAATAAGCACAAGGGTCCTTACTTTTGGTGCGTTTTGTTTAGCAACGGCGAAGCGAATTCATCGTTTGTTCTTGATGATCTTGGAAAAGGGATCAAGCAGAAGAAAGGATGTTACAGTGGAACCACTGATCCTTGCAGCAGAGGAACTAGAAAGCATGAAGCTTCATTTTTTATGAACAGTTGGACCATAGTATCAATTTATTTGCTTTTCTTTCAACAAATCCACTTGAACTTTTGATAAGGAAGTATCTTAAACTCAACGTAATTCATATTTTTTGCCACATTTTTGCTGAATGGAAATGCATTCCCCGGATGAAATTCTGGAAATCTTGAGGGATTTTTCTTCGGATTTGGATTGAAAAAATTTTCAATTCTTTAGAGAGTTCAAATTTGGACAATTTGTAAAATGTCAATTGGGGTTTTGGGCCTAGCCCGAGGTCAACAAACTTGCTTTGGACTGCCTGTGGCTTGTATTTGGGTCTATTTTGATTGCAAGCAAGAGCCAGCTTTTGGGTTTGAAAACGTCACGCCACATATATACTATATGGGCGTTTTATTCTTTTTATGTGGAATATGATATGTAGTTTTTTTTATGACAATTTATTATGCTTCCAACACGGTGTATACCTTGTACACGAGTCCCATACATTCGTGCATGGTTGCAAATTCCACGCCATATTCTTGTTCATTTATTCGTTCTGCGGCCCCATAACATGTGTTGTCTTGAACAAATGACTGAGCAATCCTTACATTGACCATCGTGCTTGTATCATGCGCATGCCGTGGCGTTGGGTGCTGACCAGCCCTGATACCCATTGTCACGACTCGAGGTTCATCTTCCACCGAAAGCTACCTTAAGGGGTTTGAAAACCCTAAACCATAAATACACCACACGGAAGTTTTATTATATTCATATGAGATATGTGGTCTCTCATCATAACATAACAGAGGGAGTATTTATTAAGAAAATATATCATAAATCACATAAATAGTATACCATCATCAATTTAGAAAATATCATCGTTTATGTTATTTTAAGACAAAATGCATATAGTTTTATTTATAAAAAATGAAGTTAATATTTTAAAAAGAGCCCAAATGTGAAAGGAAAAAAAAAAAGAAGAAGGAAAAAGAAATAGCTAGCTTCATGAACCAGAAAGAATAAAGAGATTCATAATAGGATAAAGGGGAGAAAGTGTTACTGCGATGGGATTGGGATCCTTGTGGTCACACAGGCGGAACAGAAAAAGGTAAGTCTCGAATTTTCCCTTTATTACACATTCTACTACTTTCTTTTCTAAGTAGTTAGGAAATGGAATAAATAGGATACGACCATGATTTCAACGGCTGCTTTTTTAACTATTGTAGGACGGCTAATACCTTCCCCGATAAGAAGCCAAACCCAAAAAGAAAACGAAACAGTACGAAAATGGAAAAATTATTTAGTGTATTCGCTGCATTATTTAAGATTTTGTAGTTAGATATAATAAGGGAATAAGTGATATTTTCTTGGAAGAGTGATGAATGTGTAGGGGTCAGAAACAAAAATAAGTTTTAGTTGTTATTTTACTATTGACTGGCTGCACTATTTTAAAGGATATATGAGATGCATTCAATAATTTTCCAGTATAATTGACAAAAAACTTCAATAGCCGATTTGTGAACAAAATGGCAGCAGTTTAGTTCAAAAGCAGGGACTTAAGAAAAACTTCTGAGTCAATGGAAGATCTACATGTTTGATAGAGAATGTTGGCTGTTTTTAGAGTATAAATTTTTGGTCAAAAATACGTCTAAAATAGCGGTAGCGGATTGCTATCCCAAACCCCTTTATAATCTAATCTTAAATGAGGGCATGTAAATTATTATAAAAAAAGACCTCAAAGTTTGTCTAAATTACTAAACAGATCCTTCTTGCTGGGTTTGTTTGATAATTTTTAAAATCTCATAAATTGTTTAGTAGTTTAAGAAAATTTTAGGGGGATTTTTGCAATTTACCATACTTGTGATGATAAAAATAAAATACAAGTATAATGCGTGCAGTTCAAGTAAGTAACAAGTAACAAAACTTCACTTGTTAGTAAAGACAACATTGGAGTTCAAAAGATTGGAATATTACTTTTCCAACATTTTTACCTTTTTCTGATTTTGACTCTCCATATAGTAAATACTAGTATAATGAAAAAGAACAAAGGAAGGATATACTAATTAATCAAACACAAAATATTATTTATATGTATATATATAAAAGTATAAAGGAATAGCTCATGTATATCCTTGATCTTAATATTCGATACCTTAAAACTAGTCAAGCTACTATTATATTGATCTTCGTGAGAAGTGTGTGTGAAGTAATCTATTAGTATTTATTAGTTAAGGTGGGCTCAGAAAAGTCTTTTAGGAGCCTGTTTGAGGCCATAGAGCGCTTTCTAGAGACGACATACTTTGTTTGGTGGATGATCATAGCCAGGAGGAGGTTGCATATAAATTTCCTCAGAAAGGTAGCCATTAATAAAAAGAAAGGAATTTTTTTACATCCATTTGAAAGAGATCTCAGCGACGAACAGCAGCAACTACAAATAATGGTTGTACAGATGTGATGCGGGCTACAGAGGCAAATGTCTCCTTATAATCAATACCATATTTCTGAGTAAAACCCTTGGCTCCCAAACAAGTTTTGTAGCGCTTAACTGAGCCATACTCTTTCCGTCCCATATAAGGAGTTGTGTTTTGAGTTGTATTTTATGATTCAAAAATAATTGTAACCCTAAATTTCTTGAATGAAATAGAGAGAATAATATTAATTATAGGATACTATTTCTATTCCATTAGAAGAACCTTATTGTTATACTTGTTTTTCTTACTTTTAAGTTATATCTATACTAGTAATATGATTCACCATTAATTTGCACTGTAAAATAATTGTATAAGTGAATTTTGTGACAAATTATATATATTTTTTAATATTGCACTCTTTTAAAATCATTTAAAAGTGTGTGTATATATATATATATTAGAACTTGGATATTTCGAATATAATTTTATAATGATGTAAGTTGAGTAAAATAGAAGCAATAGGGTGAAAGAAAAAAAGGCCAACATTAGTATTTATGCCAATATGAGAAGGTGGGATCCATGTTTTTAGGACTTAGAAGAGAGGGTTAGAACTTGAAATGTTTGAAGTTTTTATTTATTTAATTTTGGGGAATGTTTCCAAGGTACTTGTTGGGGATGGATGAATGAGCCACATGCAGATTATACAGATAACCAAACAATCACCATCACTATCACCCCAACTATTATATTAATTTCTAATCATGTGGGGGCCATCTTATTAATATCATGATTCATGACCACTTCAGTATCATCACACATGAAACCCCTAAATCTTAAACCTGGTGGCTGGAATGTGGATATTATTATTTTACACACATAAAATTGCAAAATATCATACAAAAGTAACTAATGTGATATCGCATGATAGTTATACTCAACAATTTGCCGTGTAAATACCACATAAATAGTTAGCCAGTATAAAAAAATCACTATGAATTTTCAATGCGAGTATCGTAAAATGAATGAATGGGTGAATCTTGTGTTTAGTAAGAGAATGGGTGCTTAGGCTCTGTCCTAATTAGGGGTGATAACGAGCCGAGTCGAGCTAAGTTTTGATGTGTTCATTTATTATTTATTTATTTATCGAGCTTAAAATCTTGCACGTGTTCGTTTATTTATTAATCGAGTCGAGCCGAGCTTGTTCGTGAACATTTGTGTGCATTCTTTCTCGCATTAACTAGCAAAAAATTGTAATTTTTAGTTAATTTAATATATTATATCAACTTACATAAAAATCAAAATTCAATTTAAACTCATATATTGATATCTATGTCCATATAAATATATATAAAAATTCAATTATTTGTATTATTTAAAATTTAATGTTTTATATACTTATTTTATTTATATTATACAGTTAATATTTTAATCGAACATGTTCGCGAACGTTATCCAGCTTTTAACACATTGTTCGTGTTCGTTTATTATCGAGCCTAAAAATTGTGTTCGCGATCATTTTTATCGAATCGATCTCGAGCTTATTCATGTTCGTTATCAACCCTAGTCCTAGTTAATACTAAGAACCAACACAACACATAGTACTACTCCATTTGGTTTTGGTTTTGTTGTTCACTTTGGAGTTTGGGGGAGTTGGAGAACAAAACACATTGATAAGAGTAAACACCATCTTATCTATTACATTCTTGTCCCTCCCTATGACGTTACCACTTTTGATTTCATTTCTTCCAACCCATGCCCCAGCTATAACTATCCCATCCATATTCTTAATAGTTGTTAAACTAATATAATTTTTCAATTATCTAATACTCCTTTTGGATCCAATCCTACCGAAGGAATCATGTTTTAAAAAATATTTTTAACCATATATGACAAATTCGCTATTCTAAATGTTATACTTTCAAACTCGTAAAAAATAGTATATTTCAAAACAATATTTGGGTATTTATATTATACCAATAAACCCACCTAGAAATTGGTTTCGGCAGCATCCTTGAAGCCATCTATATACATTAAATGCACCATTTCTTTATCATTTTTCCACTCGCAATTTTAAAGAATGCCAGCGCAGAACAAGCCAGACCTTCTGCATAAATATATTTTAGTCCCTCAAACTCAGGCACAAAAATTAATTCATCATTAACCCAAAAGAAAATTGAAATAAAGACCATCAAAATTTTGTTTGAATCACTTAGGAAGATAGTTGAAATTGAAGCCAGTGACCCTTCGTACCTAAACATTCTTTGACCTCCCAAAAAGGGCAAAAAGAGGCAAAATCTTACACTACAAAACATAGTCAGCATCAACTGGATTGGATTGAATGGTTTGTTTTCAGGTTCAGTTTTGGTTAAACTAACTATACAAAAAAGGCTTATCTATCAAACTTTCACCAAAATACATTCAATTTTATCTTCTATTTTTTTTTTTTTAAAGAAATCAAACATCATCTGATGACCTTACCATTCAATACATCATCTGACTGACTCGTTCCTACCTATTCAATTCGATGAACCTAAACTTCAAAAAGTCCTGTTTTAATACTCCATTACCACTAATTACAAAGAACAAACACGTGTATAGTGATCAAAAAGCAATTGATTCAATTCATCAAAAATACATATACCAATCCCATATCATTTTACACTTGATCATCAAGAAATTGAAAAAAAAAAAAAAAAGAATCAAAAAAAAGAAGAGAAAAATCATCAAGTAATTTCATATTACTACCAAATGTGTAACCTAGCTTCCTAGAATCACTCCACTGATTATGCCCCCCAAAAAAAACACCCACAACCGTGTGGATTTGAAAAAGGAAATGAAAATGATTACTGTTTTAATTTGACAGTTAATCCACCACACAAAAAAGAAAAGAAAAAAAAAAATCAAAGAACTCCGTCGTTTCAATTTCATCATTACTATCTACACGGTTTCCATATTTTGCTAAATCCAATTCCGAAAAAAGGGAAAATGAGATGAGAAATATAGTGGATTCAGCAATATATGGGAAAAAGAAAAATTACTCGCTGTTTAAAGACGATATTGTCCTCCATGCGATATCGAATTTACAAAATCAAACCGGCGATAGCCACCGAAAAAATTCGCTTATCTCCTCCCCTTGTCGACTGGCATCCAAGTCGTCGATGGGGACGACCACTTCGCTCCGGCGACTGCTCCCGGCGAAGAACCGCCCGGAGCTTCGAAACGACATCGTTCTAGACGAAAACGAACTCAGCCTGTCCACGTAATCTCTCAGCCACCAGCTCCGGTTCCCAGCGACATCCGCTGCTAAATTCTCCCCCGGCGGCCCTGTCACAGGAATGTTGACCGAATCCTTATCTACAGAGGTGCAGTCGGAGATGCCTCTCTGATGTAGCGAACCTACCAGAACTTCGCATGCATCGTCGTCAACGATGTAGTCGAAATTGCCCACCGAATATGACCGCCGATCGTCTCCGCTATCACGGCGCCGACTTACGCTTCCTATTTCGACGCGGAAGCTGCCGGTTCTACTGATGCTATCTCCGTTGGTATCGTCCTGATTGTTTTCGACGGAAAGGATTTTGTTCAATATGTCGCGATCGGTTGGATTTACGGTGGAACGGCAAAGCGGACACGTCAAATTCGACGAAAGCCAAGTGCCAATGCACGCGGCGTGAAAGGCGTGACAACAGAGCGGCAAAAGTCTCAACTGGTCTTGCGGCTCGAACTTGGAGAGACAAACCGCACAATCCCCGCCGGTAAAGTTCCCGTTGATGGAACCGAAAGTGAAGAGCGGCAGCGATTCGAGAACGCTAATGTTCGCGACGCGGTGATCGTCCAACCAGCCGGAAGCGCGAAAATTAGGCAGAACGACGTCGTCCGCCGCCGAAGAGGCAGAGGAGAAGGTGCGAAAGCTACCGCGGCACCTACGGGAGATGAAGCGGAGGAGGAGGTAAATAGTAGCGGAGACGATGATGGCGGAGGCAATAACGATAATGACTATAATAATGGAGGTGGAAGGCGAGGGGGAAGGCGACGACGACGAGTCGCTCATGACGGCGGTGGGAGTGCTGGAGCTGCCGTATTGCGGTTGAGTGATAATGATGGTGGTGGGAGTAGTAGTGGATGCCGCGCTGCCGTAAAAAGGCGCCGGAGGTGGTGGCGGTGGGCGAGGGTTTAGAAAAGACATTTTTTCTGTTTTTATATTTTTTTTGGTGGGGGTAAATATTTAATTGAGTGGGGGGTGGGGAAAAATGAGTATTTATGAGGGAAGAAGAAGAAGTGTGTGTGTTTGTGTGTGAGAGATATTAATGGCAGCGGGTTTGGCGAATGGTGAGTGAGAGAGAGTTTCTAAAATGGAACACGTGAGCGGCACGTGGATGGGAGGGAGAGAATTTTTTTGTTTTTTATTATTATTATTTTTTAATAGAGAAGTTAGTTTAGAATTTGGAAGTGAGAGCTGAGAAAAAATAAAACTAGAAGAAGAAGAAGAGTTTAGAACGAAATGGCTTGGTTGGTTGGGTGTAAAGATTTGAAACTTTTTGGGTTCATTTTTTAATTATTTATAAATCATCACTATTAGCCAAGACTCTTCAGATCAATTTGCAATTTAAATAGGTAGAAACGAATAGAAATATAAATTGAACTCCGACTTCTATGTATCACAATTGATGGGTATTAAATTGTTCTTAGATTTTTTTGGGTTGGTTGTGTAATTTTTAGTTTTGCTGTGTGGAGTGGAGGTGCTGAGGAGAAGGGAAGAAGGATTGAATGCAGGAGTGTACGAGGAGAGCATGGAACAATATTTACGCAGAGGAGAGCGGTGGCGACCGGTGTGCAATTACTGCTATGACAAAATTAGGCTATTCTTAAATGGCTTGTGCTGTGATAGTGTGACGTGGGCTAATGCCTATGTCTTGAGGCGATCTTCGTCGCCCCAAGAAAAGATCACATGTTCAACTTATTTTAGCATATAAAAAGATTTTATTTCAATAAAATAATATAATTTTAATATTTGAACGTAATATGATAGAATACCTTGAATATGTGATCGTTCCCGTGGGCGGAGAATTGAGGAGGGAAGAGAAGGTCCCAACTTTTATTATTGCAAAATGCAAATGAAAGATTTTCATTTATTTGAGGGGTGCAGAGTTGGGTGAGTTTCATAATTCATTGGATTGTTCTACTTCTCAGGTAACCTGTTCATGTTCAGTCAGTCAAGTAGTCAACTAAAACATTGGATTGGATTGGATTGGATTATAAGCAGTTATTCTGGTTCAACAAAAATGCTAATCAGATTCGTCTCTCTTGTTGGAGTTTTGTTCCTTGGATGTTTGCTTCTTTTCTTTCCAAATCCCAGTTCCAATGTACATTAGTTAACACTAGAGGCCAGGCGACATTTAACATATCACCCATTCATTTTATTGTTCTTATATTGGTGGTCGAAAATATTTTTTTTAAAAAAAGTGAAAATACGTAATTTTTTATAAAAAACAGAATAAGACACAATAATTTAGATAGATGATCTGAACTAAGTTAGTGCTATATCATCTTAGTTCACCTGTTTAACATACAGAAACAATCTCTCATAAAGTTATAAGGTAAGATAATTGCGCACATCAAGTGTTTTTTGATAATATGTACATCAAGTCTTAAGTTGGGAGTTTCTACCCACTTGAATTTTTTATTTACGGTTTCCTTTCTGAAAGTAAAGAAATTAAACGAACAACTAAATTGTAGCAATCACGTTTCATTAGAGGTGTCACACTGTTTTTTTACCTGTGTCACTATTTTTTAAGTATTAATTTTTTTATGAACAAGTATAATTATATTAAGGTACGACAACTGAAAATAAAAAATACTATTGAAACAAAAGATAATAATTATAGGGATAAAAGATTCTATTTTTCTATTAAAGAATAGAAGAGTAAAATTATGATGTACCTTTTGGAGGTATGGGTAGAAATTAAAAGGCCAAATGAATGCAGTCATAGTCGATTATTGCATCAACTTTTTTGGTCAAAGCTCTTTGGGTTCATTTAGTTGTGGTCAAGCTCAAACGTTTTATTTTAGGTACCATTTATTTATTTGTTTATATAAAAAATACGGAGTTTGTGGCAAATTTACAGCCGGCACCGCTGCAGCTGCAATCAATCCGGCAGCACAAATGCCGTTGATCTTAAACTTCAATCCGCAGGTTTTAATTAATTAATTCTTTTTATGGATGCCCTCTACGTAAATATTCTACATGATAAAATTTTTAGAATAATATAAAATAAATTATTATTTATTATTTTTCCTTGTCCACTAAAAGAGAGTGATACAACTATTATCAAATACCGAAGCACAAAATAAAAATCAAAATACAATTAATTATATGAGATGGATAGAGTTTTTTTTTTTTTTTTAAAAGGCAAAATATAGTATTCCCTCTTGTCCATTAGAAGAGTTTGCTTTGTAATATTGTTTTTAATATTATAAAGTAGACTTTTTAATGAACATATGGAGTAATTATTATTATTTTCAAACATAGCAATATAATATGTAAGATACATCTTTTTTTAAATTAAGAGCAGCAATGGTTACCCTTTGATTAAAAACTTAAAGAAAGTACAAAGAGGGAGGTAAAAACTCTAATAAAATTTTAGAAATAAAGAAACATAACTATTTTGAGCGTTTTGATCCTCCAGCTAATGTTGTGTAGTCCCTCCGCGAAAGTGGTTGGATTTGGATGGTTTTTTCAGATAATGATTGATTTTTCTGTCTTCTTAATTTTTTTTGAGATCACTAGCATGAATTTTTCCTCATCTCCTATGTACGTAAGATGCATCTATTTAAACTATATTACTCTCACCATTTCACTAGAAGAATCCGCTTTTAGAATTTTTTTTTTCTAATAGAAAAGTCTACTTTAAAATACTTTTACTCTTACCCCTTTACTAATATAATAATGTATAGTTCATAATTTAACTCACATTTAAAAATATAAATATAAATGAGATAAATTGTGGCAAATTAGTTATTTTATATGTGGTGCTTTGAAATCATATACTCTCTTTTTTCTTTTTCTTTTTCGAATTCAATATCATTACTCTCTTTATTTCACTAGAATAGTCTATTTTCAGACTTGTACAACTTTTTATATATAGATGACAAGGTACAACACATAAAATAGCTAATTTGACACAATTATTTTCATTTATATCCTGACTTTTGAGTGTGGATTAAATATGGGTCATACATAATTATATTAATAAGAATAACATGAGTAAAAAAAAAAAAGAAATATACGGTTCTAATAAAACAAAAAATATTTTTGAAAATAGTTGATTGTTCTAATGGAACACGGAGTAAGTATTAACTATGTTATAGAATCAAATCACTATCTTTGAACATTTTGCTCATCCTGCTACAAACACCATAATCCATAGTATCAACACAAGTAATGATACATAACTCAATTAATCTCCTCAATTTTCTCATTGCAAGTAAGGTGTCATGCATTCATTGGCTGCACTTTTATAAAATAATTATTAATACTACATTTTTTGACCAATGAATGCATAACACCTCTATAAACATATCATACAAGAACATACATTTTTAACGCGCGAGTAATTTCTTTGTGTGTTCAAGTAAATTGGATTTCCCTAAAATAGTTTCAGATATTGTAATTTTTTTAAAAATAAAAATAAATTTTTTTTTATTACTGGATAGAGTAATGATAGACTTAGTAACAAATCATAGCAACTTTTTGATAACAATTCATGTAACATGTATTCATTGATCAGTTATGCGATATTAATAAAAATGTAACCAATGAATGCATGTCACAAGATATGTTATCAAAAGGTTGCTATGATTTGTTCTTGAGTATATCATTACTCGGATGAGTTGGAGTTAGAAATCGTTTAACAATAATGGATAGAAAACCAATAAATAACAAATACAACCGATTAGAAAAGATTTGATCAGATAATAATCATATCTGAACTACAATTGCAAACTGTAAATCAATACATAATATAGATATAAATATAGTAAAAATATAAAAATTACAATTACACTAACACTTACACTAAACAAATCTCGTATCAACATTCACAAATCTGACACAAATTAACTAAAGAAGATTAGAGTTAACTTTTCATACATGCCTACATCTCGAAGTTCCAAGCCCACTTTTCCTTTATTTACTCTCCCACATTTCCTTACATATGAAAGATTTTACTGGTTTCAAAAAAAAAAAAAAAAAAAAAAAAAGAAGAAAGGAAAAAGAAAGAATGAGAATGATTTTACAACTATTTTCAGAGTTTCCTCAAACTTTCCATTCAACACTCCAATTTTACCTAATTCTATCATCTATTCACATTGTTGTACATTTCTACGAGTAATTTTTTTTGGAATCAGGATCACAATTTTATCCTTTTTCATGCTTAACATTAATATTTACTTTACTAACATCAATATTTACTTTTCCATAGCTTCCTATTTTTTTTCTCTTTTTTTTTAATTTTTATTTTTATAACAAAAAGAAGTTCTTTAATTAAAAACGAAATTAATATTACTGCGGAAAAAGTGGGGTGGCTATATAGTACTGTATATATCTAGCCTAGGTAGATAAATATTAATTATAGGGTAGATCAGCTGCATTATTAATATATTATGCTACCAAATTAATTAATTATGGGAACCCCAAACAATAAATAGAAAGAAACAACAATTAATGTTGACTTGGTGTCACTTTTGAAAAGTAGATATGGATGATCAAAGCTCAAAGGGATAAATACGCAACACCGACAGCAAATTAAGCCTTGATTCTTTGCCTAAAGTTTCAGCCATTCTTTCTTTCTTTCTGCGTTTTTACCATATTTCTACGTAACAAGCATAATTTCAGTGGCGGAGCCAGACCTTTAATGTATGGTGGAACAGCATACTGAATCTTTACTGTTTACTAATTTTTTTCTTAATTTTGATGGGACAAATTTGGGTATTTTGTAAATTTTATACAGCATCGGGTAGTGGCATAGTCAGGAAAAAAAAAATGAAAAAAAGGGGGTCTAATACTTGAAAAAAATTCCAACACAAATAAATAAAAATATTTAACATATAAATGTATAAATATATATAGGGTGAGGTGGGAGTTGGAGGGCTCTACCTATGCCTTTGGTATCGGGATATTTGCAGAAAAATTGAGGTGGGGCAATTGGGCAAAAGGTGCCTGCGACTCTACATAATTCCATATATACATATCTTACCTGAAATTAAAAAAATTTAGATGTGAGACCCTATAAACTTTTAACTTATAAAATCACCTTTAGAATAATTAGAGGTATTTATAAAAATATTTTCTTGCAACTATTTATTAAATTATAGATTTTCTTTAAAAAGAATTTTATACAAAACAATTTTCTAAGAAAATTTTATAAAAGTTGTATAACATTTTCTTTAAAGAATTTTCTTACTATGATTTCAATTTTAATTTATGTGTTTAGATTTGAGTAATTTTGATTTTTGATTTCATGATATGTTATTTGTTTAAGGATGTTATTGTTTAGGAATTTATGGAATTTTTAGAAATAAGAAATAGAAAATAAGAAAATAAATGAAAATTAGAAAATTTAAGGGTCAATCGGTTTTACCTAATCCCGGATAGGGTAAAACCGATTGCACCGCTGTGAACAGTAAAAATGGAAAGTTCTAACCGCCTACGAGTGGTTTTACCCGATCGAAGAATGGGTAAAACCGACCCAGTCCTCCAATTGGGTAAAACCGATTGGGGGATAAGGATGAAAACATTTGATCAGTTTTACCCGATCACTAAGCGAGTAAAACCGATTGTAGCGGGTAAAACTGTTTGCCTGATCAGGTAAAATCGATCGGCAGTCTGAGATGAAAAAAATAAAATTTCTCCAAGTTTCAAAGTCAGGCTACGAACCTAGGGGGTCTAGGTACCCCTAGGCATTGTCCTTATACGACTCAAGGGGCCTATAAATACCCCTTGATCGTTCCTAAGCGCAGGTAATTCACAAATGAATTCAAAGATTAGAGAAATCTCAAGTTAGTGAAATAGAAAAGTTAGGAAGAAAAGGGAGAAAGGAAGAAATTGCTGCATGGAATTGATCTGGAAATTCAAAGGTTGTGATCTAGGAAGACTCGGGAATAAAAAAGTAAACGATTTTTAGTTACTATAATGTTAAATCTTGAAGTTATAACACAAAAAGAAGGAATTAGTCAAGTTTTGAAGTTTTCTTTATAATTTGATTAATTCTTGGATTTTGAACGTTGAAAGTGAATTATGAAATGTTAGATGTGCTATAGGAGTATGGTAGAAATGATTGTTGGCAAAAGAAACCTAAGAAAAACAAGTTTCGTACACACTTTTAGCCAAAACCTGAACCCAAAGGTTGAAGAAAGATTTTTTGGCATGGATCGGTTTTAACCGATTGAGGAGCGGGTAAAACCAATCATCCATACTCAAGAAAATCGGGTAAAACTATTTGCTAAACGGGTAAAATCATTCCGATTGATTTTTACTAACTTCGGAAAGGGTAAAACCGATCCACCATTTTCTGGAAATAATTGGAGCGGTTTTAACCGATCTCCAATCGGTTAAAACTGGTCCAATATTGGAAAATTAAGTTTTTCCTAATTTTAATTCTTTTGTTTATTTCTTTATAAATCTTTTTATGAATCTTTTCTAAAATTACTTTAAAGGAGTTTTAAGCCATATTTTCTTAAGTCAATAATTATTATAATTTTTGTTCATTTATTGATTATTTCCAAAGTTTAATTAGAAATAGAGTTTAAAAGTTATAAACTCCTTTTTAAAGAAACATAAGTAAAATAGTTTTACGGCAAAAAATTTATATTCTCTTTAAGATATTTCCTTATTTACTTTCAAAAGAAATGAAAATAATTTCAAATACTTATTAATTATTTTACGCTCTTAGCTAAGTAGTTTTACGCCCTTATTTCATTAATTTCTAGAATCCATAAGAAGTTTAAAGAATCTTAGGATTCTATTAGTTAGAAATAAGTACTGAATCTCCGAAATATGAAATATATGCAGATCGGATAATTAGGACGTGAGCTAGTATCTTCGGAATGAGGTGAGTTTATCATTGAAAATGGATACCGTTTTAATGCAATTAATAATTGAGTATGCATTGAACTATATTGTGTGACATGTTTTAAACGCTTTTGAAAAATGTTTGAAATGCTTTTAATTTTGAACTGCCATTTGTGTTTACTTACCAGCTGGAATGCATATGTACTTGTTATGCTTCAGTTGTACTTTCTTTGTGCACTGAATCTATTATATGAACATGAGTTGTGTCGGATCCATAATGTTGATACGATTTGATCCCACGAGCAAGCATAGGGCTTGGTCGTCTGGATCATCTGCGTTCCTGATTTCGAAATCAGTCCCGACCACAGGGGCCCATATATGCCTCTGTATATGTTTGGGAGTTGGCTGACGATATGATGTTGAATATGATTATGAGTATGAATATGAATATGATTAAGCCCGCGAGGAGAACTGGCTAGTTCGTTTATTGTTCATATAGAACTTTAGCGACTGCCATTCATTCTCAATATATGTCTATGAATTCTGCATAAGTCATGAACACTATATGTTAGGATTTTCCTGAATTATATGCATAGGTAATTTTTTTACAACTTGTTAAATGTTTGCAAAAACGATGAACTCTCACTGGGCAAGGTCTCATTCCATTTTCCTGTATTGTTTTCTGTTTTCAAAATAAATTGTTACATATCTTTGGTTCGAAGATGATTATGCTCACTAAGACAACCTAAAGTGCTGAAATTTGGGATACAGCTAGAAGGCGGAATGGCTATAGATAGACTCCTACTCTAATAAATCATGTACTTTAGGACCGTGTAAGTTTTATTGTATTATAATAAAAGGGAAAAATTACTATTATGTTCTGTATATTCTGAGTCCTGGTGCGAAGCAGGCAGGCATCCGGTGAAGCTGAATCTGGGGTGTCACATTAGGTATCAATTTTCATATCATTGTTACTTCTAAAATTAAAAAAATTTCTGCCAAAAGTATACAACAACAACAATTAAATACGCAAGATCAATCACATGAATCATATCTTGTCACCGATATCTCTGCAACAAATTTGCAGATTAATTAATTATAAACAACATATGATCATACATTATCAAGAATACAAAAAAAAAAAAAAAAAAAAAAGGAATCTTCGGGATAATAATTTTACAAGTATCAAGTTGACATACATATGCTGTTTTTGTTCAAATCGGTGAATGGAACAGCTTCTTGTAAAGCATGCATAGTTGTTCAAATTAATAATGAAATGAAACCACAGAATTTGCTGACCCTAAAAATACGGCCTCAAGAACACAATATTAATTAATTAATTAATTAAACACCCACAACTCTGCATTATCTTCAAATTTCAAAGAGTGATTCAGAAATAAACCCATTTTTAATCAAATTGTCAGCGCATGCATTATATTATTTTCTTTTAGTTTAACTTAGAGTACTCTGATAATGTAGCCATCATTAATGCATAACAACGATGGATCATTAGTTATCACGATCCAACTCATTGATTTGTGACATTGTTGGAGAAGCATTAGATTAAACTTAATAACTTTTTGCCCCGATGGGAGGACCTTGTAACCCCGAGGCCATGAGTTCAATTCTTGGGGATGCAAGGGGTGTTTAAAAAAAGAAAAACTTTTTGCCCATGTGTTTTTTGGTTGGTTTCGACTTGGATTTCGAACCCTAATTTTGGTTTTTGTTTTAAAAAAGTAATGATACTCGTAACTACTTTTTTCTTAATTAATGATGTGATATTCACTCATTGGGCGATAATGTGACCGATTGCATTACTTTTGACGAGAAATGGTAATTATTTAGCTATGAATTTTTGTAATTACGACTGTCATTATTCTTTGAGAAATACAATATATTTTTCGCTTTTCCTTTACATCACGCGTCATTCATTGTGAAATGGCACTTTTATCCCTCCAAAATACTGCGGACTTCAACAAAACTAGCTAGAAGCAATAATGTCATAATTTCACGATAATTACTAGTAATCCGTGGATAATATATTTTGAATATTAAGGAGGCAAGATCAAAACTAATCAGGACAAAAAAGTTATTCAGATGGTTAATTTTTGTGACCGGAGCTCTACTCTTTCTATACTTGCTTCGTTTTATTGAAAGAGTCAATTCTGTAATAATGGTTTAATATTACACAGTAAACTGTTCTAATGGAAAGATGAATGTATATATGACTGCAAGAAAACAGCATGCGCCCAGACAAGGGAACAGATACAAATACTAATACTATGTTTCACTCACTTTCATCATAGTAATCATGTTGCTTGGCTCATACTCTTGCAGAGACCTCTAACTTCGCATGCATATTTATATAATGCGTATTTGAATTTATTTCAAAATAGCCATGACTCTTATAATATTACTATGATAAATGAACCTGGCCAGGATGACAACATTCACGAAGCAAAACAATCACTTATTGTGTTTTTTCTCGTATCTGCAGATGTTGTAACCCAAAATTTTATTGGGTGAATTGCATTGACGTAGCTCTCCCGAGATTTGGTCAAATTATAAATATGTTTTTGAAGTTTTGGAAACAACAAATACCTTCTTATAATTTGATCGTAATCACAAAATCGATCTTTGTTTATTATGTCTAAGAACGAACTCAAATTTTATTTACTGAGATTCAGGATCTAATCGATAAAAATTCAGTTTAAGCTTATTTATTTGATAAATAAACGAATATGAACAAAATTCTAGACTCAGTTATTTATTTAATAAACGACCGTAGTTTGAACGCTCTAAATCTCGGCGCGGTTCACCTCAATATCACCATTACAGTTAGTGAAAAGATAAACACAAAACAAAACTATTTTGAATAGTTCAAGGATGTATTTGTAATTTTCAGAACTATAAGGACTTATTTATAATTTAACTAATATTAGAGAAGGTAAATGTAATTCGCTCATTTTGTTTTGGTGCAATTTTTTTTTTTTGAAAGAGAAATGTCAGTTGGATGACAAGATTTGCACATCATGCCTAATGGTACAACTACCACAACACCATACAAGTACGTTTTGAGAGAAGCAATTTACAAAAGCTTAGGTTAAGTTCGTTTTCATATTTTCAAAAATGTGATAGATACTCATTTCAATTAATTATTCACAATTTTTATAATAATTTATGTGGCAAGCGTTCGTTGACTATATTTTTGTTAAATAACTTTTAATATAACATTATCGACCAATATTTAATGCATACCACTTTAGTTGTAATAAAAAGTTGTGATAAATTAGTTGAGACGAGAATCATTCCTCTTTACGAAAACATGTCTTTAGAGTTTTAAATTTAACACTAATTCCTCATTATTCCAAAGCACTTTTTTATATATATATATTAAAAAAATTCGACTACATCATATTATATTTTTAATATACCTTTTATATTTCAAAATCATTTTGTTTTGAAAACATTTTAAAACGAATAGGGGCTTATCCACTTGTCACATAATTCCTTCGAACCAACAAAAGAACGATCCGTGATACAATTTGTGGTAAATTTTTGAACAGTAAGAAAATGTGTAAATAATACACCAAAGAGGAAGAGAGAATAATTGAACAAAAGGTGGAAATTGATTGATCCCTCCCTGCCCACATTATTAATTACAGGAATGGCCAATGGGGGGGGGGGGGGGGGGGGGGGGGGGGGGGCGCATTGCTTTTATGGGCAACGATTCAAACATAACTTTCAAAATTGGAAACGCAAAAGTGAAATCGATTTGGGTGTTAGACCAAAATTGAGATGATCAAATATACAATCTTATAAAAAATTTGCACATATAAAATTACAGACATTATAAAATAAGACTAAAATGAATGGAAGCTTGGACCGATATAGTATTTTGATATCGTAAAATGTTACCATCTAGGTCCAGATTCTACAAACTATAGACTCAACTCATTCCACGACTTGGTCAATTTTTAATGAAATTATTTCACTTTTATTTTCTCCCTTTCCATTTACTGTACTGTTTTAAAGCCGAAAAAGGGGTTGCTACATTATTGCAACAGTTGGTGATTTATTATGGTAGATGTTATTTGGAGCGTGCAGAGAAATTCAAGTGATGAAAGCTTGTGAGAAGTGACCTAATCAACTTATATACAATTCAAGTTTCCACCGAAAAAGTGATAAAAACTCGTAAAAAATTACACATCAACTTATATACAATTCGAGTTTTCACCGAAAGAGCAGTATTGGTAATACTTTCTGTCACGACAAGTTAAACGTGCGCAATTTGCAATTACTCCAGTAAGAAACTAGCAACGAAAAGCAAAAGAAGATCTACTGAGCATTCAGCCCAAAAGGGTCAGTACAATTTGAGCTATCTCGGTCCTGCGTTTAGCGAAAACTGTCTTTGCGTTTAACACCACCGTATTACATTTATGTTTATAAGGATATTTCAGTGTTTGGGGCAGAAGAAGGATGGGTAACATCCTCACACACATTGCATCTGCAGAGCGGGCATACCCTAAGAAACCACAAAAGAAGAGATTATTCGGTGCATCTGTTCTAATAATTTTCCCCACAAAAGACAACAGGAAACATCATATCACGTTCCATTAGCATTTAGCAATATACTATGTGTGACTGCAGAGAATGTGAGATTATATATATATATATATATATATATATATATTTATTTATATATATATATATTTATTTATATATATATATATATTTATTTATTTACCTGTTTATCTCTTTAAGCCATTTGTCAATACAAGATATGTGGTATTCATGTCTGCAAGGAAGGACCCTTAATTTGTCTCCTTCCTCGTATTCCGCTAAACAAATGTAGCACCTGCAGGTCATATCGACATTCGTTTTCAGAATGCTAACAGAAAAACTAGAGCCACAAAAAAAGAGGAAAACCGGTGCATGGAGGCTCCCGCATGTGTGGGTCCAAGGAAGAAGCCGAGCCACTAAGGCCTAATGCACGCAGCCTTACCTTATATCTGTTTCTGCCCCTGGAACCCGTAACCTCATATGCAAGTATGCTTGATATTTGTTAAGTGCAGATTGAGATAGTGATACAGTGCACTGTGCAAAAACTGTGTGAGAGACAAACGTAAATATTATGAACCTTCCTCCTCATGTAGGGAATCAGGACAGACACACATTCAATACAACCAAAGACAAATGGAAATCTGCAAAAGAAAGGCTACAAGAGCATAAATGTTCCCCCCCCCCCCCCCCCCCCCCCCCCCCCCCCCTCTCTCTCTCTTGTCCACAGTATCTCACTAGAAAGTTACAATACCTAAATACCATAGTTGTTTTAAGGTAATTCCATTGAAAAGCAACAAGTGCATCATCATATCAACCTATGTCTTAATTGGTCAAAGAAGTGCATTTGTAAGTTCACATTATTGATATACACGCAGTGCCCATACACGTCAAACTTGCACAAATCAAGTCATCTATTCAATAACTTAAGCAAACTTACTGTGGTAAATCACTTGGACTGCTTGCAGTGTTGTCTAACATTTTGAAACTCTTGAGAGGAAACGAGTCCACAACTGACTCCGGTGCTGGCAGTGTAAGCACTGATAGGGAGAATGACAGTGGTTGCTGATGAATCTCATCCAACACCTGGATGTCATGCGAAAATGGTCATATAGGATGAGAGTTATTTCAGAAGAAAATTGCAGCACCTTATTTCAAATATTTTCTTTGACAGACTAGAGATTGCGAGTCACTGCTACAAGCTGTCTCCATACTGAAGGTCTCTTTTCCACCATACCCAAAAATGTAAACTCACTTGAACTAAACAACAACCACCGCAACTAAGTCTTTATCCTACTGTGTGAGGTTGGCTACATGGATCACATCTCACAATCATGTACAGTAGAATCACATTGATTTATTTGTTCTTTTTAGGCTTCCACTTCCCCTTTTGATATTTGTTAAATGCATCTCTATTTTCTATCTGTTGTACTGAAGCATCTAAGGGTCTTCTATGTATATGTTCAAACCATCTTAGGCATGTAAGAGATATTATAACAAATCATTTTTTACTTCTCAAAGTCAACCATTTCCCTAATATTTAAAAGAGAAAGAAAACACTGAAAATCAGGGACATGTGGAACTACCTCAAACAAAGCCTCTGCAAGCATGATAATTCGAGCAATACTTGCAAGAGTGCCAGACTCTTCAGCTGAGAAGAATGATTCGCATGAGCAAGTACCCTCGGGATGGAGACCAGAAGCACAGTAACCCATTTGTCGCCCTCCCTCGCCATGGCCATGAACAATTCTTTCTGAGATCTGTTTAGTGTTAATTACTTATCAGTAAAGGTACAGAAATCATGATTCAATCTTGACCTGAGATAGTTTGGCAATAATTATTTCTCATGGTGCTACCCTATACTATATTGACAAAGCAAGCACATCTCCAAGCTCGTGAAAGAATAAATAACATGCAGGCAAACTCAATATTATTATCATTCAAAATCCTAAAACACAAATCTCAATATATGGTCAACGGTGGACCGATTGTGTGGATTGCATCAAAGAAAACTTTGGAATAAGACAAAAAATAAAGAATCTGAAAAGGATTTTAAGATGTGAATCAGTTTAAGTACAACTTATTGTCCAGCCTAAAAGTACAAAGTACGAGCCAAAGTTACACACCAAGCATTTCCATCTGATGCAGTATACGTATGGCATTTCAGATGTTGACAATTACTTGAACCAGGTCAAAATAAAATGAGAATACTTCTAATGAATTAAAATCTATTATCTAATGCAAATCAGATATTGTAAAAGACTAAACAAGCTTCTCAGCACACATGATTTCTGGATATTCAAACTCCTTAAACATTAAAAATTGGAAAAGGAAGTGATATATCACCTCGGATCTTAAATGCCATCTTCGTCCACTCCTGCTATTAGTTCTAGAACCCAGGTTTACAGAATCATGAAGTGCTCCATCATAATGGAGATCTCCACTTAGATTAAGAAGCCATCTTCCACTGGATTCTTGATCATCATCAGCCGGACCTGTGGCAAAAACTATTGTTGTAGAATCACTACTCCTGCTGAACCTACGTCGTGACACTGCATCCCAATAAAGCCTGCTGCTGTTCCTTCTTGGTTGACTGCTACTTATCTCAGCAATGCTACTAGATAAAATGCTGGAAGGGAAACTTGCCATGTCAACATGAAGCTCATCGGGTCTTCCATGATCCAGCTCATTACTAGACATAAATCTTGTACCCGAAGTTGCTTCCATGTCAGAATTATGATCCCCAGAAATTTGAAGACTTCCTAAATGACCAGGGCTGATCCTAGAATTAGATACCACATAATCCAGAGTTGTAATATCATGATTTTCAACAGGATTACTGTCTGTATGATTGTTTTGTGAAGACATTGATGATGCACCATCCTTCTCCGATATATGAGCATTAACACTGCTCACATTTCCAGGGACCAAATTTTGAGAGGGCTGTTTGAAAAAACTAAGTCATTCTTGCTTCTCATACATGATTAAGAGAGAGAATTGGGGGATTACCTGGTTGGAAACTAATTCCCTATTGTTTGACAGATATATTTGATGGCTGCTAGCTTCTCCATCAGTCGTGGCATATTCAAAAGAGGAATAGTCAGTAACGCTATTTGAGCTAGATGCAGCTCCAGTCTCAGGTCTGGAACTTGTATAATCAACTTCTGAACTAAATATGGTGGAAGATTGTTCTACAGAAATGATAGAACTATCAGGAGCTAGATTTTCGACAGAATTGGTCGGTGATCCATGGGGATAATCCTCACTCTACAAACAAAAACTGAGGAGCATTATAACGGATAAAGTAAGCCAAAAGGAAGACATCATCTTCATGCCATCATCATTTAATAATAGGGCAATATAATTGAAAACATATTTTATTTCCAAAAATATGTTTTCAAAAACATGCAAATGAACATGTTTTAAAAAGAGTTGTTTTCAAGAACTATGTTTTGTAAGGGAATTTTGAGGAACTGTTTCTCCAAATTTAGCTGGAATGTTATAGATTAGGCAAACTTGTTTTTGGGGCCAAGAAACTATTTTCTAAACCATATCTTCCGGAACAATTATTGAACCCGTGACAAACATGTTTTATGTTTGGAAACGAGTTCTGAAACTGAAAACAAAACCAAAACTTATCAAAACTAACAGGGCTTTATGCTAATTTCTCGCTTTTTTTCAAAACTCATTTTTCATTGTTCTTACAAACCTCCTTACATTTCCAATGCACTTTTCATATTTAAAAATGCAAATCCAAAACACATTTTGATCCAACATAGACAGCCATTATATACAATTTCGCAGTACATGTGTAACTTAACTATATATCGAAACATATTCATAAACTTAACTTGCCAATAGAAATTATGCATTAAACGAATTATAACGCAATTCTATTCGAATCTTCACACTGGTTACTGCATATGAACATAAAAAGTTCAGTTTCTCCAAGAAAGAACTTTAGCAAATGCAAAGTATACAATCTTTCTCTAAGTAAACAATACACAAAACAGTAAATAAATCACAAGAGATCAGTCCAGAGAGGCAATCAATTACAAAAAAACAATCTCATCCCAATTTACTAACAGCCAAACAAGTTCTTGGCGTCACTATCATCAACAAAAGTACTCCTTTCAGCAGGGTCAACTCTCTGAAAAGATGATGATTCATAAACACAATACAAAACACCAAAAGGGATACGCACAAATGGGAAAACTAATTTGTGGGTCATCTTAATACTTGCAGTTTATAGTACCTCAAGGGGCAATCCAGAACTGGAAGAGCCACAGAGGAAGAAAGACGACAGCTTGTTACCGCTGCGTTTGGGGCCAGATGGTTTTCTCCTTGATGATGATGATGATGGTGGTTGTGAAGCTCCACAGCGACTGGCGCTCGAGCCCATGTTCAGTTTCTTTCTGGGATGAAAATTGAAAAGGTCAAATTTCTTGAAGAACCAAGAAAAGGAGAGAAATTGGAGGAAGAAAAAGGGTGCACACAAACAAAGTGACAGCAAAAGTTGACGAAGACTTCCTTCTCTGATGTGGGCTATTGGGATTCTATTTGTATTTGTACGTTTTTCCTTTTAGCTTTCGTGGGTGCACTTGGACTCTGTACTAGGCCATTGGATTAGGACACAGGTCTGTCTGAGCGGTTTTGTTCATTCTTGTCTACAAAATTTATTTATTTTTATTTATCTTCTCACAGAAAACAAAAAAATACAAAAAATTGTATCCAACTATACATACTTATCGATTTTAGTTTTAAAAATATCGCAGGTGTAGAAAAACATGAGGAAAAATCCCACCTGGGATGGGTGGGAGAAAATTTCACCCTGGATGGGCGGGATTTTAGTAGAATCTCGCTACAGGACAGGGGGATTATACTGAAATCCCGCCCATCCCGGGTGGGATAAGTGGGATTTTTATTGCTTGAATATAATTTTTTATATATTTATTTATAACTAAGGGGCATTATAAACTTTTCACAGAAAAATATTCATGTGAATAGCAATTCAGTTCCTGCAAATAACAATTTCGTTTTTTTTAAAAGGTAGAAAGGGTAGTGGTGGGGAATACATGTTGGGGTTCTTCCCATAATTGAAAGTCTAAATGAATAATTTTGCCGTGAGTAGCTAGACTGGGCGATGGTGTTGTGGGTTCTGAGAACCCAATGGAGCGAGCCCAGGGAGAGATGAAACATGAGCCGGCGAGGGTCCTCACAGATAGCTCTAAGTGCCGAGCGGTACTCATTTTTCCTATTAATACTTTGGACGACACAATGCAGTTGATTACGATCTCTATCTAGAGAATGATCCACCGGTGACGATTCCCCCTCTATTAGATTACCGAATTTAAGAACATCAGTTGTAGTGATTCCTATCGAAAGTGGTTATGGCCGATTGACTCAAGTATAAACAACAATATCTATAGGGAAAAATACAGAAGCAGGACCATTCATTGGTGAGACAAACCCTATTTAGTCAGTTGCCTGAAGCCCCATTCTTTAATATCATGACTGGGTCGAGGCCAGATCATGAGTGAATAGAAAATCGAAAATGTAGGGTCATGCTTGTGATGGCGACTCTATAGTACAAAGCCTGGGCAAGGGATTCCCTTGCTGCCTAAGCCTCCGAGGTCTGGGTGGTGTTAAAGCCCGAAGGGACATTATAGGGTAACTTGGCCCAGTTCGTTTTTCATTGTTTTTTGTTTTATAATAAATTTAACATGTTATATTATATTTTTAATACAAATTTTTACTATTTAACTACATATTTTTATATTTCTAACACACCATTTAAATTAAAAAATTATTTTTAAAAAATAACACATCTACAGAATTGAGATCTGTTTTTGTGCAAAGATTTAAAAAAAAACTTTATAAATCTAGCCAACAAATCAAGGGGAAAGGTAGTCTGATCCCATTATAGTCATAAAGAGTTGACAAAGGATACTGCAGAATCAATCAACCACATGGGAGATTTTGGAAAATCTTCCTTTACTTCAGAAACCTTCCTCCACTCTTATAAGCGTTGACTTTCTTTTGTGTATGGGCGTGCATAGTCTTATTTGTTGCAGTTGAGAAACTATAATGTGTGCATGTCTAATTACACGTGTATACTTATCTTTTAGGGGTAAAAAAAAAGGAGAAAATAAAAAACTTCCATTTTGAAAGAGGACAATGACAAGCAAAAGTAAAGCAGAAAATTAAGTTTTGAGTTCAAAAAACCAGCAAATATCAGCAATCAATCTTTCAAATTTTAACCAGATCTAAGAGACCTAACAATCTGTTTTAGTTGCCAAATCCAGGAGTAAATCATACAAAATGCACAGTATATAGAGATCAGCATTATAGGTAAGAAGGGAAGTTTATTCCCAAGAACTAAAGGATGCAAAAACTGCCCCCATATCTCAACAATCAAAAGCCCCATAAGATATGACTTCCCCAACCATCCTATGACAAAATCTCCATTCTTGGTAACAGCAACAGCCCCAGATTTGCCAGCCCCTCCAGATACTGAGGCCCTTGTAGCTATGAAGATCGAGGAAAATCCGAACCACATAAGCATAGCATGTAAGAGCAGTAATATCACTTTGATGGGATACTCTTGCGCTTCGTAAAGAAGAGGGAACAATGAATAGCAAGACACTGCAAAGCAGACAGGATGAGATAAGTAAGTCATTGAGCCGCACCATCAAGCAAAAATAACACAAACAAGAGTAAACTGCCATGAGACGAGCCCTATCCAAGAGCTTCAATACTGTGGTACCATGGTGTTCATTAACGATTAATGATCTCTTTGGTCAAGTGGATCATTGCCCTCAATGTAGTCTCAAACACTACACTATCATAGCAACCAATATCTTTATGAAACTAAAATGGATAATCAAGCTTTAGTAGATGAGCATCGTAATTATTAATCAAGGCAGCAACGTTTGTGGGGAAGAAAGAAAAGTACAACCAGAATTTTGATAAACCATAATCTGTTGACTCTGTATATAAGCAAAGTTACCATACCTATTGACAAAAAGAAGTAATGTCTTGCATCTTCAGTGCTACTCAACACAGTGATGGCAAGGGGGATAACAAAGTGTAGTGATGCCTTTTCATGAACATGCCACCCGAACATAAAGCCACATGTGTAAGCATAAGCAACCCATCTGGCGATCATCCCTGGCCTGGGATCTCTCCAAGCCTTTATAAGACAGGGGATAACGAAAGCAGGACCATAGTCAAGGTAATCAATGGAGTGACCTGCGCATATCAGCATGTTTAACAAACAACATCAATCAATAAACTAGGCTGCCAAACATTAGAAATGGGTTTCTAAATCAAGAAGCATCAAGATGCACGACCAACTTCTGCGCTACAAGCATATCCAAGATTCCAAAGATGGTCTCTCATTTCCGAGATTACAGCAAATTTAGTACCATGAAAGAGACAAGATATTGCTGATGAACTACATGGGAGAGACTTAAAGATAATTGATTTTTCTATACATGCATTATGAAGTCCGGAGGTGTTACCCTAGGCAAAACTGCAAAAGGCGAAGATTCTCCCACAAGCCCACCAGTGAATGATGCTGTTGGCACTTGGATGTTGAAACCCAGTTTCACAAGCAAGTATGTGAGCAGTTTATCCAATATGATATAGAACACCCAGAAATTCGGCGCCCAGTAAGCATGACAGAGCCCCCTGCCAAAAGGAAACATGCGACGGAAAACTTGTTGGATCTGCAAGGTAATTGGTTGTAGTTAATCCATCTATGAACATATAGCAGAAGACTAACCCAAATAAAAAACACTACCATCAATATTCCAACAGGAGGAAGTAAAACTCAAATGCTTTTCAAACAATGCAAGAGATTAGCAACCAGGCTCGTAGAACGGCCAGCTCTATAGCAACCAATGGTGAAACAGCATCAGTTCCACGAAGAACAAACCAAGCTCTACAACTAATTAAACTTGAAGCTATCATACACAACCTAATGGTACAAAGATTCGAAATTTAAATGTACAGATATAAAATGCAAGCCCAAATTTTCCTTATCAACCGAAATATTACTCCCAATGCAGATTGTCATGCAGCACTGTTCGTAATTTCAATCATAAATGCGCATTACTCTTTATTCAACATTGAAAAATCAAGCTCCTATTTGATGCAGAAATCCCCATTAACAACAACAATGCACACTATCCATAGCTAAGTTCAAGGGAGCAAAAACATACCTGACCGTGGTACAGAAAAGGACCATAAGCTGCAGCAAAAACCGCCATAACGACACTCCCCATCATCACCAACCTTCCGAACCCCTTTACCAATCCACCCCTACAATAATGCCTCAACAAATACACAAAATAAACAGGCGCAGCCACCGCAAACAAGTGCTTAAAACACAGCAAAGCCGCAAACAGAAACCCTCCCATCAAATCATTTCCATCCCCCAAGGCCGCAAGCGACAACAAAAGAATCCCCAGTAAAAACCCATTATACTGAAAATGCAAGTGATCCACAATAATCAACCCAGGGGCCCCAATAACCAAAACCCAGATCAACGATCGTTTCTTGAAATCCATTTTCCGAGTAATTCTGTAAACCCCGTAGAATAAAACGCCGTCGGATACTATGACGGAGAGTCTCTGGAAAATGATGGTGAGATTTGACTTGTGGTTAAGGCCATTGGTGAGGTGAACCATAGTTGGATAAACAAGTGAAGCGAAGAACGAGAGGAAGCGTTCGAAGTAAGCAAAGAATGGGGGATAATCGAGAGTCCATGGGCTTGTCTCGTCGGAGTACCACTGGGATAGAGGGAGAGAGTGCGTAATAGCGAGCCAGTTACGGTGGACCTCAAAATCTGTGCTGTGGTAAGCTGGAATCAAGAGGAACTTCACACAGGTGACGACGAGGGAGAGCCAGAGGAAGTGGTAGAGTTGGTGGACCGGGCCGGAGGTGTTAGGGTTGTTGGTGGTTTTGGTCGGGGTTTCTGTTGTGGAGTTGTGCTTATTTTGGTGGGCGGAGTTGCGGTGGTTGTGCTTACGATTGTTCATTCCTGCTGCCGGCCGGGGGGGGTGGTGCGGCGGAGGAAAGAGGTTGGGGTTTTCAGTTTGGGAGTTTGAGTTTTACCAGTTTGACGAGTTGGAGTAGTTGACACGTCATCACATTGCCTTGTCATATGGCTCACCACGTCAGTGCCCTGCTGGATATACGCCATGTCAGCATCTCATGTACTCCGTAGTGGGTTTTTTTTATAATTTGGGCAAATTACATTTACCTCCGCAAGATTTGGAAAATTACCATGTGGTCCCCGAGATTTGAAAATTTGCCAATATCTCTTGAACAATAATAATGACCCATTGACCCCTATATCTATACTTAAAGTGGTAATCTCTTAGCTACAGTACTTTTTGGTGGTTGTCCATTTTTGCTATTTCCCATTTTACCCTTATGAAAGAAACCAGCCCACTACTGCAGTTTTTGTTTTTCCAGATGCTTTCAGTTCCCATTTTGCCCTTATTGAAATGCATTCCAGCTGTTGGGTTTCCCGGCCATGTGTATTGATCTATATCATCGATTGCTTCTATTCTCTGAACTCAAAGAGTTTTTAGGACATCAATTTTCTGCTTCATTGGTTCCCTACTTCACTTCATCAGACTTCATCAGCTGAGTTCCATCTGTTCCTTTATGTGATTTCTTTTCTTATTGTCGTATGTTCTTCCTGGTACTCTAAAATTGTCTTCCCTGATTTCGTGACCAGTCGATCACCCACATGCATGTCTTTATCTCAGTTAGTTTTGTGGGTTACTTTTAATGCACATGAACTGTTTGATTTATTGTTTCTACTATATAAAGATTATCTATTCATTTATAAAGCTCTATTCATTTATTTGTAATTCAAGTTTAATTCGAGCTTTACTCATCTTCACAACTACATGCATACTCTAATTTGAGCTTTACTGATTTTCACAAGTGCAGGCATACACTTTCAGTTTTTATTGTCAATTTCAGCTCATCCTCCATTCGGGTAAATATTATAACTTACCTTTTCTGATTTTTTTTTTCCTTGTCTGCTGCTACTCATTTTCATGATTGTTCTTTAATATCCTTTTTAGAATTAGTACATCTCTAGAGATTTCAGCAGTCAATTATAACCTTTATGAACTCTTATCTACAGCTAACAGATAAAAAAAATAATAATATAGCCATTAATTAGTTTCCTATGTGGTTTTCTGTATAAGATTTGAATGATCTTAAAATAGCTTCATATTTTGTGATAAAGTAACCATGACTGGAAAAATAATAGATTTGTCTATACACGACATGCACTCTCAAAACTGTAATAACCATAAGAAAAGGGAGAGAAGAAGGTTTGGTTGAAAGAAACCAAAAATCAGCTGATATCCAAAACACTTTCATCATTCTGACGTTCGTTCAGCTAGGAATCAAAGGCGAAATGAAAGGTATAGTGCGATGAGTCAGGAAATAAAAGATAAATTAAATGCTTCAAGAAGGGAAAAGAACAGAGGAATGTCCATTGAAGAAAAAGAAAAATTAACCGCCTTGCGTAGAGGGAAATATGCTGCTTCTAAGGATAAGAAGTTAAGACGAGAACAGAATTCTGATAATTTAGACGCAGATGGTCATCAACTACAAGATTCTTCACTTGTTCTACATACTCAAATCTCAGAAGAACTTCAGTATAATGGTTCTTCAAGTGCTTAGCTGACACAACAGCTAAATCTTCTACAAAAGCCAAATGATGCCATGTCTGACTCTTCTGTCCTAGGAACCATCGAAAGAGGAAGTAAGTATATATATTTTTTATTTTTGATATTACTTTTACTGTATGAATAAATTTATAGTCCATATGTTTTTCTATACTGCTGCCTGCTGAATTTGTTTGTAGACGTGTGTTTTCAGTTTCTATCAAGATACTACGTTCAGCTGCGTTTTCAATTTATCTATTAACATGGTTTTCTCCATACTTATGATAACCAATATTGTAAATGGAAACCTACTGTCGGTGGAAAATTTTACATTTTATCATTTCTTTAATGTATTTTCATAAGAATAATAAAATTCCCATTACCATCTATAACTTATTTCGGCATATACTTCAAAATCATGTTACCCATTGACATTTCTCTTCTCTGAATATGTATTAGGACGAACAAAAAGAGTTCAAAAAGTATCATTATTGGAACAAATCCCAACAGCACCTACCACATTACCCTTAGTGCCTAATTGTTCTCATTGCGGAGCTAAAAGATTTTACATGGAACCACCGACATTTTGCTGTAGTTTGGGTGAGATAAAATTAGCACAAACTGAGATGCCACATGAACTCCTCAAACTTTATACTACAAGTTCTGAAGAAGGTATTGACTTTCGTCAATGCGTGAGGAGCTATAACAATATGTTTGCCTTCACATCAATGGGAGTTCATTATGATAAAGGGTTATCACAAAGACAAAGAGGCATCTACACTTTCCGAGCACAAGGTCAGATATATCATTTCATGGACAAATTAGTACCAGAGGAAGGACAAAATTGAAAGTGGACTCTTTGAATGGGACGGGAGGAGTATAACTTATTGTGTCAATAATCATTTGGAGATTACTGTCTATCTGCCCAATGGGGAGGAAATTTCTACATTTCAACATGTTGGTATGAACTCTTACCAAACTTTTCATAGTTTTTGGAGCAATACCTAGCTAATCATTTGTTATGTTCAGCAGCTGTGGAAGAAGTTAACTTGCATTTTCCAGAAATTGAAAAGTACCAAATTGCTGCGCCAGGCCCAAGAGAACAAATGCAACTGCAAGGTATCTATTATGAAAAAATTGTTCATAGCATAACTTAATCTATTACTCTTTATCCAATGATTACGCTAATAAGTTAATGCTTCTCTACTTATTTCTCCAATGCACTTTAAATTGAAATAGCAGTTAATCAAGTCCCACTTTGAATTTATTTACGTTACATACCCTTACTAATATTACAATGTGTGATTGACAATTAACCCTTACTTCTAAAGTAAGGATATAAGTGAAAAATATGGTGGTAAATTACTTATTTTATGTATTGTACCTCATGATTCATAATAAGTTGTACGCAATTCAAAGTGGACTCTTTGAATAGGACGGAGGGAGTAATCAAGAAATTTCCTTCAGTCAACTGAAGATTATGTGCAAAATGTCTCCAACCATTACCATAAAAGTAAAATCCCGAATTTCCAATTGGATTTGCCGGTATTCTTGTGAAACCAATCTTTGTGTTGATAAAAGATGGCTGCTGTTTTCAAGTTCAATATTTTCATCGAAGTTCCAATGAACTGCCTAAAAAATAAAAAACACTTGCTAATAGCAAACAGTATATAATTAGTTAATTCACGCATTGGTGGATCATAAACAAGAATATAATTAGTTAATTCGTTCCCGTTGTTCTTTATCACAACCTAATTAAAATTAACATGTTTACGTTGAAAGGTTAACATTTTAAATCAAATAACACAATTAATCTACATTATTTTAACATAAGGAAGTATATCATACATGCTAAATAACCTTTTAAAATTAATTAATAATATTTTAAAAACTTTTATACTTATGGAGTAGGCTGTAAACGAGCTGAGCCCGAATTGGGGTCTAATCGAGCTCGAAATAATTTTTTGATTTATACTAAAAAACTTAAAAAATATTTTAAAAAATATTATAAAATTATATATATATATCTTGGCTCGATAGGCTCAACGAGCTTTCGAGCCAGTAATAATTGACCTCGAGCTCTGCTCGATTATTAAACGAGCTAGCTCGAGCTCGATTTTGACTGAACTCGAGCCAAGCTTTGACCGAGCGGCTCTCGAGCAACTCGGCTCATTTATACCCCTATTATGGAGTATGTTTGTAAGGGCTAACTAATTTGTTAAACATATTAAATATTAAATAGTTCATTCCATCGGTTGACCTGACCTAACTTGTTTAATTTTTGTACTATTCGTGTTCGATTCAATCTTGACATAAAATGCCACCGGCATAATATAAAATAATTCGATTTAGTAAGTAAAATAGACAATTTCCATTAGTTTCATTGCGAACCACGGAATGCTGAGTCAGATTATTCTGGGTCCTTGAGATAAAAAAATCTCAAGTAAAAATGCATATTAAGTGTAACCCCACACACATAAATAAATAAATAAATAAATAAATAAAAAGGAAAAAGAAAAGGAAAAAGAAAAAGAAAAAGAAGTGAACCTTCAAAAATTAAAATGACAAACACCACCCCTATAATAACTATAAATAATAATATAAAAAAAAAAACCTAAGAGAAGTTATATACATTGTTGCGGCTAAGGGTGATCAAATTGACCTGTGGGTCGAGGCGGGCCAGTTGGCCCGTCCCGACCCGACCCGACCCTAAATTTCATTAAGTTCGGACTGGTTATGGCCAGAAAGGGTCAGTTAGGGTCAAAGGCCCAGTTCGGGTCGGGTCGGTCCGGGCGAAATCCTGACCCTAATTGGCCCTTTTTTCCTTTTTTTTTTGTTTTTTTTCTTTTTTTTCCCTTCTTGTTCTTTCTTCAATTTTTTTTTTTAAATTATTTTTTCTTTTCTTCTTCAGCCTAGATTTTTTTTAAGTTAGTAAAAAAAATAATAACTTGCAAACAAAAATATATGATAATAACTTTACAATTATGTATAATTTGTATTTCAAAAATTATTCTTTTACGTATATTTTTCTTAAAATTATATTTCAATGCTTTTGAAAAAATATTATTTACAAAAAGTTTTTAGATCTTAAAATAATTTTTTTAAAAAATATTTAAAAAGAGTTTTGACTAGTATCTAATAAAAAAATTTCTAAATTTCTAATTTTTTTAATAATGCTTGTAATTATTTAAAATTTATATTTTCATATATGCAAAATATAATAATAATAATTTATATTTTTTAAATAATTAATTAAAACTATTCCATTTACAATTTTAGTAGAAAATTTAAATTAAAGTTAAAAAAATAAAGTTGAAAGGAGTTGGAAGTGGGGCGTGGTAGTGGTAGTGGGAGATTTTTTTTTTTTTTTTTTTTTCTTTTCTGTGTAGATTTTTTTGTTTTGTTTTGTTTTGGTGGGTGTGGCTGGCTGCGTTGGCGTGGGGAGTGGTGGCCTTTTGTTATTGGGTTTTGGGGGATGGGGCTTAGGGGCCTACGGGATATGACTCGGGGGTGGTGCCCAGAATTTTTTGTTTTTAATTTAGTGTTTTTTTTTTTCAGTAATTTAAAACAAAAAAAAATGGCCAATTAGGGGCGCAGTCTGGACCGAGCCGAACCGGCCCAGACCACGTCTTTAGGGCCGTGTCCCTATTTGACCTGAACTGTTAGGGTCGGCCGGTTGGGGGCTGGTTTTTTATTTTGGGCAAGCCTATCTGCAGCGCTCAAATCAACTTCCCCCCAAATATATCTGATCTCTTGTAGTAAGAGAGACAAGTTGTCAACTGACAAGAAAGGTGACTGGAAGTGTAGCAGCAAATGTCCCCAATCGAGTTTCAAATTCTCAGGCTCTCGTTCATCGCTTGGTCAATCTCTCAAACTCCGTCTCAATCAACTCTCTCCTCGTCTCTTGTCTGTTTCCCGTAAATTAGGGCAAAACAAATTACCAAATTTGTCAAATTGAGATTTTTGGGCAGATAGGGCTGAAATTGGATCAAATTTTTTTTTACCAAAAACCCAATCCAGCTGCCCAGCCCTTCAAAAAATGCAACCCCGGGCTATTTTATTGGACTCAAATCATCGTAGACTCGTATGAGTCTACCGATCCAAGCCGAGTCTAACAAGTCTGGTCCAAGTCCAAGGTATCAAGCAATCCCAGGCGAGTTTAACTCGATTTTGTATATTCGACTCGTAGACTTGGAACGAGTTTAACAACGACCCAACTCCTGAAGTTAGGCATCTCCCGAAGAAACGATGTGGCATGATTTCCATTATCCCACATGGAAAGTCATGATGTCGATCATTGGCTTGATAGCCCAGTTTTGACAATCTTAATTGGATTTACTTGTGTTATTAGATACTCCTTTCTTCCATTATAAGAGTCTACTTTAAAAAATATTTGTAGTTTCATTAAAAGAATCAACTTCTATATTTTGTACTCCTCATATCCTTACTAATATAATCATTTGTTGGTCATAATTAGTCCATAATTGAAAAGTAAGGAAATGAATGGAGCAAACGGTATCAAATTAACTATTTAAGTGTTGTACTTGACATTCATAATAAGTTGTACATTTGTCAAAGTGGACTCTTGTAATGGAACCGCTGGAGTAATAGTTTGAGTTTTTTTTTTTTTTTTCCAAAATATCGTAGTTTACGATAATATTTGACAAAATAATACAAATGAAAATAATTTTCCCTAACTACTACTCCTTCCGTTCCATTAGAAGAGTTTACTTTGACAAATATTTTTTGTTCCAATACCAGAGTCAACTTTTAATTTTTTTACTTCTCCTACACTTACTAATAAAATTATGTGTGGTCCACAATTAACCCGTAAGTGTAAGAATATAAATTGAATAAAGAATATCAAATTAGGCTGGAGGGAGTATATTATTTGCCATGTCAGCCTTTGACATATTCAATCCGCACATAAAATTCCTAATTTGAAGTTAGCTTCGTTGAGTCATTACAATCTGTCAAGACTGAAGAGGTCTTCTCTTCCGATTCAACAACTCTAACTCTAATCATGGCTGGAAATCATTGGATTAGCTTGAAGTTCATTAATTGTTTGCGGCTGTTGGAGAATTGAGTGAGAAATCAAATCACGTGAAAATCCAACTACCCATACTCCTTCATCCTTATTATCCTCTCAACCTCGTATCTCCGATCAAACGCCGCTGCGGACAATTCTGTCATCCATTGAAATCCAGTCTTACATGCTGTTATTTTGATAAATATTTTTACAAATTATGTTATTTTATGAGTTTTTTTTTCCCAAAATCCCTCTTACTTTAATAAAAAAAAAAATACTCTCTCCGTCCCACTCAAAGAGTCCACTTTAAAATGTGTACAACTTATTATGAGTTGTGAGGTATAACACCAAAAATAAATAATTTACCATCGCATTTTTCACTTATATCCTTACTTTAAAAGTAAGAGTTAATTGTGAAACACATATTGTTATATTAATAAGGGTATGTAATGTAAATAAATTCAAAGTCGACTCTTTAAATAGGACAACACTTATTTTTCAAAGTGGACTCTTTGAGTGGGATAGAGGGAGAAGTAAATTTAGCACAACAGAGCAAAAAATAAATAAATAAAAAGAACAAAAGCAATGCAACTTATTTGCGCAAAATATACCAGATCAAAGTCATGAATTAGCCAAATGTATATTAATTTAAGTAGAAATAGTAACCAATAGGTAAGGTACTCTTTTAATATATCTTGGAGTCTCATTGGATTTTTGAGCTAAGAAATCCCTTCTTGTTCATCCGATGTCTACTTTTAAATTTCTCAAAACAATGCTTAAGAGATGCGTGGAAAATAATATATTATGACAGGCTACTTTTAAGCTGTAATCGGTTTTCTTTGCATAATATATTATGATAAACTCAAAAAGTAAAAAAAAAAAAAAAAAATCATATTACACAATCGAACCCCGACATCTGAGTGGTCCATCATGTGCACTAACCACTGCGACACTGGCCTAATCTTGGTAGTTTGGAGATTGCTTTCGGAGAGCTGCCTTAACATTGACACTAAGTCTTTGTTCCTATTGGCTGATGTCCTTTTTGTTTTCATGAAAAACAATTTATAGAATATAATGGGATCACAGATCCCATACACTACTACAAGACATGAGATGACATTCGTTTTCATTCTCATTGTCACGCTCCAAAGGCTAAAATAAAACAATAACTCCCCCACCCATTTAGTTAAAGTTCAAATTGGAAGCAAACAATAACCTTGATACTTAACAGCATTGGAGATTTGCGACAAGCTCTAAAGTGCAACAACATTTGGTCCAAGGTCTCCCTTCGATTGTAATATGGATTATCAGGAAAGCACGGAATCGGATGATATATGATGCACATAGCCCAACAATTATCTACCTAAGGTCCGAGGTGCTGGACATGTTCAAAACATGGTCGCAGGCTAGACCTTTGAATGGGACAGCGGCAGAAGCGGAACGGTGGTTACCTACGGGCCTTCTATCAAAACTAAATCCAGTGAGGAAAATGAGCTTTCTCCTGGTCACTTGGAAGCCACATGATATGGAGTTCAAACTTAACGTAGATGGTTCAGCAATGGGCCATCCTGGGATTTGGATGCTGGTTTTGTAATTCGAAACAAGGCGGGGAAGTGGTGGTTGCGGCTTCTGCATACCTAGGCTTTGAGACAAATTTTGAAGCTAAATGCTGAGCTCTTTTGCTACGGTTGAGGGAGTGTGATCGACTGGCCATTCGAAGGGTTGAGGTCAAATTGGATCGACTGGCCATTTGAAGGGTTGAGGTCAAATCAGATTCATCAGCTTTGGTTAATATGGTTAGCAGGCAATTCAAAACTCCTTGGCGATCTACAGATGAATTTCGACAAATATGGAGCTTTGAAGAGTCTGGGACCTATACTTTTGACACATCTATCGAGAGGTTAAGGCCCTGTTTGGTAGTTTGAGTCTCATTTTGATTTTATAATAGTTTTTCGTCATTCCCAATAACTTTTTTTTACATTTTCAGTAAACATTTTTACATCTTCAACACACATTTTTACATTCCCAACGTAATTTTAATATTATAAAATCAAAATGAAACTCAAATCATGGTTTGAGTCCCTTTAACAAATAGGGCCTAACTCAGTTACGAATGCACTTGCGCAACACGGCATCATACTCAGGAAAACTGCAACATACGGATCCTTAGGTCTCCCTCGAGAGATCCAGGGGCTCGTTAGGCTAGATAGACAATTAGTGCGCTACAGTTAGGCTAGATAGACATTTGCATCTTTGAGATAGGCTCATTATGTCCCCCTCACCAAACTCTTTCCTTTTCCCAAATTAATAAAGGGTTTTCATGCCGTCAATCACTTAGTTGGTTGTTCCACCAAAAAAAAAATAAAAAAAATTGACAATTAACAAAACTCAGTGGATGTACGTGTAATTTAGGCTCTATTCTTTTTCATTCCATTTTCGGGAAATCATCATTTTTTCCTCCACAAACCCACCCTAAAGAAACAACATCATTTTTATAAAATTCAAATTTTAAAATTCTCTCTAAATTTTCACTTATATAAATTCAAAAAATAACATAATCATTACACTTTTCTTATCTTTTCTACACAAAATCTCCAAAAGAACTTCTCTCCAAAAAAATATTAGCTCCCACAAATAAGAATTTCCCAATTGGGCCACAAAAAATACAGGACCTTAACTTAAGTAAACTGAATGAGTCCAATTAAAACTGGAATCCATGGAGGTTTCTCCGATGCAAAACTCCACTAAGTAGAAATCGGGACTGACGCATTTCCCTCTCCCGCCGTCCCCTCCTCCCCTCCTCTCCGACTTGCGAGCCGAGCGAAACCCCATTTTCTCTCCCCAAAATGTTACGCCAGGGCACCCGCCTTCTATCCCGTTCCACCAAATTCCGACATTTCTCCACTGACGCCGCGGCGGTGGCTGCTGCTGCCGACGACGACGCCTTCACCAAGGCCTGGCGAAGTGCGATCCCTAACGTGGAACCTCCCAAGACCCCGCTTTCTTTCATGCAACCGCGGCCTCCTGCTCATTCCAGTATCCCCCCTAAGCTTACCGTCAATTTCGTCCTTCCTTATGGTTCTGAATTTTCTAACAAAGAGGTCAGTATTATCTACATGTTTCCGTTTCTTCTTCTCCTTTTTTTTTAAATAGTTAATATGAAATGGGTTTTTTCCAATCCGTTATCTGTTTTTTTCTTCTGTTGTTTTTTAAGGTTTAACTCGATTCGTTTGTTCGCAATTGTGATAATTTCATGGGGGTTGTGGTTTATTTGAACTGTGGAATAGTTAATGGTTGTTGCTCTGTTTCACACCCTAATGGCATTTGGGTTTCCCAGGCCATTTTTTTTTTATTCGCTTGCATGTTAACTAGTGCAAAATTGGAGATTAAATTGAATCCCTTCTCCGGGCATGGCTTCTTTGAGTTGAGATGATCATCGAATAAAATGAATGTTCGTTTTGAAAACGAGCTTTTTAACTTCCTCCCGTATAGGAATTTGCTCCGTGGTTCTACAGTCTACTCATTTTCATTTCTCAGAACAAAATTTACAAGAAGAACTAGTGCTACATATAAATGTTATCGAGTTTGAGTGGATATTTGGAGTTTAGGCTAGCTCGTTGAAAAGCATATTTAAATTTTACCATATAAAATTGAAAAAACGCGATGACTAATTCATTGACATTTGTAACATTAATTATCCTCTGAGACTCTTTTAGATTAAGATGTTTGAGTAGCAAACATCAATAGTAAATTGATGCTTAGTGCTGACGAAAGCCGCTGGAGGGAAGCTTGGCAAGCTTGCTTTCATATTTATGTTTTAACTTATATTTTATCTTCATCCTGTGCCAGGGTATAGGAACTACAATCCTCTTTATTGTTTAAAGTTCAGGGTGCACTCATTCTTGTAACTGCCAAACAGAAGTATTTCCATGTTTTTTTACTCATGGTTTATGCTAGAGCCAGTGGACTGTATTTTCAGTTTTACTTTGCCCAATTTACTCAAGAAACATCTCACTCTCAGCTCCTCTATTAGGTCTCGATGGCAGAATATGATCTATGAGGGAAATACGCGTATATCCGCCTTGAAAGACAAATGTTATATTACATATGCCATCGAAACATCTCACTCTCAGCTCCTCTATTAGGTTTCGATGGCATCCGCCTTGAAAGATAAATGTTATAGTACATCTGTGAATCAGGCTAGCTTTAAGTTGTGAATTTGCTTGGGAAGGTATTCATAGCGAACTGAAATTTTACAGAGTTGTTAAATTTCTGAACAAATAGAAGAGTTGGAAAAAATATCTGTTGCTGAACTTAGTGTTAAACATGTATTATAGCAATGGCTTTAGACGAGATACTTTAGTCGTTTGCCATGTATGCCAAATGTTGAATTGTATTTTAGGTATTGAAGTTACGATACATTGTGGGTATGATGATTGTTCTTCACTGCTCCTTGTGAGAGATTTTAAAACATGCATTGTTTTGTGTGTGAGGTTTATTTGGAAGGATGCTTATCCACTATCCAGATCCTTAAGGCCTTTAAGGACAAGGGTTTTTAGTTCTGGATGGAGTATCCTTTGGAGATATAAGAGAGGTGTATTCATACCTCATGTATAGATGCAGTAGTTCAAAATGGGATTGTCCTCTAGTTGAGGCAGAGGAGGAAAACTTTATTTTACAGCATCTGTTGAATGAATTTCTTAACTGTGATTGGCACATTTATTTTGACCTGCCGAGGAGCTTGTTCTGGTGAAGAAGTGAGGCGGGTTTGTTAAGTTCTTCACATTTCATGTCGGAAATTTCTCTCTGCCGAGGGCCTAATAGGTAGACGTTTGAAAATTCTACTGGTGATTTCAGTTGCTGGAACTTGTTCATGTAAATATCAAGAGTCTTTACATCATCAATTTAGAGGTTTTGAGCTCTTGAGGCCAAGTTTTCATTCCGTATGGTCTTATTACAGAACTAGTAATATGCTTGTGGTGTTAAATAGAGATGCTTCGACAACTTCTCTCATGATTATCCCCTGAAGTTTTTTGAACTTGTGTTATTTGTGGCTAAGTGCCATTGGAAAGATAGGAGGAGCATCAGGTTGTATTGTGCTCTGTCTATAAAAGATTTGATGATGTTCTTCCACAGGTTGACATGGTTAATATACCTGCAACAACTGGTGAGATGGGTATTCTCCCTGGACATGTATCTACAATTGCAGAGATGAAACCCGGTGTTCTCTCGGTGCATGGCGAAAATGGCGTGAACAAGTATTTTGTAAGTGGCGGATTTGCCTACATCCACTCGAACTCTTATGCAGACATCATCGCTGTTGAGGCGGTGCCAATCGACCAGCTTGACTCTGCCTTGGCACAAAAGGGACTTGCTGAGTTCAGTCAGAAGCTGAATGCAGCCTCTAGTGATCTGGAGAAAGCTGAAGCCCAAATTGGTGTAGATGTATATAGTGCTCTTAACACTGCTCTCTCAGGGTAATGACTAGTAAGAGCAACTCAATTAGAGAACGACTTATGGTTTAGTGGTAAAGTACAAGTGCCTTCCTGCAAGAGGTCCTCATCGATATCTAAAATGGGGTCTGGGGTAAGTTATGTAATAGTTAGGAAATCAAAAGAAAAAAACAAAAAACAACTCAATTAGACTTCATTTTTAGATGTGGCAGTGTTGAATACTAGTCCAATTATGTATCTCAATGTCTTATGCTTATGTAAAGTAAAGTGGATTAGCCATTAATTGGACTCATCCTAGGGCTTAATTCTCTTACTTTATCACCCTGATTTACTCCTATGCTATCACTGGAAGAGTTCACTTTGTAATAAAGTCTTATAAAACGGATAGGGCTCCCTTGCAATGGGTTTGCAATTTGCACATACTTAGAACTCGGTGAACAACATTTACCTCTCCTAAATTTTGAAAAAACTACAAATAACCTTTTCATTTGCTGAAAACTACATACGTTGTAACTCTATTGACTTAATTGAAGGTTGATGTAAATTTTCATAAATGTAATTTACCCTGGAATCTTATATGATTTTTTGTCTTTTTTCTTGAGAAACGGAAATTATGATAGGATATTAGTGGTCCTAAAAGGTACAAGAGTTTAGAAAGCAACACTGAAGATAAAGTAGAAATAAGACCCTATGTGATATCTCTTCCAAAATATTTTGAGTGTGAAGCTCACATTTTTTTCTTCCAAAAAATGTGTTTTGGGAGAGGTACTAAAATGATTGCAATTACGACAGGCTACAGCTAACGCAGACATCCAAATTCCTTGAAAATTTCATGATTGAATTGAATTGTGACAAAACGGGCTCTCAAATTCAGCCACTTGGTTTCATTGTTTTTGGATTTTGGACCTTTTTTCCCCTCTGGCCTCATCATATTCATATGGATGCACTTGGCGCTATGACACGCCTCATTCCTTCTTATTATTGCTTCAAATTTTTTTTTTAAATATTTTTAGTCAACCATTGCTTTCAATTGACAATCTCACAAAAAAAAGTCTTATTTTTCTCATTTAATGGGTTTTTAGTGTACAATACGAAAATTATATTAGTAAAAATATGAAATGTATCAAAATAAAACATACATTCCTTTTTGTAATAAAAAAATAATTAAAAAACAGAATTTTTTCTTTTTTAGGTCGGAAATGAGTTTAAAATACTTTGTGTCTTTGATCGATATTTTATATATCACTCTTATACCACAACTTTATCCCTGTGTACATGTTAGGTCACCTTAAATATTAATTTAGAATGTATTTTGAAAATCATGTTTAGAAAGTGTTATGTGGCCTGCAGAATTTTCCTTTATGAGATTCTAGTTCAAAATACAATTTCAATTTACTTTCCAAACAAAATTTTATCAAACCCCACTTCTTTTTTTTTTTTTTTTCTTCTTTAATTTAGTAATATCTTTCTTTCAAAACAAAACAAAACAAAAAATAGTAATATCTGATTCATAATTAGTTTTGTCAAAAATTAATAATAATCACATGAATAAATAAATTGTTACAACTTAATTATTTTAGATGTTCTACATTCAAAAACTTATAAAGACTGTACGTTTCTGAAACAGTACTTTTTTCATTAGAAAGAACAACGTAATACTATTTGTGTTGACAAACGAGTAACAGTAATAGTGAGTAATAGTTAGGTGTTGTAATTCGTGTCGTATCCGAGTTATCAGGTTTGGGTTGGCGACTTCTCGTGTTGACACCCCTCAATCCTAACCTTACCCGTTTAATTATTCGTGTTATTCGGGTCAACCCGTATAACCCACTAACCCGCTAAGGTTCAACCTTAACCCGCTTATATCGTGTCGGGTTCGTGTCGTGTTTTCGTGTCGTGTCAGAAATTGACAACTCCAGTAACAAGTTACAGTAAGATAAATTATAGAAGAGACACAACTAAATCTTAATGGCAATCGTGATCTTCTAGGAAATGATCACCAATACATTAAGTGGATACCAATCTAATCCTCTTTTAATGTTTGTGATTTGCAGCCTTAAAAAGGATGAATAGAAAGTAAGCTAAGGCTCTGTTCTTTTCCAAACATAATTAGAAAAAATATCACTTTTTTTTCAAAAATATTACACAAAGAAACAACATCATTTTTATAAAATTCACAATTCAAATTTAAAAATTCCCTCTAAATTCTCACTCACATAAATTCAAAAAAAATATAATCATTACACTTTTTCTTCTCTTTACTACACAAATTCCCAAAATAAATTTCCTCCAAAATAAAATTCTTACCTAACTAAAAAATTTCCTATCTATAGTACTAAGAGAACAGAGCCTTAGAGCGAAAGAAGCCCACTTTTCCAACATGGTTTTTTTAGACACATTCAACCTGTTAATTAAATTATTATCATTAAGAGGTTGAAAGACATGGTGACCATTTATTAATTTTAGAACAAAAGAGGCTATCGCCAAATTCCAAGAGGACATAATGAGCCTTACATCGGTCGAACATGCAGGAATGCAAATACCAAAGGCATCGCAATATACCTTTAATCATTATTCTTAATTTTAGTAGTTAGGTTTGAGAGAATTGTCTATGATAGAATTGCAGAACAGGCCTCTCGCATGATGCGGGATCGAACACACCTGAGGAAAGAAAAAGGAAACACTAGTAATAGGGCGGGCCTCACCAAACCCAATATAAAAAATTAAAATTAAAAAAAAAAAAAAAAGAAAGAAAAATAGTAGTTTGAAGGTGTGAAATGGGCACATGATAACATGTCCGTGACTCAGTTCCAGGTATTGGAGGGTCACACTCACGTACACCCCCAACTTGCTATTTTTCCATTTTCCACTCTAATCTCTATTGCTTTCCTTTCTCCTAAAGATTCATTTACCTAATTAATTTAAGGGTTCGTATTGATTCTATTGTTATATATAATCTTTTAATATAGATTTATTTATTAGGTTAATAACTTTAACTATTCTTATGTAGTTTTAGTGATTGTCTTATTATACGGGTAAACAATGGCGTAGGCAAAATAAATTTATATAATAATTAGTATAAATTATAAGAGTAATGTAAGACATATTTCATAAAACTTAATACTTAAAATTTGGATGTTGAATCGGCTACGTAACTAAAATTTGAATGATGAAAGTTCAGTTTCAAAATGTTTAATCACTCTTTTATGTTTGAAAAGAGAATGAAAAAATTTAATCAATGAATAGAAATGAGATAAACCGCTTAAAATGACTAAATATGTACATAGGATTATAGGAAAGCCTTAAATACCCTTGTAAGACCAATGTTGTTAAACTCGAAACTTTAGTTAGACTCGTTTCAGGTTTAAAATCAGAATCATAGAATTGAAAAATAGGTTACAATTGTATAATTAATTTGAAAAATTACTAAATGACATATGCATATCGATTTTACCGTAGAATCGGACGAGTTTACCGATTCTGCCAGATCCTATCGAGTTTAGGTCGAGTCAGGGTTAGAATACGATTCCAACCGAGTTGGGAGCGATTTTATAATCCAACTCGTAGAATCGACCAATACTACAAGTTGAATTCCGAGTTTAATAACTATGTGTAAGACGGGAAAAAAATAAGGAGATACAAACTAATATTAAAAGGGATAAAAGAAGGACAAAAAACAGTGAAAAATAACTCTAATGTTATATTGAAATATAAATGAATTAATCTATCTCGATCCTATACAATAGGAGATATGATATATATAGTTAACCCACGTAATGTGACAAATGCTAGTTGTTGTTGTTATTGCACTCAATCATGTTTGCTAAATATGATAATCTAAATGTTAACATGCTATGAATTTTCTTTAATTTTATTTATTTTAAATATATAGATACTATATATACACAAATATTAATTGTACGGTAAAATATCATGTATGGTTAATGAAAAATACAGTTGGGAAGGTAAATTACATTGACGAATATTATTTATAAAAAAAAAATTTATATGTAAATATAAGACATGAAACACAAATCATATATCATACAGTGCATGGACTCCGCTATTAAAAAATATTTTAAAAAAAAAAGAAAAAGAAAAAATGCTATTAATAAAAAAGGTAACGTCATATGTTGACTTAAGTACATTTGATTAGACAAACTTTGGGTTCGTATAATCAACTGTATGAACCTCACTGACATTAAATTCTCTGTATTCTTAACGTAACTACATTTAATTGGGATTATATTAAGAAAACAATTGTTTTATTAAAGGTGTAGCTTGTGAGAAACAACTTTATATCTTGCATTTCTTAATAAAATGTATATATAATTGTACTTTGGTGGTAATCTATCTCTTTCTTCTTTTCTTTTTTTAAAATTATTTTCATATATTTGGAAATAGAAACTTGTAAGAGTTTGAGAAACGAATCTAACTCCATAAAGTATATACACCTAATGAGAAGTTTATCACTTTGTCCCTTTCAAGCATTATTGATCCATCAACTAAAATTTAATTATTCGATGGTGTTTATGTCTATGGTTCTATGTGTATAATTGGGGAAAGTATTATATAATATTACAGAGGGAGTCTCATGCGTTTGACGTGCGATATTTCAACAGTTGAGTTTGAGTTTGATACAGCAAGGACTCAAATTGATACACCAAAAGCTAAACTCGGTAAACGATACTTTAACAATTAAATTCATAATAACAATACATTTGATTATTGATTCGATACATTATAGTTTAAACTCAATATGCGATATATCAAGGCTAAAATTTATATGTGATATTTCAACAACTGAACTCATAGTTGCGATACATAAGCAATTAAGCTTGATATAGTAGAGGCTAAACTCAATCGTTGATACATCAAAGATTATACTTGATAGGCATCTTTTCATAACATAATTGTGATACTTTAAAGGCTGAACTCAATACGTCCGCAGTCAAATTAGACGATTCAAATATAAGTTCTATGTATTTAATATATTCCTTTTTTTCCTATTAGAATATTACAATTTTTAAACAGAACAACTTTCTTCATGAACACTTAAATTAATCAATTCGTTACAAATTTTTTTTTTTTTCATTTATAACCTAATACTTAGGGCCTGTTCTTTAAGTTTTGGTTTTGGTCTCAACAGTAAATTTAATATACTATAATCAATTTTCATCATTTTCAATACAGCTTTTAACTATTCAGCTATACCTTTTTACATGTCTAATACACTTCTTACATTATAAAATTATTTTTTTCAAACCAAATTCAAACCAAAACTCAACCCAACCAAAAAGAACAGACCCTTAATAGATAACTCTTTACACATGTAAAGATATAAGAGGTTTAGAAAATATAAATATGAAAGGATCGTGGTGAAATGGAGAGTATATATATAAAAGAAAAAATTCTAACAAAATGTTGGGAAAAGTAGGCCTAACCAATCAATTGATTGATAATTCGAGTCATGCAAAGCACTGTACTTAAAAAATTATTTCTGTGTAAAAATATTTCTCCACGGTTAAACGAGTTTTCCTCTGTTAAGAGGGATCAGGAACAGCAAAGCCAAAAGAATTGAACGAATGAGAGAGAATAAGGTTTTTCAGAGAAAATTGATTTTCAGGGAAACTTAGTTGTACCGATCGTAGAAAACATATGAAGTATTTATAGGTAGAGAAAATTGGTTTAGTTAGAAAAATACTGCGATCAGTTCTCCACTAATGTTCAGAGAGTTTGACTCTTTCTCTTCGACCTAAATCTCTCCACGTTAAGTAATTAATTAACTGATCAGGTTTGAATGAGTCATCTGTTGACTTAGTATAAACCAATTATATTTCTCAGTAAAAAGTTAATTACATCTTTTGAAATACTAAACAATAATTTTTCCAACAGTTCTCCACATATTTCAAAAGATTTGAATGAAAGAAAATTCAAGTACAAAAACAATTTTGGATTTGTAAGGGTACAAGAACAATCAGTTTGGTGTCTTTTAGACTATGAACCAAACTTAGATCGATAAAACTTGACTTACAGAATTATTGGTGAAATGTAATATTTCTATGAACCAATAAATCGTATTGTATGTCAGAGATTTTACCAATCAATTGTACACCTCAGATTTGATGTTCAACGCATTTTTGCGCAAATAGGCCATGCGCGCGCCTGGTTTTTCATAAAAGCTCTAAAGATTTAGTCAAAATCTTATAGGACCGGCTCCACTTCACTCTCATATAGGTGAATTCATCAAGTGTATACTGCTTAAATACACCATCCATAAGGAACATGAATTCATTAAGAGCTTTTTGATCTCAACCTTACAAATATTGCAGTTAAGCACTCACCACTCGTAGTGCATTAGTGCCAATATAGATTTTGTTGTTACCTATATGAACCTACTTCATGGGATCTCCAATCACATAGGTTGGGTTTTCATCTATATTAACATCATATTGGCTTAAGTCTCACTTAATTTGAGGTGTGAAGAATTAATTTTCTTCCTGTAGATTTAGTCAGAGGTTTGGCTAAATGTATTTCTGACTTCACATAATTTATGAAAGTTATTCCATCTTTTAGCAGCTGCTTTACGACATTATTTTGATAATAGCAATTGTTGTTTAACAATTACCATTTTTACACAATAGGGAATCATCCTTTTGTTTAAGGGATACCAATAAGCATCACTGCACCTCTCTAGTACAATGGAAAATTCATTGCTTAGAATACCATAATTTCATGGTACCTCTCAAATATTTTATTAGTCTAATCAATGTAGACCAATGCTCATAATTAAATCACCATATTTCACTAGGTGTTAACATGATGAATATTACTCATAAATCTCACATAAAGGCATAAATAAAATAAATATTTTTTATTCATGCAACATTGATTATGAGTGCATCCCCACATTTTTTATTCATATCTGAAAGATAAAGTTATAGGTTCTTAAACATAATCAGTACACTGAAAAGAAACAGATCAACAATGTAAACATAAAGGATGCATTCATTTTGATTCATTCAGTACAAAAAAATTTCTGATTACAATAATCATTTTAAATAACTACATTATTTCAATCTACTTATGAAACAAGATTAAAATCACAATCAATCTAACTATTCTAAATATTATGCAGCACACCAAGAGCTAAGTATTTCCTAAAGGTTTCAAGAGTACTTATCAAACTTTCTCATCCCATCCCCTTACTGAAGCTAAGAAGAAACAGCTAACCAAGTAGCCCACAGTCAACCATCCAACATTCGTTGCAACATTCAAGCAACAATAATTTCATCTCCTTCAACCAAATTAGCTTCAACTAAATTAGCTTTAGGAGGATTCCCAACTTCACTGTTATCTTTAACTCTCATAATTACTAAAACTACATAAATTTTGATAAACCATAATGGTATATTTAATTTCTCATAAAACATTTTATTTTCATACATTTGGACATTTTGAAGGTCTTCAACGCTTGTAAAACTTTTTGTATTAGTTAATACATGAACAACTCAATTAACATCAATTGAAAAAATAACTATTTGCAATAGCAGAACAATGGTGCATGGATCATTGATAGCAACCGGTGCTCATCATCCCATCACACCATCTGCATGAAATCTTTCTGTGACAACTAATTCCAAAACGCTCAATTTTTAAAAGGTTAGATTACTTGACAAGACAAAAAATATTTTCAGGATATTTTCAAATTTTATGAAGCCGAAAACCATTTTGAGTACCTATAACCAGGAAAAGTTTTGATAGAGAACATATTGACTGACTTGTAAAATTAGGCCACAAACCTTATTGGCAAATTGCCATATTTCCTGAGTCTTGGGTTCAGTGTCCTGAGTAGGCTTTGGATTTTGACTCTGCAGTGAATTTTGGGGTCTGCGTTGGAACAACAACAATATCACTGGAGGTAGCGTTTGCATTGTAAGCCATGATAATTTCTTGAGATTGTTGGGAAAAGTAGGCCTAACCAATCAATCGATTGATAACTCGAGTTGTGCAAAGCACTGTACTCAATAAATTATTTATGGGTAAAAATATTTTTCCAGATTAAATGAGTTCTTTCTTTGTTAAGATGGATTAGGAATAGCAAAGTCAAAAGGATTAAACAAATGAGAGAGAAGAAGGTTTTTCAGAGAAAATTGATTTTAAGGAAAACTTAGTTGTACCGATAGTAGAAAACATATAAAGTATTTATAGGTAGAGAAAATTGGTTTAGTTAGAAAAATCATGCGATCGGTTCTCCACTAACGTTCAGAGAGTTTGACTCTTTCTCTTTTACCTAAATCTCTCCACGTTAAGTAATTAATGAACTGACCAGGTTTCAAGAAGTCATCTGTTGACTTAGTATAAACCAATTATACTTCTCAGTAAAAAGTTAATTACATCTTTTGAAATACTAAACAATAATTTTTCCAACATAAAAGAGGTATAGCCTAATCATTCTTAGTTAGTTCAAGTGGTTAAAACACTGGATGCACAACGTACGTATCAAGAGTTTGAGTCATACTATTGGAAATATATTTACAAAATTTTAAGCAAACTTTTATCTGGATTTTAAGAGTCATTTTTTGATAGTGATGTACTAATCGATGTGTAATGTGTTGGTCCCAAACACAATGTTGTTGTGCTTGCACTGATGTTTTGTTGATCGATGCATGATGTGCAAGTCCCGATTAACACATTTTACTTTTGAATACATGAATACAGGAAGAAGATGTATTGATAAAGAAGATAAACTATTATTCATTCTGTTACATTAAAATAGTTCAACGATTCAACCATTTTTTCAGTTACGTGACTTTTTATATGGGATTGAAGGAGTAAAATCTAAAATATACAATATAATTTAAATAAAATAAAATTAAAAAAAGAAAACCCAAAACAGAATCATATCATAAGCATACAGTGTCTAAGTTTGCATAGTCCTTTTGGTTTTTAAGAAAACAAAATAATAAAAACACCACAATTTCAAATCCTACCTAAATTTAGGCAAGTTTCAAATTCCATTAGCATGCCCGATTTTTGTTTATATGAGGGAATAATGAGTTTTTATTTTGTTTTCTAAAAGATGGAAGAATGAGAGTTTTTTACTGAAAAAAAAAAACCCCCAAAGTTTTTTTATTTTTTTATTTTTAATAAATTACTATATGTATTGTGCCTCATACAATGCTGTAGACTTCTGACAATACAACCGTCAATGATCCAAGCTTTTAAACCGTTGGGTACACCACGATTTTTTGTAAATGGCAACCTATGACAGCATTTCATTTGTTAGGATGGTAAAGCCTTTGAAACACTCTTTTGCTGGGACTCCAATGTTCAAAAGTTTGTAGTAATAGTTTGTTTCTTGAAAACAAAAAGATTTTTTTTTTTTTAGTGAAGTATAAATTTTTTTGTTTCTGATTTATTTATTTTACTTATATTTTATATTTTAATAAAAATTCAATTATGAATTATATATAATCATGTTAATATGAACATAAAGAATGACTTTTTTTTAAAATAGAAATATATAGACTTTTTTTCATTATTTTGGTCTCAAAAAAGTTATTTACATTGTTGTAATCTATAAAATCAATAACCTATTCATATCATCGTTACAAATAGACAGTTTTATTAGTAGATTAAAATAAATAGGTTATATTCGAATATATAATTTGCTTAATAGATAGTCTTCGAGTTAGAAAAATTAACATTTTAAATAAAAAGTGTCGTGTTCAAACTCATTGAATTTAATTTGTCAATTCAAAGTCGACACAAATTTTGACACGTGTAATTGAAACATTAATTTTGCAAAGATAAGACTCAAGAAAACGTTGGCCTTAAAGCAATGACAAAATAGGACGAACTACAATTTCCTTTTTCGTAAGTTTGTTTAAATTATACAATAATCCTTATAATTTTTGAAAATTATAAATATATACTCTCTTCGTTTATTAAAAGAGTCTAATTTGAAAAATATTTTTTGTTTAAATAAATGAGTTCACTTTCAAATTTTTCACTCCTCCTACCCTACTAATATATCATGTGTGGTTTATAATTAGTCCATAATTATTTATTAAGTAAGGATATAAATAAAATAAAGGGTATCAGATAATACATATTGTACATTGACATTCATAATAAGTTATACATTGACCAAATTAATCTCTTATAATGGAACTGATGTAGTATATTTTTGGGTTTGGTCACAAATACAAAATTAATTTCTATTGGTTATGACTGATAACGAAAATAAACTTTCACCAAAACGGTTTCAGGATCAATTTAGTAAAAATTCATTTCAAACTCATTTATGTAATAAGTCAACAAACGTATATAAAATTTTAAATTCAATTATTTAATATATGATCCAAATTTGAGCAATTATCAATTCGATATCGCTCTATTTACCGTTATTAAAAAATTGAATAGTTCATAAAAGTATTTGTAATTTCTTCATAATTTGTTGACCAAATGGGGTTAAATATAACTCGCTCCATAAAAGATAGTAGTACTATCTAGACTTCTAGTAGTATCACTCTATTTAAAGAAAAAAATAATGAAAAAGAAAACGGAATCCCAAAGGAGGGCATATGATGTGCCACGTACACGGAATCGGGCAATAATAGGGGTGCTCCGGTGGTGGCGTGGCGAGGGCACACGTGCACCGGGCAGCAAAAGGCGGGCTTGGAATATAGCTGCCCGGCGATCATGGTCAGGGGGAGACACTGACCTTGAAAACCGAGCCCCTTCTCTTCCCTCCGCATGTAAAACTGGTCGTTTTTTTGATGATTTCATTTTTCACTTTTTCTTTTTTTTAAATTAAAAAATAAATATTCTTTAATTTGTGGGAGCCAATAATAGTGGGAGGTGGGACCCTTAGCCTACGCAACGCCAAGGTGGGATGTTACATAAAGACAGATCACTGGGACCCGCCCCATTTCATCATCATCACTGCTCCAATTATTTATGGGAAAACGAATTTTACTAAAAAATTATAATTTTAATGGTTTTTGGAACCATCCAATCTAATATTATATCGTAGTGTGTCTCTCAACTTTTAATTACCATTGTACCCCTCTATAACAACGAAAATTGAAAAAGTTTCCCCCCCAAAGTTTCTTTTATTATTAGCTTTATTTCATGATATTTTTACGTGTGATTTTATATATTTTGTTTGAATTCTTGTTAATATCACAAACCAAAAAATTGTATTTGACGCAATTGACGGTTTGACAGTGTGTGCGCATATAAAGTTTACTTTATAATGAAAATTTGTGTATTAAGTGCACCACCGTTACGTTATGAAAACACTAGCATTCTATTTAGATTCTAATGTATCGCGTATTAAATTTGACTTATAATGGATTTAGCTTGACTGCTAATGTATCGCGGTTATGAACTTAGTCCCTGATATATTGGTATCAAGTTTAACTTTTAATGTATCACGTACGTATTGAATTTTGAGTTTAATGTTGATGTATTACGGTTATGAACTTAATCTCTAATATATATTGAGTATTGAGTTCAACCTTTGTGCATCTTATTTCGTGTATATGATTTAGCATCTGAAAAATGTATCGTTTATTAAATTTAACTGTTAAACAGTTGACAATTTTTAACAAAAGTACAGCCAGAACCAATTATGATTCCCTTAAAAATGAGGGAGTAACTTACTAAAAGTTATTTATTATGCACTTTTACAGTTTTACTCCTTTTTAGACTTTTTGTTAAAAGAAATTTAAATAAAAAAGGTACTTTTTAAAATGACTGTGATCCTATAGTACATTGTACTTCACCCCTGTAGATTCAAGTTTCAAGCTCTTGGATTGTGGAAAAACTGCGTCAGCCCACCAAAGAACCAGAGTCATTTTCAAGTGGTCCTAAACTAATTCCCTGTGGTCCTAAACACCATTAAGCTTGGTGGTTCTCAGCTAAAGTCCAACTAATATTACCATTTGGCACATTCAATGATTCCATTCTCAACATCACACATCATTGATTAGTTAGACCACCAAATGTTACATGCACCATAGCACATCCAATTCCAACCCTCTTTCTTAGTTTTCTTTGTGTGGGTGAATTACATTTGCCTCCTCAATATTTGGTTAAATATGAATAAGTTCTAATAATTTTAAAAAATCACAAATGCAACCCATAATTTAATCGTAATTACAAAATTAATCTATGTTAGTTTTGACTGAATATAAACACAAATTTTCATGAACAAGTTCAATATTTGCTCGACAAAAGTACAGCTCAAACTCATTTATATAATAAATAAACAAATATGAACAAATTTTATACCTTTATTATTTAATGAAAGATTAGAGTTTGAACTTTCCAAAATATGGCTCGGCTTGACCTGATATTACCCTTACTAATTGTTAAAAAAACTGTACACAAATCAAAAGTTTTTTAATATTTCAGGAGGTATTTGTGATTTTCGCAATCAAAATGACCGATTTGTAATTTATCCAAACCTTGGGGAGGTGAATGTAATTCACCCTTCTTCTTTTCTTCATCATCTCCTAGAATGATTACTATATAAACAATCCAACCCACACCATGCTTCTTCCCCCCATTTCCTTCCTTGAGCGTTCTCTGCTTCTCCATTTTCATTAATACTCTCTCCTTTTTAGCACAAACTTGATAGAAGATAAAAAAAAAAAAAAAAAAAAAGCAAAAAACATGAAGTCAGTGCTTTACTATGCTGGTTGTGAAGATCAGTTAGACAACTACAACCACTACCAACCCCATTTTCTTGATTCTTGCTCCCTTTGCCAGAGACCCCTGGCTCATAACATTGACATTTTCATGTACAGGTTAGCTAAATTCCTGATTTAATTCCATTCCTTTTCTCTGTTCTTAGTGATTCTGAAGGTGAAATTGTTGGTGATTAAATCTGATGTGAATTTTGTATTGTTTTTTTTTTTTTTTTTGGCAGAGGGAACACTCCATTTTGTAGCCAAGAGTGCAGGCAAGAGCAGATAGAGATGGATGAGGCAAAGGAAAGAAGATGGAACAGATCCTCATCATCATCAAACAGGAAATCATCAACAACAACAACAACAGATTCTAGGAAAGAATCTGAATCTCCAAACAAGGCTATAAGGACTGGGGCTGTTGCTGTGGCCTAAACACAGAAATTTTGTGCATATGCTGCTCTAATTCTCTATGAAACTTCTTCCTATGCAGAGAAATTAATGAAGAAAAAATAATGGAGGGTTTTTTAACTTGTAAAGTGATGTTGATGATGGATGGGCATGGAGGAAATCAAGAAAAGGGAGATGCCCATCTCGAAATTTTGATTGTTTTTCTTTGAAAATCTAATAGTATTATTATCTATAAATACAAAACAAGAGCTCCCTTGATTGGGATGGAATGAGATGATTCTGTTGTTGTTCTTGATGATGATATTCTGTGAGGGTGGAAATAACAATGAATGATGATTCACATGTACTTCCAACAACATAATCAATCAAACCTTGTTCTCCAAATCTGAAGGGTTTTTTGACTTTGTGAATTGAATCTGTATCTCTTGATTCCCTTGACACATATGGTTGAGCAGTGAAAATAAGCCAAAAACTTGGAGGATCCAACTTTCCGAGTGTTTTGTAGCTAAAAGTTCACTTCTGTGCAGATCCAATTGCTACCCATCCAATCGTCTGGACAGCGTTTGTTAGAGATAATTTTTCATGGATTAAGACAAAAGTGAAAGTAAAATGTGAAACCAAACGTTATTACATTGAAAGCTTGAAGGTTTGAGGGAGAGACTTTTTTTACATAGTCAGGTTAGTTTGTTTAGGTAGAATTAACGAAGGTGGAAATCGAATTCTTGACCACTAAGGATTTATTATGCGTTACAATCGTAGGACACTAATTTATTCTGACCTCTAAGGACTTATTATGTGTTATAATCGCTGGACACTAATTTATTTCTACACATATGACTTTAGTTGGCTAGAGTAGAAGACTTTAGAAATTAGACGTGACAATTTAAATTGTATATGTATATATATATATTTGTGTAAGGTTCATATTTTGTCAAATATTTTTACAGCTCGCACCATTTTAAACATATTTTTTAAAGGATAGTAATTCGAATCATAAATCAATTAATTACTTTTATCGTATTGAATTAGTGTCGTATGATAAATAAGTGCCACATCACTTTTAACGTTCTTAAACAACACCATTCTTAAAGGGGGTCGCAATTTAATTGATCAATCAGTACGCAACAAATTACTTTTAACGTGTTGAATTAGTGTAATATCAAAATTACAATATCATTTAGTATTGAAACGAAGGGAACCTGAACATTGCATGGGCAAATAACATTGGAGTGTCAGAAAACCAGCGTTGATTGGGGGGCTGTTGGTGCGCATTGAAGGGAAGAAAGAGGAGGGGTGGAATAGTAGTTTAAAGGCGTTGTGCAGCGCGCAAATCATAAAGATACGTTAGGTGCACTTAACACATTCTGACCTTTCCTATCTTTATTACTACAAACCGAACCTCTACCATGGCTTCTTGTTGGATTTTTTCCGCCAATAAACAAATAGGAGCACAAAATTACCAAAATAAGCAAAAAAAAAAAAAATTTCCGGAGCTATAAAAAACGAATTTGGGAGATTCGTTTTCGGTTTCATCCGGGAGGCGCAGGGAAAAATAAATAAATAAATAAAACGGCTGAAAAAAAAATAAATAAAACGGTAGTTTAATGTCATGGAAAACGAATCTGCGAAATTCGTTTTCCATGGAAAAAAAAAGGGTATAAAAAGCTGCGTGAAAATTTCACGCAGCAGCAAAACAGAGCAACCGAACCCGCCCTCGACTAAACCTCGACTAAACGGCGACCCCCCACCCTCCGACCACGACCAACTAACCGGCGAGCCCCTGCCCGTTCCGGCCGAACCCGCGCCACGTCGCCGCCGCTCGCGACCTCGCCGGACCGACGGCCATTTGACCGGAAAACGAAGGATAGTGTAGAAGAGACCCTAGATTTTGGGGATTTCTTGAAGGGTACCAAAATTCCGAATTTACTAGCTCAATTTGCTTGGAAATTGCTTGAGGTTTGTCTTAGGGTTATCAATTTGTGTATAATTTGTTTTCAAACTCTATTACTGAGCATTTTCAAACTCTATTAGTGAGCAATTTCTAATGTCTGGGCTTTTTAGTTTCAAGTTTGAAATTTTAGCCTATGAAGCGAATAATAATTGAATCAATGTGCAGCAGTTGCCATTGCAGCGGATGCATAATATAGTAATACCTTTGATTTGAGGAGTTGTTGGATACTCATTGTGCACTGCTTGATCATACGTATAGTTTTCTTATTTTCTTGGAATTTTCCTTGTGTTTTTGTTTACAACGAAAGCTGGATATGGCTGCGCAGAGAAGTAACTGTTGGTGATTAATAACCTTTTTTATTTTTTGGGTTAATTTCAACAATTTGTTTCTGGGACGAAGAAAGTATAAAATATTACCCACCAAACCAACCCGACCCAACTTTATCCAGGCAGAGCTAAACATAACAGACTTGGCCTCTTTCTGTTAGAATTCACGAAGCTTTAGGTGCTGCAGAGACCCAAGACCATCACCACGCGTCCTCAAGTATTTTGTTCAAACCTTTTCCACTTTTCTTCTTGCTACTCTGCCATTTTCTTTCCTTTTTCCCTTCAGCACAGCTAGTATCATTTTTCTTTATCTGGTAAAATTTAAAATTATGCACAGTATGATTCTCTGGGTTTTGCGTTTTAACCGTTGGTTGCAATTTTTAAGTTTTAGATTGATTGGTTATATAGTGGAAGAAATGGTTGTTGTATTGAGGTTTTGCTGTTAAGGGAATTGTTTGAGGGATGGAACGGCTGAATTTGTCCATCAAGCCTTGGTAAAGAACAAATTTTTACCCTGCGTGGTTTTGTGGGGCTATTTTTATTTATTTTTATTTTTTTATGAATATCGTTATGAATGATAGTTCTACTGGAGATAATGTTGCTAGTAATCATTCAGGATATATATTCAGTTGTTTCTTTTAGCAACTTTAGCGTAAAAGTTCCTTCGCTACCTTTTACTGCTCAATTTGTGGCAAGCAATTGCATAATCCTTATTTCCATCCAATGTTTAAATCTTGTCACTACCCATTTTTTGCTAATTGAGGTGTGTGTTGCTGTTCAGTTCTGACTTTGGGGGTAGAATCAAGCAGATTTAGTGACTGTAATCTACAGTTTTGTGCTGCTACCTATGTTTATTCAGCGATGGTGAATGCTATTATCTGACACAATTTTTGTCTATTTAATTATTGATGGGTTTATTGACAATAAGCTAATATTGCAGATTGAACAATAAGAAGCAGACATAAACAGGCTTCAGGAATTAGAGGCAGAAATAGAAGATCTATTACGCGACTTTGCTGAAAGAGAAAGAGGTGATTATTGTCTTGAATTCTTTTGTTCTTTTTCCTTTGTGTTATTTTACAGTCCTTACTTGTTACTTCCTATTTCCGCCTCTCAGTTAAACTTTTTCTTCACCCTTAAAGCAAAATTCTAATTTGGTGTATGTTAAAGGGACTTACGATACTCCCTTTGTCTATCATAATCGATGGATTCTTTGTGAATCTACTTAGTGTGGATGCAATGGTATTGGTTAAATTACATCAGTGGTCTTATGAAGAAATTAAATTTCTTGAGACGCTTTGAATTACAAGCATTTGCTTGAAGATTAGTTTTCATATAGTTCTCGTTATCTTTTAGAGATATGGTAGATAAGGCATTTTGTTCGTTCTTCTGTAGAAGTTATCGTTTGGAGATTGCAGTTTGCTGGAAGTTACTTCCTATGTCAACTTCATTGGCTGTGCTCTGTGGTAGTTTAGTTATGTGGGATGCTAATTATAAGTTTATCCATATTTTATTCTGTTTTTACATCACTTCGATTATTACTTTGGCTAAGATTTTGACTAGGGATACCTTTATTTTATCAGGATGTTAGCTAAGATTTTGCACACTTCCCAGAAATTCCTACCAACATGTTGGATCCAACTTTCACATGCAATACTATCTTTCTCTGTTTCTGGCTATTCTTACTATTGCTGTGCTTTGGTCATTGATGTAGTTAGGATTTGGTGTCAATGATTTGTTGATGTATGTGGTTCGGCTTGGATATGTGAAAGCTACAACCTATGTAGTCCTTGGTTGGACTTCTAATGTAAACTTATCATTAGTCTTGGCTTTTTCTGGTGCCTTTTTCCCCTTTTTTTGGCAAATTCATTGGACTAGCCACTGTCATAACAACAAAGGTACTTTATAATTTTCAAGTTATTAATTTATTAGTATGGAAGTGAGCAAAAGAAGAAACTTCTCTGGTTGAATTGCCTTGATGCAAATTCATCACAAAATGTTTATGGATCCATAAACCTAACATCATCACAAAATAAACACACTCGTCAATCCATCTCAATCAAGAAGTGTTCACCACGCAAGCGATAGCAACACTCTCGTCAAGTCTAATACAGTCATTACTTGAAATATAACTGACTGAGCATAAATCCCATTTTAACTTCTCTGGGCTTCATTCTGATATATATATATTTTTTTAATTCCAGAAATCTTTCTCCTTGCTCTATATTTTGGATTGCTTTGCTCTCTCGGCTTTGTATCTGTTTTCTTCACTTATGAATGTTATAGGTTTCAAATCAAGAATGGAATTTCTTAACTTTCTTCATTCGTGGCATTTAAGATTCATGGACTAGGATATATGTTTCATAAATAGATTATATTTGATTATGCGTATATTCTTGTAGTGGTTGTTTAAGATTTTAGGAATATGCCCTATTTTTTCCGTGTTCCCTTGTAGAAATGTTGCTGGTGTTGTTTATATCGATATTTTCTGTAACTGAAGTAGTCCGGTGAACTGTTGAAGAAGAGCTTCAGCTGGTTTAGGTATATTGTGCTGGGTGGTACATCACTGCTGCACTGCAATGGCAGGGAAATCCGTTAGACTTATGTTATATTGGGATGGGAGAATTGTGCGGGGCCCCAATGGTTCAGAGTACAGTTCTCCTCCACGGCGAACTATTTCAGTTGCTGAGACTGTGAATTTCGAGGTCATTTCCCGGAGGTTTTACGAAGTCATCAAAACATCGCCTCTCCACCACAAGCTGCAGATTTATTGTAGAACTCCAGTTCTGGTCCCTGCTAATGCTCCCGAACGGAGTGTGTTTGAGCACATTCTCATAGATGATGATGAAAGCCTCCGTGATATGCTCCATATACCAAAAGACTACCCATTTGTTGCAGCCGTACAGGTTTATTTAATAAAGGAGCGACTTCTATTGCACCCCACCCTGATGACGAATATGACTTTGACATTATCGGCTCATCCGTAATGTCATTCACAGAACTATTGAATAGTGGACAAGGAGAGGAAACTCCGGCAAATGTTCACCTCAATTCTTTGGCCGATCGAACCCCCTTCGGTTGCTCTTCCCCACAACCACCCCTCGATACGAAACCTCACCTAGAAGCAGTTCATGGATTGAGCACTTCCGAGTATTTAGTACAGGATAACCCAACCCCCCTTCAAACCCCTCGTGAGGAGGATGTTCTTGATGTCGTGCCGGGGGGTAATGCGTCAGTATGTGGAGTCTGGGAACACGTCGTGGGATAGTGTGAATTGGGAGACATGCCTATTCCATTGTCAAAGTCTGCAGTTCCTGTAAGGACATGTGCAGACGTTGGGGCAAGTATAAAATTTTTCAACTCCATTGGGGATGAGGCGCATCACACGATCGATCAGTTCCACGACGGTTCATGCCCAGTATGGAAAGATGACTTGTCTGCAAATTTGGAGAAGGGAATGGTCTTTGGGACGAAGGAGATTCTTCAGAATGCCGTTAAGCTGTGGTCGGTCCGGGCCAACCGATACTACAGAGTACTGTATTCTACGCCGACGCGTTGGACAGTTATCTGCGCATACAAAGATGAGCAGAAGTGTCCATGGAGCGTCCACGCAACATGTAAAAGTGAACGTCACTTTAAGATTACCCATCGTATCTTCGACCACTCATGCTCTCCGAAGCGAACAGGCCATGATCATCCAAATGTGGATTGCAGTACCATTGGGAAGCTTGTTAGGGGAAATGTGGAGGCAAATGCATCTTACAACGTTCGGGATGTGCAGGAGGATGCTAGGAAGCTTGGGGTGGATATTTCATACAAGAAGGCGTGGTTGGGGAAGAAGAAGGCCGTCGAAATGGTGTATGGAGGGTGGGATGAATCTTATAGGGAGTTGCCTAAATTTATGCAGGTTGTGCAACAGACAAATCCAGGCACAATTGTGGATTGGAGACACGCCGATGGTACCACAGAAGAAAAGAGTATATTTCATTCACTTTTTTGGTCTTTTAGGCCAAGCATAGAGGGATTCAAGCATTGTAGGCCAGTTATTACCATAGATGGGACCCATATGTGTGGTAAGTACAATGAGAAGCTGCTGATTGCGTGTGGCGTTGATGCAGCGGGCCATATATTTCCATTGGCCTGTGCTCTATGCGACGAGGAAAACTTGGCTAATTGGTCTTGGTTTCTGGCCAATCTTGTACGACATGTAATCGGAGGCCGCCTTGACATTTGTCTAATTTTTGATAGGCACAGGGCTATCTTGGCGGCAGTTAAGAACAACCCATTGTTGCAGCCCCCATATGTCCATCACAGGTTCTGCTCCCGACATGTTAAAGCCAATTTCAGTAAGCAGTTCAAGGATGCCGATTTGAATAACCTCATGGCGGGGGCATCTAGTGCGCGTCAAATTCGGAAGTTCACTGCAATAATGAGGACAATTCGTTCGGCAGACGAGTCTGCGTATAAGTGGTTGGCTGACATCCCATTTCAGCAGTGGACTCTTTGTCACGATGGCGGATACCGGTATGGGATAATGACCACCAATAACAGTGAGTCGTTCAATGGTGTACTGTTGGAGGTCAGACAACTACCGGTAACCGCTTGCGTGAGGTTTATTTTCTTCCGGTTGGTTAAGTACTTTGAAAGGTACCTTGCAGAGGGACTTAAATATTTGAAAGATAATGATCATTGGCCTACAAAGGTCACGGAGAAGTACTTGAACAACCAGCGGAGGTCAAAGTACCATAGAATAACACAATTTTATCGGGAGGATGGGTTATACCAAGTTCGCACGGGTGTTCGTCCAGATGGGAGAGGTGACAATTCACACACGGTTAACATACGTGAGAAAATATGCAGCTGTGGTAAAATAAATATCTACAAGATTCCATGTTCCCACATAATCAAAGTATGTGAAGATTTGAAAAGGGATGACTTGGATTTGGTTTCAGAATTTTATTCTGCGCGGACAATGGTTGACACATATTCATCACATTTCTTCCCTATAATGCATGAAGATTATTGGCCTGCGTGTCCTTTTCTGTTAGTGCCAAATCCATCAAGGGTGAATGATAAAAGAGGAAGGCCCCGCAGAAAGAGAATTACAAATGCTATGGACAGTCTGCCAATGAAGCAGTGCCGCGCTTGCCACCAACACGGGCATAGCAGGAAACAATGTCCACGCATTGCGCAGCTACGAGAGAGGGCCAACGCAAACGCTTGATGTTATTTATATTTGTCTTAGAAGTGATATGTTTATATGGTTATACCAAGTTTGCGGTAGAAGAAGGACATACTGATATTATATTTCAGGCTCAATTTATGGTGCAAAAGAAAAGTAAACATGGAACACAACCATTAATTGATAGAAAATGTAACTGAAGATTGGGGTTCTCATATTTGTGTGGTTGGCTTTTCATCTTTTAACTGCATGGATTTGGTGATGAAGATTGAAAACTTATTGATTCAATTGTAGAAATTGAACTCAAAGTTTCCCTAAAATTTTTGTTCCTAAAGCTGGAATGAACCCCCACCCCATGATTTGCTGGTTTTTGAACCGAAGTGCTGAGACCATTGTCTTGTGCAGGGATATGGAGCTCTTTACTTGGTCACAACATTCCCAGTCATAATCGGAATATCGGTATTGCTGATCCTATTCTATAACTCTCTGCAACAAGGGATTTGACAGCATAATGACAGTTTAGGCTGGTGCAAATATGATCACTCAGGATGCAGTTTTCCCACAGATCCCGTTGAGCTGTACATGTCTAAAGGAATATTACTACTCAAGCATGACAATGTTGATTGTTTTGTAACAAAATTGTTTTCTCTTGACCTTGAACCTTGTTCCTCTGTATCCAGTAGGATTCCTATTTTATTTTGTTAGTCGGACTTTGAAGGGGAGTCTCAGCAGTGGTAAAAGTTTGCTGCTACGTAACCGGGCTAATAGCCTCTTATAGAAATACAAAGTAAGGTTGTCAAACCCCGGATATGTGGACAGTGGCGTAGCTACACATGGGGGCCCCTCCACTGCATCACTAAATTTATAGTTTATATATCATGTAATATATTTTGTATTTTAATATGTGGCCCCATAGCTTAGGTAGATATTAATATTTTATTTATAAATTATTAATTAAGTCAACTACTAAACTCAATAAAAGTTATAAAAAAAAAAAAAAAAACAAACATGATTTGATGAATTTTGAGTTCGAATTTTCAATCGAAATCAAGTAGAAATCAAATTCGTTTTCTCAAAAAACGCATTTGGGGAATTCGAATTCTCCAAAAGACTAATTCAATGAATTGGTTTTCTTCAGAAGACGAATTCCCTACATTCGTTTTATGGGAAACCCTCACTCCAACATGGGGAATTCGTTTTCCGAATGCACCGCATTTTTCCCTTCGGGAAGTGAATTTGTTTTTCTGGATTGCTGCCGTTTTCAGCGATTTCGTTTCATCCTCAATTCGGTTTCTGGAGAACACGAATTCCACTAACTTAACTCTTATAATTAAATTTTATATGTCCCTTTTTTTTTTTTTCCTAAATCCTTCACATATTCAAATCACGAGATTGCATTTGGTCAAATGATACGAAAGCTATAAATTCCTAATCTTGAAAATTCAAAATACTCTTTCCCCAGTTTTGAGCACTTAATATATAAATAATCTTTAATTCGTTTTCCATTGAAAACGAATTCGCGGAATTCTTCCTGGAATCTACTAAATTAACGAATTTGTTTTCTCATTAAAACGAATTTGCCGAATGTTTTTTCCAGAAAACTAAACAGCTGTAATCGCCTTCTTACAAAACGAGTTCGGGACATGCCTTCGTTGGTTTCGCCTTCTCTTGTTCGTGACAAAACAGTGAATCCCGAAATCGTTATTAGGGAAAACTATTTCCTGAATCCCTGAATTTCATGAACACACTTCTACAAATGCACCGCAGTGTAGTGAAACTTGGTTTCTACTACTAAATTATTAACTAACAGTATATCGCTTATTTTATACATAATCATATTTCATTGAATTGATTTTCTACTAAAATTGCGGGTCTATTTCTACAAAATAACATTACTTGATTAAATTTTATTCCCTGATTTCGTTGTTTTCCAAATAATATTTTCCCCCCACTGTTTTTATTTCACTGCTTTGGTTTTTTTCCACGTGTACATTCTCGCGGCTAACTAGGGAGCTGCAACTTATGTGTAAATAACATTGTCTTAAGCACTTCTTTGAATTGCAGGGCGTCCAGGCATCGCCGCTTATTCGACCACTCGTTTGTGCTGTTCCAGGGCATATGCTATAATTCTGTTCCGTCCCATATTTTCAATTTTTCTTACGGTTTTTTTTTCCCATAAGTACACCTCGCATTCCCCACATTCGTTTTCCATGAATACTAATTTTCGGAATAACTCTTCAATTAAAATAATTATTTAATTTTTATAAAATTCGTGTACATATAATTATTTTTATTCATTTTAAAAACCATTGTACTGGAATTAATTTCTTAATGAAATTAATAAAAAACAAAAAAGGAAAAAATTAATTATGGAATTCGATTATTAAACCAAAAAAAAAAAAAAAAAAATTTCTTTTTTTTTTTTTGGTTTGTTCGGTTGAAAACGAAGTTGGGAGATTCGTTTTCAACTGAAAACGAATCTCCCAAATTCGTTTTCAATAGTTTGGGAATTTCAGATTTTTTTTGCTTATTTTGGTAATTTTTTCCCCCAAAATGAATATTAAGGTAAAAAAATCGCTTCTTGTTACTGCTACCAAATTATTATACACGCACGCACTGGTGAAATGGGAATGAACCAAGCATGCAAGGAAGAGAATAGACACTTTTTTTTTTTTTCAAACGCTTACACTATTATAATAATTAGCGAATAAAAGGTGGAGAATGAGTTTGATCATGTAACGTCCTGCATAATTCCTTTTACATTATTGATAAATCACTGGATGCTACATGATTATACATTTCCCTCAATTTGCAGCAGTGTACCCATATGTGCGTGCGTTGGGGGTAAAACTGGAAAAGAGGAGTAAAGATGGGCAATTAGTAATTACAATGAAGGTTTTGTTTGTTATATTGTGTGTAACCACATTTTTTTTTTCCTTTTGCTTTATTTCCCATTTCATTTTTTTGCAAAAAATTACTCCCTTCGTTCTATTAAGAGTGTACTTAAATTTTTTTTAAGTTTCTAATAGGAAAGTTCATTTCAAAATTTTTTACTCTCTATACCTATATTGATATAATTATGTGTGGTTGACAATTTACGTACTTAAAGTAAGAATATTAATGGAATAATTAGTGTTAAATTAGCTATTTTAAGCATTGTACATTAACATTCATAATAAACTGTACATATATCAAAGTGGACTTTTTTAATGGGTATTAGATATACATGGAAGATGGAAGGTGGAATCGGAATCGGAATCGGAATCGGTTCTTGAGGTACTGTTCTGAATTCTGACAAATTTTCTTAAAGGATTTTTTTTTTTTGGGGTGAATAAATTATAAAATTTAAAAAAAAAAAAGGAAGAAGAAAATTAGCATCCCAACTCTTTTAATATTTGTATGTGTCGTCAATTCATTATTTAATTTATGAATTTAGTTTTCTTATATTCTCAATTTAATTATCGTTATCTTGTTTTATATAGTTTAGTTAATAGATATAATTTTTAGGTAAAACTACCATCCTTTCATGAAATCATTCATTCAGTGAATAATGATTTATATAATGGTAATGTGCTATGAAATTGCATTAGTAATGCATAATAAACTATTATCAGTGAAGGAATGATACGGTAAAAGGACGATAGCATTTTCAATAATTTCTTACTTTTACTATATACTATAAAAATAGAAAAAATATAATATTTTACTTAAATAACCTTCAAATGAATTATAAAAATAAACAGAAAATAGCACTTTTGAATAATATGATATCTGATAAAGATTTCATTAAAAATGTGAAGTTCATATGTAAAACTTATAAATACATTGGGTTAATTTTATCATATTGGGCCTTTAACATTTGGGGCCTTATTATGATAGATAGATAAAGTAATTCACAATTAATTTTGCTACATTGACACTTTTTGAATGTTTTGATGATGCCTAGAAAATTAGAAATATATGCTTCAGGAATTGATTCGAGCAGAAAATATTTGATACGAAGAGTGATGACATAGGAAAATTTTATAGAGAATTTTGTAGTGAATAATGTAATATTTATATGGTAACAAAAATTAAACGGTACTTAAAACTAAAGCTGCTAAATGATAACTACTATTATGTGACGTTACATCATTTTCTTAATTTTTTTCTAAATATTTTCATTCTCTAAATTATTTCCCGAACAAAAACATAACGAAACCTAAATTGACCCGTACCAAAAGAAGTTGGTGACCATTGGAAAGGAGTAAAAGAAGAATGAACGTAAGGTAGAGTTTGATATGTGACTGCAGAAGCTTCCTTTCGTACAAGTAAGAACAAACTTCAATAAGGCAAAAAATAAAATTAAAAAAATGGAGAGAACAAACTTAGGCACAAACTCGAAAGGTTTTGAATTTGATCCCATGTTTCTAAATTCTAGCATACCTCTCCTTCACACTCAACATGACGTGGTTAAGAATGAAATGATTTAAAACAATATCAATATTTTTTTAAATGGAAATTCATTTTCATTAAATTTAAGTAATTGATAAAGATCATATAACATAAGCACTTATAGGTATTCAATGTGCTTCATGAACACGTGACATGTCTACTTTTTTAATGATAAAATCTGAAACGATGCTCACATAACGTCTAATATTCACAAAAATTACATGTACCTCCTTGTGAGTTGGTATCATGTAATTGGTTGACTAGATCCAAGCTATCAGTGTAGACTTGAGGTACCCATCATTTTGCAATTGAGTAGTCTGCAATGGTGATCGCCCTTGTACTTCCAATCCCTTTTTGTGAAGAATAACTTATGAGTTATCTTTTATTACCCAGTCAACAGCCCCTGCATTATTCTATGCTTTGAAAGCTCCATATACTGAAATCTTCACTTGCGTTTGAGGATGTTTGTATTTTCCCTCTCCTTCTACTTTTACTTGTTTGTACATGCCGACTATTATTGGTCAAACTTCCATGTCTTGTCTTTCCTCTTGGTCTCCACTGTCGAAGATAACATTCCCCTTGTATTTGCTGCCAAGTCTTTTCTAGATGAATGCGACTGCTCTCCCAGATCATTTTGTTTATTGCCAGACAAATTCCATATAGGATATGTATTGATAACTCTGTGGCCTCCTTATCCGGTGCCTCCTTCATCTTGTGCTTAAACCATTTCTTAATGTTTACTGGTGGCCTTACATCAAAATTAAATCTCAGTGAGGATACTCTCCAGGTCGTTTTAGAGTGAGTACATTTTAGAAAGATGTGTTTTGTGTCCTCTTCCTCCACTTCACATTTGGCACATATTGCAAGTATTTGAACTGGTCTTCTCCAAAGGTTTATAGAGGTGGGGAGAGCTTTATGAAGAATATGTCGTATCAGGAACTGCATATTTGCTAGTATATTAAGTTTGCAGAGCCGTTTCCAAAACATTTTTTGGGCAACCTGATCCGGCTCCTCGTACCTTCTGCATCTTGGGCACCAATTTGTTCTCTCAATGTTTTGTTATATCCTGATTTGGCTGGGTACTAGCATGTTTTCTCTGGCTCATACCAAAGTGTATCTTCCTCCTCCGGCAAGGTGACAAGTATATAGACTTGTTTCTATCCTAGATTTTTTGAGGGAATATAGTTTAGATCATGGGTTCCCTCCACTTGTGATTCTGATCAATCACATGTCCCACTCTTAAGCTTGTCTGTTGGAGTGCTTGTATTATTGAATGTCCACTAGATTCATCCCATGTATCCAGTTTTCAATGACATTTATCTTGTCTTCTTTTACCACTTTTCATCTCGGATCCTTTGTGATTAAATTCCCTCCCCACAATATGTTAATTGAATTCTTATGTCACACTAAGAGAATTTACTTTGAAAAATGTACAACAGTAAAATAAGTAATTTGATACAATTTTGTTTACTTGTAGCTCTTACTTTTTATTTCTTAAGTACTCTCTGTCCCATTCAAAGAGTCCTATTTGTAATACTGTTTTAACAGGACTCTTTGAATGTGACGGAGGGAGTATGATTTAATTTTGAAACACACAATATCATATTAGTAAGGGTATGAAATGTTATAAAAATATAAACATAATTAAGGGTATGTTCATTTTGAAGTTTTTCTGCCTATTTTAGTTTAATTTTTAGTTTCACAAACTATTTTAAAACCCAAATCTTGGTTGGTACGTGCTCAAAATTTTGTTCTCCAATACATGGTTTCAAAAACAATTTTTTGTTTTGGGAACCCCCCAAAAAAAACTATTTTTCCTTATACCCAAACTTTTAGGGAAACTCTTGTTTGTTGCATACTTTCTTACCAAACAAAATTTTGGAGAAACTGTTTTTCAAACTTATTAAACATGATTTTTTAAAACAAAATTTTCCAATTTATATTGCGTGTTTATGAAAATATATTTTTCAAAAATACAATTTTCAAAACCGCTCTTAAAACCTCAAAACGAACAGGTCCTTATTGATTAAAATTTGTTCAGAATTTGTTCTGGCTAGACTAGGAATTTACATTTGTCCTAATTTACTGAATGGTGAGTCGTGTGAATTACTGTCCATAGAGTGCATGTTTGGGAATTGTTGCATATTTTGTGCTGAGCCGAATAAAGACTGTTTTGAATGTGAAAAACTTGCATATGAATGATTGATTCTGAATCTGTGATGTGAGTTGAATCAGAAAGATGAATTTGGGCAGAATTGTTGTGTCATGTTTTGAGTCAGTTGTTAGAGTCTTTTGTTTGTTTGCTAAGTATCCAGTCCAAGAGTCTTGTTGTTCTATTTTGTGAGTCAGAGTCGTTTGGAGGTTAGATGTTAATAACTGCTAAATTAGGGCCATGTTGTAATTCTTCACTTCACGCTTAAAGATAAGCGTTATTCAAGTGTGGAGATATTTGATCGGTACCTTTTAGTTGGTTAATTATAGAATCTTTTATGGCAGTTCTCACTAATATTTGAGTGTTTTTCTATGTGAAGCATGTTTTAGGAAGCAAGGCATCAAGAGAAAAGGGTTTCTAAAAGAGCAGAAATCAGGGTCCATTTGAGTAATTGGGCGCCTGAGAGCAGTGCGTGTGAACAGTGCCCGAATTCCAGAAGATACATTGATTAATTTGGGCTGCAGAAGGACCATGTGGACCAGATAATTGTTACTTGGGCTGAACTACTTTGGTGGGCTGAAAACTTAATCTTTATGGCCCAAGGCAATTAATTAATAAGAGAAGCCCAATTCCAAGTCCAATTCCAATGTAAATTGAGGGTGATTGAATCAAAGTCCAATTGTGTACGTAAATGGATGGAGCAGCAATCAATTTGGCAACTACCACTTTTGCAAGACTGATGAAGTGAGATTTTCTAGGGCTGCGTCCCTTAATTTTAGTAGACGCCCATGGCATAATACTTTCCTTCTTTAATTAGATGATTTACTTCCTCTACAAGTTAATTAGTTATTTCATTCTCCTAGTCTTATTCGGAGATTAGTAGGATAATTCCCCTATAAAAAGGGTGAAGTTGTGTACGATGAAGTATCCCGGTTTTTATCCCATACCAAAGCTCCCACTGCTCTTCTCTCTTCTCTTAATGTTATGTTCTTTTCTTTTATTTCTTAAAATAGTTTTATTGTTTTCTTGTCTTTCCTAGTTGAAGTTTAATCAAGGTTATTCTTATAATTGTGAGATCTAATCATTCTTTGAGTATTGCATGCATGTGTTCCAATCTGTGCAGGGGTTGGGTAATGATTCTTAAAGGTTACGGCCGATAGGAGTCATTAATGTCAGGTTTCTCTAATTCTTAGTGCTTTTGACCGAATTAAACAAAGTGCAGAGGGAGTCCACGACTTTGGTTAGTTTAGGTTAGTTGGAGAGTAATCCTTGCAGATGGGATCCACGGGGGATTGCCGATAAATTAAGGGGAAATTAGGTTATGCAGATGGGACCTACGGTAACTATAACTGATTGATTTATGTTTGCATGAATATATTTGCATCAGCCATCGATTGTATGAATTAACTGGGATTATATCTTTAACTAGGTGTTTTTAATAAAGAGATAAATAAAATTGTCAGTCCCTATGGAGACGATCCTACTTATTGCTATACTAGTTTTTAGTAGGTTTTTATAAATGTTTTTGATAATTGAAACGACACATATCAAAATGTTTAGTAGGTTCCCCGGCAACAGCGCCATTTTGATAGGTCTTGTTTCAGCTATAAAAAACATTTATAAAAACCTACTAAAAACTATTATAGTAATAAGCAGGATCATCTCCACAGGGATTGGCAATTTTATTTCTCCCATTAATAAAAACACCTAGTTGAAGAATTGATCTCGGTTAATTCATGTAATTGCTAATTGATTCAAAGATTGTTATGCAAAACATAAATCAATTAGTTCTAGGGGTGATGAACCCAATGACATATATCCATTAGACGTGTCAATAGTATAATAAATTATCAAACTAACTCAAGTAATTCACTCAAATATGATGAATCACGAGCCCCAAAAGGACCTCTTACTAGCCCCGAAAGGAACTCATGCATGCAATATTACAAGAACAATACTTTCAACCAAGATATGCATGTAGACATAAAATCCACCAGTTTAAGATTGCCGATATTCAAACTAGCCTTTCAGTAGACATGTCAATAGTCTATGAAGTTCCGGTTAATAAGCAATCTACAGACACAACCCAGTTTTCCCTTATTGTATCGACAATTATCGTGGGTCCCTACGGCATAATTGCTTCTCTAGTTAATCTAGTTAACAGGCCGTGGGCTCCCTACAACACCTTATTATTAACTATATTCACAGCTTTAGGAATTAGGAAAACCTGATATTAAAAATTATTATCAGGTTAACTTTAAGAATTAATACCCCATTATTTTCACTACTGATACGATAGCTTCGCCACATACTAGCCCCTTCCGATAATGATTAATTGGGGAACTAATTGGCGGATCCTGATTAAACCCAAGTTAGCTACTCTTAGATAAAATCAGAATTAAGATTTATGCACAGAAAATAATTAGAAATTCATGCATATATACTACTTTGAGAATATTTTATATCTCATAATTGTAAGAACAGTTTTGATCAAGCTTCAACTAGAAAAGAAAAGAAAATAATAAAACTAAACTAAGGAAAATAAATGAACTTAACATAAAGAAATAAATTAATATATTAATGAAGAGAAAAGCAGGGGGGGGGGGGGGGGGGGGGGGCAAGCTCCCCAACGAGGGGTGTATGAAAGATAATCAGAAAAATAAAGTAAAACTCAAGATAAAAACTAACGTGTCAACTCCCTTCAAAACTCTCCTATTTATACTAGATAGCAATGGCTAGAAAATAGGAAGTAGAATAATCCTCTAAATCTCCCAAGAATATCTCCAGCAATTAACTCCCTTCCAATCAGCATAATATCTTTATCAATTATATCCCTACAAATCAGCAGTTTGAATTCCTTCCTTATCACCTTTGATTCTCCTCCCTTCACAAATTTATTCAAACAAGGAAACTGAATGTTTACTTCTCTCCTCCAGCATTAGATCTCTTTCTTTTCAATTGAGGTAACTCTTCCAATTCACTGCCGCGGGGTAACCCTTAATACTGCAGCGACCGTATCGATTCCGTGATCTGCACGTTTCTGCTGTCCTTTACTTTTTTGCTTCTTTTAGCTCATTCTTCTCCTTCTCGGCTCAGTCTCAAAACACCTATTTTTTGCTTCATAAAATAGCAAATATACCCGTGAAAAGCAGCCAAGAGACTCTAAAATAAAACAACTAAAAGACACTCATCAATTGGCTCGGTTCCAATTAAAAATTTTTCTTATCGGTTAACTGGTTATATATATACTATACATACACACACACACACATATATATATATATATACTAGGAGTGAACACCGTGCGTTCACGGTGAATGCCCAATAATATTATTATGTAATATAAAAATTTGAATTATAAATAATAATCAGTTTATTATAAATATATAATTAAAAACAAGAAACATGGGTTAACTATAACACAAACACTTGTGACTTTTCGTCAAATATAGAATTGGCATGCCTATTCTCTTCCCTTTCCTCACCTTTTCACCTCGTCTCTTGTCAACTTCTTTAGTCTTGTTCTTCTAAAAATTAACAAAGTTGTTGAATGAATATGATGCGTGTTGTAAGTAGACGTCGACAACATGAGAAACTCTGTTGTCAGATGAGGTGAACTTGAAGACATATTTTCTAGCTTTGAATAGAGGAACTTTGTTTTTCATTGGAGTTGATCAACAAGCATAAACCTGCAAATTTGAAGAAGAGATTCAGAAAAAATCATTAATAAAAAAAATTAAAATTTCTCTAAACAAAAAATATGTTCTAAATGGACGTATATATTACGAAAAGTTGCACTAGTAGCGTGAATTAGGCATGCACATAAGGATTATAAACAATAAGAAGTAGTTTTTCTTTTGAATGGACTGAAGATATATATAGATTGTGTGTCTATTCATATTTTTTATGGATTACCAAGAGTCTTCTTATAATTAATAGAAAGTAATAATGGTATAGTAAATAAAGGAGTTTAAGTGAAAAAAAAAATAAACGAATTCGATGTGAAAAAAATAAATAATCATAATATAATTAATAGCCTTTACAGATATTTAAAACTTATAGTATATGAAAAGTCAAAAAAGAAAAGAGTAAATGAAAATAATAAAAAGTATATAATATATTTATTTGTAACAAAATCAACTTATTTATCATGATAAATGGTTAATATTTTACAAATATGACTAACTAATATTCTATATTAATTTATATTGATAAAATATGAAAGATATATGCATATATATATATATATATATTTATATATATATATATATATATATATTTATGTTTATATTTATATAAGTTGAATACGGAAGGTTAAATATGGAGGTTAATTTAATATAGAAATTTGAAAAATAACTTAAAGAAGCTAAACGGACAAAAGAAAATATTATCTAATTAAAATAGAGAAATTTTTTTTTAATGTTTTTAATAAACAACTATTAAATGTTTCTCTTATGTTGCCTTTATATGGAAAGTTTATTAAATTGTGTTAATGTGGCAGCCACGTGTCATTATTTAGAGGTAAGTTACATCTAAGTGATAAGGTATATTACATTAAATGCTAGACTTATGTGGCGCTTATGTGGCATCCAAGTGGCAGATTGAGGTGAAATCTATATTACTTTTTATTATATAGGGTAGATATATTTTTTATGTTTTTATGTTAGAGTTTATTTACTTATGAATTATAATTAACATGTCTTATGAAGTTATGATTTACAAATTTGTTGTATTCTTTTCTATTATGATACATATATTTTTCATACACATAAAAGTGTTAAAAAGAAATACATGAATAAATTTGTGTCAGAGGTTTTTATAAAAATATTATAGCCATCTTTAACAATAAATCATAATAATATTTTAATACACTTGTTTATTTTGTAAAGAATTATTTATTTCATATTCATCTATGTTTTCAAATACACTTGTAGTAATTACATACAAAAATTAAATGAAAGTAATAAACAACGAAAAAAATTTGCCAGTTAAATCGGTATATCGGCCGCTAAACCGGTTAACCAAAACTAGTAGCCTTTTCAGTCAGTTAATCAGTTTTGACTAAAATTAACAAAATCGGTACTAACCGGCTAATCCACCTGTTAAACACTCATACTACCTGCTAATAAATTCTTGGTCGAATTATATATACCTTCCCTGAGTTTGATTAAATTATAAATAAGTCCTTCTAGTTGAAATTACAAACACTTTATTGAGATTTCAAAAGTTTTTTGTTTTGTGTAATTCTCGCTAAATTCTTTCCTGAAAAATTTAAAATACAATTGTTAAGGTAGTATTCTGTAAAGAAAAGTTTTTTCTAGGGGTAGTAAAAGGGTTTATGATAAGCTAAGGGATAGCCGAATCAAACTGACAACTTAAAACAAAAAATTCTCATTGAAGGAGGGGTTTCGCAGTCGATATCAGTTAAAAACTTAAAAGCAAGCAAAAAAAGCCTGCTAAAACCCTTCCGAGACGCCGTCCATCCGTCCAGTTCATCGCCGACGGCTTCTCCGGTGAAGCTCCGGATGTCTACTACTGTGCGCCGTCTGCACACAGCTCTGAAGGTCTGTCACTTTTCTCAACTTTCCCTCTTTTCGTTACCTTCAAATTTTTCTTCTATCGAGTTTCCACACTTTCGCACATTCAAACCTCATTTTGCACATTCATCTCATACATATGCGGCTTGCTCGTGTAATAGTAAAGAATTATACTTCGTGAATCAAAAGTTTGATTTTCTCGACCAATTTTCCCCTTTTGGGCACCTTTCCAACGCGTCAAGCACTGTGATTAATTCAAATGAGAGGCGGATACTTGTAGTCGGTCTGTCAAGAATGATTAAACAGAAAGAGGGATCTTTGTTGAAGGGATTCTCCAGTAGTTTTTGCCCTTATTTACTTGTAGAAATCTTGAAATTGTTTGAGAACCGTCGAGCTGCATTTGCCTTTTTTAAGCTGGTTTTTTCGAATTTTTCTGAGGTTATAGTCCAGTCCTGTTGTATTGCGGCGCATTTGTTGTCATCTGATGATTTGAGGTTCATAGCACAGGATGTACTGTATTGGGTTGTTAGTAGAGTTGGGGAATGCAGGAGTGATAAGGTGGTAGAGTTTATGTGGAGAGAGCATTACAAATATGAATCAGATTTTTCGGTTCTGGATTCACTGATGCGGGCGTTTCTGTACGCAGACATGAGTTCTCAAGCATTGAAGATTATAGGTAGCATGAGGGAGGTAGGACTTAGGCCAAGCTTGTCAGCTATGAGCATTTTGTTTAAGTTGTTGCTTAGAGTGGGTGATTATGGTAGTGTATGGAAACTATTTAGGGATATGCTGCAAGGAGGGCCTCGGCCAAACAACATAGTGTATAATGTGATTATTGTTGGATTTTGTAGAAAAGGGTGCCTTAGAATAGGAGAGAGCTTGTTATATGTGATGAGCAAGTATGGATGTGAACCGGATGTATTTGGGTACAACATATTGATAAATGCTTACTGTCTACGAAGTTGGACTTCTCATGCACTACTCTGGGTATATTTAATGGTGGAAAGTGGGTGTAAACCAAGCACTGCCACCTTTGCAACCATAATTAGTTCTTTTTGTAGGGAAGGCAACACTGCAGAAGCAAGGAATTTCTTTGAAGCATCAGAAGAAATGGGTGTTGCACCATGCACTTCTATGTGCAATGCTCTGATGGATGGCTATGTAAAGGCAAGAGAAATAGGTCAGGCTAATATGCTGTATGAGGAAATGAGGAGAATGGGCGTTTCTCCTGATTGTATAACTTTTAACATTTTGGTTGCCGGAAACTACAAGTTTGGAAGGGTAGATGATGGAAATAGATTACTGAGGGAATTATCAATGACCGATTCGATTCCAGATAGTTCAATATCTGACACGTCTGTTTCGGGATTGTGCTGGGCAGGAAGATTAGATGAGGCTTTCCACTTATTGAATAGCATGCTTGAGAAGGGTGTACCTCTTAGTGTAGTTGCTTTCAATTCCATCATTTCTGCTTACAGCAGAGAAGGATTGCATATAAAAGCCTTTGAAGTCTATAATATAATGATCAAATTTGGTCTTGTTCCTTCTGCTTCAACCTGTACTTCCCTACTGGTTGGTCTATCTCAAACGGGCAGGCTTCAAGATGCTAAAGACCTTATGGATAAGATGTTGGAGAGAGACTTTCCAGTTAATAAGGTGGCTTTCACAATGCTTCTGGACGGATATTTTAGAAAAGGAGACATTATGGGAGCTCAAAGCCTTTGGGAAGATATGGAAAGGAGAGGGATGAGCCCTGATGTTGTTGCTTTTTCTGCCTTCATTAATGGACTTTGTAGAACTAGTTTTATTGAAGAGGCATATGATTGGTTTCTGGAAATGAAAAGAAGAGGGCTTATACCTAACAATTATGTTTATAATTCTTTAATCGCAGGTTTTTGCAACTGCGGAAATATGGATGAAGCATTGAGTTTGGAGAAGGAGATGAGGCAAAGGGGTCTTCTGCCAGATCTCTTCACTATTAATATCATCATTAATGGGTTTTGTAAACTGGGAAGAATGAGATCAGCAATTGATACCTACATGGCTATGCCAAGATATGGGATAATCCCAGATATTGTTACTTACAATACCCTCATTGATGGATATTGTAAGGTGTCTGACATGGATAACGCAGATAATGTCTTTAATAAAATGCATACCAGTGGATGGGAGCCTGATATAACAACCTACAACATATGGATGCACGGTTTCTGTAGCAGCAGGAGAGTTAATGGCGCTGTTTTGATATTAGACAAGCTGGTTTCAGCTGGAATAGTTCCAAATACAGTGACATACAACACACTGGTGAATGGCATTTGTAATGATATATTGGATCGTGCAATGATTTTGACCGGAAAACTGCTTAAGATGGGTTTTATTCCGAATATTGTTACGACTAACTTACTGTTGTCACATTTTCGCAAACAAGGATCACCTCAAAGGACCTGGATGTGGGGGCAGAAGTTGAGTCAGATTCAGTTTGAGTTTGATGAAATAACATACAAGATTTTGGAGAGAGCATACGATGACATACATGGAGAAGCTGAACCCAAAGAGAAACTAACCGGAGAGATCCTCTTTCTAGATTTCCTCATGTATATTACCTATGACTATATTAGTAGAAATAAACTTTGCAGCCAAAAATGTGATGAGTCTTTTGAATTGGTTGATTATAAGAGCTCCATGGCAGTTGTAGGTTAGTTCAGTACAGTGTTCTATATATTCTTTCTTTTCCGGCAAAAGATACCACACAAGAATTTAAAACAAGGTACTTGATGAGCAACTGTAAGTTCTGGATGTATTACCATATCCAGATCAAGGGCTGAACAGCTGGGAAGGAGAGAATACTTATCAGTGGGGACATTGTGTGCCTGCGGTAATTATTCCAGTATGGTGAAGAAGTATTTTGTTCTCAATGCTGGATTGACTCTTGCAATATCAAGTGCTTCTTGAAGCTGTTGGAAATCTTAAGCATTAGTATGTATTCTCTGAATTTTGCTGCTCAAGCACTCTGCTTTTTCTTTTTCTTCTTTTATAACTTTTTCACTAGATACTTAAAATCTGTTGATATTGAATTTCTGGCTTTTGTAGTCTATTTGATGTTATTGTTTTGCCTAGGGTCTATGTAGCCTTATATGTGCTTTTGCCTGATACAGAGTACTAATGAATATGCATTAACTCATAGCTAGTTAGAAATTTTAACAACTTAAATGTTACAAGTCGCAGATTCGTATGAAATTTGCTTTATGGAGCTGCTTTCCCCCTAAATTTATTTGAAGGTTAGTACTGAGGTTTCTGCAAGAATCAACGCTAGAGTTGAATGAAGGTTTAAATGTCACTCAAGCTCATCGTGAAAGAGTTTGTCAATTGAAGTGTAAGTAAGAATATGATTTTAGAATCTAGAAACAGCTGAATAGAGAGGAAAAGAGTCTATCTTGCAAGCAGTTTATATAGAATGACTGGTGCAGTATAAATAAAAGTTAAATGTAAATGAGTTGCACATGTATAGTTTCTTTGTTGTATTCAAAGGAAATATGAGTTCATAATAACAATGCCTATGCATTTGAAGGTGAAAATACTGAGACGCGCAAATTTTGAGAGACTGTTCGACAAATGCTTGTGGATGTTTATATGTGGAGGTGCGTTTTCACAACATAGAAGATGCATATTTGACTGGAGGTTAGTTTCTATTCTTCTTTTTCAGGAAAGTTGGTATAAGTCACTCTCCTTGCCTGTTAAAAGAAGTAGCTTATTTAGAATTGGGAACAATACTCAAGTTCACTAGCTGAAGTTCCATTGTTGGTTGGTTATAGAATACTCTTATCTCCATGGTATACTATTATTTTGCTTTTGAGCAAATTTATATTTTTTCAGAGTTCTTGCTAGTGGGTAGAAGGGTGATACGAATTTCAGAGCTCAGCGTCAGCTCTAAATTCCACTGTTTTAAGTTGATGATCATAGGCAGGATATTTATGCAGAAGACGAGAATTAGACCCTTAATATTTGCCTCCAGACTTGTGGCTAGAAAGTGCAAACATGAGAATTTATGTCGTGCTCTGACTAGTGGCAATAAAACATGGGCTTATGGAAAGAACTGATGAGGGCCTAAAGCTTCTGAAAGATCATGGTCCTCGGGGAAAACCCAGAGTTTATGGCTTTCATGGAAAAGTTTCCTTGTAGCTGTCACTTGCGATTATCCTTGCTGAGCACTATCAAGGAACTCTGGTGTAGGCGACCAGCAAAGGCCCGATGTTATGCGCATACAGGAATGTTGCAAGGAGCTTGCAAGCTCTATTTGGACATGATGAGCATTAGGGCATGGGCGCAGGCCAATATATGTGCCTTGATGGGCATGATATGCAGGAGCTTGTGAGGGACCAGTTATTGTGGATTGTTCTTGCAAGAATAGGTGAAAGCATTCAAGTGTCAGGGCTGAATATATCGCCAAGTCTACACCGGAGTAATGCTAGTGTGTCGCTGGTGCGCAAGTCCAAAGTCCAACGGTGAGCCATGGTTCGCGGTCTGTGGAGGGTGAAATGGTTCAATGGGGCTAGTTTAGATCAGTACCAACCAAGAACAAGGCATTTCTACTTGTGGAGAAGGTGCTTGGGAAACATTACAGCCAACACTTGTAATCAGTTGTTTCATCAGATTGAATAGAATTTGGCTAAATGTTTGGGGTAGGTACATTTTGCTGTGAAGCCTATTTAAAATTATTTGGGTTGGGGTGTTTTGCCTCAGGACCGCTTCTACCAAAAAAAGGCCCGGTTTGATAATACAAAATTGGGCCCTTTTATATTATCATAAATGTAAATATAAATGTAAATATATATATATATATATATATATATATATAATAGCTCTTTCTAAATAAAACATTTCTAAATCAAAAGGAAAATATAAGTATAAAAATTCAGTTAAAAAGTGACATTCTTGTTATATATTTAGTTGCAAAATCATCCATCAAGTTGTTTATGTCAACTTCTTCCAAAAGTTCATTTTCAATTGCAATGAAAGCCAATTCGTTTAGCCAATGTTAAGGTTGAATGACATAAGTTGCAAGATTATAGCTAATTATGAATTAAAAGAAAATAATTGCAGGACATATATTTTGATCTATATACACAACAAATAAATACATCAATTTAATCAATTTTTAAAACTAAATTTAGATCAGCATAACCACTTTATATCACATTATTACAACAACCAACGAAAGAAAAGCATATATTACCTAGTGATACAAATTGATATTGTAAGGTGATAATGTTGGAAGAACGAAACGAAGTATTGCGTTTGACGTTGAAAATTTTGAATCCAAAAAATAATAAGAAACTGAATCAATATAAACCAAACTAAATCGCACACACAATTAGGCGGCAGACCAAAATAGCACAAGGCTTTTCCGTTTTGCTCTGTATTTTTCTCTGTGATTATATTGACAACCCAATAGATGTATTTATAAGATAAATTATCTCTAAATCCTACACTGATTTAGATTAAAATTATTTCCTAAAACAAATACGAAACCAAACAAGGAACTTAAATTGGATAGAATATATATATATATATATATATATTAAATTAATCATAAGGGAGGAAGGGAAGCGTGTACGGTTCATATGTACATATATATATATTAAATTAATCATAAGGGAGGAAGGGAAGCGTGTACGGTGTATATATATGCAGCATATGCACAAGAAATGTGTCTTGTCCACAAAAAGAAAAAAAAAAGAAGAAAATATTCGGACACTAAGAAACGTGTCACATGAAACATCATCTTTCCTCTTATATATATAATAATAATAAATAAATAAATAAATATATATATATACACACAAAATAAATATTGGGCCTATGGGGCCCTAAATATTTGGGGACCTTGCACAATCGCTCATGTGAAAGCGGTGCAGGGCTGGCCCTGTTTTGCCTCATATCATTGCATGGAAGTTTAGTTATTTTGACGAACTGGACTTGTCGATGAGGTTCGATCGCTTGACTGGGCAGATTGATGTATAAGGTACAACCGTTGCGCCACTGTCTGAAATCTCGTCGTTACACACACTGCCGTTACTAAATGACAAATCAGATGACAAAAATACAGAGAAAAAAAAAAAGGCATCAATGCTTCTGTTCTTGGACAATATCCAAGAGAAATGCACTTGGTTTTTTATTTGGCTTTATATACAATGTTTTGGGGAAACTACCCATTACAAAACCACTTTGGATGGACCAATATTCACCCTAAGTCATCGCTGTCTCTGCATGATCATGAACCTTTTTCCGATGACTCCATCGACGCGTTCGCTCAACTTAGTTAGATGCGCCATTCGCCTTTTGGCTGATTCAGATACTCCCCCGTGCCTTGGCACCGGATCCACTTCAACACCCTCATCACTTTTGTCAGGGGAAGGGGAAGTTTCTTCATCCTGAACTCTGATTACTTGCTTCAGTTTCTCCACCACCTCGCTCATCATCGGCCTGTCCTTGGCCGATTTTACCAAACAACTATCGGCTAACTTGGCGATGAGCCTAGCTGCCCCGAGCGAATACTGGTTTTCGAGCCTTGGATCCATAATCAACTCAAATCTTCTACTGCTGGATCCGTGAAGTTTCACCCATTCCAACAGTTTCTGCTCTGATTTAGGCCTGTTTCGCTCTAGTGATCGCCGGCCGGTTAAGATCTCGTACAGAACAACACCGAAGCTCCAAACATCACTCTTGGATGTGAGATGCCCTGTTTCGATGTAATCTGGAGCTGCATATCCATATGTGCCTACAACCTAGTAACACATTGCAGCTTAATCTTTCTGAAATCAAATCTTTTTAGTTATGTAATTGCGAATGCCAATAACAAATATGAAGAACCTACCGCTGTAGAAACATGAGTGTGTGCACCAGTTGGCCCTTCCCTGGCAAGCCCAAAATCTGAAAGCTTGGCTTGAAATCGTCATCCAATAGAACGTTTGATGTCTTAAAATCCCGAAATATCACCTGTAGGGAAGATGGATTAGTTGTCTGCTCAATTACCATTGAACATTGAAAGAGTCGTTTCTAATATTGCTTTTATTAATAAATACGTAACTCTTTTAGAGGGACGGAAAAAGTAATCTCTAATAGCAGATGGAAGTATACTCTTGACTTATAACCTGGTCATACAGGCATATGCTTTGTGACCTACTAGTTGAATACTCCAGCCCCATCACGTTTTTATACTGTTTTCAGCATTAGAACTATTAGAACTACGACTCTTTTAATGGGTCAGAGGAACGACATTACGGGTAAAGAAAAACTATGCTCATTTTCCTAGCATCATACCAAAAACTTGACAAGATTTCATTGTTGAAGAAAGAAACCTGGACTTCCAATTTTTCGGGCAAGTAGGCTAATCCCTCGGCAGCTCCAAGCGCGATCTGCAACCTTGTTTGCCAAGAAAGAGCAGGATAGGCCTTATTGAAAAGATGATCTTCCAGGCTTTTATTTTGCATGAACTCATAAACAAGTAGCCGCTGGATACCTCTGTCTCCATCTACAGCACAGTATCCAATAAGCTTGACGAGATTCGAGTGCTCGACGACCCCCAGAAACTGCACTTCAGCCACCCACTGCTTATGTCCCTGCATAACCAATACAAAAAATCAGTAAAACGAAACCTCAAAGTATGCAAACCAGAAGTCTGGGTAACGTGACTGATTGACTTCTGCAGAGCAGAATCTGGCAACAATTTGGGATCTAATAAATCATCGGACCCCAGAAATCCAACCTAGGATAATCAAACATGATCAATCAAGCTAACATAACTTGGGATTTTGCATTTTCTGACAAACAAATGTCAGCCACATTTAATCTATTATATCATTTAGAAAGCAATTTAAAATTCGTTTAATGAATGATTCTTCCATTCCCGGACGGGAAATGCCTATTCTCATTCCCATTCTCGCCCCCCAAACGAAGAAACAGGACAAAAACCATACCTGAAAGCCATCTCGGTTGAGTTTCTTAATGGCGACGACAATGGGTTCGCCCTTTCCACCAACAGGCCTAATTGTACCTTTATAGACGCTTCCGAAACCACCTTCGCCAATCTTGAGCGCCCTGTTAAAGTTATTAGTCGCCCGCGCGAGTTCACTGAACGAAAAGACTCTCAAATTCTGGCCTTTCTCCTCGTACAATTCCGAAACACTCCGATGCGAAGTGGCCGAACCGGAAGATTTCGCACCCCTCTCAGTGATGTTAGAAGAAGATGAAGATTTATCCGTTCTTTCAGCGCCCGAAACATCAGATTTACTTTGATATGAAAAAATCGGCTCTGACCGTTGTTTCCTACGCTTTGTTCTTTCTCTGAAGTAATAGAAACAATCCATTTTTTTTTTTTTTTTTCCTTTTTTGACCCAAAGATTCAACTTTTGGCCTTCTGGACTTCCATTCAACCTAAGAATGGAGAAAGGACAAATTAAAGAAGACAAATTGAAAGCAATAACTAATCAACAATTAAAAGAGAAAAGATTAACGGAGGAAAGGGATCATGAACCCAAACAGAAAGGAAAAAATGGAACGTCGTTTCCTAGAGAAAAACGCTCACAGAAATCGAAATTCGGAGCATTTATTTACATATGGAGGTTACAAAGCTCAAATCAAAACTAACCCAGATGGAGAAAATGATCAAAAACGGAACCTGAAGAGAAAAAAGGATGAGGAATGAAGAATCACCTAACACGAACAACAGCCGAAGAAAGGGATTGCAGAAATGAACAAAAAACTGAATCCCAATAAGCCAAACTACCAGAAGAAGAAGAAGAAAGTTGGTTTCTTGCTGCCTCCCCTGATTGACATGAACACTATTCTCATCTCTCTCTAGTACTAGTACTTTTTGAATTCGTCCTCTACTGATCTTTTTCCGTTTTTCTTTTTGGAGGTTGGTCAAAACTGTAGTCCAAAGGGCCAAAACCAACAGTTTTCAAATCTCGACTCCCGACGCGTTTTGCTTATTTCTGCTCTGCTGCATTCAATTCAGTTCCATCGCTTTTGTTTAATATAAAGTTTCAAACTACAGCTTCAACTTCTTGACTTTATATTGCTACTGAAATGAATTCGATTTCACTAAAAGAGTTCAATAATATAATTGTTTATGAGTTATAATTTAGTGCTCAGTACTTCTTGTTTAGACTGGTGAAATTTGACATGTGAGAAAGTCCGAGATGGAAGAAGATTCTTAAAACTGGTTTTTTCAAGTGGAAAACCTGGAAAATCCCCAAGTTTTGCGGGGCTTACCTAGTACGTTAAAAATGGTTGTTTATCTGTTCAAGGAATCTGCATTCTAGAATAACAATTTGATGACTTTAATCAAATAATTTCATTTTGTTCTTTAATGTTTTACACGGAAGGCTATACTCTGAAATTTGAATATGTGAATCAGAAATGCTTGATCTTATTTTAGAATATTACGGCTTCGTTTGATAATCATGATTCAACACTTAAAATGAATGATTAAGAGATTATTTATATTAAGTGTGTTTGATAACTGTTCGTAATAAGTCTTAATGAATTAAGTGCTTCTGAAGTTAAGTGCTTAATCGATTAAGTGTATTTGATAACGAAAGCTCGCGTAACTTAATTAAATAAGTGGATCTGAAAAACTAGTATGATTCCGACCTAACAAATAAGTGACGAGCAAATCACTTATGACTGAATCTGAATCGAAAAAAAATATTTATTTTCTCTTTAAATTTTCTCCTTTTTTGTATCATTATTTCTTTTTTTATGTTTTTAATACTTATTAAATTTGATCAATTCAAAAAAAAAAACAATCAAAATAAATTAATTTTATAACTATAAAAAAATTAAAAAATAAATTATCATCTATTTTTATAACTTTATTAAAAAAATATAAATTTAATGTTAAAAATAAAATAAATTTTTTTAATTTTTAATAATTTAATAAGATTCAGACTTTAGTTTTCAGATTCATACTTCAGTCTTCAGATTTCAAACTTCAGTCCTAATTTCAAATCTTAAATTTAGGATTTTATCAAACAGAGTCATCTAATGAATTCAGATTTCAGACTTCAGACTTATGTTTTCAGACATTAGTTTTATCAAACGAAGCCTAAGGTTTTCCTTTCTTTTTTAGTTAAATGTTTAAATATTGATACATTGCGAGTTAATTTTTGCCTTCGAAATATCGCGGTTATGCTATGAAAATAAGTGTATTAAGTTTACTTTACGAGTAATGATAGACATCTCAACTAATTTATCACTGATAGCAACTCATATGGTATGCATTCATTGGCTAATTATGTGATATTAATAATTATTTCATAAAAATGTAACCAATGAATGCATGTCACATACGTTGTTTTGAAAAAGTTGTGATAATTAGTTAAGATGTCTATCATTACCCATAGCATATAATACGCCACGTGTTAAATTTAATTTATGATGTATCAAGTTTAACTGTTGTCATATTGCATATGTAGTGTAACTTCTGATGTATCGGTTATTGAATTTAGTCTTTAGGGTACGCTTGGGGCGTAAGAATGAGAATGGAAACGGGGATCACATATCCGGGAATGGATAACTATTTCGTTAAAAGAATCTTAGATTTCCTTTTAGAGGATATAATTATTAGATTCACGTACCACTAAACATAGGAATTTTAATTCTAAAAATAAGATGCCGATTCCTTTCATTCCCTTTCCCGCACGCCAAACGCACCCTTAGGTGTGTCGAGTTCATCTCTTGAGGATGTGATGTATCGCGATTAAGAATTTAGTTACTGAAACATCGCATAATTAGCCTATAGTGTATCGCGGTTAGTGAGTGGTTGGTGAGGAATTTTTTTTCTTTTCTTCTTAACATTAATATATACAGCCCACAAACAACAACTCTATATTTATTAGTCCAGGGGCAGTTGGGAACATTATTAATCACAACTTTCCTTGCAAGATACCTACACACAACATATCCAATAATTTCTTCTTATTATTCTGAATGGCAATAAATAATTAATGTATTTTTTTTTGTTTTCACTAATCCAATAATTATTCTATTTTATTTTAAATATTTATTTATGTTTATGTTTCATAATTTCTGGAAACTTTTGACTTGATTATTAACTTGTGAAGGAGTACAAGCTTTCCTCTCCTCTTTTTGACTTTTTTCAGTTTTGAGAAAGAGGGATTAGAGGGTGGGTGGAATATTGATTGATCAAATCAACTCTCTCTTTTTACTCAATTTATTTGTTTATTAATTTTATTGTTTTGAGGACTTGGTAAATCATTTAAAATTATGCAACAGTTTCTATTATTCCTTGGTATTTTAAGAAACTATCATTTTCTCTGAATAAAAATATTTTGATGTTTGTGTTTATTTTTGGGTAAATCACACTAATGGTCATCCAGTTATCGTTATAGTCAACTTTAGCCGCTCATTTACTTTTTATGTCACTTTATCGATAAAACTCGTCAATGCGTAAATTTGCCCATTCTATTAACTCTGGTTGTTCAATTAAACAGTTTTACCTTTTATAAGGACAAAAATGTTTATCCCCATTCCGTAGTTGTACATTTTTGTGATATAAAAAGTATTAATATCTACTTTCATTATACTTAATTTTAATGTTTAACATTTCATCTTTCTCATCATACTTATATTTTGTATAATTTTATAATAATTTTTATCTTAAAAAATTAAAATAAATATGCTTAAAAAAAGAAAGAAAATAAAATCCGTAGTAATAAAATTTTATTATAATAAAAAAGTTAAATATACACAAACATTGACAATCACTTATTTTATATATAGATAGGAAATGACATGTAAAAAGTAACACCAGGTTTTTTGGGATTGTGAACCCTTCAATTGTAATTTGTACCAGCAATTTACCTTTCCTGGCTTTTGATTTATCTATCATTACTCTTATCTATATCCAACTCAATCTGTTGCTGGTAAACAAATGTTAATAATATATATATATATATATAATTATTGGAGAAATGTTTTTCATTTTTAATTTAGTTTTATAAAAAGAAATAGTGTGCTCAGTTTGGCTTCTAACTCAACCTTAAACCTAGAGACTTAGGCCTTACTTAAGGCCTAACAAGGCCAATTGTCAGGTCTCAGAAGTCGGTACCACGTAGTTCGAGCGGCTCCATCAGACCCGTAACATAAGGGCCACGTTGCCCATGATCCCTAGATGATTAAGGAAACCCAACAAAGTTGAGGTGGATCAGCTCCCATCAACTACCAACGATCCCACTACCCTTGGTCGTGGTCATGCCTGGAATATCCAAAACTGAAAGCGACTTTGACATCTCTGGGATCGGCTAATGTGCAAGAAGTCATTGTTTCATATAAATACCAGCATCCAACCCAGTTGAAAGGCACATTCTGATTCATTATACTAAAAATTAGGCATAACGTGTATAGTAAGAAACAATGTTATCTGGGTCGGACCGGTCCGGTCGCGAACTGGCACCCTTACCAGTTCAAAACATGCAAAAAACCAGACCCATAAAAAACCGGTCAAAACCGGGGGCGGGTTGGGAACCGGGCTGACCTGCCCGAACCCGATTTTTAATTTTTTTTCAAAATTTAAGAAGTTTTACAAAATTTTGCTATTAATAAGAGTTGAACCTTGGTCACTCACATAGAAAATATGAGTATTTACCACTATACCATTATTCACTTTTGTTTTAATTATTGTTTTAACTCATTTTTACATGAATCATGGACTTTCTAATAATCTATTAATTGGATCATCCAAACTAATGTTAATTTTATTATCATTCCTTACTATATATAAAATTAATACTATCATAATTTTTATTAGTTGTTTTCTGTTCAATTAAAATTTGTTTAATTTATTCATGTATCAACTTAAAATACGATTAATTTTTTTTACATCAAATTTTATCCTTTTTTTTGTCTAATAAAAATGTAGTAATATAATTTTATATATTTTTTAATAGAAAATAAGAAATATTTTATACTTGATTTACTTATTGGGTTTTATAATAATGAATTTTAATGTTTAACTTAGTTGTAAAATTTGCAAAAATATATAATTGTTGTGAAAAAAATATATTTTAAATGTTACAAATAATAAAATTAAAGCATGTTAATCATTAATATATTATTTATATATTATATATATATTTATGACGTCATCCGGTTTGACCCCGGCTAGAGCGAACCCTTGGCTTCACCGGTTCAACGTCCGGTCTGCCCCAAACAACCATGGTAAGAAATGATAAGGGTACTTGACTGTTTCTCTTTTGTTTTAATTTTTTTAAAAGTTAGAATTAGTTTTTAAAAGATTCAGCCAGACACATATAGGATTATTTTTTCCTTTTTGTAATCACTATTTTATTAAATTATCATATTAATAATTAAATATATTAAAAATTGTTTCGGGATACTCCCTCCGTTCTATTAGAAAATTTCAATTTAACCAAGTTACATTTTATTATGAATGTCAGGTACAGCGCCAAAATAACTAATTTGACATCTTTTATTCTATTTATATTATTACTTATTAGGTATGGGTTAATTATGGACCGCACATGATTATATTATTAATGAAAGGAGTAGTAAACATTTTGAAAGTTGACTCGTCTATTGGAACAAAAAATATTTAAGTGGACTCTTCTAATGGAACGGAGGAAGTAATTTATAAGCAAATTTAAGAATTCCGGTACCTTTCCTTTAAAAACAAAAATAATAATAAAAATAAATTGAAGAATTAGCTCTGGCATTTATTCATGAACCAATTTGTGTTATGATTCAGATATTGGTATATTTGTTGATGTGCTTCTTTGGTGTTAATTGCATTTAATTTCCTTTCTTGATTGGTATAAGTCAGATAAGTCAAAAGTAGAAAATAATTTATTGCTAAGAATTGAAAATGAAAAAAGAGAGAAATTCAAATCTGTAAATGAAAACTACATTTTGTAATTATTTTCTATCTAATTTGCATTTCAATATTTTTATATACTCCTTCCATTCCATCAGAAAAATCTGGTTCTATGAATTTCAAGTTACAACACACAAAATAAATAATTTGTTCACTATTTATTTCACTAATACTCTTATTTTTTAAGTGTGATTTAATTTCATATGGACCACATATTATTATATTAGTAAGGGTATAAAAAGTATAAAAAAAAAAACATAAAAGTATAAATTATATTCCCATAAATTTGAATATAGTTAACCAAAAAGAAGAAGTAAAACAAAGTTTTTTTTAGAACAATTAAGTTGTCAACTAAAAATTAGAACAAAGTCACCAGTCAACCCTCTCGAAATAAAATGGAAGAATCAAAAGTCAACACCATATTTATTTAAATTAAAAGAATGATTGTTGTGATATTTTGATATCTTCTTGGTGTGACACAAGTCCACTTATTCATTTGTAGAGGCCATTGGGTAGGGAATAAGTCACCGTTTGCTCTCCTCTGTTTTGTTTATTTTATATTGGGTGGATTACATTTGCCCCTTGATGTTTGGGAATAATTACGAAATCAACCAAATTATTTGTGACTTTTTAAACTTTTTCTTTTTTTTTTTGAAACAAATAACTCTAAAATATATTACAATTCATGAGTAGTAATGTAGTTTTTACATCTCACATGCTTCGTTTTGTAGTTTTTACGTTCCACAATTTTCGGTTTATAATATGAATAACTTGCCTATTCTTTTTGAACGTTTTGAAAACGGTTTTGAAAACAAGTTTTGAAAAATAGTTTTATAATGTAAAAAGTGTATTGAAAATGTAAAAAGTAGATACTGAATAGTAAAAAATTATATTGGAAATGATGGAATATGATTAAAATATATTAAATTTACTGTTGAAACCAAAACCGTTTTCAAAACGAAACAAAAGGAACAAGCCCTTAGAAGAGAGTGTATTTTGTAATTTCACAAATAACATAGTAAATTTCGTAATTATCTCCAAACATTAGGAGGGTAGATGTAATTTCCCCTTTTTATATTATGTTCTTTAGTTGATTGTTGTCGTTTGTTATAAGGTGCAATTTAAGGGTGGTAATTTGACATGTGGGTCGATAAGTCAATTTTATAGAGTTATATTTTTGTGTTGCGTTCACGAGTAATATATATATATATATGTACAATTAGTTTATTAGTGTTGGGATCCATAAACCAACACCCAACAATCTTAAATTTATTGGCAATTGATCAATTTCGTTATGAAAATTAATCCCCTCCAATTTATATACTATTATTTTAAGAGTGAAAAGCTTTAAGAAAAATGTGGTTTAGTTGATTGTTGTCGTTTGTTATAAGGTGCAATTTAAGGGTGGTAATTTGACATGTGGGTCGATAAGTAATTTTATAGAGTTATATTTTTGTGTTGCGTTCATGACATGAACGTAATATATATATATATATATATATATATGTACAATTAGTTTATTAGTGTTGGGATCCATAAACCAACACCCAACAATCTTAAATTTATTGGCAATTGATCAATTTCGTTATGAAAATTAATCCCCTCCAATTTATATACTATTATTTTAAGAGTGAAAAGCTTTAAGAAAAATGTGGTATCGCATCGTAGTTATCATGTGAAAATTTTAATTTTAAGTACCTAATAATCGGTTGTCATGTGAATGTCACATCATTCATTATAAAATTTCTCCAATAATTTTCTTTAAGTGTATCATCGCTCTTATTTTAACTAAGGCGAAATTTATAAACTCCTGAGATTTGAGTGAAGTACAAATACCTCGTGTAATCTTTTAACATATCAAAGTTCGAACACTACTCTCTAAATTTGTATGAAAAAGCCCAAATGTCTTGAAGTGGCTTTTTAGGTATCCACTAAAATTCGAAAAGGGTGTTTAATGTTTGAAAAAATCACAAGAGTATATGTACTTTCCCTAAATTTTGGAATATTTTTGAAATTTATACTTTTAAATGTTAGTATAACTATTTGACAAATTATTCTTGGAGAGGTTGAAGATGAACTTGGACTTATGAAGGTAATTATGGCCTGTTCTTTTTGTTTCGTTTTGAAAACGGTTTTGGTTTTAACAGTAAATTTAATATTTTTTAATCATATTCCATCATTTCTAATACAACTTTTTACTATTCAGCATTTATTTTTTACATTTTTAATACATTTTTTATATTATAAAACTATTTTCCAAAACTTATTTTCAAACTTAGTTTGAAACTAAAGATAGAGAACATGCCCATAATTGCAAATAATATTCCCACGAACGTGCTGGCGGTGCTGCTAAGTCATTGTCACCCTCTTGGACTTTTTACAATAATGGAAAGTTAATTGCTTCTAATTAATTCTTTTACAATAATGGAAATGGTGAAATTGCAAAAACTCTCCCTGAATTTTGTCTAAATTATTTAATGAAACACTAGGGTGTTTCAATAATTATCAATTGAGTTCTAAAATTTGTTAAAAATATTACTTAGGTAACTCTTAAGTTTCAGAAAACATTATTAAGCCGACCCAACCCTGAATTTACACCACTGAGGGTTTGATTGATAGTTTTTAAAACTTCAGAATCTGCTAAATAATTTGAACAAATCTCAATAGACTTTTTTAGTTTACCCCGAAAGAGACACTCTAAGGGGGAGTTTGGTTAATCAATGTGAATGAGAATGACAATGAGTTTGATTGTAGGGTGGAATGAGTTTGGGGGTTTCACTCAAATCTAATTATTTAGGTATGATTTTCAAAAACTCATTGCCAAACCCACCAACCAAATGCCCCCTTAGATGCTGTTCAAGTGGTTTGTCTTGTGAGATAGAAAATATTATATGATTTTTTGAAATTGAAAAAAAAAAAAAACCTTATAAAAGTTATTTTTTACTAAAACAAATGTGATCTAGCTAGGGGGAGGGTTGGGATGGGGACTCTTGTAATATTGAGGTAATGGATTCGAACCTTGAAAACGTAAGGAAAAAAAAAAAAAGTGATCCAATTCGGCTATCATCTTATCTATTGTTAGATATGTATGGATTGATTGTTTAAATTTGTGAGTAATTTTCACTTTTATTATTCCTTTATATTAAAAAAAATTATACATTTGTCAAACTTAAATTTTCAGACGAGGGAGTAGTATTTAATAAAAACCACTTTTGTAAAAATAAAGAAATATGCAACTAGAAATTTTAAAATCCACGAGAAATCCCAAATCTGAAATCTGCTCTGAAAATTTTGCCGCGACTGAAGAAAGCAAGAAGAACCCATGGCTGATTTGGGTCCAAGCCTTCCCCTTCCCGAAGAAATCATCTCCGACAAACTATTAAGCCTCCCGGCTAAATCAATCGGGCGGTTCCGGTGTGTTTCAAAGCCATGGCGTTGTTTCCTCTCATGCCCTCAATTCGTCAGAGCGCACCTCAATTTCCACATCCATGACCCTGCAAGTATCTTCGTTACATATTTCTCCGCCCACGGCCACTCTTCTTGACATCTTAACTTTCAGTCCTCCTGAGGAAGGAAGAAGAAGCTGGAACGACGGCGTTTTGAGGGAGGTAATTTATCCCCTGTTACAACCGAATGAGTGCGCTGATCTCGAGTGTTCATGCCACGGTTTGGTTCTACAAGTGAACAAGGACGAGAATTTTAATGAGTTAAGTAAGTTTTTGATCAATCCCATTACTATGGAGGCTGAGAAAGTACCGAATTTCTATTTATCTTCGCGCAATTCTTACGGTCCTCGCTCTCGCGCTTACGGTTTGGGTTACGATAGTGTTGGAGATGATTACAAAATTGTCGCACTTTCTTTTGATGACGGTTCGGTGAAAACATGGGTGGATATTTACAGTGTGAAACTGAAAACTTGGAAGCCAGTTGCCAACTTGCCAATTATCCTTATTATCATTCATATGATTGTATCAGTATGAGCTCCGGAGTATTTGTCAATGGACGCCTACATTGGTTTCGTGATACTAGGACGAGTGGGCATCCTTTTGTTAGTGCTGCTTTTGATTTGGCCCGTGAGGAATTTGAGAGCGTACCAGCCCCTAGGCCATCACCTATAGCTATAAGTGATGATGAAGAATCTGTGTTGAATGAACCTACTGTTCTTGGGGGATGCCTTGCAATGGTGGTGGATTGAGACTTCTTTCCCATTGAGGTTTGGGTGATGAAAGAGTATGGAGTCCAAGATTCTTGGACCAAACTCATCATCAATGGTCCCTCGGATGGTGAACCTACCATTTGTTATAGACTTATTTGTCTTTGGAGGGATGATGAGATTGTTTTGGCAAACCTTTTTCAGAAATTGGTTGCGTAAAATTTGACATATGGAGTCTGGAGGGATATCGTAGTTGCTAGCATTCTAGAAAAGTTTGGATATGAAGCTATGAGTTTTACAGAGAGCCTTGTGTCTCCCAATTACAAATCAGACTCAAGAGTCACTCGAGAACAGAACAGAAGAAGATGAATCATTGAATCCTTTTCATTAGATTGATACATTATCCAGGTAATTTTCTTCCTTATCCTTCACATCCGTCACATTAATGTTATGGTTTTGTTTGTGTTTTGGTTTTGTTTCAATCTTTTCTTATTATACATGCCAAACTAGAGTTGTGAGCATCATCATCATCCGGGGAAGTAGCATTACTTGATTAATGCTTCAAAAACATGCTTCTTAGTGAGCTTATATTTAACCTTTAGATAGTAGGGCATAATATATGTTCCTTTCAAATAGCATTGATTTGTCTGTCCGTTATTCTTTACATTACAATGTTCTCCAATGCAATTTGGTGCAACTCAATCCAATATGAAAATTCTTTCACCCTTCACTACTGGAAGATGACCTGTAAAATTATAGTTCTAGGCTGTACAGTCATGAAATGAAGACACTCGTACAACACTAAGCCTTGTATGGCACGATAGCTAGTTTGAAACTCATTTTACATTTTACATTTTACATTCAGGAACATCGAGACTATTTCTGAGTGCCTTGCTGATGAACTCATCAATGTTGCCAAGGGATCATCGAAGAGCTATGCCATCAAAAGGAAGGATGGGATTGAGAGAGTGGGGAATATGCAAAAGGTTTTGTTGTTCTATTTTCTGTTATCCTTGTGATAGAACATTAGAGTTTTAATGTTTGGAAGAACAGAGGTTATTGTACTAAGTATTTACTTCAATGTAAGGATTGAATTTTAATCCAGATTTGTTTGCTGCTGCTACTACAAGGGATTTGAATAGAATTTGTGCTTTGAGGAGGCATTGCTCTTTTTATAAATTTATATGACATGAGGTTTCTAATCTTTTTAAGCTAACTTTTTGGTGAAATCCAGGGACATGCCCAGGTAGCGATCCAGTATCTTTTCAGAGTGGATATTGGATGAATATTTCACATATTGTCGCACTGAGTTCTCCACATTTGGGGGCTGAACAAGAAGGCAGATTTGTTGAAGTTGATCCTTTGGCCTGAGAAACGGGCGTAAATGTTGAGTAAGCGAGCCAGTTGAATTACCACTTGCCGTGAACACTCGGAAAATATGATGCAATCATCCGCGTACATCATGTGTGTGATACTTGGAAGTCAAGTGTTCATTCGAATGCCTAATCCTTGATTTCTGTTTCGCCACTCCATCAATAACAGCTGACAGTGCTTGTTGAGCCAAAATAAACAAGGAAGGTGGGATAGAGGGCAACCGTGTCGCAATCCTTGATTTGGTTGAAAAGGCTCTGAGCATTCCCCGTTAAAGAGTAAGGAATACTGAACCATAGAAATCCAGTTAGGCCATGTCTAATTTAGTTGCAAAGAAGCTTTTCTTGCCTTTTTTTTTTTTTTACTAGAATGAACTCCACTAGCTTATGAGTGATGAATACACTTTCAGTGATGGATTCCTTGTATGAATCCATTTTGACTTGGTGATGTTAGGTTATGAAGTAATGACCTCAGCCTTGTGGCTATTAGTTTTTTAAAACCAAGTTCTTGAAAACATGTTCTCAAAATCCATCTAAAGAATCGTGGGGGCAAAGGTTCATTTTAGCCCTTAAAGTTTTACTTTAGAGCCAAATAAACTCCTGACGTTATATGTTGTATCCAAATAAGTCCCTAACGTTATTAGTTGTATCAAAATACGCCCTTAATGTTTACAAAATTGGCCAAATTAGCCCCTCTCCGTAAAAGTGCTCTTACAAGTAAATTGGCTAAATTAATCCTATTTTATAATGTCGGAGGCTTATTTGAACCCAAAAAAATGTTAGAGGCTTATTTGGCTGTTGGGCAAAACATTAGGGGCTAAAATGAACCTTTGCCTGAGAAATGTGTCCTTAATGTTTTCTGGTTATGGTTTAGATTATGAACACCATTGAGTTTTCATGCCGGGATTCTTGATTGCAACTAGAACAATTAGAATCTCTATTACCTATCCACAAAAAAGAAGAAGAAGGAATTGATACTAGTGATTAAGGAAGTAATCCAGGAAAATACTGGAATCAATTACAGCTGGTAATTTTTCTCAATCCTATTGGGTGTCTCATGGGATCACATTTTTTGGAAGAAAAATTCCCCTTATTTTTTCCCATTGAATATTGGTTGGGAGGAAAATTTATATGGAATGAAAATTGATGGGAGGATATGAGTACCTATTAAAACCCAATGAGAACATATTATTGGGTCTGTAATGGGTACCCATATGGGACCCATTTTTTTCCCAATTAATCCTTTTTTAATTTTTTCACATTTTTAAATGATTTCTTTTACTTTTATTTTGTCAATTTATTTCAGTTTTTAAATTTTTTTTTCAGTTTTCTTTATTCACTTATTTGATATATATATATATATATATATATATATATATATCTAATGTAACTAGTTGTTTTGGATCGCACCAGTTACGGATCGTAAGAGTCAAGAGTTAAATCTATTTAAAAATTAAAAAATAAAGTTAATTTTAAGTAACAAATTTTTTAATAAAAATTAAATTGAATAAATTGTGGTTAAATGGATCGGTCCCTCGGGTCAAAATGGGTCGTGACCAGTTGACCAAACCCGTTCATATAACTTTAATTTAAGAGGTAATTAAAAATAAAAACTACACTAATTTTAAATATTTTTTCTTACAAAAATAAAATTGACTTGTAAGTAAAATCGATCGATATATATATATATATATATATATATATATATACACACTAACGCACACACATACAGACACACAACACATATATATACATTAACACGCACACAACGCACGCACACACTAACGCACACTTATGTCTGTGTTGTATATATATTAGTCATAACTGAAATAAATGAGAAAAAAAAAGAGAGAAATGACAAACAAAAAAAAAAAAAAAAAAATAATTTAATTATATTATTAAATGTGAACAATATTTAATAAGTAAAAGTAAATACTAATTAAATTATAAAAAAGAACACAAAAAAAATTGGTAAAAAAACTCAAGGTGCATTGATTTGGATAATTAATGGGAATTAAATGGGAACTTAATGGGATCCCATTGGGATCCCTATTATTAAGCTCCCAATGGGACTTGGGAAATTTAAAGGGTCATACTATTTGTAGGAACCAAATTACTATTCACAGGAATATTTTTCTGTAAAAAGTAAAAAATGCCCTTTAGTTAAAAAAAAAAAAAAACTAAGATGAAAAAAAATACTTAATGTTCCTTTCTTCCTCTCCCTCTCGTAACTGTTTTCCTCAGATGAAAAAAAAAAAAAAAAAATTTCCTCTCACATTTCACTCCACTCATCTTCACTCCACCACTCTATCCATTTACTCACTCATTTTTCACTCACAAGTGTATCAAATTATGGCCGGTAGTCACGAGAACGATCCATATTACACCGTAAGTAAACAATCTATACACTTTTTTGCGTAAAGTTGTGTTTTTTTAGCTTTCTGGGACAAAATGGCCAAAATCGCGCCTGTTTTGGGCAACATTTTCCTTAATATGTCGCCCGGATCGGGCGAGATTTTGTCAAAATTCTGCTCGGGATAAGCGATATTTTGTGGAAATGTCGCCTCTCTGTGGCGGGATTTTTAAAAAATTTCGCCACACAATGCCAACATATCCACAAAATGTCGCTCATGACAAAATCTCGCCCATTGACAAAATCTCGCCATGCACGGGCTAGATTTTGTCAAAATAAAAAATTCCTCATAATTATTGTTTAACTATACTCATAAATATTTTTGTATTAACAGGATATACGTACTGTGCGGGATGAAATATTTGCTGACCACACGGATATATTTCAGACGGACGAAGAGTTCAGAAGTAGGGAAGATTTGATTGGTTCGGTTAAAGCCAGAGCAGCCGAAAACAATATGACTGCGAAAATTACTTCCTCTTGCAAAATACTGGGGCTTTTCCTTACAAGAGGGTTAAATGGCGAGTTGATATTGGGTGCGAGAGATCAGGAGAAGTTAGAGATAAGCCACCCCTACTTAAAGGGAAAAGTAGGCGAAACAATACCAACAACAAGTTGACAAATTGTCCATTTAAACTTGTGGGAAGAGAAATTATTAGGGAAAATTAGAAGTTAGATTCCAAAAACTATAAGCACAATCATCAGTTACAAGAAGTTAGGAATTGGCATTCAGTGTACTCACGGTTAATAGAATCGGAGAAAAAGAGGATTGGAGAAATGACAAGTGTTAACATCAGGCCGAAGCATATGTTGGCCCAATTGTGAGCGGATGATCCGCAAAATGTCAATCACATAAGACAGGTGTACAATGAATCAACAAAGGTTAGAAGGGAGGCGAGGGGAGATTTGACTACCATTCAGTATTTCTTCAAACTTTTGCATGATCACGAATACGTATATGCGCACACAGTGGAAAAGAAAAGTAATGCAGTTGGGCACGTGTTCTTTGCCCACAAGAAGGCCCCTAGTCTACTTGGTTTGTTTCTGTATGTTTTGTTTATGGATACGACATATAAGAGAAACATGTATGACATACCTCTACTGCAGATAGTGGCTCATGTACCCACAACTCAACTCATTCATGTTGCTTTTGTTTTCATGAGAGATGAGACTTACTCGAGCTATTTCTGGGCCATGACTCAGTTGAGAAAGATATTCGATCGTGACAAATACCCACATGTTGTCATGACGGATAGAGAGACTGCCTTTCTGAACGCTGTGCATGATGTCTTCCCACAATCTAGACAACTATTGTGTAGAAGACATATTGAAATGGATGTAAAGAAAAAGGTAATCGAGGCAGGCAATGACAAAACTACAACATAAGTGTTTCTATATCGGTAGGGTCAAGTTGTGAAAACCTTGACATATGAATCGTTCAAGGAAGCTGTGGAATATATTGATACTAAATATGGAAGTAAATTTAAATTCAGAAAAGTGCTTCCATATTTGAAAAAAATATGATTGGATCCCCACAGGGTGAAATTTGTATATTTTTGGACGAAAAATATAAAGTATTATGGAGGGCGCACCACGAACATGTAAGTTTGTTATAGCTTTAATTTATAGTTTTTATACTGTATAATTACATGATAATAGTGTTCCTATTTGAAAGTTTAATTTTCAATGTTAATTTACTTTCAGGGTTGAAAGTGCATATGTACAGTTGAAGAAAGCGATTGGGCACTGATAGAAAGGCATTTTCAGGGAATTAATATTATGATAGAGGAGCAATTTGATAAAATTTGGACTGCAATGGAGTCTTCTAGTAGCAAAATATACCGGAAGAGCAACTATTTACTATACAGTAGGTTGAACGGTATAGTGTCTTTCATTGGTATTACAATGTTAGAAGACGAATATGGCAAAAGATCTGGCCTTATCGAGGAAGATGGTGAGCTGTGTGGTTGTGAACTTTGAACTAGTTGCGGGCTGCCTTGTGTGTGAGATGATACAGTTGGTGCGAACATACCGTCCAATTGATCCTGTTGATGTGGACGCCTTTTGGAAGACGCTGCACTTGGGAGATAATGATATTCCCAACAATGAGGAGGAGAGGCAAAGTGCTGAAGGGCAACTGCATGACATGTTTGTTGAGGTCTTGACGTGTCCAAGCGCTGAGATATACAGGTTGATGGGTGCCGTGCATGCGACACTTTATCCGAAAACTGTTGATCTAGCTGATCCAATAAGTAGGCCACACAGAAGTCGACCGAGACATAATCCGACCCAACGAGATCTATCAGGATATGAGCATGCAGAAAGGAATGCAATAATAGCAGGTACAAATAGTAATTTTCAAGTATCGGTAATGGTGTGTAATTATATATCAATATATAAATTTAATATGATTTACAATCGCAAGTCGCAGATCCACAGGAGAAAGACCAAGTAAAAGAAGGGCTTTGAAGCCTCACGATTCTGAATGGTCTTTCGACCTTTCCAAATTTCTGAAGCAGTTCATGTTCGACTATGTTGTCGATCACGTCAATGTAGAGGCAGATGACCATTGTGGTTTTAGAGTAATTTCCTATTTCGTACACGAAGATGAGGAGCTTTGGTCGCAAGTACGAGCAGAAATGTTACAAGAACTGCGCGATGAAGCTAATTGTGGCGACACGTTCTTGGACAGCTTGATTACGATTTAGCATGCACCATGGTAGATTGCCATATAACTCCGACCCTATCGAAATTTTGGTTTGATTATCATCTTTTTGGATTACTCGTCGCCACGAAATATATTATATGCCGATCAGAGTAATATTTTTCTTCCAATTCAGTGGTGGGGGTCTTGCGTCTCTAATGATCCGATCAGTTTCATTAATATGGTGCTTGTCTTCCAAAATCATTTCATTGCTTTGTTAACGACAGGCAACGTCATGTTACCTCCAGTCGGTTCGACGTGGAGGCACAGGGCCTCAGAGAAGAGCTAGAGCTCGCATTTAAAACAGCGATTTAAAGAGTTTAGGGATAAATCTGTGCAGGAGTGTTAGTATTAGATGTTCTACAATGACACTGTTGTCACGTTGAATGAAATTTGTTATTATGTACACATCCAAAGTTGCCATTTATTATTGCTTTTACGTTCATAGTATAAGTTTCTCATTTTTGTTTCATATGTAATTATTGTTGGAAAAATTTTGACAGAGTATCCCTTATAAAAGGCATAACCAGTTCCTGTGAAAAAAGTTAAAAATCATACCATGTTCAAACAACCAAAGTTAACATTACTCAACAAATAGACAATACATAGATAGCATCACAAATGGGATATTAAGTCATCAATTGTCTCAAACATCGAATATAATAAATCTCAATAATTCACAAAAGATTATTCAGCAATTTTTCTTAATATTATTGAAAACAACAATCAATAATCTTGAACAGGTGATCTCGCCGCAAGATCTTCTAGTCCCGGCATCCGATCCTCCAAATGAATAGCCACCTCGTCTATGGCCCTCTGCTGCAACTCTCTGGGTACTGCCTTCCTTGCCCGTGGATGAAGTAGAACCATTCTACTTGCTAAATATTGCAAACACTGTATCGTAACGAAAAGACAAAATATAGTAAATAAACAGCAATATAACTAATGGCCAAAAGTAAGCATAAAGCTCATGTACTTACCGCAACCATGGATAGCTGTCTGGGAGCTGGTGGCTCTTCTATTTCCATCTCGTTTGGACTAACACGAACGTGCGATCGCAGCTGGAAGTACTCGAGGTATTCAGGGCACGCCTCATCGGCCCACTGAGCCCTCTTCAGTACTATGTAATAACCTCAATTTATACAGTTGCCATCCCAGGAGGTCCGGATCGTAATGGCACTTATACCTAAGAATTTCAGGGCCTTGGTAACAGTTATTGGGCTCAACAACATGATGAGGGATCACCTGCGCGTACCCAAACTGTCGCAAGAATCGATTTGGTATATATGGCTCTATATTACCACAACAATAAATAAGACCCCTATACAATGTTACTGGATGGAACGTGGCAGGATTTGGCTCAAAAGGAAGCCAATTTACCTAGTTCATTTGAAAACAAGTCAATGGTTAATCGACGAATTTGGACATTACCCATAAAAACTAACGTCTATTTAAATGATATAGAAATATAACCTCATTTGCCCTTAATCTATCCAGTGCAAGTCTATATAACACCAAGTCCTGTCCAACTCACGCTTCTTGCCGGTTCCGATGTGCCACTTGACTGCAGCAGGCGAGTTGCCATCCAAGGATCTCAGCTTTGGAGAACTAAATGTGGAAAAGTACTCGTATATCTAACTCTATTAAACATAAGAAATTATAAAAATTTAGTGAAATAAATGAACCATTATGGAGTATTGAACTAATTTATAGGGGCATTCATACAAACATGCAATAATGTCAAACCCCCTCCAAGCTGAGCACCGTCGGCCCTCCCAAGATTGCAATATAAGTTCGCCAAGCAAGTTGCACCCCAAGCATAATCCTTACGGCATTTATATCGCGGAAGAAATGCAGGAAATACCCAGAAATGTGAGTTTTTTTCTTATCCGCGAACATAGTGTTTCCAACTAACAAATACCTTGCAGCAGAATTTGCAAGTTCCTCCGATTTATTGCCACAATACTCTCGAAGTAGGGACATCCGGATACTTGAAAAATCCCGCTCCCCCAACTCGGCTGGCTCTATCCCCATCATGCCTGAAAGCAGTGCATGTAATTCTAACAACTAAATTTTTACAGAAATGGGAGATCCGACAATCGAAATTCCCAATATATAGGCCATGTCATGAAGAGTGATGCTCATCTCTCCATGGCATGTGGAATGAATTCGTTTCCGGATGCCATCTCTCAACAAAGGCACATAGCAGTGCAGAGTCTAACTCTGGATGCATGCACCGTACCAAATGTGCCAAACCGGACTGTTCCACTAGCCTTTTCATTTCCCCCTTGGCTAAATCCCACTTTATCAGCTGCTCATACCCATTATGGCACTTCAACATTTCACGTTCTTGCGTAATTTAATAAATATATTAACACATTTTAGGCACCAAGTTATTAAGCATAATTCGAAACAAGTAATAAAGCATATTTCACAATAAGTAATAAAGCATAATACGATACGATACCTGTCCATGCCATATGTAGTAGGCAACATGACCCTTAAAACTCTTTAACAACTCTGGATTTGAAGGTCCACTGCCAATCGGACCATTTAGAATATGGTATGTTTTCCACTCGGCATCCATCCCGGACCCAGTAATGCTTTCCCTTTTCTAATCCCCCTTGGTTGGTTGCTTGCATTTGCCCATTCATTTTCATTGTCCAACCGATCCGAATTCCATTCCATTTCCCTATCAGACAATTCCCTCTCAACATGTTCAGTGTTTTCCCTTGCTGCTTCCTCAGTCGCATTTCCAATGTATCCCGGTGCAAATTCATTTTCACCGTAATCAATGTTACTTGCTCCTTCCACATTTAACGTCCGAGAAGAACCTTGCGATCTTCCTAGCACCATTCTCTGATTCTCGGATGCCGTGGGAGGGATATGGGCAACTATTCCCTGAGAGGATTGTATTTCCTCTGTGCCTCTTATTTCGTCATTGGATTATATTTCCTCATTGTCTGGAATAACTTCCATTCTGCCTCCTCTTTTCCTTATGCCGAATTTTAATTTCAAAATTTTAAATCTATCTCCCATCTGAAATAATAACAAGACGCAATAATCACTAGAAAAACAATTGAAGGAAAATAAAGAAAAAGAAAACAATTGGGGGGGGGGGGGGGGGGGAAATTGAAAATCTGGCCAAGGAAAGGCGGGATTTTCAATGAAATTCCGCCGAGGACAGAATAATGCAATACGTTTTCGAATCAAACTAATCGTAAGCACTAACCTTTGCAGATCCGCAGTAGGCTTGCGCGTCCGAATTCTTCCTTCCTTTTTCCCCAAAGAGAAGCGAGATACACAAGAGGAAAAGGAGCAATGATTCATCCAAATTGCATGAATAGTAAAGTTAAAGTTTTCATATACAAGAGGCAGAGGATCAATTATTGCATGAATAATATTTTTTTAATTAAGGGGCATTTTTGACTTTTCACAGAAAAATGTTCCTGTGAATAGTAATTTGATTCATGCAAATAACAATTTCGAATTTAAATCCCATTCCATCCCAATCCCTCCCAACATTAAAATTACATGGGTAATTAATGACCTCTACCCAATAATTTCCCACCCAATAAACTTCCTCCTAATTCCCTCCCTTTCCCTCCCAATTGCCACCTCTAGAATCTATATTGCCAAAAAAAAAAAAAAAAAAAAGGAAAAGCTCCCAATTGCCACCTCTAGAATCTATATTGCCAAAAAAAAAAAAAAAAGAAAAGGAAAAGATATATTTGAAGACCATTTTGTTATGAGATTGGGCTGTTTATCTGCGAATATCCTCCTACATATGTTGTTTTCAACAAAGTAATCTTTGAAACTTGTCTACAAGACAATGGGATCTTTAACAGTTTGGTATTCAATTTTATTTATTTTTTGGTATTCAACTTTTAAACCTTCATCAATTTTTATTTATTTTTTTCCCTTTAATGGTTTCTCCAAGATGGTATGCTTCTAGATTAATTTCGGCATCTAAGTAATTCTTTATTGAGACATCTATGGCGACAAAAGAGAGTATTTGGCAATTTGTGAGGGATAAAAAATGTGGTTTGCGCTTGTTTTTAACTCAAGTCCAATATTAAAATAAATAATTAAATAAAAATCACTTTATATATATATAAAAAAATAGGGCGAAATACAAAACTAACTCTGAAGTTTGTCAAAAGAACAAAACAAACCTCTAATTTTAAAAAAGTACAAATTAAACCCTTGACTGAGATATATATAATTTTTTAAACAAAAATATCCCTAAAGCTGCAATAACATATATGATTCACCCATCCTCTTTTCTCATTTTCCTGAACCATTACCCTTCATTCCTTCATCATGTTTTACAAAGATCCATCAAATAATATTATTTCTGTCATGAGGCAATTTTATTGGACAAAATCACAGATTCCGAAATATTTCAATGAAGCAGGGAAAAGCGGTGGCGAAGTAACATCGCCCTGTGAACCTTAATCATAAATTGTGATCATCAACTAACTTAATTCAATTGTGTTGTGGTTCAGTGAAAAATGTAGGAAAAAAATTGATGGAGGGAGCGGAGGGGTGATCCATCGATTTGAGTGGGAATGAAGAAATGGGTGTGGGTGGGGGAGAAATAAATTAGACATTACCGACCACAAATGATAGATAATGATCAAGAAACAAAGGAGAGAGATAGGTGAAGGCTATTGTTATCTATAAAAAAATATATATTTGTATTAAAAGTTTAATTTGTATTTTTTTTTTTAAATTGGGAGTTTGTTTTGTTCTTTCAACAAACCTAAGAGTTGTTTTTGTATTTCACCCAAAAAAATAAATATATAAATATGCAGCGACTAATGTGTAAAAAATACAAGAGTCGCAAAAAAACGCTGAAAAATCCAAATCTGAAGTCTACCCTAAAAAAATTAAAAGTTTGCCGCCATTGAAAACAAGAAGAAGCGATGGTTGCTTTGTGTCCAAGCTTCCCCCTTCCAGAAGAAATCATGTCCGACATACTATTAAGCCTCCAGGCTAAATCAATCGGCCGGTTCCGGTGTGTTTCAAAGCCATGGCGTTGTTTCCTCTTAAGCTCTCAATTCGTCAGAGCGCACCTCAATTTCCACATCCATGATTCTCAAAGTATCAAAGTTACAGCTTCCTCCGGCTCAAATCACTCTCCTCCGGACATGTTAACTTTCACAGAAGCTGGAACGATGGCGTTTTGAGGGAGGTAATTTATCCCCTGTTCCAACCGTATGAGTGGACTAATCTCAAAGGTTCATGCCACGGTTTGGCTCTACTAGTGAACAAGGACGAGGATGGTAATGAGGTCAGTAAGTTTTTGATCAATCCCATTACTTTAGAAGCTGCGAAAGTACCGAATTCTTATTTATCTTCGCGTAATTATTACCATCTTCACGTGTACGGTTTGGGCTATGATAGTTTTGGAGATGATTACCAAATTGTCACACTTTCTTTTCATTCCTTTCTGAAAAGATTTGTGGATAATTACAGTGTGAAACTGAAAACTTAGAAGGGAGTTGCCAATTATCCATATTATCATCCCCATGGTTATATGAACTCGGGAGTATTTGTCAATGGACGCCTACATTGGTTTGCTCGTGACACTAAGACTAGTGGGTATCCTTTTGTTATTGCTGCTTTTGATTTGGCCTGTGAGGAATTTGAGAGCGTAAGACCCCCTATGCCTAGAGCTATAGTAAGTGATGATGATGAATGTGTGTTGATTAAACTTACTGTTCTTGGGGGATGTCTTGCAATGGTGGTGAATTCAACCTTGTTTCCCATTGAGGTTTGGGTGATGAAAGAGCATGGAGTCCAAGATTCTTGGACCAAACTCACCATCAATGGTCCTGAGGATGGTGAAGCTGCTTCTTGTTATAGACTTATTTGTCTTTGGAGGGATGATAAGATTGTTTTTGAATACCTTAGGCAGAAATTGGTTGCTTACAATTTGACAAAAGGAGTTTGGAGGGATTTTGGCATTTCAGAAAAGTTTAGAGGGGTAGCTATGAGTTTTACAGAGAGCCTTGTGTCTCCCAATTACTAACTTGAGACTGAAAAGTCACTCAAGAACAGAACAGAAGAAGATGAATCCTTGACATTAGATTGATACATTATCTAGGTAATTTTCTCCCTTATCCTCCACATCCCTCACATTAAGGTTCGATTTTGTTTGTATTTTGGTTTTGTTTGAAGCTTTTCTTATCATACATGCCAAACTAGAGTTGTTAGCATCATCAGGTGAAGTGACATTACTTGATTAATGCTTCAAAAACATGCTTCTTAGTTACCTTATATTTAACCTTTAGGTAGTAGGGCATAATATATGTTCCTTTTAAATAACATTGATTGTCCATCATTCTTTACATTACAATGTTCTCCAATGCAATTTGGTGCAACTCAATCCAATATGACCGGATAGAAAGTTAGATCTCACCCACATATGTTCAATGTTGGGATGGTTCAGAACACTGCAATGATTTTGCAAGCTTATTTGGGTCAACGAGTGGCATGGAACATACCGAACGAATAAATAATTGGAAACATGATGCAAAATTTCATAACAAGATATGAGGCTTGTCCTTGCGGACACACGATTGGCAAAGTATAATGAATGGTCATCAAACACTGTCTATCCCACACAAGAAAACTAAAAATCCCATGCAGTGTGTAAATATTTTGGGATTTCTAATCCCATTTAACTTTTGGGAAAATATTGAATATCAAATCATGAAAACAATTTTGTTATGTTAGGACTAGTTCTTTGGATTGGAATGTTTTGTTCACTTTGTTGGTTGAATTTGAGAGAAATGGAAATGAAGATTGATTGTCCATAGCTTCTATAATTGCATTAATGGAAAAAGAACATACAATATTTCTGGAATAAAATCAGGTGATAATGTCTATTTACAAATTGTTTAGTGGTGCATTTATTATATATTTTGATTTTTAAATGCTATTTATTATATATTTTCATTTTCTAAATGCTAATTATGCATTATGAGGTGAGATTATATTTCTGTCAAATAAATTATTCAATCATTAAATTTGAGCAATTGCATTAGTAATGCATTCAAAACCAAATTCAAAAACTGAATGGTACCCTAACGACTTGGTATAGTAAAGATTGACTCATAGAAGAAAATAACAATTATATATTTGATCTATTTCAAATTAAGTGTGCCTTTTTAAAATTTTATTTTAAACATTTATACACTTATTCAGAAATATAGTAAGATTCACTTTTAGGTGTCCCAATTGCTTTTCTTTTTTTTCAAATTTTTATGTTCTCAAATAAGTGTTCATTTTACAACTTTCAATACAAACATTTTACAATTAATAAGTTTCAAATTTATAATTTTTTTTTTCAAGTCTCATGACATTAATTAAACTTCTTTATTTTCTCTAAAAACCATGAAGGATATATATATATATATATATATAAAATATATCTGGTAATAAACTTATTTATTTTCTAATTTGTGTGTCTGTCTCGCTTATGATACTTAGAAAAACAAAAAAAATAGAGGGAGGACTTAAAATTACTTACAAATTTTTAATTAATGCCACTCTCTCCCAACAGTAAATTACTCCATTCGTTCTTTTTTAATTGTCCAAACAATCATGTATTTGATTTGGTTTTCGACTCAACCTGAAATTTGAATGGAATTCAATTTCAAACTCAATTCAAAAATCGACCCACAATCTTAATTACATATAGCTCTTCTTTGAGACTTGTCTACAAAACAAGGGGATCTTTGACAGTTTGATATACAATTTTAAAACCCTAATTTCAAGACCTTATTGCGCAGGCCCAGTATTGGGCGTAGAACCTATGGCGAAACAGCACGTGTCATGCTACGATAGGATTGACACATGGATCGAGAAAGCGGTCGCCTAGGGATAAGAGTGACCCTTCCCACGTGAAGGGTGTCACGTCATCCGTTGATGTGGCACACTCATTTGCCTTTTGCCTATAAATACTTGATTCATCCATCTTTTGAAAGGTATTGAATATCAAATTAGTTCACTTGATATTTCTTTATTCTATTCTGACTTAAACGCCTTTGCCTTTCGCCTATAAATACTCGATCAATCCATCTTTTGAAACGTATTGAATATCAGATTAGTTCACTTGATACTTCTTTATTCTATTCTGACTTAAGTTTCGGAGTGGAATTGAGGAGTTAGTCCCAAAAGTAAGAACATAGACGGAGGGATGACGTCGGCTAAGCTCGGTGCTAATCGGGGATTCAACAATAGACGTGTTATAACTTAGGGTGAGATTATTGTGCCATCAAAGGAACTATTGACTCACTGAATTTGGCATGATGTGATTACTAATACTCAATTGCATAACTCAAATTCAATAACTGAATGAATAGTTGATGGAACTGTATTTTTTTCCTTATAACTGATATGGGTGGGTGTTTTTAATGCAACAATCCAATATTAAAATAAATAATTAAATAAAAATCACGTTTATATAAAAATAAATAAATAAATATGCATTGACTAGTGCTTATAAATCTGACTTCGAAAAGAAACTCTGAAAACGGCTCAGGATCATCTGTTACACTTTCGTGTTACACATCTTAATAACTCAATATAAATTTTATTTTTTTAATTAATTTTTTTACCAATACTATTCTTTAGCATTCTACGTAATTTTAATATATATATTTTTATTTTTTGCATTAATCTTGTATTTTAATATAATTTTATAGTATTTCTTTGATTTTTTAATCTCAATAAATTAAAATAAATATAGCCTACAACAAAATAGGTGAACTCTTAGTCCAAAAATTACTTAGAATGCCAATGAATAGCATTGGTAAAAAGATTAATTAAAAATAATATTTACGTTGAATTATTAATATGTGTAACATGAAGTGTAACATGAGAGTGTAACAGAGGATGCTGAGCCTATGAAGACTCGACGAGAACCTGAAATCTTAAATTAAATCTGCAGTAACAAAATTAAAAATTTGCCGCCATTGAAGAAAGCAAGAAGAAGCTATGGCTGATTTGTGTCCAAGCTGCCCCCTTCCCGAAGAAATCATGTTCTACATACTATTAAGCCTCCCGGCTAATGGTTTCGGTGTGTTTCAAAGCTGTGGCGTTGTTTCCTCTCAAGCCCTCAATTCGTCAGAGCGCACCCCAATTTCCACTTCCATGATTCTCAAAGTATCATCGTTACAGCTTCCTCCGGTTCCGGCCACTCTCCTCCGGAGATCTTAACTGGAACGATGGCGTTTTGAGGGAGGTAATTTATCTATGGTTCCAACAGAAAGAGTGGGCTACGCTTAAAGGTTCATGCCACGGTTTGGTTGTACTTGTGAACAAGGACGAGGATGATAAAGAGGTCAGTAAGTTTTTGATACATCCCAATACTTTAGAGGCTGCGAAAGTACCGAATTTTTATTTACCTTGGCGCAATTCTTACGATCTTCGCGCGTACGGTTTGGGTTACGATAGTTTTGGGGAAGATTAGAAAATTGGCACACTTTCTTTTGCTTACGATTGGGTGGAAGTGGATATATATTTACAGTGTGAAGCTGAAAACTTGGAAGCGAGTTGCCAATTATCATCCATATGATTGTTTGAGCTCGGGAGTATTTGTCAGTGGACGCCTACATTGGTTATTGCTTCTTGAGGAATTTGAGATCGTACGACCCCCTCGAGCTATAACTGTAATGGTGATGGATTCAAACTTCTTGGGGGATGCCTTGCAATGGTGGTGGATTCAAACTTCCTTCCAATTGAGATAGATTTGGCTGATGAAAGAGTATGCAGTGCAAGATTCTTGGACCAATTAAGCTCAAACTCACCATCAATGGTCTTACGGAGGACGTGTTTTTTTGCATAGAATTGTTTGTGATTTGAGGGATGATGAGATTGTTTTTGAAAAACTTGGTCAGATATTGGTTGCATACAATTTGAGAAATGGAGTTTGGAGGGATATCGTAGTTGATGGCATTCCAGATAAGTCAGTACGGACCTATGAGTTTTACAGAGAGCCTCGTGTCTCCCAATTACAAATGAGAACAGAAGAAGATGAATCCTTGGATCCTTTTCATTAGATTGATACATTAGCTAGGTACTTATGGCCATGTTCTGTTCGTGTTCATTGATTTTGTTTGTGTTTTGGTATTCACATAACGACCCTATTCGTGTCATCCTTTTTTTTGTGTTTTGGTTTTGTTTATGTTTTTGGTTTATATAATAAATTTAATATTTTTTCATTATGTTTGTAATATAGTTTTTTACTATTTAACGACACTTTTCTACATTTTCAATATATGTTTTACATAAAAATTAAATTTCTTTTTTCAAAACATGTTTTTGAAATAACAAACATGATTCTTTTCTTAAGAACCATGATTATGCCTATTTCCTGGAATGAATGTGGAATTAGTTTATCACGTAAAGAAAACAATAGAAGGAGTACTTAGAATCACTTCAAATTTTTTGTTCTAATTTTATCGAATGTCCCTGAAAGGACAAATTTTTAGTTAATGCAACTCCCATATTTTTTTTATGTTGTTCTCAAATAAGTATACCTTGGCGAATTTCAATACAAAAACTGTGTAAGGTTTCAATTGTACAATTTCTCTTAATTTTGTCAATTAACACTAAATTTAAATGCACTTATTCATTTTCCTCAAAATAATGAAAGAATAACTTCCCTTTTTCCTTCCTCTGTTGCTCAAAGATGAAGGGAATACTTATATCTTAGAGAAGGCTTCTTGAAGTAAGTATAGTTCGAGAATTGATTCTCTCTTTATTTATAATGTTAGTAACTTTTATAAATTTCTCTCTATTTGAAGGATTTCTTAATCATCTCCATTAGTAAATTCCTAATCCTCTCCATCAATGTAATTTGGGGTTTATCCCTAGAATCCACATGTGAGAATAAAAAAAGACTCGCATAAACTGTTAGTAAGCATGTCACACTACTTAATGTATGTTTTAAAAAAATCATTACATTAATGGAACAATGAAGAGTATTTTTTCACCTAGTGTTTAGATTTTTCAATGTGCTCCTTCAATGCTTTGATCAACAATTGCCCACAACTCATTTTTCAAATTCTTCTTTTTAAAATTTCTATGCATGTGTATCATAATACTTTTTATCTTTTCCCTTAAACTCAATAAGAGTTGGAAAATTGTATCACTTTCTTAAGTTTTGGGCTTCACATGAATCACATGTCTCTTTTAGGATTAAAGTCAACATGATTAAAACCTCCATCTTTCTCATCAAATGACTCATAGTTGTGGCAAAACATTTCTTCAACCATGATTCCAACAAGATCTTCAAAGAAATATAACTGGTCTAAATTACCCCTCCCCTATTTTGATTTAGACCAGTTGTATTCCTTTTTAAAGTTTCAAGGGTAAGATAGGAATAACAATAAATGGGGAGGACAAATAAGTCTTAATTTTCAAGATTTTCTTTACTTAACTATTAGTCAAAGGGAAGGTAAAGTTTCTATCTTTTAATAATAGAGGGAGGCCAAGTGTGAAACATTCAAAACACAAGGGGTTTAATATAATTAAGCCTAAAATTAACAAAGAAAGTATTTGAGAGGGTGTTTGGAGTTTTTTTTTTTTTTTAAATTGCATTTGAGTTCATGGATGCAAAACAAAGCCAACAAGAAAAAAGGATTAATATTGAAATAACATTTACTTTTGCTATAATTTGAAAATGTAAAAAATTGTGTTTAAAAATATAAAAGTATTTAAAAAAAAAAAGAGAAATCAAAACTTATCTTTTCTTACTACTCATCCCTATCAATAACATCCATTAACTCAAATCCAATTACAAAAAGGGCACTCCTTCAAACACCCTGTCAAACTATTTCTTTGTTAATTTATTTAAAAATTCTGCTTTTAAGTCTTTAGTTTCTTCTTAGGAAGTTGTGTCATTATATTATTATGGCTCCAATTTTGTTTTATTTCATTTTTGTTAAAGTGAGATAGACATACCAACTAATCATTACAAATTTTTTTTTATAACAAGTAATGTGATATAATACATCGGTTACATTTTTATAAAATAAATATTAATATTATATTATTGTCCAATAAATGCATGACACATCACTTACTATAAAAAAAATTGTGATAATTAATTGAAATGTATATCATTAAAATTATATTATACATATATAATCTAACAAATGAATTGTACGATACAATCATGTTATCAATTATACAAACTGATATTAAATAAGTTTCTTCATTTTAAAATTGTTTTTTTTATTAATTAGCATTATAAATACCAACATTTGACATCATACACCGTACACACTAATATCGAGCACAATTTTCGAAACACAATTTTATGAGTAAACTGTAAACAAACAATATCAGATTTTCCCCAAATTTTCATTTAATTAAAGATACGTTTTGAGAAAGAGTTCGGGTGAAAAGTAAGGAATGTATCTTGTAACCGTGAGATTATGGGTTTCTTGGATTCCAAAAATTCGAACCCAGGATCTCGGGTTTACAAGGCCCTTCCATTAACCATGACCTAACCTTTCCCGAATGAAACACAAACAAAAACGAAAAAAACACTGCATCGTTTGCTGTTGCTGGTTATGGTGAGTAAGCCACTTTTTCACTCATCTGATTTGAATGCCTGCTGTAAATTGCCATCATCCACAAAAATAGTTATCTTCCTGTTTTTTGAGGCTCTTTCCTCCCTCTTTACACTTAGGGCATGTTCTTTTTCATCGTTTTGAAAACGATTTTGAAAATAAGTTTTGGAAAATAGTTTTATAATATAAAAAGTGTATTGAAAATGTAAAAAGTAGATGCTGAATAGTAAAAAGTTATATTGGAAATGATGAAATATGATTAAAATATATTACATTTACTGTTGAAACTAAAACCGTTTTTAAAACAGAATAAAAAGAATACGCCCTTATACTTTTCCTATTTTTTCATGATTTTGTTACGTCATCAAGATACGACATCGGTTTTGCATCCATTTTAAATTTAAGGGTAAAATACAATTTCCCCCTTGTGCTTTTACATAAATGACAGTTTCCCCCTTGTGGTTTCAAAACACCCAATTACACCCTTATAGTTTTGGACTAAAGTGTCCATTAACAGAAAAAATTAACTTTAACGGCATTGAGGCAAAATCCCGAAGATACCCTTGATCTGATCTAAAATTACCGGTCAAACTTTTCTGGTCGGATCATTCAGAGATTGAATGACAGATGTCTCGGAAAAATCAACTACCTCCATTGAATCAAAGCAATTTCTACCGCACATGAGTCCCAACACCAATACACCGAGGACAATTTTTTTTTTTTCTCTTGTAGCTAAAATAACTACTCCTATCCGTCCAATTTCTAATCAGATGTTGCGCAAAATCTCATTTGGAACCATTAAAATAGAACACCCAAAACTGTAAGGAAAATTAATGGCACCAAGATACCAAACAAAAATTTCAAAACCATTAAGTTTCTTCGAAATTAACCATTTGAATAATGCCCTCTATATTCCACCAAAATAAACCCTAATTTCTCCCACCAATTCTTAAACAAAGAACAAGAAGAAGAGGGAAGCAGAGGTGGCCAGAAGAAAACAACTGCAGCCGCACAAATAGAACCAAAGCTTTTAAGCAACTTATATGTAGCGGCAACATCACTTGTGGACGGTAGGGATGCGCAGGAATAGATCACAGCAACAACGACAGTGGTGACCGGATTTGCAGCGCCGCTGTTCTTTGACTGTGTTTTGAATGCCTTCCTATCCGGGGGTTAATTTGGGAAACAAAATAGTGATGTCATCGGTTTTGTGGCCTGCACTCTCTTATATAAGCGCGTGCACTCCACCCGCAGTTAAGTTAAATTTTTCTGTCAACGGACACTTTAGTCCAGAACCACAAGGGGGCAATTGGGTATTTTGAAACCACAAGGTGGAAACTGTCCCTTATGTAAAAACACAAGGGGCAAACTGTATTTTACCCTAAATTTAATGCAAAAAACCATTATTTTTCTGAATTCCATCGATCAAATGATGAACTAGCTAGCTAGCTTTGTAGCTCTTAAATCTTTTCATTTTCCTCAAGTTCTTTGTTGATATGTATATAATTTTTTTTTTTCTTTCTAAATTGATTTGTTGTGTTCTATGAAAATTTGAATATATAGGTTTGTTTCATTTTCGATTTTTTAATCACGATACTTTCATCTAACATCATTCAGAGATTGCAAGAACAAAAGCACACCCGAGAAGAGCATCAATTCTAAGTACACTTTCATCTAGACTAAGGTGTGGGAAATGAACGCTAGGATAGAATTAATCACGACACTTTCATTTCCCGCACCTTAGTCTATTACAAACAATACATTTCGATAATAAATTTAGTGAAATACTTCTATATATTGGGTTCAAATTTCACAATCAGATCAGTATTATAGTACATTGCTCAACCCTAATTACACTATAGTTTTTATGACTCACCCCAACAATTATAAAACTGGCACAAAATGTTCAGGGATTAAAATTAAATATTTTCATTATTTTTTAAAGAAAAAAATCCCTTTTCTTAAAAAAAAAAGAAAAAGAAAAAAACCCTTCATAATCAAATACTCTCGTTCTTTTTTACTAAATTCAAATTTAAAAAGTGAGTTTGAAGCTTTCGATAGACGCCAACTAGGCAAAAACGAGTGAAAATCTTTTATGATTCTTTTTTCCATACCGTTTTTTGCAGAATTGTGCTGTTTGACTTCAGCTTCCCCCACACATATTACAAACCAGGTCTTTTTCTCCTTAGCTTATCACATGTGTATACAGAGAACATTTCTTCTTTTACATTATTCTACTCCTTCCGTTTCATTTAAAAAGTCTACTTTGAAAAATGTACAACTTATTATGAGTCGTGAGGTACTATACCTAAAATAAATAACTTGACACTGTATTTAGTTGTGAATTACACATTATTATATTAATAAGGGTATGTGATGAACATTTTTAATGGGACAAGAATCTTTTTTGAAAATAAACTCCTTAAATGAGACAGATGGAGTGTATACTAATCGCATAAGATTCGATTGTGCATCTTTTATAATTTTAGTGGCAAAATTAAGTTATTTGGACAGTGTGTGTGTGAAAAATAAGGAAATTGGTCAAATTTACCTTCTTTTTTTTGATAAAAAAAAATCTTGATTAGTTTATTGAACTGAAAATATAAGTTGAACATATGCATTAAATAAGTTTTCCTCTCTTTTAAGTGTTGAAGAAAGACTATATTTCGTGTTCAATAATTTGAAAATTTTTCTTTCCTTGGAAACTAGATCTTTTATACTTATTTTAATTGAGAAAAAAACCCTCATGTTTATGGTGTGACAATTAATCACCCAATTAGTATATATCACACTAGTTGTGTTTTGTAACAATATTTTACTTTATTTTTCAAAAAAAGTCCCCAACTTTTTTCTTTCTTTCTAATTCTGGTGTTTTGTGAGGGAAATGAGACACGATTCTTTAAAATTTGTTTTCCTTTTGATATTAGTGTCATAGAATTTGATTACGTAATCATATGATGAAATTGAAATTTTATCTCATATATAATTGATACCAGAATAAGAGTTTTAGAATTTTAATGGTTTAAAAGTCCTTTTTCTCTTTTCTTATTTAGTGAGTTTGTTACAAAACTATATTTCTTAAAGGGAAGAAAAATTGAACACTTAATTAATGAAATATTAATACAGAGATAATTACAAGTCTTGGTGGGTCCCTCCAACCAAAAGGTTTTATATATTAATAAGAATACAAAATAAAAATATTTTTACATAATAATCTTTAAATGATTTATAAACCATAAAACTTTTGTATAATTTTACATTTAGCAAAGATTTAAAATAAATAGCATATTATATATTTCAAGAAAAGTGGTACACTTAGTTCCGGTAACGGAACCACAGATGTGGAGCCATAACCACTGGTTCTGGTTCCACAAATGGTGGACACTTGTGCCTAGTTTCGGTTCCAATTCCTGAATTATTCGTCACTGTTTTAATTCTGGTTAAAAGGTTAAAACTGAAAGCGAAACCATGTTTAAATACTAGTAATGACCCGTTACAAAATTTTATAAGATTGAAATCAAATTCATTGTGTAACATTCATGACTTTGTCTAATGCAATAACGAAATTTTTTGTATAATAAATTATTCTTACACTATTTGTTGAAATATGCACATTATGCTTGTATCCCTTAAAAAAAAAATGTATTTTATCTCTTTGAAATACGTTATTTAGTTTCGTAATAAATTTTCATGTTTTTAATGTACATTTTTTGACTTATTTGTAATATCTTATAGTACATTTGATATCAGGCACGATTTTCAAACAATAGATTTTTGCTAACATAATTTAGTATCAACTTAAATAAAGTTTTATTTAACTACGTTAATTATTATGTAATAACTTTTTATCCTTTTTAATACAGTAGTATATTTTTAACATACTAGTAGTACTTGTTAAGGTGTTATATTTAATATAATGTACAACTTCCAATGCACAAGGTACAATCCAATCTGATTTTGTGTTTAATTACAGCACACGCTACATATCAGTTAAGACACGAGGAAGTGGCTAGTTTCTTTTGCCTGGTCTGTAAAGGCTGCATCTTTTACTACAAATGGAGAGAATAAGCCATGTTTTCTCCCTCCGCGCTCAGACGTTTTGAATGCCTCCTGTTCTTGCCGCCATTCACAAAAATAGACATTTCCAGCCAATCCCATCCTGTTTCTTTCTTCCAGGGCTCCTCAGCTTCCAGCTTTGCTTTTTTTCCATTTTTCCCATGATTCTGGTTGCATCATCAAGATTGGGAACGTGGTTTGTATCCACTGAAAGAAAGAATCATTATTGTTATCGTCTTTTTTTTTACTTCTTTTCTTCCATTGAAAATATCCCTGCTAGCTTTGGAGAAGCTCTTTGAGTATTTCCTTTTGCTGTTTCTTTTCCCTTCTCCGTCCGATTTTCTGCATTTTTTGAGAGATTTTATCCGGGTTCGGTTTCGAGTGGTCGATCATGGTGTTTCCCTTTACTTATAGCGTCGGGCAGCGAGTGAAGGATAGGAAGCGAAGCCAAGGAAGGAGAAAACCGAGGTACGAGGAAGTGAGTGAGGGGTCTGAAACAGAAGAGATGAAGAGGAGAAGGGTCGTAGGAGGAAGAAGAAGAAGCTCTCCCGTCAGGAAAAACATTGGTAACCTTTTTCTAATGAGTTTTTTCCCCTTTTTTTGGTGTTTTCCATGGGTAGAAGTAAATCTGGTCGGCTAATTCTCGTATGAAAATAGAAGGCGAAATCCAGGTTGTTTTCAGAGATTATTAGAGTTTGAAGCTTTCGATAGACAACAACTAGGAAAAATCCAGGGATTTCTTTTTCCGGAGCCCTGAATCGGCAAAAATATGTCTGTTTTTTGTTTTTGGGAAATTGTTTCTGGAAAACTAGTGCTCTAGAGTTAGCTATGGCTGCAATTGCAGTAGTATCATCTTTCGGGTTTATCGATTTTGGTTGTTCTATTTGCTTTTGTCTTGTGGAGGAAATGTGGAGAAGGGGAACTTCACAGGCAGAATGATTTCAGAACTTGGTGCCCAAAAATGTTTACCTAGCTTCAATAACAGTCTTACCATGTAAATCATTTTTGGGCAGCTTTTAGGGTGTTGGAGGTAGTTCTGGCTGCTCATTCTACCTGGAAAGTAGTGATTTTCCAGTTTTATTTCCTCCACATATTGGAAATACATCTCCACAATCTTCCCTCTCTGTATTTGCTTGAATGGACTGTGAAATGGCTAATTGATAAGCTTAAAACTGAGTTTGCATCCTCTGAACAGAACAAAATAACTTTTTGCTTTCTTGATCTTACTGTATTTAATGGGCATGCCTTATGCACTGGTTCCAATTTCCAATGCTGAAATTCGAATTTGGACATTTAGTAGTGAATGTAGATATTGGACTTGCAAAATGTGTCATGGAAATTCATTATAAACTGATGCAAACTCTTACTTTTGCAGTGTCAAGTGATGATGACTATGATGCCCGTAGTGACAGTGAGTCTGAAATGAAGGTCAGCAGCGGTAAACTCAAATCAAAAGGCAAAGAAAGGGATGAGAAATTCATCCCTAAAAGCTTTTATAAAAAACGAGGTAAAACCCTTCTTGCCTCAACAACATTCATCCCTAAATGCTAGGCTTTTATTTCAGAAATTTTAGATGCAAGAATTATCACTCTCCTCAACAAGATTCAAATTCAAGCCATTCACTGCATCTTCTCCTTCTTCAATCTCATTTCTGTACATGGATGAAGTCAACAAAAAAAGAATTAATAATACAGCTTAGACACAACCTATACACAAGCCAAGAAAAGAGTTTCCTTATGGGTCACAATGAAATTCGTATCTCATTTTCTGATTGATTTTCTTGATTTCCTTTCTCCATAACTTGAAATCCTTATCTTACATGCATATGTTGAAATTCTTGAAGCTGAAACTTTCTATTACTCTTCTTCTGCTTAGCATAGGATGATAGTGATTATTGCTTGCCTATATGTTATCACAGTTTGGTTTGAAACTTAACACATCCCGAGCTTTCCCTTCCCCTGTCATTCACTCTTGTGCGTCTTAGTAGTTCGTAGTAAGCAGAATCATGGAGCCTTTTTTGAGTGCATATCTTGCTGTATATGAGGAGCATGCCTTATGCCCTGACTCCATTTTATAATGTAGAAATCTGAATTTGGAGATGCATTTAAATATTGGACTTGTAAAATGTATTCAGGTTGTCATGTAAATTCCTAATAAATTGATGCAAATTTTTACTTTGCAGGGCCCGCTGATGATGACTTTGTCCACATTGACGATGATGAACCTGAAATGAATGCTCGCAGTTCATCAAAATCAGAAAGCAGCAAAAAGAAAGGAAAATTTTTTCCTAAATGTATTCATAGACGAGGTAGGACCCTTCTTGCCTCAACTACTCTGAATTCAAGTCCTTTTTTTTCCCTTCTTAAATGGTGTGTAGCATAATAGAATGTAGAGAACTGATAGTCCTTGTGTTACTATTTTAAAAATGTTTCTCACTATTTCCAGTCCCTTAGAATATCTTTAAAGTAGCCTTAACAGTCTTGTGAATCTTAATGGTTCGTAGTAAGCAGAATCATGGAACCTTTTCTGAGTGCATATCTTGTTGTAGATAAGGAGCATGCCTTATGCACTGATTCCATTTTCTAATGTAGCAATTTGAATTTGGAGATGCATTTAACAGTATATAGATATTGGACTTGCAAAATGTATTCTGGTTGTCATAGAAATTCCTAATAAACTGATGCAAATTTATACTTTTGCAGGGTCCAGTGTTGATGACTATGCCCAGATTGAAGATGATGAACCTGAAATGAATGTTTGCAGTACATCAAAATCCAAAAGCAGAGAAAAAAAAGGGAAAATTCCTAAACATATTCATAAACGAGGTACGACCCTTCTTGCCTCAACTACTCTGAATTCCAGTCCTTTGTTTTCCCTTCTTAAATGGCGCGTAGCAAAAGAGGATGTAGGGAACAAAATAGTCCCTTAGAATACCTTGAAAGTAGCCTGCCTTTCTTTATAAGCTGCTGCAAACTTTTACTCCTGCAGGGCCAAGGGATGATTTTGATCCTGAGATAAGAGAAGCTAAGAAATTATATTACAATATTGATAATGTGGGGAATTGTTTAGATGATGATGACTGCCAAATCGAGAAGGAAGTTCACCCTCGCAAGACTTGGGTTCCAACAACAGCCGTAATCGAGAAGCTTGGTGATGAAAGAAGATTTAGAAACTCTAAAGAACCTAAGGGACAAGGTATGACCCTTTTTGCCCAAGAGAGTAAACTGAATCATGCTGAGGAAGTTTAGCATGTGCTTCAACATTTTGACTACCAAATGCTAGTAATGCTGGTTCATTATGTCATGATCTCTATTTGATTTTTGTAGGCATGGACTACATTGAAAATCTTACTGGACAGCAAAAATATAAGGGTAAAAGACATTCAAGTGAACATTCAAGCCGGCATGTTGTTGGAGGAAAGAAGACTAAAACCTCATGGTATGAAGGTCACAGTCACAGGCGTGTGGCGAATAAGAACCGGTCAGGGAAGGGAGCCAGAAAGCAACACAAGAACAATAGTGCAGTTGATGGGAAGCATAAAAAGTATTTCATTCCACCTACTAAAAAGGGGTCCAAAGTGGAGAAAACTTCTAAAGTTGCTGTACATGATTCTTCAAAAGACTCTTCCTCTTTTATTGATACAGACAGTGATGATCCTGAAGATGAGGATTTTAAGGAGGGAAACTCTTATTCCTCTGTTAGTGATGGAGATGAAGATGCAACAGATATTACTGATGAAAGCAGTGATATGAAAGGTAAGCATAAGAAAAACTATGGTTCCTCTGTTAGTGAGGAAGATGAAGATCCAGTAGTAGAGGTTACTGAAGAAAGCAGTGATAAGAAAGATAATCATGAGAAAAACTCTGGTTCCTCTGTTATTGAGGGAGATGAAGATTCAACAGAGAGCGGAGGAAATCCTGTGAACAACAGTGGATGTCAGGATGAAGCTCATCATGAAAGCAACAAAAGTATGGAAAATTTGAATGGAGCAGAACCTAATGAGCTGGATAAGAAACAGAAATCTGCAGCGCCGAAGCCGAAGCAACACAACTTTGTCAATGTCCTGATCAACACTATAATAGGAGAAGGTGAAATGCTTGAAGACCAAACTCAAGAAACTGATGAGAAGGAACCAGCAGAGCCAGAGTTATTAGGGAAGAAGGTCCGCACTCTGCCTCTAAAGTTCTGGTTTGAAGACGAGGATGTCAAACCAGTAGAAAAATCTGACTCCGAAATAGAGGCTGACGAGTTGTTTGATGAGTTGATGATTGCAGACATGATGGATGAGTCTGATACTATTCAGGTTTGTTTCTTCACACCGTTGTCAAAATATGAAAAAAAAAAAAAAAAACATAACTCTATTGCTGCTTTTGGCACTATGATTTAACATAATTATAATACAGGATGGCAGCAAAGCAGAAGATGCTTCAGACATTGATGAGGAAACTGATCCTTGCTCCAGAGGAATCCATGATTTACGCATTGATGATGAGATAGGATTGATATGCCGTAGCTGTGGTCATGTGGAGCGGGAAATAAGATATATGGATCCTGAATTTGTAAGTGGCTCTTTACAGAAGTCAATAATTGTGGCTCTTTACTTTTTGTGATACATAAACTGAGAGGATTTTTTGAAATGTAACTTGATTAGGCACCAAAGTCTCGGAGAGAAACATTCACAGCACGATCTGAGAAATATCCCGCATTCAATTTTGATTTTTCAGCTGGGGAGGGAGAATTTGGAAAGGCTTTCAATGCTTCGAAAGGAACAGTCTGGGACGCCATTCCAGGCGCCAAAAGCAAGATGTACGAACACCAGCAAGAAGGGTTCGAGTTCATGTGGAAGAATCTTGAAGGAAGTACTAATCTTGCTGAAGTAAAGAATTCTGATTCCAGTGAGATTGGGGGATGCATCATTTCGCATGCTCCTGGAACAGGAAAGACTCTCCTGACTATTGTTTTCCTGCGTTCGTATTTAAGGATCTTTCCTGAATCCAAGCCAATCATAATAGCCCCTGCCGGAATGCTACTGACCTGGGAAGAAGAGTTCAAGAAATGGAATGTTGATGTTCCCTTCCACAACGTCAACAGTTTGGAATTCTCAGGGAACAGACATAAGAAGCTCCTGGACAGTGCTGCAGCAAGTGGAAATCCAGATAAAGACGTGATTCGTTGGATAAAGATTTATCTTTGGAGCAAAGAGAGAAGTGTTTTGGGCATCAGCTACAACTTGTTTGAGAATCTTGTGGGAGAAGAGTACAGGGAAAAGAAAGGGGGAAGGAAGAAAGGGCCGAAAGAAAGCGAGCAATCTGAGAGTTACAGGAAGATACTTCTTGAATCCCCAAGGTTGATAATTATGGATGAAGGACACACCCCACGCAGTAGCAAAAGCTGCATTTGGAATACTCTTCTGAAACTCCAAACAAGAAGGAAAATCATCCTCACTGGGACTCCCTTTCAGAACAATTTCGAAGAGCTGTTCAACACTCTGCGTCTGGTTAGGCCAGCAACAGCTGAGAATCTTGCGAAGGAGAAGGAGTTCGCGGATATGATCACAGCAAGGGGGCAGTATTCACAGAGAAGAGTGCACAAACGGACAGAGGCTGAGAATCACTCATTGGATGAACCTGTTGACAGCAACATTGAGAAGCTGAAAGCTGTGATGGCCCCATTTGTCCACATTCATAAAGGTCACATCCTGAAAAACAGTCTCCCTGGTTTGAATGATGTTGTCATCCATTTGAAACCTCCCCCACAGCAGAAGCGCCTCATAGAATTGGTTGAAATCCGCCATTCGTCCTTCAAGTATGACCACAAAGTTGCATTGGTCTCTACTCATCCCTCCCTGGTGAAGTTTTGCAACCTGGATGAGAAAGAAAAAGCTCAAATTGATCTGGATGCTTTTGAGAGGCTCAGACTTGATCCTACCGTGGGTGTGAAAACCAACTTTGTAATGGAGCTTGTTCGCTTCAGCGAGGCTCTCAAGGAGAAGGTTCTAATATTTGGCCAGTTCATTCAGATCCACAAGCTCATGGCAGAACAGTTGAAAGCCAATTTCAATTGGGAAGAAGGAAGGCAATTTGTCCAGATGCAAGGAAAGCAAGAGCAAAAGCAAAGGCAGAGCATCATAAACAAATTCAATGATCCAAACAGTGAAGCCATAGTGTTGCTTGCCTCCACCAAATGCTGCTCTGAGGGAATAAACTTAGTAGGGGCTTCAAGGGTTGTGCTGCTCGATGTGGTTTGGAATCCTTCAGTGGAAAGGCAAGCAATAAGCCGGGCGTACAGGCTTGGTCAGAAGAGAGTTGTCCATACTTACCATTTGATGACAGAAGGGACGACTGAGGATGAAAAGTATTATAGACAAGCCGAAAAAGACCGGTTGTCAGAGCTGGTTTTTTCCTCCACAGCAAAGGAGAAGAATGTGAAGCAGCACCGGCCGGATTCAGGTTATGATGATGTTATTCTGGACATGATGCTGAAGAATCACAAGTTCAAGGATGTGTTTGAGAAGGTGATTTACCAGCCAAAGGAGGCCAACCTGATCAAGACTTTTACTGACTTGTAGTTTGTTTTAATCCGGTTATGGAAGCAGAGACTTATTGTAGTACTTCACAGTTTATGAAGTGAACTTTTTAGTCCTTTTTGTTAATTTTGTGTTGATTTTCTCATGTCTGTGCTTCAAAACATGATGATTTTAGCAAATGTTAATGAAGGAAAAAAAAAAAAAGAATAAAAGTATCATCTTGAATTCAACCTTTAAATGAAGAGGGAAAAAACTCAACTCTTAAATGTTGTAAATAGGAGGCAACATGGAGTGCAACTGAAATGACTAAAAATCTATAATTAATCCGTAACAGTAACACCCCCCCCCCCCCCCCCCTCCCCCCCTTCGACGTGTCAGCTTGTCAAGTTCCACGTGGTCGGACCAAAGCTGTTATCGCCAAGCTTTATAGTTTCAGCATCAACTATTCAGATATACGAGTGATTGATATGTAAATATTGTAATGATGTGCTGAACTGAACAAGTGCATTGAAAGGAACTGTACACTGTACGGTACCTATGCTAATCCCCAACATTGCACATAATAAATAAATAAGAAAGACTACAATTTCCTTACGACATCATTCAACTATTAAGGGCGCTTGGTATAATATTAGTAATACATCATATGTCATCGTCCAATTATTGAACGGTTCTGTAGCGTAACTGTAGTATTTTCTATAAATATAAATACACAAGTATACATTCAAAACCACTCCACTACACATTTGGGGTAAAAACCAGATTCTGTGGCAATAGTAGAAAGAGACTTGAGTTCTTTCTGAGTTTTCCTTCTCTCATAGAAAACAGAGCATGCAAGCGATGTGCATTTCACCCCACTTTCTATAAGCCAATCACCCCCTCCACAGTGCCGGCATATCTGCAATGAAAATCCAGCTTCAAACCACAAATAACACCAACATAACCAGAAATCATAACTGACAAACTATGTTCTATGGTACTTACAGCAGCAAGATGTTGGATATCCTTTTCCAGCTTCGCCGTTCTTCCTGTCAAAGCTACTGCAACGGTTGCTTCATTCCGAGAACATTTAAGGCACAGGTAGGAGTTTGCTTGGACTAACTCACCACAGAGGACACAGTGCTTTGACAAATAGTAGGAATCAATTCTAGTTCGACTGTTACAGGAAGCAAACAATTGACGTTTACCAACAGCTTCCCTTTCTGGCCGGGGCATGTCAGAGAACCATTGGTTCAAATCGGCTCCAACGAGCCCAAAAACACGCTGCAGAGCTGGGATGATCTGTTTCTTAATATAGTAGACCTCATTCAATCTGTAAGGGGAATCAATGGCTAGAAGTTCCATTGGATCCACAACCATATCAACTAGACGTGCCCCAGGTTCACCGTGAACTACAACATAAGGAACTCGCTCTGCGTAGCGTGGTTCAGCCCTGGGGTCAGCCCTCATGACTTTAGTGGCAACTATTGCTGCCGGGGGAAGTGCAGAAGCCCGTGCACTGTAAGTTCCTAAGCGAACCTCTTTTGCAAAAATAAAATCCTCAAGAGAGACCCTTCCAGATATAATCCGTGTCCACTGACGTAACAGGTATGTCTTCACCTAAGATGAACAAACGGAATAAGCTGCAAACATTGACATTAAAAACAGAAATCCAACTTCTAACAAATAAAGGAAATCATTTTAAACTTGCTTGTATTAATGCTTTGATGACATCCAGAAAATTCAACATAAAGGAAGTCAAATTCAGATTGTAGGTTACCTTATCTATATCTTGATGTTCCAAAAAGAGTCTCAGTGACTGCTCCATTGTCTTGGAAACAGCCCCGCACGAATCTCTTCGTACAGTCTCAATACCTTTAGCATCAAACTTCGGGTTCGTTTGGTCAGGGCTCTCATAGCTATAACCAACATACCTCTTCTTAGTGAGGAGGAAACATGGATGATAGACCTTTTCCATCTTCAATGCAACTGGGTTCGGATTGATTGCACTAATTGCTGATGCAATTTCATTACCAATTCGAAAGGCTTCTTTGCGAGAACGCCCCTCGAGGAGTACAAACATGCTGCACTAATCAAAATATCATTTGGTTAGTAATTTTGACCTGAAAAGCAATATACAAGCAAACAGCATCCTCAAAGTTGCTAACAGTTTACTGGTAAGAAATCTATTGTTGAGGTTAAAATCAAATTATACCTGTCAGTATCACCATAGATAACTTTTGCTTTCCATTTGTCATGATTGTTAACGAAGGAAATCGCTTTTTCTAGTGTTCTGCGACCACATTGAACTATACTATCAGCGAGCTCAGCACAAGGCATACGACCACTAAATCCCGCAGCTGTATAGCCATATGTAACATTTGAAATTAGCTTCAGTGCAAGTTGTCTAGCATCAAATATACGATGTAGCACCTGCTGTGAAGGAGCTAACTTCTTCATTGCTTGTTTTACCATGATACGAGTAGACAATATTTCTTCCAATAAGCGAGGGAGAACGCCTTTACGAACTTTTGAAGGTACATACATAACACCATTGGGAGTAAGCAGCAATTCATGCTTTAGACTATGCAAAACATTAATATCTTGTGAATAAGAACTAACACCAAGGATATTTTCCATTGGAGGTGTTATTTTTCCAAGGCATGTGCAGAAACAGAGGTTATATGCGATTATCATGGACGGATAAAGGGATTGGAAATCCAAGACAACAACTGGATCTGCATAAAACCCAGACTCTGGTTCCATGACAAGAGGTAGACATTCCATTGCAGGTTGATAGGCAACCTGTTGGTTTCCAGGGGAGATAGCAATGTAATTTTGTGAATGTGCCAGCCTCAGAAACATAGATTCAACACGATACTGAGAACCTCGAGAAAGAACAGAAAAGAAGTCAATACCAAAGACTCGAGCAAGTTCCGATGTTCTGTTGATCATATCATGTTGATTCATTATGTGAAGGTTTAACTTCGCTCTTTCTAACACATATTCCATGCACCTATATCTCGCACGACCTGAACCACTTGAAAACCATTTTGTCAACACATTGTGAGGGATATATGGAACTTTTTTCCTCAAAACAGCTTCAGCTACAGCTTCCAATGTGTACATATTAAGCTTCAAATCTCCGCGCATCAATCGCCATACATTCAGAACAATTCGACCACCAACATGGACACCACTTGCATGTGTTCGGCCCCACTCATCTTCAATTATAGCATTTTCCAAGTTCACAGAATCAGAAGGGTTAGCTTTTAGAAACATATCATCAGGCACAGATCTCTCACTAATATTGGGACATCCAGAAACCATACTTGTCAGGGATGGTGTTCGAGATATGTTATTTAGCAATCCTATGCCAAGATGAGCAGCCCTCTCTGCAAGAAAACCCAGGGAACCTGCTTGAATATCCCAACCCATTAATATATCAGGATCAACAACAGAGATCGTCTTCATAAAATGGCTAAACATTTGTTTCTCTTCATTAAAAACCAGCAACTTGCAATTAGATAAACCATCAAGACTTTGTCCATTCTTATCAGTGTCAGACAGAATTAGAACGAAAGCATCAACTGTTGCATCGTCATCTTCTTGAATAACAAGAGTGATTATATCAATTGCATCAAATCTTGGGTCAGGCCTCAAATCACCTCTACATCCTGCATGAATCTCAACACTCACTATGGTTAGCTGCTGCCTACCAGCAACACTAGCTGGATCCTGAAAGCCCATCTGACTCAAAGGAGTCAACCTTGCCTTCACATCTGGACCGGATAGCTGAGATATCTCTTGTGAGGGAACAGTTGATGATTTAGGAGCCAAAGTTTTAGAGTCATCTTTTAGAATTGTCCCCACCTCACGATTCCGAGATTTCACTTCTTCATTACAGTTTTCTTGGTTATGCAGATTGGATGAAGAATCCAAATTAAGATCAGAAACAGGACACAAAGGATCCTGTGACTCCATCGTAGCATCAGGAAATAGCTTAGATGATGTACTTATAACTGTTGTCTCTGCAGAACTATCATTTAAAGTATTCCTGCCATCAAAGGATAGCCATCTCTTAACACATTCCTCTGATGGAGGCGATTGAACAGGAGTCAACATGTATAGATAGGAGCCATCATTTTGATGGTGAACAGGTACACCAATTACTTCTTGATGACTACTATGCTCTGATAGCCTATTTACATTCTGGAGTTGTTTTTCTTCTAGGTCATCATTCGTGAAGAAAGGAAGGATATCATCAATAACAGCCCCGTGAAGAGACTTTTCTTCAGCCTTTCCCCTTACCCCATGGCTTTCCAGAGCCACAGAAGGTGACAATACTGAATTGGCATCCAGTTCATATGTCATCTCTATTACTGGGGGCTTTTGACAGAATGTTAAACCAATGAGATCCAGGGGTTCTGCTTTCAGGCTACCAGCAAACATCATTGAACTGCAAATTTCAGACAGTCTTGTGTCTTCTTGCTGATGTCTAAATACCTGAATCTCAGGTTGAATAAGGGCCATTCCATCTGACACTCCTGTTTCCTTTAGATTTTGACTTTGCATCACAGGTTCCTCCAAAGAAGTCCAGTTCTTTGAGCAGGACTTAGAAACTGAAACATTTTTCTCAATATTTTCATTGCCAGTGAAAGCAGGGGATTTAGGACTTAAAACTGTATCTTCTTTTTCTAAGCAATCATTAAATTCCCCAAGCAACTTTGACGGTCTGCTAGTACCACATTTCTGGGATGCTGTAATTCCTCCATGGCTAGTGTCAGCATGAAGTTGTTCAGAAAAGTATAGTTGTCCATCTTTTAATATATTCTCTATAGAATTTCGAGAGGAAAGAGGTGACTTACCATGCAGAAAATAATCAGATTTCTGATCCAAATCTTGAGCAGACTCTTCCCGTGCAGGACACTTATTATATTCTTCTAATTTATCTATAACTGAAAGTCCGGAAAAGGATGAAACATGAGAACTTCTGCTTTCTTCATTAGCCCGCTCTCTGCAAGAAAATGTATCATGTTTTGGGTCCTCCTTAGAGAGGCCATCTCTGACCTGAGGAGCCTTACTGTCAGATAGGTCAATCCTATAGCAACGCTTTTTCCTCATCAAATCCCTCATGGAGCATCCAACTAGTAAAGTAGATTCCTCTTTGTAGGCATCAGCTATATCTGGTTTCTTTAATGAATTTGGAAAACTGTCTACCACATTTTTTTCAAAAACTGAAGTACTTACGCAGACTTTTGCATCACCATTATTTGTACTAATCATATCATAAGCGTTGGGAAGAGAATTATTGTTGATTCTTTGATTTGAAACAGGCAAACAGCCCCACTCTGGTTTCTTCCTTTTGAGCCCAAAACTATTTAAAGCAGAACTTATTGGCGATCCAGATTCATACTTTACTTCAGAAGATGACTTACCAGGAACTCCATTGACATTACCTGAGGAGTCATCAACTTGAGCACTTGTCCTATCAACTAAAGTATGGGATGATAAATTATACCCTTCAGAATTAGCTTTTCCACTGGAATCTTCAGTACGAACTAAATCTTCAACAGAATCAAGAATGTCCTGACACTCTTGTTGAGACTGATTCTCAATATCTGCATTTGCTTTCAGCAATACATCATTGATAGTTGATGCTGGCAGGAAGGGACTAAGGATGGTCTGATGTGCAAGCTCATCATCAGAATTTAATTCTTCTGCTGCTTGAGAAGATGCAAGCCACTTTAAAAGCCCCAAAGCATCCTGATCTGGGGCCTGAAAAAGGAAGTGTTGAAGTAGCTCAACGTTATCAGTATGCAGACGAAATGGTTCACCAAAAGCAAGGGAAAAAAATTTGGAACTTGGAAAAATAAATATTTCCTCACATCTAATCGATGCTATGAAAGAATTACAATGTACTAATGGAAGCTATATTAAAGTATCAGTATAATGGTATCTAAAAATCCACAACAGCAAATTTTGATTCGCCCAACTAGTATAAATCCTTACCGACAAAAGTCCTATCTGAACCAAACCTCAGTAGAACATTTCTTTGCATAATCAGAACAAAGTAATTACACCTGACTAATGACTATTTAAAGGATGATGCCAAAAGTTCCTTCAAAGCAAAATTTTAACACAAGAAATGAGCAAAATAAAACATACTCCGCCGGTTAGAATAAAATTCCATCTAGTCCAATCGAATTTAGCTAGCACTCAATGGAATTCAACTAAAGTTGTTTTATCTAAATTTTGTTAGTTTTGGCCACGTTACCTCTGAATACCATTAAACAGAAGAAAATGGACATTCCTTTGTCAAACTATACATCGCTCAACAAATCTAGATTCACGAAAACACTTGAACAAATACCTCCTTAAAAATGCAGGACTCGCTTCTGGCACAAGGTTAACAACTAATACAAGCAATAACTCTTCTTTTCTTTTTTTTCTTTTTTTCTAATTTTATTTGTTCTCACACTCAATAATTCATTGACACAAACTTAGTATAGCTGTTTTCCATGCATATACTCTGCTTGAGGTTTTAAGTGTTAAAGAAGCAAAACCCATGGAATAATTACCTTCATATTTGCTGATCCAACAGAGCGAATTTTTTGAAATTCATCAACAGGGAACTGCTTCATATGATCATTTGTCTCTTTGCTAGTTCTTTCTACATCTTCATTTGAAGAATTCAATGAGTTTCCAGATGACCAGATCCCTGGTGCATCAATTCCTTCTGGACTCATTAACACATCCTTGGCCTTATCATCAGAATCACCACATACCTTTGGGTTTCCCTCATCAGTCAAAGATCTGTTACACTGCTGGCTGAAAGATGAATTTCCAACCACATCACCCAATCTGGAAAGAAACTTTTCCATCTCAAGCCAGTGTGAAAGTGTCCTTAAAGCATCTTGTGCAAGCGGTTTACCCGGATCGGGTGGAACTATAGGGCCCTGCAACCCATTCCTTTCAAACTCCTAAAATCAGCAAGAATGATGCAAGACAGAACCCAACCAAAAATTAAATTAAATTAAAAAGGTCATAACAATTATAAAAAATCAAAAATCAAAAATCAAAATCACTTGTGACATGAAAACAAACCTCCCAAATAGGTATTAAAGACTGAACCATTTTCAGTTCTGAATGGTTCTGTGAGAGGGATGTAAAAGATATAAACAGCTGATTAAGGATATCTGAAAAAGCAAAATAAATTGAAACATTGAGTAACTAAACTACAGAAAATGAATACTGAACTTTCAAACCCAGAAAATTTAAAAGGACATACCTTCCACAAGAGCATCCCCTTCAAGTTCAGATGTGCTTTGACGTTTAACTAGCAGCAGATTGTGGTCAACCGTTGATTCATGCTGACAATGTGATTGCCAAGTCCAACCATCTGGAATCGTAGATGAAGTCCAGATTTGGGAAGCCAAACGTGAGTCTCCACCTGAATCTGCCTAAGAAGAAGTTACCAAAACATAAGGTAACCCGACACAATAGGAACATACACTCATAACACTTGTACATATAAATATAAAAAAGAAAAAAGAAACTAACCCAAGTACCAGTATTCATGCCATTGGAAATATCTGTAAGCTCTATCAGCGAGATAGCGTGCTTATCCTTCCTTGAACAGTAGACATTGGGAATTGGATGCCGAAACTTCAACTTGGAAACATGTAGATGTCCCATTCCATACAAATTATAATCTATCTAAAGAATTTGAACAAAAAGTGGAAGATCAGAACTATCAAGGAAAGGATTAAAATTTAGCATTCAACTAATTCTTGAAAATAAAAATTGTTAAATCAGCCAAGCCAAAAATGTAGTTGAGCATAAGTACTTGCCAGGAACTGGAGAAGATATGGAATATGTGATTCATGGGGCTGCAAAATCTTATCCAAGATTGCACCTTCCTGCACCAAGATCACTAATAAAAATTCTCAAATAACTGTTTCTGGGTGCTTATTAAAATATTCAGCATGTCCTTTTACAGCAGAATATGTATTTTCCCTTTTTTTTTTTTTTTTCTTTTTTTTTTGGGGGTGGTGGGGGGGAGACACAAGGATGCAATTCAATTACTGGTTCTACACTTAAGGATAACCAATTTTTTCCTTCTAAACTTAAATAGAAAGATGCATAAAGTAGTGCACACAAGGTCTGGTCCAACTAAATACTTTTTCTGATCAAAAGAAAGCCAGAATATATTTGTTATTCACATGAACAACGAATAAAACCTGCAGCCATATGAAATCAAAAGTAGTTCATTTATTTAGAAGGCACACATCGTTTGGACCATGCCGCAACTAAAAAAAATCACTAGTTAACAAAAGACCCTTTAAAATCAAATGGAATAATGAAGTATAGAATGACATAAGAACATGAAAATTATGACTATCAATGATTCTACAATTTGCCAGAGATGTATACCAAAAGAAGATTGGATGTCCGGGCAACATCCTGTGGATAGTAGCTATAATTTCTGTCAAGGTGTTACACAGCAAATTCTAGGACAAGTAAAACGGGAACAAGATATAAGAAACATAATGAAAAATGGTAGAATGATTAACCAAATTCGGTCCAAGCTGAATTTGAATCAACCAAATTCAAATTTAGAAATCTAAATTCAGTTTTCCACTCAATTTTCAAATGAAGGTTTTCAATTTGAAACTGAACCAAAAACCGAATTTACCATATTATGGATATACTTTTTACATTAATAATTTAATAGTGATATATTATACATATATACTTTTTATTTTAAGAACTTGATACTCCCTTTGTCCTAATAGAAGAGTCACAACGTATAACTATTTATGAATCACAATGTACAACTCCAAACAGGACTCTTCCATTGGGACGAACATAGAATACAATATTGAATGTTTCCAATTTTAACAGTTTGATTTTTTCAAATAATTCCAAGTTCAAACCACAAAATGAATTTTGAATCCGATCTGGTCAATTCAAATTCGGTTTGTTTTCGGTTTGGTGTTTAAAATTTTCAAACCGAGAAAACCAAACCAAGGAACACGAAAACCGAACTGATGAACCCTGATTCAGTACCAAGAAGAGTTTTGATAAATTAAATGAAGTAACCATACTCTGGAGGATCCAAAATAGTACACAATTTAAACCAAGAAGTGGTAGTATATCAATTGCAGCAATGACAACCATAAGTGAAGTTAGGATACAGATATATCTTCAGAAACAACTCCTCCGAAGAATGATAACCATAAAACTTCTTTGCTCGAACAAGATGACAACCATGCACATGCTGACGCTTTGAACCAGCATTGCCTTTAAGCTGAAAGATTTTGTGAGCCAAATTTATTAATCATGTCAGAAAACATTAGCTAATAGCAATCACGACATGACACGTTCCAGTCAAATCTACAAACCTTCAAGGCCTTTTCAATTGCGAAAGACACAGCATTGGTGAAAGCACTGCCTAGGAAATGCAAAAAATGGAGGATAACAAAATCGACATGTTTGAATTAGAACTCACAGAAAGATAACTGAATGACGATAAATCCAAAAGTTTACTCGGTATCAGGTTCTCACAATCAGTGAAGCATAATAAGATGAATCATAAAAGATTAAAAAAAAAAAAATTGGTTATATCAAAAAATAGTAAGTGACATATATGTGTCTGATATTGCAATACAACAGTATATACTTTGTGAATGAATGTTATCACAGTGATGATGATAGGTGCAAATGCTAATAGTACCTTCTTGGTCAGGTTGAAGAGATAAATCTGAACATGGAACATAAAGATATGGCAAAGCCTGCATCAATAAAATAGGGCCACATCATGCAAACTAATAACTGTAAATAAAATACGAAAGGAACAAAATAATTAACTAAAACTGACTCTGAAATCATAATCCCCAGCATATGTGATACAAAGGCACATGAGAAAATATGCAAAAAGCAATTATCTGTAGTACATGAACTAGTAAGAGATTGCAGATAAAATACCATCTTATTTACATGGTCAGGGATCCAAAGTTAAAAAGTCACCAAATAATTACCCTCCAGATCATGAATTCATGCATCTATCTATAACCTCGCCTTCCTTAACCAGAGATTCTAGAGGGGAGGAAAGAAACAGACCTCAAAAGTAAACCCAGACCAGTAACAAAAACCTAAAACAGAAACCATTAACACTATCATAACTATCGCTAATGTAGCTTTTAGCAAAATCAACCGCTTCCCTATCATACACAATATACAGAGGACAATAACTGTGCCAAGCAAGAACCATATATCCCAAACACTACCTCTGCACCCAGGTTAAAGTCACCTAAAATTGAAAAAATTCCATTTTTCTGATCAAAGAAAAAAACTTTCAACAAGAGAGCAGTAATAAGCCTGAACCCAATACTAGTCTTACCCCGTGCAAGTGCAAGCAAGTCTTCTGGTCAGCCGGAGTGGACCCATATATCCTTATAACCGGAACCTCATTCACTTTCCCACCTGTAATGATGAAATTACTCAACTAAATCATTCATCCCGGAATTGCACGGATTTTACAACATTACATAAACTCCAGAGAGTACTAAACAGATTCGAAATTCGCACACAAGGCAAAATCCTAATTTAATTAAAATTACTAATTTCTGGAGGACAGTTTCAACTGGAAATTAGCAAAACCTAGAGACCCTGAAAACTGCCATATACAGAAAAAAAAAAATTTTTTTGAAGCAAATTAAGATAAAAAGGCGAGCAAAGAACGAGTTACCATGAAAACTGTTGTAGGAGATGTCGAGATTAGGAATGGGAGGCGCCATATAGTAATCCATGGACACGATTCGGACGCTGAAAATCTTGGAATCGGGCTCTAAAGAATCCCCCATCCCCAAGTTTTCGCCGTTTGATTTATTTTCTTTCCTCAGTTGTGCTGTATCTAGAATGGAGACTCAACTGAGTTTCTTGGCGCCTTTTGGCGGGCTGATTCCGCATTCTGTAGATCTTTGAGAAACTTCCCTTGGAAGCGTCTTGGCTTCTTGTCTTTTCTTTAATATTTAGCGATAATATGTTAAAATTTCTTGTTGAATTTAAAATTTTGTATTCCCTCCAAACATTTTTTTTCTTTTCTAAGATGGCAATTCGTGTCGTGTTCGATTTATCGGGTCGGCTGGTTCTTCTGTTGATACCCCTCAACCTTAACCTTACTTATTTAATTATTCGTATTATTGTATCGGCCCATTTAAACCTTGAAAATTTCGGGTTCGTGTCATATTTTCATGTTGTAGTACAAATTACTCTTGTTGGGTTTAGGTTTGTGGGTTTACATGTCGATATTCTCCACCATAATGTTACCTTTTTAATTATTTGTGTTATTTGGGTCGACCCATATAATCTTCGAACCCGGCCAAGAGTCAACCCTTACCCATTTTATATTGTGTCGAGTTCATATCGTGTTATAAATTGCCAGTTCTATTTATTTTTCCCTTGAAAAGAATTGTGGTGAAGTTCCGAATATTGAAATTAGCTATCATAAAAATCAAACACGGATTTGACACTTTGATACAATGTTACTCTTTTTCTAGTTTGAGTGTTTGATACAATATTACTTTTGAATCAAATATGATACTCGTAAGTAATAAGTTTAAAAACTCTTCAAATTTAATACAATGTTAATTTTAAACCAAAATTGATAAGTAACATTGCTTATATATTTCAAATATCTAATACTCTAAGGGGTGTTTGGTTGGTGAATTTGGTAATGAAGTTATGAAATCATAGAAAATCTTATTGTTTGGTTGGTGTGTTTGAGAATGAGTTTTTGGGAATCATACCCAAATAATTAGACTTAAGTGTAGGTTGTTAAAAAAATTTTCAATCCAAATTAGCCAGCCAATCCAATCCATGTACGGTAAATGGATTGGCTTATTTGGTTTTCGGATTGGATGAATGGTCCAAACCGAATTCTTAAACGGTTAAATGATTTGGAATTAGATTTGAATCTCAATCCAAATAAGGAACCGAATAAGCCAAATAAGAATTAATATAATATAATATATATTAAATTTATTTAATAGTTATTTAATTAAGTTTTTAATTAAGTATTTGAGGAGGATGGTGAAGATTGAAGAAGAATGCTGATTGTTAAGGGTGGAATATGAAGAAGAATGTCAATGCCATTTTTATTATTTTGTTGTTTTTTAATGTTATTAATGACTATTATTTAAGTTTTAAACTTATTTTAGAGAAAACATTAATTTTTTGGGTTTGACTATTTTATTATTATAAGATTCTGATTATGGGATGAATATGCTTTTGAAATATCTTTATAAGATTTTTTCTTCTTCTTATTCGGGCCCCAAACCAAATAAGCCATGGCTTAAATGGTTTGGATTGGTTTGGTTTTTACTTAAACGGTTTGGTGTTTGTGTGCTGATTTTTTTTGAAAAACCCGAATTAGCCAATTCAAATAAGCCAAATAAATCCAAATGAACACCCCTACTTGAGTGAAACCCATCCCTGGTGGGGTTTCATTCCCATTCCCAAACTCATTCCACCATACAATCAAATCCATTACCATTCTCATTTCCATTCTCAGCGATTAACCAAACGCCCCCTAAAATACATGCAATTATTGTGAAAAGAAATTTGTGTCTTAAAGTCTTCTCATATTAAACCTGCTTTATAAGAAAATTTTCGAATAAAATATGTTATGTACTAAAGATGGAACGACCTATATGTGTGATAGTCAACCAAAAGTCAAGATTACCTTTACTTTTGCTCAACAAGATAGATGGAGCATAAAGGACCATACATTGAGTAGCTGCCTCAAATGTATATTAGGGCATCTTCTTCTCTTTTGGTTTGAAATAATATTTGAAACTTAATTTTGAAAAAATAATTTTATAATTAGTTTTCATTATTTTCAATACAACTTTTTAATATTCACTCACACATTTTTATATTTTCAATACACGTTTACATTATAAAATTATTTTTTCAAAACTAAGTTTCAAACATTGTTTGAAACCCAAATTAAAGAACAAGAAGTTTAGTTCTGTCAAACTTTATAGTGATCATACAATTTAAACCTTATTTACTACAACAATAACAGTTAAACCTTTATTGAAGTTAATTAGTATAAATTATATTTTGTATTAAACAAATGAAACACAACTCTTGTACTTTTCTCAATATTATTTATTAAGAATATGCTTATAAATTGTGAAGCATATTTATTTGGAGTACAAGAACAACATCGTAACAAACAAACAAACAAATGAATCAGCTTATTAAAGAAAGCCTTGTTATTGTAACCGAAATTATAGTCACTAGCAACAATAAACATTGCCTTATTAACCCAAGAACTACTCAAACACGAATCAAAGCTTGAACTGAACTTGAGCTAGTCATTGAAAACCTCTTTCAGAGCCTTCCCCCTTTCGCTCATCGCCTTACAGTCTAGCGGCTTCACTCCTTGAGATGTTAATTTCAGAATAGAAAGGCTTTAGATGGAGACACTATTGGGAATGCCTTTGCCAGTTAGCCCAGCCTCACTAGTAGGATACAGCAGAGTGTATGGCATCCTAACCGGTCCAGCCCGGTTCTTGTGTTCCGGGTCACTGTTCAACTCGACAATCCGGTTCTCAATTTCACCCAACTTCTTCCCGAACTTCTCAAATGCTTCAAGAGCTCCGGCGTCTTTGGTCCACTCCGGCGTATCCCTTTGCCCAAGGTAAACTTCATCGGAAGCGTGCCTCGACAGAATCTCAATCAGGGAAACTCCGAGCAATGTCTGAAGCTGAGAAGTGATTGTTTTGAAGAAGATCTTATCCGGGTTGGTTTTCATTTCCTCGTACTCAGGAGTTCCAGGTTCCGGCATGAACCTCCGGCTGACGGTGGGGCGGTTCGGGAGATAACCGGCGTACGGGTACTGCCCGAAATTGACTGCTGCGTGAAGTGCGGAGGCGACCCAGATCATAATAGTGCAAGAATCGACTAAATCTGTGAGATTCTGCATTTTGGGCCACCATGGCTCATCTTTCTTGTCGCCGTGGCCCTGTTCTCTGAGCTCTTTCCACCATGATTGAAGCTCTGTGTCCTTCTGGATTGATTCGTCCGTTTTGTAGTAGCATTTGCAGTAATCCTCCACCCATGCTCTAATGGCGGACCAGATCTCAAGCCCATCAACAGCAAACGGGTAATCTTCGATTAATAAACGGATCCCGTGGGGTGCATTCGGATCCTCAACCGCCACTCCTCTGTTGAATGGAATTCAGAAAGTAAAATGAGTATCGTTCTTTTATTGAAATCGAATTTCCCTGTTTGAAATGTTGGATTAATTTGATTATTTACCGCTTGATGAGATCAGCTGGAAGTGCTTGTTCAGGGAAAACCCAATCTTTGTATAATACTGCTGACATTTCCATGGCATATCTTCCTGGAAAAACTGTCAACTCGAGAATTCCTCCGGCGTTGATCAGGACCTGGCGAGCCAAAGCATTGATGTTCATTGTGTCCCGGAAGTGAGGATATAGGAGCTTGTGGATGGGATGAAGCACACTCAGTTGCCTGTTTGTTGCAATGACAAACGGCTCGATTACAGCGTGTGTATGCAACCTGCGGCACCACAAACATACATTTCAGTTAGAGATGGCATGTTTTTTTTCGGCCGTACCCTGATCAGAATGTTATAGCTGTGTTAATTTACCAGTGGCTGATGAGCTGATGAACGCCGGAGTCATTTACTGCAACATAAGCTTTTGCTAGCTGCCAGAATGCGCCTTCGATGCCCTGTTCAGCGGGGGTGTACACCTTGCTAATGGTGCCGTGTTCATCTCCATCTGGATGGGGCAAGCTGAGCTCAATGACTAACGGTTTTAAGGTTCCATCGCTTTGTAGGAAGAGCAGAGTTCTTGATGCATAAGTCTTTGTGTTGGTTGTGTTGATTCTCCTCAAATAAGGCATTATTGTGTCATGGTGGTCCAAGATGAACAGCCTATTTTCCCTGATAGCCTGGAAAATGGATATTTTTTTTTTGTAAGAGAAAATGCATTTCCCTGGAAGATTAGTTTTAACACAAAATTAAGGATGGAATGTTGCATTGTACCTCATCAATTGTCAATCCATCCAACTTGTTCTCGATGTTTTCTCTGGTTATCGTGCTAGTATGGTTTCCATAGACTTCAGGGTTGAGCTTGCTTTTTGGTGGAAACTCCTGCAGGGGAAATTAGGTTAAAGGAAAATTAATCTCCAGTTCGGACATGGAGCAGACAAATAATACTGCTACTTTTACCACTAAAAGAGTCGTGTTTCTAACAGTGAAATGCTTACCTGGAGCCGGCTAATAATGACGGGGTTCAGTCCAGCAAGCATTTCTCTTGCAAATTCTTCATCTGTTCTCCATGCAGACTTGTCCTCTGTACCAAATTACCAATGTTGCAGATAAATTAAGCACAAATCTTAACAAGAAATGGGAAAGATATATAAAAGGAGCTTATATTATAAGGTAAATAGAGTTACCTTTGATGACTTGTGGTGTTGGGAATTTGAGAAATCCTTCCCCATCACTTCTGAGTATTTCTTTGAGAAACTCCAAAGGCACATTGTCAGTTAAATTTTTCAACAAAGGGCCACTTGGAAGCTTGATTCCTTTCTCATAAAGACTAAGCTCATCTTCAAAGCTGTCAAATTCATTAGGAGTGCCATCACAAATGCCCTCAAACGCAGGCAGAAGGAATTGACCAACGGATTTCAGTCCATAAGCAAGGAAATCCGACATCTTCAAGTGCCCGAATCTCTCATCCCTCGGCGTATAAATGTTCAAGCTCAGAACAAGCGGGATCCTACTCTCACACTTCGGATCTGTTGTGATAAAAAAAATGTATAAGCAGGGATTTTCATGGAACTTTTCATGGAAGAGTCTTGTGGTACAACTGTTTACGAGTCCCAAGGTAAAACTCCAAACAAGACTCTTTCATTGCCACGGAAGGAGTATTACATAAATGTGCCTAACCTGTCTTTGTTGGTGGTCTGCCTGTTCTTCCCCTACGAGGATAAGGAAACTCCGAGGATCCACCAAGGATAGGGCGAGCATTATCTGAACCTCTGTCGGGATCTCCCAAATCATTGTAGTAAGCATAATCATACACCCTCTCCCATTCCTGGAGTTCTCCAGTTCCATCTCCTCTCAAGCTCACCAATTCTTCCTTCCTGTACTGGATCAGGGACGCTGGAGTTTCACTGGGAAGATAACTCTGAGAAACGAGGTAAAAAGTTGCATTAACCGCTGGCGTAACTAGAAAATATCTTTTGAGAGGCTAGAGTAGCTAGTGCAATTCGGAAAATTACATGGCAAAACTACTTCTCAACCATACTACTAAAGGAAAATTGGGGGTCGCCGGAATAAGCCCCTGGCAACAACATATGATGGCAATGAATAAACATGATGTCTAAAAGGTACCTGATTCGAGAAGAAAACGCGGTCTTTTTTGTACTTTTCAGCTGGATAAACCCAAGAATTGCAGACGAAATGAACTTGGCCATGTCCAGGAACATCTTCAAGGGCCACAGTTTTAAGGAAGAATTCATTGTGATGTAAATTCTTGATGACGAATGCTCCTGGAACTCCAAACCCTTCTTCCCAATCGAAAGTGACACTGAAAACCGATTCGCCAGCTGCTATAAGATCGCTAGGAATGCTTGAAACGATCCAATCTTCCAAATATGCAGGACTGCTAAGTTTTCCTTGCTTTCCATTTGCTGCAATATTTGATACACAAGAATTTGTCAATATACACATGGGGCGATTTCAAATTATCATATCTTGATCATACACGATGGTAAAATGTGATCCATATAACCGATTCCACGTATTTGGATAAATGATTGGGATAACTAAAATTATGCATTCACTTGGGAAATGTATAATTGTGAACTGAAAAGGACCCTATAGCTGTCAATTGAAGTTGATGGATAATTAATTACTTCCCATCCCTATTGCTGTGCGCATGCAATTAATGGAATTTTAAATCCAATATATTAAGTAAGCTACAATAAAGTCAACACATTAATATAATTTTGAACATTCAATAAGTAATAATTGGAAGATTTATAACTTCATATATATATATATAAAATATTTTCATATTAATTTGAAGATGGACCATTTCAATGTACTACGTATGGTGGAGAAGATCCAGTCGTGTCTAATTAAATCTTCAACCATGAAACAGGAAAGGAATATAAAAAATATATATATATATATATATATAATTTTGCCCGACAGCTATGAATGTTTCTGGTAAAATCCACACTACATCGGTCATCAACTAATATATATTTCTTCATTTCCAACTAAAAGATCGAGTTGACATTGATAATACTGTTAATTTAACACCAAGAAACAAACTATTTAATCTATTTCACAATAAGTGTAGTTTTAGATACTTGCAAAGTTGTTATTAACAAGGAATAGCTAAAATTAACTATTTAGCCCTTAAACTCTGTGAGCTCGACGGGACAACCGTATCATTAATGATGAGGTTTAATCAAATATTTGAAAGAAGTAGGCCAAATGGAAAGAAATTGCCATTTTATGTAGAGTATATATACGATGGTTTTTTTGGAAAAAAAAAAAAAAATTTTTCTTGAAAATGACATTGATTGTGAAACAGAGGGAGTATATTGTATGTCTCGGACTCGGCATTGCAGCCGCCGAGCAAGCGAGCAAGCAAGAATCCATTGCATTAATGTTATAATAGGACATCGAGAGTTAGAAATATAATACTTCACCCGTCCTATATTAAAAGAGTCTAGCGCTACAATTCAAAACACGATTCTCTATATGAGACGGAGGTAGGTACCTGGATTGGCACTGATGAGCTGAAAAGCAACCTTCTGTCCAAATAACTCATGAACACCATCAAGAACCTTGGCACCAAAATCATTGAAATCCAACACATTCTTCTTCATCAGAACCACAGTTGCTTTGATCTTCTTCTGAACCTCATGATGATGGCCGTTCCCAGTAAGTGCCCCCACAACTTGTTGAAACATTTTTTTTTTCTTCTAAATTTTTTACTCTGTTTTTGGAAAAGGGAATAATTAAAAAGAACTTTAAATGAATAAATAAAATCTGAAGGCTTTTGCTTTGGGTGTTGCAAGTGAGGAAGAAGAAGAAGAGGGGGTCGGGTATTTATAGGCTGCAAAGTATTTGAAAAAGTATGCATGATTACGTAAAATGATGAGATAGATATAATAATTGGCTTTGGGCATCTCGTTGGTGAAGTAACGCGGAATTTTCAGTAATACTTTGATTTGATCATAATCATACTTTTGAAAACCGAAGACAAAATTATTACGGTGTCGTAGCAGACTTTGCTGATGAGAACGACCACTGATGAATAATTTTCTCGTCATCTTTCCATGCATGCACCATTGTTGTCTGACGCGATAGAAATTTGACACATTAAAAGTGACATGTTAACTCATACACAAATTAAAATTGATATTTTAAGAAAACTTTTAATAATTTATAATACGATACAGAAATACCATACGAACTCAATGGACATGTTAACAGTGATCCGCCAAGCCTTATATCCGGAATTAATTGTAACCACCCCCAATCCACACGAATTATTAATTAATTTTCTCTCCACTGGATTATTATTAATAATTGAATGCGTGCCTTGTTTCTAATTAATTAATTAACTGCTACTTTTCTATTCTTGAGTCTACCTTTTAATATTGAAAAGAAAACCAACTAAACTTGATTATTATTTATATTACTATTCTCTTTATACAAGTTGGTCAGGGATGAGGATAAGTTCCTGGTCATGGCCTTAGTCATGGATTCAAGAGGAAAAAGAAATCCGGTCAACACGCCCGACGGCCCGAGTATTATTATCCCATCGGTATGGTAGGAAGAGTTTCGTTTTATAATATGTATAACTTTTGTTGGATCATATACCATATAAAATAAATGATTTGACATCACGTTTTATTTATATTCTTACTTTTTAGTTATTAGAGGTTGTGAGATAATCAATTAATTTTAGTTGGATAAGTTAATACAAAAGTAATTTTCAAAAACGTTCATTTTGTTTTCCAAAACGTCACTTATTTTGGATCGGAGAGTATAAGTTTGATTCTCAAAATACATCACAATTGACCTTTTATAAGAGTTATTCACTAGTGAAGCGAATAAAGGCAAGAGTAGGCAGACATCAAGATAACAGTAATAAGTACTAATAGAAACCATTATATTCCATGTCTCAATAGTGCGTATTATATTTTCGGAAAATTATTGGATGCATGCTTAAATATAGTAAATTTATCGTAAATTAGCAATTTAAATTAATATTGATTCATGAACGCTTACACATACATCATTTTCTTTTAAAAGTAGCATCTTATCCCTTGAATGTATATGGCTTGCATTGAGTAATCTCTCCTTGTTCTTCGTATAGACTCATTTGATAGAATAGAATATATATATATATCTTTTTAAAAAGAAGGTAAATTATATTTACTCCTCGGACAAATTTTCTATATTACTACAAGCATTACTAGAAGCCATGTACGTTCATTACCATGAGTTTTGATTGTACTTTTTTATTTATACATAATATTTTATATATTTTAATATATTTTTTTCATTATTTCTAATTTACCTTTTTATATTTTTAAATCATTAATTCTATATATTAAATATTTTTTTTTCAAAAATATGTTTTAAAATCATCCCTTCAAACTCAAATAAAAACGTGAAATATTGACCAAACTCAAATAGATTTTAAAGAAAATTAAATTTAATGTCTTATTATAGTAAAGATATAACAATCCAATTTATACTACATAGTCATTTTTCGTGTGAAATCTATTAGTCATGGTATTAATTGTTATATAATTATGTAACTAAGGGTTCACTTAATAATTTATCAAAATTACACGGTTCATTCGGTAATTTAGACAATATAAAAAAATAAACATAATTAACGCAAAAATAAATTAAAAGTGCCTCATATAAAAAATTAACCTCTTTTTTTTGGTGTCATTTTCATATTGCGAATTATTCCTTAATTTTTTAAGAATAGTTTAATTTCTTATGGAGTTTTGACTGTTTACTATTAATATTATTATTATTATTATTATCGCACACGTGGATCACGCGTTGACCAGTAATATTGACAGAGTTTGGCGTATCCCATTCGTGCATGCACTGCAAGCCGAGTCAAATTATCATTTTACGCGCGGTTACTTAGACACGTCACCAACGTTACATTTTGCCATATGCCATTAACATTTTCAGGAAAATTCAACAACATTTGAAAAGTCGAAGTGATTGAAAAATGATAAAATGTAAGAGCTTCTGAGTGAAAACATAATAGCAAGGATAAGATCATCGTTTATCATTATAAAATTTTATTTTTCTTTAAAAGCTACTGGAATTCGTCTAGCGACGATTGATTTGTTTACGGTTTATCTTTATAAAATTTAACTATGCAGAATATACTCTTTTTTACTTTTTTAAAATTTTTTTTTGTATACTCTTACATCCCAAAATTTAAATTCATGACTTCATCGTTATAAAGTTTTCCCATTAACCATCATCCCAACTAAGGGTGACATTTGTCGTGTTTGGGTTATAGAGTTTGAATTGGCAGGTTTCCGTGTCGACACCTCGATCCTAAACTTACCCGTTTAAGAATTCGAGTAAACCTATTTAACCCCGAACATTTTGCATTAATGTCGTATTTTCGTGTTGTAGTACAAATTAATTGTGTTGGGTTCGGGTTGGCTAGTTCACGAGTTTATATTATTAACTCCAACCTTACCGGTTTAATTATTCGTGTTATTTAAGTTGACCCATATGACCTACAAACTCGTCAATGCTCAACTCTAACCTTTTTATACCGTATCGTGTCAGAAATTGCCAGCACTAATCCCAACCCTCCCATTAACCACCACCCTAACCTTCTCCCATTATTCAAAATATACTATTACAAGGATAAAATTATACTTTTCTTTGAGCATATAAAGAATTTAGTTTTACAAAATTTTTATTTCAATAAAAGAGTCAAATTTCTATTTGTTTAATGATATGTGGTCCACAATTAAATTTTACTTAAGTATATAAGTGAAAAATATGATATCAAATTACTTATTTTAAATATTGTATCTTATAAATCATAATAAATTGTATCATTTTTGGTGTAATATATAGAATATGTTTTCATAAAGTCAAGATTGTAACTTGGAAAAAAAAGAAAAAAAGAAAGTGATGTGACGCAAAAATTACACTGTTGAAGTAATGCTTCTTCGCGGCCCAATAGACTTTTTGCGATGAACAATAGCCCAATTTGTATGAAGTTGTGATGTGAAGGGAATGAACAAAATTAAGAATGATTGAGTGATCTAAGTCGCTGAGCTCGGCCGAGATGATGAAGCCTGATGATTTTGCATAGCTCCGTTCACCAATTAATGATTAACTCAGAAAAGGAGCGGGGCTTTCCCCCCTGTATAGGCTCCGACGATCAAGTCAGTAATATGAAAGAGATAAGCAATATAGAACAAGAGAGCTCAGAGAAATTGTAAATGAGAGAATAGCTTAAGAAAATGCTAGTGAGAATTGCCAGAAATTACTTATTGGAACTTACTTGAATGAGGCTTGTGCCTGAGTATTTATAAACTTATTCTTGATGGTTCCGTTGGGTCTTGAAGACATACGCTCCTCTTTATTCTTTTTGCAATGATGATTTTTGCCGTTCCGGGAAAACTGGCTTTAACTTTGGCCCCATTGTCATTATTGCTCTGCATGTACCAAAATAAAGGCCCTACCATGATATCTTACAATAGTATCTTTATTTCAGGTCGGTTTCACCGATCTAACCTTTGCGTGAGTTACCGATCTAAATGAGTTTTACCACTTGACCGATCTTAACTTTATTAAGCTTTTACCGATCTGGCCTTCTTGAGTAGAGTTATACTTTTCCTAAACCAATTGTTCCGAGCTGAGTTTTACCGATCTAAGGTTCTTAGGTAACTTTTCCGACCTAAGCCTTTACGAGCTTATAAACCTTTAGGACCGATCTAGAATTATGACAGACTTGGTTTGTACGATTTTTCCGACCTGAACATGGATCTGGGCTTCTTTATATATTACTGTTTCTTTGTTTTAACCCATTGGGCTAGGCCCAATGGGGATTTCAATTTCATGCACATCAACAAGCCCCCCCAGTATTAGGTTTTTCCGATCTAAAACTTAATACTCTTTGGGTTTTCCGAGCTAAGACCCAGCATAAAGGATATGATGTTCTAGATTAATCCGAGCCAATTTTCCGAACTAAGCAACATACCGTATTTTTACTGAGCCGTATGCGACTAAGGCGTTTTTTCAGTATTTATCCGACCTATAAAGAATAATCTTACCCAGCTGTATAGTAATAATTGTAATTCCGATCTAAGGAATTTGAACAGTTTTTGGACAAATAAATGTAATCATAAATTCATACCTTTGCGTTACCCTAGATCGGGATTTCGAAGAGGCGGACCTGTCTGGACACGCCTTTACGTTTATTGCAGCAATGAATACAACTTCCGAGGTCGTTTTATGTTCTCAAAGCGTCATTAATGAATGCAGCTTTTGGTCTGCCCACGTCTCTTCGATTTCATCGAGGCTTCACTATAAAACTAGCGAGTGCAAACATTTTACTCCCTCCATCATTCGCTCTCCTGAAAAGAAAAAATTTTCTTACCTTCCTCCTCCTTCCCTTCGCCGGAGTTCTTGCGATTTTGCCGGAATTTTGTGCCGTGTTCCAATTTCCGCAATTTTTGCTGGGGTTGTTTGTCTTGTCGTCATTATCTTTCCGCTGCCTCGTCTTTTCCCCTGTTCATCTGTCTGCCATGGCCTCCGAAAGAAGCTCAGGTACCGGAGCATCGCGCCAGACTCCGGCAGCAGGTTAGCATCCTTGTACCTTTCTTTTCTGATGATTTATTTTCTATCCTGTTTGAGCATAGGATTGATTTACCTATGATTATTTGCATTGATTGCTGTAGATTCAGCTGCCACACACGAATTTAAACCCGAGGAAATAATTTCACAAATGACTATGGCCGATTTAATAAACCTTAGGTCGACCCATTATATAGATCCTTCTGTTCCTATTCGTTTACCCGAGCCTGAGGAGAGGATAAATACTGTTTCTGAAGGTTGGGTCGGGGTGTATGAATATCATATTAATTTCGGACTGAGGTTTCCGACCCTAGACCTGTTGATCGAGATGTGTGACTTTCTGAATATTGGGCTGAGTCAACTAGTACCCAATTCCCTTAGGTTTTTGATAGGGTTCATGTATATGTGTTTTGGGGCTGGGGTCCGACCTACAGTAGACCTATTTTTTCAATTTTATACAGTCCGTAAATACCCCTATGGTAAATGGTGGGTGACCTTCCAGAAGCGTAGGAATAGTCCTGTAATAATTACCGACTCCCCTGATACCAATAAACAATGGAGGGCTAGGTTTTTTATGGTAAAGGCTGAGGAAGCAAACCTACCCTACCGTTGGTCCCCATTTATTTTACCAGTTGAACAATCCCGGGATAAGTCCGACCCCAGAATTCAATCGGACTATAAGGCGTTAAGAACCCATAGTAGCTCGGACAAATACTCGGTTAAATTTCCTTCAGAGGTTCTACTTGTTTCAGCCGGGCTAAGCCAATCCCCCAATGTAGAAAGTAAATACCTGTCCCTTGAACTCTTTATTTATGGTATCCTCATCTTTCATAGCTCGGTGATTTTGATTTCTGCAAGTTGCTTATTTTCAGGTAGTCTCGGTGGGTTCGGAAGGAAGAAAAAAGCCAACAAACCTGTTGCTGCTTCGGGGTCTTCCAAAAGAGCAGCTGAGATCGACCTTACTGAAGAGGTCGAAGTGGCCGATCCTCCTAGCTCGGCATTGTTAACCCGGGTCTCGAAAAAGAGCAGGCCGACCCCGGAAGAAATCCAGGCAGCTAAGGCTGCTAAAGCTCCACAACTGTTGACGGGCCCCCCGTGTGATCCCGAGCTGCCGAAGCCTGATGATCTTTGGGGCCCTGTGGACCCGTCAACAAAAGAAAGGGTTCTTCTGCTGAAGGACAAGAAAGATAGGCCGATCTCCTTAGCTCGGCCCATACTTCAAGTGCATTTACCAGAGCCCCTGCCTGAGGATGTAAGGCCTTACCAAGAGCTGGAGGCTGAAACTGAAAGGTCCTTTGAGGAAATGGTACAGGTGGGCAACCAGCTCCGGCAAAACATGGAGCTGATGATGAAGCAGGAGGCCTTTCTTGCTTCACACATAAAGAGGGTGAGTATCAAAAATTTACTAATGTCCGAAAATAATGATTACCTCGGCTGACACTCCTGGCTCGGATTTTTTGCAGGTAGCCTATAATTATGCTGCTACGTCAAAAAGGGCAACAGCTTTGGACATCTTGGCCCAAAGTTACGAGCTAGAGAGGTCGAAGAAACCGTCCGAGGCCGTTGAAGATCTAGAGTTTCGGCTGGGGCTCGAGAAAAGCAAACTTTCAAAGCTTGGGGTTGAAAAAACCGAGCTAATGAAGCAGAATCAGGATCTGTGCACGAAGTCCAGTCAACAGGTGACCAAGATCCAGGGCCTGGAAGCCGAGGTGACGACCCTGAAAGAAGAAAAGTCTCTCTGGGCGAAAGAGAGAGCTGCCCTGGAAAAAGCAGCCGAAAAGGCCAAGAAGACTGCAGAAGAGGCTACACAAAAAGCTGCCGGGATGGTTAGCTCGGAAGATGTGGAGGCAGCCCGCCAGGCCGAGCTGAAGACCTTTAAGGAAGGGACCCTGCTGGAGCTAATGAACCGGCGCTTTTTTGAGTTAATCCAGTGTGGGTACACTCTGTGCTGGGATGAGCTAAAAAGCTCCAGGTCGGCGGAGGGTGTTCCAGAAGACTCCATAGCCCAGGGCTCTTTGCTTCCGGAGGGACGCGATCCTTACGACTTAGTAGAGGAAATCAAGCAAGAATGCCGAGACATCGGTGTTCCGATTCCAGAAAAGGTCGAAGAGGATCCTGTGGCCGACCCCCAGGAAATAGCAGATGAAGCTTCTTCTCAAGCTCCTTCTTCTTGAGATCGGCCTTTCTTTAGATCGGGCTTGCCCTTCCCTCCAGCTGTGTGAGGAATGTAGGTAGCAGGCCTAGATGCAGTTGCAGTGATGTACTTGGTTTTATACTTTGTAGAATTTTTTCTGATTTTGGTCCCTTTCGAAGAATTTTTCTAGTATTCAGACCGTATTTGTAACCGAGCTTGATTATTGAATGAGAATGATCCTTTCTGTTTCCTTCACATTTTGCCTTTTTCATTTTTAACTCGGACTGCTTCTACTGATAATATTTTCTCAAGTGTGCTGCATTCCAAGTTCGCGGAATCAATCGTCCTTGCAAGTCTTCAGAATATAACTTCCGGTAGGTCGGGCTTCGATTATCCGATAAGGTCCTTCCCAATTAGAAAATAACTTGCCTTGTTCTTGTGGTTTGCTGATAGATCGGTTTCGTAAGACTAAGTCTCCTGGTACAAAGGCTCGATGTTTGACCCGAGCATCATAGTGTTGCCGAACTAAATTTTTGTAATTCATTTGATGTACATAGGCTGTGTCCCGAACTTCTTCTATCAAATCCAAGCTGAGCTCCAAGTTCTTCTGGTTTCGGTCTCTTTCGAAGTGCATAACTCGCGGGGCTCCACTTTGTATTTCTGGGGGGATGACAGCGTTGACCCCAAAGGCTAACTCGAAGGGGGTCTTCCCTGTGGCCGATTTGGGCGTAGTCCGGTGGCACCAAAGCACATGGGGCAGCTGTTCTACCCAATTTTTTCCTTTATCTTCTAGTCTGGATTTCAGCCCGTGTAACAAAGTTCGGTTTGTGAGTTCTACTTGTCCATTTGCTGGAGGATGAGCTACCGATGCGAAACGCTGGGTGATACCGAGTTTTGAACACAAGGCTGTGAATTCCTTAGATTCGAACTGGGTCCCATTGTCCGAAATAACCGATCTGGGCACACCGAAACGACAAATGACTTGCCTCCAAAGAAACCGAGCTACGGTTGCCCCGTAATATTTGTAAGTGCCTCGGCTTCCACCCACTTTGTGAAATAATCTATGGCCACAACAAGGTAATGGCATGAACCGACCTTAGGAAACGGACCCATAAGATCTATCCCCCATTCTGCGAAAGGCCATGGGGCAATTATCCCCGTAAAACTGGAGGCCGGCAATTTGTGAATTGTCGCGTTGTGTTGGCAACTGGAACACCGTTGAACATACTCCACTGCTTCTTGGAATAACCGAGGCCAATAAAACCCGGCCCCAATTACTTTCTTGGCCAAATTCCGAGCCCCAATGTGAGATCCGCAATCCCCTTCATGTACTTCCTTCAACATGGCCTCCGCTTCTCCCGACCCAACACACTTTAGTAAAGGCATCAAGAAACCCTTTTTATATAAGTCCTCCCCGATTATCTGATAGTGTTCAGCATTCCTTTGTATTCGTTGTGCTTCCTTCCAAGATTCTGGTAAAGTGCCATCTTGTAGGTATTGCCATATAGGAAATCTCCAATCCTGTCCTTCACTTATAGACAAGATTTTTGGTTCGGCTGTACTCCTGGTATGTACTTCTTCTACTAGGACGGTTTTAGTAAGGTGAGAAAAAACCGAAGAAACCAATTTGGACAAGGCATCAGCATTTGTATTTTTGCTTCGTGGGATCCGCTCTATAGCCCATTTTTAAAAAATTTTAGCTGCTGTTGCGCCAATGTTAAATACTCCTCCATTTGTCGATCCTTAACCTTATACTCCCCCAAAATTTGTTTAACCACGAGCTGAGAGTCTGAACAAATTTTTAGATTTTCGACCCCAAATTTCCGAGCTAACTTCAGACCGGCTATCATGGCTTCGTACTCTGCTTCATTATTTGTGGCTGAGAAGCAGAATCGTAGAGCATACGTGTGAATTTCTCCTCCTGGGCTGGTGAGGACGATCCCCGCACCCGATCCGGACTGGCTTGAAGCACCATCCACGTAGAGAGTCCACGCATTATCACCTTCTGCTATGAAAAGTAGATCGGTTTTTTCTGACGGGCTTGATATGCTCTCCTGTTGATCTGGTACTCCTTCAGCTATGAAATCTGCTAGCACCTGTCCTTTGACTGCTGTACGTGGGGCAAAGGTGATGTCATAATCTCCTAATTCAATGGCCCATTTGGTGAGTCAACCTGAAACTCCTGCTTTTTGTAAGATGGCTTTGAGGGGTGCGTCGGTATAAACGGTGACTCCATGCGAGTTGAAATAAGGCCTAAGACGCCGTGTGGAGTGAACTAAGGCCAGAACTAGCTTTTCTAGGCGAGAATAATTTTTTTCTGCTGCCTGCAAAACTTTACTAACAAAATAGATGGGCCTCTGAACCCGGTTATCTTCTCGGAGTAATACCGAGCTAATCACAGATTCAGTAGTAGCTATATACATGTACAATTGCTCTCCATGAATAGGCATGGTCAGAGATGATAAAGAAGCTAAATAAGTTTTTAATTGTTCAAAAGCAGCTTGACATTCCGGGGTCCACAAAAATTTATCAGTTTTCTTTAAGATGTTAAAAAATGGTAATGCTCGTTCTGCTGACCGGGCTAAAAACCTATTCAAAGCTGCTAATCTACCCGTTAATTGTTGTACTTCCCGAATTGTCCTAGGTGGGTGCATTTTCAATACAGCTTCTACTTTCTTAGGATTAACCGAGATACCTCCCTCAGAAACCATGTATCCTAAGAACTTTCCTGAAGTGGCTCCAAAAACACATTTTTTTGGATTTAACCTTAATTTATATTGGGCTAGTGTTTCAAGGGTTTCACGTAAATCAGATAAATAAGCAGATTTATTTTTACTTTTTACAAGTAAATCATCAATATATGCTTCCATATTTCGACCTAATTGTTTTTTGAAAATTTTATTCACCAAACGTTGAAAAGTAGCTCCAGCATTCTTTAAACCGAAAGGCATGGTTATGAAGCAATATGTACCTTTGTCTGTAATAAAAGATGTTTTTTCTTCATCTTCCTTGGCCATGAAGATTTGATGATAACCCTTATATGCATCCAAGAAGTTAAGGAAGCGAAATCCAGCTATAGCGTCAACCAACACGTCGATCAAAGGCAATGGGAACCAGTCTTTGGGGCATGCTTTATTTAAGTCGGTGAAGTCTATGCACATGCGCCATGAACCATCCGGTTTGGAAACTAACACTGGATTAGCCAACCATTCCGGATAATCCACTTCTCGGATGATACGTACTTCTAACAGGGCGTTCACTTCGATTTCCACGTATCTACTACGTTCTCCCCCAAGGTTACGCTTTCGTTGTCGGATCGGCCTATGATTGGGATCAATGGATAACCTGTGTTCAATGATATTTCGAGAAATGCCAGGCATATCCTCCGGTCCCCAAGCAAAAACTTCCGCAAATTCACGCAAAAGGTTAAGCAAATCATATTGTAATTGAGGGGGTAAATCAGCCCCAATTTTTATTACCTTGTTTGGATTGGCCGCGAGGGGAATAATTCTTACCTCGGCCCCTGCTTCAATGGACAGGTCCGAGCCACCTGTCAGGTCGGTAATGTTAACGGAGGTCGGCCTGACTGTAGAGGTAATTTTTGATTTCATGTCTACGGGGGTCGGTTCCTTCAAGGAAGCCATGTAACACTGCTTTGCCTGCAAGACATCACAACGAATAGAAGCTACCCCACCTATGGTGGGGAACTTTAAAAGCATGTGTACAGTAGAAGCTATGGCCTGGAACTGATTTAATCCAGGCCGTCCCAGGTATACATTGTATGGAGATGGCTCATCGATGACCACGAAGTCTATGGTTTCCGTACGTTTTAGCTGTCCAGCCAGTAACGTGACGGGAATACTCAAATGTCCCACAGGTATAACATGGTGATTGCCGAAGCCAATCAATGGTGTCCGAACTGGACTTAACTGTGCCTTGTGTAATTGACAACCAGCCAGTGCCTTGGTTGTAATTATATTGCTAGAACTACCCGTGTCTAACAATGTCCTACGTACTTGGTAATTTGAAATGTAGCAATCGATCACTAGTGGATCGTCACAATTGAAAGGCAGAAATGTATCTGTGTCATCGAAAGTAATTCCTGGTGTCATGGTATCTGATTTACGCTTACCTAGAATAGTGTTCCTTTGTCGGTATACCTGTTTTCTTTGGCGGTTAGAGTCGCCTTGGGTCGGTCCTCCTGCTATGGTGTTTACAATCCCTGCTATATTCAGGTCGGTGCTACCCCCAGCATTCGGGGCTCGGGAGTCGGATTGGGGACATTCGCGGGCAAAATGACCGGTCTCCCCACATCGGTAGCATCCGTTAGGTCGTTCACGTGTTGCTGAATCCACCGGTTTAGGTAGAGGTGCCACTTGTGTATATTGTGGTAGTTTCCCAGCTTGAATTAATTTAGCTATTTCTGCAGCTAAATCACGACAGTCATTAGTATTGTGACCAATATTTTTATGGTAATTACAATACCTGCCCGGATTGAGCCGATCTGTGGGACCCGTCATGGGTCGAGCTGGGGGCAGCAGCCCTTGATTCTGAACGGCAGCATATATGTCAGCTCGAGGGACTGAGAATGGCTCGGCTACCTGCACAGCGTTTACACTTACCCCGGTCTTTGGGATAGGGTTAGTAGTATTTGCAAAATTTAATTTCTTGCTTCCTCCTGATGCAAGAATTGGAGAAGAAGCTTTCCTTTTACCGTATAAATCGGAAAAACTTCTTTCCCTTTCCTGTTTTATAGCTGTAGCATCTTCAACAACAGCAAAATTTACAGCAGTAACCATCATTTCAAAATAAGAATGTGGGGGTCGGATGGCCAATTCGGTAGCTAAAGGTCCTGATCGTAATCCATTAATAAATGATCCCATCATTATTCTATCATCTTTTTCATGACATTGCCTAGACTCTATATTAAACCGATCTATGTAAGCCTGTAATCCTTCTCCCATTTTTTGTGTTATGTTCATTAAATGTGAAATTGGTTTAGACAATACCTTATTACCCATAAAATTGGCTAAAAACAAGTCACCAAACTGATCTAACGAATGAATGGAATTTCGAGGCAGAGTACAATACCAATTTATGGCCTGACCTTTAAGGGTCAGATGGAATGTCATGCATCGGTTAGCATCGGACAAGTTAGCAGCATCCATGACGCTCATGCACTGCATCCAGTGAGCCGTGGGGTCAGTGGTACCGTCATATTTGTCAACCTTACCTAGGCCTCTGTATCCCGGGGGAAATTGTGCCATTTGAATCTCCCATCCAAAAGGATGAGACACGCAAGATGTGGGGGCAGTTCGTCCGATCTGAGCATATCCAGATCCGGATAGGCCGAGCTGGGGATATCCGGACTGACCCAAGGGGTGTCCCCCCAGGCCGAGGTAATAGTTTCCCAGGCCGGGCCCGGGATAATAAGTTGGATTAAGTAAGGGAATATTTTCTAAGGGCGGCTGCATGGCTCGGTTATTGCCTAAACCATAATGCTGAAACATTGCAGGGTTGGATGTAGTGGTGTGTCCGGGGTAATAACAGGGGTGATTCATTTGGCCGATTTGTAGGCCAGGGCCAGGTTGATTCAATTGACTCATTTGTTGTCCTAAAGTGGGAAATGGCAGGCCTGACATAAAAGAACCATTATTGAACTGAGCATTGGGGGCCATAAAGGGACCCGGAAAAGTAGGATTAGCCTGAGTATGGGCTACAGTGGTATAAACAGGTGGTGCCACAGAAAGGTTAGGAGGACCAGCAATATGACCGATTTCTGAAGAAAAATGAGCTCTCCCAGGTTGTGGAGGACATATAGTAATAGATTGTGGGGGGAGACTAGATACTAAAGCAGAAGAGGGGTTGGACACAGGGTTGATGACAGCCCTGGGTGGGGGAACGGTTGGGGACCAGTGTAAACCATAGGGGTGTTCTGTGTTAACTGTATCTGCGGTGGTGGTTGTAATGGGAGGTTCTGTATTAAGAGTAGAGATGATAGGAGCAACATGGTTTATTAGTGAAATAGTTCTGGAAATAAACGGAAGAACCTATCTTTTTCTGCCTGTTCCTGTTCAGGGGTGAGAGTTTCAACAAGGGTGGTAGTAGTTGGTGGATCAATTGGAGGATTAGAACTGGTGGCTGAAACGGTAGGAACCAATGCGGTAGTAACGGTGAGTCCATTGAGGTTGTCAGAAGAAGAAGCACCCTTTCCTGAGCGAGTTTGCGTCATGGTTTCAACAAATTTATTTAACAGAGGAAAATTTGATGAAATAATCTGATCAAACGTTCCCCACAGACGGCGCCAGTTGATGTGACGCAAAAATTATACTGTTGAAGTAATGCTTCTTCGCGGCCCAATAGACTTTTTGCGATGAACAATAGCCCAATTTGTATGAAGTTGTGATGTGAAGGGAATGAACAAAATTAAGAATGATTGAGTGATTTAAGTTGCTGAGCTCGGCCGAGATGATGAAGCCTGATGATTTTGCATAGCTCCGTTCATCAATTAATGATTAACTCAGAAAAGGAGCGGGGCTTTCCCCCCTGTATAGGCTCCGACGATCAAGTCAGTAATATGAAAGAGATAAGCAATATAGAACAAGAGTGCTCAGAGAAATTGTAAATGAGGGAATAGCTTAAGAAAAATGCTAATGAGAATTGCCAGAAATTACTTATTGGAACTTACTTGAATGAGGCTTGTGCCTGAGTATTTATAAACTTATTCTTGATGGTTCCGTTGGGTCTTGAAGACATACGCTCCTCTTTATTCTTTTTGCAATGATGATTTTTGCCGTTCCGGGAAAACTGGCTTTAACTTTGGCCCCATTGTCATTATTGCTCTGCATGTACCAAAATAAAGGCTCTACCATGATATCTTACAATAGTATCTTTATTTCAGGTCGGTTTCACCGATCTAACCTTTGCGTGAGTTACCGATCTAAATGAGTTTTACCACTTGACCGATCTTAACTTTATTAAGCTTTTACCGATCTGGCCTTCTTGAGTAGAGTTATACTTTTCCTAAACCAATTGTTCCGAGCTGAGTTTTACCGATCTAAGGTTCTTAGGTAACTTTTCCGACCTAAGCCTTTACGAGCTTATAAACCTTTAGGACCGATCTAGAATTATGACAGACTTGGTTTGTACGATTTTTCCGACCTGAACATGGATCTGGGCTTCTTTATATATTACTGTTTCTTTGTTTTAACCCATTGGGCTAAGCCCAATGGGGATTTCAATTTCATGCACATCAGAAAGCATAATTGGCATTAAAGAAGAAAAAAAAAACTTCCTCCATTCCATTAGATCAAAGAGTCAACTTTTAAAAATATATATTTTTTTAATAGAAAAGTTCAATTTTAAAATTTTTGTGCCCTGCTTTGTGTGAGAGATGTTAATCGTGGTTGGAAGAATTTCAATACATATCCTTTAGAAAAATACAAATAAATTAAACGTGCACATTATTTTGTGATGTCATTTTCGGGATCTCGGGTCTCTTTATTAGTTCTTGTTGAATATAGTTTGTAATTGCTGAAGAGAAGCTATCTACTGATTGGTTGAACCTTCTTCAAAAAAACTGATTTTTCAGTTTTTCAGTTTTCTTCTAGTTTTCTTTCTTTGTGAAGTTCTCATAAACAGTTGCAACTGTTCATGAGAAGATCAGTTCAAACTTACTCTCAACCAACTCTAACAGCTAGTGACTTACTATCTCTATAAATAGGGGGTGTTAGTCTGATTTACAACACAACAATCTTTCATTCTTGTATATATATGCAAAGAATTTGCTACTTTGATATATTGTACGAATCTATTGAATCCTAGGAGGATGTTGCCAATTTCCCAGTTTAGCAATATAGTGGGGGCAATAATTCTTTAAGGACAGTGTTATAATGCCTTAGATTAATCTATTATTGCTTCGTGCAATCCACAAAACAATTCCCTCAGTTTTACATATTTTTACTTAAAAGTTTTCTGTAGAATTTTCATTGTTCTTTTGAGTTATATACTCCACAAACTACTCAACATTCTTAGAGAATTATTACTTGCTTGCTGTCATGGAGACTACTAGAGATGCAACAATGAAGGCCATGTCACAGGATATTGTCCAGTTAGACACACTTGAAGGGATGGGAACAAACTATAATCGCTAGAAGGACAAAATCATCTTCTTCCTCACTGCCTTAAAAGTGGCATATGTACTAAGGCCGAATCTTCCTGCTATTCCACCGCCAAAGGAAGATGATTCCGGAGAGTTAATCAAGCAAAGAGAGAAGCGAGAAGAGGACGAGATTCTATGCCGTGGACACATACTCAACAATCTCTTCGATAGCATGTATGATCTCTTCTCAATTATTAAAAGTCCAAGAGAGATCTGGGCCAATCTCGAAAAGGAGTTGCCACCCTGAAGCAAGGCACAGATAAGTTCCTCATTAAGAAATAATTTGAGTTTGAAATTGTTAATGGTTCCCCTCTTATGGATCAAATTCACAATTTACAAGTTTTAGTTTCCAAACTCAATGATTTGGGAGTTAAAATTCCTGAGGCTATGCAAGTTGGGGCAATTATTGCCTAGTTACCTTCTTCTTGGAATGATTACCAGAAGAAGTTACTGCATACTTCAGAAAAGTTAACTTTAACAAGTGTTTTTAAACACTGAAAGATTGAGGAAGGTGCTAAATTCATTTAAAGCAATGATGGTCTGGAAAGTGATCCTAAAGTTCATGTAATTGAAGAAAAGAAAGTGCATGTTAACAATGATAAAGGTAAGAGGAAAGTTTCTGAAAATGCTAGTTCCAGTGACAACAAAAAGAAAAATGGGATTTGCTACAATTGTGGTAAAAAGGGGCATTATAAGAATGAGTGCAGGTCTAAGAAGAAACAAAAGACCACCAATGCTTCTAGTACTAATGCTGTTGAAATATCTGAAATTGTAGCAACAGTTACACTTGGTGTGTCAACTGAGATCCACATGACTTCTCCTACATCCTCAAAGGATTTGTGGTATGATTCTGGTGCAGCAGTGCATGTGTGCAGCGACAAGGCTCAATTCAAGACATATGAAGATCTTGAATCTGATAATGTCATTTTGTCTAAGAATGGGGTGTTTATAGGAAAAGCTTACTCTTGTAATGACATGTTCAAGCTGAGCATTGATGCAATAAATGATGTTTCTCTTTATATGCTTAATTCTACTTATAATTTGTGGCATGGTAGATTAGGACATATAAGTCATAAAATACTAAAGTTTATGTCTGAAAAAGCCTTAATCAATTGTAGTAAATGTGACGCTCCAACCCGACCCCCTATCCAATACGGGGATCCGGTTGGAAGCCTGCCTGGCTCTCGCCAGGACTCAAGTACAATATCAGAAAATATAGACAATAAATGTAAATTAAATATTTATGTTACAATAAATACAGGTTTTTTGGTCCAGGACCATAGACTAAAATACTATTCTTGTAGTATGATGGTGGGTAGCATTTTATCGTCCGAGGTTGACACCGCTAGTGTGACCACTATGTTTTGTTTCTTGGATTGGCTCTTTTACTCTATTTTCTCGTTTGCACATCCTATAACTACTAAGAAAAATATATATACACAAAATGAGCTGACGCCGAGTGATGTTCTCCATTTAAAACAATTAAAGCAGTAAAACAATCAAGATATCACAACATATGACACGTAGCACACAAGTTATATAATAAAATACGAGTTGGAAAGCTATAAAGCAAGTCGTAAAGGATACTAATGTGAACCCTTGATTTCAACTTGTGAAAACAAGAACTCAATGCTGAAAATTGCCAAGGAAAGTCTGTATGCAAGACGCAGCTCTCAAAACTCTAGAATCCTTACCCTTGGATTTGACAGACTACTAATTTAACAAGTTAAATTAAACACGCAATTCGAACCAAGTGGAGAATAATAGAGGCGAAACAAAGCATGCAATTATAGAGCAATTATCTAATTAGCCTATAGTTCCTGTACTTTAGCAATTAACAAGCATGCAAATTACTTAAGCCAAAATAAAGAAGAGTGAATAATAAAGTATAAACTTTCATTCAATTAATCACCGTCCAATAATGAAGTGCAGCACCCCTATATATAGGTAGAGGGTGTGCGAAAATACAAGAAAAAGAAAACAAGGAAAATACTATAAAAAAAAAAAATGGAAACCAAAAAGTGGTTTCTTAAAACAAATTTTAGAAAGAAATTCAGCTTACCAAAGGAGTTGGAATTGCCAAAAAGTCAAAGGAAGAAAGAGTAGTGAATTCGGATTTCTCCTTTAAAAGGAAAGGAAAAACCGACAAAGAAAAAGAAAAAAAAAAAAAGAAAAAGGGAATTTCGGAATTCACCTTTTGAAAAGGAAAAGGAAAATCCAAAAAATTAAAGGAGAACTAAAAAGAAGGAAAATAGGAAGAGAATTAGGTAACATGTACAATACCTTAATTTCTCTTAAACCCTAGAACACTTAAGTAAAACCCTAATTCTTATATGGGCTTCCTTGTGAGCTTGTTGGGCTTCTGTAGCACACCTTTGAACAAAGTTTGCAAGGTCTGCTTTGAGCTTTGCAGTCCTCTTTCGAGTCATTGGCCCAACTATATCTACGAACGGATCTCTCTGATATGGACTTTGATCGAGAAGCATTGGCGGGCCTCGATGAAGCACTCGAACCTCAGCTACACTCTCTGCACCATCTTCTAGATCTCCTTGAGCTGGACTTGTCGATGAGCTAGGGGCGTTCACATCATCCCCTCCCGGTTGAAAAGGATTCGACCTCGAATCTACATCCTGATCATAATTAAACGGAGACAAGTCAGCAACATTAAAGGAAGTACTAACGCCATACTCACCTGGTAAGTCAAGCTTGTAAGCATTAGCCCCCATCTTAGACACAATTTGAAAGGTTCATCGCCTCTGGGATGAAGTTTCGTCCGTCGAGCTGCGGGAAACCTTTCTTTTCTCATGTGAACCCAAACCCAATATCCTCGTTCCAAGTTCACGGCCTTACGCTGACGATTTGCATCTGCGGCACACTTAGCATTTTTCTTCTCGAGATGAAGTCAAACTTTCTCGTGAAGTCTTTTGACGATTTTTGCTTTCTGTTCGCCATCCAGATTGGTTTGTTCCTTCAGGGGCAGTGGCAGTAAATCCATGACCATCAACGGATTGAAGCCGTAGGCAGCTTCGAAGGGCGAGAAACCTGTTGAGGAGTGTTTCGATCGATTGTAAGCAAACTCAGCAATTGGCAAGACCTGTTCCCAACATTTAAGATTAGATTTTATCAGTGCTCGCAATAAATTCCCTACCGTTCGGTTGGTCACCTCAGTTTGACCATCCATTTGTGGATGACTAGAAGTAGAAAACAACAATTTAGTTCCTAATCTAGACCACAAAGTTTTCCAAAAATAACTCAAGAGCTTAACGTCCCTATCAGATACAATTGTGCGTGGAACTCTATGAAGTCGAACTATCCCATGAAAGAATAAATCTGCAACATGTCTAGCATTATCTGTTTTCCTGCAAGGAATAAAATGAGCCATCTTAGAAAACCTGTCCACCACAATGAAAAGTGAGTCATTACCTCTTTGAGTCTTCGGCAAACCTAGAATAAAATCCATAGATATGTCAGTCCAAGGCAGAGTTGGAATAGGCAAAGGCGTGTAAAGACCATGAGGTTTAGATGTAGACTTAGCCTTTAAACAATTAATACAACGTGACTAAATGTATTCTACATCTTTTCGCATCTTAGGCCAATAAAAGTGTTCCTTTAACATGTCAAGTGTCTTAGTTACACCAAAATGACCCATCAGCCCCCCATTATGTGCTTCACGAACCAGCAGTTCCCTAGATGAACTACGTGGAATGCATAACTTATTTTCTTTAAACAAGAACCCATCATGTCTAAAGTATTTCTAAAATGCACAATGTTCACATGCTTCATATAAAGTTGAAAAATCAGGATCAGAAGCATACAAATCTTTGAGATATGAAAACCATAATGAAGAATGTTCAAGTAGAGTAAGAGCTTCATACCTTCGAGACAGTGCATCAGCCACCATATTCTCTTTTCCCTTCTTATATTTGATAATGGAAAAGTTTCAATGAAAGCAACCCATTTGGCATGACGCCTGTTTAACTTACCTTGTCCCTTTAAGTGTTTAAGGGACTCGTGGTCAGAATGCACAACGAACTCCTTGGCCATCAAGTAGTGTTGCCAAGTCTCAAGTGCCCTTACCACAACATAGAGCTCCTTGTCATAAGTAGGATAATTCAAGGCAGCCCCCCTTCAACTTCTCACTAAAATAGGCAATAGGTTTACCTTCCTGCATCAAAACAACACCTATGCCTATACCTGAAGCATCACACATAAGTTCAAAAACTTTATCAAAATCAGACAATGCTAAAACAGGTGCATGAGTGAGATCATACTTAAGAACAGTAAAGGCATTTTCTTGGACTTGTCCCCACAAGAACGGTACATTTTTCTTGCACAACTCGTTTAGAGGTGTGGCCTTAGTAGAAAAATCCTTCACGGACCTTCTATAAAATCCAGCCAAACCATGGAAATATCTTACCTGTGAGGCCGAACTTGGTGTAGACCATTCTCGAATAGCCTTTACCTTGGTGTCATCAACCTTAACACCATATTTAGAAACAACAAAACCTAGAAAAATAACCTCTTCCACACAGAAGGTACATTTATTCATATTGGCATACAATTTATGTTCACGTAATTCAATCAACACCAATTTAATATGCTCAACATGTTCAGGCCTGTTTCTATTATAGATCAAGATATCATCAAAATAGACAACAACAAATTTTCCTATGAACTTTCTAAGCACATGATGCATTAAATGCATAAAAGTACTAGGTGCATTTGTTAACCCAAAAGGCATCACTAACCACTCATATAACCTAAACTTGGTTTTAAAAGCAGTTTTCCATTCATCTCATTCTTTCATTCTAATCTGATGATAGCCCTATGTGAGATCTTAGTGTAAACTGTAGAACCATACAAATCTTCAAGCATGTCATCAAGTCTAGGAATAGGATGCATATACTTAATGGTAATCTTATTAACAGATCTACAGTCCATACACATTCTCCAAGTACCACCTTTCTTAGGAACAAATATAACAGGTACCGCACAAGGACTTAGAGATTCTCTTACCTGCCCATTGGCGAGAAACTTCTCAACATGATTCTGCAATTCCTTTGTTTCCTCAGGATTTGCTTTGTAGGCTAGACGATTAGGAAAAGATGATCAATCTGATGTTCAATGCCGCGAAGAGGGGGCAACCCAGCCGACAACTCTTCGGGAAAAAACATCTGTATATTCCTGCAAGAGAAATTGGACTTCCATAGGGAGATCCCTAGGGATGTCGTCAGGGTTAGTACAATGATCTTTAGCAACAAGAATAAGTACACAACCATTCTGAGCTAATACTTGCTCAACTTCTCCTACACTAGCAAATAAACTAGTCTTAACTTCTTTTGAAGGCTTATCAGAGTTCACCTTACTACCCTTTACAATTTCTTTATCCTTTCCCTTAGCTTAAAGCTTTTCTGAACCCCACTGGGCGAGCTTGTCCTTCATCCGAACAGATTCAACACGAACTTCCTGGGGTGAAAGTGGTAGAAATGTATGGATCTTGCCCTGTTGACAGACCGAGTAGGTGTTGGCAACTCCATAATGTGTCGCTTTCATGTCGAAGAGCCAAGGTTATCCTAGCAGAATATGACATGCCTCCATGGGGAGAATATCGCATGTCACCTGTCCTTCGAACTTACCAGTAGCAAAAGTGATCTGAACCTGCTTAGTCACTCTGTAGCCATCTGAGCTGTCGAGCCATTGAAGCCAGTACGGATGAGGATGGTTGATTGTGGGAAGTTTTAGCTTCTCGACCATGTATTCACTGGCCATATTGGTGCAACTTCTACCATCAACTATCAGAACACAAATACCTCCATTAACTTTAGCACGGGTATGGAAGATAGTGGTCCTTTGATCAGTATTTTGGACAACAGCAGTAGTAGAGTACGAGTAACAATCGCCAGGTGAGTGTTGTCTTCTGGTCGATGAACATCTGCTTCAGTATCAGACTTACTGTTATCAGTCAATTCAGAAAAGGGATTGACAACATCATTATCCTCTTCTTTTTCTTTGAAAACATACTCACCATCTTGTCCCAACATAACTCTACGGACATTAGGGCAATCTCGCATGTAGTGGCCACGACCAGAACATTTATGGCAAGTTATATTACTGATAGACGGCTTAGGAGTAAAAGGTGACTTAGCTGAAGAAGCAGGAGTTGATTGAGCAGGCTGAATAGCTTTCTTCTCTGAGTAGAATGGCTTCTTTGCTGGAAAGGATGGCGATGCCGGAGTCTTCTTCCATTGATTGCTAGCAGGTGTTCGAACAGGTTGAACAGTTTGCAGGTACTCCTCCATCACCCTGGCTTTATGCAACATATTAGTTAAAGAAGCAGCATTCTGCAATTCAACTGCCAAAGCTATCTCACGATTAAGCCCATTAAGAAAACGAGCCATACTAGCACTCTCATCCTCTATTACATTAGCCCTAATTTTGGCTATCTCCAACTTTCGAAAATATTCATTAACAGTTAAAGTCCCTTGCACAAGAGTATATAATTTCTTATACAAAGCACGAAAATAATAAGCAGGTACAAAAGTCTTGCGCATCTTTGTTGTGAGATCAAACCAATTAATAGGGGCTGCACGAGCACGCATGGGCCTGGTGTTCCGTGTCATGTCCATCTGCTGATTCCACCAAACAAGAGCATAGTCGGTGAAGTTCACGACGGCGAGAGGAGCCTTCCTGTGTTTGGGAACCGAGTGAAGCTCAAAGATCTGCTCCATCTTGATCTCCCAGTCTAAGTATACTTCGGGGTCCGTACCTCTGGCAAAAGAAGGCACAGATGTCTTCAACTGACTTAGACCGTCAAAGGGGTTGTTGGAACCGCCTTGAGGAGTTGCACTGTCCTCCTCCATCTCCAGGGGTTGATGAGCCTGGGTGGCCCTGAGTTCTGCGACCTCACCATTGAGGTCAGCGAGCTGAGTGTTGAACTGATTGGTCAAGTTCGCAATAGCAGCCAGGAGTTGTTCATTACTGATGTTAGAACTACTCCCTGACATGGTAACCAGAAAAGATCCTACTAAGAACAAGTAAAAGTGAGTAAAAGTAGCCTTACCCCCTTGTCCCCCTAGTGCTCCTCCTAACGAACTACACACAAACCAGTGTATCGCTCTTTAAGGTTGGCGGCCCTTGTATGTTGTAACACTTAGCCTTTTACCTCAGTCCTGTAGAAAGTTTTCACAGATTACTTTGGCAAAGGTAACAAGCAACAGTTAATCACACAAGCATAACAACTATATAGGAAAGTAGCAAAAAAATTTCGAAATAGACACTTGGTTCTATTTTTGAAAAACACCTTGTAAAAATGAATTTTTGTAGTATAGCTCAAATAAGAAGTACACCGATAAGAAACTTTCGGGGAGAAGCCCTCAAAGTTCAGAGATAATGACACTGCATGGCTATATTTTCAGAGTAAACGTACAAGGGTAGCACAAAAAGGTTAACAAGGCTAAAGAAGCAGGGCAATTCAATTGAAAAACAAGAACAATTAGCAGATTTGAAACAAATTAAGAAGTACTTAAACTGCCCAAGATGTGATCACCATCCCAATAGGTAATTCAAGAAACCAATTCTCACCAATTATCCAAATTGTTTTTTTTTTTTTTTTGAAAACAAGAGTCCTTTACGCAACCAGAGCCAAGTGGCGAAAAAATTCCTCAGATTTTCAAGTGTAGTGCTGTGGGGAGTAGTGTCAGTAATCGAACACTATCAACTTTGCAAGTACACATGAAAGAGAAGAAGATTTCCAATGAAGAAAATATTCCTCTTTGGTTTTGGAGTGTAGTGCGGTGGGGAGTAGTGTCGGTAATCGAACACTATCAACTTTGCAAGTACACTTTAAACCTTGGAGAACCAATTCTTACTCAATTTTTGCCACAAAGACACAAGCATGCAAAAAATTATCCCTTTAAGCAACTTTTAGAAAAATTTTGGCAGCACTATGACACAAGTTCAAGAATCCAATATATTTTCAAGAATTCAAAGCTAATGTATCAAACATAGGCATACTAATCACAATTGCAATAAAGGTGAGCTGCTTAACATCAACCACAAAACTCACCACAATTACGCAAAAGAGGGATAAAAATCGCAAAACAAACAGCCCAAAACTTAGCAAAAACTGAACAAGGCTTTTTCACAAAAATCCATCTTTTTTTTTATTTTTTTTTCTGTTCGGGTGCCCTTTTTTTTTTTGGCGCTTTTAATTTCGATTTTAAAGATCACAAACAGTAGCAAAACCCAAAATTAAAGGGATTTAAGAAAAAAAAATTCTCAAAAAGGAGCAATCTTTTCCACAAAATCAGAACTTTAAAGTAGAGTTAAAGGAAAAGAAAACACCTTATGAGTTGATCGGGTTACTCCAACCTGCTCTTGTCGAGCAAACAACTAAGGCTGTAATACCAATTGATGTGAACCCTTGATTTCAACTTGTGAAAACAAGAACTCAATGCGGAAAATTGCCAAGGAAAGTCTGTATGCAAGACGCAGCTCTCAAAACTCTAGATCCTTACCCTTGGATTCGGTAGACTACTAATTTAACAAGTTAAATTAAACACGCAACTCGAACCAAGTGGAGAATAATAGAGGCGAAACAAAGCATGCAATTAGATAGAGCAATTATCTAATTAGCCTATAGTTCCTGTACTTTAGCAATTAACAAGCATGCAAATTACTTAAGCCAAAATAAAGAAGAGTGAATAATAAAGTATAAACTTTCATTCAATTAATCACCGTCCAATAATGAAGTGCAGCACCCCTATATATAGGTAGAGGGTATGCGAAAATACAAGGAAAAGAAAACAAGGAAAATACTAAAAAAAAATGGAAACCAAAAAGTGGTTTCTTAAATCAAATTTTAGAAAGATATTCGGCTTTCCAAAGGAGTTGGAATTGCAAAAAAGTCAAGGAAGAAAGAGTAGTGAATTCGGATTTCTCCTTTAAAAGGAAAGGAAAAACCGACAAAAAAAAAAAAAAAAAAAAGGGAATTTCGGAATTCACCTTTTGAAAAGGAAAAGGAAAATCCAAAAAATTAAAGGAGAACTAAAAAGACAAGGTCTGCTTTGAGCTTTGCAGTCCTCTTTCGAGTCATTGGCCCAACTATATCTACGAACGGATCTCTCTGATATGGATTTGGATCGAGAAGCATTGGCGGGCCTCGATGAAGCACTCGAACCTCAGCTACACTCTCTGCACCATCTTCTGGATCTCCTTGAGTTGAACTTGTCAATGAGCTAGGGGCGTTCACATCAGATACGCAGCAGTCTATAGGGGCTATAGAGATGATTCTATTAATACATAGGTCACTTATTCCCCGAGACTTTCACGCACACACAGTGCTTCGGCAACAATGCCCACATGTCAAGGTAATCAAGATGGTGTCCTGCCACTACTGGGTCTCATGAGTTGCCCGACTCGAACCAAGTTACTAATCGAATGCCCACACCCAGCTGGCACGTTCGATATCGTAGATCATGATTTTGTGGGATCCCAACATTATAATTCAAGCACAACAACACAACAATATATCAGTCATAATCCAGCGCAACAACGCAACAAGATATCAATCATAATCAAGCGCAACAACGCATCAAGCAAGCCAATCGTCAAGTATAACATAACAACGTAATTCAAGCCAGGATAGTAAAGTACATCCGTTATCATCAAGTATTTATTTCATAGTTCATGTATCTTTGTGCTTCATGTTTCATGCATCATCATATTCAACAATTCGTATCATATTTCGCATATCAACATACCATTAATCAATGTCACGTTTCGCATATCATAGCTAGATATTGTATAATTTAAATTTACCCGAGCCGAGTGAAAAGTAGTCACTCGCTCCTTCTTATTTCCATTTCAAGATTTCTAGAAATAACTTCACAATGATGCACAAGTTTACATACATATAACTTTAGACACAATCAGATAATTTTCACATAGCACGTATTTTTGTGAAAGTAGTTTGATAGCAAAAGTAGTTTTAGTGAGAACACTCACCTTACGAGTCCAATTCAGTCAACGATGGTTCTGCAATCAATATCCAAGAAATTTGTATTATATTCTTGTATTTTGTAAAATTACAACTTAGTCCCTAAAACTTGTAAGTTTATCTTGTGAGTTTATTGATTATATCCACTTATGATTTTAGCAATAAGCTTTAGCTTTATGATATCATTCATCTTGATTTTCTTAATTTATAAAATTGCAATTAAGTCCTTTAACTTTGTTGAATTTGCATTTTAGTCCCAAAGCACAAAAGATCACTTTTTGAGGTGTTTTATTTCATGATTAACATTTATTTTATAAATTAGTTGATAAAGTGCATTTTAAGTTTCACTTATATAATTTATAAATTTTGTATTCAACTCTCTGAACTTTTCAATATTTATATTTTGGTCCTTAAGGTTTATGAGATCTCACTTTCATGTCTTTCATGTATTCAACATTAAAATTTATGTTACTAAATATTTAGGTGTCATTATTAGTTTGATTTGAACTTAATTGTTAAGTTTATGAAAATTGTATACAAGTCCCTCAAGTTTTAATTATTTACATTTTAGCTTCTTCAGTTTCAAAATCTTAATCTAAAGGATTTCATGTAAAAATCCCTAATGTATTGTTATATGCTTTATTGAAATATCTCTTTCATACTTTATCTTATTTTTAGTGCTATTTACAATTTTCCTCTTTTGTTCAATTAATAATAATTTTCATTTCTTCTTTTGATTTTATAATATGTGCTAAATCAAAATTACATTTTATTTTTCTAAAGATTATATTAAATACTGAAAGTGTTGTTTAGTATATTTCCATTATGATCATGGTTTAAAAAGATTTAAAGATTTCCTTAGAATAATAATTTCTTTTAGCTTTGAATTTTCCAAAACAATTATCAAAATTTCCAAAGTTTACATTTTATGGAGGATGGGGACCAGTGACATAATTTTGTCATTTTATTACATTTTTATCCTTTTTCATTCTTGTTAATTTTGTAAGTTATAAATTACTCATTTCTCTCTTTCTTGTATTTCTTTGGTCTCTCTATTTTGATATGATTTCATTTACTATAATTTTGTTAAACACAACTCCAGCACTTAAAATACATCATTTACAGTACCATGAATCATCCATTCACTCTTTAAAATTTATAAAATTACCCAATAATTTTCATAGCATTAAAACAGTATCTTAACATAATAGTTTCATGCATGCTATTGTTCTAGCTTTCATTTACCATGCACATAAGCATAATAAATTATTTTAAAAATATCACAATCAATATATCATATTACATCGAACCATAACATTTACAATATCAATATCAATCCATAAAAATATAAAATCATGCAAGAAATCAATTTTCAAGGATTTTGGTTCTTCATACGTGTGGACTGTCCTAGGGTTGTTCATCCCATTAAAATCACTCTAAAAATTAATCTAACACTTCAGGAATATTCATCATAGTTTTCTGTATATGATATAATTTTTTCATAATTTTCTATAACTCTTTAATACTATTTTAAAATTAAAACAGTAGCTGCCCTGCATATTTTCAGATTCAGTCATTTTGCATCTCAACCTTAAACATCATTTTAAACTCATCCAAGAAATTATCCAAAGATTATTTTACATGATTTTAAATTCTATATTTGGGTCAAAATTTTGGGTCGTCACAGCAATTTTCAGAATGTGAACGTGTGAAACATGTATGCAAACAAGAATAACTAAATTGCCTTTCCAAAATCTGAAAAGTCCAATGGTATTCTTGAACTAATTCACTCTGATGTTTGTGAATTAAATGGTGTTTTGACAAGAGGTGGAAATAGATATTTCATAACCTTTATAGATGATTTTTCTAGATTTACTTTTGCGTATTTAATGAAAAATAAAGATGAAGCATTTCAAATATTTCAAATCTATAAAGCTCTTGTTGAAAACCAATTAAACAAAAGGATCGAAGTTTTGAGAAGTGATAGAGGGAGTGAATATCTCTCTAGTGATTTCTTAGTTTTTTGTGAAATAAATAGAATTGTGCACCAAACAAGTGCTCCATATACTCCACAACAGAATGGATTGGCTGAGAGGAAAAACAGAACCTTACAAAACATGGTGAATTCCATGTTGTTAGGTTCAAGTTTACCAAACAATCTTTGTGGTGAAGCTTTGTTGGCTGCTTGCCATTTGCACAATCGAATTCCTTCACTAAAGACTAAAGTGTCTCCATATGAGTTATGGAAGGGAAGAAAGCCAAACTTATCTTACTTGAGAGTTTGGGGCTGCATTGCCTATTACAGGGTTCCAGACATTAAAAGAACCAAACTAGGACCTAGAGCACTTAAAAGTGTGTTCATAGGATATGCTAAAAATGCCAAGGCCTATAGATTGTTGGACTTTGATTCAAATGTCATAGTTGAATCAAGGGAAATTGAATTCTTTGAGAATCTGTTTCTTAAGGAGTCTAAGGTTAGCAACAATCAAACAAGTGAACCAAGTACATCTCAAAGTGCAGCAACTTCTCATAGTGAAACAAAAAGAAATGAAGTTAGGAGAAGCCAAAGGCAAAGAAAAAACAATCATCTTTCTCAAGACTTTGTGTGGTATCAGTCAAGTGTGTTCCCTTGTTGAAGGAACTAGGGACAATCTACTGAATAAAATTCCAATTTTATTTAGTGTAGAAGAAGATCCCAAAACTTATAATGAGGCTATGAAGTCAAGAGATGCTGCATTTTGGAAGGAAGCTATAAATGATGAAATGAACTCCATATTGTCTAACACTACTTGGGTTCTAGTCAATCTTCCACAAGGTTCTAAACCAATTGATTGTAAGTGGGTGTTTCGAAAAAAGTGTGCAACTAATGGAACTATTCTAACTTACAAAGCAAGGTTGGTGGCTAAAAGATTTAAACAAAGAGAATGAATAGATTACTTTATACTTATGCACCTGTAGCTAGAATTGCTTCTATAAGAGTTGTTTTAGCTTTGGCTTCTGTTCTGTGTTGTGATGTTAATTGTTTGTACATCAAATGGATGTGAAAATTGTATTTTTAAATGGTGGATTTAGATGAGAAAAGTGTACACGGAACAACCATAAGGCTTTGTGATGGACATGAACAAAATGTGTGCA